>CM026553.1:368417-1695863 GCA_015143295.1 Tetracentron sinense | reverse complement strand
ACTTGTGAACTTGCGAGCTTTGTGAAATGTGAGATTGAAGACATGACTACTTGGAGTCAAGTATAGTGGGATCCTTGGAGCTTTGAAACGATCTTTAGAATTGTCACTTACCAACCCTAGTTTGGCCCTTATCAGTTATGAGCTTGTGAGAATTTTTTAATCACACCTGCTTAGAACTTTGAAAATACCTTTTTCTTGTGAGAAATCAATCGGATCATACGAGACTTATAACATCATGCTAGATGTGCAAAGGGTCCATATAGTACTTGTGAATCTCGTGGTGAACTTAGAAAACTAGTGTAAGCAGAATCAATGGCCATAGTAGTCAATAGTAGGCATAGCTACCATCCAATATACCATCATATAACAATCAGTCCAAGAATAACCTTTAAACCATAGGGTTGGCCTGTAAAAATATAGCACAAGGTAGGGTATTAAGAGATATACCTTCTTTTAGATCAACCCTTGATCTAAAAACGCTTTTTTTTAGAACGGGTGAGGAGTGAGATAGAAATGCCTTTGAGGTTGAGAACAACTCCAAAACATCCAAAATCAAAACCCCCAAGCTTCCCTATACTTCCTCTTCTTCTCTTCAACTTTCTTACAAAAACTCTTCTAAAAAAAAAAAAAAAAAAAGGGTTGTGGGAACCTAGCCAACAAAATTGGTATTCTGCCAAAGGGAATGAGTCAAAGACCAAACACCCCCAAAAATATCTCAGGAGGTCGGCCATAGGCAAAAATCAGATCGTGACGGTTGATGGTCAAAATAACTCTCTATCCAAAATAACCTACAAATTTTTCGTGCCGTCGGTCGACAGTAAGAAGGTTCGCGACCGTTGTCAAAATCGGTGGAATGTAGCAAATGCGCGTCAACCAGATTTGCTGTTTGTCCCTGTTCTTATTTTACTCTTGTGATTTGGGGGATTTTACCATTCTTTCTTTACACTTATGCTTATTTTAATTAAAAACATTTAAGTTAATGTCATTAATTTAAGTTTAAATTAAAATAAGAAGTCCCCCCATTTGAATCCAATCAAAATACGTAGAAATTCCAATTCCTATAATTCAAAAATCAGAATTTTCGGGTTAGGCAAAATCGATAATCCGGTCGTTGTCAACTCTTCCATTGCTCGAAAAACCCATTCGAATATAGACTAAATCTTCTAAAATCAACTACGCGTAGTTAACGTATAACAAAAACCCATTACCGGGACTTCTTTTTATCTCAAAATTTCGAATGTACCTTTCATGGTTACTATTCATAGCACTATTACAGGCTGCTATGAAAATGAGATCCGGGTTTCTACATCACTACCCCCCTACAGAAATTTCATACTCGAAATAGGTATGATCATATATACATGTAAAACCCAAATATCAAACTCTACATACACAATCGAAACGACTCAAATAAGTGAGGTATTCTCCCTACTCAACCTCGCGTACCAAGTACTTCCTCTACAGAAGGGTGTTGTCATTCCGAGAACCTAAAAGGGATAGTCTTGGTAGCAAGACTTGACTCACAATCTAAGATCTGAGCCTGTTGCTCTCCACTAACGTAAGATACGCTCGAATCTAAACGGATCAAGATCAATGACATGTGAGGGGTCGGCACACTATTTCCGAAGCATGGAAAACATGAAAAATGTTATGGACCGCCATCAAGTGAGGGAAAGTAAGCCACTCTGTTGAAGTGACCTCTCAATGAGTTGATCACTCAAAAGATCCAAATACCTAGGGTTGAGCTTCCCCTCTTGCCAAATTCCATGATTCCAGACTCGGGAAATCTTCACGAAAGACTTCTCCCCACTGGAATTCCAAGTCTCTCGGCGAGTATCTGCTAGATTTCTGCGGGCCTGTGGTAGAGTTAACCCTCCCCGAATGACCGTGACAACGCGAAGTCTCGATTGACAAACTCAGGGGCCCAAAAACCTCTCTCTCCAACTCATCCCAGTTAAAGAGGAGCCAACAACTTCGCCCATACAAGGCCTCAAGGTGCCAGCCGGAGGCTAGCCTAGTAACTATGTTGTAGGAGACATCAACAATGGCAAAATGATCCTCCCAACTACCCGAAGTCTAACTGGAAGCTCTGAGCTCCGAACACCTGGATCACCCTCTCGGTCTTACCATCAGCTGAGGGATGAAAGGTGGTGCTGAAATCTAGTCGAGAAGATGCACTCTGGAAAGCCCTTCCAAAACCTTGGAAGTAAACCTCGGTCCGATCAGAAACAACGGTAAGTGGTACTCTGCGCAATCGAAGCACCTCTTGGTGTACAACTTACAAGATGGCTCATGTGTACGTAGTTCGATCGGGTACGGAAATGTGCAAACCTTGTTAAGCGATATACGACAAACCAGAATAGCCATCGAAGCCTTGCGTCCTAGCAAAACCAACTATGAATTCCCATCGCGTATTTCCCATTCCATTTGAATAAGGGAGGGACTGTAAAAGACATGCTGGCATCTAATGCTCGGCCTTCACTGCTAGCACACTAAACAATCTAAAAACGACTTTGCGACCCCTATCATGTTTCGCCACCAGTAGGCCATTGAGATTTTGGTACATCTTTAGTGACCCAAGGCTGTATGTTTGACTCGGATAAATGAGCCTCGTCCAAGGATCAATCCCAACACAGTGTCAGCGGGCACACACACCTGACTTGGAATGTGACGGCACCATCACCTTTTCAAAGAAAAATCCTGAATACCACGCTAACCGACTATCTCGGTAAGCAGCAACTCTAAATCCGAACTCTGCACACTCTTCAATCGAAACAAAGATAGATATAAGGCTTGAACGCAAGATTAGCCCATATGTGGTATAGACCCGAATCCTTTTTCATGTTTTTATTTCATTGTGTTAAGGGTTTTTAGTCCTTGTGATTTTGTGTTTTTGTGTTTTTATATCTAATATGGTGAGTAACTAGGCTAAATCACTTGAACGGATGGTGTCAAGCCCATCTCCCTTTAGGAAACTCTAGTGTGGCACGTTCACTGGAATTGTGTGATTCTTGAACCTTTAGAAAGGTGTGGAAACCCTCTTCGAGTTCATGTTTAGTGTTTTTCCTCATTTTGAGAGTTTAAGGTCAAGTAATAGTGAGTTGAGTTGTTGATATAATGGAATTACAGATCAGTCAACTTTGGGGATATTTTAGTCTATTAATTGAGTGGAAATTGGAAATTCTAAAATGCTAGAAATGTTCGTTTCGAAAGACGAATCCAACGCAAGTGAATCGTCAAAATTCGATGAACGAGTAAAAAGTTATGACCAAAACAGTAAAGGGAGTCAAAACCTGCAGGAGAACCGATCGCTCGGTCAGAAACCAGCGATCGATCGGTCCAAAACCGATTCGATCGGTATCTATCGACTGGTCCAAAATTTTGTATGGGGAAATTTTCCAGAGAGTGTGTTTTTGACCGATCGCCCGGTCATAAACACCGATCGATCGGTAGGCAACCGATCGCTCGGTCATTACCACCGATCGCTCGGTCCTTCGTGTTTTTGCAGAATTTTAGTATGGGCTTTTTGGTCTTTTGTTCTCAGACCTTGGGGCTATAAATAGGGGGTCCTACTCGAAATATTAAAATACTCCACCTAGTTCTAACCTAATTTGGCAAAAAGGGGAGAACCCTAGGGTTTTGAGAGAGGGTTTTGCTTGGAGAGAAGGAGGTTGCTAGAAGATTGAGAGGAAAGCTTGGAGATCATCCTCAAAGCTTCTCCAAATCGTCTCGGGAGCGTTTTGAATCCAAGGGAAGGATTCCTAAGGTCGATATATTATCCTAATCAACTCTATTTTAAGGTTTTATGAATGTGGATGTGCTAAGAATTGTAGAAATAGATAGTTGATGCATTTTCCCAAATTTTCTATGAAGTAAGCTAATTATTGATGGAAATGTGGATGGAAATGTGGATTGGATGTGGATGGGAAATATATGGAGGATGAGAAATGTATGGAGGATGGGGATTAATATGTGGATGTGAATAGTGAATTGATTGTATGGATGAAATTATGATTTGATGAATGCATGAAAGTAGAGAAACAATGGAGTCATATTATGTGTACTCAGGTGTTTGTGAAAATGTCTGTGAGATAAATGCTATTATACTCTTATGAAATGGTGGTAAATTGATTATGAATTGCGATATGAATTATGATAAGATATGTATATGGGAATGGTTTGTTAAGTATGTCAAATTATTTGCATGGAAATTGATAGTCGGGAAGGTAAGAACTTAGAGGAACATCTCTCAAACCGGGAATTCTCTAACTATTTGGTATGGGACAGTATAGTGGAGTTTCCATGGTGGGAGATCGGAATCTAAGCAATTATCAACTCGAATGTTAATTTCGACACTTAAGCACATATGCACGTGTATGTTAAGATAAGAGTCTCACAAGTCACACATGTGGGCCACAAGCATGAGCATGGCATACGTATGACGTTCTGAATAAGCATAAGCATGGCATGGTCCGTATCCGTCAAGAACGGCATGTCTCATTACTGTGTGATCTGAATAAGTGCATAAGGCATGGTCCGTATCCGCCAAGAATGGCATGTCTCATTACTGTATGATCTGAATAAGTGCATAAGCATAAGCATAAGCATCTCACAAGTACGTGGTCTCGTAAGCATAAGTACCTCATAAGTGTATGGTTTTCTAAGTCTAAGATTCTCACAAGTACACGAGTCAAGGTGATGATATGATGTATATGCGCACACGTTCTTCCGCACTCTGATTATGTTATTATGCTATTGGATATGTTTCTGACTAAGTGCAGGTATATTATTATTGTTGATTGGATTTTATATACACTGAGTACCTTTGTACTCAGCCGGGACTTTTGTCTTGGCAGGTATAGAGCAGGAGTACACGTGGAGCCGTGGGTTGAGGAAACATACATTGAGGAAGGAGGTGAAGGTGAGCCTTCTGAGGAGGGAGCCGGAGACTTGGGCGGCTACACCTCTTAGTTTACATTTCTTTTCATTGAGAGAGTTTTGTAATTGACTTTTAGAGGATGTTGCTCAGTAGACTTTTATTAGTTATGTATCAGACTTGTTGGTTCATTGTGAGTTGTATATATAGATCTTAGACTTGTGCAGGTTGGATTGGGTTTATATATCGGAATTGTATTACTCTCATTTTTGAAGACTCGTGTAGTAGCCTTGTATGCATGGTTTTAAGCAGGTTTAAGTAATGTGGCGATTCCAAAGTCCTATTTTAGCCTTGTGGGATTTGGGGTCGTTACACATGTCTAACCCAAAAGTAGGAATACTAAAGCTAGTATCGAGATTCGCCATTACCTCCAACATTTTCCACTCGTGAACCATCATGTGAGCTAAGTGTCCAGGAGGCTTCCTAGTAAGAGCGTTTACTACCACATTCACCTTACCTGGGTGGTATTGGATAGTGTAGTCATAATCCTTCAGAAACTCCAACCATCTACGCTACCTTAGATTCAGGTCCCTTTTGGGAAAACAAGTACCTTAAGCTCTTGTGGTCTGTAAACACATCAAACTGCTCCCTATAACGGTAGTGACGCCAAATCTTCAGTGCAAGACAACTACAGCAAGTTCTAGATCGTGCGTAGGATAGTTCATCTCATGGTCTTTCAACTGCCATGAAGCATAGGCAATAACCTTCCCATGCTGCATCAGAACACATCCTAGACCGATCAATGACGTATCACTGTAGACTACAAAACCACCACTCCCAGATGGGACTGTAAGCACAGGGGCTGTGTAAGCCTCTTCTTCAACTCCATGAAGCTTGCCTCGTACTTCTCGCTCCAAGTAAACTTAGCGTTCTTCCTTGTAAGATAAGTAAACGGAGCCGCTAAGCTGGAGAACCCTTCCACAAACCTCCTGTAGTACCCCGCCAAGCCGAGAAAACTACGAATCTCAGTGACACTCTTTGGCCTCTCCCAGTTCATCACTGCATCTATCTTCTCAGAATCGACTGAGATATCCTCGGCAGATACCACGTAGCCAAAGAACGCCACCTTCTCCAACTAGAATTCGCACTTGCTCAACTCAGCATACAGGTTATGCTCTCGAAGAGTCTGCAACGTAAGGCAGAGATCTCTTGCATGATCATCCCGTGTCTTGGAATACACAAGGATATCATCAATGAACACGATCATACATCGATCGAGAGATGATCTGAATACCTGGTTCATCAAGTGCATGAAAGCAGCTAGCGCATTCGTCAGACCAAAAGGCATGTCCAGGAACTCGTAGTGCCCATACCGAGTCTTGGAGGCAGTCTTGGGAACGTCTTTGCCCTTGATCTTCAACTGATGGTATCCCGATCGAAGATCAATCTTCGAGAAGAACTTCGCACCTTTAAGTTGGTCGAACAGATCGTCAATCTGAGGTAATGGATAACGATTCTTGATCGTGACCTTGTTTAGCTGCCTATAGTCAATGCACATCCGCATCGACTCAACCTTCTTCACGAAGAGCACAGGAGCTCCCCATGGTGAAACACTCAGCCGGATAAAGCCAAGGCCCTGTAATTCTTCCAATTCTCCTTCAACTCCTTAAGCTCAATAGGAGCCATCTTGTATAGAGGCATAAAAATCAGAGCAGTACCAGGAGTAATCTTAATAGCGAACACTATCTCTCGATCCGAAGGCAATCCCGATAAAACCTCTGGGAACACATCCAAGTACTCACTCACTACCGGAATGGCTGAGGAGTCTTGTACCTCTAAACTTGAGAGACTAAGAATTGCAAGGCGAGCGATGTCTCTACTTCGTATCCCTCGAAAGTAAAATGGCTTCACACCCTTTGGTCTAAAGTCTACCCTCCTTTCAAAACATGCTACATGCCCACGGTGAGTTGAGAGCCAATCCATCCCGAGGATGACATCAAAGTCCAAGTCGTGGAACTCAAGGATGATCAAATCAACTGGCAACTCATGCTTCTCAACTTGCATGACACAACTCCGATACACTTTGTCTGCATCAATCATCTTACCGAGTGGAGTCGAAATGGACAACTCATGGGGTAATTGACTCGGCTCTGAGGTAAAGCCCTTGGCAAAGCTTGGCAAGACAAAAGAATGCGATGATCCAGTGTCGATCAACACTCGGGCTAAACACTCGCTAATGGGCAAGGCGCCTAAATATTTAAACTAACTTACGTCAATAAATTTCACAAGTCACATATAATATATAGGTAACATGTTTGTATAGGCATGTACATACATCACATAATATCAACATTTCATAAATTTAAACAACTTGACTTAAGCGTACCTTGCACAACATCATCAGATGCATGTGCATCTTGCTCGGTCATGGCGAAAACCTGTCCCTGAGTCGCCAAGTGAGGTGGCTGGGTGGGCCGTGGAGGCTTAGAAGCCTGTGAAGATCCTTGCTGCTTAGCCTGCCTAAGTGGAGGTCGGACTCCCTGAGGCGTGACCTACAACTGCCTCTTTGGGCAATCCCTGATCATGTGGCCTTGCTTGCCACAATGGAAACAACCACCTGAGAGCTTACGGCACTCTCCTGCCCTATGTCTCTTGCCACACGTGGCACACTCATCAAAGGAAAACGATGCCAAAGAAACTAGCGGCGCATACCTAGGAGCCTGGGACACGGTAGGGCGAGGTGCCTGTGGGGCAAAAGGAGGCCTCTGAGCTTGCATAGGCTGAGAAGTCTGGAATGGAGTAGTCTTAGCTCTCTTCTGAGGCGCTGCTAAGCCACTAGACTGTCCTCTGGATATGCCTCTTCCGAAGCTACTGTCCCTCCTTTTGAGAAACTCCGCAGAATTCCTCTTGGTGATCTTCGCCTTCCCCACAATATCCTTCCAGGTCTCGACCTAAACCATAGAAACCTGGTCCCGGATAAAAGACCGCAAACCCTCTTCAAACTTCCTGACTCGTATACCCTCTGTAGCGATCAAATGTGGAGCAAACCTCGATAGTCCAACGAACTTTGCCTCATACTCGGCTACGCTCGTCTCTCCCTGTTCAAGAAGTGCAAAATTCCTCACCTTCTATTCCCTGATTAAACCTAGGGAAATACTACTCATAAAATGTATCCAGAACCTCTCCCCATGTCCAAGGTTCCCTTGCCTTGGACACATCCCTCTGTCTCTGGGCCGCTCTCCACCAGTGTTCGGCTTCGCCCTCCATCACAAAGGAAGCCCACTCAACACGCTGTTCATCCGTGCAGTAGAGCACCCGGAAAGTCTTTTCCTGCATGATCCATGCTTCTGCATCCATGGGATCAAGGATCCCATAGAAAGTAGGAGGCCGTAGTCTCCTGAAGGCCTCGAGTCCCGTGGTGTGATGTACGGGATAGGTGGGGGTGCAGCAGCAGCAGGCCTAGCTACAAGTAAAGCCAATGTCTCTGCTATAGAATCCATGGCATCAGTGAAGTAGGGTGGCTCCTCACTCCTTGGGAGGAGTGAGGAGCCAATGTCTCGTGCGCTACGTCTCATGATCAAGTCTTGAGAGCAACAGCGAAGCATGAGGCAATTTAAAATCAAGCTCCTTGACTATCGCAATTCAATGAGCATTTTAGTGCTTCATATAAGCATCTTATACATCAGAGTATATATGTAATAGTATAGGCATACCAAAGAGATCCTAGCAATGCTAAGATCTCAACTCGGCTAATGAGTTAACCGGTCACATGATAAAACTAGATGACTAATCTATACTTCAAATCTAAACTCCCTAGATTGACCTAAAGACTTTCTTGATACCCATTATATCACGGCATCAAAATCAAGTTAAAAGGTTCATCTGAGTTCTAAGTTCAACTCCAAGAGCGTTCTTCTGCTTAGAAGGTGACCTAGTCCAAAGGAAACCAATCCTTACACTCTAATATTAAGTCTATCATCAGACATATTTTTGAATTGATCATGGGTTCAATCTAGAACTACACCTTAATCCCGATGATCTAATGTATGCGCTCTGATACCAAATCTGTCGCGACCCAAAATACCCCCTAGGAGTTAGGGAAACTTTAGTTCGGACCATTGTATCATACCATCTTGTATGACACATAAGGCACATATATTGACCATCTTGTCAGAGTACACAAGTTATAAAACATAGCAGAAACGATTTATAATAAAATACTCATATAATTCAGTCCAAGTCTGGACCAACAGAACATATCCAAAAATATGGAGTGGACAAGTCCCTCTCAACATACACAAAATATCAGTATGATCCCTCTCACTCTCTCAACAGAAATCAAAGTCGGGTCACCTATCCAGTGATCCATCATCCTGGTAATGGTCCATAGAGGGCTCTGGATCGTAGTATTCTTCCTCTATCTAAAGCTCCTTACCACAGACATTAAAAGGAACACGTGCACCTGCCGAAGTCAATAATCGGCTGAGCATGGAATACTCAGTGATATACAAACTACTAACTAACAGTGAATAATATCATGAACATGGATAAGATTAGAGAATAACATTCGTGAAAGTAGTTACCAAAATCCTTTTCTTAATAGTATTCGTGTGAAAACAAAACCATTAAATCTTGTCATGTGATAATCATGTTCTTATGAATTCTTGCGAAAGTTGGGATTCCTTGTGAGCATGCAAGGATCTGAGTAAGCATGATTACTTGTGAAATTAAGAGCTTGTGAACTTGTGAGCTTGTGAGACATGACTACTTGTGAGTCCATGTATAGTGGGATTCCTTGTGAGCTTTGAAACGATCTTAGAACTTGTCACTTACCAACCCATAGTTTGGCCTTATCACTTGTGAGCTTGTGAGAATTCTTTTAATGAAAACCTTGCTTATGAACTTTTAGAAATACCTTTTCTTGTGAGAAATCATCGGATCATGCAAGACTTATAAACATCATGCTAGACTTGTGAACACAAGGTGCATATAGTACTTGTGAATCTCATGGTGAACTTAGAAAACTTATAAACATGGCATCATGTTCATAGAATTTCAATAGTAGTGATAGCTTACATCCCATATACCAATCATCATCCAATCAATCCAAGAACAACCTTAAACATAGTGTTTTGCCTTTAAAATAATAGCACAAGGTAGGTAGTAGAGTATATCTACCTCTCTAGATCAACCTTTTGATCTAAAACGCTTTAGAACAGTTGAGAAGCGAGATAGAACGCCTTTGAGGTTGAGAAATCAACTCCATAACATCCAAAATCAAAACCCCCAAGCTTCCCTCTTCTTCCTCTTTCTTCTCTTCAACTTTCTTCCAAAAACTCTCTCTAAGGGTTGTGGTAACCCTAGCCCACGAAATTGGGCTATTTATAGCCAAAGGGAATGAGTCAAAGACTCAAACACCCCTTAAAATATCCCAGGAGATCAGCTATAGGCAAAAATCAGCATGATCGGTCGACCGATGAGGAGGTTCGGTCGACTGGTCAAAGTTCGGTCAACTGGTAGCAAATTCGATTGACCGGATTTGCCTGTTTTTCTCCTGTTTCTTGGTTTGTACTCTGTGCTTTGGTTCTTTTCCCCTTCTTTCTTCTACACTTATACTTATTATACTTTAAAACATTTAAGTTAATGTTCATTAACTTTAAGTTTTAAATTAAAATAAGGAAGTACCCCCCATTTGAATCCAATAAAAATACTTAGAAATTCGAATTCCTTATAATTCAAAATCTGAATTTCTAATTTTAGGCAAAATCCGAAAATCCGATTCGTTGTCAACTTTTTCCTTTGCTCGAAGACCATTCTAATCATATGAATAAAATCCAATAAAATCAACTAAGCTTAGTTAACCTATAAACAACCATTACCGGGACTTTTTATCTCAAAATTCGGAATTTTACATTTCATGGTTATTATTCACCGCACTATTTACAGGCTATGAAAATGAGATCCAGGGTTCTATAGGATAGAATAAGAAAATCATAAATTTTATGTTTTCTTCTAAACCAATTCCATTTTCATTTAACAAAAAATGATTATTTAAATACCTTAATAATCATCATTAAGCAATGCAAATTATATCAAACATGTTCATAATCATATCAAACAAGATCATTAAAATCAATCAATTCAAGGATACCAATAAACATATTATCAATCACGATTCATGATATCATACAAATGGTGAACAAAAATGTTCTAATTCCTGAGCTTTTTGGGCAGTTGCTCTGTAATAGCCAATGAGGATACCAAAGACTTACAATGCCACTCAGTTGCACATTTGTGCAGTGAAAACATATCATACCATATATAGTATCAATTTAATACAATTCGAGCATTGAATTCACATCACCCATGGTCAAATTTGAAAGTATAAAATCTATATAACTTCACCACCCACTTAATCATATCATCAAGCATATATAGAAACATTTCATATTTGACGACTTTCTTTTCAAATTCTTTTATGAAGGCCCTTTTCTTGATATTCTTGTTATGTTTTAAGAACCTCATGAATTTCTTGGTCATCTTCTCAATCTCCTCTTCTTCTTCACTTTCACTTGAGCTCATTTGAGAAGACTTTAAGGCATGACCTCTTGATGGTGTAGGCTTTTCATCACTTTGTTCCCTCATGATAATCTCATGGGTCATTAATGAACCTAGTAACTCATCCATGCATAGCTTAGTGAGATCCTTAGCTTCTTGAATGGCCGTCACCTTTGGAGCCCATTCCTTTGGTAGAGATCGGAGAATTTTTCTTACATTTTCTGCATTTGAATAAACTTTGCCAAGTGATTTTTGCTCATTAATAATGCTAGTAAATTTATCAAACATAAAGGCAAGAGGTTCATTTTGCTCCATTTTAAAGATTTCATATTTGTGAACCAACATGCTAATTTTTTGTTCTTTAACTTGGTTAGTTCTCTCATAGGTAATTTGGAGTTTATCCCCAATTTCCTTAGCCGAGTCACAAGCTGAGACTCTATTAAATTATTGAGGACTCAATGCACAATAGAGATTGCTTATAGCCCTGGCATTGAGTTGACTATAAGTTTAATATCGGCTTCCGACCATTCATCCTCTTCTTTAGGAATTTGAATTCCATTAACAATTTTTGAGGGGATGTGGGGACCATTTATTATAATTTTTCAACAATGATAGTCTAAAGCTTGAATGAAATACATCATTCTTACTTTCCAATAAGCATAATATTGGTCATCAAATAAAGGAGGTCTAAGGGTGGATTGGCCTTCTCCTAGGGATGTTGATCAAACATTTTTAGAATTTGCCACAAAAATTTATCTTTAAACTTGAACTTTTTTTAGATCAAGTATAGAGCTTCTAGTTTTGATACCAGTTGTTGCCCAGTATTCTGACCCTAGAGGGGGGGTGAATAGGGTCTATGGCATAATAAAATTTGGTTTACCTTTTAATGCGGAATCTAAAGAACAAAAGAAAAAGCAACTAGGTGTTTTAAATTCAAAACCAATTAATCAAAGTAATGCAAGAGAAATAAGGGAAAGAGTTAAGGGATGCAAACACAGATTTGTTATTGAGGTTCGAAAAATCCCGCCTACTCCCTACCTCAAGCTATAGCTGCTTAAAGCATTCCACTAAGATCCTTGATCGCACAGACTTCTTTCGGGTGAAGCCCAAACCGTTACAATCTCTCTTTCGGGTCGAAATCAAACTGTGAAAGGAAACAATCCTCCCTAGACTTAGTCAACTTTGCGGGTAGTGACCAAACCGTTACACAATCCTTTTATGGCTTAGGATTAAACCTTTACAATCCTTTGAGGCTAAGGATGAACCTTTACAATGTAGGGATTTGGATTTGAATCCGAAATACAAAACTCCGTTAGAGTTAGATAAGAATGGAATAAAAAACTCTAAGAATTCTCTTGAAAGATGGATTAGATTTTAGCTCAAAAAACTGAGTATTGCGGATTTCAGATTTTTTACTATCCAGTCGATCACAAAGTCCTTCTGATCTGCTGGATAGTGTATTTTTGCACAAAAAAACACTGAAATCCTATTTTTCTTTACCTTAAAGATTGGAATAATGTCCACGGCCACTTGGCTTACTTTTAGAATGATTTTTAAGTATTACAAAATCTTTTAGATTGATAGATAAACATGATTAACAACTCATAATGATCATTAGAATGATCTAATATGGATTCAAATTGGTTTCCAACACTAACAGAACATATAGACAAATTTTTGAAAAAATTATTCTATCCAGTCGATTACAAGGCTTGTCTTATCGACTGGATGGTCTACCTGATTTGCTGGATGGTCTGTCTGATCGACTGGATAGACCATTTTCTTTCCTGAATCCATTTTTCAAAACCTTCAAGATAGGATATGATTCCAAGGTTTTGTTGTTAGGCATTATGAGTATGAGGAATATGTTTAGAGGTCCTTAATCATATTTTAACATTGTTATAAGGAACCTATGGTCAATTTAAGATCTTTGAGCTTTTCATCCAAACCATCTAATGAGGACTTTTACAAAATTCCTAAACACTCTCAACTTAATATAACACATTATAAACATTGAGAGTCTTCACTTCACTTCTGGATCTGATTTAGCTTTGTGTTGATGCATCTCCTTCATCTTCATCTGTATCTTGATGCTTGAGCTTTTGTCAACTTGATGATGTGAGCTTGAATGACCTTGACTTTGACTTGGACTTGGACTTTATCTTGTATATAGGCTTTAACATGATCCAGCTCATGCTTTTTGGATGAATGACACTCTAATGCTCTTCTTAGTCTGATTTTCATAGAAACTCAAGAGAGACATTAGTAACACAATATTCATTCCTTCATTGTGTTATCATCAAAATCAATGATGTTGCCTTAGGTCAAAATCTAAAGGCTAGCAGAGCACATATGTCGAGCCGTGTACCTACCGACATCAATATGTACGGCTGAGTATGGAACACTCATTGAGTACAAGCTACTAGCCAACAATAGTAATAACATAACGCAATTCATGACATCAATTTAAAGCAATGCAATGATCATGGCATGCATGGAACTAAATACGAAAACCCCATAAAAACTCGTGTTCACAATTCTTACTTATTCTTTGAAAATATCCTTTCGTGTTTAAGAAAACTTGCTTGTCGTGTTGAAAACTTGTTCTTTTCTTGTTCTTGTCTCGTGGAAATCATGCATATCTTGTCTTGTTCTTATTTGGAATCACACTTATCTTGTCATACTTGTCTTGGCTTGCCTTGTCATGCTTATCTTGTGAGCCAGATGATAGTGCCCTTAAAACGACTTGTGAGCCAGGTATGTAAATACCCTTCAGCAAAATATAGAAAGCAACTTGTGAGCCAGATACGTAAGTATCCTTCAGTGAAATAGAAAAGGTTCACCAACATCCTTGACCGGCCCTCTGTCTAGCATTATCATGCTTGTCTTGTTTTGTTGCGAGCTAGATATGACATATCCTAAGATATGCCCTATCCTTGACCGGCCCGATGTCCGGCTTTATCATTCGTTTCATAAATCAAGTCTCTTATTCTCGGTTATTTTCTCATATACATATATTAGAAAATCTCTGTTCATGCATACATGCATATCTATGTGAGCCAGATATGACATATCCTGAGATATGCCCTATCCTTGACCAACTCGATGTCCGGCTTTATCATTCGTTTCGTAAATCAAGTGTCTTGTTCTGGGTTTTTTTCTTATATACATATATTAGAAAATCTCTGTTCATGCATACATGCATGTGTGTGTGTGTTACAATTTGTGGCAGTCATAATGATTTGAATGATTAAAGGGATAACATATAGCATTTCAATCCTATTTATAGTCATGTGAGAATGTAAGCAATATAGAAAGCATTTGATCAAAGTTACCAATTAGGAAAAGTTCCACAAATCATGTTTTTATAATCTTCATTAAATTCCTTAATTTCTCATTCATGCATTTCATCAAACACTTAACATGCAACATTGATATAGTCCTTAATTTCACATTTTCCTTGTCACACATTTCATCAAATATCTTGGGTGTGTGTTTTATTTGTACATCGCCTTTCCACATTTTTCATCACACAACATTCATCACCATCCACATGGCATCCAATCACCTCAACCATTCATACATCCCACACATCTTCCACTATTTAGTTCATCTTATATGTTTTTATAGAACATTGGTTTAGTTCAAGAATTGGAAGATACAAGCTCAAAACATAATCATTTTCAAGGAAAAACCTAAGTTATTACTAAGCTAACTAGGAGGGTGTACTGACCTTGAGGATTAACTCCTAACTTTAAAGAAATTCCTCTTGATTTAGAATCCCAAGCTTGGGGAAGAACACCACCTTGAAAAAATGGAGGAATCCTTGCTTGATGAGGGAAGATCTAACCTTGAACTTGAGCTCCTCTTGATGTTCAATCCAAACCCTTCTTGAAGAATCCCCAATTTCCTCTTCTCCTCTCAATCCCTCTTAGGTTTATGAAATCCCAAAAACCCCTAAATTGAAGCCCTATTTATAAGCAAAGGGTGTTGAAACCCTTAATTCAGAAATAGCACCCGCGTGCAATCAATCGCACACCAACTGCGATCGATCACAGATCCCAGTGCGATCGATCACACCTGGGGACGATCTATCGTACTTGAACCCAAATGTTTTTCTCTGATTGCGATTGATCGCACCTTACCTACGATCGATCGCACATCCCTTTTCTGAGTTTTTTCACTTGCAGACCCCTTTGGGGGTGTTTCTAACCTTGATCCTATAATTTTTAGGGCATTAACCCCCTTCATACCCCACACATAGCTCATTACCATCCATTTTTCTCATAAATCACAAATTCAAAAACATAAAAGGCCCTTTGGCCAAAAGCACTATTCACTAACCACGTATAAAAGTTCTGTGGTTTTACAATACTAGAATCTTTTCTTGTATTAACTAGTACTCGAACTATGAAATGGACCGACATACTAGCATCTTGTCTTGTATTAACTAGTACCCGAACTATGAAATGGATGGACATACTAGCATCTTGTCTTGTATTAACTAGTACCCGAACTATGAAATAGACGGACATACTAGCATCTCGTCTTTCTTATCATACTTAAAATCTTATTCTTGTCTTGTTCTTGTCTAGTGGAAATAACTCTTGTCTTGTCTTGTTTGTGTTCAGAATCATACTTGTCTTGTCTTGATTTAATTCCATATGATTGTACTTAGGGAAACTCAGTTCATGCATGTGTGCGTGCTTGTGCATAAGAAATGGTGAACATTATAGTGGCATGAAACAGTTAAAGGAACGTCATATAGCATTTCAACTTGTCTATAAACATGTGAGATTTTAATGAAACATATAGAGCAAGTTAGCAAAATTACCAAGTTGGGGAAAATCCCTAAATCAAGTTTTCATAATCTTAGGTTTAAATCTCATTCATGCATTTCATCAAACACATGACATTTGACATTTCCATAGGCATTTAATTCATATTTTCATAGTAAAACATTTCATCAAATACCTGGAGTGCATGTTTTATGTGTACATTGCTCTTCCCCATTTTCCATCACACATCAAACATCACATTCTCCATGGCATCCAATTTCGCCTCAACCATTCATACATCTCACACATCCATAACCATTTAAGTTAATATAAACATATGAAGTTACACACCTGAATATCATCTCAATATGGCTAGAAAGGGAAGTTGGTAGAATGTATCTACCTTGAGAATGCTTGAGAACTCTTGTGGAAGTGAAATCCAAGCTTCAAGTGGTGAAATCCATGCTTGAGGAAGAATATACAAGCTTTGAGGAAGATTTGAGCTCCACCTTGATCTCCAATGAAAAGCCCCTTTTGAAACCCTAGCTCTTCTCTCTTCTCTTTCCAAGATCTCCTTTAGGTTTATGTTAAACCCAAAACCCCCAAATGACCTCTTATTTATAGCCCAAGGGGTTGAAACTTCAATTTCCATAACTCGGCACCCGCGTGCGATCGATCACACACCAACTGCGATCGATCGCAGCTTGCAGTGTGATCTATTGCACCTGGAGCTAATCTATCGCACATGAACCCGAATCTTTCTATAAATTTTTCCACTGTATGCGATCGATTGCACATCAACTGCGATTGATCTCAACTTCACCCGAATGTTTTGTCAGTTTTTCCTCTGACTACGATTGATCGCAGTATTTTGCGATAGATCGCAACCCCCTCAGATTTTGACTTTCTTTTCCTCCGCTTTGGTAGTTTGACCATAACATTTGACTTTCTTATCAGATTTTGATGATTCAACTTGTGTTGGACTCGTCATTCAAAGGGAAACAATTTTGTATATAATGGACGAATCTAAATTCTGAGTTATTAATGGTCTAATGGGCTCTAAAGCTGACTAGTCTGAAATTTCAGCAGACAAAACTTTGGAAAACCTACCTTTGACTTAGCTTAGATTGAAAATCTAAAAAACCGTTAAACATGAACCTCAAAGAGGGTTTCAATACCTTTTTAATGGTTCAAGAATCACTCAATTCCGATAAGCGGTGATAAAACTAGAGTTCCCTCAAGTTGAGGTTATGTCAAGGCATCCCTCTTCTTTCCAACTTTGATCATACTTTAATCACTTAGAGTGTTTCACACTCTTGTTTTAACACCTTGAAGCTAATCATAAAGGTTCTTAGGACACCCTAACACAATTACTGATACCTCCATGGAAAATAAGGACTCCCATGAACATTAAAAGATTCACATGACCCTAGCCCATAAACACTTAGGGTATTTTATACCATATGCTTTTAGACACTTAGAGTATTTTTATACTCTTGTTTTGAGACTCAATAGACATATTTACAATCTTCACTTCCCTTCCTCAAACCAAGGACCCATGGAAGTCTTTAGGCCTTTAAATACACTATGCAAGGCACTATTCACTACCCTATTCAAATGAACAGTGACTGTGAGATCTGGGGTTGTACATCCTCCTCTCCTTATAAAAATTTCATTCCCGAAATTAGGACGGTAAGCAATCAATCGAGGATACATTCCTACATTCAACCTTGACTACTGAAGACACCGAACTCTATCACCTATTTAGACCCAAAGAACATGCTACTCCTTTATCGACCAAACACAAGGCTAGGCACTCGCTTGTTGGCAAAGCACTTAGGTTTGCATATTATTGAACACCTATGAAAAGCAAGAAAACTTCCATAACATAATATAACATGTTTATACACATAGGCAATACACTGAAACACAACATTACATCATCCTTTACGAAACAAAATTTTCTATCTCTCTGCACTCATGCAACATCATTAGGTGCCTAAGCACCTTGCCTTGATATAGAAAAGACTTGGCCCTCATTAGCCTGACATGGCGGCTGTATGGGTTTCTGGGGCCTCGAAGCCTAAAAAGACTCATGCTGCGTGGGAAGCTGAACTGGTTGTCTGTTCCTCTGAGACTGAGTCGGTGGCGGACGACGAGGATAATTTCTAATCCGGTGCCCGTAGTCACCATAATGGAAACAAGCACTCGTGCATGCTCGACATTCCTCAACTCCATGCTTCCACCCATAATCTGCACAGGCTTCAAACATGGGCGCAAAAGATTGCACCTGTCAAGTGACTTACGTAGTAGTAGGGCAAGGAGCCTAGGGTGTAATAGGAGGACTCTGCACCTACGTATTTCCAAAGGACTGGTATAGAGCCGTTCTAGTCCTCTTCTCCAACTGTGTTGAGCCACTAGACTAGCCTCTCAGTATTTCTCTCCTCTTGTAGAATTCCTCAGAATTTGTTGTGAGCATGGATTTTGAACTCACTGGTATACTCCCTAGGGTGTGAGGATATTTAGAGTCGCCACCTATTCTTTCAGAAGGGATAAGTCCCCGGGAGTTGAATTAGGTCTTGATCTACGATTGAGATTAGGGTCAGAGGTTCGGTTAAGTCTAGGGAAGGTGTTAGGTACCCCGAGGATTCCATTTTATAATGGTTCCTTACTCCCTAAGTGTAAGCCAATTAAGAGTCAATGTTTGTTAAAATGCCAGAATGTTTAAGATAATACTAATCCAAGAAAGAAGAGCTAACTAGGGTCGAACCCGGGTTAGGTTGCCTACATACCAACAAGGGTGAGATCAGACCGAGCATAATTCGGGCACATGAGCCCGTGTCGAGGCTAGGTGGTGTGTGCACCAAGGGTGGCTAACTAGACTAGTCCGGTAGACTAGGGTTTGATTGACCGAGGTTGGTCAAGTGTAGGGTTCAAGCCCGGTAGGCTTAGGAATAGTCTGGTAGACTAGGGTTTGGGCCCGGTAGACCAAAAGGAAAGTTCGGTAGGCTAAGGCGGAGTTTGACCAAGGTTAGGGTTTCTAATCGGGTTAAGTCAAACTGACCATGGTTAGGATTGCTAACCACAGTCAAAGGGAGGTATGGTCAAGCCTGGTAAGTTGAGATGGGGCCCGGTAGGCCAAGGTTGAGTTTGGTAGAATGGATTTTAGGCCCGATAGGTCAAAATCGAAAATAACCGAGGTTAGGGTTGCTAACCGGGGTTAAGGGTGGTCTACCCATGGTTCAGGTTGATAAACAGAATTGAAAATGGCCAAGATCAGTTTTATGGTCCATTTGGTATTTTTAGGGATTTTTTCACAATTTACCAAGGTTAAATGGGCTTAACCATGGTTAAAAAAGGTGTTTAACCATGGTTAAGATGATTTAACCATGGTTAGGAATACTGCTGAGTCCAGTTTGCTAATTTTTTGCCTTTTAAGATTATTTGAGAATTTCTAAAATTTTTCTTTTATTGTTAGATCAGCTAACCATGGTTAAAGTCTAACCGGGTTGGGTTAACCCCTAGTTAAGGTTGGGGACGGTCTGTAATGGGCCCAAGGATTAAGCAAGGCCTACAGTGGCCTCCTACTAGGCTTGGGCCCTTGCAAAGAACCCAAAGATAGAAAAAGAATAATGGTGGCAGTAAGATTACCGCCATTAAAGCCATTCTTCCAGATGGTCTTTGCAGGCATAAGGATTGAGTTCGAGGTGCAACTAGAGGATTCTGAACCCATGGGGCTGAATAGGGGACTTCAAGGAAGACCCTAAAATTGATGGGAGCTCTGAGGGTGGCCTGGAGTGGGCCCCATAGAGGGCTAAAGTCACCTTACTTGGTTGCTGATAATAGCGATAGATGATCTGCCGCCATTATTGACAGCTTTCTTTTCGAATTTTAACCATGGTTAGGCTCAAGTTAAGAACCTGGAAGAACCAGGTTAGACTCATGGAGGTATGGGGGAGCTAGTCCAGGCCTTGGAACTAGACCTGGGCCCACCTTTATAGGCTTAAAGAGGCTACAATAAAAAATGGCAAGAATGACGGTACTGAGCTTACTGCCATTCCTAGATTTATTCAGAACCAGGTTTGGCCCTATGGGGACTGTACTACAAGAGTTTCAATGGTTCCCTCATGGAATGAGGGACCCCCGAAAGGGTGAGGCAGGTTTGAGAGCTATAAGGAGGAGGCTATACCCGTAAGGGTTCCCCTTACCTATAAGTAAGGCAGGGGAAGTCCCTGTATTGGGTTTGAGTAACAAAACAACAACAAGAAACAAAATAAAGTCCCTTGGAAGTGACCAAGGGCTCACAGAGAATATAAGGGAGTAAGGAAAAGGGTAGAGGGTGAAACCACCCTGCTACTGGTCTATTGGTCTTCGATGGTGGCTGCGGCAGCAACGGAGGGTGGTACGTGATGGTGGCGCTGCATAGTCGCAGGGGGAATGGGGGTGTGATCCCTGGATGATTCCTGGTGTTCAGGGATTGCTTACCAGAGCTTGGAAGAGCGCAGGGCCTTGGTTTTCTAACAGGGATTCAGAACAGAGGGTTTTTAAATCGTCCCTCAGGCTGTGGGGAGGCTGCCATTTATAGGGAGTGCTTTGGGGAATCAAAGAGAATTAGGAGGAAGGCCTGGAAGATGTATGGACCTTCCAGAGGTCGATTAAGAAGCTTGACAAGGCGGGTGGAGTGTGCAGGGAGGAGTGTAGGTCTGCAAACTGAAACTCAGGTAATGGCGGTAGATGATCTACCACCATTTCTAAACCAGACATAAAATGAAAGGCAGTAGATCATCTACTACCAATTTTGGATTTGTTTAAACAGGGCCTAGCCCATGTATGCCTATGGTAAGGGGGTTGGCTTATGGACTTTTGGGCCCCCTGAGCCAAAGCCAAGGGTTCAGGCCTTAAGGACTACGGTCTATAGGGTTTAAGCCCTAAGGGCTCTAGGGCTAGGCTAGGGCTAAGGTTTTGTCCTAGGGTTACCTGTGGTTTTAACTATGGTTAGGTCCTAGGGTTTCACTAGGGTTTGACTTAGGGTTGGACCTAAGGTTAACTAGAGGTTTACCTAGAGTTAGGGTTTGGTTCTAGGGTTACCTAGGGTTTGACCTAAGGTTAACTAGAGGTTTACCTAAAGTTAGGATTTAACTAGGGTTATGTCCTAAGGTTGAGGGGGCTTGACTGGGGGTAACCTTGATTAAAATACCTTAACCATGGTTAGGCAGGGGATAACCATGGTTAAAGTACATTAACCATGATTAGGCACGGGATTAAAAATTGGGTGCTTACAATTGCCCCTCCTTGTTGGAGAATGCCAAGGTTGGCACTTCGAATGGCAAGGACTGGAATCATCCTATTTTTACACTGAGATTGAATCTTAGTGATTTAGTATAAATGACATATATGCATGCAATGCAAATGGCGGGTGCAATGAAGTGGCATAGACACTGTTGAGGAAGAGCGAGTAGTTCAGTCTGCTCACTGGGGATTGATGGATGCAAGAATGGCATAGCCCAGGGGCACTTAGCCAAAAGAGAGTGTCGTCCAAAGGCAGCAACCAGGGGTTTGACCAAATCGAACGAAAGACACACAGGGTGTCAAGAACACATGGGATGTTGAAAGGGGAGACATGCGGGAGGTAATGTTGCGGTATGACGAGATTGTCAAAGAGCACATAGGATGTCGAGGACACACTGGGGTGTTGAAGGGGCGACATGTAGGAGGTAATGCTGCAATATGACGGGATTGTCAAGGAGCATACAAGATGTTAAAGACACACAGGGGTATCGAAGGGGAGACATGTAAGAGGTAATGCTGCGGTATAACGAGATTGTCAAGGAACATACAGGATATCAAGGACACGTGAGGGTGTCTTAAGGGAGACGTGCAGGAGGTAATGCTGCGGTATGACGAGATCGTCAAGGAACACACAGGATGTCGAGGACACGCGGGTGTGTCGAGATCGGGGCATGTCGAAGAGGCACTAGCCAGATTGATTTGAAATGGTCGAGAGGTGCTGGATTTTGATCCAGTTGATTGATGCTGAGGGGTTTGGTCACACGGGGTGTGACGCTATGATGTCATGCAAGGGATAAATGTGAGGATGCTTTTTCACGACACTGTTGATTGTAACTTGTAAGATGCACAATGTCGGGTTCTTCTGTTTTGTCTTACCAGGGCTGCTCAGTGTAGGTCTGTATGACTAGGCATGGATACTGGAAGCTTTGCTTTAAAAACATTTTTAGAAAAGTGTTGGATATTTGCAAAAGTTTTTAATTTTGACAGAAAGAAAGCTTAGCTTAGCTTTTCGGATTTTTCCAGGGAATGCCTTTGTCAGGGTTTAGGGCCTTCGTAATCTGTCTTTCTCTCTTGGAGAGTGGAGTATGACCCAGAAGAGGTTTCGTCACTACTGGGGATGTCCGTTGGTAGAATTGTTTGTCTTGCCACTGCTAGAGATTGTACTCTGACTGGGGAGAAGCTTGCTTGGGAGTAAATTGGATGCTTCTATACTCTTATTAGGGAGAGCGCTTGTAGAGAGCAATTCGAGGCTTTTACTAGGGATTTACTGGGGAATGTGACACCATTGTAGACCGCTACTGGGGATCTTTCGGTTGGAGACTAAACTTTAGTAGGGGACTACCTTGTTGAAGGCTGATAGCTGTTTGCTTGGGGAATTGTGACCTACTGGAGACTGCTGCCTGAGAATCTATTTCTCAGTCTCATCTGCTAGGGAATACTACAGGAATACCCATTTCTCAGTGCCATCTGCTGGTGACCTGTGGAGGATTGTCGGGAGTTTGGTGAGACTACATGTTGCCGGATTCTGTTGCCAAATAGCTCTTCAGCTTTTATCCCTTTTTTACCATTGGAATGACCAAGTCATGGGATTTGCATAATTTTTGCACGATGAGGCCGTTACTGGCTTTCCTTACGCCTACGAAGCTGGTTGATTTTTGTCCATTTTTTACCCCTAATCGCAAGACTAGGCTTGGGGTCACGTGATTTTTGTGCAATGAGGCCGTTGCTAGTTTTCACTCATGCCCGCGATTTATTGGGGAAAATGGGTCTTCTCCCTTCATTGCCCTGAATGGTGCTCCTCTGGGGATTATAGGAACTATGTTTCCACTGAGGATATAGATGTGATATTGCACTTGCACTTGTAGCTTCTATGGGATCTAGAAGGACTTAGAGTAGGACGAAATGTAGGCTAGGGGACCAAAGTTTGGGACACCCTAGGAATTCTCCTATTGTGGCTCATTTGCACTCCCTTGGAGATTTGTATTGTTATAGTTGATTTTCACTCTCTTGGAGTTTTCTCCTGTTGAAGATTTGTACTTTATGATTCCCCGCGGAGTTTTTTTTGGGGGGCTCCACCGGAGAATTCGAGAGAGGTTGTATTTGCTTGGGGAGGGGATTTCAGGAGAGGTTGTCCCTGAAAGGTCAGATCTGAAGAGGTTGTCTCCGTGGAGGAGTCTTTGGCTTTGACAATGTTTCAACTTCTATTTTGAGTTTTCCTTTGATGAAAACTTTGTACCCGTGAGAGTTGACTTATTTGGAGAAGTTGATAGGGCTTTTGTTATGTCTGGACTCTATGGGGAGAGGTTTTAGAGAGGCTTTGGTTCCCCTGGGGATGGTTTGACTCTACGTGGGAAAGTGGGGGGAGGAATGACTCCCTTTTGTTACCGTACCTGATTTATCAGGTTGCCTACGTACTCTTTGAAGGATCAGGTCATGACGTAGTTCAGGTGAATGCCACAGGTTGGTAAGGGAGGGTGTCCCTGCAAATGTTTTATGAAAGAAGGGTTGTTAGGCTCGAGAGGCTAAATAGTGGATTTCATTAATTTGTAAAACGGGATTACATTTGCTGGGGATAAGGAGCATGCCAAGGATGGCTTCCTATCATTTCCCAGAGAAACTACAAGTGCAAAGTGCCTATCAGATCTAGACCCTAAGCGTAGTATCGTTTAACTTTGTCCATTTGACGGGCTCTGGGAGGTCTCCGTCATCCACATGTCCAAGTCGAAGTGTGCCACCTGAGAATTTGTCTCGGATGATGTATAGGCCTTCGTAATTGGGAGTGAACTTGCCTCTTGGGTCAGGGCGGTTTAGCAACATCTTCTAGAGAACCAGGTCACTGATCTCAATACTTCACGGCTTCACTTTCTTGTTAATTGCCTTAGCCATGCGTCTCTGATAGGCATGAGAGTGGTTGATGGCTTTCAGTCGCCGCTCTTTGATCAGATTCAACTGCTCATATCGGGTTTGTGCCCATTCTGCCTCTGAGAGTTCTGCTTTCATTAGCACCTGGAGTAATGGAACTTGTACTTTGATGGGGAGGACTGCTTTCATACCATAAGTCAGAGAGAATGACGTTGCCCCAGTTGAAGTCCAGATGGATGTTCTGTAGGCCATGAGTGCGTATGGTAGCATCTCATGCCAGGCAGAGTAATTGGTTGCCATCTTTTCTATAATTTTCTTCATGTTCTTGTTGGAGGCTTTAACTGCACCATTGGCCTGTGGCTTGTATGGCGTAGAGTTGTTATGTTCAATTTTGAACTTCTGGCAGAGATCAGTCATCCCCTTGTTGCAGAAGTTGAGAGCATTATCTATTATAATCTCAAATGGGACTCCATATCGATAGATGATATCCCTTTTTAGAAAGCGCTAAACCACATTGGCTGTGACATCTGCATAAGAGGCTGCCTCGACCCATTTTGTGAAATAATCGATTACAACCAGGATGAATCGATGTCCGTTGGATGCTTTCAGTGCTATGGGTCCGATGATGTCGATGCCCCAAGCTGAGAGTGGCCAAGGAGCAGTGAGATTTTGTAGCCTAGTTGGCGGTGTATTGATTCTGTTGGCACTGGTAGCACTTCTGCATATGCTTGCAACAGTTAGATTCCATTGTAGACCAGTAGTAGCCTAGTCTGAGTATCTTCGTAGATAACATCAACTCATTGATGTGTGGGCTGCAAGTTCCTCCGTGAACTTCTTCGACTACCTGTGCTGCTTCACTGGTATCTAGGCATCTGAGCCAGATTAGGTTCGGTGACCTTTTGTACAAGATTCGTCTGGAGAGGAAAAATTGAATAACCAGTCTTCTGATTGACCGACGGTCTATTTTGGTAGCATCAAGTGGGAAGGTCCCGTCCTCGAGGTATTGCTTGATGTCTGCGTACCAAGGCTTATTATCTGATACCTCTTCAATCTGAAGGCAGTAGGCAGGCTGATCCTGCTGCTTAATTTCGATTGGCCAAAGCATGATGCCTGTGGGGATCTGAACCATGGAAGTGAGAGTAGCCAGTGCATCGGTGAATCTGTTGTGGTTCCTAGACCTATGACTGAAGTTGATTCTTCTGAACTGAGTGATTAGCACATTGAGAGAGGCCAAGTACTGGACTAGCCTTGCTTCTCGGATGGCCCAATATTCAATTGCTTGATAGATTACCAAAGATGAGTTACTGTAGACATCTACCTCTTCGTTCCCGATGCTCAGGGCTTCTTTTAGTCCGGCTATGCATGCCTCATATTCTGCTTCGTTGTTTGAACACCTGAATCGCAGCTTAACTAAGATAGGGAGGTGTGCTCCTTTAGGTGAGATTAGGACTGCTCCTGCCTCATGCCCATAACTATTAGCGGCTCCATCGAAATATAATTTTCAACCGAGGTATTGCTGCTCTTCTGCTTCTGTATGTAGGATGACTTCGTCTAAAAACTGACTATGTACTAAAACATAATCTTGTGCTGGACTGTGGGCAAGGTGATTTGCAATCGTCTGCCCCTTGATTAACTTCTGAGTCATGTACTTGATGTAGAGTTCAAACAACATCATGAGCCATCCGGTTGTCCTCCTAGTGGTGGCTGGCTTTTCCAGCAGGTACTTGAGTGGATCCATCCGGGAGATCAGGATTACCAATAGGAAAGCAGATAGTGCTGAAGACGATGAGTGGCCCAGACTAGTGCTAGATAAGTTTTCTCGAGTGGGCTGTACCTCTCCTTATACTCTAGTAGGCGCTTACTAATGTGGTAGATGGCTTGCTCTGTTCTGACTGTCTCATCATGTTGTGCCAGAACTGTCACGACCCAAAACCCACCCTAGGAGTTAGAGTGAATCTTGGATGACTTATCATGACCTACATGACATGCTTGACAAACCATCCTGCAAAATTTACAGAGCATATACAATAGAGGACAAAATAGTGGAAGCTTACACTAACAGAGCACAGTGGAAGTCTAACAAAACCTCTATGTATATACATGTAATCCAAGTCTTGTACAAAAGTGAAAACAAAATAAAGAAGGTGCAGACATGCCCACCAAAATACATGAATATAATGTCGCGACCCAAAATACCCCCTAGGAGTTAAGGATACTTTGACTCGTGACCGCCATATCATACCTCCAGTATGATACATAAGGCACACGTGGAAACCTGTCAGAGTACCTGAATATACATAGCGGAAACGAAATACAATGCACAGCGGAAAATAAAATACTAAACATAGCGGAAGCAAAATGAATACTCCTATAACTTGGCTCAAGTAAGAACCAACAAGTATACATGTGTGAGAAACCCAAAAGTGGACTGGACAAACCCCACACTCACATAACAAAATGACACAAGTTCTAAGTCGGTCGATCAACAGAAATCGAAGTCACGACTCCTATCTAAAGCACAATCGTCATGATAGTGATCCATGGAAGGCTCCGGGTCATGGTACTCTTCCTCGACCCAAGGTTCTTCGTCACACAAATCGAATGGAACCCGAGCACCTGCCGATCATAACAATATCGACTGAGCATGGAATACTCAGTGTATACAAACTAATAACAATAAAGCGGTTAGGCATGGAGCATACAAGACATGGAGAATGAAATCCGTAAATTCCTTAAAGCATGGAAACCGTGAAAACGTATGTGAGATAATATTCGAAACCAAAACTGTAACCATGTGAGTCAATCGATAATCATAGCCTTATGAGTTCTTGTGAGTTCATGGAGTTATTTAGAGTCATTATGATCCGTAGAGACATAGAGCATAGAGCAATAACCTTAGAGCATTTCCATAGAGCATAACCTTAGAGATCTTAGAGCATTTCATTGTGATCCGTGGAGCTTGTGAGACGATCTTAGAGCATTATCATAGAGTTTCCTTGTGAGCATGGTATGATCCTTAGAGCTTATGAAACGATCTTAGAGAAATCATAGAGTTACTTAGAATCATTCATTATTCGTCTTTTCGTGAAAAACCTTTGTTTGTACTTGGAGAAATCCATGGAAACCATCGGTTTATGCGAGACATGCGAGCATATGCACTTAATAAGAGAAATCGTCGTATTTAAGCATAGAATCCCTTAGAGGTATTTTATCAAACACTTAGAGTGCATCATAATAGTAACCTTCATCCAAGTATATAATCACACCTTTTTATACATAAAATCAATACATATAGATAGGGCATAGATAAGAAGAATCATAATTAGTAACTAGTAGGATTGCAAGATTGTAGTAGAGTGTATCTACCTTAGAGAAATCAATGAGTTTGACTCCCAATGGCTGGAACAAGCAAGAACAGTGAGTTCTTGGTTGGAAAACACCAAATGGAAAGGAAGAACTTGATCTTCCACAAGCTTGAATGATCACCAAGGTCCTCTCCTCCTTCTCTTCTTCAAATCCCTCAAAAACAATGCACAAAGGGTTTGTGAAACCCTAAGGCACGAACCCAGCCCTTTTATAGGCAAAGGGTGATGGTTAAAGTCTTAAACACCCTTAATGAAGAAAATCTGCGTATGACCGATCGATCGGTGGTATGGACCTAGCGATCGGTGGCTTACCGGTCGATCGGTGTTATGGACCGAGAGATCGGTCAAAAACACACTCTCTGAAATTTTTTCCCATACAAAAAAGTTGACCGTGCGACAGCTACCGAACGATCGGTAGTTGACCGAGCGATCGGTCGACCCCTGCTTTGCTGAAAAACCTTGTTTACACCACTCGAATCTTCCCCAATGCACTTCCAACACTCTTTTATGCTTTCAACACATTCCCTAAGGACATATAGACCCATTGGAACATATACGCCATAATTCCAAACACATATATTAACATAAGACCCATAAGTGTACAAAACCACACTTGGGCACTATTCACACACTATTCATTCTTAGTGAAATGAAATTTCGGGGCTCTACATCCCTCCCCCCTTACAAGAATTTCATCCTCGAAATTAGAACGATGCCAAAAACATAACAAGAACAAAATACACACAAAACTAACAAGGAAAACTACTCAAACAAGTGAGGGTACTTTTCCTTCACTTCCGCTTCTCGCTCCCATGTAGCCTCTTCCTTGGAATGAGGTTGCCACTTCACTAGGACTAAAGGGATAGTCTTGGTTCGCAACACTTGATCTCGACGATCCAGAATCTGAACTGGTTGCTCAACCAACGAAAGATCCTCTCGAATCTCAACAGGATCAAGAGCGATGATGTGAGACGGATCCGAAATGTATTTTCTAAGCATAGAGACGTGAAATACATTGTGGACCGCTGCCATGTGAGGCGGTAGTGCTACCCTGTAAGCAACCTCACCAACCCTTGTGACGATCTCAAATGGTCCCACGTACCTAGGACTGAGCTTTCCCTTCTTCCCGAATCGCATGATTCCCCGACTCGGCGAAATCTTCACAAAGACCCGATCTCCAACTCGGAACTCTAAATCTCTGCGGCATATATCCGCATAGCTCTTCTGCCTATCCTGAGCACTTTTCAATCGCTCCCGGATAATTTTGACCCTTTCTGCGGTCCGCTCTATCAACTCAGGACCAAGAAATTTTCCTCTCACCAACTTCATCCCAGTATAGCGGTGATCGACAACTCCGACCATACAGAGCTTCAAAAGGTGCCATCTG
The DNA here is from genome assembly GCA_015143295.1 of Tetracentron sinense. Classification (NCBI taxonomy): domain Eukaryota; kingdom Viridiplantae; phylum Streptophyta; class Magnoliopsida; order Trochodendrales; family Trochodendraceae; genus Tetracentron; species Tetracentron sinense. Next base: position 1,666,748 of record CM026553.1, on the reverse strand, counting down.
GATGCTTGCTTGATAGCTATTGTTGTAGGCAAACTCAACCAATGGCAACTGTTCCTCCCAACTACCCTGAAAATCCAGCATACAAGCTCGGAGCATATCCTCCACTACTTGATTCACCCTCTCCGTTGGTCCATCGGTCTGAGGATGGAAGGCGGTACTGAATTCTAAACGAGAACCCATAGCATCCTGGAAAGTTTTCCAAAACCTGGAAGTAAACCGAGGATCTCGATCAGACACGATAGAAACTGGCACACCGTGCAGTCGAACCACCTCCTTAACATATAGGGCTACCAACTGATTTGCATTGAAAGTAGTTCGGTACGGAATAAAATGTGTAGACTTAGTCAACCTGTCCACAATCACCCAAATAGCATCGGAGCCCTTCGCCGTTCGCGGCAAACCCATAATGAAATCCATCGAGATGTTCTCCCATTTCCACTCCGGAATAGGAAGGGACTGCAAAAGACCTGCCGGCCTTTGATGTTCGGCTTTTACCTGTTGGCAAATCAAACATCTGGTGACGTACTCAGCGACTTCCCTCTTCATGTTTCGCCACCAGTAGTGCTTCTTGAGATTCTGGTACATCTTAGTACCTCCCGGATGTACCGTGTACTTTGATCGGTGAGCTTCATTCAAAATTTCATCCCTCAAAACTGTGTCGGCGAGGACACACAACCTGTCCTTAAATGTGATAGCACCATCATCATTTAAAGCGAACTCCTGATTGCAGTTACTCACCGACTTGTCTCGGTAAGCAAGCAACTCAACATCTGAACTCTGTAACTCCTTGATCTGGCTTAGGATCTGTGGCCTAACCACCACGTTGGACATTATCGGTCCATAGGTGACATGCCTGAGAGTAGTGTCCAAATGACACATATCATGTAATAACTTCCACTCTTGCACTCTCAATTGAGCCATAACTCCGTAAGGTTTTCTGCTAAGAGCATCGGCTACCACGTTAGCCTTACCCGGGTGGTACTGGATGGAACAGTCGTAGTCCTTCATGAACTCCATCCAACGACGCTGTCTCATATTCAACTCCTTCTGGAGGAAAAGATACTTCAAGCTCTTGTGGTCTGTGAACACCACAAACTCTTCTCCGTAGAGGTAGTGACGCCAAAGTTTTAGTGCAAAAATGACCGCAGCGAGCTCTAAGTCATGTGTGGGGTAATTCTGCTCATGCTCCTTCAGCTGACGGGAAGCATAGGCCACCACCTTTTTATGCTGCATCAAAACACATCCAAGTCCCACTAGTGAAGCATCACTATAGACTTCGAAACCACCGCTCCCAGATAGAACTGTGAGAACAGGAGCCGAAGTAAGCTTGTTTTTCAACTCCAAGAAACTAGCCTCGCACTTATCACTCCAAGTTAACCTCATGTTCTTCCGTGTGAGATAGGTAAGCGGAGCTACTAAACTTAAAAATCCTTCCACAAACCTTCTGTAATATCCTGCCAACCCGAGGAAACTACGAATCTCGGTGACACTCTTCGGCCTTTCCCAATTCATCACTGCTTCAATCTTTACAGGATCAACTGAAATACCTTCAGCAGATACCACGTGTCCAAGAAAAGACACCTTGTTCAGCCAGAACTCACACTTGCTCAACTTAGCATACAGACTATGCTCTCGAAGTGTCTGCAATACCAGACGAAGATCTCTCGTGTGATCCTCCTGTGACTGTGAATACACAAGGATATCATCTACGAACACGATCACACATTGATCGAGAGACGATTTGAACACCCGATTCATCAAATCCATGAATGCTGCCGGCGCGTTAGTCAGTCCAAAAGACATGACCAAAAACTCGTAATGACCGTATCGAGTTCGGAATGCTGTCTTCGGAATGTCCTCTTTCTTGATCTTCAACTGATGATAACTAGATCGAAGGTCAATCTTGGAGAAAAACTGTGCACCCTTCAATTGGTCAAACAAGTCGTCTATCCGAGGCAATGGATAACGATTCTTGATCGTGACCTTGTTCAATTGCCTGTAATCAATGCACATAGGCATTGATCCATCTTTCTTCTTCACGAAGAGAACCGGAGCTCCCCAAGGTGAAACACTTGGCCGGATAAAACCAAGGCCTTGCAATTCTTCTAACTGCTCTTTTAACTCCTTAAGCTCAATAGGGGCCATCCTATACGGAGCTCTTGAAATCGGAACTGTGCCTGGAGTTAGCTCAATCGCAAACTCGATTGCACGATCGGGAGGCAATCCCGGCAAGGTTTCCGGAAAAACATCCATATACTCACATACCACCGGAATGGGTGTGGTGTCTCGCACTTCTACACCCTCGAGACTAAGAGCTGCAAAGCGGGCAATGTCTCTTCTCTGAAGTCCCCTGAAATGAAACGGCTTTAACCCCACGGGTTTAAAATGCACCACCTTCTCGAAACACGCCACGTGTCCATGGTGAGTTGAGAGCCAATCCATACCTAGGATGACAACGAAATCCCAATCCTGAAATCCCAGAAGGATCAAGTCGACTGGCAACTCGTGCTGCATGACTTGTACAACACTATCCAGATACACTTTATCTGTCTCAATAGATTTTCCCAATGGAGTCGAAATGGACAACTCCCTAGGTAGTTTGCTTGGCTCGGACGTAAAGCCTTTGGCAAAGCTTGGTGAAACGAACGAGTGAGTGGATCCTGTGTCTATCAACACTCTTGCCAAACATTCATTTACGAGCAACGAACCTGAGAATTTGAATCATCCCAGTTATAACACAACTATACATATAGATACAACATCGCAAAACACCACATAGGATATATATAGATACGAACATATCATGGCAATATTAGAACTTCGACAAAGACTAGTTCGTGCGTACCTTGCACAACATCATCAGATGCCTGTGCGTCTCTATCAGTCATGGCAAAGACTCTGCCCTGGTTCGCCTGACGAGGCTGCTGGGTAGGCTGCAAGGATCTAGAGGCCTAAGATGAAGACCCCTGAAGTGAATTCTGCCTGCCTGGAGGTAGTACTCCCTGTGATCCAGACTGTGACTGCTTACGCGGGCAATCTCGAATCATATGGCCCATCTCGCCACAGTGGAAGCATCCACCTGACATTCTTCGGCAATCTCCAGTCTTATGCCGACGACCACATACGGCGCACTCCTCAAATATCTGCGATGCGGAGGAAGCCGGAGGCATAACCCTCGTAGCTTGCGATGCCATAGGACGCGGTGCCTGAGGCGCAAAAGAAGGTCTCTGAGCCGACATCGGCTGGGAGAACTGGTACGGTGCAGTCCTAGTCCTCTTCTCTGAAGAACTACTCGACTGACCCTGAGACATGCTCTTCCCGAAGCCACTGTCTCTTCTTCTCACGAAGTCTTCCGCATTCTTTTCGGCGATCTTCGCCTTCCCTACTATCTCTCTCCAAGACTCTACCTGGAGAATGGACACCCGATCTCGGATGAAAGCCTTCAAGCCCATCTCAAACTTCCTGACCTGTAGGTCTTCAGTAGCCACCAAGTGCGGAGCAAACCTAGACAACTCGGTGAACTTAGCCTCATACTCGGCTACGCTCATCGACCCTTGCTCCAAAAGCATAAACTCTCTCGCCTTTTGTTCCCAAATAAACCTGGGAAAGTACTGTTCCCTGAAAGTCTCTAAGAACTCCGCCCAAGTCCAGGGCACACCTGCCTTAGCAACATCCCTCTGCCTTTGGGCAGCTCTCCACCAGTGTTCGGCTTCACCTTCCATCACGAAGGAAGCCCATTCTACCCTTTGCTCATTGGTACAACGGAGAGCCCGGAAGGTCTTCTCCAACTGCATAATCCAAGACTCGGCCACCATGGGGTCCAGAGTGCCATAGAATGTAGGAGGCCGCAGTCTCCTAAAAGCTTCGAGCCCCGCGGTGTGATGCACCGGTGTAGGCACAGGCGTGGACGGTGGGGTAGGCATAGGCCTCGCTGCCAACAATGCCAAAGTCTCGGCTATGGAGTCCATAGCATTTGTGAAATACAACGGTTCCTCTTCTCTCGGAACTTCACTCTCGGCCCTCCGAGTATGGTAACCTCGACCCGATTGCCACGTCTCATGATATCAAATCCTGAGATCAATTTGGCAAAACATGAGTCTAACCTGGATACCAAACCTCACATATCATATAGCAATCCAACAATCATGAAATGCTAACACCGCATTTAGTATACATCAAGGTATACATGTAAGAATACCATCACAACTTAGAGTACCCTAGCGTAGCTAAGACACTTGCATTGGGCATCTATCTTTTCTAGGATCCTACACTAACCTAAGGATTCACTTGATACCGGTTATGTCATGGTAACAAGCCTAAGACAACTGAGTCCTTCTGAGTTCTAAGTTCAACTCATAGGAATTACTTCCGCTTAGGCCAAGCCTGAGTGACCTAACTAAGTCTGTCGTTAGACATAACTAGCTCTGATACCAAGTCTGTCGCGACCCAAAATACCCCCTAGGAGTTAAGGATACTTTGACTCGTGACCGCCATATCATACCTCCAGTATGACACATAAAGCACACGTGGAAACCTGTCAGAGTACCTGAATATACATAGCGGAAACGAAATACAATGCACAGCGGAAAATAAAATACTAAACATAGCGGAAGCAAAATGAATACTCCTATAACTTGGCTCAAGTAAGAACCAACAAGTATACATGTGTGAGAAACCCAAAAGTGGAGTGGACAAACCCCACACTCACATAACAAAATGACACAAGTTCTAAGTCAGTCGATCAACAGAAATCGAAGTCACGACTCCTATCTAAAGCACCATCGTCATGATAGTGATCCATGGAAGGCTCCGGGTCATGGTACTCTTCCTCGACCCAAGGTTCTTCGCCACACAAATCGAATGGAATCCGAGCACCTGCCGATCATAACAATATCGACTGAGCATGGAATACTCAGTGTATACAAACTAATAACAATAAAGCGGTTAGGCATGGAGCATACAAGACATGGAGAATGAAATCCGTAAATTCCTTAAAGCATGGAAACCGTGAAAATGTATGTGAGATAATATTCGAAACCAAAACTGTAACCGTGTGAGTCAATCGATAATCATAGCCTTATGAGTTCTTGTGAGTTCATGGAGTTATTTAGAGTCATTATGATCCGTAGAGACATAGAGCATAGAGCAATAACCTTAGAGCATTTCCATAGAGCATAATCTTAGAGATCTTAGAGCATTTCATTGTGATCCGTGGAGCTTGTGAGACGATCTTAGAGCATTATCATAAAGTTTCCTTGTGAGCATGGTATGATCCTTAGAGCTTGTGAAACGATCTTAGAGAAATCATAGAGTTACTTAGAATCATTCATTATTCGTCTTTTCGTGAAAAACCTTTGTTTGTACTTGGAGAAATCCATGGAAACCATCGGTTTATGCGAGACATGCGAGCATATGCACTTAATAAGATAAATCGTCGTATTTAAGCATAAAATCCCTTAGAGGTATTTTATCAAACACTTAGAGTGCATCATAATAGTAACCTTCATCCAAGTATATAATCACACATTTTCATACATAAAATCAATACATATAGATAGGGCATAGATAAGAAGAATCATAATTAGTAACTAGTAGGATTGCAAGATTGTAGTAGAGTGTATCTACCTTAGAGAAATCAATGAGTTTGACTCCCAATGGCTAGAACAAGCAAGAACAGTGAGTTTTTGGTTGGAAAACACCAAATGGAAAGGAAGAACTTGATCTTCCACAAGCTTGAACGATCACCAAGGTCCTCTCCTCCTTCTCTTCTTCAAATCCCTCAAAAACAATGCACAAAGGGTTTGTGAAACCTTAAGGCACGAACCCAGCCCTTTTATAGGCAAAGGGTGATGGTTAAAGTCTTAAACACCCTTAATGAAGAAAATCTGCGTATGACCGATCGATCGGTGGTATGGACCGAGAGATCGGTCGAAAACACACTCTCTGAAATTTTTCCCCATACAAAAAAGTTGACCGTGCGACAGCTATCGAGCGATCGGTAGTTGACCGATCGATCGCAGGTAATGACCGAGCGATCGATCGACCCCTGCTTTGCTGAAAAACCTTGTTTACACCACTCGAATCTTCCCCAATGCACTTCCAACACTCTTTTATGCTTTCAACACATTCCCTAAGGACATATAGACCCATTGGAACATATACGCCATAATTCCAAACACATATATTAACATAAGACCCATAAGTGTACAAAACCACACTTGGGCACTATTCACACACTATTCATTCTTAGTGAAATGAAATTTCGGGGCTCTACATATAATCTCTCACGCTCACCCCCACTCACTTAGAATCTACCACTTAGTAGTAGCCCTCTACATGAGGCTCCTCAACAGGGGCCTCCTCGACGTACTCCTCTTCCTCCCACGGATCGGGAGCACATATGTCAAAAAGAGCAGGTGCTCCACTAACACTTGCAGACATCAAAAGTACGATTGAGCATGGAATACTCAGTGGCTACCAAATACTATCCAACAACCATAACAATAAAATACAGAGTAAAGCAGGAAGCCATTCATATAATTGACAGGAAATATAAACAGCTTATAGTTTATTCTTGCATCATATCAAATTGGAAGAGCTCTTGAAAACATCATGTCCTTGACTTGACTTAAAATACTCTTTTCGCATTTGAGAACTTATCTTATCATTTCTGTCTTACTCGTCATGTCCTGGTTCATATTCTCTTGAAATTGGGTATGTCTAGTTGCCGTTCATAGTCGATTGCAAACTAGCATCGCTTATGCTTGACTGGGGATGCCTAGCTGCCGTTTATAGCCCGTTGCAACTAGTATCCCCTATGCTGAACTAGGTATGCCTAGATGTCGTTCATAGTCCGTTGCAACTAGTATCCCCTATGCTGAACTGGGTATGCCTAGCTGTCGTTCATTGTCCGTCGCAACTAGTATCCCCTATGCTGAACTGGGTATGCCTAGCTGCCATTCATAGTCCATCGTAACTAGTATCCCCTATGCAGAACTGGGTATGCCTAGCTTCCATTCATAGTCCGTCGCAAACTAGCATCCCTTATGCTTGACTGGGAATGCCTAGCTGCCGTTCATAACCCGTCGCAACTAGTATCCACTATGTTGAACTTGTGATATCAGAGCAAAGCATATCTTAGGATATGCCCTACCCCTATTTACCAACCATTATGTTTGGCCTTGACATGGTGGTCATAAATCGAGACTTTTGTACTTGGTTTTCTTGAAAACAAAACATGGTATTTCATGTGTGACAAACCCTACTCATGGACTACATGTCGTGCTTGTTGTTTGTGTACAATTAAAGCATAAGAAATGGCGCATAATATCATCACAGTAGATGAATAATCCAAGCAATTAATAAAGCGATTAAATCTACAACATGCCATTCTAGGAATTTAAAGAAAGTTCATACATGCATTTTCAAGCAAAATCATCATTTTCTTCATTGCAGCATTTTATCAAACATTTGGTGCGTACATTATGGTTAAGGCCTACATCATGCTTTTCTAGATGGATTGATGCTCACAACATACATATGTGTTCATTATTGGTACAATGCCCTTCCCATTTCATTCATCACAAACACACACACGGCATCCATCGCCAAACATCCATTTCCACACCACAATCCATCTCCTATTATATTCATACTTTAGGGAAAACAAGAACGAAGGGAAGAAAAGGGAGAATATGAACTAGGAGGGTAGCATATAGTACCGATCTTGAATAGGGAAAGAGAACCCTCTAAACGTGTGTGGAGTTGCTGTCGAGCTTGGAGGAGGTGCTTCTCGCGTGCTTGAGCCGTGAGTTTGAAGAAATCTAAGCTTGTGGTGATCTACGATTTTCAAACCCTTTGATTCTCTCAAGTTGATGCCTTAGGGTGAAAAACCAACTTTCTCTTCTGTCATTCTCTCTCAAAACTCTGCCCTAAGGGTTTATGAACCCTTATGGCTCGAGCAAGCCTTTATAAGCAAGGGTGTAACGCCCAAAAGAAGAAAAAGCCCTTAATGAAATTTTTGCAAAACGCGGTAGACCGATCGATCGGTGGTTAATATTGAGCGATCGGTTGCCTACCGATCGACCGGTGTTCTTGACTGAGCGATCGGTCAAAAACACCTTCTCTAGAAAAATTCTCCATACAAATTAGTTAACCAGTCGATAGCTACTGATCAATTGGTTGTGGACCGATCGATCGCTAATATGGATTGAGAGATCGGTGTTGTGCAATTTTGACACTGAGTCCATTTCTCACTCAATCTCATTACTTGGACTCATTCCACTTCCATTCTAACCTCTTCTAAACATGACTAGGACCTTTTTAAGACTATGGCATATCATTAATTATCTTATTTAATTATTTTATAGTACTCGTGTAAAATTCTCAAAGCTTCCAATTTCACATTTCATGAAATTTGGAGGTTACAACACATCGTACCTTGACACGCATTCCAAGACATATACGAAATTTTTGGGGTTCTACAAGAATGCACCCCTTAGAAGTCTCTTGTACTGAGATGTAGAGTAGTAGTGGCCGTCCTGGTGTAGGAGGCATATGTATTGGAGGATGAATGAGATATTGCTTTATTATGTCAAAGGCTTCTTGACACTCAGCTGTCCAAAATGTTGGCACATTCTTTCAGAGAAGCTTGAAGATCGGCTCGTATATCGGAGTGAGCAGAGAGATGAATCGGTTGATGTACTAAATTCTACCCAGGAACCCACGGATTTCCTTTTCAGTTTGGGGAGTTAGCATTTCGATGATAGCCTTAGCTTTGGCAGGATCGATCTTAATGCCTCTTTTGCTGACTATGAAGCTGAGGAGCTTTCCTGATGAGGCTCCAAAGACACATTTGGCCGGATTCAGTCTCAGGCCGAACTCTCGGAGTATGTCACAGAGTCTCTTCAAGTCTTCAGGGTGTTGTCTGGTAGTAGGCGATTTGACGATCATCTTATCCACATAGATTTCAGTTGACTTGTGGATCATATCGTGGAACAGTGCCATCAAGGCTCTCTGGTAGGTTGCCCTTGCATTCTTGAGTTCGAAAGCAATTACCTTGTAGCAGAATGTGCCCCAAGGGATGATGGAGAAGGTCTTCTCCATGTCTTCTTCTATCATTCTGATCTGGTTATATCCGGAGAAACCATCCATGAATGAGAGTATCTTGTGCCCTGTAGTATTTTCGACTAGAATGTCGATGTGCGGGAGAGGGAAGTTATCTTTAGGGTTTGTCTTGTTCAGATTCTGGTAGTTGATAAACATTCGGACCTTGCCATCCTTCTTGGATACTGGTACAATGTTAGCTAACCACTCAGGATAGGTTGCTACTACCAAGAAGCCTACTTCGATTTGCTTCTCTACCTCTTCTTTAACCTTCTGTGACCATTCGAGCCTCATCCATCTCAGTTTCTACCTAACTGGTCTGACTTCAAGGTTCAGGTGCAGTCTGTGTACCACCAATGCTGAGTCCAGGTCGGGCATGTCTGTATATGACTAGGCAAAGACGTCAGTGTCGCTCTTCAAAAAACTGATCATATCTGTTCTCTTTTACGGGCTCATGGTTGTGCCAATTTTAACTAGCTGGGGACTATCCGTGGTTCCCAGGTTCACTGTCTCGGTGTCCTCAATGTTTGACTACAGTAGCCCTTCACTATGTTCTAGGAGGTCCAGAATCTCCTGGGACAGTTCCTCTTCCTAATTTGAGTCATACTACACTTTGGAAAGTTCGAGGAAGGTCTAAGGGGTAGCCCTTTTAGAGGTGATTTCTTGACAAATCAATTAGCTTAAGTTTAGTATGCTTATGTTTTCGATGTTTTTGTTGGCTTCAGGACACTAGGCCTTCCAGGAGAAGAGTCCGTATGATTTCGTCATCACTTGATATGAAAAGTTTGTTTTTGAAAACATGATTTTGAGTCAAAACATATGATTTTCATTGACAAAATAGATGACTGCTTACAAAACTGACTCAAACAAAAGGAGGCCGATAGTGGCCTGACATTTGGATTTTACAATGGGAGCAAAAAGAGAGATAGATGGAGGATAAGGGTGATGCTTGGTCACTGCTAGCTTCGACCAATCTGTCCTACACTGTATTTACCCCAACCCTGAATAGCCTAGTGGCTGGCAACTAGATGACGCTTCGGCGCTGTCGGAGAGGGTGCAGATCTGCTCTCCCGCTAGAGCTTTTACTTCAGTAGCATCTTCGATAGTCAGCTCATTGAACATCTGGGCTATGCTGAAAATTTTTGGACTTGGAATCCCTAAAGATTCGGCATTGGGCTAAGGGGTTAAGGCAATTGGTGCAACTGGGGTATTGGGATAGGATTGGAAGGTTCTAACTAGGAAAGTTATGGAGATGTGGGGTCGGGGTTCTGGTTTCACCGACCGACTGTTCTTTCGTGTTAGCCTGGAGAGATAGTCCTCAAACTTGGGTTTGTAACCCAATCCAAAGGGCAGAGTGTAGCAAGGAGGTAGGTATCTCTTCTTCATTCCTTGATTCCTGTTTCCCAGGCCTGACCCGGGTTGGTAGTTCATCTTGGCCATCATTCTAACAAATGGTAGTAGCTGGTCCTGTTCTAGACGATAGGATAACCTACTCAAATTGATAAATCATAAAGGCAGAGCCCTGTCCTAGCTCCTAGACGTCCCCGAGGGTACTTGCCAACTCTTCTGACGGGATCACGACCATATGGTCATCCTAGATAAACTTGATTTTCTGGGGGAGAGAAGAGGGAATGGCTCCGACCGTGTGGATCCAAGGCCTCCTAAGGATGATGGTGAATGAGGCAGGTACATTCACGACCTGAAAATTTGTAGTGAAATGTGCAGGTCCGACCCCGATGGTCAGGTCAATGTCGCCTAGATTCTGTCTTATCAAGTTGTCAAAAAACCTGATTATCATGGATCTCTTCTTCACCTGACTGAGATCCATACCCAAGCTTTAGAGTGTAGATAAAGTGCGTATCTTTAGGCTAGAGTCGTTGTCGATGAGCACTGAAGATAATGTTCTGTCCATGCACTGTACTGTGATGTAGAGTGCCCAGGTATGGTCCCTGTCACCATCTAGTATTTCTTCTTCTATAAAGGAGATAACTCTTGGATCTAGTACTTGCCCCACCCTGTAATGTTTGGTGTTACATGGGTGTTGTTAAATACCTGAAGAAGCTGTTTTCGATGTTGCTCGGATATTAGAAGAAGACCCATGATGGAGATATGGGCAGGTGTTTTTCTCAACTATTGTGTAATATTGAATTCTTCTTCCTTCTCCAATATTTTTAGTAGGACTGTAGAGTCTGCTGCTTCCTTCTCTAGGTCTGACACCCTTGCATTTTTTGTCTCCTTCCCTTTCCCTTTTACCGGTTCAGCTGCCGGAGGTTGGTACACCTGGCCAGTTCGGGTGAGATTGGCTATACTTTAACTCTCTATGATAAAAGAGTGAGAAGCAGGTACATGGCTGAGGGTGAAAGGTTTAGTGGAGATGTAAGGGATCCTGATAGGGCCGATGGAGGTGGAGGCTTGAGCTAGTGCTGTGGGCCAATTGGTGGGACAGGGGATTGTGTAGACAACATGCTCTTCTTCAGTTTCAAGAGCGGGGATCCGTACTAGGGCCTAGATGGCTTGGATGTTTGACTGAGGGAAGGAGATTATGACAGGGGGTTGGTAAGAGGACCTGATGATGCCATCATCGACTGCTGGTGCGAAGGGTCCTGGTTGCCCTGCCCCGGCCTCTTCCCATTGAATGAAGTTGACTTGATTGTTGTGTGGGGGCGGTGGTGCCTGGTTAATGCTATTATTGCTGGGGGGCAGCTTAACCCTTCCGTCATCCAAAAGATCTTGGATGGAAAACTTTAGGCCAATGCAATAGTCAGTGGCATGGCCTGGGCCTTAATGGAAGGCGCAGTGATGATCGGCTCTGTAGTTTTTGTTTTGTTTGTCGAGGGGCAAGAGAGGAGTAAGGCCTCTCAAGATGAGAAGACCTTGTTTGGTCAAAAGTTCTAGAAGATGGCTGAGTGAATAGGGGAGAAGGGTAAAATTTCTGAGGGGTCAATCTTGTTGACAATTTTGCCCCTGATTAGGTCGGGTTAGCTGGGTGTTTACGACAGTTGGCTTCTGCTGAGCTACTGGAGCTAGTAATCTGATGGGTGCTGTGGGAGCAACTATATGCACATCTTCCTTCTTTCTATGGTCCCTGGAGCTGATGTTTCTGATAGATGAGTCAATTGTATTGGATGGAGAAAGCCCTAAACTGGAGTGAATAGCCCTACTCTTAATGGCAGTTTTGATGCGGGCACCTGTCTTGACAATGGTGCCGAAGTCCACTACTGGTAAAGTCACCATAATTGTAGAGTGGGACTGCTTTAGTGTGGCCATGAACATGCTTGCCAGCTCTTCCTTAGGGATTGGAGTCGGGATCTTTCCTGCCATTTTTCTCTATCGGGTAGCGTATTCCAGGAATGATTCGTTGTCATGCTGACTCATTTGTTCGAGCTGGCTCCTCTAAGGTTGGAGCTCCTTATTAAAGGAATATTACTCCACGAAGTAGTCCATGGCATCCTGCCAAGTCTTTACCTTCTGTTTGTCCACAGACATCCACTATGTAAGGGCTGCCCCCTTCAGACTTTTCTGAAAGTACTGGATGAGTAGAGGCTGGTTTCTGTTGTGCTGGAGCATGTCCCCCAAGTAGAACTACAGGTGTTGTTTCAGGCAGCCTGAACCATCATATTTATCAAAGTCTGGTACTTTGAAGCCTGCGGGAATAGTATCCCCTGATGAGAAAGTTAAGTCCTGCAAAGATAGACTGGTACTAGTAGATGCACCCTTCATTCTCCTCATCTCTTTTTTCATCTGTTTGATCTCCTCATGTTGATCCCTGAGGGATGGGGTAGGGTCTGAAGATGATGGCCTGTCCTGATTGACGTGTGAGGCTTTGGGCTGCTCATCATATTGATCGTACTCTTCACCTCCGCCTATTACGGGTATAGGTTAGGTATGATGAGGGGGATAGGTTAAGGCTCTGGAATAGGTAGTTCAGATGGTTCACCGGTCGGGATCCAGGTGAAGGGTTCATCAGTTCGGATACCAATTAGAATCTTTAGGGATTCCAGAACACTGTCGAGCTTTGCTTACATGGCTACGATGTCCCTGTCGTGAGATTACAGGATCTCACTGGTTCTCTGATGCTGATCTGGAGGTTCTACCATTGAGTCTGAGCTTCTTACTGATCGGGCTGTGTAAGGTACTATCCCTGTGACTAGTACCTCTATCAGGACTGCGTCTGTAGCTGCTGCTTCTACGAGAATCGCAGTCATAGAACGAGTCATGGGTCGGCTCATGCAACTGAAAAGAATGCAACGGCTAAACATGAATATGCATGACGACAGGAAGAAGATACTAGAAAAAGGATTTTTCATTGATGCATACAAAGTGTAATGAGAACAGAACAATGTGACTCAAAAAAGAAAAGACTCGACCCTAGCCAGGTCTATCAGGGATTGCGAAATCAAGTGGTCGGGGCACTCTATTAAGGTCCATGATCTGTTGTTGGAGGGATGTGATCTCAACCTCCATATTGTCAATTATTTCTGTGGCGGGGAACATTCGGAATCCGAACTGTCGGATCCAATCGGTCATCTCAACCTTTGCACTCTCAAGCTGCTCTTGGTAGAAGTGAAGTTGGGCCATGATGATGGTTGTCTCTGTGGCATCATCTCTGCGTCTCCTCTAGAGAGACTGGACTGTCTGCTTGAGCCGCTCAACCTATTCTTGTGTGGCTTGGAGTTCACGGCTCTAATCCGCTTCCTGTTACCGAAATGCTTGTTGGGCTTTCTATAGCCTTTTCTCTTTTTGCTAGATCTGGAGCTATCTCCTTAGGAAGATGTACTACCATTTCAGCTAAGGGTATGATTCTGTGTAATGGAGCTAAGACTGGTATGGGCAGTTCTCTAGGTGTGGGCATACCGGACAGAATGTCAGGATTTTCCGCCCACTATCAATACGCTGAATCAGTCAGTGGCCCTGATGTAACCACAAAGTCAAGCCATTGGTCTCTTCGGAGCTGCACTAAACTGACTGTAGCCATCGGGTGAGGCTGTCGGAGTGTACTGAGAAGGTGAGCCAATCATTTCCCGGCCGGTCTATCACTGGGATGCGCTGAGGGAATCCAAACTGTCGGAGGACTCGGAGTGGTGTATAGACTACGGAGCCTATAAGACCAGCAAGAATCATGCATCGTCTTACAGTGATGACAACATGAGGTAGCCTTCTTAGGACAAACCACTCGTATTGGCATATGATCTCTTCTGCTGTTATGGTTGGAGAAGCTGGTAAAGCTTCTTGACGTCTGTGGTCGCTATCGGGCCTTGATTCTAAGAAATTTTTCGAGGTAGACTGTAGGCATCACTAAGATTGATTGGTATTGCTATGATTGTAGGTAGGTGACTTACCAACCATGGGTGTAGAGAGGTGTACTGGCATAGAAGATGCCCTTTCTGCGGTCTGCCCCCTGGTTGAGAGCCCTGAGAAGCTCTGCTAGGATGACAGGTACAATTGATCCAAAGTGTTGCATGTCCTTGATGATTCCTACCAGAACTGATTCGACAAGTGTACAACACCTCAGGAATACCAGCTGAGACATGGCTATCAGTGCAAGGGCGTTGAGACCGGGAAGTTCCGCTGTAAATGAGTCAGGGTTCCACTTGCACTTGAAATTCTTTTCAAGATATGATACGGGTATCTGATCAAAAGAGCCGTTAGGATCGGGCTGCAAGCAGGCAGGCTTGATATGCAAGAACCTGCATATGTCTGTCTAATATGTTGTCTTGTAGCACGGTACTATAGCTTCGTCGTCCATGTTTAAACCCAAAATGCACTGAATATCTTTCAGCGTTGAACACAGTTCATTCTTCCTAAAAAGGAACATCGTATATGAGGGGTTCCAACACTGGATGACAGCGTTCATGATGCCCGGGTCTGGTTTAACCATGGATAGGTTTAGGATAGTTCCAGTTTTGTAGTACTGAGCCTAAGCAAGATGCTGACTCGAAGTAAGAGCATCAATTACTTTCTGGAGGTTGTCATCATATGCCCCATGAGAAGTTAGATACACGGGCTACGACGGTCGACCCATTGATAGAACAATACTTGAAGGACCTGCCATCTACCTTGACAACATATAGACTCTATGAGTGAACTGTGTGTGCAGATGGAAATATAAAATGATGATGTAATTTTTTTTTATTCTTGATTTGATTGGGTGTGACAAGACATATGTGATCCGATAGGGCAGACGGATGGAGGTCCGACGTGCTTTTGCCCGGGTTGTTAGAAACTGGGGAATCTACCAGGTCAAGGTTGGGGGGTAGGCCCTGTGAACGCCTATCTGCCTGGGATTTGAAACTCATATGCCATGTCAGGATACGGGGTTGGATGTAGTTTATTACAAGCACAAGTTTGGCTCATTATATACCCCTGGGTAGGTGGTTATCCGGGTAGAATGTGCCCGGGTAGTCGACCCTGATTGGGGACAGGTATAGGGTGCAAGTAGGTTAGGGTTCAGGGTGACCCTCCCTGGGTGGGCTGCTTGTAGACTATACCCTGTCCTAGGCTATATGTATGAATGCTGGTTTGATGCAAATGTGTTCCTAACAGGATAAGGGGATCACTTATCAGCATATATGCGACTTCTTAGTATAAAACATACCTGAAAATGGACGATTGGTGAAAGCGGGAGCATTCAGAATCCTTCCCTGAAGGTAATCACCTACTAGGAGTAACTCCGTAGACCTCCAAGATTATCAAGCCACTAACACTGAGGATGATCATCCACCAACCGTTAACGTAATAAGCCTGTTTATTGGGTTTAATAGGATAACTACACTACTATGACATGTATGGATGCACAGTACATAATTAGCCAAAAGATGTAAAATGATTCATATTAGGTTAAATACCTAGGCAGTTTGAGCAAGATTGAGGTTTAATTGGCTTAAACATAGGTTTCGATTTGAACCTTATGATGATCCCCAGCAGAATCGACAGAGCTGTGAGCACAGATTTCTAATTCACTAGTATACCCTCTCGGGTGTGAGGATATTTAAAGTTTTCACCTATTCATTCAGAAGGGATAAGTCCTCGGGAGTTGGATAAGGTCTTGGTCTGTGATTGAGATTAGGGTAAGAGGTTCGATTAAGTCCGGGGAAGGTGTTAGGCACCCCGAGGCTTCTATTTTACAATGGTTCCCTACTCCCTAGGTGTAAGCCAATTAAAATTCAATGTTTGTTAAAATGTCAGAGCGTTTAAGATAACACTAATCCAAGAAAGAAGTGCTAACTAGGGTTGAACCCGGGTTAGGTTACCTACGTACTCACAAGGGTGAAATCAAACCGAGAGTAGTTCTGGAACATGAGCCCGTGCCGAGGCTAGGGGGTGTGTGTGCATCAAGGGTGGCTAACTGGACCAGTCTAGTAGACTAGGATTTGATTGACCGAGGTTGGTAAAGTACAGGATTCTAGCTTGGTAGGCTTAAGGGTAGTCCGATAGACTAGGGTTTGGGTCCGGTAGACTAAAAGGGAAGCTCGGTAGGCGAAGACAGAGTTTGACTAAGGTTAGGTTTGCTAACCGGGGTTAAATAAAACTGACCGTGGTTAGGGTTGCTAACCACAATCAAAGGGAGGTATGGTCAAGCTCGGTAGGCTAAGATGGGCCTAGTAGGCCATGGTTAAGTCCGGTGGACTGGATTTTAGGCCCGGTAGGCCAAAATTAGAAATAACCGAGGTTAGGGTTGCTAACCGGGTTTAAGGGTGGTCTAACCATGGTTAGGGTTGAAAAGGGCCAAGATCAGTTTTATGGTCCATTTGGCATTTTAAAGAATTTTTCCAGAATTTACCAAGATTAAATGGGTTAACCATAGTTAAGGAAGGTGTTTAACCATGGTTAAGATGATTTAACCGTGGTTAGGAATGTTGCTGAGTCCTGTTTAACCATGGTCCAATTCTCTCATGGTTAGATCAGCTAACCATGGTTAAAGTCTAACCGGAGCTGGGGACGGTCTAAAATTGGTCCAGGGGGCTAGGCAGGGCCCTTGCAAAGGGCCCAAAGACAGAAAATGAATAATTACGGTAATAAGATTACCGCCAATAAAGTCATTCTTCCAGAGGGTCTTTGCAGGCATAGGGATTGAGCTAGGGGTGCAACCAGAGGATTCTGGAGTGGGTCCCACTGAGGGCTAAAGTTACCCTACTTGGTTACAGATAATGACAGTAGATGATCTATCGCCGTTATTGACAGCTTTCTCTTTTTGAATTTTAACCATGGTTAGACTCAAGTTAAGAACCTGAAACGACCATGTTAGACTTATGGAGGTCTGGGGGAGCTAGTCTAGGCCCTGGAACTAGACCAGTGCCCACCTATATGGACTTACAGAGGCTGCAACAAAAAAGGCTAGGAATGGCGGTACTGAGTTTACCGCCATTCCTAGATTTGCTCAGAACCAAGTTTGGCCCCATAGGGGCTGCACTATAAGAGTTCCAGGGGTTCCCTCATAGAATGAGGGACCCCCGGAAGGGTGAGGCTGGTTTGAGAGCTATAAGGAGGAGGCTATACCCATAGAAGTTCCCCTTACCTATGAGTAAGGTAGGGGAAGTTCCTGTATTGGGTTTGAGCAACAAAACAACAATAAGAAACAAAATAAAGTCCCCTGGAAGTGACCAGGGGCTCACAGAGAATGTAAGGGAGTATGCAAAATGGTAGAAGGTGAACCCACCCTGCTACTGGTCTTCGATGGTGGCTGTGGCAGCAATGGAGGGTGGTACATGATGGTGGCACGGCACAGTGGCAGGGGGAGCTGGGGTGTGTTCCCTGGAGGATTCCTGGTGTACAGGGATTGCTTAGCAGAGCTTGGAAGAGGTCCGAGCCTTGGTTTTTTAACAGGAATTCGAAACAGAGGGTTTTTAGATCGTCCCTCAAGCTATGGGTGTAGAACCCCAAAACTTTTTTCCATGAATTGGAATCTGTGCCAAGGCTTTAAGCCTTTGTAATCTTTCATTTCTATAAAATGAGAAATTTTAAAGAACTTTAAGTGTTGAGAAGTGGGATTCCTAAGTCAGATATGTTAAAATCCGGTTTACTGAACTCCATTTACAGATCAGTTAACTTTAGGGGTAATTGGTCAATGAATAAAGAAGAATTTTGAAATGCCAAAAATGTGCCCCTTCAAAAGACGAATCCAACGCAAGTTGAATCATTGAAATCCAACGAACGAGTCAAAAGTTATGGCCAAAATACCGAAACACGTTTTTGTAGAGAACCGATCGCTCGGTTCAAAATAGCGATCGATCGATCGGTAGCTATCGACTGGTGCACTTTTTTGTATGGGGAAAAATTCCAGAGAGGTTGTTTTTAACCAATCGCTCGGTCAAGAACACCGATCGCTCGGTAGGCGACCAATCGCTCGGTCCTGACCACCGATCGATCGGTCTATTGCGTTTTGCAGAAATTTCATTAAGGGCTTTTTCGACTTATGGGCATTTTCACCTTGCCTATAAAGGCTTGCTCGAGCCTAAGGGTTTCATAATTAGGGCAGCATTTTGAGAGAGAGTAGAGGAGTGAAAGAGGGGTTTTTCACCTAGGGTTGCATCTTGAGAGAAATCAAGAGTTCAAGAACCCTAGATCTCACCCCAAGGCTTGGATTCTTCAAATCCAACTCCAAGCAAGTGAGGGACACATTCTCCAAACTAGGGCAGCGACTCCACACACGTTTTGGAGGGTCTTCCTCACCTATTCAAGGTTGGTACCCTATACTACCCTCCTAGTTCATCTTCCCCTTTCCTTTCTTTATGTTTCCCCAAATTCTAAATTTAATAATGTGTTGGAATGAATGGATGGAGATGGATGGTCGTGTATGGGTGATGGATGTCGTGTGGTTGTTGTGATGAATGGAATGGAAAGGGCATTGTACCAATAACAAACATACACGCATGTTGTGAGCATTAACCTACCTAGAAATGCAAGATTTAGGTTTTAACAATAACGCACATACCAAGTGTTCGATGAAATGCCACTATGAAGAAGATGATAATCTTTCTTAGAAAATGCATGTGTGAACTCCTCTATTTTCCTAAAATGGCATGTTGGTAGATTAAATGCTTATTAATTGATTGATTGATTATCAAATGCAAGGTTTTCTATACTATTGTCATCCTTAATTGTACACGAAGCCATGAGCACCACATGTAGTCCATGAGTAGGGTTTTCAAGCATTAAACACCGCGTTTTGTTTTAAGAAAATCAAGGGTTCTATTCTCGATTCACGAACACCATGACAAGGCCAAAAGTAAGGGTTGGTAATTAGAGGTAGGACATATCGTACGATATGTTTTGCCTCGCCTTTTGACAAGAACAAGCATTGCACATGAGGGAGTTTACACTTCCCTCCCATCTCATTAAAAGAAGTGTCCCTTCTCTCACAAGTGCATCTCACAAGTGCATCTCACAAGTTACATGAGCATGTTTAAATTCCAAGCAAGCACGCATGACATGACACACCTGACAGACAAGCAAGTTAGACATGACAAGTTTTTTTAGCACGAAAAGAGTATTTTAAGTCAAGTCAAGTGCACGATGGTTTCAAGAGTTTTATCGGCTTTTATGTGATGCAAGCATGAATATAAACTGTTTTACTTTCCTGTTATTATATGAATTGCTTCCTGCTTTATATATCGTTATTATTATGCTATGATTGTTGGTTAATATTTAGTACCCGCTGAGTATTCCATGCTCAACCGTACTTCTCATATCAGCAGGTGATAGTGGAGCAGCGGCTCCTTTTGACATCTGTGCTCCTAGCCCATGGGTGGAGGAGGAGTACGTTGAGGAACCTATGGAAGAACCTCATGTAGACGAGTTCTATTAGATGGTTGATTCTGAGTGATTGTGGGTGAGCGTGAGAGATTGCATTCATGTATTTTGGTGGGTATGTCCGCACCTTCTTTTGTTTTCCCTTTTTGTACAAACTTGGACTTCGTGTATATACATAGAGGTTTTGTTAGACTTTCGCTGTGCTATGTTGGTTTTGTTTCTGCTATTGTGTCCTCTATCGTATTTACTCCATGTATCTTGCAAGTTTGTTTGTCAAGCAAGTCACGTAAGTCATAACAAGTCGTCCAAGATTCACTCTAACTCCTAGGGTGGGTTTTGGGGCGCGACAATGGGGAGGCTGCCATTATAGGGAGTGCTTTGGGGGACTCAAAGGGAATTAAGAGGAAGGCCTGGAAGGTGTATGGACCTTCCAAAGGTCAATTAAGAAGCTTGACAAGGCGGGTGGAGTGTGCAGGGAGGAGTGCAAGTCTGCAAACCGAAACTCAGGTAATGGAGGTAGATGATCTACCATCATTGCCAAACCAGGCATAAAATGAATGGCGGTAGAAAATCTACCGCCAATTCTGGATTTGTTTAAACAGGGCCTGGTCCATGCACGCCTATGGTAAGGGGGGTTGGCTTATGGACTTTTGGGCCCATTGGGCACAAGCCAAGGGTTCAGGCCCTAGGGGCCACGGTCTATAGGGTTTAAGCCCTAAGAGCTCTAGGGCTAGGCTAGGGCTAAGGTTTTGTCCTAGGGTTACCTAATGTTTTAACTAGGGTTAGGTCCTAGGGTTGGACCTAAGGTTAACTAGAGGTTTACCTAGAGTTAGGGTTTGGTTCTAGGGTTACCTAAGGTTTGACTTTGGGTTGGACCTAAGGTTAACTAGAGGTTTACCTAGAGTTAGGGTTTGACTAGAATTATGTCCTAGGGTTGAGAGGGCTTGGCTGGGGGTAACAATAATTAAATTATCTTAACCATGGTTAGGTAGGGGATAACCATGGTTAAAAGACCTTAACTATGGTTAGGTAGGGGTGTAAAAATTGGGTGCTTACATTCGTTTCTACCAACTAAGCCTTGTCCACAACCTCTGGATAGGTCTCATGCCTGAAGATTGAGACCTTATCTCTGATACAGGCCTGCAATCCGCTCTCGAATTTCTTGCCCTTCATTGTCTCCATGGTTACAAGTATGGAGCGAACCTCAACAATTCAAAGAACTTGGCCTCGTACTCTGCCACTGTCAAGTTCCTCTACTCCAAGGTAACGAACTCTAGTTCTTTCTTTTGTCTAACTCATACTGGGAAGTGTTTCTGGTAGAAGACATCGAGAAACTCTTCCCAAGTCCATTTTTGACCTGCTCGAGTCAAGTCCCTCGTTCTGATGACGGATCTCCACCAGTGATCTACCTCACCTTCCATCATAAAGGCGGCCCATGTAACTTTCTCTGCCTCCATAGGCATCAAGACAGAGAACAACTTCTCCAGCTGCTTTACCCATGCTTCTGCAACCAATGGGTCTATGCCACCATAGAATACCGGAGGCCTCATCCTCCGAAATGCCTCTATCCCTGCCTATGCTCTGTTTGGAGGAGTAGAGACTAGTGCTGCAGCAGGAGGAAGGGTGGCAGGTTGCCTGGCTACGAGCATAGCTAAGGTCTCAGCTATCAACCCCAAGACTTGTGTAAGGTCAAGTTGCTCATCCTGTAACGCCCCAAAATACCCCCTAGGAGTTAGGATACTTTGGCGACGTGACCTAACCTTAAATCAACCTGCAAGAGTATACAAGGCATGCAAAATAGAGAACTAGAAATTTCTTTAAATACTTAACTATATTCCAAGTGCATTTGATTACAATAATTAAATAGGATTTACAACATGAACATGAACTCCTCCACTTGAGTCCCAACTCAAGTGAGACAACATCCCCAAACACAAGAACCCAAATACATGTCTCTCTCGCTAACTCATCCCAACCATTGACCATATGCCAAGCCTCCTAATATCTAGGTAACCATCCGAAGGATCTCCTGCTCACACCGAGCTACCTCGATCCAAGGGGCAAGAGTTCATATGCTGCATAATGTACCTGCCGACATAAAAGTACGGCTGAGCATGGAATATTCAGCGAGTACAAGCTACTAACTAACAATAGTAATAACAATAGCATAACATGTAATACATGATACAGTTCACCCAAGAGATACAAATTCAGAGCGCGGAAGCTAAAACAACATAACCACGTAAGTAAATCATGAACATCAACTCATGCATTGTAAATTCGTATCCAAAAGTCATGACTTGTTCTCGTATCGTGGAAATCACACCTGCCTTGTTTTGTTCTGGTTTAGCTAGTACCCGAACTATGAACTGGACAGACGTACTAGGTTCTTGCCCGGTTCTTGTCTCGTGAGTGAGTATTATGCGTATGTTCTTGTTGACTTGCTCGTGAGTTTTCTTGTTTGCCTGGGAACAGATGACAATGCCCGTACATGGTCTTAGTACATCATCACCCTTCCATATTTCTTGATTCTCGCTTGGAGACAGATACTAGTACCTGTACCTGGTCTTAGTATACTAGTATCCTCTCATACTTGTTGGAAACAGATGTTAATGCCCGTACTTGGTCTTAGTACATTAACATCCTTTCATGCTTGTCTTGGAAACATACACTAGTGCCCGTACCTGGTCTTAGTACACTAGCATACTTTCATGCGTGTTAGGGAACAGATGTTAGTGCCCGTACCTGGTCTTAGTACACTAACACCCTTCCATGTTTCTTGATCCTTGCTCGTCATGTTTTCTTGTGAGCCAGGTATGACATATCCTAGGGATATGCCCTACCCTTGATATTCATGTTCGTTTAACTTGTGAGCCAGAGGCTAGCACCCGCACATCCCTGGGCTACCAACCTCCTTGACATATGCTTGTCTCTCGTTTTATTTCTCATGCACTAATACTCGTGAAATAAACCCAGTTCATGCAAGCATGCGTGCGTGTGTGTAGAAATTGTGGTAGGCATGAGGACATACTTGAGTATGATGGTCACATGAGCATAGCATTTCAATTCTTAATATGAGAATA
Source organism: Tetracentron sinense (assembly GCA_015143295.1). Taxonomy (NCBI): domain Eukaryota; kingdom Viridiplantae; phylum Streptophyta; class Magnoliopsida; order Trochodendrales; family Trochodendraceae; genus Tetracentron; species Tetracentron sinense. The sequence goes on along the minus strand of CM026553.1, from coordinate 1,643,811 downwards.
TGGAAATGTAAATGACATGTAGCACAATTGATCAAGATAGGCATTTTAGAAAGAATAATTCAATGCATGCTTTTATAATTCGAGTTCACTCATTCAAATCGTCATTTAAACATTTTCTCAAACACTTGGTAAGCATCACTATTATAGCCTTTTCATTTAAGTTGCTTAGTGCATGTTTTTCATCCATCACAAAGGTATGTTCATTATGTTGAAAACGCCCTTCCACCATTATCCATCCCATTACATACATCACCCCACACGGCACCCATTCGCCACAATCCACCATCCCTTCACAAATTCCCACACCTTTATCCATTTATCTTATTTATTATAGGGATTTCATCACAACTCAATAAAAAGGGACAACAACATATAAAATCATCATATTTGAGGAAGAAAAATCAAGGTTATCACTAATGAAGTTAGTAGAGTGTACTAACCTTGAAATCAAGGCTTGACCTTGAAGAAACCTTGAAATCGAACCTCAAATGGTAGGGAAGAACCCTTACTTGAAGAAGGCTTAATTTGGGGAAGAAACCCCTTTCAAAATGCCGTAGGATCGCTGCCCTAGCTTGGAATGGGAATGCCACACGAGTTTGAGGTTGGATTTGATGAATCCACGCCCTTTTTGGGATGATCTTGGGTGTTTAAACCCTTGATTCACTCTCAAGATGAAACCCTAGGTTAGAACCCCTTTCTCCTCTCCCACTCTCTCTCAAATATCTGCCCTAAGGGTTTATGAAACCCTTAGGCTCGTGCAAGGCATATAAAGCAAGGGTGAAATGCCCAAATGACGAAAAAGCCCTTACTGAAATTTCTGCAAAAACGCGAAGACCGAGCGATCGGTGGTTATGACCGATCGATCGGTTGCCTACCGAGCGATTGGTGTTTATGACCGATCGACCGGTCAAAAACTCACTCTCTGGAAAATTTCCCCATACAAAATTTCTGACCGTGCGATAGCTACCGATCGATCGGTTATGGACCGATCGATCGCTGACTGGACCGACCGATCGGTGCTCTGTATGTCTGGACTGTTTTGACCATATCTATTGACTCGCTCGTCGGATTTCGACGATTCAACTTGCGTTGGGTTCCTCTTTCGAAAACGCACAATTCTAACGTTTTGAAATTTTCGATTTCTCCCTTATTTATTAATTAGACTACGAAAACGGCCAATTAGCTACGAAAGTGCCATTCATTAAAGATGAAAAAGTCCGGGGTGCTACACATCCCCTATTGGAGCGTCACCTTCATTTCCTCTAGTATGATAACCGCAACCCTGATTTCCATGCCTCATGATTGAATCCTGAGAACAATAGTAAAGCATGAGTCTAACTTGGAAACCAACTTTATTTCGACCCCAATTTCAACAATCACCTAATATTTATAAGGTACATAACAATACATCGTGGCATACAATAAAATAGTATAAGCATACAATTAATGTTTCCTAGCGTACGACACCAAGTTCGGTTGAGATTTCAATAGGTTTTGACTAAGACTAACTTGTTAGTCTCCACTTGGAATATGACTCCTAAGATGAACTTAATGCCTTGGCTTACTCATGGTATTGAACTCTAAACGACCTTAGAGAACCCAATACCTAGGGTCTGATACCACTTCTGTCACGCCCCAAAATACCACCTAGGAGTTTTGGTACTTGGGCAACGTGACTTATACTTCAAACCATCCTACAAAGAGAATACAAGGCATAACAAATAGTGAACCTGAAAATTTCTTCTATATAACAGTTTCTTTAAAGTATTAACATAAACAACCGACTGAATAAAAACTATAATAAGTACAAAAGGTACAGCATTTGAGTTACCAACTCAAGCCTACATGAAACTCCCCAAAAATTAAATCCCAAAATACATGCCTCTCTCACTCAACCCAACCATAAGGCCACATGTCAAGGCCCCTAATAGCTGGATGACAATCCCGAACAAGCTCCTACTCTTCATGAACCTCCTCAACCCATCATGCATTTAATCAAACACATGACATTCGACATTTCCATAGGTGCTTAATTCGTATTTTCATAGTCAAACATTTCATCAAACACCTAGAGTGCGTGTTTTTGTGTACATTGCCCTTCCCTATTTTCTATCACACCTCAACCATCACATTCTCCATGGCATCCAATTTCGCCTTAACCATTCATACATCCCACACATCCATAATCATTTAAGTTAATATAACCTTATTAATTTACACATCTTAATATGGTTTACATCTTGATTTTCAAAAAAAGATCACTCAAATAGAAATGCATATCAATGGATTATAGAAAGGGAGGTTGGTAGAATGTATCTACCTTGAGAATGCTTCGGAAATCTTGTGGAAGTGAAATCCAATTTCAAGTACTGAAATCCACGCTTGAAGAAGAAGATCCAAGCTTTGAAGAAGATTTGAGCTCCACCTTGATCTCCAATGAAAGCCTCTTTTGAAAACCTAGCTCTTCTCTCTTCCCTTTCCAACATCTCCTTTAGGTTTAGGATAAACCCAAAACCCCCAAATGACCTCCTATTTATAGCCCAAGGGGTTGAAACCCCAATTTTTGTAACTCGGCACCCGCGTGTGATCGATCGCACACCAACTGTGATCGATCGTAGCTTGCAGTGCTATCTATCGCACCTAGAGCTGATCTATCACACATGAACCCGAACCTTTCTCTAAATTTTTTCACTGTATGCAATCAATTGCACACCAACTATGATCAATCGTAACTTCACCCAAATGTTTCCTCAGTTTTGCCTTTGACTGCGATAGATCGCAGTATTTTGCAATAGATCGCAGCCCCCTCAGATTTCGACTTTCTTTTCCTCTACTTTGGTATTTTGATCATAACGTTTGACTTGCTTATTGGATTTTGACAATTCAACTTGTGTTGGAGTCTTCATTCAAAGGGGAACAATTTTGTATCTAATGGACAAATCCAAATTCTGAGTTCTTAATGGTCTAAATGGTCTCTAAAGCTGACTGGTCTGGAATTTCAGCAGACAAAACTTCGGAAAACCTACCTTTCACTTAGCTTAGACTCAAAATCTGAACAAACATTAAACATGAACCTTGAAGAGGGTTTCAACACCTTTTTAATGGTTCAAGAATCACTTGATTCTGATAAGCGGTGACAAAACTAGAGTTCCCTCAAGTTGAGGTTATGTTAAAGCATCCCTCTTCTTTCTAGCTTTGATCATACTTTGATCACTTAGAGTGTTTCACACTCTTGTTTTAACACCCTGAAGTTAATCATAAAGGCTCTTCGGACACCCTAACACAATTGCTAATACCTCCATGGAAAACAAGGACTCCCATGAACATTAAAAAATTCACATGACCCTAGCCCATAAACACTTAGGGTATTTTATACCATATGCTTTTAGACACTTAGAGTATTTTTATACTCTTGTTTTGAGACTCAATACACACATATACAATCCTCACTTCGCTTCCTCAAACCAAGGACCCATGGAAGGCTTTGGGCCTTTAAATACACTATGTAAGGCACTATTCACTCCCTAATCACATGAACAGTGACTCAATACACACTTGTTTCATACAAAAGCTAGATAGTAGGATGTACTTACAATTCCTTATTCAAAATCACACATACTATCCTTTTTTTCAATATTTGTATCATACAAAGCTAGATAGTAAGATGTACTTACCTTGCAAGGACTAAATCTCAGCTTAGATGAATGATTGGACACGAACTTGAGCTTAGAAATGGAGATTCACGCTCTAGGAAGAAGATCCAAGCTTGTGGAAGCTTGAGAAGTAAGGATTCGAGCTCTTCCTTGATCTTACAAGAAAACCCCTTTTTGGAAACCTAGGTTTCCTCCCTTTTCTCTCAAAATGTTTCTCTCTAAGTGTTAGAACCCTCGGACCCTTGAAAATTGGGTATTTATAATGTTGGGTTAGTGGAAAAACCTTTAACAAAATGAGTCTGTGTGATCTCGCTCGAGCGGGCTTGGGTCTCGCTTGAGCAGGCTGCTCACTGGAACTCAAAACGCTATTTTGGTCAAGTTCGCTCGAGCTGGCTTCGAGCTCGCTCGAGCGAGTTTTGCTGCAAATCTTTGCTTCAGTGTTTTGGCCATAAATTTTGATTCGCGTATCATATTTTGATGATTCAACTTGCGTTGGACTCCTCATTCAAATTTAAACAAATTTGTCTCTAATGAACAATTCCTAATTTTGAATTATAATTTGTCTAAATTGGCTTTAAAGTGGAGGGATTTTCTTAACCAACACGATTACACTTTGATCACACAAGAGTGTCCTTAGGATCCTCAACACACACACAATCCTTCAACTCATACCTCGATACCCATAAACATTAAAGAAGGTCCTTAAGACCCTTTAAAACACGATAAAAGTGTGTTCACACTCTGTCAACCCACCGTAAAACCTAACATCGGAAATAACACCTTGATGTTATACATTCCCATTTCTTAGGCACTTAAAGTATTTCTACTCTTAATTTCGAACGCCTACAACCCAAACATAAACCTAGAGTATTATACTCTTCTCGTTACACACACTACATGAAAATTGCGAAAAACCACATTTTCCATTAAAACCAAACCATGCAAACAAATAAAGTTTCAAGCCTTTAAACACTATTCACCAACTATACAAATGAGATCTGGGGTTCTACAAATGACATGCTTATTATACAAATATATGTTGATGATATTATATTTGGTTCTAATAATCAATCCTTCTGCCAAAAATTTTCTAAGACTATGCAAGATGAGTTCGAGATGAGCATGATGGAAGAATTGACCTTCTTTCTCAGACTTCAAATCAAGCAAACCAAGGAAGGAACCTTCATCAATCAATGAAAGTATACAAGAGAGTTACTCAAGAAATTTGTTATGGAGAGTACCAAGGTGATTGACACTCCAATGAGTCCCTCAACAAAGCTTGACAAAGATGAAGCTGACATTAGTGTGGATGAAAAGAAGTATAGAGGTATGATAGGTAGTCTATTATATCTAACTACTAGTAGGCCAGATATTATGTTTAGTGTATGCATATGTGCTAGATTTCAATCTAATCCTAAAGAATCATATATGTCTACTGTAAAAAAAAATTAGATACTTAATTGGGACAATTGATTTAGGACTTTTATACCATAAGAACACTTCACTTGAACTTGTTAGTTATTCTGATGCTAACTTTGCTAGATGCAAAGTTGATCGGAAAAGCACAAGTGACACTTTTCACTTCTTAGGATACTCTCTAGTTTCATGGTTTAGCAAGAAACAAAACTCCGTAGCTCTATCTACAGTTGAGGCTGAGTATGTAGCAGTTGAGTTATTGTGCTCAAACTCTATACATGAAACAACAATTAGAAGACTTCAAACTGTTTTATGATAAAATTCCAATCAAATGTGATAACTAGTGAAATTTGTATGACTAAAAATCCTATTCAACATTATAGAACTAGGCATATTGAAATCACATATCATTTTATAAGAGACCATGTTCAAAATGTGGATATTGTGTTGGAATTTGTTGACACAAATAACCAACTTGCTGATATTTTCACAAAACCCCTATAATATGACAGATTCAGTACATTGAGAAGAGAACTAGGCATGGGTAGACAAAATGAAATTAAATGATCATATCTAAATGCCTAAATGCTTAAAAATGATGAATCTTGCCTAATTATGCTCAAAATTGCTTAAAATTAAATTGGATGTTTGATTGCTATGATGTATTGTTTTGGATAAGTAAGATAATGATTTGGATGTTTAAAATGTAAATTTGGACTGTAATTGAATGGTTTAAATAAAGAGAAAATTGGATTTATAATGAAAAATAAAAGAATTCAAAGTTTGTGCATGACTCGTCGACGAGTACTATTCCTAGGCTCTCACTTGTTGATGACTCAAGGCAATTTTTCAAATCCAAAAGCTTGCTAAGGCCACTCGATGACGAGTACTATTTTATCCATCTCACTCATCGACGACTGGACTCGTGAGTATAAATATAACCCTAAAAATCAAAATTTTTCAAAACACTCAAGGTTCTTCCCTCTTTTGAATACGAATCATCATTTCCCTCCAAACCCTATTTCTTACTCCAAATCATCTCTAATCTCATTCTAACCCATTCCAAAACCCTCAAATCTTTTAAAATCTCTTTTCCCTAACTCCCATTTGAGCAAGATGCCTCCATAGTCAAAGAAACCTGCCAAGGAACCAAAGAAGAAGAAGACTAAAAGCACCAAAGGAAAAGTGTAGGGGGATCCGGATAAAAATTTATGTGGAAAACAGAATCCCCTAGATCTTAACACCATAGAAAGCATCAAATTCTATATAAAAGTTTTAGTCATATCACCTCGGTGAATGATGTTCACCGGCGAAGCTTAAATCCATTCGAACCATCAGAACTCTTTGTAGAGATTTCTCGAAGAAATACTCGAAGCTCAATCCTTGTTCTTCGCTATCCCCACGAAGCTTTAGAATCTTTCTTTGGAATTGTTGAAGCAAGAGGAAAGAGATGGAGTAATGGTGTAGACCTTCTATCACCAACAACCTTAAGGTTCAAAACCCTAAAGTAGCAAAACCCAACTTGGACCACCCTTACTAGCTCACGAAATTCCCTAGGGGAGACCCTAGGGGCTCATAGTTTTGAGAGAGAGGAGAGGGAGAGAGAAAAAATTTTGGAGAATTTTTGAATACCTCCCACACGTTTTGGTCTTGGTGTATTTATAGATTAGGATCCAATCCTAATCCTACTCCAACTTGATCTTATCCCTTAGGAATTGTTTATCAATAATAACTCTTATAATTAACTAAACAATATCCTAGTTTATCTATAACTACTTTAGTTATAGTAAACCTACCATTTAAGGAGTCCTTATTAATTGAGAATTCCTCAAATAAAGGGATTAGTCAACAACCAGCATAAGGTAGGAATCCTAGTCAAACTAGGGAACCTTAACCACAAAAGGGAGGGCGTGAGCATTAAGGGGGCATGGACTTTGAGGAGCTTTAGACTCCTAGTTGCATTCCAACTTAATCTCACCTTAATCCTAATTGCAATCCAACCATTGGATTTAAATTCCATAATAAAATGAATTATATTTTAACAATTATTCAATTAACCTAATCCTAATCCAATTAGGGATTACTATAAGGGGGTGCCCAACCCTAGGGTTTTAATCCATGGTTTTGGGCCCATATTAAAGGTCCATATTAAATGGGTTTATGGATGTGGCTCAAACCTATTTCCCCTTTAATTAGGTTAATTAAATTATTATTAAAATAACCCCTAGATTTAAATTAACAATTAATTTAAACCATAGATTAACTTTTTAACTATTTAATGAATGATTAACTTTTAGTCACTTACATAACTTGATTAACATTTAATCAATTATTGAGCTTGTATTTCTTACGTGAGCATCTCCACAGATTGCTCTGGGAAATCATTTTATAAGTATAATATCTTTTAATAAAATTATATTTCAAAACTTATTTTGATTTTAAAATCACCTGCACAAGATTTGAACTTAATCAACTGTCTTACCCGGAACTTGGATAATCTCTCAAATTAATGAGCATGGATTTCTTGTTTGAAATTCATCATGACTCGAACAGCTTTCTGACTATCCAACTATCACTATATTGTATTCCCTAAATGTAGAAAATACTTTGGTGGAATCAAAACAGTTAGATCACTGCTCAGTCATAGATGAACTCATCAGATCTAAGGATCATCAAAACTGTTCAGTATGAATGAGAGACCAACTATCTGATAGTATGTTTATGCAAGAGGTCTCTCATTGCATGCAATCAGTCAGTGTACATTTAAGTACCCATATGCTAATGTGTAGTCTCCATTACAATAGTTTGAGATAGAACTACATCTCAACTATTGAGAACATCATAGCATTTTGGCAGCCATATAAGTGAAGTGCCCAGTTTCACCCATAGTTGTGACTATATAAGGTATAAGGAACTGGAAAGTTATATCTGCATGAGATAATCCAATCACATAACTTTCTTACAATATATCCTAAGGACCTTTATCGATATCTCATATCGTATAGATCATCTCATGATCATGGTCAATTACCCATTATGAAAACACAATAGATTAAGAAGAAGTCTTTATTAATCAAATTAATAAGAGTCTAACAATCTAAATGACATTTCTAGGCATCATGTCTAACAATCTCCCATTTGCCCTAAAAGTCACTGTGCCTTAGATTTCAATCTCATACTATCTAAGTGTGTTACAAATACTTTATCTGATAAAGCCTTGGCTATCGGGTCAGCAACATTAAGTTGAGACCTAATTTTTGTAACAACTAAATCTTGCCTATCTCTCAATAATCTCATTAATGAGAAGGTACTTCCTCTAAGTGAAAAGTAAACACATAATCCCTAGTCCTTTTTAGGTACTTCATGATATGCTTCACTGCAATCCAATTATCTCTTACTTGGATTGCTTTGGAACCGACTAACAACTCCCACTGCATGACTGATATCTGGTCTAGTATATAGCATGACATACATGAGGCTCTCAACTGCCGAAGCATATGGGCACCTCTTCATCTACTCGATCTCATCAGTTGAAGTAAGGGCCATCTTTTTAGACAAAGTGACACCATGTCTAAAATGAATGAGTGTTGTCTTACAATCACTCATACTATACCTAGACAATATCTTGTCTATGTAGGAAGTTTGGCTTAATCCTAACATTCGGTATTTTCTGTCTCTCAGAATCTTTATTCCGAGAATATATGATGCCTCTCCCAAGTCTTTCATTGAGAAATGCTGACAAAGTCATATCTTGACTGATGATAACATCCCTACATCATTCCCAATGAGTAGAATGTCATCAACATATAGAATTAGGTATACTACTGCTCTCCCACTGTCCTTGTAAATACAAGATTCTTCCAAATTCTTTTGGAATCCAAATTCTTTGATTGAAAGATCAAATCCTTGGTTCCATCTTCTAGAAGCTTGTTTCAAACCATATATCGACTTTTTGAGCTTGCATATCATGTTCTCCTAGTTAGGAGCAATAAAGCCCTCTGGTTGCTTTATATAGATGTCTTCATCTAACATTCCATTAAGGAAAGCAGTTTTGACATCCATTTGCCATATCTCATAGTCATGGTGTGCAGGATATAGCTAGCAATATCCTGATGGATTTGAGCATAGCTACTGGCGAAAAGGTATCCTCATAATCAACTCGTTGAATTTGAGTGTAACATTTTGCAACAAGTCTAACTTTGTAGGTCTCCACGTTACCATCGGCACCCTTCTTCCTTTTGTAAATCCATTTACATCCAATTGGCCTTATACCATCTGGTGGATCTACTAAAGTCCAGATGCCGTTGTCATACATGGAATCTATTTCAGCATTCATGGCTTTCTTCCATTGAAATGCATCTACATCTAATGTAGCTTCCTGATAAGTATTAGGATCTGTATCCTCATTATCAAGGGTAACTAGATAAACCTCATTATTGTAATACTGAAGTCTATCTGGTGGTCTAGAAACTCTTTCAGACCTTCTCAGTGGAATAGAATTAAGAGAATCATTAATAGAAGGATTAGGTTCAGTTTGGACATTGGCTGTGTTGTCTTTCTTCTCATGAAATTCAACCTTCTTAAGGAGATTCATTTCTTCCTTCAAGAAAGTGGCATGAAGCCTAACAACTATTGTTTGGTCTGCCTTGGAGTAGAAATAGAAACTCTTAGTTTCTTTTGGATACCCTACAAAATTCTATTTCTCTGTCCTAGATTCCAACTTAGTGGGTTCGAGTTTGCGTACATGCGCAGGACAACCCCATACCCTTAGATGTTGTAAACTAGGTTTTCGCCCAGTCCACAATTCATAGGATGTAACCGAAATAGACTTAGATGGAACCCAGTTCAGAATATAAATGACAATTTGTAAAGCATATCCCCAAAGATATGAAGGAACACCAACATGGCTCATCATAAAGCGAACCATATCTAATAAGGTCCGGTTTCTTCTTTCAGAAACTCCATTTTGTTGAGGAGAGGCAGGACTTGTCCATTGCGAGATAATCCCATTATCCCTTAAGTAATCTATAAACTCGTCAGTGAGGTATTTACCACCTCGATCTGATCAAAGTTTCTTTATGGATTTGTCAGTTTGATTCTCAACTTCTAATCTGAACTCTTTGAACTTTTCAAAGGTGTTAGATTTGTATTGCATCAAATAGACGTACCCATATCTGGAATAGTCATCGGTAAATGTGACAAAATATCGGTATTGTCCTCGTGCAACGATGTTAAATGAACCACATATATCATTATGTATTGGTCTTAACTTTTCTTCAGTTCATCCTACCTTTTTAAGGTAAGGCTTCTTGGTCATCTTCCCTTCGAGACAAGACTCGCAAGCAGGGAGTGGTTCTACCTTGAGGAATTCAAGGGGGCCATCTTTTACCAACCTCTTGATCCTATCAAGATTAATATGACCAAATCTCTTATGCCAAAGATAAGTAGAATCAGTGCAATGTCTATTAATTCCAAACATTCTAGATGATGAGGCATTGTCACTTTGCAGACATTCATTATTTACTAAAGCGAATATTAAATAAAGACCATTAATGAGATTACCAGTAATCAAGACTGTGACACCCCGAACCCGTGCCTAAGGAGTCAAGTTCTGAGACACGTGCCCGTTCGTCATAACCACGCATCGAAAGACTTTACCCGCGAAAATGCCAAAATTTTAAACTTTTCTTATGAACTTACATAAGCAATAACAACTGGTCATCACAATAACCCATCATAAGCAAATGTGATACCTCACTGGCTACAGTAGTCCTTACTTTGGCGCCGCAACTGCGCCGGAACACTTTCCAGACTCTATCAAGCATAGCTTCTTGCCAATCTACAATCGCTCCAGAATCTGAAGACATAAGATGAAGGAGTGAGCCATATAGCCCAGCAAAATCTACAGCCCATCTAAACAATTTTCCACATAATAACATTCATCAATAATGATATAGTAGTACAATACAATTCTCATATTATAATAATATGCAGAATAATAATATCGTAATTTGTGACCCGAGGTCACTCAGGGCTATCTAACCATCTTCGAGGTTCCCGACCTCCAAGTTGTCAAATTCATCCAGTTATTGTCCATGACACCAGGTTACCGTTTCAGATAACCGCTCATGCTTTATCCTTGAGTCCATAGACTCGATCGACTGGGCATTCGCCCGTGTAAAACCTCTATCCATGAGTCCACAAACTCAATTATCAACCAATCGGGACTTTTCCCGATTATAACCAATCATTGGGTATGTCGACCCAATTAATCCTTAAATCATCATATTCTACACATAACCCGGGTCTTCACCCGATAACTGCCAGGAACAATACTTCTGATACATCACACTCTGTCAGGAACAACACTTCTGACGTATCACACTCTGTCAGGAACAACACCTCTGACATATCACACTCTGTCAGGAACACCTCTGACAATTACTTTATATTTTCCCTCTATGGTAACACCAACACACACAACCACATTTGTTAGGAAACACATCTGATTGCAAGGATACACATCTGATTGCCAGGATACACATCTGATCAGCCAGGACACACATCTGATAGCCAGGAAACCCATCCAACCTGTCAGGAAAATGAAACTCATCTGACAAGCCAGGGACGCACCTCTGACTAACAGGAAACACCTGACCACCAGGAAACAACTGACCATCAGGAAACACCTGTCTATCAGGTACACATCTGACATATCACTCTGTCAGGCATAACACCTCTGACATGACACCCTTGTCAGGAAACACATCTGACCTGCTAGGAATAACACATCTAACATACCAGGAACACCCATCTAATAACCAGGAAACACCTCTGACATCAAATCCTGTCAGGCACAACACCTCTGACATATTACTTTCTATTTTTTGATCTGTAGGAACACCAACACACACAACCACATTTGTCAGGAAACACATCTGATCACCAGGATACACATCTGGTTGTCATGATACATATCTGATCAGCCAAGATACACATCTGATAGCCAGGACACCCATCCAACCTGTCAGGAAAATGAAACTCATCTGAAAAGTCAAGGACGCACCTCTGATTAACAGGAAACACCTGACCATCAGGAAACACCTGTCTATCAGGTACACATCTGACATATCACTCTGTCAGGCATAACACCTCTGACATGACACTCTTGTCAGGAAACACATCTGATTACCAGGAACACATCTGATCTGCCAGGTACAACACATCTAACATGTCAGGAACACCCATCTGATAACCATGAAACACCTCTAACATCAAATCGTATCTGACATTAACCTCTGTCAGGCATAACACCTCTGACATTAACTTCTACCAGGCATAACACCTCTGACATTAACCTCTGCCAGGCACAACACCTCTGACATCAAATCCTATCTGGTACAACACCTCTGACATCAAATCCTGTCAGGCACAACACCTCTGACAGCTACCATCATATATCATCACAACATCTGTTGGGTGCATACTTGCCGATATAGGCCAATGCCCCCTCAAGGTAACATCATTGAGTTCGTAAACTTAATACATCACTGGGTACATAGACCCAAATCGAACCTTGAGCCCATGGCCCAATGTCGTCCTAACTCTCCCGACTATTAGTCACGGAGGAACCCGGGCTCGTAATAGATACCGCCTCTCCAGACCTAGCCAAAGAGGGACCACAGACAACATTTCACGTAGGTTAAGTTTCCTAACCATAGGAAATCCCCAACTATTCAAGCCCTGCTTGAATAATTGAACCAGTTGGGCCTCACGCCCGTGTACCAAGTCCGATGGTATACCGTTCCGATGTGGAACATTACTCGGCCGATGGACCATTCCATCGCCTTACCATGTCCCAACAATATCACATCATACACAAAGGTTGTCCCGAGGTGGGACTTTTACCAGGCCAATGGACCTACCATTGCCTTAAAACAAACATCACATGACATCAGACATATAGAAGCCCAGTCAGGCTCTCATAACTTCCTGCGGTCGATCGCACCTGCGATCGATCGCACTTCCCCTGCGATCTATCGCAAATCACACTAAGCCTAAATTCCGAGCTAGAAACAGCCCGAAACCGAGGGCTCCGTCCCTCTACTCTATTTTCACTCCCATTCATCCCATCCATACATCATTCATAAGGTCTCTGACCTTTTTTTCATCCACACATAATATCACCTAATCATTCCACATAATTAGAGTAGCTTAAATAAGAGAAAAAAGAAGAGATGAAGAGGGATTTTACTCCTTTCACGCTTTTCGAGACGTCTAGGGGCAAAACGGACACTACCAACACGTTCGGGAAAAAGATCAACGCCCAAGGTGAAACTCCTCGCCTTCAAACCTGATTTTCCACAAATTTAAAAAATACTTAACTAATCAACCTCAGTTAAGAACCCATAAACGTATAATTTTATTTTATTAAAATTCCGGGTCGTTACAAAGACCAGTCCATCTTTCTTAATTTTAGCAATTGAATTAAAAACGATAGAGATTCCATAATGTAATAGTCCAGATATTGAAATTAAATTACGATGTGCAGAAGGTACATAAAAGCAATCTTTTAATATTAATGTCTTTCCATTAGGTAAATAAAGAGTAAACAAGCCGATTGACTTCACTGTAACATTTGCACCGGAGCCAACTTTAAGCTTCCGCTCCTGTTTGGTCGGCTTTCTGATTTCCTTGAACCCCTGCAAACAATTACAAACGTGTATAGTGGATCCAGAATCCATGCATCATGACTTAGAAGGACTATCCAGAATGTTAGACTCAATAGTAATAAGTACTTCAAAGCATCTCATAACTTGAGTACTACCTGTAGCACCCCGGACTTTTTCATCCTTAATGAATAGCACATTCGTAGCTAATTGGCCGTTTTTGTAGTCTAATTAATAAATAAGGGAGAAATCGGAAATTCCGAAACGTCAGAAATGTGCGTTTTCGAAAGACGAACCCAACGCAAGTTGAATCGTCGAAATCCGACGAGCGAGTCAAAAGATATGGTCAAAACAGTCCAGACATACAGAAGACCGATCGCTCGGTCCAGTCAGCGATCGATCGGTCCATAACCGATCGATCGGTAGCTATCGCACGGTCAGAAATTTTGTATGGGGAAATTTTCCAGAGAGTGAGTTTTTGACCGGTCGATCGGTCATAAACACCGATCGCTCGGTAGGCAACCGATCGATCGGTCATAACCACCGATCGCTCGGTCTTCGTGTTTTTCAGAATTTTCATTAAGGGCTTTTTCGTCTTTTGGGTGTTAAACCCTTACCCATAAGGGTTTGCTCGACCCTTTGAGGCCTCACTTACAACACTTAGGGATATTTGAGAGAGAGGGAGAAGAAACTAGGGTTCCAAAACCCCCTTTCCATTTGAGAGTAAGATCAATGGTTTAAGCACCCCAAGAGCATCCCTAAAAGCTTGGATTTCGAAAATCCAACCTCAAGTTCGTGTGGGACTCCTTCTCCAAGGTAGGGCAGCGTTTTCTACGGCAACTTCAAGGTTGTTTTCCCCACACTAAGCCTTCTTCAAGCAAGGATCTTTCTTCTTGCAAGTTGGAGCTTCAATCAAGGTTTCTACTAAGGATCAAGCCTTGATTCAAGGTTAGTACACTCTACTAACTTTCTTTAGCAATAGTCTAGATTTTCTATTGTGAAATGTGACTCTTGGTAGTATGTTTACTTCCTTATAAAATGTATCATCTCCACTAAATATAAACAAGATAAAGAAAAAGGTATGGATGTGTGGATGAGATGTCGATTGAGGCGATTGGATGCCGTATGGATGTTGTGTGATGTGTGAAATGGAAAATGGAAGATGGGCACTTTACAAATAACAAATGTACCTTGATGTCTTGATGAAAAATACGCACTAAATAAGGGAAATGGAAGGACTAAGAAATGTGGCCCACCGGGTGTTTGATAAAATGACTAAACAAGGGATAAATGGAATTAATGAAGAAAATGGAAATAGAAATTGTGTAAATGTTCTTAGAAATGATAAATTGCTCAAATGTGCTATATGTTGCCTAAGCTTTCATACCACTATGTTAAGGATTGAAATGCCATAGTCATGTGATCCGCCCCTTTTAAGTATGTCATCATGATTACCACCATTGACAAGCACACAAGCACGCATGCATGCATGAAACCGGGTTTTCCAAGATTGTATTTGTATATGATGAAACAAGAACATGACAAGGAGGTTGGTAGCCCCAGGAAGGGTGCTAGCCTCTGGCTCACAAGAGAAACGGAACAAGAACATGACAAGGAGGTTGGTAGCCCAAGGAAGGGTGCTAGCCTCTGGCTCACAAGTGAATTGCAAGAGAGAACATGACAAGGAGGTTGGTAGCCCCAGGAAGGGTGCTAGCCTCTGGCTCACAAGAGAAACGGAACAAGAACATGACAAGGAGGTTGGTAGCCCAAGGAAGGGTGCTAGCCTCTGGCTCACAAGTGAAATGAAACAAGAACATGACAAGGAGGTTGGTAGCCCCAGGAAGGGTGCTAGCCTCTGGCTCACAAGAGAAATGGAACAAGAACATGACAAGGAGGTTGGTAGCCCAAGGAAGGGTGCTAGCCTCTGGCTCACAAGTATACAAGTCAAGAACAAATCAAGACATGAAATACAAGACAAGACACGACACATATACATGATTTGACCGAGACACGAAAAGGGTTTCCGAGACATGAGTTTTACCGAGGTTTTTGCATTCATACACGCATGTCAAGATATGGCTATGTATCTTATGCTTTCACTATTGCTTTAAATTAATATCTTGTATTGCTCACTGTTGTTATGCTTTCGCTATTGTTATGGTTAGCAAGTAGTTTGTACTCGCTGAGTATTCCATGCTCAGCCGTACTTTTATGTCGGCAGGTACTGTGGATGTCCTCGACCCCGAGCCTTGGGTCGAGGAGGAGTATGTAGAGGAGAGGGAGCCACCTATCCCATGGCAGTCTCAGGAGGATGGGGACTTGGATGTGTGGCCATACCTCGACTACTGTTGAGAGGAGAGGGTTAGAGAGTTCCTTTTTGTATTTTGATAGGTGGGCATGTCCACCTTTACTTTGATTGTATTTTGGTATATGTTAACTTGGAATACTATTTGGAGTTATAGAAGAAAAGAAAAGTTGGCTTATGCTTCCGCACTTATGTTTAGTTTCCGCGCTCTGATTTTCACTGAATTATATTATGTTTAGCCTCTTGCATTACAGGATGGTTTGGCAGGTACACGTAGTTACCTCTAAAGTATCCCTTAACTCCTAGGGGGTATTTTGGGGCGTGACAGAAGTGGTATCAGAGCCCTAGGCATTAGAGTCCCTAGGGTCACTTAGATGATTGAACAAGGCATTAGAATCACCTTAGAGAGTTGTATTCCAAGTATAGACTAACAAGTTAGTCTTAGTCAAAATGGGTTGAACTTCAACCGAACATAGAGTCCTACGCTAGGAACACGGATTGTATGTTATGCTATTGTGTTATATACCATGTGTACATTATTTGTGTTGTACTTATTAAATGTGCTTGATGAATATGTATTAAGTGAATTGCGAAATTTGTACTAATTGTGTATCCAAGTTAGACTCATGTTGTATTGTCGTTCTCAGGAGAAATCATGAGACGCAATACCCGGGGTCGCGGGTACAACACGAGGGGTAATGGAGGTGATGCTCCATCGGGTGATGATCAACCCGATTTTGCCCAAGCATTCGCATCCATAGCCGGGACCTTGGCTATGTTGGCGGCAAGGCAACCGGCCACTCCGCCTAATGCGGCACTCATACCGGCTCCTCCTAACCGAGCCCAAGCCGGGATAGAAGCTTTTCGGAGGATGAGGCCTCCAACTTTTTGTGGAAGCATTGATCCACTTGTTGCCGAGGGTTGGATCCGGCAACTTGAGAAGATATTCTCGGTATTAGCACCTACTGAAGTGGAAAGGGTCACATGGGCCGCCTTTATGCTTGAAGGCGAGGCCGATCATTGGTGGAAGTCTGCACTTCGGACCCGAGAGTTGACCCGGCAAGGTCAAGATTGGACTTGGGAGGAATTCTTGGAGGTTTTCAACAAGAAGTACTTCCCAATCGGGATAAAAGAAAAGATGGAAGTCGAATTCATTACCTTGGAGCAAGGTAATATGTCCGTAGCGGCTTATGAAGCCAAATTTTCGGAGCTATCTCGATTTGCTCCACACATGATAGCGACCGAGGCTATGAAGGCCCGGAAATTCGAGAGGGGGTTGAAGGCCTACCTCAAGGATCGTGTCTCGATGTTCCGACATGAGACATATTCAGAAGTTGTGGACAAGGCATTGTTGGCCGAGTCGAATTCCGAAGAGTTCTTTAAGAGAAGAGGAATGGAGAAAGGACAGTCAAGTAGTTCAGGGGAGAAAAGGGCAAGGACTAGCTTGTATCAGTCCGCAGGGCCGGCTCAGTCACAGAGGATGTATTCGGCACCACAGGCCCCTCACTCTTTTGCTCCACCGGCCTTTCGCCCGGCTACCTCATATGCTCCTCGCCCCGCAGTTACTCAGGCTACGGGATATGCTCCTTCCTCCTATTTGCATGATGTTTGCACTCTTTGTGGGAGGAGGCATCCAGCGGGAGAATGCCGGAGAGTTTCAGGAAGTTGCTTTCATTGTGGTGACCAAGGCCACATGGTCAGAGATTGTCCCCGGCGTCAATTGCCAACTCAGTCTTCAGGGAGCAGGCCCCCGGTTAGGCAGACATCTCAGCCTAGCTCTTCTCAGGCTTCGAGGGCCTCACAGTCTACCCGGCCTCCTCGCCCAGCCACACAGGGCCGAGTCTTTGCTTTATCCGAGAGAGACGCACGTGCATCCGACGATGTCGTGCAAGGTACGCACGAATTCTAGAATTTAAATTGTGTAAAATTTCTATGGTTTGCTTTGTGAGTTTCTATACTAAGGGTTACCTATGTATGATGCTTGTTGTTTGAAATCTACTAATAGTAGTCACTTAATCGCACAGGCGCTTTGTTAGTGAACGAATGTCTTGCCCGAGTGTTGATCGACACAGGATCCACTCACTCCTTTGTGTCGCCTAGTTTCGCAAAGGGATTTTTGACTGAGGCTACTCCGTTAAAGCAGGAGTTGACCATTGCAACTCCACTCGGCAAGTCAGTTGATACGGACAAGATATTCGGGGATAGTGTGGTTCAAGTGGGGGAGAATGAACTGTTAGCCGATCTCATCGTCCTAGATTTTCAAGACTTGGATTTTGATGTCATCTTAGGGATGGATTGGTTGTCAAACCATCACGGGCACGTTGCGTGTTTTGAGAAGATGGTGAATTTCAAGCCGGAAGGGGGTAAGCCTTTTCACTTCCGAGGATTAAGAGAGAGGGACATTGCTCGCCTCGCAGCCTTGAGTGTAACAAACCTAGAAGCACAAAACTCCTCGGCCATTCCGGTCGTGAGTGATTTCTTGGACGTGTTTCCGGAGGAACTTCCCGGGTTACCTCCGAATCGGGAGATTGAGTTCGCTATAGAGCTTACTCCGGGCACCGCTCCAATTTCAAGAGCCCCATATAGAATGGCCCCGATAGAGCTTGAAGAATTGAAGAAGCAAATTGAGGAGTTACAACAACTTGGTTTCATCCAACCAAGTGTGTCACCGTGGGGAGCTCCGGTCCTTTTTGTAAAGAAGAAAGACGGGTCGATGAGAATGTGTATAGACTACCGTCAGTTGAACAAGGTAACTATCAAGAATCGTTATCCCTTGCCAAGGATCGATGACTTGTTCGACCAACTGAAGGGAGCGAGATTCTTCTCCAAAATTGATCTTAGATCGGGGTATCATCAATTAAGGATCAAGGCGGAAGATGTTCCGAAGACGGCCTTCAGGACTCGGTATGGGCATTACGAGTTCCTTGTCATGCCTTTTGGGCTGACGAATGCACCGGCGGCATTCATGGATTTGATGAACCGGGTGTTCCGATCTTACTTGGATCGATGCGTGATTGTATTCATTGATGACATTTTGGTGTATTCCCAGACACGGGAAGATCACGCGCGAGACCTCCGCCTTGCTCTAGAGATGTTGAGAGAGCATAGGCTATATGCCAAATTGAGTAAGTGCGAGTTCTGGTTAGAGAAGGTCGCATTTCTTGGACACGTGGTGTCGGCCGAGGGCATTTCGGTAGATCCAGCCAAGGTTGAGGCAGTCATGAGTTGGGAGAGGCCCAAGAGCGTCACGGAGATACGTAGTTTCCTCGGATTGGCAGGCTACTACCGGAGATTTGTGGAGGGATTCTCCAGTTTGGCTGCACCTCTCACCTACTTGACAAGAAAAAGTGCAAAGTTCAGTTGGAGTGACCGATGTGAAGTAAGTTTCCAAGAGTTGAAGAAACGCCTCACCACAGCCCCTGTCCTTACTGTGCCATCTGGACCTTTTGGGTATGAGGTGTATAGTGATGCCTCGCACGTCGGACTCGGGTGTGTCCTAATGCAACACAAGAAAGTCATTGCCTATGCATCAAGGCAGTTGAAAGAGCATGAAAAGAACTACCCCACTCACGACTTGGAGCTTGCGGCGGTCGTGTTTGCACTTAAAATTTGGCGACATTATCTGTACGGGGTGGAGTTCTATGTGTACACGGACCACAAGAGCCTCAAGTATCTCTTTTCCCAAAAAGAGTTAAACTTACGACAACGGCGTTGGATTGAGTTCTTAAAGGACTACGAGTGCACTATCCAATATCACCCGGGAAAAGCAAATGTGGTGGCAGACGCTCTGAGTAGGAAACCATCGGGGTTGTTGGCTCACATGTTGGTGCGGGAATGGAGACTGTTAGACGATTTGGCAAATCTAGACATCAGTGTGAACGATTCTGTCCGCAGTCCGGTTTTGGCAAATGTTACAGTTCGGTCGTACCTTATAGACTTGATCCAGGAGTATCAAGCCACAGACACTGACTTGTTGGCTTTCCGGGATAAGGAAGTGGCCAAGGGTAGTACGGACTTCTCTCTCACTAGCCGAGGTGCTATTACATTCAAGGGAAGGCTTTGTGTCCCAGCCAATGCAGACCTTCGGAGAGAGATTATGGACGAAGCTCACCGGTCTAAGTATACAGTGCATCCCGGGGGGACAAAGATGTACCGGAACCTCAAGAGTCACTTTTGGTGGCGAAACATGAAGAGGGAGGTTGCGGAGTATGTGGCACGGTGTTTGGTATGCCAACAGGTGAAAGCAGAGCATTTGAGACCAGCGGGTCTTTTGCAGTCTCTCCCTATTCCCGAGTGGAAATGGGAACATATCTCTATGGACTTCATCGTGGGATTGCCAAAGACGGTCAAGAAGACCGATGCTATATGGGTAGTTATTGATAGACTCACGAAGTCCGCTCATTTCTTACCATACCGGACTACATTCAACTCCAACCAGTTAGCAGAACTATACATCAAAGAAATAGTCCGATTGCATGGGGTGCCAGTGAGTATTGTGTCGGATAGAGACCCAAGATTCACATCCAGGTTTTGGAAAAGTTTTCAAGGTGCAATGGGCTCCCGATTAGACTTTAGCACAGCTTTCCACCCACAGACCGACGGGCAAACCGAGAGGGTGAATCAGGTTATTGAAGATATGCTCCGAGCATGTATGCTAGACTTCAAGGGAAGTTGGGAAGATCACCTACCTTTGGTGGAATTCGCTTACAACAATAGTTATCAAGAAAGCATACAAATGGCGCCTTTCGAGGCTTTGTACGGAAGGAGTTGTAGATCCCCGTTGTATTGGGATGAAGTGGGAGAAAGAAAGATTTTAGGCCCCGAGTTAATTGAACAAACCGCGGATAGGGTCAAGCTTATCCGGGAGAGGTTAAAGACCGCACAAGATAGACAGAAAAGCTATGCCGACAACCGAAGGAGGGATCTTGAATTCCGAGTCGGTGATTTTGTGTTTGTAAGGATTTCACCGACCAAAGGTGTTATGCGATTCGGGAAGAGAGGCAAGCTTAGCCCGAGATATGTGGGTCCGTTCGAGATCATTACTCGAGTTGGCGAGGTGGCTTACCGTGTTGCTTTGCCCACTCACATGGCGGCGGTCCACAACGTGTTTCATATCTCCCAGCTTCGGAAGTACATCCCGGATCCTTCTCACGTCATCGAGCTTGATCCGGTTGAGATTCGAGAGGATCTCACTTTGGTTGAGAAGCCGGTTCATATTTTGGATCGAAGAGACCAAGTACTTCGCAACAAGACTATTCCGCTAGTTCTCGTGCAATGGCAACATCACGCTCGAGAAGAGGCTACGTGGGAACGTGAGGCCGAAGTCAAGGCGAAGCACCCCGAGTTGTTTGAATGATCTTATGTATGACTTGTAATTTTGTTTCAAATTGTTATGCTAAGTTGTTTAAATTGTAAAGCACGCATTGTCCAAATTTCGAGGACGAAATTTTTGTAAGGGGGGGAGAATGTAGCACCCCGGACTTTTTCATCCTTAATGAATAGCACATTCGTAGCTAATTGGCCGTTTTTGTAGTCTAATTAATAAATAAGGGAGAAATCGGAAATTCCGAAACGTCAGAAATGTGCGTTTTCGAAAGACGAACCCAACGCAAGTTGAATCGTCGAAATCCGACGAGCGAGTCAAAAGATATGGTCAAAACAGTCCAGACATACAGAAGACCGATCGCTCGGTCCAGTCAGCGATCGATCGGTCCATAACCGATCGATCGGTAGCTATCGCACGGTCAGAAATTTTGTATGGGGAAATTTTCCAGAGAGTGAGTTTTTGACCGGTCGATCGGTCATAAACACCGATCGCTCGGTAGGCAACCGATCGATCGGTCATAACCACCGATCGCTCGGTCTTCGTGTTTTTCAGAATTTTCATTAAGGGCTTTTTCGTCTTTTGGGTGTTAAACCCTTACCCATAAGGGTTTGCTCGACCCTTTGAGGCCTCACTTACAACACTTAGGGATATTTGAGAGAGAGGGAGAAGAAACTAGGGTTCCAAAACCCCCTTTCCATTTGAGAGTAAGATCAATGGTTTAAGCACCCCAAGAGCATCCCTAAAAGCTTGGATTTCGAAAATCCAACCTCAAGTTCGTGTGGGACTCCTTCTCCAAGGTAGGGCAGCGTTTTCTACGGCAACTTCAAGGTTGTTTTCCCCACACTAAGCCTTCTTCAAGCAAGGATCTTTCTTCTTGCAAGTTGGAGCTTCAATCAAGGTTTCTACTAAGGATCAAGCCTTGATTCAAGGTTAGTACACTCTACTAACTTTCTTTAGCAATAGTCTAGATTTTCTATTGTGAAATGTGACTCTTGGTAGTATGTTTACTTCCTTATAAAATGTATCATCTCCACTAAATATAAACAAGATAAAGAAAAAGGTATGGATGTGTGGATGAGATGTCGATTGAGGCGATTGGATGCCGTATGGATGTTGTGTGATGTGTGAAATGGAAAATGGAAGATGGGCACTTTACAAATAACAAATGTACCTTGATGTCTTGATGAAAAATACGCACTAAATAAGGGAAATGGAAGGACTAAGAAATGTGGCCCACCGGGTGTTTGATAAAATGACTAAACAAGGGATAAATGGAATTAATGAAGAAAATGGAAATAGAAATTGTGTAAATGTTCTTAGAAATGATAAATTGCTCAAATGTGCTATATGTTGCCTAAGCTTTCATACCACTATGTTAAGGATTGAAATGCCATAGTCATGTGATCCGCCCCTTTTAAGTATGTCATCATGATTACCACCATTGACAAGCACACAAGCACGCATGCATGCATGAAACCGGGTTTTCCAAGATTGTATTTGTATATGATGAAACAAGAACATGACAAGGAGGTTGGTAGCCCCAGGAAGGGTGCTAGCCTCTGGCTCACAAGAGAAACGGAACAAGAACATGACAAGGAGGTTGGTAGCCCAAGGAAGGGTGCTAGCCTCTGGCTCACAAGTGAATTGCAAGAGAGAACATGACAAGGAGGTTGGTAGCCCCAGGAAGGGTGCTAGCCTCTGGCTCACAAGAGAAACGGAACAAGAACATGACAAGGAGGTTGGTAGCCCAAGGAAGGGTGCTAGCCTCTGGCTCACAAGTGAAATGAAACAAGAACATGACAAGGAGGTTGGTAGCCCCAGGAAGGGTGCTAGCCTCTGGCTCACAAGAGAAATGGAACAAGAACATGACAAGGAGGTTGGTAGCCCAAGGAAGGGTGCTAGCCTCTGGCTCACAAGTATACAAGTCAAGAACAAATCAAGACATGAAATACAAGACAAGACACGACACATATACATGATTTGACCGAGACACGAAAAGGGTTTCCGAGACATGAGTTTTACCGAGGTTTTTGCATTCATACACGCATGTCAAGATATGGCTATGTATCTTATGCTTTCACTATTGCTTTAAATTAATATCTTGTATTGCTCACTGTTGTTATGCTTTCGCTATTGTTATGGTTAGCAAGTAGTTTGTACTCGCTGAGTATTCCATGCTCAGCCGTACTTTTATGTCGGCAGGTACTGTGGATGTCCTCGACCCCGAGCCTTGGGTCGAGGAGGAGTATGTAGAGGAGAGGGAGCCACCTATCCCATGGCAGTCTCAGGAGGATGGGGACTTGGATGTGTGGCCATACCTCGACTACTGTTGAGAGGAGAGGGTTAGAGAGTTCCTTTTTGTATTTTGATAGGTGGGCATGTCCACCTTTACTTTGATTGTATTTTGGTATATGTTAACTTGGAATACTATTTGGAGTTATAGAAGAAAAGAAAAGTTGGCTTATGCTTCCGCACTTATGTTTAGTTTCCGCGCTCTGATTTTCACTGAATTATATTATGTTTAGCCTCTTGCATTACAGGATGGTTTGGCAGGTACACGTAGTTACCTCTAAAGTATCCCTTAACTCCTAGGGGGTATTTTGGGGCGTGACACTACCGCCACCCTTCTTAAGAGTTGCGAGGTAAGTCCTATAATTCCTCTTCTAGTGGCCTATTTTACAATAGTGGAAACACTTTCCATTACCTTCTTTTCCTTACCAGCTTTCCTACAGAATCTTTGGCAACTTTTGCCTTACCCTTATTGTCCTTAAACTTACCTTTACCCTTATTCTTCTTTCTAAGCTTTTTAGATCGATAGGAGGTATCAGGTTTATCGACAGTAAAAATTTCACCCTTTGTTGACTTTTTGATCAAACCTTCTACAAACACAAATGAGTTCATAAGCTCACTTAGTGACATATCACTCTTGTTCATGTTATAATTTAACACTAACGCATTGAAGGACGAAGGGAGTGACTGCAGAACAGTGTCAACTTGAGTGATGGCATCCATCTCCCCATTAAGAATTTCCAGTTCATTCAATAAGCCCATCATCTTTATGATGTGCTCCCTGACTGGAGTTCCCTCAGCCATCTTGGTGTTAACAAGGGATTTCAATTTTACTTGTCGACCTAACCTATTTTGCTCACCAAACATCTCTTGTAGGTTTTGCAAAATGTCAGAAACCTTATCCATGTGTTTATGCTGGCTTTACAAGATGTTAGACTTCAAACCCAGAATGTAACACTTGGTCATTTGATTGGACCTCTCCCATTGCTCTAACATAGCCTTTTAGACCGGTGAAACATCTGGAGGAATTTCGAGTTTAAGTGTTTTAAGACACAGGTCAAGGTTATCAGCAGCAAAGACTATTCTAATTTTTCTTTTCCAGTCTACATAGTTAGTTCCGACTAACTTTTCATCACGAAGAATTTCAGTCATTGGGTGTAGGCCTGTCATGATCTAATCAAATGACAGATAAGATAGTATTAGGGATCTATTGTATTCATTATTACCTATTAGATTATGGGTCTGTTTCTAATGGTATTGCCAATTTGGGAAGATATCAATTGGCATCGAAAACCTAGACACTGGCTTAATGTGATCCTGCTTTTGGGCACAATATCACATCGCCTTGAATAGGCAGATAGAAACTATCTTCTCCAATTTCACAGATCTCATTTTGTGAATCCTGAAGCATTTGATCTACTGTCTGATCTATAAGGGATGTTATATTCACGCTTTGGCGTTATTGTATAATATCTCTTATTCATGTGCCCATCTACCATGAACCTATTAAACACCTAGCAAAAGCTCATGCTTTGGTGTTATTGCTCCCACTATTTACTTATACAGTTTTCACCATGTTCACACATTAGTGAGAAGGATTGGGCCCTGCTTTGACCTGTCAGCTTACTCACACTCCCCACTATAGGATCACATAGTGAATGGTAGAAGATCATAATACTTAGGGACTTATCCCCAATCTTATATACACATGATATATTAGGGCAATTATTTCAACAGAATAATTAAACATATAAACAGATATCATCTCATAATAAAATAAACAAGTATCATCTCATGATAATAAAAATAATAATATATGAGATTAATCGCTATGGGTCAATAAATTAAAATGCATGGATGCAAGAGAATGAGATAAGAATAAAGACAGCTCGCAAACTCCTTCGCGATCCCTTCCTTTATCATCTTATCGAGATCATCATCGCAGCATCTTCCTTAACAGCATCTCCACCAATGCATGACAAAATAATGGCATTAGGGAAACCAGTATTCCATTCACCCTTTTCAAGGAAACCGAATGAATCTGCCATTTACAAATTGCCAAAACCTACTACATATTATCCTCTAATATGAATGCATGAATGATAAATAATTTATCAAAAAATTTGACCCATAACTATAATCTCATATAAGAAAGATGCTACATGGTGATGGAGTAATTTTTCTTATTTCAAAAGGATTTAAAATTTGATAACAATTATCAATTCACTTGATAAAATCTATATCTTATATAGATCAAACCACAGAAAAAATAAAACAATTATATTTTCCATAAAACAATTTTCATAAAATTATTTTTAAAATATAAGATAGAAATTTCTTAAAATCTTTGCAATATTTTATTTCGTTCTCGAATGCAAGATCCTTTCATATAGATTGGTTCTACTATTATCCAAGATTAAAATAAAAATTAAGAGAATCAAAAATCCTAAATATGATCTCATCATAAATTAGGGTTTTATAATTTTTTGAATAAAATCTATTTATGGGAAAATTCATTTATTAATTATTTTAAAAAATTAATAAATATATATTAAATGATTAAATCATTTAAAAAGAAATTTTAAAATAAATTCTTTATTTCGAATTTAATTATATCACATATAATACTAGTTTTTTAAATTATTAAATTATCAAATCTCATTCAATAATGTAATAAAATAAATATTTATTTATTCATCTCATGAACAATTAAATTCATCTCATGAATTAAATTATCCATTCAATTACCTTATCAAAATAAACAAAAAAGTACTCTCTAACCATGCTCTGATACCACTTGTAGGAGGATCCGGATAAAAATTTATGCGGAAAATAGGATCCCCTAGATCTTAACACCATAGCAAACCTCAAATTCTATATAAAATTTTTAGTCATATCACCTCGGTGAATGATGTTCACCGGTGAAGCTTAAATTCACTCGAACCATCAGAACTCATTGCAGAGATTTCTCGAAGAAATACTCGAAGCTCGATCCTTGTTCTTCGCTATCCCTACGAAGCTTTAGAATCTTTCTTTGAAATTGTTGAAGCAAGAGGAAAGAGATGGAGTAATGGTGTAGACCTTCCATCACCAACAACCTTAAGGTTCAAAACCCTAAAGTAGCAAAACCCAACTTAGACCACCCTTAGTAGCTCACGAAATTCCCTAGGGGAGACCCTAGGGACTCACAGTTTTGAGAGAGGAGAGTGAGAGAGAAAAAATTTTGTTGAATTTTTTAATACCTCCCACATGTTTTGGTCTTGGTGTATTTATAGACTAGGATCAAATCCTAATCCTACTCCAACTCCAACTTGATCTTATCCCTTAGGAATTGTTTATCAATAATAACTCTTATTATTAATTAAACAAAATCCAAGTTTATGTATAACTACTTTAGTTATAGTAAACCTACCATTTAAGGAGTCCTTATTAATTGAGAATTCCTCAAATAAAGAGATTAGTCAACAACCAACATAAGGTAGGAATCGTAGTCAAACTAGGAAACCTTAACCACAAATGGGAGGGCGTGAGCATCAAGGGGGCATGGACTTTGAGGAGCTTTAGACTCCTAGTTGCATTCCAACTTAATCTCATCTTAATCCTAATTGCAATCCAACCATTGGATTTAAATTCCATAATAAAAGAAATTATATTTTAACAATTATTCAATTAACCTAATCCTAATCCAATTAGGATTACTCTAAGGGGGCGTCCAACCCCCCTTGGGTTTTAATCCATGGGTTTAGGCCCATATTAAAGGTCCATATTAAATGGGTTTATGTATATGGGTCTGTAGAACCCCGGAACTTGGGATCACTGTAGAGTGAATAGTGTTATGAATAGTGTTTTTCAAGGCCTAAAGCCTCAAGGAATTATGGCTTCATGTTTAAAGATGAAAAGGGGGTGTTTTGAATGAATTAGATTATATAGGAAAATTGTTTAGGGTGTTTGGGATAAATGAAAAAAGAGTATAAAATACTCTAAGTGTCGAAGAGGGTGGATGTCTTACCATAACCTCACTTGAGGGAGCTCTAGTTGGGTCATAGATTATCAGAATCGAGTGATTCCTGAACCATTAGTAAGATATTGAATCCCTCTTTAAATTTCATAGTTATCACTTTTTGAGATTTGGAATAGAAGTTAAGTCAAATGTGGGATTTCCGACTGAAAATTCCTGGAACAGTTTGGATTAGTCCACTTGTGGGCTCATTTGGACCCTTTAAAACTTCGAATTGGGCTTTGTACAAAACATGAAAGTTGTTCCCATTTGAATGAAAAATCCAACAAAAGTTGAATTGTCGAAATCCAATCATTGATTCAAAATTTATGGCTGAAACATCGAGGCAGACAAAACAAGGCAGCATGAGCGGGAGACCAACGGTCGACTGGTCAGACCAGGGGTCGACCCCTCTAGCACTTATTTTGTATGGGGTTCATGTCCAAAACCCCCAAACTCAACCGGTCGACCGGTCACACCTCTGGTCGACCCCTCCATACTTTTTTGTGCTGAAACCGACTCTTTTGAGATCTTTTAAGGGTATGGGGGTCTTTGGCCAACCCATTTGGCTATAAATACAAGCCAATTTCGTGGCTTAGGGTTTACAACACCCTTAGAGTAGATATTGAGAGAAAAGAGAGAGAAGTTAGGGTTTTTGCAAAGGGTTTTGCTTGTGCTTCATCAAGGATCGCTAGGTGAAGCTTGTTCTTGCTTCCGAAGTTCGATCTTCACTTCCACGAGTCTTCTTCAAGCTTGAAGCTCATCTCTAAGTCATTTCTCAAGTGCTCAACCAAAGGGATTTGGTTTGAGAAAGGTAGATACACTCTACTAGATGTTAATTTCATGAACCATATGTTATAAATCTAGATCAAATCCACTTGTTGTTGTTATACTAGGTTTTGTTATGAATTTTAATATATAGATACTTTCTACTAGCTTTTAATGGCATAAATCATCTTATAAATTTAAGATAAAATCCTTTGGTTGTACTTGAACTAGTAGGGAATCCTACTAGCAAATTGTGATACTTTTATGCTTTCAACCAACTAATAAAAAGTGTAGAAATTCCTAGTTTATTATCTGTTCTTGATGTTAGAATTCAAAGATGAAAAGCATGATTAAAAGCTTCATGTTATGGGGAAAACCAATGAGAAAACCATATATTTCATTTGTGCTTGGATGTGTATGAATTTACTTATACCTTGGCTATTACTATAAATGAAAAGGTGAAATATTGGTGATATGTATAGTTTTCCTTTTTGTCTACCATGTTATTCACAATTGCTACACAAGCACATATGTTTGCATGATCGAGATTTTATCAATTATGGTTATCCAAAGAAGTAAAGGCAAAAGTAAAGTATAAGATGTAAATGGAAAGTAAAAGGAAAAGAAATGGAAACTAAGGTATTTTAAAATACCCGTAATGCAAATATGTAAAGGAACGTAAAGTAAAGATGGTAAAGCAAAAGAAGATATTTTTCTAAGGGTATATGCACATGATTATTTTAAATTACGTTTTCCGCGCTCTGATTAAAATAATGCATGTGAAATTATTTAAACGGAAATATATATATTGTATTCATGTTTATGACATTACTATCTAGTGGTTTGTATACGAGGAGTATTCAATGCTCAACCGTACATATTATGGCGGTAGGTCCTCTCGACATCTGTGGCGAGCATCCTCAGAAGCCTTGGTTCGAGGAGGAATATGCTGAGGAGATACCTACTCTAGAGGAGCTTCAGGAGTATCAGAGGATACTTGATAGGTGGTGGCCCCAAAATGAGTGAGATAGGGAGAGACTGATACATGTATTTTGATGAGCAAGCATGTTCGTTCTTTATTTTGGTTGTGTATAAACTTGGATATAGGATGTATCGAAGTTTTGTATTTCACTTCCGTTGTAACATGTCTTATGTGTTGTACAGGATCGTTTCGTAATGAGTTCACGATGCCAAGGTATCCTAACTCCTAGGGGGTATTTTGGGTCGCGACAAACTTGGTATCAGAGCTTAGGCTCTAGATTCCCTCAGGCTAGGGTTATTGTTTTAAGAGAGACATGTCGCCTTCGAGTTGAGTATGTTCTAGTCAGAGGTTGGTATCGCGAAAAAGTTGGTTTCAAGCTTAGACGTTAGACCCATAGGGACTGAAGTTGTTCTTTGAGTTAACTTGGAACTCAGATGAACTCTACCTTATAGGTTGATACTACGACAAGATTGGTGTCAATACTCAGGGATTTGAATCCCTTGGGCTAGGTTATGTTCTAAGCAGAGCGGAAATTAGGAGTCATATTCCCAGTGTAGACTATTATTTAGTCTTTGTTTTAAGTCGATTAATGTCTTAACCAAACGTGAGAACTTAGCATCGCCAGGAAACCAAGTTGTATGATTATATTATTACGTGTATACCTTGATGTATACAATACACGCCTATATAGGCAAGTTATGCTCATTGAATTGATATGTCAACTGAACTTGATTCCCGTTAGACTCACGCTTTGCTATTGTCCTCAGGATTAGATCATGAGGCGTGGCATCCGAGGTAGACGGTATCAAACCAGAGGGAACGGAGGAGATATTCTGATGGGAGATGAGTAGCCAGACTTGACTCAGATCCTTGGTGCTATACCAACAACTATGACTTTGCTTGCAGACAGGGCTAATACTCCTGTTGTGGCTGCTACACCTGCACCTCCTCCACATAGAACTCAAGCAAGAGTTGAGGCTTTCCAGAGAATGAGACCTCCCATCTTCTATGGTGGTAAAGAACCGATGGTGGCAGAAGCTTGGGTCATGTAGCTAAAGAAGTTGTTTGCAGTGTTGATGCCTACGGAGGCAGAAAGAGTATCGTGGGCCACCTTTGTGATGGAAGGTGAGGCAAACCACTGGTGGAGATCTATTATCAGGACTCGAGACTTGACTCGAATGGGTCAAGAGTAGTCATGGGGAGAGTTTCTTGACGTGTTCTATAAGAAATACTTTCCAGTCGGAGTACGTGAGAAGAAAGAGATGGAGTTCATCACCTTGGAACAAGGTAATATGTCTGTGGCCGAGTATGAGGCTAAGTTCTCGGCATTGTCTCGCTTTGCTCCACACATGATAGCCATAGAGGTTATGAAAGCCCGAAAGATTGAAAGAGGTTTGAAGGGCTATTTGAGAGAAAAATTATCGATGTTTCAACACAAGACATATGCAGAGGTGAACGACAAGGCCCAGTTAGCTGAGACTAACTTAGAGGACTTCTTCATGAGGAGTGACAATGGCCTAGTGAGAGGCATGAATAGAGGCAAGTTTAGGGGTCCGATGCCACTAGAGCGAAGGGTCAGGTGTAGAATCTCGAATTTCACATGCACTGTTCATGTGAATAGGGTAGTGAATAGTGCCATGAATAGTATCTACGGATGAATGCCTAAGGTATGGTCTTGAATCATTCTCAACGAAAATGAGGAATTGGTTTTCAAAACTTGTATGAACAATGTATGTTAAGGTGTGTAAAGGCCTTAGGAACATTTTCATGGGTTATGGCTATGGAAAAGGTTCTAGGGGTAAAAAGAGGGAAGTCTCTACATCCCTCAAACTTGAGAGTAGTCTAGTTTTCTCACCCATTATCAGAATCGAGTGATTCTTAAACCATTAGAACCGTATTCAAATCGTCTTTGAGGTTCATGTTTAATGATTTTCCATATTTTCAGTCTAAGCTAAGTCAAAAGTGGGTTTTCCGATGTTTTTCTGCTGAAATTACAGACCAGTCCACTTGTGGGCCCATTTGGACCTCTTAAAACTCAAAATTAGGATTTTTGTCAACATAAAAGTTGTTCTACTTTCAAAGACGAATCCAACGCAAGTTGAATCGTCAAAATCTGATGAACGGCCCAAAAGTTATGGTCAAAATACTAAAGTGGGGTAAAATTTGTCGGAATCCGGAAAATAAGGGTGCGATCTATCGCAAATAAGCTGTGATATTTCGCAAAATGGTGCGATCTATCGCAGATTTCTGAGATCTATTGCAGATTTCTATGATCGATCTCATTCAGGCAATTTTTTTTTATTCCCTTTGGGTCCAAGTGTGATAGATTGCACCAAAGGTGCGATCGATCGCACTCGCGCCCAGTTTGCTCTTAAAACCGAGTTTTTGGGCATTTTGGGGGAACCTAAACCTAGAGAGGGATTGAGAGGGAGAAAGGGAAGGAAGATTGGGGATTTTCAAGAGGGGTTTTGTGGAGATCAAGTGGAGCCAAAATCAATGGGGGCCTTCCTCACCTAGCAAGGACTCCTCCATCTTCAAGTGGCGTTCTTCCTCAAGCAAGGAGATTCCAAAACAAAGGTTTCTTCAAGATCTAGCATTGATCTCAAAGGTTAGTACACCCTACTAACTACCTTAGTAATAACCTAGTTTTCTTGGGTATAATGTGTATTGAATCTCGCTTATTTCTCCCTTTTTGATTTAAATGCTCAACTTCCCTAAATTAAACAAGATAAAGGATGAGTTCGGGATGGATGAATGGATGGTGGATGTAGAGGCGATTGGATGCCGTATTGTGTGATGTGTGTGATGGAAAAGGGTGGATGGGCATTGTACGCATAATAAACGCACGCCATGTGTACGATGAAACATATGAACTTAAAGAACTTGAAACAATGTGGTTATGAATGTGTTGCACATTAGGTGTTTGACAGAATGCATCAATGAGAATGCCAAGGATAAAATGAAGGATTTGGGGAATATGACTTGTGTAGTTTTCCTTAAAGGGTGATTTTAAAACAAATGCTCTATATGTTTTCATTAAATTCCCCATGCCTATGCAATTGCAAGAAATGTCATATTATGCTTTATTGTTTCATGTTAACGTGATTATTAAAAGAGAATTGAAATGCAATATGCGTCCTTGATTCATCTATGATAGTATGATCGTCACGAATGTAACACACACCAAGCACACAAGCATGCATGAACCGGGTTTTCCAAGAGTATTGGTACATGATAAATAAAACAAGAAAATGATATGTCAAGCAGGTTAGTAGCCCAAGTGAAAGGATGCTAGCCTCTGGCTCTCAAGTAAATGAAACATCAAGGAGGTTGGTAGCCCAGGGATGTGCGGGTGCTAGCCTCTGGCTCACAAGTTAAACAAACATGAATGTCAAGGGTAGGGCATATCCCTGGGATATGTCACACCTGGCTCACAAGAAAACACGACAAGCAAGAATCAAGAATCATGGAAGGATGTTAGTGTACTAAGACCAGGTACGGGTACTAACATCTGTTCCCAAACATGTATGAGAGGATGCTGGTATAATAAGACCAGGCACGGGTACTAGCATCTATCTCCAAGTAACAATTACAAGTATGAAAGTATGCTAGTGTACTAAGACCAGGTACGACACTAGCAAATGCTTCCAAGGCAAGCATGAAAGGGTGTTAATGTACTAAGACCAGGTACGGGCATTAACACCTGTTTCCAACAAGTATAAGAGGATACTAGTATACTAAAACCAGGTACAGGTACTAGTATCTGTCTCCAAGCAAGAATCAAGAAATATGGAAGGGTGATAATGTACTAAGACCAGGTATGGGCATTATCATCTGTCCCAGGCAAACAAGAAAATTCACAAGCAAGTCGACAAGAAAACACGCATGATACTCACGAGACAAGAACCAGATAAGAACCTAGTATGTCCGTCCATTTCATAGTTCGGGTACTAGCTAAACAAGAACAAAACAAGGCATGTGTGATTTCCATGATACAAAAATAAAACAAAAATAAGTTGTAAATACAGAAAGCAAGTTTTGAAAACCACGAAAAGTATATTCAAGAACATGTCATGACTTTGAATATGAGTGACAATGCATGAGTTAAAATATGATGTTCATGATTTACTTTACATTGTTATTTCATTTTAGCGTCCGCACTTTGATTATGTATACTTTGATGAACTGTATCATGTATGATATATTACTGTTATTACTATTGTTAGCTAGTAACTTGTCCTCACTGAGTATTCCATGCTCAACCGTACTTTTATGTCAATAAGTACACCATAAGCTTGTCGAGGCAGCTCACAGAGAGCAGGAGATTGCTCCAGTTGTCGCCCAGCTACTAGGGGTTAGATATGTGGCATTACAGTTGGGGAGAGAGAGAGAGAGACATGTATTTTGGGCTCTTATGTCTGGGAATGGTTGTATCACTTGGGTTGGAATTCATGTTAAGGAGTTCATGTACATGTTTTAAATTTCTGCTTAGTTAGTGTAACCAATTTCACTTTGAATATGGTTAAGTCATGAAAAGAAATTTTCAGGTTCACTATTTAGCTTGCCTTGTATACTCTTGCAGGATGGTTTGAAGGATAAGTCACGTCGCCAAAGTATCCTAACTCGTAGGGGCATTTTGGGGCGCGACATAAGTGGTATCGGAGCTTAGGCATTAGGTCTCTATCAGAGCTTAGAGTTCGATACCACGATAAATACAAGGTATTAGGTTTAAGAAAAGAGTCGTATTCCATGTGAAGACTAATCACTTAGTCTTTGTAAATAACAGGTTGATTCCAACCGAAGTTAGAGTCCATCTATGCTAGAAAAGCCCGTAAATTATATATACTTATACTATGATGTGTGTATTGTTATGTGTTATCATATGTTATATGTTGTGTGCTTACTATATGTTATATGCAAATTGAAAACCAATGCTTTATGAATGAATACCCAGCTAGACTCATGAGTTGAGTGATACTCAGGCTAGAGTCTAGCCTAGGTGTCGTTTGACAAGGGAATGGTAGGTCCCTTATCATACATAGTGTGATTAGAACTAGGTAAGAATTGTTTCCCAAGAGAGGCTATAGGATGCTCTTAGGTCTTACAAGTCTAGTGTAATTGGAGTCGCGGTGAAAATAGGGATACAAGTTTTGATATATGTACTATTATACATACTTGGTGCAATTTAAACTGCTAAAACTATACTTAATGTATCTTACATCCCAAATGGGCATAAGTTGCACACCATGATACCTCACGACTAGTAGGAAGATATACGGGTATCAAATGATTTTAAACCAACTCTGCGACGTTTGAGGTACGTTTCTAGATACAGATGCACATTTTATACAGCACATTCTAGAACCAAGGCCCAATCCAAAATGATAAAGAAATTATAACTCCGAGGACAGCATGCATTTCATACATAGCATGCACATTTACACATATCATGAGCATCATACATATCTTGAGCATCACGAATCGCATACCAACATACATTTTCATACATGCAACGCATTTCATACCTGGCATGAACATCACGCGCATATCATAAACATCATATGCACATCTCATACTCATCATGTAGATTTTAGAAGCATCATACGTGTCACCAAGATTAAGAGGATTACACTTAAATAACTCGAATAAATGAACTAGTCATTGGATCTAATCTTAAACTGGTTGATGTCCTAAGTAGGAAATCAGTTAGTACCTTCACCAAATGGAAGAACTAAGCTTCGCTAGGAAATTTTCTAGTATGTCAATCTTATCTTATTGTATGCCTCGATGTATTATTATGTATGTATAAACATGAAATGATCATTGAAATTGGGGATGAGATAAGTTGGGTTCCAAACTAGGCTCATGCTTTGCTATTGTTCTCAGGATTCAATCGTGAGACCTGGCAATTGGAGTCGTGGATACCACACTAGGAGAGGTGGAGCATCTCCTCCTCCATCAAGGGATGAGTAGCCAGATCTCACCCAAGTTTTGGGATCCATAGCAGAGACACTAGCAGTGCTTGCAGCTAGGCAGCCCTCTACCCACACTCCTATTGCGGCACTTGTGCCTACTCCTGCACATCATTCCACAAGCATCGAGGCATTTCAGAGGGTGAGACCCCCAGCATTTTATGGTGGCACGGACCCATTGGTTGCAGAAGCATGGGTCAGGCAGTTGGAGAAGTTGTTCTCCGTCTTAATGCCTACGGAGGCAGAGAAAGTTGCATGGGCCACCTTTATGATGGAAGGTGAGGCCGATCACTGGTGGAGATCCACCATCAGAATGAGAGACTTAACGCGAGTGGGTCAAGAATGGACTTGGGAAGAGTTCCTAGATGTCTTCTACAAGAAATACTTCCCAATAGGAGTTAGAGAAAAGAAAGAACTGGAGTTCATTACCTTAGAGCAGGGGAACATGACAGTGGCAGAATACGAAGCCAAGTTCTCCGAATCGTCAAGGTTTGCCCCATATCTGATAACCACAGAGGCAATGAAGGCCAGGAAATTCAAGAGGGGATTGCAGGCCTACATCAAAGACAGGGTCTCCATGTTCAGGCATGAAACCTACGCCGAAGTTGTGGAGAAGGCCCAGTTGGTAGAATCGAATGTTGAGGAATTTTATCAAAAGAGGAGCGAACTGTTGAGAGGCCAGTCCAATGGTTCAACACAGCCAGAGAGGAGGACCAGAATGACCCCATACCAGTCCTCTAGACCTACACAGGTGCAAAGCCATTCCCTTGCACCTCAGGCCCCTCGCTCTACTACTACGCAAGTTACTCCACAGGTGCCACCAACATCTTCTACATCTACGTTCGAGTTCTGCAGTTACTATAAGAGGAAACATATGACTGGGGATTGCCGAGCTCGTACAGGAGCACGTTACCAATGCGGTGACATGGGACACCGGATTAGAGATTGTCCAAGCCGTCGGCCACATGCTCAAACCCAGGGAAATAGACTCCCAAATCGACTACCCACCCAACAGGAGTCTTTTTAGGCTTCGAGGCCCCAGTAGCCCATACCGCCTCCATGTTAGGCTAATGAGGGCTGGGTTTTGCTATCTTAGGGCAAGGTGCTTAGGCACCTAATGATGTTGCATGAATGCCCAAAGATAGGAATTTTGTTTTGAAACTGATGATGTAATGTTGCGTTCAGTGTATTGCCTAAGTGTATAAACATATTATATTATGTTATGGAATTTTTCTTACTTTTCGTGGGTGTTTAGTAACATAAAAACCCAAGTGCTTTGCCAACAAGCAAGCGCTTAGTCTCGGGTTGATTGTTGATGAATTAGTACGTCCTTTAGTGTAACTAGGTGATTGAGTTCAAGGTTAAGGGCGGGAAAGGTGTTTCCGCTTGATTTTGTACCGTCCTTACTTCGAGGATGAAATTTCTATTAGGGGGGGAGGATGTAGAATCCTGAATTTCACATGCACTGTTCATGTGAATAGGGTAGTGAATAGTGCCATGAATAGTATCTACGGCTAAATGCCTAAGGTATTGTCTTGAATCATTCTCAACGAAAATGAGGAATTGGTTTTCAAAACTTGTATGAGTAATGTATGTTAAGATGTATAAAGGCCTTAGGAACATTTTCATGGCTTATGGGTGTGGAATAGGTTCCAGGTGGTAAGAAGAGGGAAGTCTCTACTTCCCTCAAACTTGAGAGTTGTCTACATTCCTCACCCTTTATGAAAATCGAGTGATTCTTGAACCATTAGAACCATATTGGAATCATCTACGGGGTTCATGTCTAATGTTTTTCCATATTTTGAGTATAAGCTAAGTTAAAAGTGGGTTTTCTGATGTTTTCCGCTGAAATTGCAGACCAGTCCACTAGTGGGTTCATTTGGACCTCCTAACACTCAAAATTAGGACTTTTATAAAACATGAAAGTTGTTCCTCCTTGAAATACATATCCAACGAGAGTTGAATCATCAAAATCTGATGAACGGGTCAAAAGTTATGGTCAAAATACTAAAGTGGGGTAAAATCTATCGGAATCCAGAAAATATGGGTGCGATCTATCGCAAATAAGCTGCGATCGATCACAAAATGGTGCGATCTATCACAGATTTCTGCGATCGATCGCATTCAAGCGAGTTTCTTTGATTCCCTTTTGGTCCAAGTATGATAGATCGCACCAAAGGTGCGATCGATCACACTCGCGCCCAGTTTGCTCTGAAAACCGAGTTTTTGGGGATTTTGGGGGAACTTAAACCTAGAGAGGGATTGAGAGGGAGAAAAGGAAGGAAGATTGGGGATTTTCAAGAGGGGTTTTGTGGAGATCAAGTGGAGTCAAAATCAATGGGGGTCTTCCTCACCTAGCAAGGACTCCTCCATCTTCAAGTGGCATTCTTCCTCAAGCAAGGAGATTCCAAAACAAGGGTTTCTTCAAGATCTAGCTTTGATCTCAAAGGTTAGTACACCCTACTAACTACCTTAGTAAAAACCTAGTTTTCTTGGGTATAATGTGTATTGAATCTCCCTTATTTCTCCCTTTTTGATTTAAATGCTTAACTTCCCTAAATTAAACAAGATAAAGGATGAGTTGGGGATGTATGAATGGATGGTGGATGGAGAGGCGATTGGATGCCGTATTGTGTGACGTGTGTGATGGAAAATGGTGGATGGGCATTGTACGCATAATAAAAGCACGCCATGTGTACGATGAAACATATGAACTTAAAGAACTTGAAACAATGTGGTTATGAATGTGTTGCACATTAGGTGTTTGACAGAATGCATGAATGAGAATGCTAAGGATAAAATGACGGATTTGGGGAATATGTGTAGCACCCCAGACTTTTCCATCTGTAAATGAATAAGTATTTCATAGTTGAATGGCCTTCCGCGTAGTCTAATTAATAAATAGGGGAGAAATTGGAAATTCCAAAACCTCAGAAATGTGCGTTTTCGAGAGACGAATCCAACGCAAGTTGAATCGTCGAAATCGGACGAACGAGTCAAAAGATATGGCCAAAACAGTCGGGACCAGCAGAGCACCGATCGCTCGGTCCATGGAGCGATCGATCGGTCCAAAACCAATCGATCGGAGGCTATCGACTGGTCGAAAAATTTGTATGGGGAAATTTTCCAGAGAGTGAGTTTTTGACCGGTCGATCGGTCAATAACACCGATCGCTCGGTAGGCAACCGATCGATCGGTCATAACCACCGATCGCTCGCTCTTCGCGTTTTTTTTTGGCAGAAATTTCATTAAGGGCTTTTTCATCTTTTGGGGGTTAAACCCTTTCTTCTTAAGGCTTGCACGAGCCTTAGGGATTCATTTACCATACTTATGAGATTTTGAGAGTTTGAGAGAGGAGAAGAGACTCTAACCTAGGGTTTTGTTTTTGAGGAGAATTCAAAGGGGGTTTAAGAACCCTTGACCATCCTCAACTTGGATTGCTTCAATTTCAAGGCTCAAGCTCGGGTGGGGTGCATTCTCCAAGCTAGGGCAGCACTCACTCACGTTTTTGAAAGGGGTTTCTTCCCCAACTCAAGTCCCCTTCAAGGAAAGGCTTCCTTCCAAATAGAGCTTTTATTTCAAGGTTTCTTCAAGATCAAGCCTTGATCTAAGGTTAGTACACCCTACTAACTTTCCCTAGCAATAATCTAGGTTTTTCCTTATGAAATGTGATTTATGCTATTATGGTTGCTTTCTTGTGAAATGTATCATCCCTAATAAGTATAAACAAGATAAAGAAATGGTATGGATGCTTGGATGGATATTGGATGTGGCGATTGGATGCCGAATGGGTGATTTATAGTATGTGTGGGTTGTGGATTGGATAATGGAGGATGGGCATTGCACAAATAATAAACTTACCTTTGTGTGATTGAATGGAAAATATGCACTAAAAGGATGGAAATGAACCATGAAGGAAAATAGCATACTATGTGTTTGACAAAATACCTAAACTATGAATAAATGGTTTAAATGAAGAATATGGAAATGGGTTTTATGCATGCGTTCTTATAAATGATAAATTGATCAAATGTTATGGAAATTACTTAAGTTACCTATGTTCACATCATGGAATGAAATGTAATGCCATATCTCTCTTGTCACCCGCATTCCCACGTTTGTCACTATTGGCACGCACATGAGCACGCATTCACACATGACCGAGTTTTTCGAGAGCATATGCATCTAATAATAACAACAATAAAATATTTCTTGTCAAGGAGGTTGGTAGCCCAGGGAGAATTCGGGTACTAGCCTCTGGCTCACAAGAAAACCCCTAAAACACCTATTGTGAAGGAGGTTGGTAGCCCAGGAAAAATTCGGGTACTAGCCTCTGGCTCACAAGAAAACTAAACAAGTAATAAAAATCACCTATTGTCAAGGAGGTTGGTAGCCCAGGGAGATTCGGGTACTAGCCTCTGGCTCACAAGAAAACCAAACATTGCATATCAAGGAGGTTGGTAGCCCAGGGACATTCGGGTACTAACCTCTGGCTCACAAGTGCATTGCATATCAAGGAGGTTGGCAGCCTAGGGAGATTCGGGTGCTAGCCTCTAGCTCACAAGTTACAAGATGAAAGTTTACAAGATGATGATCATGCATTCATGCATGCACGCATACATGATTTCTACGAGGCATATCGAGACAGGACATGGGTTTCAAGCTTGGGTTTTATCGGCGTTTTTGCATTCATGCACACACTTTTAAATGATTGTATTGTACCATGTCAAATACTGTTTAGTTCGTGATGCTTCTATTACTGCTTTGCATGGTATGACTATTACGTGTGTTATTATTGTTATGGCTAGCTAGTAGCTTGTACTCGCTGAGTATTCCATGCTCAGCCGTACTTTCATGTCGGCAGGTGCGCGAGCCCCTCTTGACATATGTGATCAGGGTCCTTGGATAGAGGAGGACTACGGGGAGGAAGAACCGTATGAGGATCTAGTAGTCGAGCCTCAGGCGGAGGCGAGAGACTTAGACCATTGGCCCCACGGGGGTGACTATTGATCGAGAAAGTGTTGGGTCTTATGTATTTTGATATTTTGATAGGTGGGCCTGTCCACCTTAGACTTAGGCGTGTTTTGTATTTATGTTAACTTGGAATACTACATTTTGGATCATTACAAAGAAAAGAAAATTTTAGTTTTCGCTTCCGTAAATTATGTTTAGCTTCCGCGCTCTGATTATCATTGTTTAGTACTGTGTTTATCTTGTGCATTACAGGATGGTTTGGCAGGTACGAAGTGTCACATCTAAAATATCTCTAAACTCCTAGGGGGTATTTTGGGGCGTGACAATATGACTTGTGTAGTTTTCCTTAAAAGGTGATTTTAAAACAAATGCTATATATGTTTTCATTAAATTCCCCATGCCTGTGCAATTGCAAGAAATGTCATATTTTGCTTTATTCTTTCATGTTAACGTGATTATTAAAAGAGAATTGAAATGCAATATGCGTCCTTGATTCATCTATGATAGTATGATCGTCACGAATGTCACACACACCAAGCACGGATCCATGCATGAACCGGGTTTTCCACGAGTATTGATACATGATAAATAAAACACGAAAATGATATGTAAGGAGGATAGTAGCCCAAGTGAAAGGATGCTAGCCTCTGGCTCTCAAGTAAATGAAACATCAAGGAGGTTGGTAGCCCAGGGATGTGCGGGTGCTAGCCTCTGGATCACAAGTTAAACAAACATGAATGTCAAGGGTAGGGCATATCCCTGGGATATGTCACACTTGGCTCACAAGAAAACACGACAAGAAAGAATAAAGAATCATGGAAGGATGTTAGTGTACTAAAACCAGGTACGGGCACTAACATCTATTCCCAAACATGTATGAGAGGATGCTGGTATACTAAGACTAGGCACAGGTACTATCATCTATCTTCAAGTAACATAACAAGTATGAAAGTATGCTAGTGTACTAAGACCAGGTATGGGCACTAGCATATGTTTCCAAGGCAAGCATGAAAGGGTGTTAATGTACTAAGACCAAGTACGGGCATTAACACCTGTTTCCAACAAGTATGAGAGGATAATAGTATACTAAGACCAGGTACGAGTACTAGTATCTGTCTCCAAGCAAGAATCAAGAAATATGGAAGGGTGATAATGTACTAAGACTAGGTACGGGCATTATAATCTGTTCCCAGGCAAATAAGAAAATTCACAAGCAAGTCAACAAGAAAACACACATGATACTCACGAGACAAGAACTAGATAAGAACCTAGTATGTCCATCCATTTCATAGTTCGGGTACTAGATAAACAAGAACAAAACAAGGCATGTGTGATTTCCACGATACAAGAACAAAACAAGAATAAGTTGTAAATACGGAAAGCAAGGTTTGAAAACCACGAAAAGTATATTCAAGAACAAGTCATGACTTTGAATATGAGTGACAATGCATGAGTTAAGATATGATGTTCATGATTTACTTTACATTGTTATTTCGTTTTAGCTTCCGCACTCTGATTATGTATCCTTTGATGAATTGTATCATGTATGATATATTAATGTTATTACTATTGTTAGCTAGTAGCTTGTGCTCGCTGAGTATTCCATGCTCAGTCGTACTTTTATGTCGGCAGGTACACCATACGCTTGTCGAGGTAGCTCAGGGAGAGCAGGAGATTGTTGTAGTTTTCGCCCAGCTATTAGGGGTTAGATATGGGAGAGAGAGAGAGAGAGAGACATGTATTTTGGGCTCTTATGTCTGGGAATGGTTGTATCACTTGGGTTGGAATTCAAGTTAAGGAGTTCAGGTACATGTTTTTAATTTTTGTTCAATTATTGTAACCAATTGCACTTGGAATATGGTTAAGTCATGAAAAGAAATTTTCAAGTCCACTATTTAGCTTGCTTTGTATAGTCTTGTAGGATGGTTTGAAGGATAAGTCATGTCGCCAAAGTATCCTAACTCGTAGGGGGTATTTTAGGGCGCGACATCAAGTCTGCCCCTTGCCAAACTGGTATGTCTGCTCAGGTTTCGAGGCTTCCATGGGTACCATAGATCCGTCGATCTAATATTGCGCAGACTACACAATATGGGCAGCCTGTAACTTTTACCTCTGAGGTGTGTAGCCATTGTGGGAGAAGGCATAGGAGTAAGGATTATCGTGCACTCACAGGTACGTGTTTTCACTGTGGTGATCGGGGACATCAGTTCAAAGATTGTCCACGCTGCCAGTTGCCATTGCAGTCACAGGGGAATAGGCCTCCGGCTCGATAGGCTACATAGCAAGGGCCTTCTCAGGCTTCTAGGCCTCTAGGTAGACCGATTCTTCAGCAGAGGTATCCTCAGGCCTCTGGCCCCCTGCCAGTCATGCAGCCGCCTCGACAGGCAACTCAGGGTAGAGTCTTTGCCTTAACCGATCAAAGCACACAAGAATCCGAGAGTGTTGCTCAAGGTACGCATGTTTACGGTATTTAAAACATATAATGTGTAATAGGATGTGATAAATGGTGTTAGAACATGTAAGTTATATGTATGGATGCTAGTATGCATTTTTTCCATAAGATATGTAGTAGCAACAGACTTGGGATCACTGCTAAAGTGTGTCTCTTTTGAATTTCGCTGACGAAATGTTTTTAAGGGGGGGAGGATGTAGAACCCCGGAACTTGGGATCACTGTAGAGTGAATAGTGCTATGAATAGTGTTTTTCAAGGCCTAAAGCCTCAATGGAATTATGGCTTCATGTTTAAAGATGAAAAGGAGGTGTTTTGAATGAATTAGATTATACAAGAAAATTTTTTAGGGTGTTTGGGATAAATGAAAAAAGAGTATAAAATACTCTAAGTGTCGAAGAGGGTGGATGACTTACCATAACCTCACTTGAGAGAGCTCTAGTTGGGTCATAGCTTATCCAAATTGAGTGATTCTTAAACCATTAGAAAGATATTGAACCCCTCTTTAAAGTTTATGTTTATCACTATTTGAGATTTGGAATAGAAGTTAAGTCAAATGTGGGATTTCCGGGATCTGGTCTGCTGACAATTCCTGGAATAGTTTGGACCAGTCCACTTGTGGGCTCATTTCTACACTTTAAAACTCCGAATTGGGCTTTGTACAAAACATGAAAGTTGTTCCCCTTTGAATTTAGAATCCAACGCAAGTTGAATTGTCAAAATCCAATGAAAGATTCAAAAGTTATGGCTGAAACATCTAGGCATACAAAACAGGGCAGCATGAGCGACAGACTAGCGGTCGACCCCTCCACTACCGGTCGACCGGTCAGACCAGGGGTCAACCCCTCTAGCACTTCTTTTGTATGGGGTTCATTTCTAGAACCCCCAAACTCAACCGGTCGACCGGTCACAGTTTGGACCTGCAGAGCATCGATCGCTCGGTCCATGGAACGATCGATCGGTCCAAAACCGATCGATCGGTAGCTTTCGACTGGTGCACTTTTTTGTATGGAAAATGTTTTCAGAGAGCATGTTTTTGACCGATCGCCTGGTCAAGAACACCGATCACTCGGTAGGCAACTGATCGCTCGGTATTAGTGTTTTTGCAGAATTTTCATTAAGGGTGTTTTCATCTTTTGGGCATTTCACTCTTGCCTATTAAGGTTTGCCCAAGCCTTTAGGGCTCATTTACCACACTTAGAAGATATTAGAGAGGAAGAGAGAAG
Organism: Tetracentron sinense; assembly: GCA_015143295.1. Lineage (NCBI taxonomy): Eukaryota > Viridiplantae > Streptophyta > Magnoliopsida > Trochodendrales > Trochodendraceae > Tetracentron > Tetracentron sinense. Next base: position 1,599,784 of record CM026553.1, on the reverse strand, counting down.
AGAAGGAGATTTCTAAACCTAGGGCTTGATTTTTGAGAAGAAATCAAAGGGGTTGTGAACCCTAGATCACCTCAAGCTTGGATTGCTTCAAGATTCCGGTTCAAGCACGAAGGAGCAGTTTCTCCAAGCTAGGGCAGCGACTCACGGACGTTTTGCAAGGGGCTTCTTCCCTCTTTTGTCAAGGTCGGTATCTCTTGCTACCCTCCCAGTTCATACCTCTTTTATTCTCTTCTTCTTCATTGTTTTCATAATATATAAACCTAATGGGATGAATGGATGGTTGTCGATGTGAATGGGCGATTGGATGCCGTATGTATGGTTGTGATGAATGAAATGGGGAGGGCATTGTATCCATAATGAACAAACATGTATGATGTGAGTATCACCCACCTAGAAAAGCATGATTTAGGTTTGAATAAATAATGGACACACCCTATGCTTGATGAAATGCCAAGGTGAATAAAACGAATGATAAATTAAGAAAATGCATGCTTAATTACTTATGAACTTGTTAGAGCTTATGATAGTGTGAGTTCTTGTTTTCTTTAAAATGTCATAAAGGCTTATTGTTTAAATTGTGACATGCTATATATTGTGAAATCCCCAAATGTCATATTTAAATTCCAATGCAAGTATGCACACGATTCAACGAGCACGACATGAATGACATGAATTATCGTTATTTTCAAGAACAAGATTTAGAGGTGGGACATATCCTACGATATGTTTTACCTCGCTTTTGGCAAGTACATATCATAAGAAGGGTTTCCCTTCCCTCGCAAGTGCATTTAGGAAGAAGGGTCTCCCTTCCCTCTCAAGTAGTTTACTTTCCAGGCAAGCATGACATGACATGGGCATTTAGGAAGAAGGGTCTCCCTTCCCTCACAAGTAGTTTACTTTCCGAGCAAGCATGATGGCATGGCATGACAAGCATGGGCATTTAGGAAGAAGGGTCTCCCTTCCCTCACAAGTAGTTTACTTTTCCGAGCAAGCTAGCATGACATGACATGACATGAGCATTCTAGGAAGAAGGGTCTCCCTTCCCTCACAAGTAGTTTATTTTCTGCCAAGCAAGCAAGCATGATACAAGCATGACACGCATGGCATGGCACGACACGCATGACACAATAGACAAGTTTTCAAGTCAAGTGCACTATGTTTTCAAGGGTTTTATCGATTTTTATGAAATGCAAGCATGATTATAAATTTCTTTATTTCCTTGTTCTGATATTAATTGTTCCGGCTTTATATATGTGAACTGCTTCCTGCTTCCTATACTGCTATGGTGTTGCTATGATTGTTGGTTAGTATTTGGTACCCGCTGAGTATTCCATGTTCAGCCGTACTTCTTATGCCGACAAGTACTGAGGGAGCTACTGCTCCATTTGATGTCTGTGCTCCGAGCCCGTGGGTGGAGGAGGAGTAGGTTGAGGAGCCTGTGGAGGATCCTCAAGGCGAGGGCTACTATTAGGTGGTGGTAGATTCTAAGTGGATAGCTGTGGGTGAGCTTGAGAGTTAGATTTATGTATTTTGGCTGGTATGTCTGCACTTTCTTTTGTGTATCTTTTTGTATAACTTGGATCACTTGTATATACATAGAGGTTTGGTTAAGTCTTCTGCTGTGCTATGTTTAAGTATGTTTCCACTGTTTATAACCTCCTTGTATATGCTCTGTGGGTTTTTACAGGATGGTTTGTCTAGCAAGTCATGTAAGTCATGATTAGTCGTCCAAAGTTCACTCTAACTCCTAGGGTGGGTTTTGGGTCGAGATAGGTCGACCCCTCCATACTTTTTGTACTGAAACCGACTCTTTCGAGATCTTTTAAGGGAATGGGGGTCTTTGGCCAACCCATTTGGCTATAAATACAAGCCAATTTCGTGGCTTAGGGTTTACAACACCCTTAGAGCAGATTTTGAGAGAAAAGAAAGAGAAGTTAGGGTTTTTGCAAAGGGTTTTGCTTGTGATCACTTGGTGAAGTTTGTTCTTGCTTCCGAAGTTCGATCTTCACTTCCATGAGTCCTCTTCAAGCATGAAGCTCATCTCTAAGTCATTTCTCAAGTGCTCAACCAAAGGGATTTGGATTGAGAAAGGTAGATACACTCTACTAGATGTTAATTTCATGAACCATATGTTATAAATCTAGATCAAATCCACTTGTTGTTGTTATACTAGGTTGCTTGTTATAAATTTTAATATGTAGATACTTTCTACTAGCTTTTAATGGCATAAATCATCTTCTAAATTTAAGATAAAATCCTTTGGTTGTGCTTGAACTAGTAGGGAATCCTACTAGCGAATTGTGATGCTTTTATGCTTTCAACCAACTAATAAAAAGTGTAGAAATTCCTAGTTTATTATCTATTCTTGATGTTAGAATTCAAAGATGAAAAGCATGATTAAAAGCTTTAAGTTTTGGGGAAAACCAATGAGAAAACCATATATTCCATTTGTGCTTGGATGTGTATGACTTTACCTATACCTAGGCTATTACTATAAATGAGAAGGTGAAATATTGGTGATAAGTATAGTTTTCTGTTTTGTTTACCATGTTATTCACAATTTCTACACAAGCACATATGTTTGCATGATTGAGATTTTATCAATTATGGTTATCCAAAGAAGTAAAGGCAAAAGTAAAGTATAAGATGTAAAGGGAAAGTAATGGAAAGTAAAAGGAAAAGAAATGGAAAGTATATGAGAAAATAATGGTACAGGATGATTCTAGTCATCTATCTCAGGTTAAGGCCCGCCCATCTCCTGTGGGTTCATGGGTACTAATCAACTGATTACTACTGGTAGGGAGGCACGATAGCAGGCCCCCTGGAAGGGAAACAGATACTGGTCATCGGACTCTGACGAATAGCAGACCACCCGGAAGGGAGATGGATACTAGTCGTCTACTTCGAAGGTAGCCAAAGGTGAGGATAATAGTAGGCCCGCCCAGTTTATGTGGGTACATGGGTACTAGTTGCTCGACTCCTGAGGTGGATCTAGGGTATTTGAAATACCTGTAGATAGAAAGTAATGGAAACTAAGGTATTTTACAATACCCGTAATGCAAAGATGTAAAGGAACGTAAAGTAAAGATGGTAAAGCAAAAGAAGATATTTTTCTAAGGGTATATGCACATGATTGTTTTAAATTACGTTTTTCGCGCTCTGATTAAAATAATGCATGTGAAATGATTTGAACTGCAATATATATACTATATTCATGTTTATGACATTACTATCTAGTGGTTTGTATACGCAAAGTATTCAATACTCAGCCGTACATATTATGTCGGCAGGTCCTCTCAACATCTGTGGCGAGCATCCTCAGGAGCCTGGGATCGAGGAGGAATATGTTGAGGAGATACCTACTCTGGAGGAGCTTCAGGAGTATCAGAGGATACTTGATAGGTGATGGCCCCAAAATGAGTGAGATAGGGAGAGACTGATACCTGTATTTTGATGAGCGAGCATGTTCGCTCTTAATTTTGGTTGTGTATAAACTTGGATATAGGATGTATAGAAGTTTTGTATTTCGCTTCCGCTATTACATGTCTTATGAGTTGTACAAGATGGTTTGGTAATGAGTTTACGACGCCAAGGTATCCTAACTCCTAGGGGGTATTTTGGGTCACGACAGGGTCAAACCCATTTCCCCTTTAATTAGGTTAATTAAATAATTATTAAAATAACCCCTCGATTTAAATTAACAATTAATATAAACCATAGATTAACTTTTAATCTATTTATTCAATAATTAACTTTTAATCACTTCAATAATTTGATTAACATTTAATCAATTTAAGAGCTTGTATTTCTTATGTGAGCATTTCCACAGATTGCTCTAGGACATTCTTACCCTGGCTCACCAATGTTATCCCATTGATCCTAAACAGGAATTACATCAGAATTGCAAGTGACGTGAGATATCCATGTTGCAATTGAATTCCAGTGTATGAACATTTAACCAATATGAATCCCGCCACATGAACTTTTTAATTCAATTTATCCTTCCAAATACATTATCCCTAATGGGCCTTTGAGATTTTTAATACTATCTAACTCATAGCCCATTGTACATCATCCGGGTTTCCAAGACTTTTGATTAAGCCATGAAAAACAATTTCTCATGAAAAACATTTTGAGAAAATCCTTTTATAACTATAATATCTTTTAATAAAAGTATATTTCAAAACTCATTTTGATTTCAAAATCACCTGTGCAAGATTCGAACTTAATCAACTGTCTTACTCGGAACTTGGATAATCTCTCAAATTAATAAGCATGGATTTCTTGTTTGAAATTCATCATGACTCGAACAACTTTCTAACTATCCAAATGTCACTATATCGTATTCCCTAAATGTAGAATCAAAATAGTCAAATCACTACTCAGTCATAGATGAACTCATCAGATCTAAGGATCATCGAAACAGTTCAATGTGAATGAGAGACCAACTATCTGATAGTATGTTTATACAAGAGGTCTCTCATTGTATGCAATCAGTCAGTATACATTTAAGCACCCATATGCTGATGTGTAGTCTCCATTACAATAGTTCAAGATAGAACTACATCTCAACTATTAAGAACATCATACCATTTTGGCAACCATATAAGTGAAGTGTCTAGCTTCACCCACAGTTGTGACCATATAAGGTATAAGGAACTGAAAAGTTATATCTGCCTGTGATAATCCAATCACATAACTTTCCTACAATATATCTTAAGGACCTTTATCGATATCTCATATCGTATAGATCATCTCATGATAATGGTCAATTACCCATAATGAATACATAATAGATTAAGAAGAAGTCTTTATTAATCAAATTAATAAGAGTCTAACAATCTAAATGACTTTTCTGGGCATCATGTCTAACAAAAAGAAGTTGCAAGCTCCTCAGCACCAACCTCTTCATTCTTCATATCTCCAAAAACGGAGGAAAGATTTCTGACCATCTTCCTAAAACGAGTTCCTGTCTATGGTAAGGTGGTCAATTTTTTCATATTCACAAACAATGGTTTAGGTCTTATCTCTGACCTTTTCAAATCCCTTCATTGGACCTCAGTCCTAGAATCAAAGAGTCCATGTACCCTGATCTTATGCGTCAATTTTAAACTCATTTTAAATATGATGAAACCTCTTCTACTATTTCATCTCGTGTCCATGGGAAGGACGTCACCTTTTCTAGAAAGGTTCTTGAACAAATTTTTCATCTCCCTAGTGATGAGTTCCAAGTTTTCACCACAAACCAATGGGTTGTCGACCCTAGTTCTAATGAAATGAATGCATTAAAACTCATTTGTACTAACAAGGACATAACCAAAGCCTTGCAACCCACAATTAGAAACCTCACCTTAGAGGCTAGATTACTTCACCATATCATCTCCTACAATTTAATTCCTAGGGGAGGTGGTAGATACTTTGTTACCTTCTTTGATATCTTTTTGATGTGGTGCATCCTCACCACTAAACATATTGACCTACTCTTTGTTCTCACTCATATAATGTTGGATGCCTCCAAGAGAAACGAAGGTCGCCTTCCTTTTGTCCAATCCTTTACCAGACTTTTCAAGTGTTTCAAAGTTCCTCCTTTAGCCTGTGGTATTAAGATAAATGTATCTAATTCCGATATTTACTCTAGGGTTACCACCATGAGGATGAGATATGCTTGGATTTAAGACAAACAAGTCTGGGTACCTGAACCCATTACTCCAACCCCTACCTCAGCTTCTACTTCTACTTCTGCCCCAGATACTCCAGCCCCTGCTTCAGACTCTACTCCTATCATTCCTTCTCTCTCTACTCCAAGACCATCTGCTTCACCTGTCGCGACCCAAAATACCCCCTTGGATTTATGGATGCTTTGACTCATGATGTGCAATATTCGATACCAAACCATCCTATAAAAATATACAAGGCATAACATAGCGGTAATATAAAATTGTGCGGAAGCTTGATCAAAGTCTGGAAGCATAAATTTAAAATTTCTTTTCTATACATGATCAGTATTCCAAGTTTTTACAAAGTAACATAATCCAAAAAGTGAAGTGGACATACCCACTTTAACAAAATACAAAAAAGAAACCTCACAGTCTCTCCACTCAACAATAGTCTAGATAGGGCCACCTATCTAGATCCCTATCCTCTTGAGGCTATAACGGAATAGCCGCCTCTTCTTCTACATACTCCTCCTCAACCCTTGGCTCAGAGTTGAGGATGTCGAACGGACCTGCCGACATAAAATGTACGCCTGAGCATGGAATAGTCAGTAAGCACAAACTACTAGCTAACAATGCTATAATATCATTAATATCACATGTAAGTGCGTAAAGGAATACCATTCATAAAATTCATGCTTAAAACCCGTCATGGAAAAATTTTCATCAAAACTTATTTTTCATGGAAAATAAACCACCTTGTTCATTCTTATGAGTTCTTATGAATGCTTATGAGTCTCGTGAGTACTTATGAGTTTCTTGTGAGCTTTCGAGTTCTTATGAGCTTTCAAGTTTTTAAGAGCTTCTTGTGAGCTTTGAATTCTTATGAGCTTCATGATCCTTGGAGACTTATGCAATATCTTAGACTTATGCATTTCTTACAAGTTCTTGAAAGCCTTATGAGACTTATGATCCTTGGAGTTTATGCAAGATCTTAGACTTGATCCTTGTGAGCATGAGGTAACCGATCTTAGAAATGTTAACCCAAAGTTTGGTTTTGTCAATGTCTATGCACTTATGCTTCTTCTTATGAATTTCCTTTGAAAAAACTTTCTTATAATTCTTGAAATACATGCTTATGAGAAAACCTCGGTTATGTGAAACATATCGTGCGTGGAGTGCTTGTGAGCATCATCATGTATATATGGAAAGCTTTAAACGTTTCATATGGTTCATACAAGATATATTAGCATCATAGTATACTTAGACACTTGTAGAAACATAGAACATTTTCATTCATTGCATCACATCACCAAGATCTTGGCTTTTAAGCCTATTTCATCACATCATACTTAAAATCATGGTTTATGGTAGGATAATCACAATCATATACAAGCATAACTATATCCATCCTTTCATTAAAAACCCTCAAATCTTAAACCCTTATTTACTCATTTGATTATAATATCGTTTTCCCAAAATTTTACTTCTACTATTTGTATCATGGTAAAGCTAGGTAGTAGTAGTACTTACCTTAGAAATCGAATCCTCGAGGCTTTGAGTGTAAAAGAAGCCTTAGATTGCAAGATCTTTGCTCCTTCTTTGATCTTGAGAAGTCTTGAGGTGAGATTTTGGGTTTCACCCTTGATCTTGAGAAAACCTCTACAAAACCCTAACTCTCTCTCCTTTTTCTCCCAAAGTCACTCTTAGGTTTAGTGTTAACCTAAAACCCATGAAAATGGCTTCTATTTATAGCCCAAGGGGATAAAACCCTAAAAATCTCGTATTTGGGGCTGTTTTGCGACTTATTGTGCATAACCATTCGAACGGTTGTTCAATCGTTCGAACGGTTGTTTGATCGTTCAAACGGTTTTGCCTACTGTTTTGGTTTCTAAAATCCTGGTTCAATAGTTTCTGAGATCCTTCGAACGGTCATGGAACCGTTCAAACGGTTTTGCCTACTGCCTTCGAACACTGAAGTTTTATTCATCATTCACTGGGATTGTTCGAACGGTCAGGGAACTGTTCGAACGGTCACCCTTGTTTTCTTCTAATTTTCTCGTTTTCTCATTTTCTTTCTCATTGGCTTAGCCTTTTTTCTTTTCTTTAAACATTTCAAGAGTCCATAGGACCTTAGAACACATGTCATACACATTACACAATTAAAACTTCATTTTCTCATTTTCATTAACCAAAGCAATGAGCATACGAAAGGACTTCAAGCCTTAGAACACTATTCATTGAGGCTATGACTCTAAGTTTCGGGGTCTTACATCCTCTCCCTTTATAGAAATTTCATTCATGAAATTAGAACGAACCATAAAATACATTAAATGCCCTAAACAAACAAATGAGGGTGCTTTTCTTTTACTTCGGCTTCACGCTCCCATGTAGCTTTTCTCTAGCATGATGTTGCCATCAAACAAAAACCAAGGGAATCGTTTTATTGCACAAAATTTGATTTCTACGGTCCAAAATCTGAACCGGCTGTTCCACCAAGGTGAGATCTTCATGGACTTCCAACTGATCTAGATCAATCAGATGAGAAGGATCCGGAATGTATTTCCGAAGCATAGACACATGGAATACGTTATGAACCGTCGCCATGTAAATGGGTAGAGCAACCCGATAAGCAACTTCACAGACTTTGGTGATGATCTCAAATGGACCCACATACCTCGGGTTGAGCTTTCCTCTTTTGCCAAATCTCATAACACCCTTTGTTGGTGAAACCTTAACAAATACCATATCGCCAACGCGAAACTCAAGATCTCATCTACAAGTATCGGAATAACTCTTCTGCCTATCCTGAGCCATTTCCAATCTTTTCCTGATGATCTTGACCCTATCCACGGTCTTCTCAATCAACTCGAGACCCAATATCTTTCTCTCTCAAACTTCATCCCAGTATAGAGGAGATCTACAACTTCGACCATACAAGGCCTCGAAAGGTGTTATTTGGATACTCGCCTGATAACTATTATTGAAGGCGAACTCAATCAAGGGCAAGTGATCCCCCCAACTACCTTTGAAGTGCAACATGCAAGCTCGAAGCATGTCCTCTATAATCTAGTTCACCCTCTCGGTCTGCCCATCTGTCTGAGGATGAAAGACAGTACTAAAGTCCAAACGGGAACCCATGGGGCTTTGAAAGGTCTTCCAGAACCTGGAAGTGAATCTCAGATCCCTGTCTGACACAATGCTTACTAGCACTCTATGCAACCGAACCACTTCTTTAATGTACAATGCAACCAACTGGTTCGCATTGAACGTAGTCCGATAAGGCAAGAAATGGGTGGACTTTATCAAACGATCAACCACTACCCAAATTATATCGGAGTTTTTCCCCGTCCTTGGCAATCCAACAATGAAATCCATGGAGATGTTCTCCCATTTCTACTCAGGAATCGAAAGGGATTGCAAAAGGCCTGCTGGCCTCATATGCTCGGCCTTCACTTACTAGCACACTAAGCATCTTGATACATACTCAGGGACTTCCCTCTACATGTTCCGCCACTAATAGTGCTTCTTCAGATTCTGGTACATCTTAGTACCACCAGGATGAATAGTGTATTTGGACCGGTGAGCTTCATCTAAGATCTCACTCTTCAACTCTACATCTGCAAGAACACATAACCTTCCTTTAAATGTGATCACTTCGTTACTGTTCAAAGGGAACTCATCACTCTCTTCGCTACCCGCTTTATCGTTGTAAGTGATGAGCTCTGCATCTGAACACTGCAACTCTTGGATCCGAACTTGGATATAAGGCCTGACTATAAGATTAGTCATGATTGGCCCAAAGGTAAGAATACTGAAGCTGGTATCGAGGTTTGCCATGACCTCCAACATCTTCCACTCGTGAATCATCATGTCAGCTACAAGTACAGGGGGCTTCCTGCTTAGAGCATTTGCCACCACATTAGCCTTACCCAGATGGTACTGGATAGAACACTCATAGTCCTTCAAGAATTTCATCCATCGACGTTGTCGAATATTCAACTCAATTTGGGAAAACAGATATTTTAAGCTTTTGTGATCCGTGAAAACATCAAAGTATTCCCCATAAAGGTAATGCCGCCAAATCTTTAATGCAAATATCACTACGGCCAACTCTAAGTCGTGAGTAGTGTTAGACATGATGCCCGGAAAAGTCATTTAGATTGTTAGACTCTTATTAATTTGATTAGTAAAGACTTCTTCTTAATCTATTGTGCATTCATTATGAGTAATTGACCATGATCATGAGAAGATCTATACGAAATGAGATATCGATAAAGGTCCATCGAATATATTGTAGGAAAGTTATGTGATTGGATTATCACAGGCAAATAGAAATTTCCGGTTCCTTATACCTTATATAATCTCAACTGTGGGTGAAGCTGGGCACTTCACTTATATGGCTGCTAGAATGCTAAGATGTTCTCAATAGTTGAGATGTAGTTCTATTTCGAACTATTGTAGTGGAGACTATACATCACATATGGGTGCTTAAATGTACACTGACTGATTGCATTCAATGAGAGACCTCTTGCATAAACATACTATCAGATAGATGGTCTCTCATTCACATTGAACAATTTCGATGATCCTTAGATCTGATGAGTTCATCTATGACTGAGTAGTAATCTGACTGTTTTGATTCCACCAAAGTATTTTTTAACTTAGGGAATACAATACAATGACAGTTGGATAGTTAGAAAGCTGTTCGAGTTATGATGAATTTCAAACAAGAAATCCATACTCTTTAATTTGAGAGAAAAGTTCCGGGTTAGACAGTTGATTAAGTTCAAATCATGCGTAGGTGATTTTGAAATCAAAATAAGTTTTGAAATATACTTTTATTAAAAGATATTATACTTATTAACGGATTTTCTCAAAATGTTTTTCATGAGAAATTGTTTCTCATAGCTTAATCATAAGTCTTGGAAACCCAGATGATATGCAATGGGCTATGGGTTAGATAGTATGTCAATCTTTAAGGCCCATTAGGGATAACGTATATGGAAGGATAAATAGAATTTAAAAGTTCATGTAGCGGGATCCGTATTGGTTAAATGTTCATACGCTGGGATTCAATTGCAACATGGATATCTCACGTCATTTGCAATTCCGATGTAATTCATGTTTAGGGTCAATGGGATAACATTGGATAAGGCAAGATAAGAATGCCCCAGAACAATCTGTGGAGATGCTCACATAAGAATTACAAGCTCAATAATTGATTAAATGTTAATCAATTATTCAAGTGATTAAAATTTAATCATTAATTAAATAGATTAAAAGTTAATCTATGGTTTAAATTAATTGTTAATTTAAATCTAGGGATTATTTTAGTAATTATTTAATTAACATAATTAAAGGAGAAATGGGTTTGACCCATATCCATAAACCCATCAAACATGGACCTTTAATATGGGCCCAAACCCATGGATTAAAACCCTAGGGTTGGGCGCCACTTTGGAGCAATCCTAATTGGATTAAGATTAGGTTAATTGAATAATTGTTGAAATATAATTCCTTTAATTATGGAATTTAAATCCAATGGTTGGATTGCATTAAGGATTAAGAAGTGTTGTAATTAGTTTACAACTTGGAGTTTTAACTCCCCAAAAGCTCACGCCCACAATAGCTCATGCCCCCCCCCCCCCTTGGTTTGATCTCCTAGTTTGACTAGGTTTCCTCCCATGTGTTGGATGTTGACTTATCCCTTTTAATTAAGGAATCCTATTCAAAAGGGACTCTTTAATTAGTAGGATTACTATAACTAAAGTAGTTATAGATAAAGTTCGAGTTTAATTAATTAATAGTAAGAGTTATTATTAATTAACAATTCCTATAAGATAAGTTATAGTTGGATTAAGATTAGGATTAGGATTAGATCTAATCTATAAATACAACAACACCCAAACCGTGTAAAGAGAATTCATAATTCTCCAGAAATTTTTCACTCCTTCTCCTCTCTCTCTCCAAACCGTGAGCCCTAGGGGATACTCCTAGGGATTTTCGTGAGCTACTAGGTGGTCCAAGTTGGGTTTTGCAAATCTAGGGTTTTGAACCTTAGTGTTTTTGGTGATATAAGGTCTATACCATTACTCCATCTTCTTCCTCTTGCTTTGTCGCGACCTAAAACCCACCCTAGGAGTTAGAGTGAATCTTGGACGACTTATCATGATTTGCGTGACATGCTTGACAAACCATCCTTCCAAACACTCGGAGCATATACAAAAGAGGATATAAAAGTGGAAACTTAATTAACATAGCACAGCGGAAGTCTAACCAAACCTCTAAGTATATACATGATCCAAGTTTGTAAAAAATGTAATCAACAAAAGAAGGTGCAGACATGCCCGCCAAAATACCTAAATATAATCTCTCACGCTCACCCACGCTCACCTAGAATCTACCACCTAATAGTAGCCCTCTACATGAGGCTCCTCAGCAGGGACCTCCTCGACGTACTCCTTTTCCTCCCATGGACCGGGAGCATAGATATCAAAAGGAGCAGGTGCTCGACTAACACCTGCCGATATAAAAGTATGGTTGAACATGGAATACTCAGCGAGTACCATTTATTAACCAACAATCATAGCATAATAATAACAGAGTAAAGCAGGAAGCAGTTCATATAATTAACGGGAAAAGTAAACAGTTTATAGTTCATGCTTGTATCATATCGAAGTCGGAAAAATTCTTGAAATCATCTTGTACTTGACTTAACTTGAAATACTCATTTCATGCGTGAAAACCTGTCATGTCTGTCTTGCTTATCTGTCATGCATGTCTAGTCATGCGTGTCATGTCATGCTTGCTTGCTAGGAATTTAATCATACTCATGCAACTTGTAAGATAAACTTGGGAGGGAGGGGAGACCCCTCTTTCAATGATATGCACTTGCGAGGGAGGGGAGACCCCTCTTTAACTGAGATCTAACTTGCAAGGGAGGCTAGGCCCCTCTTTTCTATGAAATGCACTTGCGAGGGAGGGGAGACCCCTCATTAAATGAAATACAACTTGTGAGGGAGGAGAGACCCCTCATTAAATGAAATACAACCTGTGAGGGAGGAGAGACCCCTCCTTAAATGAAATACACTTATTCTTGTCAACAGCGAAGCAAAACATATCGTAAGATATGTCCTGCCTCTAAAACCCTTATTCTTGAAAAACACCGGTAAACCATGTCATGCATGCCGTGCTCGTGAAATCGTGTACATACTTTAATCTTGGAATTAAATATGACAATAGGGATTCAACAATATATAGAATAACATTAATGTCAACAAGTAATTATTCATGCCGTTAGAGGAAACAACTAATCACATTATCATAAACCCTAGCAATTTCCATATACTTTAAGTCATGCCTTTCTTGGTTTATAATTCATTTTCTTGACCTTGGCATTTCATCAAACATGTGGTGTGTACATTATTGGTTAACGCCTATACCATGCTTTTCTAGATGGGTTTACGTTCACAACATACATGTGTGTTCATTATTGGTACAATACCCTTCCCATTTCATTCACCACAACACATACACACGGTGTCCCTCGCCAAACATCCATTTCCACACCACAATCCATCTTCTATTTCATTCATACTTAAGGAAAATAAGAAAGAAGGGAAGAAAAGAGAGAATATGAACTAGGAGGGTAGCATATGGTACTGACCTTTAAAAGAGAAGAAACCCTTGATTGAAGCTCCCCAACTCAATAAAGGTGATCCCTCTTGAAGAAAAGCTTCCAAGCTTGAAATAGGGAAGATCCTTGCTTGAAATGCAAATCCAAGCTTTAGTTGAACCTCATCCTTCAATCCCAAGCTCCCTTGAGCAAAACCTTAACTTTCCTTTCTCTTCCTCTCTCTCAATCTCAGAAATGCAAGTTTGAGGGTTCTGGAAACCCTCAACCCACGAACTTGGGTTTATATAGAAAAGGGGATGGTCAAAGACCATCATACCCTTAATGATCTGCTTAAAAAGACCAAACCAGGTAAATTCGTAAAGGAGCGGTCGATGGTCCAAAAGACCCTCTCTAGAAAATTTCTCCATACAAAATTAGTGCGATAGCGGTCAACCAGTGGGTAGAGTGGTCGACCGGTAGGTGATCGGTCAATTGGTCCTTCTAGTGGTCGAGCGGTAGGCTACTGGTCGATCGGTCCTGGGAGCGGTCGGCCGGTTGGTTTGTGTTTTGCCCATTTTGCTGATTTCTCTCATTTTTCCTACTTTGGTATTTTAGCCATAACTTTGTCTCATTCGATGGATTTTGACGATTCAACTTGTGTTGGATTCATCTTTCGAAGGGGAACATTTCTGGCAATTTAGAATTTCTAATTTCTTCTTTATTTATGGACTAAATTATCCCCAAAGTTGACTGATCCGCAAATGGAGTTCAACAAACCGGATTTTAACATATCCGACTTAGGAATCCTACTTCTAAACACTTAAGTTCTTTAACATTTCTCATTTCATAGAAATGGGAGATTAAAAAGGTTTAATGCCTTGGCATGAGTTCCAACACATGGACAAAAGTTTCGGGGCTCTACATCCTCCCCCCTTATAAAAATTTCATCCTCGAAATTTGGACGATACCAGCATTACAAAACCAAACAAAATTACATGGCACAACCAAAAGCCTATTTAAACAACTCTGGGTACTTTTCTTTGACTTCGGCCTCACACTCCTATGTTGCCTCTTCTCGAGCATGATGTTGCAATTGCACGAGAACTAATGGGATAGTCTTGTTGGGAAGCACTTGATCTCTCGGATCCAATATCTGAACCTGCTTTTCAACCAAAGTGAGATCCTCTTGGATTTCCAACGGTTCCAACTCCATGACATGTGAAGGGTCTGGAATGTATTTCCATAGCGTCGACACATGGAACACATTGTGGACTGCGGCCATATGAGTTGGAATAGCTACCCTATAAGCAACTCCACCAACTCGCGTGATAATCTCAAAGGGGGCGACGTACCGAGGACTGAGCTTGCCTCGCCTGCCAAATCTCATAATCCCCTTGCTAAGAGATATCTTGACGAAGACTTGATCCCCAACCTGGAATTCCAAGTCCCTACGGCGAGTGTCCGCATAGCTCTTCTCACAATCTTGAGCAACTTTTAACTGATCTTGGATGATCTTAACTTTGTTCACAGTTTGCTCGATCAACTCAAGACCCAGCACTTTTCTCTCTCCCACTTCATCCCAGTAGAGAGGAGACCTGCAGCTTCGCCCATACAAGGCCTCAAATGGTGCCATTTGGATGCTCACCTGGTAGCTATTATTATAGGTGAACTCCACCAAACGCAAGTGTTCTTCCCAGCTGCCCTTAAAGTCTAACATACATTCCTGAAGCATGTCTTCGATGATTTGGTTCACCCTCTCGGTTTGCCCATCTGTCTGGGGATGAAAGGCGGTGCTGAAATCAAGTCGAGAACTCATAACATCCTGAAAGCTCTTCCAAAACCTAGACGTGAATCATGGATCCCGATCTGACACAATACTAACTGACACCCCGTGCAACCGAACTATCTCTTTGATATACAATGCAGCCAATTGAATCAAGTTGAAAGTGGTTCGGTAAGGCAAGAAATGTGCAGACTTCGTCAAACGATCTATCACAACCCATACTGCATCTGAGTTCCTTGCCGTACGTGGCAAGCCAACAATGAAGTCCATGGAGATGTGCTCCCATTTCCACTTAGGAAAAGGGAGAGACTGTAATAGACCCGCCGGTCTCACGTATTCTGCCTTCACTTGCTGGCACACCAAACACTGAACCACATATTCTACAACATCTCTCTTCATATTTCGCCACCAAAAATGCCCCTTGAGGTTCTGGTACATTTTCGTACCCCCAGGATGCACTGTGTAATTCAAACAATGGGATTCATCCATAATCTATCTCCGAAGATCTACATCGGCCGAAACACACAACCCCTAAATGTGATAGCACCTCGACTAGTGAGAGAAAAGTCTTCACTACCCTTGGCAACTTCCTTGTCCCGGATAGCCACCAAGTCAACATCCGAGGCCTGTAATTCTTAGATCAGATCTATGATGTACGGTCGAACCGTGATATTTTCCAATACAGGACTACAGACAGAATCATTCACACTGATGTCCAGATTTGCCAAATCTTCTAATAGCTTCAATTCCTGCACCAACATATGAGTCAACAACCCTGAAGGTCTTCTACTCAAAGCGTCAGCCACTACATTTGCTTTGCCCGGGTGGTATTGGATGGTGCATTCGTAGTCTTTCAAAAATTCCATCCAACACCGTTATCGTAAATTTAGCTCCTTTTGGGAAAAGAGACACTTGAGGCTCTTATGATCCGTGAACACATAGAATTCTTCCCCGTAAAGGTAATGTTGCCAAATCTTGAGTTCAAACACGAATGCGGCAAGCTCTAGGTCGTGTGTTGGGTAATTCCTTTCATGCTCCTTTAATTGCCTTAATGCATAGGCAATGACCTTCTTGTGCTACATGAGAACACACCCAAGCCCGACGTGCAAGGCATCACTGTACACCTCATAACCACCACATCCGGATGGCACAGTAAGGATGGGGGCTATGGTAAGCCTCTTCTTCAGCTCCGTGAAATTGATCTCGCACTTATCACTCCATATGAACTTGGCATTCTTCCTTGTCAGGTAAGTGAGCGGCGCTGCAAGGCTGGAGAAACCCTCAACAAATCTCCGGTAATAGCCTGCCAACACAAGAAAGCTATAGATCTCTATGACACTCTTGGGCCTTGCCCAACTAATGACTGCCTCTATCTTCTTCGGATCTATAGATATGCCTTCAGCAGAAACCACGTGGCCTAGGAATGCCACCTCTTCCAACCAAAACTCACACTTGCTTAGTTTGGCATACAACTTGTGCTCTCTCAACATTTCCAAAGTAAGGCGAAAGTCTTGCACGTGATCTTCCCATGTCTGGGAATAGATCAGGATATCATCAACAAACACTACCATGCATTGATCCAGATATGGTCGAAACACCCGGTTCATTAAATCCATAAAGGTTGCCGGTGCATTCGTGAGACCAAAAGGCATCACCAAGAACTCGTAATGCCCATATCGAGTCCTGAATGCAGTTTTAGGAACATCTTCTACCTTGATCTTCAACTGGTGATAGCCAGACCGAAGATCAATCTTAGATAAAAATCTTGCTCCTTTTAACTAATCGAACAAATCATCAATCCTAGGTAATGGATACCTATTCTTTATTATGACCTTGTTCAACTGTCTATAATCAATGCACATCCGCATCGAGCCATCCTTCTTGACAAATAGCACCAGGGCACCCCCACAGTAAGACACTTGGTCAAATGAAACCAAGGCCTTGCATCTCCTCCAATCGAGTCTTCAACTCCTTGAATTCAATTGGGGCCATCCTATACGAAGCCCAGAAGATGGGAGCTGTGCCTGGTGCAAGCTCAATCACAAACTCATTCCCCCTGTCTGGAGGCAATCCTGGCAACTCCTTCGGAAATACATCCAGGAATTCACTCAAGTCCTGGATAGTCGAAGAGTCCTTTGCCTCGGGGTTCGCTAGGCTCAACGCTGGAAAGCGGGCGATATCTTTACTTCTCAACCCCTGAAAATGGAATGGCTTCCCTTCCACCGGCTTGAAGAATACCATCTTTTCAAAGCAAGCCACTTGCCCATGATGAGCTGCTAACAATCCATCCCCAAAATGACGTCGAAGTCTTGGAATCCAAGGACGATGAGATCGGTTGCCAATTTGTGGCTTCCAACTTGGACCGTATTACTTCTGAAAATGCTATTCGCCACTACTTTTGCCGAGAGGAGTCGAAATGAATAACTCCAGTTCCAGTTGACTAGGCTCTGTAGAAAAGCCTTGGCAAAAGCTCAGCGAGATGAATGAATGAGTAGACCCGGTGTCAATCAATATTCGAGCCAAACATTCATTGACTAATAAAGTTCCTGAAATTGTAACTAGCTAAGTCAATCCATGCATCAACAGCGTATATATATAGGTATATATAAATATAACATACCATATATGTACAAAAAGATAAGGCATAACATGACAATCGTGGACAATTGGATAACTTTAAGCTCGTACCTTGCACTACATCATCAGATGCAAGTGCATCACCCTCTGTCAAAGCAAATACTCGCCCCTGGTTTGCTTGGCGAGGCAGAGGTGCAGACCGTGCAAGCTGGGAGGATGCCTGGTATGATCCAGCTGGACGTGCTAGGGGCCTAATCCCCTGTGACTGGCCTGGGAAATAGCGACTAGGGCAATCTCTGATCAAGTGGCCCTGGTAACCACAGTGGAAACATCCACCCGATGCCTTCCGGTAATCTCCTGCCGGGTGCCTTCGATCGCAAGACGTACAGACCTCATATGAGTAGGTCGGAGGTGAAGCATACCTCATTGCCTGAGGTACAACGGGCCGTGGGGCCGGAAGAGCCTGAGGTCGTTGTACTTGTGGCATGTATGGTCGTGGGGCTGGAGGAGTATAAGATGGCCTCTGTGGTGGTGCTGGCCATGCATACTGAGGTGGTGCTGGCCATGTGTACTGATAAGGGCCAGTCCGGGCTCGCCTCTTTGGAGGTGCTGAACTGCTGGATTGGAATCTTGCCAAATCTCTCTTCTTAGACACAGCCTCAGAATTGGTCTCAATCAACAAGGCCTTGTCCACTACCTCGGGCTAAGTGGTGTGCCTGAAAGTCAAGACTCTTTCCATGATGATGTCTCTGAGCCCTTGCTCAAACCTCCTTACCTTCATCGCCTCAATGGCGATCATATGGGTCATAAATCTCGAGAGCTCCTAGAACTTGGCCTCATAAGCAGCCACAGTCATTGAACCCTGTTCGAGGTTGATGAACTCTCTTTCTTTCTTTTCCTGAGCTCCAACCGGGAAATACTTCTTGTAAAACATGTCCGTGAACTTGCTCCAAGTCCATGGTTGACCCTACCTGGTCAACTCTCGAGTCCTCAAGGCAGACAACCACCAATGGTGTGCCTCACCCTCTAGCATGAAACAACCCATGCCACTTTCTCTTCCTCTGTCGGCGAGAGGACCACAAATATCTTCTCCAACTGGAGGATCCAAGCCTCCTCAACAAGAGGGTCCACACTCCCATGGAATGCTAGAGGCCTCAGTCTCCGAAATGCCTCAACCCTAGCTGTGCGATGTACTGGAGCTGCAGGCGGTGGGGTAGGTGCCGTCGATGATGGAATAGTCTGTCTAGCCGCCAATATGGCTAGTGTCTCCACAATAGAGCCTAAGACCTGAGAGAGGTCCGACTGCTCATCCTCATCCCGAGAAGCAGAGGAAGCTCTAGTGTGTGGTCCGCGACCCCGTGTACCCCGCCTCATGACTAACGTCCTGAGAACAATAGCACCACATGAGTCTAACTTGGAACCACAATTTATCATAATTTCAATTCACAATCATTCAAGTAGTATTAGTTGCATAATACTAATATACATCGCATCATACCCATCGGTGTATACATAATAGATATAGTGTTCTAGCATTTCTAAGACTCGTACTTGGTTAAAACAACCATTTTAGACTAAGATTACAGTTTAGTCTCACACTTGGAATATGACTCGCTTCCGACTTACTTCCTTCCGAACTTGCTTCCTGAAATATGCTCTTGTCAAGCCGTGGTACCAGATTCTAAGTGACCTTAAAGACCTAAAGCCTAAGCTTTGATACCACTTCTGTCGCGACCCAAAACCCATCCTAGGAGTTAGAGTGAATCTTGGACAACTTATCATGACTTGCGTGACATACTTAACAAACCATCCTGCAAAACACTCGGAGCATATACAAAAGAAGATATAAAAGTGGAAACTTAATTAACATAGCACAGCGGAAGTCTAACCAAACCTCTAAGTATATACATGATCCAAGTTTGTAAAAAATGTAATCAACAAAAGAAGGTGCGGCCTTGCCCACAAAATACCTGAATATAATCTCTCACATTCACCCACGCTCACCTAGAATCTACCACCTAATAGTAGCCTTCTACATGAGGCTCCTCAGTAGGGACCTCCTCGACGTACTCCTCTTTCTCCCATGGACCGGGAGCACAAATGTCAAAAGGAGGGGAGTGGGTGCTCCACTAACATCTCCCGACATAAAAGTACGGTTGAGCATAGAATACTCAGCGGGTACCAAATACTAACCAACAGTCATAGCATAATAATAATAGAGTAAAGCAAGAAGCAGTTCATATAATTAATGAGAAAAGTAAACAGTTTATAGTTCATGCTTGTATCATATTGAAGTCGGACTTTGGGAAGGGTAAAGAAGAACCAAACAGGAGAAGTGGATCCTGCACCGGCTCAATATTTTGCCTGGCTCGAAGTGTGATGGAGACCCTGGCTCTGGTATTCCCTTCATTCTCCCCTTCGATGATAGTTCTCCTATCATCTTCATCACTGCGATTAACCTCGATTCGCTCCCCTTGACTAAACTAATAGATAGGGCCCCTTGGATTCTAGAAGAAGGAAATGAAGAACGGGAACCTTTTCAAGCTCCGTGCCTATCTACTGGGGTAGAGTCCAAAGCTCAGGCCGATATTAAAACTCCTGAAATCATCTTGTATTTGACTTAACTTGAAATACTCATTTCATGCTTGAAAACCTGTGATGTCTGTCATGCGTGTCAAGTCATGCTTGCTTGCTAGGAATTTAATCATACTCATGCAACTTATAAGATAAACTTGGGAGGGAGGGGAGACCCCTTTTTCAATGATATGCACTTGCGAGGGAGGGGAGAACCCTCTTTAACTGAGATCCAACTTGCGAGGGAGGAGAGGCCCCTCTTTTCTATAAAATGCACTTGCGAGGGAGGAGAGACCCCTCATTAAATGAAATACAACTTGTGAGGGAGGGGAGACCCCTACTTAAATGAAATACACTTATTCTTGTCAACAGCGAAGCAAAACATATCGTAAGATATGTCCTACATCTAAAACCCTTATTCTTGAAAAACACCGGTAAACCATGTCATGCATGTCGTGCTCGTGAAATCGTGTACATACTTTAATCTTGGAATTAAATATGACAATTGGGATTCAACAATATATAGAATAACATTAATGTCAACAAGTAATTATTCATGCCGTTAGAGGAAACAACTAATCATACTATCATACACCCTAGCAATTTCCATATACTTTAAGTCATGCCTTTCTTGGTTTATAATTCATTTTCTTGACCTTAGCATTTCATCAAACATGTGGTGTGTACATTATTGGTTAAAGCCTATACCATGCTTTTCTAGATGGGTTTATTTTCACAACATGCATGTGTGTTCATTATTGGTACAATACCCTTCCCATTTCATTCACCATAACACATACACATGGCATCCCTCACCAAACATCCATTTCCACATCAAAATCCATCTTCTATTTCATTCATTATTAAGGAAAACAAGAAAGAAGGGAAGAAAAGAGAGAATATGAACTAGGAGGGTAGCATATGGCACTGACCTTGAAAAGAGAAGAAACCCTTGATTGAAGCTCCCCAACTCAATAGAGGTGATCCCTCTTGAAGAAAAGCTTCCAAGCTTGAAATAGGGAAGATCCTTGCTTGAAATGCAAATCCAAGCTTTAGTTGAACCTCACCCTTCAATCCCAAGCTCCCTTGAGTAAAACCCTAACTTTTCTTTCTCTTCCTCTCTCTCAATCTCAGAAATGCAAGTTTGAGGGTTCTGGAAACCCTCAACCCACGAACTTGGGTTTATATAGAAAAGGGGATGGTCAAAGACCATCATACCCTTAATGATCTGCTTAAAAAGACCAAACCAGGCAAATTCGTAAAGGAGCGGTTGACCGGTCATGGCGAGCTGTCGATCGGTCTAAAAGACCCTCTGAAAAATTTCCCCATACAAAATTAGTGCAATAGCGGTCGACCGATAGGCGAGCGGTCGATTGGTCCTTCTAGCGGTCGAGCGGTAGGCTACCGGTCAATCGGTCCTGAGAGCGATCGACCGGTTGGTCTGTGTTTTTCCCATTTTACTGATTTCTCTCATTTTTCCTACTTTGGTATTTTGGCCATAACTTTTGACTCGTTTGATGGATTTTGACGATTCAACTTGTGTTGGATTCATCTTTCGAAGGGGAACATTTCTTGCATTTTTGAATTTCTAATTTCTACTTTATTTATGGACTAAGTTGTCTCCAAAGTTGACTGATCCGCAAATGGAGTTCAACAAACCAGATTTTAACATATCTATATGAAAGACATGAATATAAAAAAAATTTAAAAACCTTTTTAATTCAAACTTAATTTTGATCTAATCAAAATCTTCCCAATAGTCATCTTATGATCATATTAAATCATGGTGTGAGAAACCATACTTACAAAGCTCCTCAAGTGTAAAGCTTCCTGTCGATTCACACGAACCTTCTTTGAATCTCCTAAGCTTTTCTCCAATGGAAGCTAATGGCCCTTCCAATCAACACTCTTTAATCTTTTCTTCTTTTCTTGATTCAAGAACCTTTCTTGATCAATAAAGATTCAATCTTGATATAGAAAGAATCAACCATGATTATCAAAGAACTATTCTTGATATTCAAGGAATTGTTCTTGATCTTCTTCAAGATCAAAACCAAACCAAAAGAAGATAATGGGAGGGCTGGTCGTACACCGCTTAAAGGGAAGGGGTGGGCATCCAAAATGGGGGAGAGAGAGAGGAAGACTTCGTTGTTGTAGACGTTCCACTATGGGGGGGCCCTTTTATAGACTCCCCTTTTAGCTATCTTATACTCAAGTCAAACTCCTCTTTCTAAATTCTAATCCAATTAGACTCTTTTTAATTCTTTAATGATAATCCTAATCCAATTAGGATTTAATCAAAATAGAAACCAACATTATGCATTCCCTATTTAATAGGAAACAATTAGCAACAAACTAATTCATTCCCTATTTAATAGGAAAATAATTAGTAACAAACTAATCCATTCCGTAGGAAATAGGCAAACAATTACTAACAAACTAATCCATTCCCTATTTAATAGGAAATTATTAATTAGTAACCAACTATTATATTCCCTACTTTGTAGGAGATAATTAATTAGTAACAAATTAATTAGATAATATAGGAATGAAGTGGGCGTCCCACCCTAGGTGGGCCCCATAAAATTCATGCCCCTTTTTGAGGTTTAACCTCTTATGTTATCTCCTTTTGATCTTTATCAAAATCCCATATGGGTCTTACCCATTATTTAATCACATCTTATGTGATTTCACCTATAAGAACTTCATTATACCATATAGTGAATTACATGGAGAAATTAATTAATTTAATTTTAAATTAAATTAAAAGCCTTGAGAAGTTCCTGATGTGTGGGATCTAAAGGGATCTCCTATTTCCGGTTGTGGGACCAAGTGCTTCATCACCTTTAAGGTGAGGCTTTGTTGCTAGGAAACACTTTCCAATAATTCTTTTAGGATCATAGAATACTATCTAAGTCCTTGTACTTGCACTAATCATAATAATGTCCATTAATACATTGTGATCAACCTCCAAAAATTAGAGAAATGATTGTAAGTACTATCTCAAAATATATTTACAAATAAATCATTCCACAATCCGATATCACATATAAGCTTCCGGGATTAGAACAAGTCCACTGTCTATTCCCTAGCTTATGAATAAAACTCTTTCTCATGAATACTTTTTCATTGAACTGAACTTCCAAAACACTTTCGGAGAAACATTAGAAAAGAAATCACATATACATATACTCTTCTATATTGAAAAATATCAACTTCGATAAAGACCATTTTATCGAAAAGCACCAGTACTGGATTTTTGAGTTTAGTTCAACAAGTATCATCTTGATATCATTATCTCTAATTAAGGAGTAGTGGATTCCTTATTGAGTGTTTACACACTTCTCCAAACATTGTGTACATAACCCAACGTACCCGGAGTTAGTCCTATGTATTAGACATTTCCGATTGGCACATCAAAGCCATATAGATAGATGTTTGAGAAGATGTTAACCTCTTAGGTCTAAGGATAATTTTTCGAATGGATAACCCTAATACAATCTGACAGTGTATTCCATAGGGTATCTACTAGTGATCCTGTTCAGTATTATGTATTTACTACATATACTCACATGTTAGTCAAGAGTCAACACTCTCTCTGAATGAGATTCATCACACTATCTTATAGAACTACTGTCGTGACCCAAAATACCCCTAAAAATTAGGGATACTTTGGCTCGTGATGTGTCATATCCGATATCAAACCATCTTGTAAAACACTCAAAGCATAACATAGTAGAAACATAGAATAGTGCGGAAGCGTAAACTTAAAATTTTCTTTTGTACCTATGACTGTATTAATCTAAGTTTTTACAAGTAACATAATTCAAAAAGTGAAGTTGACATGCCTATTTTAACAAAATACAAAAAAGAAACCTCATAGTCTCTCCACTCAACAGTAATCTAGATAAGGCCACCTATCTAGATCCCTGTTCTCCTAAGGCTATAACGGGATAGCCACCTCTTCTTCTGCATACTCTTCCTCAATCCAAGGCTCGGAGTTGTGGATGTCGAACAGATCTACCGACATAAAATGTATGGCTGAGCATGGAATGTTCAGCGTGTACAAACTACTAGTTAACAATGCTATAATAACAATAATATCAAATGTAAGTACTTACAAGAATACAATTCATAAATTCATGTTTAAAACCTATCATAGAAAATCGTTTGTCAAATTTAATCTTTCGTGAAAAACAAAACACCTTGTATATGCATTATGAGTTCTTATGAGCTTATGAGTTCTTGTGATTTCCTTGTGAGCTTATGAGTTCTTGTGATTTCCTTATGAGCTTATGAGTTTTTGTGAGTTTCTTGTGAGCTTATGACTTCTTGTGAGTTCCTTGTAAGCTTATGAGTTCTTATGAGCCTTATGATCCTTTGAGACTTGTGAACCCATCTTAGACATGATCCATTGAGCTTGTAAGCACTTATGAGTCATGTGAGCCTTGTAACCGATGTTAGACTTATGCATTTCTTATGAGAAGCCGAAGTGCGAGCAAAGTATCCTCAGTTATTTGTTTAGGACCTTGGCCTTCTCTCAGATTTTATAATGGTTTTATGCATGTATGTATCGTCCAAATTTCGAGGGCGAAATTTTTGTAAGGGGGGAGGATGTAGCACCCCGGACTTTTCTATACTTAATGAATAGCATGTTTTAGATAATTGGTCTTTCTCGTAGTCTAATTAATAAATAAGGGAGAAATTAGAAATTCTAAAACGTCAAAAATGTTTGTTTTTGAAAGATGAATCCAACGCAAGTTAAATCGTCGAAATCGGACGAACGAGTCAAAAGATATGGTCAAAACAGTCGGGACATGCAGAGCACCGATCGCTCGGTCATTGTAGCGATCAATCGGTCCAAAACCGATCGATCGGAGGCTATCGACTGGTTAAATATTTTGTATGAGAAAATTTTCCAGAGAGCATGTTTTGACCGGTCGCTCGGTCAGAACACCGATCGCTCTGTAGGCAACCGATCGATCGGTCATAACCACCGATCGCTCGGTCTTCGTGTTTTTGCAGAAATTTCAGTAAGGGCATTTTTATCTTTCGGGTGTTAAATCCTTACTGCATAAGGCTTGCCCGAGCCTTTAGGGCTTATTCAACATACTTAGAGGGTTTTTGAGAGTTAGAGAGAGAGGAGAAGGGGATTTGCACCTAGGGTTTTCATTGGAGAAGGAATCAAAGGGTTTGACAACCCTAGATCATCCTCAAACTTGGATTGCTTCAAGTTCAAGGCTCAAGCTCGTGGGGGATCTCGTTCTCAAGCTAGGGCAGCATTCTCCAAGGTATTTCAAGGGGGTTTTCTTCCCCAAACCAAGTCTCCCTCAAGAAAAGGTTTCCTCCTTTCAAGTTGGAGCTCAAATCAAGGTTCCTACCAAGATCAAGCTTTGATCTAAGGTTAGTACACCCTACTAACTTTCCCTAACAATAACCTAGGTTTTCTATTGTATATGATGATTCTTTATATTATGCTTTCCTTCCCTATGAGTTCTATCATCTCAATAAATATAAACAAGATAAGGAAAAAGGATATGGATGTGTATGGAATGCGGATTGAGGCGATGGGATGCCAAATGTATGATGTGTGATATGTGTGGTGTGAGAAATGAAAAATGAAGGATGGGTATTTTACAAATAATAAACTTACCCTTATGTGATTGGATGGAAAATATGCATTAAAGAAGAAGAAGATGAACTATTAATGGACATCGTATGTTATGTGTTGATAAATGCCTAACCTATGAAATGATGACTTAAAGGAATTGGATGTAAGCCTTATGTAATTGTTCTTGTAAATGATGACTCGACCAAATGCTATGTTGATCACCTAAATGTTTGCATGATATGCTATGAATTTAAATGAAATGCAATATCTCTTTTGTTATCCTCATTCCCATGATTGTCACTATTGGCACGTACACGAGCACGCATGTTAGCATGAACCGAGATTTCAAGAGCATGTGCATATAATAACCAACAAGAAACTATTGCATGTCAAGGAGGTTGGTAGCCCAGGGACATTCGGGTACTAGCCTCTGGCTCACAAGAAAACCCCAAAACACATATTGTCAAGGAGGTTGGTAGCCCAAGGAGATTCGAGCACTAGCCTCTGGCTCACAAGAAAACTAAACAAGTAATAAAAATCACATATTGTCAAGGAGGTTGGTAGCCCAGGGACATTCGGGTACTAGCCTCTGGCTCACAAGAAAACCATATATCAAGGAGGTTGGCAGCTCAGAGAGATTCGGGTGCTAGCCTCTGGCTCACAAGTTACAAGATGCAAGTTTACAAGATGATGACAAGACATTCATGCATGCACGCATACATGATTTCTACAAACCATACCAAGATATGAAACGGATTTCCAAGCATGAGTTTTATCGACATTTTCGCATTCATGCACGCACGTCAAGATGATTATATTGCACCATGTCTTATGCTATTTCTTTTGTGATGCTTTGATTCCTGCGTTGTACTGTATTACTGTTGTTGTGTTCATTATTGTTATGGTTAGCTAGTAGCTTGTACTCGCTGAGTATTCCATACTCAATCGTACTTTCATGTCGGCAGGTATTGAGGGAGCCCTCGACCCGGAGCCTTGGGTTGAGGAAGAGTACATAGAGGAGAGAGCCGTCTATCCCACTGCAGTCTCAGGCGGATCGAGACCTTGACGTGTGGCCGTACCTTGACTACTGTTGAGGGGAGAGTACGAGAGGGTGCTTACGTATTTTGATAGGTGGGCCTGTCTACCTTAGACTTAGACATGTTTTGTATATATGTTAACTTTGAATACTATTTTTGGAAATCTTAGAAGAAAAGGAAAAGTTAGTTTACGCTTCCGCATTTATGTTTAGCTTCCGTACTTTGATTATCATTGTTTTAGTACTGTAATTATCTTGTTCATGACAGGATGGTTTGGCAGGTACGTATAGTCACGCCTAAAGTATCCCTAAACTCCTAGGGGGTATTTTGGGGCGCGACATTGTTAATGTTTATGAACTTATGTTCTTCTTATGAATTTTCTTTTGAAAAACCTTTTTTATGTTTCCTCTTATGAGAAAACTTCAATTATGTAACACATAGAGTACGTGGAGTGCTTGTGAGCATCACAATATACTTAGGTAACTTTAAAGATTTCATACAAGACATATTAACACTATAGTATGCTTGAAAAATCCTAAAAACATGTAACATCTTCATTCATGGCATTACATCACAATAATCTTGGCTATTAAGCCTATTTCCTTAGCATCATACCCACATCATGTTTTCTTTAAAGATAATATCCTAAAAAAATAGATTTATCATTGACCTTGAGAAAATCTCCAAATTTAAAACCCTTATCTCTAGGTTGAATCCTAGCAAGATTAGAGAATAGGTATATTTACTTATGAAATTACAACAAACTAGTTAGTAGAGTGTAGTTACCCTTACTCTTGAGAAATCTCCATTTAAAATTCATATTTCATGACTTGGATTATAACAAAGCTAGATAAGAGAGTGTACACAAAACCTACTTTGGTTGAAGCTTGAGAATTGCCTTGGATGCACGATCCAAGCTTAAGAAGGCTTGAGGAAGAAGATCCAAACCTTTAGGATGCTTGTAGAAGCTAACATCAAGCTTCAATGGTGTAATGGAAGGAAGATCCAAGCTTGGGGATGAATATCCAAGCTTCTAGGGCAAGAAATCGAGCTCCTCCTTGATCTCAAATGAAAACCCCTTTTGGGAAACCTAACTCTCTCCCTTTTCCTTTCAAAATGTGTTTTTCAAAGTGTTAAAACCCTTAATCCCACAAAAATTGGGTATTTATAGGGTTAGAGTTGTCAAAATCATGTTAATAACCTTTTAAAATCCTATTTTTTGCCTTCCCGCATGCAAACGTCGACATTTGGCCCAAGCGTCGACTTTTGGGTGCTCTGAATGTCTTGAGTTTTTTCCACTTTGGTATTTTGACTATAACTTTTGACTTGTTTATCAGATTTTGAAGATTCAACTTGTGTTGGACTTATCATTTAAAGGGAAACAATTTTGTGTCTAATAGAAAAAACCTAATTCTGAGCTCTTAATTGTATAAATGGGCTCTAAATCTAACTGTCTAGGATAGATTAAGCAGCCCAGAATTTCAGCAGACCGGACTTCGAAAATCCAACATTTAACTTAACCTCAACTCAAAATCTGAAAAAATGATAAACATGAACATTGAAGAGGGTTTCAATATCTTTTTAAATGCTTAAGAATCATTCGACTCTGATAAGTGGTGACATAACTAGAGTTCCCTAAAGTTGAGGGTATGTTAAAATATTCCCCTTTTTGACACTTAGAGTATTTTATACTTTTGCTCCTTTATCCCAAATACCCATAAACTTTAGAAATTATTCTTAAGGCTTTAATACATGTCATAACACATCATCCACCCGAAATATATCAAAACAAGGTTCTCATTATCATTGATAACCATTCAAGGCATTACAATAGACTTTAAGCCTTAGACATTATTCACAGCACTATCCACCATGCCATGCCATCAAGATCCGGGGTTCTACATTCTCCCCCCTTACAGAAATTTTGTCCCTTAAATTAAGATAATACAAATACATAAAATACAACTACACAAACAAATGAGGGTACTTTTCCCTCACGCTCCCACATAGCTTCTTTCCTAGAGTGATGTTCCCATTGCACGAGCACTAGGGGAATGACTTTGGTGCACAATACTTGCTCCTTGTGGTCCAAGATTCAGGCCAGTTGTTCCACCAATGTGAGGTCTTCCCGAATCACCAAAGGATATAACTCAATGACATGCGACTGATCCAGGATGTATTTCGGAAGCATGGAAACATGGAATACATTGTGAACCGTCGCCATGTGAGTGGGTAGAGTAACCCGATAAGCAACTTTATCAACTCTAGTGATGATCTCAAATGGACCCACATATCTAGGACTGAGCTTTCCCCTCTTTCCGAACCTCATAACACCCTTTGTCAGGGAAATCTTGACAAACACAAAATCACCAACAAGGAATTCAAGATCTCTACTACAGTTGTCAGCATAGCTCTTCTATCGATCTTGTGCAGTCTTCAACCTTTCCCTGATGATCTTGACCCTACCCGCGGTCTGCTTGATCAACTCGGAACCCAATACGTTCATCTCTTCAACTTCATCTCAGTATAGAGGAGACCTGCAACTTCAACCACACAAAGCCTTAAAAGGTGTCATTTAGATGTTTGCCTGATAACTATTATTGTAGATAAACTCAACCAACGACAAGTGCTCCTCCCAACTGCCTTTGAAGTCGAACTGTAAGCACCCAATTTTTACACATCTTCCTAATCATGGTTAATCATCTTAACTATGGTTAATACCCCCAAACCCTAGACAAATACTAAGTTAAATCGAAGCAAATCCTAGGCTTAACCCTAGTCAAACCCTAGGTATAACCTAGTTAAGCCTTAGTCAAACCCTAGGCAAACCTTTGATCAAACCTAAGAAAACCCTAGGTCAAACCTAAGCAACTCTAGGCCTAACCCTAGTCAAACCCTAGGTAAACCCTAGTCAAGCATTAGTCAAACCCCAGGCAAACCCTAAGTCAAACCTTAGCAAACCTTAGTTAAACCCTAGACAAGCCATAGGCCTAACCCTAGGCAAGCCCTAGGTCAAACCTAGGCAAATCCTAGTCAAACCCTAAGGCTTGCCCTAGGTCAAACCCTAGGCCTAACCCTAGGCAAACCCTAAGTCAAACCTAAGCAAACCCTAGTCAAACTCTAGGCTTAACCCTAGTCAAACTCTAGGCCTAACCCTAAGTTAATCCTGAAAGTATGCCTCTTTTTAATTTTAGAAAAACAGTTCTTGGGGGGCATACATCGAATCCCAAGATCTGACTAAGATTCTAATTGATTTTATTCAATGAGAGTAAAAATCACAATACCTTTGCGACTTTGAAACTGTTAAGTCAAATCCACGATAAAAGCAATACCGGCAAAACTTCACAAGTGTCAAGTCTCCTTCACAATTCACACGGACCTTCTTTTTTTTAAAACTTTCTCTAATGGAAGCTAATGGCCCTTCCAAATATTCAGCTCTAGGATCTTGAATTAAAGATCCAATATTTTATTATAAAGAATCTTTCTTAATCCTCTTCTTGATCTTCAAAAACTAAGAACACAAGAGAAGAAGAAAATGGGGTAAAGGGGTTAAACCGACACCACAAGGATAGGGAGAGAGGGGCGTGAGATTGAGGAGAGGAGAGAGATTTCCAAATCTGGAAATTTCTGGAAAAATAATAATGTCCCAAAGCCTTGGACGTCCTCTCTTTAAATAGGCTACCTTGGGTTGGTTGCAACCCAAGTTTCCACTTTCTAATCCAATTAGAATTCCTCAAATTAGTTTTCTATTTAGTTTCTCCATAATTAATTAGGAATAATAAAAAATATAAACTAATCTTATTTTTTAATAACTAACTAATCATATCCTTATCCTAATCCAATTAGGATTCCTTGATTAGCAAGAAACTAGAAGAATCCTTGTCCAACAAGGAATCTTTAATTAGTAACTAACTAACTAACTAACCTTATCTTATAAGGTGTTTAATTAATTAGAAACTAATTAATGATTAACAATAAAGTAATCTCCATAGAGTGGGCATCCCACCCTAGGTGGGTCCCACCCCAACACGCCACATCATGGGTTCTTAACCCTTTGGTCACTTTTAATATTCTTTTAAAATATTTCCCAATGGGTCCTACCCATTTGGTTTTTCATATCTAATGTGATTCCACATTTTAGAGCTTCACTATACCATATAGTGATTTCTTAGAGAAATAAATAAATTTAATAAATCATTAAATTAAATACTTTAAGAAAGTCCTTGTGTGTGGGATCTAAAGGGATCTCCTATTTCTGATTGTGAGACCAAGTACTCAATCTTTTGGTTAAAGCATTGTTACTAGGAAACACCTTTCCTATATTCCATTAGGATAATAGAATGTTATCTATATCCCTAGACTTCCACCAATCACAATTAATGTCCATTAACACAATGTGATTAACCCCCAGAAAATAGAGAATTACTTGCAGGTATTTCTATCTCAAGATTTGTTTACAGATCAGTCCCTCCACTTCCAATATTGTTATAAGCTTACGGGATAATATCTAATACTATCTTTAATCCCTGGCTTATATTGAGAACCCATTCTCTTTGATACTTTTAGTCAAACTTGGACTTGCAAAACACTTTAAAAATTCTTTAAAAGAAATAATAATAATAATTACAATTCGTTTATACAGAAAATAAATTCCTCGATAAAACCATTTCATCGATAAATACCAATGCTGGGTTTTTCAAGTCCAGTTTTGACAAGTATCAACTAAATATTATTTACTCTGTAAGAGTAGTGGAATCCTTGTTGAGCATACACACACTTCTTCTAGTACAGCGTACATAACCCAACGAGCTCGTATTTAGTCCGATGTGTTGGACATTGACGATTGGCTACATCAAAGCTACATAGGCAAATACTAGAGAAGATGTCGACCTCTTAGGTTAAGGACAATCTGTCAAATGGACTATCCTAAATATAAAGACAGTATATTTCTAAGGGTATTCACTGAGTGATCCAGTTGCAATATAAATACTTCTTACTTATATCCACATTTTAGTTAAGAGACCATTCTCTCAGTGATTGAGATTCATCATTTCATCATATGGAACTAACAATGTGTAAGTTATTAGGAATACATTGTCCAGATGCATCCTGATTAACTTAGAACAATTTTGGGTCTACAAGGAACCGGAAAAACCATATTTCCTTAACAATCAGTTATCAACTAATTGGATGGTTTTCCTACAATGTTACCTAAGGGACAAAGTAGTCTCATCCAATGAGATACTTTCGATATATTACCTAATGTAGAAGACAATGTGTGAATGTAAAATATGCATTTATTGATTTAAAAATAGATAAATACAATTCCGGAATGGCTTTGTGGGCATACATGTCTAACATATCCAAGGCCCATTTCTAGGCCCAGGGACCCAAAATCAAAAGCCAAACCACCCTGTAGGCCCAAACATGGGCCCACAAGCCTTGAGGACCGTTGTTGTGGGGCCCACATTGCTTTTTTTGAAAAAAATCAAGAATGACGTTAATAACTTTACCGTCATTTCTTATTTTGGCAAAATAAACAGTGATGTAGGCCAATTGCAAAGGGGTTGGGCCAGATTTAGCATAAAACAAGAAATGGCGGTAGAGTTTCTACCGCCATTCCCATTTTAGGCTAAATCAAGAATGGCGGTAGAAACTCTACCACCATCCCCGGTGTTTCATTCAAAATGGTCTAGCATCCCCCTGGACCACTCCAGCTCCGCCCCCCTTGGGTCTTTCACCTCCTTAACAATCCATAAACTACCCCAAGGTCCCCTTTACCCTATAAATAACCCACCTCCCTCAAGCTTCAAACCATTCCAAAATTCCATAGTTGAACCTCTGTCCAACCCGAGTTCATCCTCTGTAGCTTTTTTCTTCATCTAAGGGAGGACCAAGGTGAGACCTTAGAGCATCTAGGGGGTGCCCTAGGCCTGTCTCAGCCCTCTCCCCTTGCACCACCACTGTGCACTACCCTCTGCCACCATAGGAGCCAACCGAGCAGGGTAGGATCCCCTACCCTTTCATTTATGTTAAAAGCCTTGTAAGACCCTTAGTCCTGCTCCAGGGGTCCCTTAGTTGCTGTTTTGCTCTTGTTTACCCAAGGACAGAAGTCCCCCTACTTCTTCATAGGTATAGGGGACCCTCTTGAGGGTTAAAAAACCTTGGCTCAAGACCTCCCCTGTGCATGGCACCTCCCCTGATCTTCTGGGGGACCCTCAGTCCATGAGGGATCCCCTAGATGAAACCTAGTTTAACCCCAGGGGGAGAAATCAATTTCTGGAAAAAAGCCCAGAATGACGATAAACTCAGTACTGCCATTATGGGCCCTTCTGTTTACAGTAGCCTAACACCTTTGTGGGTGGACCCTGGTCCATTCCAGAGCCATGGTTTAGTCCCTAGGACTTTCCCCTATCTACCCTGGTCCTTCCAAGCTAACCCAAGTAGTTTAACCATGTTTAAAATGCCCCCATTTGGAGACTGTTCAGAATGGCGATAGACAGTCTATCGCCATTCTGTATTTTCATTTACAGTGTGTTCTTTAAACGGTGAGGTGCTGCTAGAGATTGTATTTCATCTTTTGAAAAAAATATTGCTGGTTCTCCCTTGAAAGATGCAGCTTGCTTGATCGGAATGGTAACATGAGGGACCCAGGAGCTCTAGCTTGTCTTCCTACTACAACAGCGAATGATAGAGGAGGGGGATCAGGCGGCTGTGATGATGATCCTCCCTCCAAGCCGCTAGAAACCCTAGGGTTTGCCATGGAGAACGATAAGGAACTTTCCAAAATTATGTGCTATCATGCACCTAAAAATTTCTGTGCTAACATGCACCTCTAGTGCTAAAAAAGGTACTTTAATTCATTCAAAACACCTCATTTGTAATGAATAAAATTGTATTTAATACATAAGGGTAAGAAAGTCTAGTGAAGTTTACCAAGTTCCCTAGTCTTGGTGAAGGCTGCAAATGGAGCGGATTCAGAGCATATAGTGGTATATCCGAATTCGTATCTGATTATATATTCGAATAAATATATGAGGGATAGTGAAATATGATATCTGTATCCGTCTCCGATTAAAATGTTCGAATTATATCCAATTGTCCGCTTACTTTTAAAAAATATAAATTAATATTAAAAAAAATGTGAAAATATATAATTTTTTTCTAAAAAGTTGTAAATTAAAATTTTATCTCTATTTATACTAAAAAAATAAAAATTCAATGTATTCAATTATGTAAATAAATATATATTTTAAAGGTTATATTAGTTTTATAAATTTAAAATATATTATTTATATATACTATATAATTGGTTGGATATTTATTGGATCGGATATACCAGTATCCAAATTCATATCCGATTATAATGGATAACAAAATTACTATATGAATTTGCTCCGTCGGATACCTATTCGGATAATTATCCGACTAAATGGATTCGAATACGGATATACACCCCTTCTTTTAAAACATTCCCCTAAAAGAAAAATTTTGTAATTACAAAACTACTACCAAAGTTTGTTTTGAATTTTTTATTTTATTTTAGTATAGGCATCATTTATTTACGTTAGTACGCCCGTACATCATATATTAGCTTGGGCATTGGAGCTCTTGCAAAAAATACCCTTGGGGGATTGGATCCCCCGACCTCTATCCATTTTTTTTTTCGAGGGCCCCACAAGGATCATATATCATTTACCTACGTCACTAGGGTTAGAAGTTAGGTGGGCAGTAGAGCTCTTGCAACTCTTACCCAAGAGGATTAGATCCCAAGACTTCCACCCTTGGAGGCCACACCCTACCACTCACGCAATAGGCGCGGGGCGGTTGACGTCTCTCCATTGAAGGCCACACCCTTACCACTCACCAAGAGGTGGGGGTGTTGTTTTCAAAACTTAACCAAAATATTTAAAATGAGAAGCTCCACCAAAGTGACGAAAAAATTTGAGCTGACACTCCAGCCAAGATCTGCTCGTCACGCACTTAAAAATATGGGTATACATGTACCCATTTTGTCATATTCGATCATCACAAAAACTTCGATTTCACTGCTGTTTCGAGCAAAATACACACATCTCCCTCTTCTGTCCCCTCACCATTTCCACTACCTCTCTCAGAAAATGAATATTATAGAGAAGAGAAGAGAAGAGGAGAGCGAGTGAAGTGGGTCTGTTGTTAGCTATCCCCTTGCTTTTCTACATTCGCTAATAAATAAGATAGACGGAGATGGAGAAAGAGAAAGAGAAAGAGAAAGAGATGGAGATGGAGATGGAGATGGAACAGCTCCTGAACATGGGTTTCCCTCAGGAGCTGGCCTCTCAAGCTTTAGCAGCCACCGGTGGCAAATCCACCCTCAAAGCCACCGAATGGATCCTCAGCCACAAATCAAACCCTAGCCCTTCTCCCTTCCAACCCAGACTGGACCGTTTCTTCCAATCCAAAACCCCAGAAACCACCGCTGTGGAAAAAGAAGCAGACGCTGAAGAATCTGTACCCCCCAAGAGACCCAGAGTAGGGGGGGGATCATGGGCTTCGGCTTCGGAGAAACCCCTATCGGAGCGTATGCGCCCTCGATGCATCGACGAGGTCGTGGGACAAGACCACCTTCTTGGTAAGAATTCTCTTCTTCGCTCCGCCTTGGACTTTGATCGATTGCCTTCCATCCTCTTCTGGGGTCCTCCTGGTACTGGTAAAACCTCTATTGCCAGAGCCATTTCTAATTCCTCTCCCGCCTCCTATCGTTTCGTTTCTTTGTCTGCTGTAACTGCTGGTGTCAAGGATGTTAGAGATGCTGTTGAGGACGCCAGAAAATTTAAGAAGAAGAATAAGCAAACCGTGCTCTTTGTTGATGAGGTTCACAGGTTTAACAAATCTCAGCAAGACTCCTTCTTGCCTGTAATTGAAGATGGGACTCTGGTGTTTATGGGGGCCACCACCGAGAACCCCTCTTTCCATTTGATTACGCCATTGCTGTCTCGCTGTAGGGTTCTTACGCTTAATCCCCTGCAACCCCACCATGTCGCCACTCTCCTTAAGCGAGCCGCCCATGATGCTGACAAGGGCTTGGCCCGGAGCGTTGGGGTAAGCGTAGTGGTGGAGGATGAAGCTGTTGATTTTCTCTCTTTGCATTGTGACGGGGATGCCCGGGTGGCATTGAATGCTTTGGAGATATCTGCAACAACAGCAGCCTCTCGAAGATCCACTAAACATTCCCTTGCTGAAGAGGAGTCTTTTGCTTTGCTTGTTAATGGGGATGAGAATGGACTTATATTGGAAAATGGGTTAGGCTCATTTGCAGCAATTGTGACCCTGGATGATGCCAAGGAAGCACTCCAATGCAAGCACCTTGCTTATGATAGAGCAGGGGAAGAACACTATAACCTCATCAGTGCACTTCACAAGTCGATGAGGGGAAGCGATGCCAATGCGGCAATTTACTGGCTGGCTAGAATGTTGGAAGGAGGGGAAGAGCCTCTCTATATAGCTCGACGGCTCATTAGGTTTGCGAGTGAGGATGTTGGACTGGGTGATCCATCCGCACTCGGTCAGGCTGTTGCTTGCTACCAGGCTTGCCATTTCTTGGGCATGCCTGAGTGCAATGTTAACCTTGCACAGTGTGTGGCTTACTTGGCTTTGGCTCCCAAATCTGTTTCTGTTTACAGGGCAATAGAGGCTGCACAGAAGGTGGTGAGGGAGTCAGGGGGGCAGAATGAGGGGGTACCTCTACATCTGAGGAATGCACCAACAAAGCTAATGAAGGATATTGGATATGGGAAGGGCTACATTTACCCTCCTGACCACCCCTCCTCGTCATCGTCACAAAGGTATTTACCACCCTCACTACAAGGTTACAAGTTCCTCAATTGGCCCAACTAACACCACAGACTGATGATAAGCAGTTCACTCAAAGTCAGAAGTTTTTGAAGATGGCAACTTATATTGGTTAGGCTTTCTTTTGTCTTTTTGGGTGTTTTACTGCACAAATTAGAACCTCTTTGGCTCCATATGTTTGATTACATTTTTTGTTTCCTCTGAAAAGAAAAAAGCAAAATTGTAGAAGAAAAAAAAAACTAGTATGAGTACTCTTGTACATGAATGGAAGTTTATTCTTGTGCTATATAGTGACTTGTAGGATGATACTCTTTTGGTGCCTTTTGAATCTGTTCCTAGCGATTATAGTTCACTACTTCAAAAGAAAGTAAAAGCTCACAATTATCCATACAGATATTAAAAAAAAAAAAATTCTTTTTAACATATGATCTTAATAGCAGGATTTTGGATTTTTTTTAAGTGGTGTGATCTTATATGTCACATGTTGTAGTTCATGATTTTCTGTTTCTCTTGTGACTGCTTGAGTATCATTTTGTAAATGCAAATCTCTGTATAGAATGCCACTCTCTCAATGGCATAGCTCTCTCTCGGCATGGTGCCTTGGAGATCACTAAGATTTCTTCCCAGGATCATTTTAATTGAGGAAGTTTAGTAGTGTGTAAGCTCCCCATTTTTGCACCCTTGTAGGTAGGGGTGATATCGAGCCGAGCCAAGCCGAGTAGCGAGATGTTCAAGCTCGGTTCGGTAAAGTATATTGGTGTTCAAGCTCGGCTTGAGCTCCGGCTCGAGCTTTATCATCATTGTTTGAACTCGACTTGTGAAAAATGAGGTAAGCTCGAGCTCGGTCATCATTGTCATTTCTAAAAAAAAAACGAGTTATCATCGTCTCAATCAAAGGACCCATTTTCAACCTGGCTAACACCTCTTGGCTATGCCCTCTGCCGATCTATCCGCCAAATCTTGTTCAATTCAGCTAAAGCCTCTCGGCTATGCCTCCCGCCGATCTATTCAGCAAATCAATTTCAATCCAACTATAGCCTCTCAGCTATGCCACCCACTGATCTAACCGGAAAGGCAATTTTCAATCCGGCTAAAGGCTCTCGGCTATGCCACCCGTTGATCCATCCTGCATGGCATTTTTCAATCAGGCTAATGCTTTACGGCTATGCCACCCACCGATTTATCCGGCAAACACTTTCAATCTGGTCGACGCCTTCTGGCTATGCTACCCACCGATCTATCCAGCAAACACATTTTCAATCTGACTAATGCCTCTGGCTATACCATCATTTTCAATCCGGCTAATGCCTTCCGGCTATGCCACCCACTGATCTATCCGGCCAAGCATTTTCAATTTGGCTAATGCCTCTGGCTATACTAGCATTTTTGATCCGGATAACGCCTCTCGGCTATGCTACCTGCAAATCCATCGAGCAAATCATTTTCAATCTGGCTACCTCCTCCCACCTATTCCACCTAGCAAATCACTTTCAATCCAGCTAATGCCTTGTGACTAGGCCACCCGCCAAAATGTCCAACACACATTTTCAATCCGATTAACGCCTCCGGGATACGCTACCCATCATCCCCAGGAGCCCTCTGCAATGAGGCTATAAACTACTATGTAGGCAGCCCAATCAAGGGTCTGACATCTCATCCCTTCTTAATTAGCATAATTCAAATCACTCAGGCATTTACTTTGTCTTATTTTTCTCAAATCTAGGAAGTAGGTAACCGTTTTAGGACAGAGGTCCTGGGGTGCATAACACCTTTCCTGGGACTTAACTGAATCGCTTACCTAGACTCTGACTGTACCGTAAGCTCTTATCCATCTCTTATTTGGGTTCCTATCTCCCTTATAATAAGATAGGTGGCGATTTCAAATTTGTGAAGGCGTTTAGCATTGTTCCTCCGCAAGGCCCGGCCCGAAGGGAAAGACAGTAAATTTCATGCTCACAACTTTGGTGACTTTGTTGGGGATTGAAAAAATCATATTCAACCCTAAACTTAGGTTCAAGCAAAACAACCTTAAAATCAAAGAAAATGCCAAAGTTATTTCCTTTATGCTAATTCTTTTTTCTTTTATGGGTGCTTTTAGTAATACTACATTCCATCATTTGCATTTGCATAATAGTATAAAAACCCAATTCAACAAGCGTGTCGTGACCCAAAATATCCCTTATGAGTTAGGGATACTTTGACTCATGACTGCCATATCATACCTCCAATATGATATATAAGGCACGCGTAGAAAGCTGTCAGAGTACACAGACATATATAGCGGAAACGATTTACAATGCACAACGGAAGCAAAACATACAAACATAGCGGAAGCCAAAATATGACTGAACACTCCTATTACTTGGTCCAAGTGTGAACCAACAAAATACAACTGTATGAGTATCCAACATGTGGAGTGGACAAGTCCCACTTCACTTAACAAAACACTGTATCTTTCTAAGTCGATCAGCAGAAGTCAAAGTCATGACGCCTATCTAGTGAGCCGTCATCCTGATAGTGGTACATAGAAGGCTCTGGATCATAATACTCCTCTTCTACCCAGGGCTCCGTACCGTACAAATCGAATGGAACCCGGACACCTGCCGGTGATAACAAATATCGGCTGAGCGTGGAATACTCAGCGTATACAAACTACTAACAATGAAGCAATAATAGCACAGAGCATGCGAATCATGGAGAATGAAATCCTTAAAACATGTCAAAGCGTGGAAACCATAAAATGACACATATGATGAAATCCGAAACCAAAACCGTGTGAGTCATGCGATAATTATAGCCTTGTGAGTTCTTAGAGTTCATAGAGTTCATGGAGTTCCTTAGAGTCGTTTATGATCCTTTTGAGACATAGAGCAATACCATAGAGCACAACCATAGAGCCAATACCATAGAGATCTTAGAGCAATTTCATTTATGATCCTTTTGAGCTTGTGAGACGGTCTTAGACATTATCATAGAGTTCTTGCGAGTGTATCATGATCCTTTTGAGCTTGTGAACCGATCTTAGAGATATCATAGGGTTGCTTAGAATCATTCATATAAGTCACTTATTCAAAACCCTTTTCGTACTTTGAGAAATCCATGGAAAAACCTCAGTTCATGCGAGACATGCGAACATATGAGCATATGAGAAAGATAACATATTTTAACACCCAAAAACCCTTAGAGACATTTACACAAACACATAGAGTGCATAATAGTGATAGCTTACATCCAAGTATAAAAACAACCTTTCACACCATACAAATCAAGATATATATATAGTATAGAATGAGAAGAACAACATATGGTAACTAGTAGTATCACTAGATTGATAGTAGAGTGTATCTACCTTGGTGAAATCAGTGATTTTGATCCCAAAAGCTTGGAACACTTGAAAACCTCAAGTTCTTTGCTAAGAAACACCAAAGGAAGGAAGGACTTGATCTCTCCTTCAAGCTTGAGCAACAACCTAACTTCTCCCCTTCTTCTCCTCTCAAATCTCTTTGAAAATAGTGTACTAAGGGTTTCTAAAACCCTAAGGTACGAACAAGCCTTATATAGGCAAAATGGTAGTGGCTAAAGACTTAAAAACCCTTAATGAAGAAAAATTTGCATATGACCGATCGATCGGTGGTACAGACCGAGTGATCGGTGGTTTCAACCGAGCGATCGGTTAAAAACATCCTCTCTGGAATTTTTCCCCATACAAATTAGTTGACTATTCGATAGCTACCCAACGATCGGTAGAAGACCAGTCGATCGGAGGTTATCACCGAGCGATCGGTGATCCCCTGTTTTGGTGCAAAACCCTATTTTCACTACTTTAGACCTTTCCAATCCCATTTCCAACACCTTTAGTGCTTAAAACACACTCCTTAAGGATATGTAGACTTATTAGAACATGCATGCCATAAATCCAAACACGTATATTAACATAAGGCCCATTAGTGTACAAGACTACACTTGAGCACTATTCACACACTATTCACCACTTAGTGAAATGCGGATTTGGGGTTCTACAAAGCGAGCGAGCAGCGCGCATGTAAAGTAGTACAGGCGCGTGCGAAAATAGTACTCGCACGCGTGCTTATGTACGTGCGCGATTTGAGATTGCGTTCGTACAAATGCATGTGACGCGCGGGTACGCGCGCCTCACGGAGGCTAAGCAAGGCCCCTGGAATGGGCATTGCAAAC
This sequence comes from Tetracentron sinense, assembly GCA_015143295.1. NCBI lineage: Eukaryota > Viridiplantae > Streptophyta > Magnoliopsida > Trochodendrales > Trochodendraceae > Tetracentron > Tetracentron sinense. The sequence goes on along the minus strand of CM026553.1, from coordinate 1,558,905 downwards.
TGAGAGTCGTAAAATCTGTTTAACGGCCGTTAAAACGCCCTAAAACTTAAGCTTACGGCTGTGGGATGATTATCACTAGTGACAGAAGCTTATCGATCTGTAAAGGTCAGTTGAATTACTCCAATGGGATGATTATCCCTAGGGAAGGATTCGGGCACTCTTGCTTACATCAATTAGCCCTTTTTAGGCATGTTCTATGTCCGTGAGTCCATATACAGTATCAAGTGAACCCCAACCACCTTATGAACACCTACGTACCCCAATATACACATATAGCTAGGTAAAGGTATAGCCTTCAAGCAGTCCATCAGGAGGGACATCCTAAGCCCTATCTTGTTTGCACTCTATACCTGCCCCCACATAGGGCTAACCATCAGGGCACCCTTACTAGGGGCATGTTTGGGACATGTTTGTTTAGTAAAGCACCTAACCCCTTGTATCCAGGCATTTCACTTGAGGTTCAAAACCCAAGTTTAAATGGGCCATACATGAACATGTCAAACCCATTTCAACTTTGACTTAGTAGACCTTGGTTCCCAATGACCTAGGCCAGTAGGTGAGATCTTTGTCCGCCTACCCTATCCGGTCATGTGTGCTATGTCATTCCCTTTCAATTCAAATTCAACTCAAGTTTTAGACTCAATTCAAATTCCAGATTCAAAATTCAATTCAAATAGAAAATTCAATTCACATTTTAAAACTCTCAATTCAAATTCAATTTAAATTCAACTCAAATTTCAGAACTCAATTCAAAAACTATAGAACATAGAAATTTGTCAAAATTGTCTCTTTTGTTGGTAGGTAAGAAACATACAATGGGTTCTTTTGCCCAAGCCTTTTTGTGAAGGGTTTCGAATGCATGCTTGTTGGTATTCCACAATTAGACCTAACTAACAGGGCATGCACTAATTTGTTGTTAGTCGAACTTGTCCGTAAGCATCAATGGGAACTCTACCCTTAGGTTGGCCCCTCACTTTGCCTAAAAGAGTCTCCCTCAAGCGAAAGGACGGTAGAGACATCAGACTAGATTTGATTTCCCAAGTGCTCCCAATTCCACGAAATATAAAATATAAGGAACTCCCGTTACACTGCACTTCAACTATTTTGGAGATGGGATCCTGCTTTTAACCAAAATGGTGCTACAAGGAATTACTCTAATGGATGGTTGAGCCTAAAAAAGAGATCTAGATAAAGATAATATCTAGAAAGCACCAATGAGTTCCCTACTCTGCATGGGAACATTTGTTGGCTAATGGCTAGCATACAAGCATCTGCCTAGTAGCTTTATAGCTTATAGTATGGAAATTACTACGCTTGCATGGCATTTAAAGGATTTACAGATATCCCCTAACTTTGGTATTGCCCAAGAGCCAGTTAATGGCATCGGAACCATGTCAAAATTTGGTCCTCTGTATGTTTCGCTATTCAGATTTGTTCTATCTAGGTGAGAGTTTGGTGACTGATGCTAATGGAGGAATGTTCTTGATGAAAAATGGAGTTACTCTTCATCCTTCATGGGAAATTGGACTATAATGTCCAAAATATATAGTGGGATCGGAATATCTGCAACTGCGAGAATAGTGGCCTCTTCTTGATCTAATAATTCTCATGATTTTTCTTATTGATAGTAGAGGTAGGGCTTCAAGAAAATTGATCTAGGACATTTTGCTTTCTCAGAGTGCAATAATTGTGTTGGATCATGACTGTTGATGATAGTCTTGTAATATAACATCTTCAACACATCATTTTGTGCTTACATTAGGTGTGTTCATTCAAGAAAATTGATTTGGGTTGTTCTTTGGAGGAAGGACTGAGTGACGGTCTCTCCATCACTCTCTTGCTATTGCCATGTCGGTTTCTTATTTGTAACTTTAATTGGGCTCGGATGCTCACCTGTACATCTTGAGATATCGCAATCATTAGAATGAGAGTGTTGGGCTAAAGCACCAGATTTTGACCCTGGCCGAAGATTATTCATCTTAACTCATACTTCAACAGCAAGAGACATCTAACTGCCTGTAAATCTTCAACCTTTTGGCAAAAGGTCAGCAGAGAAACTCATTTCTGGACAAATGTTTGTTCCAATCACTATACTAGAAATGTGCTTAATCCAACACTTCTTTGTATGTAATGTGAGTGGGAATTTAATTGAGCTAATTGTTATTCATATGGGTATCAAGGGCAGAAAGGATTAGGTACAGGGTTTCATAATTTCATTAGCATTGTATGTGAGAAGAAATTACTGTCAATGAGTGTCTGTGCAAAACTTAGGAAGAGCCAACTTTCCTGTAATCTCAGAAGAAAATAAGTAAATAATATCTTGATTTTAGTAACTGTAATAATTGTCTTCTAGTTGAATGCATGCAGTTTTGAGGATAAAATTATGCCTGAGTTGTGTGATTTCACAACTGAAATGGTTGAGTTTGCCATTATGAATGGACTAATCTCAATGCTTTGGCCTCTATATCATACCCTCATTACTTTGTCACTTTACTGTAATTTTCTTTTCGATCTCTTGGTTAATTACCTGATTTTGTATTTCCAGCTTCTTCTCTGCACCTACTGGGGATTCCCTGTCTGTGCACCCATGGTTTGTCAATCTGAAATGTACAAATGTTAGGCCATTCATTAGGTGCGGCCCTGAGTAATGTGCAATTGAACACTAATTGATGGTTAGAATCCTGCAAAATAGAGGCTAAACCGTCGGAACTTGGAGGCAGTGGCGAGAGCGTTAAACAGTCCTGCTTGAATGCTTGATAAAATGAGTTCATTTAAGTCTCATTAGGATTAGGATGGCTGGTGAAACAACAGGACTCCTAATCCAAAAATAATAAGAATGAGGGCAACACCCTAAATATTCCACCAAAGCAGCCTACTGCTCTAAACCAAACAACAAGAAGTCCTTTCATCAATTGCCCATTTTCTTTTGGACTGTTGACCCTCATTCTTATAATTTTGCCCCCAAAATGCAGGCATAGTTACACTACTGAAAAAGAGGGACATCAGGACATGTTTGTTGACGGAGCCAAAATTGTGCAACTAATTCAAGAAGCAGTAGATCCTGTAACCAAAAACATCCCACCCCAGAGGATAGTAAGTAAATCCAAGTGGGCCATCATCATTAAGAAATGAATATTTTTTTAAACAAGTCCTACGTTAGGCTGCAATCCTGGATGATAGTGTTAGTATGTTTTCTTTTTGGTCATCTTAAATTTGGGGTTAATTGGGTTAGTATCTGTTCTAACGGTCTGTGGGTTAATGCCTAGCTTTTGAAGCTTGGCTAAGGGTAGTTACACGCCTCCCGGGATCAATCCTGGAACTTTCCTCCTAGTGAGGGGATGTGGTACCACTGGGTGTTAGTATTTGTTTTATGTTAGTGGTTTATTTTTATTTTTTTTAGGATATCATTTACTTACGATAGTATCAATAGTTAGGCGTTTGCATTGGGGATTGGAGCTCTTACTATCTCTAATGGGGGGGGGGGGGGGAATTGATCCAGAGACCTCACTAATTAAATTAATTGCCTAACATTTGATGCTTGATCGATGGTGAATCATTTCACCCAACCCAAATTGGGGAGATACATGTTATGTTATGTGCCCGAGTTAAGTAAATTGAGACTACCACTGCTCTACCAAAAAAAAACAAAAAACAAAAAAAAAGAAACGCAAATTGAGACTACCCCTGCATTTGAAGCTTGGCAGATGGTGGTGGGATATTATTACAACCGTGACCGCCCAGAGAGCGAGAGAGAAAAAACAAAGTGCTTAGAAATAGCTTTGCCGACCGTTGGACGATGAGAAAGAAATGCAACTTGGGGTTGGGGTTGTCCGATCAGTTTTAGTGACAAAAACAGAAGCCAACACTCCCTCTCTCCACCAAATTGCATCATTACCCAAATGGAACCACCCAGACGTGACCATGCGGAAGCTCTTGGAACCCATCAAAGGGGATTCGCCTCACATAATATCCTACGCACCCATCTTCCAGTTCTTAACCGGCACCCAGTTCCTCAAACTGGGCCAGCAAGTCCATGCCCACATGACCCTCCGAGGCCTACAACCCAATGCCTTCCTGGGTGCAAAGATGGTCGCTATGTACGCTAGCTCTGCCGATCTCCACTCCGCCGCTCTCCTATTCCATGGAATTCCCAACCCTTCCACGCTTCTCTACAATTCTATAATTCGTGGCTATACTCGGTCTGGGTATCCCGAAAAAACTCTCAGAATTTACCTCCATATGCACTCTCAACAAGGCCTCCGCCCTGACAACTTCACCTTCCCCTTTGTTCTCAAGTCTTGCGCCGACTTATCCTGTCTTGGAATGGGAAAATGCCTTCATGGGCAGAGTTTAAGACTTGGGTTAGTGTTCGATTTGTATGTTGGGACTTCCTTGATTGATATGTATGTGAAATGCGGCGGAATATCTGATGCCCATCAACTGTTTGATAGAATGCCTGTTAGAGATGTTTCGTCTTGGAACGCTTTAATTGCAGGTTACATGAAAAATGGAGTAATTCAAGTCGCTGAGAGTTTGTTTGGAAAAATGCCCAACAGAAACATCGTTTCTTGGACTGCTATGATATCTGGGTACACTCAGAATGGGCTAGCGGACCGGGCATTGGGTTTGTTCCAAGAGATGTGGAGGGGGAATTCGGAGGTAAAGCCCAATTGGGTTACAATCATGAGTGTCCTCCCGGCATGCGCACATTCGGCAGCTCTTGAGCACGGAAAATGGATTCATAACTATGCAAGTAGTATCGGTTTGGACTGGAATTCTTCTGTACAGACCGCACTTGTTGCAATGTATGCTAAATGTGGGAGCCTTATTGATGCCCATTTCTGTTTCCAGAGGATACATCGGAATGAGAAGAGTTTGATTGCTTGGAATACCATGATAACTGCTTATGCATCTCATGGGCGTGGCATGGAATCGGTCTCAACATTTGAGGACATGATAAGAGCTGGTGTTCAACCCGATGCCATCACATTCACGGGTCTGTTATCTGGTTGCAGCCATTCTGGTCTAGTCGATGTAGGCTTAAAGTACTTCAATTGTATGAGTACAGTTTACTCTGTGGAACCAAGAGTTGAGCATTATGCTTGCGTTGTAGATCTGTTGGGTCGGGCTGGACTTGTGGTGGATGCAAAGGAGCTTATTGATCAAATGCCGTTGCAAGCGGGTCCAAGCATCTGGGGTGCCTTGTTAGCTGCTTGCAGAACCCACCGTAATTTGGAGATTGGGGAGATAGCTGCCAAGAGGCTGTTTGTCTTGGAGCCAGAGAACAGTGGAAATTATGTTCTGCTTTCGAATATGTATGCGGAAATTGGGATGTGGGAGGAGGTGAACAATTTGAGAGCTCTTTTGAAGCATCAAGGCATGAAGAAGAGTCCTGGATGTAGTTGGATTGAGATCAATGGGAAAGCCCATCTGTTTCTTGGAGGGGATACATCTCACCCGCAGGCAAAGGAAATTTACATGCTGTTGGAAGCCTTGCCTAAGAAGATTAAGGTGGCTGGGTACGTACCGGATACTAGTTTTGTTTTACATGATGTTAGTGAAGAAGAGAAGGAATATAACCTCACAACCCACAGCGAGAAGCTGGCCATTGCTTTTGGGCTTCTTAACACAAGCCCTGGAACAGTTCTTCGAGTGACAAAGAACCTACGCATCTGCGGAGACTGTCACACCGCCACCAAGTTCATATCAAGAATCTATGGTCGAGAGATAATTGTGAGAGATGTCAATAGGTTCCATAATTTCAAAGATGGGTCTTGTTCCTGTGGAGACTATTGGTGATTAACTTGATGAGGATGCCCTTGTGAAATGGCATGAAAAGGAGACACGATGGGATCAGGTGCTTAGTTTATTCAAAGTTCAAACAACTTTTAGATTCTTCATTTCAAGTACTCTACCTGAAGAGTGGTGGTTGCAGACCTTGTTGTAGAATCTCCCTCAAACCACCAAGCTAAGAGAAAAGTTGGTGAATATTGAACAATGGTGTCTTGGTTTTTACAACCGGGGACAGGTATGAAGTAGTTGGCAGGGAATTCATTTAACAGATTTTGCTACTTCTCATATACCCAATTATCAATTTCTGGTGACATGGTGGATTTATTCGAGGACTTTCAAGGGCATTCTTACATCCGTTTCAATGGTGGGCTCGAGAGTTTTTCAATAAGTGCTTTATATTAGGGAAAGGTTTATACGTGAGATAGCAAAGGGACCTCAGGTAACATAATTCCTCAATCACTACGGCTTGTGTATAAATTCGTAATTCTATTTTTAAGAGGTAACTGGAAAATAAAAAGTTCTCGTTGCCTTGTAATTTAATTGCAGTGATGTCCCGAGATATCAGCACGAATGTGAAATTGCAAAAGTAGTCTTCATTTCATCTGAACCTTGCAATCCTGCAGAGTAAACTGCCACAGATATCCATTTTGTTTCACTGGTAAGTCCTAATATGTGCCTGTATTTGTTTGCAGAATCGTCTCTCAGTATCATAATTATACATAGTAAATTATGCACAAAGGAGTAAAGCTTTAGTCTGAACGCCAAGTTTTCAGGCCAAGGATGAGCATGTTGAGGCTTCATCATATTTGTGTCGATTTCTTGCAAGTATATATTGTGACATCTTTTTGTCTCTTGTTCTTTTGTCCCCTTCAACTTTGGTCTTTTGAGGTGGTTATTCTTTATTTGAAGATGAATGGGCGGAAAGAATGGCAATCAAGTATACACTGCATAGTATCTTACCTGCAAGGATAGAAGCCAAAGCCTAGTTAAAGCTCCCTGATAGAGATGTCATATTCTTTACACTAGGGGAATTGACTATCAATTCAAAAGCTCCTTTTAAATTGGATTCAAATATTCTAAAGTAGCCGTTATTTGTGCTAGTAAATGATTTTTGAGAATGTAGCATTACGAAGCTTGTGGTCACTGAGAAGTGAGAACACAGTCTAAAATCAGTTACATGTGATCATATGCACAGCCACTTCCACTTGGGCTGCTTCTATGTTTTCCCAAACGCATTATACATGGGTATGCTTGCAAATTCCTTCATCTTCATCTTCATCTTCATCTTCTAATTAGAAAGCAAGCAATTCCCTCTTCTCACTATAAGATGTGGACCTTCCTTCTTTTTGATTTGATTAAAGTCCATCCAGTAGAGCTACTAGGCTAGGTAGACCACCCATGACTGTGAACAGACTACTGAACTGCTACTGCTATATTTGTTAACCATCAATTTCCTTATCCATTCAGAGGGTATACACACCTCCATTATTTTCATCTCTCTCTCAGGCTGACAAACAGAGATCTCCACACCTCAACAAGTTTTGGAAGGTTCCACTCCCATTTGTTTTGATTAGCTCATATCAAATTCTGGAAATATTTAACCCATCCTGCATCCACCATCTTTTCTATAACACACAAACATGCTCACATCATTAATTTCCAAGACAGGATTCTCTCAAAGATCCTATGCGCACATCCTAGTAAAATCACTCCCAGCGTCATTTGGTCAGGCTTCAATTGCTCATTCTGATTCACCATCATTTCTTGAAAGTGTGTTAGTCCTCCTTCCTGGTTGCTGGTGTTCATGACTTCATTTATCCTGCGTTAATGCCAGACCATGATGCAAGATCCCTCACATAGCTCTATATAACATGCTTTCCAGTCGCCACAAGTCTAGCATGCATGCTTAAAGCCACAAGAAAGCCCAGCCCGAAGTGGGCCTTGTAGCCTTGAGCCTGTTCAGCTAGCCAGGCCCAATTTTTTTTTTTTTTTTAAGGAAAGGTCAATTTGACTATTTTTTATGTTTTGATGGAGGGGAAGAGCAGTGTTCTTGTTAAGGATAAAGCGGAGGAATGTGCAATCCACAAAGAGGTGTCCTAGTTTATTTTATTTTATTCATTTATTTAATAATAGTTTTCTGGTCATAATGTGAATGATTTTGATAAGTGCCAGTAATATACAATCAAGTTAAGCTATAGTCAAATTAGACAGTAGTCATCCTGCATTATGGAGTTAATGTGAATTTGATATTGATTTGAAGTGTCAACTTGATTATTCTCTTGGACACTTCATCTACACCATTTTCTTCTCCACTGCAAGGTTTGAAAGACATTAGTTTTCTTTTCCTTTTCTTTTCCTTTTCCATTTCCGTATATCTATCTAAACCCGCCACAAATCTGAAGCCAAATGTCGTTTTTACTTGAAAATTACGTTTCAATTTTTTTCTTAGCTGAAATGGTAGTTTATTGCTTTGGTCAAGCTTCTAATACTGAAATTGTATATGGTTTATCAAGGAGTTAAATTAGATTTTGGAATGGAACAAGTTAAGAGAAAATAAAATAAAATTATTCTTTGGTATCTCCTAATCCTATTCAAGAGGTTCCTTAAGTCCCATTTGTTGATCGAAGTCTTTGGTGTTTACTTCCCTTATCTCTAGATTTCTTCCAAACCCTCCTACAATTTTAATTATTTTAGTAAAAAATTTGGACTGCGCATACAGCAAAGGGTTAGAATCTTCTAATCAGGGTTTTACTTCATTTTTCTTGGTGGGGGTTCTATGCTATAAACTTGTAGGGGAATAATTAATTTAATCAGTCTCACTTAGATATAGGGATCATCGACGCATGCTTATAGTCTAGAGTTCAATTAAACTACTTAAAATAGGCTCAATGATTAAATCAAACACATACTTCTAAATGCATCGGTGATTAGATTCTCCTTGGTTTTAAGCTCTCAAAATCCAATTTGTTTGACACTTTTATTCTTATGAACATCCAGAAAGGTCCTACTCATCATAGAAAATTACCATATTGGAAACCCTAATTAGTTTTCATATAAAATGGGTGCGCTAACTCATCAGTGCTCCTTGAATAAGGGAGGTTATTAATATCTGCACTTTATTACCATATCAAAGAGATATTTTAATATCTGCACTTTAGTACCATATCAAAGAGAGATCTTTTAATCCGGCTTTTTTCTTTTTCTAAATCTAATTGGAAGACAAATATTGCTTCTCTAAGAAAACTTTTCATTTCTAAGAAAACTTTTCATTCTTCCACTTGGTCTGCAATGATTGCCATCTAAGTATACATACAAGTACTTAAATTTAAAACTAGTTTTATAAAGACCCTTTCCGGATGACTACAAATATTGTATGAGTAACCACATTTACATTTACATTACAAGATGATCCTTCAGTGGACCATCTTCCTTGAGTGTTTGGTTTTACACCCCTCAACTGATCCTTGCAGTCTCTTTTATCAAAATATGATGTCATGGTTCCTGTAGTCAGAGTAGCCTCTCAAAAACACTATATTGAAGTTTCTAGCGTGTGTTAGGTGTTTTATTACCTCTTATATAAAGAAATTCAAATCCGTGTTTGCGATTGGGTATTACTATCCCTCTTAATCCCACATTGGTTGGGTGCTAACTTTGCAAGGGGTGTATAAGGGGCTATCAACCCTCCATTATTTAGGCCCTTATGGAGTGGTTGGTTAGACTAACTCCTATGGCACCTTAGCGCGTGTGTGTTAGGTGTTATATTACCTCATACCTATATAATAAAAAAGGTTTCAAGCGAAGATTACCATTGATCTCTAGGAATCTTGTCCTTCTCAAGAACCGTCTCTGAATGTAGATACTCAACCTATTATTCTATGTGATGACCCCTTCTTCTCTTAGATATTAAATAAAGGTGATCCTCTCACTATCACGTTCAGATTTCTAGTTCTCTTAAATCAGCAAGCATCACTATCATGTTGAGTGTTGGCTCAAATTAGAAGACTGTACACCCACCCGGCCCCTTCGTTTATCACTCATACCCTGTCTCATGCTGGCCGAGCTTGGCACACGCATGTTTCCTAATTGTAGCTTGTAGTCTATTAACTAACTGACTATATAATATAATATTTGGTTTAGGGTTTTCTATTTATGCTCCGTTTGTTTTGAGGTAAAATAGGGGAAAACAAATGAATTCTATGGAAAATATCATTTTCCAAGTATACTTTCAATAGGACAACTGATATTTTCAGTGAAATTCATTTGTTTTCCCTTAATTTACTTTGAAACAAACAGAGCATTAGAGAAAAACGAGATTGTATCAGAGGAGAGAGTGATCCATGTAGTAACCTCTTTGCATTTCGCATAGTGAAGAAATTGTTTGTTCGTGGACATATGCTTAATTAGGCCGAACCACGAAATAATTTGTGTCACGTGTGATTGCATTCTTTATTTATTTTCTCTCTCATTTTGATTGCTATTTGTTTGTTCATGATTGATCCTAGGCTAAATTACGCAACACATCAATGTTGCAAATCAGAACTTTCCAGTCAACCTTGTCATTCATAGATTTGCTAACCCTTTAAAAATTTTACCATTATATGCTGAAAAGAATTTCCAATCTTTAAAATCCTCTTCAAAGCCATCTGCTATAGATAAAGATTCTCGGTTGGTAGATAAAATTCCCGTCAATGAGGTTTGGACTATTGACTCAGAATAGGGATGGCAAAGGGTCGGATTTTAGCCGGGGCGTCCCCATTCCCACCCCGATCCTACTCTCTTCCCGTCTCAAACCCGGGTTGGGGCTGGGGCGGGTGACCCATCACCATTGATCAAAACCCTTCTTAGTCCTTGTCCCCGTGCAGGCCAGGACGGCATTTCATATTATACGTAAGAAATTAAGATAATTTTAAAACTAATTTAAGGGTAAAATAGGCATTTAAATTATAAACGGGGCTGGGTGGGGCGACTTAAATCATTCACCGGCTCGAACCTCGGTTGGGTTTAGATACCCATCATTTCCCATCCCCGCCACCCCTATCCCGTTCATGAACCTCCCAAACCCGTACCAATAGGGGTGGGTCGGGTTGGGTTGCCTGATTAACCCGCCCCATTTCCATCCCTTATTCAGACCATGCAGTTAGATAAACCTTCAATTAATGAGGCGCCTCTAGGCTCTAGTTATGGAGAATCAAGTTTTGCAAAACCATGATTGTGGTACTGATGATAAAAGTTATTTTGCAGATCTGGTTATCGACCCATCACAACAAGAGTGCAACCAGGATTCTCCTTCCTCTTTACTAGCAGATCTTTCATCATTGAGCTCTCTATTATTGGCATCTCAACACGTTTTCAGCAGATGGAAGAAAATTCTATTATTTTGTGTGAGAACACTATTGTGGATCCCCCTAAGTCATGTTACTGAGTTGGAAGATCGAAATATGTTGTAGGTCCTAATGGAACAAGAAGATGATATTTTAAAAATATTATTCTCTAATTCTAGGAGTGAACCCTATCCTTATACTTTTTATTCTTTTGAAAATTCTCTCTAACAAGCAAAACTTTATTTCGGATTCGATGAGGATCCTTGACTCTCTTAAATTTTAGGTCTAGTTATGCCTACTAATTATAATAAGGCCTCTACAATGGTTACAATTATCTGAAGCAATAATTGTCAAAAGAATTTTCCATTAAAGATTTGGGTGCTGCTAAATAAAATCTTGGGATGAGAATAGTAAGGAGAGGATAAATCAAAGGGTAAAATTATTCTAAAAATATGTGAAAAGAGTACTCAACAAATTTTGGATGGTGAATGCTAAGCCAGTTTATTAGCACTCCATTGGCCAGTCATTTAAACTTACAAAGTAGCAATATCCTAATACACAAGATGAGATTAATTATATGTCAAATGTATCATATGCTTCAGCAGTCGGTCGTTTGAGGAAGCTATGTTATATGCAAGATCAAATATTGCCGATATAGTGGGAGTAGTGAGTAGATTTATGAACAAACCAGGAAAAGTACATTGGATGATAGTTCAGTGGATTTTGAGAGGTATTATTGAGAAAGGTTTATTCTATTGTAGATCATTTATTACTTTAAAGGGTATGTTGATACTCATTTCGCCAGGGATATTGATAGTAGAATATTTTTTACATGCTATTTTTTCACATTGGGTGATGTAACAGGTAGTTGGGTCTCTCACTTACATAAGATTGTTGTTATCTTTACAACAACTGAGGCTAACTATGTTGTAGTGACGGAAGTGTAAAGTTCATATTTGTGTTGGCTAAATTCTGAGTCTAAAATAGTGTCTATTTTGTCTTAGTCCTTACCTTAAGTACTCATGACAAGTAAAGTTGAAGTAAAGATGAAGACCGAAGAAAATGCAATCAAGCTTTGCTCTCGTATTAGGATGGTAAGTCAGACTTAGATACTTAGTTTATACCTAGGTGGAATTGACTTTGATCATGTACTTTGGTCCTAGGTGACTAGATACAAAGAGCAACATGTGTTGCAATTCGGATTTCCATATCTCAGGAAATTGGGCAATCCGGCCTACCGACCCCTACTTCGATCGACCGAGTGCATTTTAATTTTGTATGGATTAAAATTACAGAGAGTGGTTTTTAGCTTGGTCGATCCGAATTGGCCATCTCGGTTGACTGACCACATCTTAGTCGACCTACTTGGGTCTCGGTCGACCGAGTTGCGCAAATTAGTTCCAATTTCGAATTTGTAAAGTTTATTTTTGGTTGCTTTATAAATATAATCTTTACCTAATTTGTGATTAGGTTTTTTGTGTATTGTAGAGAATAGAGTGGAGGCTTTCCAAGCTTACCCAGGGTTCTTCCTTCTTGATTGGATGATACCAATTGTTCTTCTATTGCTTTCTCTAGTGGTGCAAGCTTCCTTATTGTCTATCCTAGACTTGCACCGATTGATTATCTGTTACGAGATCCCTCTAGAGTTTATTGTCACAAATCAGATTCAATACCCTAAGCACTCAAGAGAGTGTTTGGTTGGCAAGAAGCCAACGCTGTTGCTAACAGAGTGAGTTCTTTGTGAAGGATCACTATGTAAAGTCCAGATTTGGATTGGTTAATTCCGTAAGATAAACCATGGTTAAAGGGTGTCTCAGTTCAAAAAGCAACAAGTGCTAAAAGCCATGAGAAGATGAAGACAAGTTGTTGATCATGTGCCTCATATGTGTCTAGGAATGGTAAGTGACCTAGATGACATATGCCCTATGAGAAATTGACCTAGGCAATATCCGATATACCCTAAGTGGTTAGATACAAGCCAAGGTAGTTAAAAATTAGTTTCTGAGCGTTTTTCATGTTGGTGGTTCGAACCATGGATTGGGTGTTCGAACGACACAATACAATTTGTATGGACAAAAATTCTAGAGACTTGGGTTCTGGGGTGGTTCGAACTACCTCATGAGGTGTTCGAACGACCAAGGGGTGGTTCGAACGACCCCCTTGGTGGTTCAGACCACCTTATGAGATTTTGAGTTTTAGTAACTTCTATTTGCCCCCTTTTTGGTTTGTCTATATATGCCATTTGTCGCGCCCCAAAATACCCCCTAGGAGTTTAGGGATACTTTAGGAGTGACTAAACGTACCTGCCAAACCATCCTGTCATGAACACGATAATTACAGTACTAAAACAATGATAATCAGGGCGCGGAAGCTAAACATAAATGCGGAAGCGTAAACTAACTTTTTATTTTCTTCTAAGATTTCCAAAATAGTATTCCAAGTTAACATATATACAAAACATGTCTAAGTCTAAGGTGGACAGGCCCACCTATCAAAATGTCAAAATACATAAGCACCCTCTCGTATTCTCCCCTCAACAGTAGTCGAGGTACAGCCACACGTCAAGGTCTCGGTCCGCCTGAGATTGCAGTGGGATAGACGGCTCTCTCTCCTCTATATATTCTTCCTCGACCCAAGGCTCAGGGTCGAGGGCTCCCTTAGTACCTGCCGACATGAAAGTACGGATAAGCATGGAATACTCAGCGAGTACAAGCTACTAGCTAACCGTAATAATAATAAGCACCATCACAAGAGAAATAGTAGGAGGCATGGTACAATACAATCCTCATAACGTGCGTGCATGAATGCGAAAAATCCGATAAAACTCGTGCTTGGAAACCCAGGTCATGTCTCGGTATGCCTCGTGGAAATCATGTATGCGTGCATGCATGAATGTCTTGTCATCATCTTGTAAACTTGCATCTTGTAACTTGTGAGCCAGAGGCTAGCACCAGAATCTCCCTGGGCTGCCAACCTCCTTGATATATATGGTTTTCTTGTGAGCCAGAGGCTAGTACCTGAATGTCTCTGGGCTACCAACCTCCTTGACAATATGTGATTTTTATTACTTGTTTAGTTTTCTTGTGAGCCAGAGGCTAGTACCCGAATGTCCCTGGGCTACCAACCTCCTTGACAATATGTGTTTTGGGTTTTCTTGTGAGCCAGAGGTTAGCACCCGTATCTCCCTGGGCTACCAACCTCCTTGACATGCAATATTTTCTTGTTGGTTATTATATGCACATGCTCTTGAAATCTCGGTTCATGCTATCTGTAGAGCCCCAGACCTTTTCATGCTTCATACATGGCACTTTCGTTGTCATTTTTCCTTTAAAGAGGTATAATTAATAAATAAGGAAGAAATTGGAAATTTCAAAGCGTCACCTTTTCGAAGTACGAGCCCAACGCAAGTTGAATCGTCAAAATCGGATGAACGAGTCAAAAGATATGGCCAAAACATCTGGACCTACAGACAATCGTAGCTCGGAAAGCGCTAAGGACGTAGCTCGAAAGGCGCTAAGGACGTAGCTCGGTTACGCGCTAAGGACGTAGCTCTGACAACGTGCTCTGATAAGGCACAGACAACGCATAGACAACATACACAGATAACGTAGCGTCGTACTCTGATAACGTATACTGTGTGCATCCGTTGTACAGCTCACAACGGGCACGTTGTACAACTCACCACGGGCACGCTGTACGACACAACGGACAACGGGTTCCGCACCCTTCACAGCACCACGAGTTGGCACTGTTCACAGCTCAACGAGCTCAACACTATGCACAACACAACGACAACGGGTTCGGCACCCTTCACAGCACCACGAGTTGGCACTGTTCACAGCTCAACGAGCTCAACACTATGCACAACACAACGACAACGGGTTCGGCACCCTTCACAGCACCACGAGTTGGCACTGTTCACAGCACCACGAGTTGGCACTGTTCACAGCGCAACGAGTTGACACTATTCACAGCACCACGAGTTGGCACCGTTCACAGCACAACGAGTTCGACACTCGTGTTTTTACGGAAAGTTAGTAAGGGTGTTATGGTCTTTTGTCAGTTCACTCTTACCTTAAGAGTTAAACCCGAGCCTTTAGGGCTCATTCTCAACACTTAGAGAGTTTGAGAGAATAGGAGAAGGGGAGAAGGCGATTCCAACCTAGGGTTTCCATTTTGGAGAGAAATCAAAGGGTTTGAAACCCTAGATCAACCTCAAGCCCGTTTTCTTCAAGATTTCGGTTCAGGCATTGTGGAGCTCGCGATTCAAGATAGGGCAGCAACTCACAGTCATTTGGAAAGAGGGTTTCTTCCCCATTTCTTCAAGGTCGGTACTTCTTACTACCCTCCTAGTTATAGTCCCTCTTTCCCTTTCTTTTCTTTTGATTTTCCTTTCATTTACACATGTGCTATGAGATGGATGAATGGTGAATGGTGAATGGTGAATGGGCGATTGGATGCCAATGGTTGTGTCTGATGAACAAATGGGGAAGGGCATTGTTCCAATAATGAACATACATGTATGATTTGAGTAAAACCCATCTAGAAAAGCATGTTGTAGGGTAAATCCATAATGAACACACCATGTTTGATGAAATGCCAAGGTGAATAAAGTGAGCTGTGAATTAGGAAATGCATACCTAAGAAATTCTGAATATTGCTAGGGCCTATGATAGTGTGTTTCCTGCTTTCCCTAAATGCTATGAATATTGAATTGCTCAATCTTTGATACTATATGTGTTGTGAAATTACCCAAATGTCATCTTTAAATTGGAATGCAAGTATGTACACGGTTCCCACGAGCACGGCATGCATGGCATGATTTATCGAGGTTTTCAAGAACATGGTTAGAGGTGGGACATATCCTAAGATATGTTTTACCTCGCTTTTCACAAGAAGACAAGAACCAACATTCCACGAGGGGTCTCTCCTCACTCACAAGTGCATATCATGAAGAAGGGTCTCCCTTCCCTCGCAAGTACATACATATCATGAAGAAGGGTCTCCCTTCCCTCGCAAGTGCATTGCATAAAGAAGGGTCTCCCTTCCCTCTCAAGGCATCTCACAAGTGCATCTCACAAGTTACATGATCACAAGCAAGCATGCATGACATGACACGACATACAAGAATCAAGCAAGATAGGCAAGACAAGCTTTCAAGTACGAAAAGATATTTCAAGTCAAGTCAAGTGCACGATGTTTTCAAGAGGATTTATCGGCTTTCTACGAATTACAAGCATGATTATAAACTACTTTACTTCCTTGTATGATATGAATTGTTTCCGTTTGACATATATGAATTGCTCCTGATCATGTATTCCCATTTCTATGCTATAATTGTCGGTTAGTATTTAGTACCCACTGAGTATTCCATGCTCAGCCGTACTTCTTATGTCGGCAGGTTCTGAGGGAGCTGCTGCTCCATTTGATGTTTGTGCTCCTGGTCCATGGGTGGAAGAGGAGTACGTCGATGAGCCTTTGGAGGAACCTCCCGTAGAGGGTTATCAGTAGGTGGTGATTAGATTCTGAGTGGATTAGCTGTGGGTGAGATGAGAGTCAGATTTATGTATTCTGGCGGGCATGTCCGCACTTTCTTTTGGATTCTTTTTGTATAAACTTGGATTGCTTATATATATACATAGAGGTTTGGTAGACTTCCGCTATACCATGTTAGAGTATGTTTCCGCTGTTTTGTCCTCTTGTGTATAAGCTCTGTGGGTTTTGCAGGTTGGTTTGTCAAGCAAGTCATGATTAGTCGTCCAAAGTTCACTCTAACTCCTAGGGTGGGTTTTGGGTCGCGACAAAAGTGGTATCAGAGCTTAGGCTTTAGGTCTCTAGGGTCACTTAGAATCTTATACCACGGCTTGACAAGAGCATATGTCAGGAAACAAGTTAGGAAGAAAGTAAGTCGGAAGAGAGTCTGATTCCAAGTTTAAGACTAAACTTTAGTCTTAGTCTAGAATGGTTGCTTTAACCAAGTGCGGGTCCTAGGTACGCTAGAACGCTAAAGTATAAGTATAATGTGATGAATACTCTGATGACTTGATGTGATGTATATTAGTATTATACAACTAATACAAATTGAATTATTGTGAAATGACATTGAAATAAAGTGTGGTTTCAAGTGAGACTCATGTGGTGCTATTGTTCTCAGGACTTTAGTCATGGGGCGAGGCGCACGGGGTCGTGGACCACACACCAGAGCTTCATCTTCTTCCAGAGATGAGGATGAGCAGCCGGACCTCTCTCAGGTCTTAGGCTCCATTGCTGAGACACTCGCTATACTGGTGGCTCGGCAAGCTATACCATCGTCGGCGGCACCTACTCCACCGCCCGCAGCTCCAGTACATCGTACAGCTGGAGTTGAGGCATTCAGGAGATTGAGGCCTCCACCCTTCCATGGGAGTGTGGACCCTCTTGCTGCGGAGGCATGGATCCTCCAGATGGAGAAGATCTTTGCGGTCCTCTCACCTACAGAGGAGGATAGAGTAGCATGGGTAGTTTTCATGCTAGAAGGTGAAGCCCACCATTGGTGGTTGTCCGCATTGAGGATGCGAGAATTGACCATGCAGGGTCAACCTTGGACTTAGGATGAGTTCAAGGACACTTTTTATAAGAAGTACTTTCTGATCGGAGCACGGGAAAAGAAAGAGAGAGAATTCATCAACCTCGAGCAAGGTTTGATGTCGGTGGCTCAATATGAGGCTAAGTTCTCAGAGCTCTCTAGATTTGCGCCTCACATGGTGGCTACCGAGGCAATGAAGGCAAGAAGGTTTGAGCAAGGGCTCAAAGATGTGATTATGGAGAAGGTTTCCGTTTTCAGGCATGCTACCTACCCTGAGGTAGTAGACAAGGCCTTATTGGTCGAGGCCAATTCAGAGACAGTGTCCAAGAAGAGGGAGTTGGCGAGAGGCCAATCCAGTGGTCCAGCACCTCTAAAGAGGCGGGCCCGGACGGGTCCTTATCAGTATGCGTGGCCAGCACCACCGATGAGGCCATCTTATGCGCCTCCAGCTCCCCGGCAGTATGTGCCTCAGGCACCGAGACCTCAGGCTCTTCCGGCCCCACGGCCTGTTGCACCTCAGACGATGAGGTATGCTCCACCTCCGGCCCCTCCGACTTATGCACACGAGGTCTGCACTTCATGCGGCCGAAGGCACCCGGCAGGAGATTGCCGAAGAGCATTGGGTGGATGTTTTCATTGTGGTCGCCAGGGCCATATGATCAGGGATTGCCCCAGTCGGCATTTACCGGGCCAGTCTCAGGGGATTAGTCCACCAGCACGCCCAGCAGGAGCATATCAGGCGTCATCTCAGACTACCCGGTCTACACCTCAGTCTCGCCAGGTGAACCAGGGGTGAGTTTTTGCCTTGACAGAGGGTGATGCACTTGCATCTGACGATGTAGTGCAAGGAACCCTACTAGTCAATGAGTATTTAGCTCGAGTGTTGATTGATACCGGGTCTACTCATTCGTTTGTCTCGCCGAGTTTTTCAGAAAGCTTTTCTGTAGAGCCAAGTCAGCTAGAACCGGAGTTAGCCATTTCAACTTCTCTCGGCAAAACAGTATTGGCAGATAAAGTGTATAGAAATAGTGTGGTCCAAGTTGGAAGCCACGAGTTGGCGGTTGATCTCATTGTCCTTGGATTCCAAGACTTTGATGTTATATTGGGAATGGATTGGTTAGCAGCACATCATGGGCATGTAGCTTGCTTTGAGAAAATGGTACTCTTCAAGCCAGTAGAAGGAAAACCATTCCACTTCCGCGGGTTGAAAAGTAGATCTATTGCTCGTTTTGCGGCGTTAAGCTTAGCTAACCCCGAGGCAAAGGACTCATCGACTATTCCGGTTGTGAGTGAGTTCCTGGATGTATTTCCAGAGGAGTTGCCAGGATTGCCTCCAGACAGGGAGATTGAGTTTATGATCGAGCTTGCACCAGGCACAGCTCCTGTTTTCAGGGCTCCGTATAGAATGGCCCCTATTGAACTCAAAGAGTTAAAGACTCAGTTGGAAGAATTACAAAGCCTTGGCTTCATTCGACAAAGTGTCTCACCGTGGGGTGCCCCAGTGTTGTTTGTTAAGAAGAAAGATGGCTCGATGCGGATGTGTGTCGATTACCGGCAATTGAACAAAGTCACTATAAAGAATAGGTATCCATTGCCTAGGATTGACGACTTGTTCGATCAGTTGAAGGGAGCGAGATTTTTCTCTAAGATAGATCTTTGATCGGGTTATCACCAGTTGAAGATTAAGGTGGAAGATGTTCCCAAAACTGCTTTCAGGACTCGATATGGACACTACGAGTTCTTGGTGATGCCTTTTGGACTCACGAACGTGCCGGCAGCCTTTATGGATTTGATGAACCGGGTGTTCCGGCCATATCTGGATAGGTGTGTGATTGTATTTGTTGATGACATTTTGGTCTATTCCCAAACAAGGGAAGATCACACACGCGACCTGCGCCTTGCTTTGGAAATGCTAAGAGAGCACAAGCTGTACGCCAAACTTAGCAAGTGTGAGTTTTGGTTGGAAGAGGTGGCATTCCTAGGCCACGTTGTTTCTGTGGAAGGCATCTCGGTTGATCCAAAGAAGATCGAAGCGGTTATGAGTTGGGCGAGGCCCAAGAGTGTTACCGAGATACGCAGCTTTCTTGGGTTGGCAGGCTACTACAGGAGATTCGTAGAGAGTTTCTCTAGCCTTGCAGCACCGCTCACTTACCTGATAAGGAAGAACGCCAAGTTTGTATGGAGTGATAAGTGCGAGATCAGTTTCACGGAACTGAAGAAGAGGCTTACTACAGCCCCTGTCCTTACTGTGCCATCCGGACCTTATGGGTATGAGGTGTATAGTGATGCCTCACACGTTGGACTCGGGTGTGTACTCATGCAGCACAAGAAAGTCATTGCCTATGCATCAAGGCAGTTGAAGGAGCATGAGAAGAATTATCCCACGCACGACTTGGAACTTGCGGCGGTCGTATTTGCACTTAAGATTTGGCGTCATTACCTTTATGGGGTGGAGTTCTATGTGTTCACTGATCACAAGAGTCTCAAGTATCTCTTTTCCCAAAAGGAGCTGAATCTAAGGCAACGGCGTTGGATGGAATTTCTGAAGGACTATGATTGTACCATTCAATACCACCCGGGTAAAGCAAATGTAGTGGCTGATGCTTTAAGTAGAAGACCTCAGGGGTTGTTAGCACACATGTTGGTTCAAGAATGGAAGCTACTAGAAGACTTGGCAAATCTGGACATCAGTGTGAATGACTCTGTCCGCGGTCCTACCTTGGCAAATGTTACGGTTCGGCCGTACATTATAGATTTGATCCAAGAATATCAAGCCATGGATGCGGAATTGTTGGCTTATCGGGACAAGGAAGTTGCTAAGGGTAGTGAGGACTTCTCTCTCACTAGCCGAGGTGCTATCACATTCAAAGGAAGGCTGTGTGTCCCAGCCAATGCAGATCTTCGAAGAGAGATTTTGGATGAAGCACACCGTTCGAAGTACACAGTGCATCCAGGGGGTACAAAGATGTACCGGAACCTCAAGAGTCACTTTTGGTGGCGGATCATGAAGAGGGAGGTTGCAGAATATGTAGCACGGTGCTTGGTGTGTCAACAGGTAAAAGCAGAACACATGCGGCCCGTAGGTCTATTGCAGTCTCTTCCTATTCCCGAGTGGAAATGGGAGAACATATCCATGGATTTTATAGTTGGCTTGCCAAAGACGGCAAGGGGCTCAGATGCGATATGGGTAGTAGTGGATCATTTGACAAAGTCCGCACATTTCTTACCCTATCGAACTACTTTCAACTCTAGTCAGTTAGCCGCTTTGTATATCAAGGAGGTGGTGAGGTTGCACGGAGTGCCCGTTAGTATTGTGTCAGATCGGGATCCAAGACTTACATCAAGATTTTGGAAAAGTTTCCAAGAGGCTATGGGTTCCTGACTTGATTTCAGCACCGCTTTTCATCCACAGACGGATGGACAAACTGAGAGAGTGAACCAAGTCATTGAAGACATGCTTCGGGCTTGTAAGTTGGATTTTAGAGGCAGTTGGGAAGAACACTTGCCTTTGGTTGAATTTGCCTATAATAACAGCTATCAGGCAAGTATCCAAATGGCACCATTTGAGGCCTTGTATGGGCGAAGTTGTAGGTCTCCTCTCTATTGGGATGAGGTAGGAGAAAGGAAAATACTTGGTCCGGAGTTGATTGAGCAAACTGCAAACACAGTTAAGATCATTCGGGATCGATTGAAAGCCGCTCAAGATCGCCAGAAAAGCTATGCGGACACAAGCCGTAGGGACTTGGAATTTCAAGTAGGGGATCAAGTCTTTGTGAAAGTATCTCCTAGCAAAGGGATCATGAGATTTGGCAAGCGAGGCAAGCTCAGTCCTCGGTATGTTGGGCCTTTTGAGATTATCACACGAGTTGGTGAGGTTGCTTACAGGGTAGCTCTCCCACTTCATATGGCTGCAGTTCATAACGTCTTCCATGTGTCTATGCTTCGGAAGTACATTACGGATCCTTCGCATGTCATAGACTTGGAACCGTTGGAGATTCGAGAGGACCTCACCTTGATTGAAAAGCCGGTTCAGATTTTGGATCGAAGAGATCAGGTGCTTCGCAACAAGACAATCCCTTTGGTTCTTGTGCAATGGCAACACCATGCTCGGGAAGAAGCTACATGGGAGCGTGAAGCCGAAGTCAAAGCAAAGTACCCAGAATTAATTGAATAAGTTTTGTATGTGTGGCTTGTATTTCATTTTAATTCTGTAATGCATGTCCCATCCAAATTTCGAGGACGAAATTTTTGTAAGGGGGGAGGATGTAGAGCCCCAGACCTTTTCATGCTTAATACATGGCACTTTCGTTGTCATTTTTCCTTTAAAGAGGTATAATTAATAAATAAGGAAGAAATTGGCATCAGAAATGTTCCTTTTCGAAGTACGAGCCCAACGCAAGTTGAATCATCAAAATCGGATGAACGAGTCAAAAGATATGGCCAAAATAGTCTGAACCTACAGGCAATCGTAGCTCGGAAAGCGCTAAGGACGTAGCTCGAAAGGCGCTAAGGACGTAGCTCGGTTATGCGCTAAGGACGTAGCTCTGATAA
This sequence comes from Tetracentron sinense, assembly GCA_015143295.1. Classification (NCBI taxonomy): domain Eukaryota; kingdom Viridiplantae; phylum Streptophyta; class Magnoliopsida; order Trochodendrales; family Trochodendraceae; genus Tetracentron; species Tetracentron sinense. The sequence goes on along the minus strand of CM026553.1, from coordinate 1,536,675 downwards.
GGCACAGACAATGCATAGACAACGTACACAGATAACGTAGTGTCGTACTCTGATAACGTATACTGTGAGCATCCGTTGTATAGCTCACAACGGGCACGTTGTACAACTCACCACGGGCACGCTGTACGACACAACGGACAACGGGTTCGGCACCCTTCACAGCACCACGAGTTGGCACTGTTCACAGCACCACGAGTCGGCACTGTTCACAGCACAACGAGTTGACACTGTTCACAGCACCACGAGTTGGCACTGTTCACAGCTCAACGAGCTCAACACTATGCACAACACAACGACAACGGGTTCGGCACCCTTCACAGCACCACGAGTTGGCACTGTTCACAGCTCAACGAGCTCAACACTATGCACAACACAACGACAACGGGTTCGGCACCCTTCACAGCACCACGAGTTGGCACTGTTCACAGCACCACGAGTTGGCACTGTTCACTGCACAACGAGTTGACACTGTTCACAGCACCACGAGTTGGCACTGTTCACAGCACAACGAGTTGGCACTGTTCACAGCACAACGAGTTGACACTGTTCACAGCACCACGAGTTGGCACCGTTCACAGCACAACGAGTTCGACACTCGTGTTTTTACGAAAAGTTAGTAAGGGTGTTATGGTCTTTTGTCAGTTCACTCTTACCTTAAGAGTTTAACCCGAGCCTTTAGGGCTCATTCTCAACACTTAGAGAGTTTGAGAGAATAGGAGAAGGGGAGAAGGCGATTCCAACCTAGGGTTTCCATTTTGGAGAGAAATCAAAGGGTTTGAAACCCTAGATCAACCTCAAGCCCGTTTTCTTCAAGATTTCGGTTCAGGCATTGTGGAGCTCGCGATCCAAGATAGGGCAGCAACTCACAGTCATTTGGAAAGAGGGTTTCTTCCCCATTTCTTCTAGGTCGGTACTTCTTACTACCCTCCTAGTTATAGTCCCTCTTTCCCTTTCTTTTCTTTTGATTTTCCTTTCATTTACACATGTGCTATGAGATGGATGAATGGTGAATGGTGAATGGTGAATGGTGAATAGGCGATTGGATGCCAATGGTTGTGTCTGATGAACAAATGGGGAAGGGCATTGTTCCAATAATGAACATACATGTATGATTTGAGTAAAACCCATCTAGAAAAGCATGTTGTAGGGTAAATCCATAATGAACACACCATGTTTGATGAAATGCCAAGGTGAATAAAGTGAGCTGTGAATTAGGAAATGCATACCTAAGAAATTCTGAATATTGCTAGGGCCTATGATAGTGTGTTTCCTGCTTTCCCTAAATGCTATGAATATTGAATTGCTCAATCTTTGATACTATATGTGTTGTGAAATTACCCAAATGTCATCTTTAAATTGGAATGCAAGTATGTACACAGTTCCCACGAGCACGGCATGCATGGCATGATTTATCGAGGTTTTCAAGAACATGGTTAGAGGTGGGACATATCCTAAGATATGTTTTACCTCGCTTTTCACAAGAAGACAAGAACCAACATTCCACGAGGGGTCTCCCCTCACTCACAAGTGCATATCATGAAGAAGGGTCTCCCTTCCCTCGCAAGTACATACATATCATGAAGAAGGGTCTCCCTTCCCTCGCAAGTGCATTGCATAAAGAAGGGTCTCCCTTCCCTCTCAAGGCATCTCACAAGTGCATCTCACAAGTTACATGATCACAAGCAAGCATGCATGACATGACCCGACATACAAGAATCAAGCAAGATAGGCAAGACAAGCTTTCAAGTACGAAAAGATATTTCAAGTCAAGTCAAGTGCACGATATTTTCAAGAGGATTTATCGGCTTTCTACGAATTACAAGCATGATTATAAACTGCTTTACTTCCTTGTATGATATGAATTGTTTCCGTTTGACATATATGAATTGCTCCTGATCATGTATTGCCATTTCTATGCTATAATTGTCGGTTAGTATTTAGTACCCGCTGAGTATTCCATGCTCAGCCGTACTTCTTATGTCGGCAGGTTCTGAGGGAGCTGCTGCTCCATTTGATGTTTGTGCTCCTGGTCCATGGGTGGAAGAGGAGTACGTCGATGAGCCTTTGGAGGAAACTCCCGTAGAGGGTTATCAGTAGGTGGTGCTTAGATTCTGAGTGGATTAGCTGTGGGTGAGATGAGAGTCAGATTTATGTATTCTGACGGGCATGTCCGCACTTTCTTTTGGATTCTTTTTGTATAAACTTGGATTGCTTATGTATATACATAGAGGTTTGGTAGACTTCCGCTATACCATGTTAGAGTATGTTTCCGCTGTTTTGTCCTCTTGTGTATAAGCTCTGTGGGTTTTGCAGGTTGGTTTGTCAAGCAAGTCATGATTAGTCGTCCAAAGTTCACTCTAACTCCTAGGGTGGGTTTTGGGTCACGACACTATCATGCGTGCTCGTGTACGTGTCAATCATGACAATAGTAGAATGAGGATTACAAGAGAGATATGGCATCACAATTCCATTCATAATATATTCATGTGAACATTTGAGTGATTAACATGACATTTGAGTATTTAAAGCATTTTCTTCCCTTAAGTCATGATTTTATAGATTCGGCATTTTGTCAAACACATAACATACATTGTTCCTTAGTAGTTCATCTTCTTCCTTTTTATGCATATTTTCCATTCAATCACACAAGGGTAAGTTTATTATTTGTACAATGCCCATCCTCCATTTTCCAATTCACACCCCAGTCATCATACATCATTCCTTCGGCATCCAATCGCCTCAATCCATACCCATCCAAACATCCACACCATTCTTCCTTATCTTGTTTATGTTCATTAGAGATGTTCATTAGAGCTAATACATTTCATAAAGAAGAAACCTAATAACAAGGATCACATTCCATATAGAAACCTAGATTATTGCTAGGGTAAGTTAGTAGGGTGTACTAACTTTAGATCAAGGCTTGATCTTGGTAGGAACCTTGATTTGAGCTCCAACTTGAAAGGAGGAAACCTTTTCTTGAGGGAGACTTGGCTTGGGGAAGAAAATCCTCTTGAAATACCTTGGAGAATGCTGCCCTAGCTTGAGAACGAGATCCCCCATGAGCTTGAGCCTTGAACTTGAAGCAATCCAAGTTTGAGGATGATCTAGGGTTGTCAAACCCTTTGATTCCTTCTCCAATGGAAACCCTAGGTGCAAATCCCCTTCTCCTCTCTCTCTAACCCTCAAAAACCCTCTAAGTATGTTGAATAAGCCCTAAAGGCTCGGGCAAGCCTTATGAAGTAAGGGTTTAACACCCGAAAGAGAAAAATGCCCTTACTGAAATTTCTGCAAAAACGCGAAGACCGAGCGATCGGTGGTTATGACCGATCGATTGGTTGCCTACCGAGCGATCGGTGTTCTGACCGAGCGACCGGTCAAAAATCTGCTCTTTGGAAAATTTTCCCATACAAAATTTTTGACCAGTCGATAGCTACTGATCGATCAGTTTTGGACCGATCGATCGCTGAATGGACTGAGCAATCGGTGCTCTGCAGGTTTGGACTGTTTTGACCATATCGTTTGACTCGCTTGTCCGATTTCGACGATTCAACTTGCATTGGATTTGTCTTTCAAAAAGGAACATTTCTGACGTTTCAGAATTCCAATTTCTCCCTTATTTATTTATTAGACCACGAGAAAGGCCAATTAGCTACGAAAGTACTATTCATTAAATATAGAAAAGTCCGGGGTGCTACACCATTACTCCTTAATCTGAATTAGAGCTTTTGAGACTGAGAAGAGAGGCTCCCAAAGTTGTTCTAGGGTTCTACAATTATGGATGATTTATCCCTTTGAGCTCTCTCTCATGTTCTAGACTAGAGTGTAAGTTCTTCATCGAAAACACTTTCGACTTGCTTTGTTGATTCTCACTATTTATGAGATTATTCTATGTCATTGTTAAACTGAATTAAACCCCTCAAACTCCTTGTGAGTATAAATTTGGTTGGCACGTGCCAAAGCCTTCATTGAAGGTGATTGGTCCCTAGCGGATTGTGGTTATTGTGGTCGAAGAAATCCAGAGCCACCTTGGCAGAGATCGATCGAGAGATCATGCCTGCAGAGTTCTGAGATGAGCATAATCAGCTGTTGGTTGATCATGTTGGCTTACGAGTGCGTGATTGTTTATTGAGGCGTTGATGATAGATTACCAAGAATTATTGTGTCGAGTCCGGTTAGGTATAGTCCGAGTCTGTAAGTATTTGTTGCTTTTGCTCTTAGTTATATCTCTTTCATCTGGATGAGGTCCCATGATTTTTTTGAGAGAGTTTTTCACATAAAAATCTTGATGTTGTGGTTTGTGTGCTTGATTCATTGTTTACCGTTTCTGTAAATTTAATTGATAAAATTAAAATTGTTAGACAAACCTTAAGAAAACCTATTCACCCCCTCTAGGTATTCTTGATATATCAAAGGGGTAATTTCAATTGGTATCAGAGCGGGTTTACTAATAAAGTTAACTACTTTAGTATGATCTTGTTCATATATCCTTTAATGAAAGTGTGTAGTTCTATTGCTCGTCCTTCCCTATTTGATGAGAGTAATAATGCTTATTGGAAAGGTCGAATGAGAGCCCTTCTCAAATCGATGGATAAGCGAGTGTGGTTAACCTTATAGAAGGGTTGGAAGAACCCGATCAAAACTGTTGAGGAACTGACAGTTGTTAAAAGCTCCGAAGAATGGAGTAAAAACGAGATGGAGACCGCTAGTTGGAATACCAAAGGTCTTAATTCCATATTCAATGTTGTCATACCTGAAGAGTTTTGGAGAATTTCAAAGTGTGGCACATCGAAAGAGGCTTGAGAAATTTTAGAGATTACTCATGAGGGTACTACAACTGTAAAAATCTCTAAGCTTCAGATGCTTACAACTAGGTTTGAAAACCTTAGAATGGATGACAATGAAACTTTTGATAAATTCTATGCTAACTCAAGTGACATTGTTAATTCTTGTTTTAATCTAGGGGAGAGACTTTCTGAGTCTAAAATTGTTAGAAAAGTCTTAAGATCTCTTCCTGAGAGATTTCAGGCCAAAGTTATAGCTATTGAGGAGAGCAAGAATATTGATACTCTTAAGATTGAGGAGTTAGTCGATTCACCCCAAACCTTTGGACTCAATCTTAAATCCTCTCAGAAACCCAAAGTAAAAAATATGGCCTTGAAAACTATAAAGGAATCATTGGTTGAGTTAGATAATGAATCTGAATTTGGGTTGGAATATATTGCTTTGTTTGTTAAATTCTTTTACAAATTCTTGAAAACAAATAAAAGTTTTAATCCTAAGCAGGGCTGAAAACCATTTGAGAAATTCAGGCCTAAACACCGGGAAGAAAGAAAAGAACCCAAAAGTGCTGAAAAGGATCCCCGAAGTATCTAGTGCTATGAATGCCATGGATATGGGCACATGTCTCCTGAATGTCGTAACAAGCTGAAATCTAAGGGTAAGACAATGAATGCCACATGGAGTGACAGTGATTTTGAATCCAAAGGTCCGGACAAGTCTCCTACTGGAAAAGGAAGAATAAAATCATACTGCCTTCACTGCTAGCTCCAAGTATATTGAGGATGTTTCCTCATCTGTGTGCAATAAAGATCAAGACACCAAGTGTCTAAAATTTGACAATGAGGAAGAGAAAAAAAGTCAAAAAGACTCTGATGATGAAGAAATGGAGAGTCAGGATGACTCTGGTTCTGAGGATAATATTCATACAATTTACAAAGAATTGTATAAGGAGAGTCTCAAACTTAAAAGTACTAATTTCTCTCTGACCAAAAGGGTCAACTTAACCGAGAATGATAAAGACAAGTTTCTTCAAGTGACTAAGGATTTAAGAATCTTGATTTCAGAGATAGAGGTAGACAAAGACGTTCTCAATGAAAAGATTGGCTTTCTTGAGAAAGAATTTCATAAGGTTCTGGTTGACAAGTTAGCCTAATCAAAAAGGTCACAAACCTTGAAAGTGAACTTCAAAAAAGGGCTAAAGAAAATTTTAAGTTATCTGAAAAGGTTACCAAATCACAAAAAGAAAACAAATTCCTTGGTGCAACTGAAATAGTTGGAGAGCTAAATTGCCAAAGAAAGAATTATGGTAACACGAAAGGAATTGGTCATTCCGAAGGGGGATTCGGATAAAAATTTAGGTGGAAACTGGATCCCCTAGATCTTAACACCATAAAAAACATCAAATTTTATCTAAAAGTTTTAGTTATATCACCTCAGTGAATGGTGTTCACCGGTGAAGCTTAATCCACTTGAACCGTCAGAACTCTTTGTAGAGATTTCTCCAAGAAATACTTGAAGCTCGTTCCTTATTCTTCGCTATCCCCATGAAGCTTTAGAATCTCCTTTTGGAATTGTTGAAGTAAGAGAAAGGAGATGGAGTAATGGTATAGACCTTCTATCACCAATAACTTTAAGGTTCAAAACCCTAAAGTAGCAAAACCCAACATGGACCACCCTTGGGGCTCACGGTTTGGAGAGAGAGAGGAGAGGGAGAGAGAAAAAATTCTAGAGAATTATGAATTCTCTTGCCCCTACGTTTCTGGTCTTGGGGTATTTATAGAATAGATTTAATCCATATCCTACTCCAACTATAACTTATCCCTTAGGAATTGTTTATCAATAATAACTCTTATTATTAATTAAACAATATCCTAGTTTATCTATAACTACTTTAGTTATAGTAAACCTACCATTCAAGGAGTCCTTATTAATTGAGGATTTCTCAAATAAAGGGATTAGTCAACAACCAATAAAGGGAGGAATCTTAGTCAAACTAGGAAACCTTAACCATAAAGGTGGGGGGGGGGGGGGGGGCGTAGACTTTGAGGAGCTTTGGACTCCTAGTTGCAATTCAGCTTAATCTCATCTTAATCCTAATTGCAATCCAACCATTGGATTTAAATTCCATAATAAAAGGAATTATATTTTAACAATTATTCAATTAACCTAATCCTAATCCAATTAGGATTACTCCAAGGGGGCGCCTAACTATAGGGTTTTAATCAATGGGTTTGGGCCCATATTAAAGGTCCATATTAAATGGGTTTATGGATATGAGTCAAACCCATTTCCCCTTTAATTATGTTAATTAAATAATTACTAAAATAATTCCTAGATTTAAATTAACAATTACTTTAAACCATAGATTAAATTTTAATCTATTTAATTAATGATTAACTTTTAATCACTTAAATAATTGATTAACATTTAATCAATTATTGAGCTTGTATTTCTTATGTGAGCATCTCCAAAGATTGCTGTGGGACATTCTTATCTTGGCCTACCTAATGTTATCCCATTGACCCTAAACAGGAATTACATTGGAATTGCAAGTGACGTGAGATATCCATGTTGCAATTGAATCCCAGTGTATGAACATTAACCATTACGGATCCCACCACATGAACTTTTTAATTCGATTTATCCTTCCAAATACATTATCCCTAATGGGCCTTCGAGATTGACATACTATCTAACTCATAGCCCATTATACATCATTAGGGTTTCAAAGACTTATGATTAAGCCATGAGAAACAATTTCTCATGAAAAATATTTTTAGAAAATTCTTTAATAAGTATAATAACTTTTAATAAAAGTATATTTCAAAACTTATTTTGATTTCAAAATCACCTGCGCAGGATTTGAACTAATCAACTGTTTTACCCGGAACTTGGATAATCTCTCAAATTAATGAGCATGGATTTCTTGTTTGCAATTCATCATGACTCGAACAGCTTTCTGACTATCCAACTGTCACTATATTGTATTCCCTAAGTTAGAAAATACGTTGGTGGAATCAAAACAGTCAGATCATTGCTCAGTCATAGATGAACACATCAGATCTAAGGATCATTGAAACTGTTCAATATGAATGAGAGACCAACTATCTGATAGTATGTTTATGCAAGAGGTCTCTCATTGAATGCAATCAGTCAGTGTACATTTAAGCACCCATATACTGATGTGTAGTTTCCACTACAATAGTTCGAGATAGAACTACATCTCAACTATTGAGAACATCTTAGTATTCTGGCAGCCATATAAGTGAAGTGCCCAGCTTCACCCACAGCTGTGACTATATAAGGTATAAGGAACTAGAAAGTTATATCTGCCTGTACTAATCCAATCACATAACTTTCCTACAATTTATCTTATGGACCTTATCGATATCTCATATCGTATAGATCATCTCATGATCATAGTGAATTACCCATAATGAATACACAATAGATTAAGAAGAAATCTTTATTAATCAAATTAATAAGAGTCTAACAATCTAAATGAATTTTTTGGGTATCATGTCTAACAATCCCCCACTTGCCATAAAATTCACTGTGCCATAGATTTTAATCTCGTACTATCTAAGTGTGTTACAAATACTTTATCTAATAAAGCTTGGGTCATCGGGTCAGCAATATTAAGTTGAGACCTAATCTTTGTAACAACTACATCTTGCCTATCAATAATCTCACGAATGAGATGATACTTCTGCTCTACATGTTTCATCTTTTTGTGGTTCCTAGGTTCTTTTCTGTGGGCTACTGCACCATTACTATCACAGAAGAGAGTGATAGGTTTAAGTGCTGAAGGAACAGTTCCTAGCTCTTGCAAAAACCTTCTGAACCAGATTGCTTCTTTTGCTACTTCTGAAACTGTAATATATTCTGCTTCTGTGGTAGAGTCAGCACTACTCTTTTGCTTTATGCTGCGTTAACTGACAGCAGCACCACCCAGTGTGAACACATACCCTGATGTGGAAGCTCTATTGTCCGGATCAGATTGGAAATCGAAATCAGTATAACACAGTCCAACTAAATCTTCTGATTAAAAAGTAAGCACATAATCCCTAGTCCTTTTGAGGTACTTCATGATATGCTTTACAGCTATCCAGTGATTGATACCTAGAGTGCTTTGGAACCGACTAACAACTCCCACTGCATGACAAATATTCGGTCTAGTAGATAACATAACCTGAGTTCTCTGTAAAATTTAAGAGAACTCATCGACGAGTCTAAGTGACTCATCGATGAGTGGCAAAACAGTAGCTCAGGTTGAGCCATGTCACACCACTTATCGACGACTCCTTCTCACTCGTCGACGAGTGCTCTTGGGAACTAAGTATAATGGCTAGTTCGCATTAAATGTTCTCACAACGGCCATATTTGATTGCTGAACTATAAATAGAGCTTATTTATTAACAAACAACAAGATTCTTACACTATTAATTCATTATTCAATCTGTTCTAGCAATCAATACTCTGTTTTTTCATTGAATACCTAGAATCTCAATCCCTCAGTTTTTGAGCATTTAATTCCAATCATCTTTGAGTGATTATTAGATTTGCATTCCATTCTTATCTAGCTCAGTAAGGAGTTTCAATTTTGGATTTAAATATCCAACCACTCTTTGTAAATGTTAAGTCAAGAATCAATGATTCTTGCACTAGTGAAGATGTTCTTGTATCCAAGAAAGACATTCTCTTGAAGAGGTTTTATTCTGAGTCTGTGAAAAGGATTGTAAAGGCTTGCTCTCTACCCGTAAATAAGAGTCCGATTAGTGAAATCGTGGGAAAATCCTTAAGGTAAGTTGCTGAACCCCGATATCAAATCCTGTGTGCGGTATTCTTTGTCTCTCCCTCTCCCTATTTATCTTGTTATTACTTGCAGCATTTGTGATTAACTTTTTAATTCCGCATAAATCACTTAGATAATTTTTTTAATTGTCAATGACCCTAATCACCCCCCTTTAGGGTCCATTAACTAGGGTAACAATTTGTATCAGAGCTCAGTACTCTAGCTATTCAGATTTAACCATCTTAGAGTTAAAGATCTTTTATGGCAAACATCTTTGCTACTACCTTAGGAGAGGGCCAGTCAACCACCCGTCCTCCATTGTTTAATGGAGAAAATTATAACTATTGAAAAACTAGGATGATGTTTTACATCCAAGCTGTTGACTATGAATGTTGGAGAGTCATAGTCAAAGGTCTACATCTTCCTACAAAAGTAGTTAATGATGTTGTAATTCCTAAAATTGAGGAAGAGTGGAATAAGGCTGATACTAAACTCATCTAGATAGATGCTAAGGCTATTAGCAATTTATACTGTGCTCTTAGCCTCCAAGAGCTTAATAGAGTCTCTGGATGTGATTCAGTAAAAGAAATATGAGATAAACTTCCAGTTACATATGAAGGAACCAACCAAGTAAAGAAAGAAAAAATCAGTATGTTGGTTCACAAATATGAACTTTTTAAAATGCAAAAAGATGAATCTATTAGTGAAATGTTCACTAGATATACTAATATTTTGAATGGACTAAAGACACTTGGTAAAGTCTAGTGCAGAAAATGTTAGAAAAGTGTTACGATCATTGCCAAAGGAATTGTCTCCCAAAGTGACACTCATTCAAGAAGCAAAGGACTTAACCAAAGTCCAAATGGATGAGCTTCTTGGGTCATTGATGACTCATGAAGTAATCATGAAGGGGCATCAAGAAGAAGAGCCCAAGCACAAGAAAGGACTTGCTCTCAAGTCATCTCATCAAGAAGAAAGTGAGGAGGATGAAGACATTGCCTTCATGGCTAAAAAGTTCAAGAGGTTCCTTAAAAACAAGAGGAACTTCAAAAAAAAAACCTTTCAAGAAAGAAATCACCAAGGAGGTATCCAAATGTGAATCAAGCAAAAAGGAATCGATCATTTGCTATGAGTGGAAAAAGATGGGACACATCAAGATGGAGTGTCCTCAACTCAAGAAAAGCAAGAGGTTCTAGAAAAAGGCTATGGAAGCTACATGGGACGATTCTGCCTCATGGCCAATGAGGATGAGGTAACTCCTTCACTTAATGAATTCATTTCTTATGATGAAATTAGAGATGCTTTTGATGAGTTATATCTAGAATTTAAAAGAATTGTTTCAATGAACAAATCTTTTAAAATGTCGCGCCCCAAAACCCACCCTATGAGTTAGAGTGAATCTTGGACGACCAATCATGACTTTCATGACCTGCTTGACCAAATAACCTGCAAAAGACCCACAGAGCATACACAATAGATGACAATAATAGCGGAAACATAAACTATAAAGCACAGCGGAAGACTTAACCAAAAACCTCTATGTGTAAAAACATATACATGATCCAAGTTTATACAAAAGAAATCAAGACAAAGAAAGTGCGGATATGCCTGCCAAAATACATAAATCTAACTCTCAAGCTCACCCACAACACACTTACAAAGAATCTACCACAACCTAATAGTGGCCCTCGCCCTGAGGATCCTCCACAGGCTCCTCAACATACTCCTCCTCCACCCATGGGCCGGGAGCATAGACATCAAAAGGAGCAGCCGCTCCGCTATCACCTACCGACATAAGAAGTACGGCTGAGCATGGAATACTCAGCGTGTACCAAATACTAACCAACAATCATAGCAAAACCATAGTAGTATAGGAAGCAGGAAGCAGTTCACGTATATAAAGCAGGAATAATTCATATCATCATAAGAAAGTAAAACAATTTATAATCATGCTTGCATTCGTAAAAGCCGATAAAATCCTTGAAAACATCGTGCACTTGACTTGACTTAAAATATCATTTTTCGTGCTTGAAAACTTGTCTTCTCTGTCTTGTCCTGTCGTATCATGTCATGTCATGTCATGTCATGCATGTCATGCTTGCTTGGAAAATAAACTACTTGTGAGGGAAAGGAGACCCTTCTACCTAAATGCTCATGCTTGCCATGCCATGTATCTTGCTTGCTTGAAAAATAAACTACTTATGAGGGAAGGGAGACCCTTCTTCCTAAATGCTCATGCTTGCCATGCCATGTATCTTACTTGCTTGGAAAATAAACTAATTGTGGGGGAAGGGAAACCCTTCTTCCTAAATGCACTTGCAAGGGAACGGAAACCCTTCTTTATGATAATGTATGATTGTCTTGTCCTTGTCAAAAGCGAGGTAAAACATATCGTAGGATATGTCCCTACTCTAAGTCTCGTTCTTGAAAATGCCGGTAAACCATGTTATGCATGCCGTGCTCGTGAGATCGTGAACATACTTGCATTTGGAATTAAACATGACATTTGGGTAATTCACAATACATATAACATCGATAATTTGAGCAAGTTAATATTCATGCAATTTAGGGAAAACAAGAAAGCACACTATCATAGGCCCTAGTAAGTTCCAATAATTAATTAAACATGCATTTCTTAATTTATAATTCATTTTGTTCAACTTGGCATTTCATCAAACATGGGGTGTGTTCATTATGTAATTAACCTACATCATGTTTTTCTAGGTGGATTGATGTTCTCATCACACATGTATGTTTATTATGGATACAATGCCCTCCCCATTTCATTCATCACATCATTCACACGGCATCCAATCGCCAATATCCATCTCCTTTCACACCATTTACACATTACAACTTATATTATAGTTATAGATGGGGAAAAACAAAGAATAGAAAAGAAAAAAGAAAACTATAACTAAGAAGATAGTAAAAGGTACCGACCTTGACAATTTGAGGGAAGAAACCCCTTGCAAAAACGTGCGTGAGTTACTGCCCTAGCTTGGAGAACGTGCTCCACGAGTGCCTGAGCCTTGAACTTGAAGGAAAACGAGCTTGAGGATGATCTAGGGTCTTCAAACCACTTTGATTTCTTCTCAAAAGCAAACCCTAGGTTTAGAAACTCTTTCTCCTCTCTCTCTATCTCTCAAAACACTCTAAGTGTGTGAATGAAGCCCTAAAGGCTTGGGCAAAGCCTTTAAGGCATGAGTGAAATGCCCAAAAGATGAAAACATCCTTAATGAAAATTCTGCAAAAACGCGAAGATCGAGCGATCGGTGGCTATGACCGATTGATCGGTTGCCTACCGAGTGACCGGTGATATGAGCGAGCTCTCGGTCAAAGACAAGCTCTCTGGAAAATTTCCTCATACAAAAAAGTGCACCAGTCAATAGCCTTCGATCGATCGGTTGTGGACCGATCGATCGCTACAATGGACCGAGCGATCGGTGGTCTGCCGGTTTTGACACTGAGACCATTTTTCACCCATTCCTACTATTTGGACTTGTCCTACTTCTATTCTAACCTCTTCCAAATTTTCCTAGGACACTTGTAAGGCTATAGTTTATTATTAGATGATTTATTTAATTAATTATAGCATCCTCGAGACAATTCTCTAAGTTTTCAAATTATCATTTCATGAAATTGGACATTACAAGGTATCATGCCTTGGGACACATTCCAAGACATGAGCAATAGTTTCGGGGCTCTACATCCTCCCCCCTTACAAAAATTTCATCATCGAAATTTGGGCTGTACATGCATTACAAACCAAAACAATTTACAAGGTACATACACAATCTTATTCGAACAACTCAGGATACTTTGCTTTGACTTCGGCCTCACGCTCCGATGTAGACTCTTCTCGAGCATGATGTTGCCACTGCACGAGAACCAACGGAATCATCTTGTTGCGAAGAACTTGATCTCTCCAATCCAATATATGAACCGGCCTCTCAACTAAAGTGAGATCTTCTAGGATTTCCAACGGTTCCAACTCTAGTACATGCGAAGGGTCCGTAATGTACTTCTGAAGCATAGACACATGGAAAACGTTGTGAACCGCGGCCATATGAGGTGGAAGAGCTATCCTGTAAGCAACTTCACTAACTCGCGTGATGATCTCAAACGGGCCAACATATCGAGGACTAAGCTTGCCTCGCCTGCCAAATCTCATAACTCCTTTGCTAGGAGATACCTTCACAAAGACTTGATCCCCAACCTGGAATTCCAAGTCCCTGCAGTGTGTCCGCATAGTTCTTTTGACGATCTTGAGCGGCTTTCAACCGATCCCGGATGATCTTGTTTATACTTGCAGTTTGCTCGATCAATTCCGGACCTAGTACCTTTCTCTCTCCTACCTTATCCCAATAGAGAGGAGACCTGTAGCTTCGCCCATATAAGGCCTCAAATGGTGCCATTTGGATGCTCGTCTGATAGCTATTATTATAGGCGAATTCAACCAAAGGCAAGTGCTCTTCCGTACTGCCTTTGAAATCCAACATACAAGCCCGAAGCATGTCTTCGATGACTTGGGTCACCCTCTCGGTTTGTCCATCTGTCTGTGGATGAAAAGCGGTGCTGAAATCAAGTCGAGAACTCATAGCTTCCTGAAAAATCTTCTAGAATCTTAATGTCAATCTTGGATCCCAATCTAACACAATACTGACTGGCACCCCGTGTAGTCTAACTACTTCCTTGATGTACAGAGCGGTCAACTGGCTAGAATTGAACGTGGTCCGGTAAGGCAAGAAATGCATGGACTTTGTCAAACGGTCCACCACAATCCATATCGCATCTGATTTCCTTGCCGTTTTTGGCAACCCAACAATGAAGTCCATGGATATGTGCTCCCATTTCCACTCGGGAATAGGAAGAGACTGCAATAGACCAACGGGTCTCAAGTGCTCTGCCTTCACCTGTTGGCACACTAAGCACTGTGCTACATATTCCGCAACATCCCTCTTCATATTCCACCACCAAAAGTTACTCTTGATGTTCCGGTACATCTTTGTACCCCCTGGATGCACTGTGTACTTTGAACGATGTGCTTCATCCATGATCTCTCGTCGAAGATCTGCATTGGCCGAAACACACAACCTTCCTTTAAACATAATAGCACCTCGACTAGTGAGAGAAAAGTCTTCACTACCCTTGGCAACTTCCTTGTCCCGATAAGCCAACAATTCAGTATCCGTGGCTTGGTATTCTTGTATCAAATCTATAATGTATGGCCGAACCGTGACATTTTCCAAAACAGGACCGCGAACTGTATCATTCACACTGATGTCCAGATTTTCCAAATCTTCCAAAAGCTTCAATTCCTGAACCAACACGTGGGCCAATAAACCCGGAGGTCTTCTACTCAAGGCGTCTGCCACTACATTCGCTTTGCCCAAGTGGTATTGAATGGTGCAGTCATAATCTTTCAAAAATTCTATCCAACGCCGTTGCCTTAGATTCAGCTCATTTTGGGAAAAGAGGTACTTGAGATTCTTGTGATCTGTGAACACATAGAACTCCACCCCATAAAGGTAATGGTGCAAATCTTGAGTGCAAACACGACCACCGCAAGCTCCAAGTCGTGCGTGGGATAATTCTTTTCATGCTCCTTCAATTGCCTGGATGCATAGGCAATGAATTTCTTGTGTTGCATGAGCACACACCCGAGTCTGACATGTGAAGTATCACTATACACCTCATACCCAATATGTCCAGATGGCACTGTAAGGACGGGGGCTGTGGTAAGCCTCTTCTTCAGTTCCGTGAAACTGATCTCGCACTTATCACTCCATACAAACTTGGCGTTCTTCCTTGTCAGGTAAGTGAGCGGTGCTGCAAGGCTGGAGAAACCCTCTACGAATCTCCTGTAGTAGCCTGCCAAGCCAAGAAAATTGCGTATCTGTGTGACACTCTTGGGCCTCGCCCAACTTATGACTGCCTCTATCTTCTTTGGATCTACCGATATGCCTTCCGCAGAAACGACGTGGCCTAGGAATGCCACCTCTTCCAACCAAAACTCACACTTGCTAAGTTTAGCGTACAGCTTGTGCTCTCTCAGCATTTCCAAAGCAAGGCGAAGATCTCGTATATGATCTTCCCGTGTCTGGAATACACTAAGATATCGTCGACAAACACGATCACGCATCGATCCAGGTGTGGCCGGAACACCTGGTTCATTAAATCCATAAAGGCTACCGGCGCATTTGTGAGACCAAAATGCATCACTAAGAACTCGTAGTGTCCGTATCGAGTCCGAAAAGCAGTTTTGGGCACATCCTCGGCCTTGATCTTCAACTGGTGGTAACCGGACCGAAGATCGATCTTAGAGAAAAATTTTGCTCGCTTCAACTGATCGAACAAGTCATCAATCCTAGGTAATGGATACCTATTCTTTATAGTGACCTTGTTCAATTGCCGGTAATCGACGCACATCTGCATCGAGCCATCCTTCTTCTTAACAAATAACACCGGGGCACCCCACGGTGAGACACTCGGTCGAATGAAACCAAGGCCTTGCAATTCCTCCAACTGAGTCTTCAACTCCTTGAGTTCAATAGGGGCCATTCCATACGGAGCCCTGAAAAAATAGGAGCTGTGCCTGGTGCAAGCTCGATCACAAACTCAATCTCCCTGTCTGGAGGCAATCTTGGCAACTCCTCTGAAAATAAATCCAGGAATTCACTCACGACTGGAATAGTCGAAGAGTCCTTTGCCTCGGGGTTCGCTAGGCTCAACGCCGCAAAATGGGCAATATCTCTACTTCTCAACCCTCGAAAATGAAATGGCTTGCCTTCCACTGGCCGGAAGAGTACCATCTTTTCAAAACAAGCCACATGCCCATGATGTGTTGCTAACCAATCCATTCCCAAGATGACATCGAAGTCTTGAAATCCGAGGATGATCAGATCAACCGCCAACTCATGGCTCCTCACTTGAACCACACTGTTTCTATACACTATATCTGTAGCACCCCAGATTTTTCTATACTTAATGAATATCGTTTTCGTAGCTAATTGGCCTTCCTCATAGTCTAATTAATAAATAAGAGAGAAATCGGAAATTCCGAAATGTCAGAAATGTACGTTTTCGAAAGACGAACCCAACGCAAGTTGAATCGTCGAAATCCGACGAGTGAGTCAAAAGATATGGTCAAAACAGTCCAAACATACAGAGCACCGATCGCTCGATCCAGCCAGTGATCAATCGGTCCAAAACCGATCGATCGGTAGCTATCGCACGGTCGAAACTTTTGTATGGGAAAATTTTCCAGAGAGTTGATTTTTGACCGAGATCTCGGTCAATCAACCGATCGCTCGGTAGGCAACCGGTCGATCGGTCTTAAACACCGATCGCTCGGTCTTCGCGTTTTTGCAGAAATTTCATTAAAGGCGTTTTCATCTTTTGGGGGTTAAACCCTTTCCTATAAGGCTTTGCACGAGCCTTAGGGCCTCATTCTCATCACTTAAGAGAAATTGAGAGATAGAGAGTGAGAAGAAGGGGGTTTCTAACCTAGGATTTCCATTGAGGAAGGAATCAAAGGGGTGGACCATCCTAGGTCGTCCTCAAGCTTGGATTGCTTCAATCTCAAGGCTCAAGCTCGTGTGGGGTGCATTCTCCAAGCTAGGGCAGCACTCACTCACGTTTTTGAAAGGGGTTTCTTCCCCAACTCAAGTCCCCTTCAAGCAAAGGTTTCCTCCTTCCAAATAGAGCTTCTATTTCAAGGTTTCTGCAAGATCAAGCCTTGATCTAAGGTTAGTACACCCTACTAACTTACCCTAGCAATAAATCTAGGTTTTCCTTATGAAATATGATTCTTGTTAGTATGTTTTATTCCTTGCAAAATGTGTCATCTATAATAAATATAAACAAGATAAAGAAAGGGTAGGGATGCTTGGATGGAGGTTGGATACGGTGATTGGATGCCGAAAGTGTGATATATGATGTGTGGGTTGTGGATTGGAAAATGGAGGATGGGCATTGTACAAATAACAAACTTACCATTGTGTGATTGAATGGAAAATATGCATTAAAAAGAAGGAGATAAACTACTAAGGAATAATGTATGAAAGTGTTTGACAAAATACCTAAACTATGAATAAATGATCTCAATGAAGAATATAGAAATGGGTTTTATGCATGCGTTCCTATAAATGATAAATTGATCAAATGTTATGCAAACTACTTAAGTTACCTATGTTCATATCATGAATTGAATTGTAATGCCATAACTTGGTTATCCTCATTATCATGATTGTCACTATTGACACGTACACGAGCACGCATGATAGCATGAACCGAGATTTCAAGAGCATGTGCATATAATAAACAACAAGAAAATATTGCATGTCAAGGAGGTTGGTAGCCCAGGGAGGATTCAGGTACTAACCTCTGGCTCACAAGATAACCCCTAAAACAACTATTGTCAAGGAGGTTGGTAGCCCAGGGACATTCGGGTGCTAACCTCTAGCTCACAAGAAAACTAAACAAGTAATAAAAATCACCTATTGTCAAGGAGGTTGGTAGCCCAGGGAGATTCGAGTGCTGGCCTCTGGCTCACAAGAAAACCAAACATTGTATATCAAGGAGGTTGGTAGCCCAGGGACATTCGGGTACTAACCTCTGGCTCACAAGTGCATTGCATATCAAGGAGGTTGGTAGCCCAGGGACATTCGGGTACTAACCTCTGGCTCACACGTGCATTGCATATCAAGGAGGTTGGCAGCCCAGGGAGATTTGGGTGCTAGCCTCTGGCTCACAAGTTACAAGATGAAAGTTTACAAGATGATGATCATGCATTCACGCATGCATGCATACATGATTTCCACGAGGCATACCGAGGCATGACATGGGATTTCAAGTATGAGTTTTATCGGAGTTTTATCATTCATGCACACACGTTAGTATGATTGCATTTTACCATGCCTTATGCTATTTCTCTGGTGATGCTATTACTGCTTTGTATGGTATTACTGTTGTGTGCTTTTATTATTGTTATGGTTTGCTAGTAGCGTGTACTCGCTGAGTATTCCATGCTCAGCCGTACTTTCATGTCGGCAGGTGCACGAGCCCCTCTTGACATATGTGATCAGGGTCCTTGGATAGAGGAGGACTACGGCGAGGAAGAACCGTATGAGGATCTAGCAGTCGAGCCTCAGGCGGAGGCGAGAGACTTAGACCATTGGCCCCACGGGGGTGACTATTGAGCGAGATAGTGTTGGGTCTTATGTATTTTGATATTTTGATAGGTGGGCCTGTCCACCTCAGACTTAGACGTGTTTTGTATTTATGTTAACTTGGAATACTACATTTTGGATCATTATAAAGAAAATAAAATTTTAGTTTTCGCTTCCGCTTCCGCAGATTTTGTTTAGCTTCCGCGCTCTGATTATCATTGTTTAGTACTGTGTTTATCTTGTGCATTACAGGATGGTTTGGCAGGTACGAAGTGTCACACCTAAAATATCCCTAAACTCCTAGGGGGTATTTTGGGGTGTGACAATATCCGCCAATACTGTCTTACCGAGAGGAGTCGAAATGGCTAACTCCAGTTCCCGCTGGCTAGGCTCGGAGGAAAAACCTTGAGGGAAACTCGGCGATATGAATGAATGAGTAGACCCGGTGTCGATTAATACTCGAGCTAAACATTCATTGACTAGTAAGGTTCCTGAAATTTTAGCTAGCTAAGTCAATGCATGCATCAACAGCATATAAATATCGGTATATATACATATACTCATGCCATATATGTACACAATCGAATAATACATAACAAACATTTTAAGGATAATTAAATAAACTACAACTGCGTACCTTGCACTACATCGTCAGATGCAAGTGCATCACCCTCTGTCGAGGCAAAAACTCGCCCCTGATTCGCCTGGCGAGGCGGAGGTGCAAAATGTGCAGGCTGAGAGGACGCCTGGTATGATCCTGCTGGGCGTGCTGGGGGCCTAATCCCCTGAGACTGGCCTGGTAAATGCCGAGTAGGGCAATCCCTGATCATATGGCCCTGGCGACCGCAATGATAACATCCACCCGATGCTCTTCGGCAATCTCCTGCCGGATGCCTTCGGCCGCATGAAGTGTAGACCTCATATGTGTAAGTCGGAGGGGCCGGAGGTGGAGCGTACCTCACCACCTGAGGTGCAACTGGCCGTGGGGCCGGAAGAGCCTGAGGTCGCGGTGCTTAAGGCACGTACGACCGTGGAACTGGAGGTGCATAAGATGGCCTCATAGGTGGTGCTGGCCACGTGTACTGATAAGGGCCGGTACGAGCCCGCCTCTCTGAAGGTGCTGAACTACTAGGTTGGCCTCTCGCCAACTCCCTCTTCTTAGACACCGCTTCAGAATTGGCCTCGACCAATAAGGCCTTGTCTACTACCTCAGGGTAGGTAGCATGTCTGAAAACCGAAACCTTCTCCATGATAACATCCTTGAGCCCTTGCTCAAACCTTCTTTCCTTCATTGCCTCGGTGGCAACCATGTGAGTCGCGAAGCGTGATAGCTCTGAGAACTTAGCCTCATAAGCGGCCATAGTCATCGAACCTTGTTCCAGGTTGATGAATTCTCTCTCTTTCTTTTCCCGTGCTCCAATGGGAAAATACTTCTTATAAAAAGTGTCCTTGAACTCCTCCCAAGTCCAAGGTTGACCCTGCATGGTCAAATCTCATGTCCTCAATGCGGACAACAACCAATGGTGGGCTTCGCCCTCTAGCATGAAAACAGCCCATGCTACTTTCTCTTCCTCTGTCGGAGAGAGAACCGTAAATATCTTCTCCACTTGGAGGATCCAAGCCTCCGCAGCAAGAGGGTCCACACTCCCATGAAATGATGGAGGCCTCAATCTCCTGAAAGCCTCAACCCCAGCGGTATGATGTACTGGAGCTGTAGGCGGTGGAGTAGGTGCCTCTGAAAAAGGTATAGTTTGTTGAGCCGCCAGGATGGCGAGAGTCTTAGCAATAGAGCCTAAGACCTGAGAGAGGTCCAGCTGCTCAACCTCATCTCGAGAAGAAGACGAAGCTCTGGTATGTGGTCCACGACCCGTGTGCCCCCTCTCATGACTAAAGTCCTGAGAACAATAGCACCACATGAGTCTCACTTGAAACCACACTTTATCACTGTTTCATTTCACAATAATTCAATTTGTATTAGTTGTATAATACTAATATGCATCGCATCATAACCATCGGTGTATTTATAATATTATACCTTGGTGTTCTAGCGTTCCTAAGACTCGTACTTGGTTGAAGCAACCACCTTGACTATGACTAAAGTTTAGTCTTACACTTGGATCATGACTCGCTTCCAACTTACTTCCTTCCTAACTTGTTTCCTAACATATGCTCTTGTCAAGCCGTGGTATTAGATTCTAAGTGACCCTAGAGACCTAAAGCCTAAGCTCTGATACCACTTCTTATCGCGCCCCAAAACCCACCCTAGGAGTAAGAGTGAATCTTGGATGACCAATCATGACTTTCATGACTTGCTTGACCAAATAACCTGCAAAAGATCCACAAAGCATACACAACAGAGGACAATAATAGCGGAAACATAAACTATAAAGCATAGCGGAAGACTTAACCAAAAACCTCTATGTGTATAAACATATACATGATCCAAGTTTTTACAAAAGAAATCAAGAAAAGAAAGTACGGACATGCCTGCCAAAATACATAAATCTAACTCTCAAGCTCACCCACAGCTCACTCACTCAGAATCTACCACAACCTAATAGTAGCCCTCACCCTGAGGATCCTCCACAGGATCCTCAACGTAATCCTCCTCCACCCATGGGCCGGGAGCACAGACATCAAAAGGAGCAGCCGCTCCGCTATCACCTGCCGACATAAGAAGTACGGCTGAGCATGGAATACTCAGTGTGTACCAAATACTAACCAACAGTCATAGCAAAACCATAGTAGTATAGGAAGCAGGAACAATTCATATCATCACAAGAAAGTAAAACAGTTTATAATCATGCTTGCATTCATAAAAGCCGATAAAATCCTTGAAAACATCGTGCCCTTGACTTGACTTAAAACTCCCTTTTTCGTGCTTGAAAACTTGTCTTGTCGTATCATGTCGTGTCATGCGTGTCATGCCATGTCATGCTTGCTTGGAAAATAAACTACTTGTAAGGGAAGGGAGACCCTTCTTCGTAAATGCTCATGCTTGCCATGCCATGTATCTTGCTTGCTTGGAAAATAAACTACTTGTGAGGGAAGGGAGACCCTTCTTCCTAAATGCTCATGCTTGCCATGCCATGTATCTTGCTTGCTTGGAAAATAAACTACTTGTGAGGGAAGGGAAACCCTTCTTCCTAAATGCACTTGCGAGGGAAGGGAAACCCTTCTTTATGATAATGTATGATTGTCTTGTCCTTGTCAAAAGCGAGGTAAAACATATCGTAGGATATGTCCCACCTCTAAATCTCGTTCTTGAAAATGCCGGTAAACCATGTCATGCATGCCGTGCTCGTGAGATCGTGTACATACTTGCATTTGGAATTAAACATGACATTTGGGAAATTCACAATACATATAACATCGATAATTTGAGCAAGTTAATAATCATGTAATTCAGGGAAAACAAGAAAGCACACTATCATAGGCCCTAGCAAGTTCCAATAATTAATTAAACGTGCATTTTTTAATTTATAATTCATTTTGTTCAACTTCGCATTTCATTAAACATGGGGTGTGTTCATTATGTAATTAACCTACATCATGTTTTTCTAGGTGGATTGATGTTTTCATCACACATGTATGTTTATTATGGATACAATGCCCTCCCCATTTCATTCATCACATTATTCACACAGCATCCAATCGCCAATATCCATCTCCATTCACACCATTTACACATTACAACTCATATTATAGTTATAGATGGGGAAAAACAAAAAGTAGAAAAGAAAAGAGAAAACTATAACTAAGAGGGTAGTAAAAGGTACCGACCTTGACAATTTGAGGGAAGAAACCCCTTGCAAAAAAGTGCGTGAGTTGTTGCCCTACTTTGGAGAACGTGCTCCACGAGTGCTTGAGCCTTGAACTTGAAGGAAAATGATCTTGAGGATGATCTAGGGTCTTCAAACCCCTTTGATTTCTTCTCAATAGCAAACCCTAGGTTTAGAAACCCTTTCTCTCTCTCTCTATCTCTCAAAACACTCTAAGTGTGTGAATGAAGCCCTAAAGGCTCGGGCAAAACCTTTAAGGCATGAGTGAAATACCCAAAAGACGAAAACACCCTTAATGAAAATTCTGCAAAAACACGAAGACCGAGCGATCAGTGGTTATGACCGATCGATCGGTTGCCTATCGAGCGACTGGTGATATGACCGAGCTCTCGGTCAACGACAAGCTCTCTGGAAAATTTCCCCATACAAAAAAGTGTACCTGTCGATAGCCTCCGATCGATCGGTTGTGGACCGATCGATCGCTACAATGGACCGAGCGATCAGTGGTCTGCAGGTTTTGACACTGAGACCATTTTTCACCCATTCCTACTATTTGGACTTGTCCTACTTCTATTCTAACCTCTTCCAAACTTGCTTAGGACACTTGTAAGGCTATAGTTTATTATTAGATGATTTATTTAATTAATTGTAGCATCCTTGAGACAATTCTCTAAGTTTTCAAATTATCATTTCATGAAATTGGACATTACAAGGTATCATGCCTTGGCACACATTCCAAGACATGAGCAAAAGTTCTGGGGCTCTACATAAAAAGGCCATTTTTACTCTAACAAACTCATGTGAAATTTTACAAAATGAAAAGACCTTCTTAGAAAATGAAAATGAAATTTTGAATGAAAAATTAAAAGAATTTCAAAATTCATCCCAAGGGTCATCTTGTGAGTGTGAAGAACTGCAAGCAAAAGTCAAAGATTTGACTAAAATAGCTCACACCTTGTCTATGGGTGAAAAGAACCTAGAGAGACTATTGGGCCAATAAAGATGCGTCTTTGGTAAGACTGGACTTAGGTATAATCCATTTACAAAACAAAAGGAATACCAAAATTTTTTCTCAAAATCAACCAATGTTTTAAACCCACCACCTAATGCATTTTTTACTTTTAATGGAACAAAAATGGTGAAGAAAGTTTGGGTCTCAAAGGGATCATTCACTCCCAAGACCATTCATAAAGGACCACACATGGTTTGGGTTCTAAAAGGAACTTATCCTCCCAAGACCAATCAAAAATCAGTTTGGGTTCCAACCAAAACTGTGTTGGTACCAGGAGGAACATAAATTGGAGTTACTTAAATCTTATCTTGTAGGTATGTTTGAAGTCTAACTCCTCCAAGTCAAGATGGTTCTTGGAAAATAGATTCTCAAGTCACATGTCGGAGAATAACTTTTCATCTCAATCACTCTTAAAGATGGAGGACATGTGACCTTTAGGGACAACGTAAAGGGGAAGATCATCGGAATAGGTAATGTTGGTAAAGATAATACAACTTTCATTGAAAATGTCTTATTAGTAGATGGTCTTAAACATAATCTAATAAGTATTAGCCAATTGTGTGATAAATGTCTAAATGTGTCTTTTAAATCTAATGTTTGTATAATTAAAGACAAAGACAACATTAATACCATGTTTATTGCTCATCGATATGAAAATGTGTACACCATAGACTTTGATGAATTGACCTCTTAAAACTTAATGTGTTTTTCGGCTATCAATAAAACTAGTTGATTATGGCATAGAAGAATAGGCCATGCAAGTATGAATTTATTATCTAAATTATCTAAAAATGAACTTGTAAAAGGTTTGCCAAAAACCAAGTTTTCAAAAGATAAAAATATATGATGCTTGCTAACTAGGAAAACAAATTAAGTCATCTTTTAAAAAAAAACTAGAAAAATCAACTTCTACGCCTTTGGAATTATTGCATATGGATTTGTTTAGGCCAAATGATGTTGCTAGCTTAAGTGGTAAGCTATATGCATTTGTTATTGTTGATAATTACTCTAAATTCACTTGGGTGCTATTCTTATCTCATAAAAGTGAAGTGCATGTTTTGTTTGAAAATTTTTGTAAAAGAGTTCAAATTGAGAAATGCTACTCCATTAATAATATTAGAAGTGATAGAGGTGGAGAATTTAAAAATAAAGAACTTAAATCTTTTTGTGAAGAAAATGGTTTCAACCATAACTTTTTCACTCCTAGAACTCCTCAACAAAATGGGGTAGTTGAAAGAAAGAATAGATCTTTACAAGAAATGGATAAAACATTGTTAAATGAACATAAATTACCTAGTTATTTTTGGGCTGAGGCCATTAACACTTCCTGCTATGTAATCAATAAGATTATTATTAGAAACAAATTGAATAAAACCCCTTATGAGCTTTAGAATGGAAGATCACCTAATATTGGTTACTTTAAAGTGTTTAGATGCAAATGCTTTATTCTAAATAACAAACACAACTTAAAGAAATTTGAACCAAAATCTAATAAAAGAATATTTCTTAGTTATTCTTCTAATAGCAAAGTCTATAGAGTCTTTAACAAAACTTCTCTAATTGTTGAAGAATCTATGCATGTAATATTTGATGAATCTAATCCATTTGAAACCAAGAAAATTGATGAAGATGATCGAAATGATAAAATAGAAAACATATCTAAAGATATAGTAGATTTGAAAATCAATAAAGAAGATAATGAAAATCAAGACAATAATAATGATGATAAAACCTTAGAAGTTGAAAACTTAGATGAAAATGAAGAAGAAAATGAACATTAACTTCCTAAGGCTTGGAGATTAATTAAAGATCATCCTAAATATTTAATACTTAAAAATATGAAACAAGGTGTAAGAACAAGAAGAAATATTTGTAATAACCTTACATTCCTCTCATAAATTGAACCTAAGAATGCTCTTGAAGCAATTAATGATGAATCTTGGGGAATTCTTATGCAGGAGGAACTAAATCAATTTGAAAGAAATCAAGTATGAGATAGTACCTAAACCTAAAAATAAATCTATAATTGGTACTAAATGGATTTTTAGAAACAAAAAGGATGAAAGTGAAAACATTATTAAAAATAAAGCTAGACTAGTAGCTCAATGATACAACTAAGAAGAGGTAATTGATTATGATGAAACATTTGCCTCTGTTGCTAGACTTGAAGCTATTAGAATGCTTCTTGTATATGTTAGTTTTAAAGATTTTAAACTATATCAAATGAATGTTAAAAGTGTTTTTTTAATGGATTTATTTCAGAGGAAGTATATGTTGAACAACCTCCTTCTTTTGAAAATCATAAAATGCCTAATCATGTGTTCAAACTCAATAAAACCGTTTATGGTTTAAAGCAAGGTCCTAGAGGTTGGTATGATAAATTAAGTGACTTCCTACTTGATAATGAATTTATTAGAGGAAAAATTGATACCACATTATTTATAAAGTCCAAAAATGATGATATGCTTATAGTGCAAATCTATGTAGATATTATTTTTGGTTCTACTAATGCAACTCTTTGTCAAGAATTTGCTAAAACTATGCAAGATGAATTTGAAATGAGCATTATGGGAGAGTTGAACTTCTTCATCGGGCTTCAAATCAAGCAAACAAAGGAAAACAACTTCATCAATCAAGTCAAGTACACAAGAGAGCTTCTTAAGAAATTTGGAATGGATAACTCAAAGGAAGCTGACACTCACATGAGTCTATCTACAAAGTTGGATAAAGATGGAAAGAGCATAAATGTGGAAGAAACTAAGTATCGAGGTATGATTGGTAGTTTATTATACTTAACTGCTAATAGAACTGATATCATGTTTAATGTTTGTATATGTGATAGATTTCAAGCTAATTCTAAAGAATCATATATGACTGCTATAAAAAGAATTTTCAAATATCTAATTGGAACAATTGAATTAGGACTATGATACCCTAAGAATACATCACTAGAACTAGTTAGTTATTCTGATGCTGATTTTGTTGGATGCAAAGTTAATCGGAAGAGTACTAGTGACACATATCACTTCTCAGGACACTCATTAGTTTCATGACCTTATATGAAACAAAACTCTATAGCTCTATCTACAGCTGAAGCTGAATATGTAGTAGCTGAGAGTTGTTGTGCTCAAACACTCTACATTAAACAACAATTAGAGGATCTTAAATTATTCTATGATAAAATTCATATTAAATGTGATAATACAAGTGTTATATGTATGACCAAAAACCCAATTCAACATTCAAGAACTAAACACATTGAAATTAGATATCATTTCATAAGGGATCATGTTCAAAATGAGGATGTAATGTTGAAATTTGTTGAAACAAATAACCAACTTGCTAACATATTTACTAAACCACTCCCTTATAATAGATTCAATACTTTAAGAAGAGAATTAGGAATTATTAGACTATGTGACATTAAATGAAAATATGTCTAGTATGAAAAAATGAGAATTCTTGGTTGAATGTGCTTCATGATGATATGTGTTGAATTATGGAATGAATTTAATATGTATATCTACTTGAATTGAGGTTTTGAATGTCTAAAATAACCCTATGTTTATTAAAAAGAAGATTTAAAGCTCAAGGAATTTGGATTGATCTTGAAAAATCAAGAAATTCAAAAATTCTGTGTGGACTTGACGACGAGTCACTGTACAAAGTTGTACTCGTCGACGAGTTCATAAAACAGTAGGTTGAGTTTGGCCACTCGGCGATGAGTCCTCACTACTCGTCGACGAGTGATATAAAAATCAGAGTTTTCTTAGCTACTTGGTGACGAGTCCAACCTACTCATCAACGAGTGACTGCAGGACTAAAAATTAAAACCTAATTTCCCAAATCATTCACTGTACATACTTTTCAAATCCGGTTTCCCTCTCATTCCAAACTCCCTAAAATCCTCTTCATTTCTCCTCCAAATCATTCCAAACCCTCAATCTCTCT
Organism: Tetracentron sinense; assembly: GCA_015143295.1. Classification (NCBI taxonomy): domain Eukaryota; kingdom Viridiplantae; phylum Streptophyta; class Magnoliopsida; order Trochodendrales; family Trochodendraceae; genus Tetracentron; species Tetracentron sinense. Next base: position 1,509,180 of record CM026553.1, on the reverse strand, counting down.
ATCCATCCAAAGAAATGACTCCTTAAATGAAAAATCCATCTATGCCGCAAGCAAAGAAGAAAGCTACTGCAGCAGAGAAAGGCAAGGATAAGGTAGCTAAGCCGTCCTAGAAGGAAGCTCCAAACCTGTTCTAGTCCAAGGCAGCCCAAGAGAACTACATGCGGATTTTCATAAAGAGAGAACCTATCTTGGGTAAGGTTCTAGATTTTGCTCTTTTCAAAGAAATAGGTCTAGATGTTCTTTCTTCCAAATTCCAAGCCCTCAAGTGGCATAGATTTCTTGAATTTAGAGAACCCATATACCCAGACCTTATCAAACAATTTTACTCTCATCTCACTTATGACAAAAAAACAAAACCTCTTACTTCCTATGCTCATGTCAAACGTATTTCCATCAATCATGATGAACTTCAATCTATACTCAAATTACCATGTGGGGAATTCCAAAATTACACCACTAATCAGTTGGTTTCTTATGAGGGATTTGATGTCTTAGAGGCTTTGAAAATAATGTGTGTCAACAAGGATATGACAAAGCCTGTCCCTCCTAAGCTCAAGGATCTCACTCTTGATGCTATGTCGCGCCCCAAAATACCCCCTAGAAGTTAAGGGATACATTAGGTGTGACTATACGTACCTGCCAAACCATCCTGTAATGAATAAGGTGAATACAATACTAACCCAATGATAATCAGAGCGCGGAAGCTAAACATAGGTTACGGAAGCGTAAACTAATTTTTTCTTTTCTTTATAAGTTTGTATCCCAAGTGAAAATATACCTAAAACATATCCAAACCTAAGGTGGACAGGCCCACCTATCAAATATCAAAATACACAAACCCTCTCGTACTCTCCCCTCAATAGTAGTTGAGGTATGGCCACACGTCGAGGTCTCGGTCCGCCTGAGACTGTAGTGGAATAGACGGCTCTCTCTCCTCTATGTACTCTTCCTCAACTCAAGGCTCCGGGTTGAGGCTCCCTCAGTACCTGCCGACATGAAAGTCTGGTTGAGCATGGAATACTCAGCGAGTACAAGCTACTAGCTGACCATGACAATAATAAAACACAACAACAGTAATACAATACAGAGCAGTAAGAGGAACATCACGAAGAAACAATGTTAAACATGATACAATACAATCATCTTGACGTGCGTGCATGAATGCGAAAACTCCGATAAAACTTATGCTTGGAAATCCGTTTCATATCTCGGTATGGCTTGAGGAAATCATGTATGCGTGCATGCATGAATGCCTTGTCATCATCTTGTAAACTTGCATCTTGTAACTTGTGAGCCAGAGGCTAGCACCCGAATCTCCCTGGGCTGCCAACCTCCTTGATATATGGTTCTCTTGTGAGCTAGAGGCTAGTACCCGAATGTCCCTAGGCTACCAACCTCCTTGACAATACGTGAATTTTAGTTACTTGTTTAGTTTTCTTGTGAGGCAGAGGCTAGTACCCAAATGTCCCTGGGCTACCAACCTCCTTGATATATGATTTTCTTGTGAGCCAGAGGCTAGTACCCGAATGTCCCTGGGCTACTAACCTCCTTGACATGTAGTAATTTCATTTTTCTTGTGAGCCAGAGGTTAGTACCCGAATGTCCCTGGGCTCCCAACCTCCTTGACATGCAATGTTTTCTTGTTGATTATTATATGCACGTGCTCTTGAAATCTCTGTTCATGCAAACATGCGTGCTCGTGTACGTGAAAATGGTGACAATTATGAGAATACGGATAATAAGAGAGATATGGCGTCACAATTCAATTCATAGTATAAGCATAGGTAACTTGAGTAATCTACATGGCATTTGATCAATTCATTATTCATAAGAGCATATGCATAGGGCCTACTTCCATTTATTCATTTTAGTCATTTATTCATAGTTTAGGCATTTTGTCCAACACAAAACCTACAATGTTCCTTAATAGTTCATCTTCTTCTTTTTAGTGCATGTTTTCCATCCAACCATCAAGGTAAGTTCATTATTGGTAAAATGCCCATCCTCCATATTCCATATCATACATCATACATTAGGCATCCCATCGCCTCAATCAACACCCCATACACATCCATACCCTTTTCTTATCTTATTTATATTTATTGGAGATGTTACATTTCATAGGGAAAGAAAACATAATAGCAAGAATCACATTTCACTTTGAAGATAACTAGATTATTGCTAGGGGAAGTTAGTAGGGTGTACTAACCTTGAATCAAGGCTTGATCTCGGTAGAAACCTTGATTGAAGCTTCAACTTGAAAGAAGAAAACCTTTTCTTTGAAGGAAGTTTGGTGTGGGGAAGAAAACCCTTGCAAAAACGCCGTAGGATCGCTGCCCTAATTTGGAGAAACGAGCTCCATGAGTACTTGAGCCTTGAACTTGAAGAAAATGAACTTGAGATGATCTAGGGTCTTCACCCCTTTGATTTCTTCTCAAAAGGACAACCCTAGGTTAGGAATCTCCTTCTCCTCTCTCTCTATCTCTCGAAATCTTCTAAGTATAGTGAATGAAGTCCTATGGCTCGGGCAAAGCCTTATAGGAAAGGGTTTAACCCCCAAAAGACGAAATAGCCCTTACTGAAATTTCTGCAAAAACCCGAAGACCGAACGATCGGTGGTTATGACCGATCGATCGGTTGCCTACCGAGCGATCAGTGTTCTTGACCGAGGGACCGGTCAAAAACATGCTCTCTAGAAAAATTTCTCATACAAAAAAGTTAACTAGTCGATAGTTACCGATCGATCGGTTTTGGGCAGATCAATCGCTACATTGGATAGAGCGATCGGTGCTCTGCAGGTCCAAACTGTTTTGGCCATATCTTTTGACTTGTTCGTTGGATTTCGATGATTCAACTTGCGTTGGATGGATTCGTCTTTCGAAATCGAACATTCCTGATATTTTAGAATTTTCAATTTTTTCCTTATTTATTAATTAGACTACATGGAAGGCCAGTTGGCTACGAAAGTGTTATTCATTAAGTATAGAAAAGTTCAGGGTGCTACATTCTGCCCCCTCACAAAAATTTCGTCCTCGAAATTTGGACGATACATACATGCATAAGACCATAACAATTACAAGGGAATGTCAAGGCCCTAAACAAATAACTGAGGATACTTTTCTCGCACTTCGGCTTCTCGTTCCCATGTAGCTTCCTCCCTTGAATGGTGTTGCCATCTTACAATAACTAACGGAATGATTTTGTTGTGCAAGACTTGATCCCTTCTATCTAAGATCTGCACCGGTTGCTCAACTAGTGTAAGATCCTCTCGGATTTCCACCGGATCAAGCTCTATGACATGGGAAGGGTCCGAGATGTACTTCCAGAGCATGGAGATATGAAACACGTTGTGGACCGCCGCCATATGAGCGGGCAAAGTAACACGGTAAGCCACCTCACCGACTCTAGTAATGATCTCGAACGGGCCCACATATCTCGGGCTGAGCTTGCCTCTCTTTCCGAATCTCCTAACACCCTTGGTCGGTGAAACCCGAACAAATACCAAATTCCCAACTCAAAACTCAAGGTCCCGCCTACGGGTGTCAGCATAGCTATTCTGTCGATCTTGTGCGGTCTTCAACCTCTCCCGGATGAGCTTGACCCTATCCACGGTTTGGTCAATTAATTCTGGACCCAACACCTTCCTTTCCCCAACTTCATCCCAATACAACGAGGATCTACAACTCCTTCCGTTCAAAGCCTCAAAAGGTGCCATTTGTATGCTTGCCTGGTAACTATTGTTGTAGGCAAATTCCACCAAAGGTAGGTGATCTTCCCAACTTCCCTTGATGTCTAGCATACATGCCCGGAGCATATCTTCAATAACCTGATTCACTCGCTCTGTTTGCCCATCCGTCTGTGGATGGAAAGCCGTGCTAAAGTCCAACCGGGAAACCATGACACTCTGAAAGCTTTTCCAAAACCTGGAGGTAAATCTAGGGTCCCGATCCGAGACAATGCTTACTGGTATCCCATACAACTGAACTATTTCTTCGATATACAATGCAGCCAACTGATTGGAATTGAAGGTAGTCCAGTATGGCAAGAAATAGGTGGACTTCGTCAGTCTATCGACCACAACCCATATAGCATCGAAGTTTCTAACCATCTTCAGCAACCCCACAATGAAGTCCATAGATATGTGCTCCCACTTCCACTCGGGAATAGGGAGAGACTGTAAAAGTCCAGCCGGTCTCCTGTGCTCGGCCTTGACTTGCTGGCACACCAAGCATCGGGACATGTACTCCGCTATTTCTTCCTTCATGTTCCGCCACCAAAAGTGCTTTTTCAAGTCCCTATACATTTTGGTACCACCAGGGTGAACGGTGTACTTGGACCGGTGAGCCTCGGGTATAAGATTTTTTCGTTTAAGCTTCTCATCAGCTGGGACACATACTCTTCCCTGGAAAGTGATAATCCCATCATCCCTCACCGTAAAATCCTTGCTGCCACTCTTAACTGACTTGTCTCAGCAAGAAAGTAGCTCAGCATCCATTCCCTGCAACTCCTTGATCATGCTCAAGATATATGGCCTAACTGTGATGTTAGCCATTACTGGCTCAAAGGTAGGGAGACTAAAACTGATGTCGAGGTTGGATGCATCCTCTAGCAACCTCCACTCCTTCAGCATCATATGCACCAAAAGTCCAATAGGCTTCCGGCTAAGAGCATCGGCTACAACATTCGCTTTGCCCGGATGGTATTGAATGGAGCACTCATAGTCTTTCAAAAATTCTACCCATCTTCTTTGCCTCAGGTTCAGCTCCTTCTGGGAAAACAAATACTTAAGGCTTTTATGATCTGTGAATACCTCAAATTGTTCCCCATAAAGCTAATGTCACCAAATCTTCAATGTAAATACAACCGCGGCGAGCTCTAAGTCATGAGTGGGATAGTTCTTCTCAGGCTCTTTCAATTTTCTTGAGGCGTAGGCAATAACCTTGCCGTGCTGCAAGAGTACGCACCCCAACCCCATATGGGAGGCATCACTATATACAACAAAACCGCCGCTCCCAGAAGGCACTGTGAGGATGGGAGCCGTGGTAAGGCGTTTCTTCAACTCTTGGAAGCTCACTTCACATTTGTCACTCCAACTAAACTTGGCATTTTTCCTCGTCAAGTAAGTGAGAGGTGCGGCCAAACTGGAGAATCCCTCCACAAATCTCCGGTAGCAGCCTGCTAATCCAAGGAAACTCCGAATTTCGGTGACACTCTTGGGTCTCTCCTAGCTCATAACTGCCTCAATCTTTGCTGGGTCAACTAGAATGCCCTTAGCTAACACTACATGTCTGAGAAATGCTACCTTCTCTAACCAGAATTCACACTTACTTAGCTTGGCATATAGCCCTTGCTCTCTCAACATCTCTAGAGCAAGGCGGAGGTCTCATGCGTGATCTTCCCGTGTCTAGGAATAGACCAAAATGTCGTTAATGAATACAATCCCACATCAGTCTAAGTATGATCGGAACACCCGGTTCATCAGATCCATGAACGCCGCTGGTGCATCCGTCAGTCCAAAAGGCATGACGAGGAACTCGAAATGCCAATACCGAGTCCTGAAAGCCATCTTCGGAACATTTTCCGCCTTGATCTTTAACTGATGATATCCCGATCTAAGAACAATCTTGGAGAAGAATCTCGCTCCTTTCAGTTGGTCAAATAAGTCGTCTATCCGTGGCAAGGGAAAACGATTCTTGATAGTTACCTTGTTCAACTGCCGGTAATCTACGCACATTCTCATTGACCCGTCCTTCTTCTTTACAAAGTGGACCGGAGCTCCCCATGGCGAGACACTCAGTTGGATGAAACCAAGTTGTTGTAACTCCCAATCTGTTTCTTCAATTCCTCAAGCTCTATTGGGGCCATTCTATACGGTGCCCTTGAAATCGAAGCGGTGCCCGGAGCAAGCTCTATAGCGAACTCGATCTCTCGGTCAGGAGGCAATCCGGGAAGTTCTTCCGGGAACACATCTAAGAACTCACTCACAACCGGAATGGCCGAAGAATTCGGTGTCTCTGGGTTTGCTATGCTCAAAGCTGGGAGGCGAGCAATGTCCCTTTCTCTCAATCCTAGGAAGCGAGAAAAGGCTTAACCTCTTCCGGCTTGAAGTTCACCATCTTTTCAAAGCATGCAACATGCCCATGGTGGTTAGATAACCAATCCATTCCTAGGATGACATCAAAGTCCAAGTCTTGGAAATCTAGGATGATAAGATCTGCTAATAGTTCATTCTCCCCTACTTGAACCACACCATCTTTAAATATTTTGTCTGTATCAACCGAATTGCATAGTGGAGTTGCAATGGTCAACTCCCGCTCTAACGGAGTACCCTCAATCGAAAATCCCTTCGCGAAACTAGGTGACACAAAGGAGTGAGTGGATCCTGTGTCGATTAACACTCGGGCGAGACATTCGTTCACTAATAAAGTGCCTGTGTGAGTAAGTAACTAATATCAGTAGATTTTAAACAATAACAAGCATCATATATAGGTAACCCTTGGTCAAATTAACAACTCATCAACCATAGAAATCATTTACAACTTAAACTCTAGAATTCTTGCGTACCTTGCACGACATCGTCGGATGCACATGCATCTCTCTCTGATAGAGCAAAAACTCGACCCTGGGTGGCTGGGCGAGGAGCCCGTGTAGACTGTGAGGCCCTCGAAGCTTGGGAAGAGCTAGGCTGATATGTCTGCCTCATCGGGGGCCTGCTCCCTTGAGACTGAGCTGACATGTGACGTTGGGGACAATCTCTAACTAGGTGGCCTTGGTCACCACAATGGAAGCAACTTCCGGTAGCCCTCCGACACTCTCCCACTGGATGCCTTCTTCCACAAAGGGTGCAGATATCATGCGCATAGGTGGGAGGAGCATATCCCGTAGCCTGAGTCACTGCAGGGCGAGGAGCCTGAGTGAAAGCCAAACGAAAAGCCAGTGGAGCAAAAGGGCGGGGAGCCTGTGGTGCCGAATATATCCTCTGTGACTAAGCTGGCCCTGCGGACTGATACAAGATAGTCCTTGCTCTTTTCTCTCTTGAACTACTCGACTGTCCTTTCTCCGTTCTTCTTCTTTTGAAGAACTCCTCGGAGTTTGACTCGGCCAAAAGTGCCTTGTCCACAACTTCGGAATATGTCTCATGTTTGAACATTGAGACTCGGTCCTTGAGGTAGGCCTTCAACCCCCTCGCAAATTTTCGGGCTTTCATAGCCTCAGTCGCTATCATATGTGGAGCAAATCTGGATAGCTCCAAAAACTTGGCGTCATAAGCCGCTACCGACATATTACCTTGCTCCAAGGTAATGAACTCAACTTCCATCTTTTCTTTCATCCCTATTGGGAAGTACTTCTTGTTGAAAACATCTAAGAATTCTCCCCAAGTTCAGTCTTGACTTTACCGGGTCAACTCTCGGGTCCGAAGTGCGGACTTCCACCAATGATCGGCCTCACCTTCAAGCATAAAGGCGGCACATGTGACCCTTTCCACTTCAGTAGGTGTTAATACCGAGAATATCTTCTCGAGTTACCGAATCCAACCTTCGGCAACAAGTGAATCAATGCTCCCACAAAAAGTTGAAGGCCTCATCCTTCGAAAAGCCTCTATTCTGGCTTGAGCTCGATTAGGAGGGGCCGGTATAAGTGCTGCATTAGGCGGAGTAGCCGGTTGCCTTGCCGCTAACATAGCCAAAGTCTCGGCTATTGAAGCAAAGGCTTGGGCAAAATCAGGTTGATCATCACCCGATGGAGCATCATTTCCGTTGCCCCGTGTATTGTATCCGCGACCCCGGGTATTGCGTCTCATGATTTCTCCTGAGAAAGACAATACAACATGAGTCTAACTTGGACACGCATTTAGTAACAATTTCGCAATTCAATCAATACATATTCATCAAGCATATTTACTAAGCACAATTAATGCACACATGGTATTCAACACAACATCGTGACATACAATCCGTGTTCCTAGCGTAGGACTCTAAGTTTGGTTGAAGTTCAACCAGTTTTGACCAAGACTAGCTTGTTAGTCTATACTTGGAATACAACTCTTTCATAAGACTCTATGGTGTTGAGTACTAAGTGACCCTAGGGACTCAAATGCCTAGAGTTCTAATACCACCTCTGTCGTGCCCCAAAATACCCCCTAGAAGTTAAGGGATATTTTAGGTGTGACAATACATACCTGCCAAACCATCCTGTAATGAATAAGGTGAATATAATACTAACCCAATGATAATCAGAGCGCGAAAGCTAAACATAGGTTGCGGAAGCGTAAACTAATTTTTTCTTTTCTTTGTAAGTTTGTATCCCAAGTGAAAATATACCTAAAACATATCCAAGCCTAAGGTGGATAGGCCCACCTATCAAATATCAAAATACACAAAGCCTCTCGTACTCTCCCCTCAACAGTAGTCGAGGTATGACCACACGTCGAGGACTCGGTCCGCCTGAGACTGTAGTGGAAGAGATGGCTCTCTCTCCTCTATGTACTCTTCCTCGACCCAAGACTCCGGGTCGAGGGTTCCCTCAGTACCTGCCGACATGAAAGTACGGCTGAGCATGGAATACTCAGCGAGTACAAGCTACTAGCTAACCATGACAATAATAAAACACAACAACAGTAATACAATACAGAGCAGTAACAGGAACATCACGAAGAAACAATGTTAAACATGGTACAATACAATCATCTTGACATGCGTGCATGAATACGAAAACTCCAATAAAACTCATGCTTGGAAATCCGTTTCATGTCTCAGCATGGCTTGAGGAAATCATGTATGCGTGCATGCATGAATGCCTTGTCATCATCTTATAAACTTGCATCATGTAACTTGTGAGCTAGAGGCTAGCACTCGAATCTCTCTGGGATGCCAACCTCATTGATATATGGTTTTCTTGTGAGCCAGAGGCTAGTACCCGAATGTCCGTGGGCTACCAACCTCCTTGACAATACGTGAATTTTAGTTACTTGTTTAGTTTTCTTGTGTGCCAGAGGCTAGTACCCGAATGTCCCTGGGCTACCAACCTCCTTAATATATGGTTTTCTTGTGAGCCAGAGGCTAGTACCCGAATGTCCATGGGCTACCAACCTCCTGACATGTAGTAATTTCAGTTTTCTTGTGAGCCAGTGGCTAGTAACCGAATGTCCCTGGGCTACCAACCTCCTTGACATGCAATGTTTTCTTGTTGATTATTATATGCACGTGCTCTTGAAATCTCGGTTCATGCAAACATGCGTGCTCGAGTACGTGACAGTGGTGACAATCATGGGAATGCGGATAATAAGAGAGATATGGCATGACAATTCAATTCATAGTATAAGCATAGGTAACTTGAGTAATCTACATGACATTTGATCAATTCATCATTCATAAGAGCACATGCATAGGGTCTACTTCCATTTATTCATTTTAGTCATTTATTCATAGTTTAGGCAATTTTGTCCAACACAAAACCCTCAATGTTCCTTAATAGTTCATCTTCTTCTTTTTAGTGCATATTTTCTATCCAACCATCAAGGTAAGTTCATTACTAGTAAAATGCCCATCCTCCATGTTCCATATCATACATCATACATTCGGCATCCCATCGCCTCAATCAACACCCCATACACATCCATACCATTTTCTTATCTTATTTATATTTATTGGAGATGTTACATTTTATAGGGAAAGAAAACATAATAGCAAGAATCACATTTCACATTGAAGATAACTAGATTATTGCCAGGGGAAGTTAGTAAGGTGTACTAACCTTGAATCAAGGCTTGATCTTGGTAGAAACCTTGATTGAAGCTCCAACTTAAAAGAAGAAAACCTTTGCCTGAAGGAAGTTTGGTGTGGGGAAGAAAACCCTTGCAAAAACGCCGTAGGATCGCTGCCCTAATTTGGAGAAACGAGCTCCACGAGTACTTGAGCCTTAAACTTGAAGAAAACGAACTTGAGATGATCTAGGGTCTTCACCCCTTTGATTTCTTCTCAAAAGCACAACCCTAGGTTAGGAATCTCCTTCTCCTCTCTCTCTATCTCTCAAAATCTTCTAAGTATAGTGAATGAAGCCCGAAGGCTTGGACAAAGCCTTATGGGAAAGGGTTTAACACCCAAAAGACGAAATAGCCCTTACTGAAATTTCTAATAAAACGCGAAGACCGAGCGATCGGTGGTTATGACCGATCGATCGGTTGCCTACCGAGCGATCGGTGATCTTGACCAAGCGACCTGTCAGAAACTTGCTCTCTGGAAAAATTCCCATACAAAAAATTTAACTAGTCGATAGCTACCGATCGATCGGTTTTGGGTCGATCGATCGCTACATTGGACGGAGCGATCGGTGCTCTGCAGGTCCAAACTGTTTTGGCCATATCTTTTGACTCATTCCTTGGATTTCGACGATTCAACTTGCGTTGGATTCATCATTCGAAATCGAACATTCTTGACATTTCAGAATTTTCAATTTCTCCCTTATTTATTAATTAGACTACGTGGAAGGCCAATTGGCTATGAAAGTGTTATTCATTAAGTATTGAAAAGTTCGGGGTGCTACATGCTAGGTTAGCTCACCACATAATCACCTATGATATTGTACCTAGAGGTGGTCATAGAGATTTTATCACTTTCTTTGATGTCTTATTGATTTGGTGTATCTTAACCACCAAACATATTGATCTTACCTTCATCATCATGCATGTCATGCGCGATGCATCTAAGAAATCTTTTGGCAAATTGTCATTTGGTCTAGCACTCATCAGAATTTTTAAACATTTTAAAATTCTTTTATTTGTCTATCAAGATAAGAAAAATCTGACTGATTCAAATGTATACTCAAAAGCAACCATTATGCGTATCGGTTACACCTGGATTGAGTCCAGTAATGTTTGGGTTCCAAAATCCCAAACCTTCCCTTGTACAGATCCTTCTTCCACTCCAGACCCCTCAGTTCCAATATCTACTTCTACTACTCCCCCTTCTTATTCTTCTCCTCCAGCACCTCCTTTCACCATTCCTGGTTCTTCAAATCCACTCCCTTCTTCCCATAATCCTATTTCTTCTCCTACTCATTCTCCTACCCATTCCCCTATCATTCTTCCATCTTTAGCAGCTGAGCCAGTGCTTCTAGTGGACCCTGAGACTGATGATGAGCTAGCAGCAAAGACTGAGGCTGGGCCTAAGTGGCCAGAGGTGATGGTAGATGTTGAGCTTCCTGAATCTTCACATAGACAGGACTTATATCATTTTAAGAACCCAGGGTAGCATTTTGAGCCTCCCAGCAGGCCAGCAACATCAGATGAGCAAATGAGCCTCATGGTTGGTCAGATTGCTTCCATGGCTTCGAGCAATTTTAGTTAGAGATGAGGCAGAGCCAGATGCAGTTTCAGGCTTCTCTGAGGGAGAGTTTTGAGAGGCTCCAGTCTGAGACTAGAGAGAGGTTATCATCTCTAGAGTCTAGGATGGAGGGTATCCTGTCAGAGCTGAAGAAGAGGGATGAGCAGATTGAGCCCAGACTTAAAGAGATTGAGATAGCTGGGGAAGTCAATAAGAACAGAGTGGACTCCATTTTATCTTTAATAGAGAGAAAGGCTGTGGATGCCTTAGTGGTCAGTGATAGGCTGGGTGATGATGTCACCAGTATAGGGAAGGCTGTGAATGTTCAAGTCATCTTCATTCATCATATGGCCGAATTATTAGATACTCAAGCTCCTGTCATTGGAGAGATGGCTGCTAGAGTTAATCAAGTTTCTATAGAGATGATAAGCATAAGGAATTGTTTGACTCTAGTTCCTATCCCTATGGATGTGGATGTCCCATCTCACCCTCCACCACAAGCAGAGTAGCCTCAAGCAAGGACTGAAGAGCAACCTCAAGACAAACCAGCTGATCAAGTTATTTCTAGTGACTCCTCTCGAGACCTATCCAAGGTTGCAACTCAGAAGAGAAAGAACACCTCTTCCAAGCCTAATAGCTCAAGGAAGAGACAAAAGCTTTGATGAAGACTTTGTTTTTGTTTTCTATTTTTTGTACTAACTGTTCTTTTTGGAAAAACTCATACTTGTACTTACATTTTTCGATATCTATATATGAGATCCTCTTTCACTTATATAATGAATTGTCTATTTAATTTTCTCCATTATATTTTTTGATGATGCCAAGGGGGAGAAAATGTAAATGTTGATAATGAGTTATGTTGAATATTCTAATGGTTACTTTATTTATGAATGATGAAAAGAAATGAAAAACTTCTTTAATGAAATTTTCTTTATGGAACTTCTCTTGGTTCAAAATTAACAACGATTAATTTATTATCATAAGAACCAATTCAACTTGAAATCAAATGGATACTTATATGTCTTTGGATATTTGAACCTTTGGGTGAGTTACTATGTTTATTCTTGAATGATCCTAAATATACATAAAAATGCTCTGAACATTTTTATAGAATTGCATATGTTAAGGGGGAGCTAACCTCAAAAATTTATTGGAATATATATATATTGAGGGGGAGCTCAACCAAATTCATTCAAATTATTATGTCATCATCAAAAAGGGGGAGATTATTAGCCTCAAGGTTACAACTCTAAGTATCCTTAATAGTTTCAATGATGACACAATAATGGAAAGATCATTACGATACTAATGTTTTCATTTAGTATGTGTACTTTCAGAGAAAAAGAGCATCAAGCTCATCATTCAAGTTATGAAGTATTGAAAAGATCAACAATCCAAGGAAATCAAACTCAAAATCCAAGCATAAGTCTTTTCAATGAAAAAGCTTCAAGGACTCAAGCCAAATCATGAAGACTTATTAAGATTGAAGCTCCATAAATTTAGAAAGAAGATCAACACTCAAAGTAGTCTAGTGTTATCTTTAAGAGTATATAGGACCTTGTAAAAGTCCTCAAGATATTGGAACATGATTACTCAAAATTAACTAGATAGACCATAGGAGACTTAGAATAGTTTGGACATCATTCTAAGGGCTTAAAAATGATTTAAATAATGTTTTTATGAATGCCTATGGACCAAGTAATCATTCCCATCTTTTTGGTCTCACTCAGATGAGTACTCTGTAAAATTTCAGAGAACTCGTCGACGAGTCTAAGTGACTTGTCAATGAGTGACAAAAAAGTAGCTTAGGTTTGAGCTCTGTCACACCACTCGTCGACGACCCCTTCTCACTCGTCGACGAGTGGTTGTGGGAACTAAGTATAACGGCTAGTTTTCAATGGCTAGTTCACATTAAATGTTCTCACAACGGCCATATTTCATTGCTAAACTATAAATAGAGCTTATTTATGAACAAACAACAAGATTCTTACACTATTCATTCATTATTCAATCTGTTCCAGCAATCAATACTCTGTTTTTCATTGAATACCTAGAATCCCAATCCTTCAGTTTTTGAGCATTCAATTCCAATTATCTTTGAGTGATTATTAGATTTGTATTCCATTCTTATCTAGCTCAGTAAGGAGCTTTCAATTTCGAATTTAAATATCCAACCACTCTTTGTAAAAGCTAACAAAAAAATCGAGGATTCTTGCACCAGTGAAGAAGAAGTTCTTCTTGTATCCAAGAGAGGCATTCTCTTGAAGAGATTTTATCCTAAGCCTGTGAAAAGGATTGTAAAGGCTTGCTCTCTGCCCTTAAAGAAGAGTACGATTAGTGGATTCATGAGAAAATCCTTAAAGCAGGAAACTTAAAGACGGGGACGTAAGCAAGTTGCTGAACCCCAATATCAAATCTTGTGTGTGGTATTCTTTATCTCTCCCTCTCTCTATTTATCTTGTTATTACTTGTAGCATTTGTGATTAACTTTTTAATTCCGCATAAATCACTTAGATAATTTTTTTAATTACCATTGACCCAAATCACCCCCTCCCTTTAGGGTCTATTAGTTGGGCAACAGAAGTAACACACCAAACCTAAGTGTCTAGTTTTTAGGAGAAATAGTTGGCAAGGTTCAAGGAACCAAAGGCAAAATGCTTAAGGTAACCTCCAAAGTGTAGCACCCCAGACTTTTCCGTACTTAATGAATAGCATATTCGTAGCCAATTGGCCTTTCATGTAGTCTAATTAATAAATCAAAGAGAAATTGAAAATTCTGAAATACCAGAAATGTTCCTTTTCGAAAGACAAATCCAACGCAAGTTGAATCATCAAAATCTGACGAATGAGTCAAAAGATATGGCCAAAATAGTGGAACCTGCAGAGCACCGATCGCTCGGTCCAATGTAGCGATCGATCGGTCCACAACCGATCGATCGGTTCAAACTGGCGATTGATCAGTCCACAACCGGTCAATCGGTAGCTATCGACTGGTTAACTTTTTGTATGGAGAAAAATTGCAGAGAGCATGTTTTTGACCGATCGCTCGGTCAAGAACATTGGTCGCTCGGTAGGCGACCGATCGCTCGGTATTAACCACCGATCGATCGGTATATCGTGTTTTGAAGAAATTTTATTAAGGGCTTTTTCATCTTTTGGGCGTTAAACCCTTGCCTATAAGGGCTTTCTCGAGCATTTGGGTCCTCATACATCATACTTAAGAGTATTTTGAGAGAAAGGGGAAGAGAAGAAGAGAGTTTTTCTCCTAGGGCATCCTTGGTGAAGAGATCAAGGGTTTGAACATCCAAGAATCTTCGCAAAGTTGGTTTTTCCTTCAAAGCCAAGCCTCAAGCTCGTGGGGAGTCTTTTCCAAAGCTAGGGCAGCGTTCTTGAAGGCATTCCTCAAAGGGTTTCTTCCCCACTCAAGCATTCTTCATGCAAGGGTCCTCCTTCTTCCAAGTTGGAGCTTCAATCAAGGGTTTCCACCCAAGATCAAGTCTTGATTCAAGGTTAGTACACCCTACTAACTCCCTTAGCCATAACCTAGGTTTTCCCATTTTAAATGATGACTCTTGATTTCATGATTTTCCTCTTTTTGAAATAAGCTATTTCCATTAAAAGGTAAACAAGATAATAATGGATGTTGTGATGTGTGGATGGATGGTGATTGAGGCGATTGGATGCCGTGTGGATGTTGTGTGATGTGTAAAATGGAAAATGGTGGAAGGGCATTCTATGAATAATGAACCTACCTTGATGATGTGATGGAAAATATGCACTAAAAAGAGTAAATGAAACTACGAAGGAATGTTGTACGCCGGATGTTTGATAAAATGTCTAAACTAGGAGTAAATGAAATAAATGAAGAAAATAGAAGTATGTGTTATGTAATTGTTCTTATAAATGATGAATTGATCAAATGCCATGTAGACTACACAAATTCTCACATGTTTATACTATGAATTGAAATTCAATGCACTATCCTTCATGTCATACATGTCATCATGGTTGCCACTATTGACAAGCACACAAGCAAGATCGAGGCATGAAAAAGGTTTTCCAATATGAGTTTTACCGGAGTTTTTGCATTCATGCACGGACGTCAAGATATTGATATTGTTTGATGTTCAATACTATTCATCTTATGCTGCTAGTATTGCTTTAATTGATATTTTGTATCGTGTTTACTGTTGTTATGCTTTTGTTATTGCAATGGTTAGCTAGTAGCTTGTACTCGCTGAGTATTCCATGCTTAACCGTACTTTTATGTTGGCAGGTATTGTGGAAGTCCTCAACCCCGAACCTTGGGTCGAGGAAGAGTACATAGAGGAGAGGGAGTCACCTATCTCATTGCAGTCCTAGGAGGATAGGGATTTGGACGTGTGGCCATACCTCGACTACTGTTGAGAGGAGAGTCTGAGAGAGTTCTTTTGTATATTTTGATATTTTGATAGGTGGGCCTGTCCACCTTTGACTTGATATGTTATGTATATTTTCACTTGGAATACTATTTTAGAGTTATAGAAGAAAAGAAAAAGTTAGTTCACGCTTCTGCACTCATGATTTGCTTCTGCACTCTGCTTATTGGAATTATTATATCATGGTTAGCCTTGTCCATTACAGGATAGTTTGGCAGGTATATACAGTCACACCTAAAATATCCCTTAACTCCAAGGGGGTATTTTGGGGCGCGACACAAAGACAAATTAAGATTATTGTAGAGAGGTCTAGGAGTCTGAGTGAGGAGGTGATGAAGAGTGCTCACCTATCTAGGGATAATCAAGGTGAGAACACTCCTACATACACTGAATATAGAGGAGGGATTAGTGTGAACCAAAGAGGTTCTAGGATTTGTCCTGGAAAGAAGAAAATTGGGAATGAGGTTAGGCTTCCAAAATCCTCTAAAATGGTTAGGGACCAAAGGGTCACTTCAAATCTTAGAAACATTTGTATGAGGAGCGAAGACCTCCAGGACTATGTTTAGTCCATTGGTGTCATTGCCTAGGGTGTGCTTTAATCGCTATATCTATACCTAGTGCTATGCTTACTTATGTATATTATTAGATTGGTTTTTCATTGTTTCTCTTTATGTTTGCACTTGCGTTGTGCACATCCAAAATTCCAAAAATATTTTTCTCTTATTTTAGTTAGTTGTTATTGCTTGAGTTAATGAAAATCCAAAAACAATAAAAATGAGAAAAACCAAAAACATAAGAAAGCTGAAAAATCAAAAAAGAGTTTTTTGTTTTATGGTTATATCTCTCCTAGCATATTGTACATAATTTTCATTCCTTGTATTCCATAATTGATCTATCATGTGTTCATGTGATTTTACAATCTAGGATCTCTTAAGGATAATGCATCTGTTTATGTCCTTTGGGTGTTAAAATTAGGCTATATCACTTATCATAAGTGTTAGAATTCAATAATTCATGACATGCCTTGTATTTCATGCGCATGCACTCTGACATGATTGTGGTTAAGGTTTATATTCCTATGTCATAGGAAATTGTGTTATCCTTCTATTGACACCTTCATTTGATCAATTCTGGATTGACCATTGGTTATGTTCCCATTTACTTGTGTCTTCCATGAAAAAGAAAAAGAAAAAGAATAAGGAAATGGGAAGGGCTACCTATTTGGATAGTGTGAAAGTCACTATTGGATGCAAACAATATGTAATGGCTACCTATGCAAATAGTAGGTATCTATCTGGGTTGCTAGTGAGAAAGCCCCTTGTAGCACCCTGGAACTTTTTGCTATGTATTGGAACTCATGCCAAGGTGTTATGCCTTTGTAATCCTTCTAATTCTATGAAATGAGGAAATTTAAAGAATTCTAAGTGTTAAGAAGTAGTATTCCTAAGTCGGATATGTCGAAAACCCGAGTTACTGAATCTTATTTGTAGATCAATCAACTTTAGGGGCAATTTGGTCAATAAATAAAGAAGAAATTGGAAATTCTAAAATGCCAGAAATGTTTCCCTTCGAAAGATGAATCCAACGCAAGTTGAATCGTCAAAATTGGACAACCGAGTCAAAAGTTATGGCCGAATTACCAAAGTAGGGAAAATAGGAGAAAATAACAAAATCTGGAGTGTGCGATCGATTGCAAGTCAGGTGCGATCGATCGCATGCAGGCGAAATGGTTTCCAAACTCTCTGGGCCATATGCGATAGATGGATCCCCCAGGTGCGATGGATCGCAGGGATCTGCGATCGATCGCAAGTATGTGCAATCGATCACATGCAGGGAAAATCAGACTGAAAGTGCTCGAGTTCATGTGTGATAGATCGCATCCAAGTGCGATCAATCTCAAGGACCTACGATCGATCGCAGATAAGTGTCCGATCTATCGCATGCGGTAGCAGATTCTGAATTTGAGGATTTTAAA
This sequence comes from Tetracentron sinense, assembly GCA_015143295.1. Taxonomy (NCBI): domain Eukaryota; kingdom Viridiplantae; phylum Streptophyta; class Magnoliopsida; order Trochodendrales; family Trochodendraceae; genus Tetracentron; species Tetracentron sinense. The sequence goes on along the minus strand of CM026553.1, from coordinate 1,491,466 downwards.
CCCTTGATCTATTAAGGATTGTCATTTGAGGGCTTTTCTAAACCAAGAGAAAGGAAGAGAAGGGAGAGAAAAGGGGGTTTTCCAAGAGGGTTTTGGATTGGAGAGAAGGATTAGCTCCAAATTCTTTCCCAAATCTCAAGATCTTCCTAATCCAAGCTCAAGCAAAATGTGGAATTCTCTGCCAAGCTCAGCAACGCCTTCCACGAGCTACATCAAGGGTTTTCTTCAACCTATTCAAGGTCGGTACCCTCTTTTCTTTGTTTTCCTTCATTTTGTGTTTTTCCTAATTTCTAAGTAAGATAATGAGATGGGATGAATGGATGAAGGTGGACGGTTGTGTGAATGTGAATGAGTGATTGGATGCCGTGTGTTTGTTTTGATGAATGAAATGGGAAGGGTATTGTACCAATAACAAACATACATGTGTGTTGTAAGCATTAAACCACCTAGTAATGCAAGATTTAGGTATTAATCATAATGAACATACCAAGTGTTTGATGAAATACCAAAATGAAGAAAATGCTAATGTTTCTTAGAAAAAACATGTGTGAATTTCATTACTTCATAGAGTGGTATGTTGTTAGGTTAATTGCTTATTTATTTGATTTAATTGTTGATCAAAAGCAAATGTTCTTTATATGCCATTGTCATCCTTAATTGTACACGGAACCACGAGCACGGCATGTAGTCCACGAGTAGGGTTTCAAGCATTAAACACCATGTTTTGTTTTCAAGATTTTATTCCCGATTCACAAACACCAGGACAAGGCCAAACGAAAGGGTTGGTAAATAGAGGTAGGGCATATCTTAAGATATGTTTTGCCTCGCTTTTTAACACGAACAAGAACGCCCCAATCATGCATGTTACATTCAATGCATTTCGTTAAAGAGGGGTCTCCCCTCCCTCACAAGTTGTTTCTCATTTAGGAAGAGGGGCCTCCCCTCCCTCACAAGTAGCAAGAACATGTTTATTTTCCAATCAAGCAAGCATGATACATGACATGACACGCGTGACACGTGCATTGCATAAGAAGGGGTTTCACACCACCTTCCCTCACAAGTTGCATAAGAGGGGTCTCCCCTCCCTCACAAGTACATCTCATTCCATGGCATGACAAGCATGATACATGACATGACACCCATGACACGTATGACAAGCATGACACGCATGACAAGCATGATACAACCATGACACTCATAACAAGATACGATATGAAAAGACAAGACACATGACAAGACAAGTTTTGAACACGAAAAGAGTATTTCAAGTCAAGCCAAGCACATGACGTTTTCAAGAGATTTCCGACTTTGATGTGATGCAATCATGAACTATAAACTGTTTGCTTTCTTGTTATGATATAAATTACTTTCTGCCTTATATTGTCATTGCTATGCTATGGCTGTTGGTTAGTATTTGGTACACGCTGAGTATTCCATGCTTAGCCGTACGTCTTATGTCGACAGGTGATAGTGGAGCGGCTGCTCCTTTCGACATATGTGTTCCTGGCCCATGGGTGGAGGAGGAGTACATCGAGGAGGTCCCTGCTGAGGAGCCTCACGTAGATGGTCACTATTAGGTGGTAGATTCTAAGTGAGAGATTGTGGGTGAGCTTGAGAGATTATATTCATGTATTTTGGGCGGGCATGTCCGCACTTTCTTTTGTGGGTCATTTTGTACAAACTTGGATCATGTATATACATAGGTTGTTAGACTTCCTTTGTGCCATGTTTGAGTAAACTTCCGCTATTTTTGTCCTCTATTGTATATGCTCCATGTATTTTGCAGGTTATTTCGTCAAGCAAAGCGTGTAAGTCATGATAAGTCGTCCAAGATTCACTCTAACTCCTAGGGTGGGTTTTGGGTCGCGACACCCCTGTTGCCAGTAGGAGAGGATTACCTACCCAAATAGTGTGAAAGTCATCATTGTAAGAAAAATATGGAAAAGATTATGCCTATAAAAAATTCTTACAATATGGCTATGTTTGTTGGAAAAAGAAACGAGAAGAAAAATTGCATAAAGACAAACAATGGAGAGTGATGCACTTAAATTCAAAAATTATGTATGTTTATGGATCTAAGTAGGTTTGACTTCTAGTATTATGATTTCTGGAGTTTCCCTAGTAAGTATAAAGTCAAATCTTCACTAGGAATAGAACCTTGAAATTGGAGTCCAGTCAGATCCTCACTACACACTTGGCTTTCTAAAAAACCGTACTAAATGTGACCAAGTGATTGTGTCTCTGCTTGACTATCCTGTGTGATGAAAATTAGGTAGATTTATCCTAATATTCTTTAATTTAAAATTGTGATATTTTATTGGGCATGTCATAATTATTTGTAGCTTGGAAGGCTGTTTATGCACTGTAGTGGCCCAAAATCCCGTATAGAAGTTAGGCGAGACTTTAGACGTTACTGTCATAACCTGGCAAACCATCCTACAAAATATACAAGGGATACTATAGTGGAAACGAAATAAATGCAGAAGCGTAACTCCATTTTTTTCTTTTCTATATATGATCGGTATTCCAAGTTTTTATACATAAATATGACTAAATGTAAAAGTGGACATGCCCACCCATCAAAATACAAAATAAAAAAACCTCACTAACTCTCCACTCAAAAATAGTCTAGATAGGGCCACCTATCTAGATCCCTATCCTCTTGAGGCTATAATGGAATAGGCGCCTCTTCTTCAACATACTCTTCCTCAACATATGGCCCGGGATTGAAGATATCCATCGGACCTGCCGACATGAAATGTACGGCTGAGTATTGAAATACGTAGTGAGTACACGCTACTAGCTAACAATGATATAATATAATTCATAGCTTACTGGAATTTAAACAATGTATTCATGAGCATTCATGAAAATCAAAATGCAAAACCTCTTGTAAATCATGTGTGCATAATTAATAGCTTGTACTTGAAATTATCTTTTTGTATTTACAAAAACTGTTTATCGTGCTTAAAATCTTATTCTTGTCTTGTTCTTGTTTTGTGGAATCATGCTTGTCTTGTTCATGTTTAGATTTATACTTGTCTTGCTTGTCTTGTCATGCTTATCTTGCGAGCCAGATGTTAGTGCCCTTGTAGCGACTTATGAGCCGGGTATGTAAATACCCTTCATCGAATATTATTGAAAACAACTTGTGAGCCAGGTATGTAAATATCCTTCAACGAAATAGAAAAGGTACACCAACATCCTTGACCGACCCAAAGTTTGGCATTATCATTCTTGCTTGCCTTGTTTTCTTGAAGCCAGATATGGCATATCCTTGGATATGCCCTATCCTTGACCGACCCAAAGTTTAACATTATCATTCGTTTCGTAAATCACTTGTCGTATTCTTTTGTTGTTTTTCATATCCTTATACTTAGAAAACTTGGTCATGTGTACATGCTTTTGCATAGTGAATGGTGTACATCATATTGGCATGGAAATACTTAAAGGAATAACATATGACATTGCAAGCATTTTTATAAACATGAGAGATCTTAAGGAAACATATATGTAGGCATTATAGAAATATGACATTTGTGGAAAAACCGTACAAGCATTGTAGTACTCAAGAAAAGCATAAAACGTGAAATCATGGCAATAGACATTACACATTTGACATACATCGCATAGATCATGGTTACTTAGCCTATTACATCCATCACATCCTTCATATTTTATACCTTTAGAGTTAGAAATTTGAAACACATAGAAGAAATCTCAACATTTCAAACTTGGAAAACTAGGTTTTGGAATATAGGTATTCTCTAGGTTAACTAGAAGGGTTTTCTTAAAATTTTCATTCACCATTCATACATTCAATTCTCATTTAAATCTTTATATAATAGCAAGGTTAAATAGTAGTAGTACTTACTTGAGGATGGAAGAAAGCTTAAGAAAGCTTGGGAAGATGAGATACAGTGCTTGACGAAGGATCCAAGCTCTACCTTTTGCCAAAACCCTAGCTTTCCCTTTCTTCCTTTCTAACTCTCCCTAAATTCTCTCAATTTATGCCTTGAGGGCTTATGAAACCCTCACCCACGAATTTGGGGGTTTTATAGAGTAAGGGGAGGTTAAAGGACCTTCCTACCCTTAATGAAACAGTCCCCCAGACCAAACTGGACAAAATGTCGGGGTCCCGGTCGACCAGCTAAGAGGGTTGGTCAACCGACCTTCTTAAAATGCCTACTGTAAAGCCCATTTCGGGCTTTTCGGTGACAGTTGGTCTACCGGCCAGGGAGGGTGGTCAACCGGGCCTTACACAACCCACCCACTGTTGGCCCATTTTGGCCTATTTTGTGACAGCTGGTCGACTGGCCTTGAGGGGCGGTCGACCGAGATTCATCAGAACTTGGTGAATCCTATGTTTTTTCCTTTCTCTTCTACTTAGAGTGCTTTCACTCTTCCATTAACTCACCTAGAGTGCTCCCACTCTTTTACCTTGGCTTAAACACCCATATACAATTATATTTTTGGTTCCATCACCATTTATTCATAATACCGACACCATAACACATCGAGGACCCATTTTGATAAAAAATCATTATTCATTGACAGTATTCACCAATAGGAAATGGATTTATGAGGTTCTACATCCTCCCCCTTTTATAGGAATTTCATCCTCGAAATTGGAATGAACCCCAAAATACATGAGATACCCTAAACAAACAAGTGCGGGTACCTTTCTTTCACTTTAGCTTCACGCTCCCACGTAGCTTCCTCCCTAAAGTGATGTTCCAATTGCACGAGCACTAGGGGAATAACTTTGGTGCGCAATACATGCTCCTTACGGTCCAAGATTCGGGCCGGTTGTGTAGCACCCTAGAAATTTTTGACATGTATTAAAGCCTTAAGATTATCTTCTTGAGTTAAAAGTTGAATTTCTGAAGTCGGATCTATTGAAAATCTGGGTCGCTGAAATTCATTTGCGGACCAGTCAACTTTAGGGATAATTTGGTCCATGAATAAAGAAGAATTGGAAGATTCTAAAATGCTAGAATTGTTCCTCTTCGAATGAAGAGTCCAATGCAAGTTGAATTGTCAAAATCTGACGAACGAGTAAAACGTTATAGCCGAAATACCAGAAAGGGGAAATCTGAAAAATTACGGTAAGAGTTACGAATGATAGTATAGACCCTACAAACGATCGTAGGTGAGCTACGATCGATCATAGAAAATCTAAGATCGATCGTAGAATTTCAGAAATGGGGAAAATTCTCGGCAACATTTACAATTGATCGTAGGAAACTATGAGCGATCGTAGCAGATTTACGATTGATCGTAGATATATTACGATCGATCGTAGATCGTAAACCCAGAATTTTTATACAGGATTTTTAGGATTTCTACCCTTTGTCTATAAATAGAGGGTGACTTTTGGGGGTTTTTTTTTACCCTAAACCTAAAAGAAGGATTAGAGGAGAGAAAGAAGAAGGAGATTGAGGATTTGCAAGAGGAGTGGTTTGGAGATCAAGGTTAGATTCTCCATCAAGCTTGGATCTCCTTCAAGCAAAGGATCATTCTTCACCAAGTTGGGATTCCAATCAAGGAGGATTTTTCTTCAAGTTAGGAGCTCATCCTCAAGGTTAGTACACCCTTTCTAGTTAATGTAGTAATAACCTAGGTTTCTTTTTAAGAATGCTTGTGAATGATTGTATGTATTTCCCTTTTCATTAAGCATGTGTTTTGCCTCAATAAATAAATAAGATAGACCAAATGGGTGTGAATATGTGGGGATGTGAATGTTGTTGTGTGATGAAAAATGGGAAGGGCAAAGTCTTCATAATGAACATACTCAATGTGTTTGATGAAATGCATGAATGAGAACTTAAAGAAATAAACCAAGATTTTGAAAGCATGAGTTACATGATGTTTCCCAATTATAAGTGGTATGCATATGCTCATTTCATTTCTTGAATTCTCGTACGATTATGGAAATATTTAAATGTTATATGTCATCATGATTTCACAAGTGGTTATGCACGAGCACGCATGCATAAGGACATTGTCAAGGAGGTTGGTAGCCTCGGATTGTGCGGGTGCTAACCTCTGACTCAAAAGAAAAGAATTGAACTGTCAAGGAGGTTTGTAGCCTAGGGATGTGCAGGTGCTAACCTCTAGCCCATAAGAAAGGCTCATAAGGACATTGTCAAGGAGGTTGGTAGCCCCAGTTAAGGGTGCTAACCTCTGGCTCATAAGAAAGGCTTATAAGGAATTGTCAAGGAGGATGGTAGCCCAGGATTGTGCGGGTGCTAACCTCTGGCTCATAAGAAAAGTGTTGAACTATCAAGGAGATTAGTAGCCCAGGATTGTGCGGGTGCTAATCTCTGACTCGTAAGAAAACTCAAAAGGAAAGCTTATAAGGACTCATATGACTCACAGACGTGTTTTGGTTTCCATGATAGTTATAATGTAATGAATGCTTTTGTATAGTATTGTTTTGAATGATTATGAACTGTACTCTTTCCAGCACTTGCAAATGATATTTTGTTCGTTATTACTATTGTTAACTAGGACCTTGTACTCACTGAGTATTCCATGCTCAGCCGTACATTGTATGCCAGCAGGTACACGTGCCCCCTTTGACATCTATGCTCAGGACCCTTGGATAGAGGAAGACTATGGCGAGGAAGAACCATATGAGGATCCAGTAGTCGAGCCTTATGATGAGGTAGGGGATTTAGACAATTGGCCCCATGGGGGTGACTATTGAGTGAGAGAGAGTTGTATGATGTCTTTTGTATTTTAATAGGTGGGCATGTCCACCTTTACTGATATGTTTTGTACATATACTTGGAATATGGAACATTTATAAAAAGGAAAAAGTTGGTTGCGCTTCCGCAATATTTTAGCTTCCGCACTTTGTGTTATATCTCTATTAGATCATGTTATGCCTTGTTCATTATAGGATGTTTTGCCAGGTTAAGTATAGTCACACCTAAAGTATCCCTTAACTCTTAGGGGGTATTTTGGGGCGTGACAGGTTGTTCCACCAACGTGAGGTCTTCTCGAATCACCAAAGGATCCAACTCGATGACATGTGACGGATCTAGGATGTACTTTCGGAGCATGGAAACGTGAAACACATTGTGAACGGCTGCCATGTGAGTGGGTAGAGCTACCTGGTAAGCAACCTCACCAACTTTGGTGATGATCTTAAATGGACCCACATATCTAGGGCCGAGCTTGCCCCTCTTCCAAACCTCATAACACCCTTTGTCGGTGAAATCTTGACAAACACAAAATTGCCAACAAAAAATTCAAGATCTCTCCTATGGGTGTCGACATAGCTCTTCTGTCGATCCTGTGTAGGCTTCAACCTTTCCCTGATAAGCTTGACCGTGTCTATGATCTGTTGGATCAACTCTAGACCCAAAACTTTCCTTTCATCAACTTCGTCCAAGTATAGAAGATGTAGAGCCCCGGACCTTTTCACATTTAATGCATGACACTTTCGTTGCCATTTTGCCTTTAAAGAGGTAGAATTAATAAATAAGGAAGAAATTGGAAATTCTGAAATGTCAGAAATGTTCCTTTTCGAAGTACGAACCCAACGCAAGTTGAATCGTCAAAATCGGACGAACGAGTCAAAAGATATGGCCAAAACCGTCTGGACCTGCAGGCAATCGTAGCTTGGAAGGCACTAAGGACGTAGCTCGGAAGGCACTAAGGACGTAGCTCGGAAGGCACTAAGGACCTCGGAAGGCACTAAGGAGGTAGCTCTGATAACGTGCTCTGACAACGTGCTCCGATAAGGCACAGACAACGTACTCTGATAACGTAGCTCTAGCTCTGATAACGTATACGTTATGCATCCGTTGTGCAACAGACAACGGGTACGTTGTACAACAAACAACGTGTACGTTGTACAGCTCACGACGGGTGCGTTGTACATAAGACAACGGACAACGAGCTCAGCACTATTCACAGCACAACGTGTTTGGCACTATTCACAGCACAACGTGTTTGGCACTATTCACAGCACAACGTGTTCGGCACTATTCACAGCACAACGTGTTTGGCACTATTCACGGCACAACGTGTTTGGCACTATTCACAGCACAACGTGTTCCGCACTATTCACAGCACAACGTGTTTGGCACTATTCACAGCACAACGTGTTTGACACTATTCACAGCACAACGTGTTCGGCATTATTCACAGCACAACGTGTTCGGCACTATTCACAGCACAACGTGTTCTGCACTATTCACAGCACAACGTGTTGGCACTATTCACAGCTCAACGTGTTCGGCACTCGTGTTTTTGGCAGAAATTTCAGTAAGGGTATTATGGTCTTTTAGTCGGTTCACTCTTACCTTAAGAGTTTAACCCGAGCCTTTAGGGCTCATTCTCAACACTTAGAGGGTTTGGGGGATTAGAAGAGAGGAGAAAGGGTTTCCTAAGCTAGGGTTTTGCTTTTGGAGAAGAATCAAAGGGGTTTTGAGACCCTAGATCACTTCAAGTCCGGTTTTTCTCCAAGATCACGGCTCAAGCACTCGTGGAGAGCGTTCCCCAAGCTAGGGCAGCACCTCACGGTCGTTTTGGAAGGGGTTTCTTCCTCATTTATTCAAGGTCGGTACTTCTTGCTACCCTCCTAGTTATAGTTCCTCTTTTCCCTTTATTTCTTTTGATTTTCTTTCATTTACACATGTGCTATGAGATGGATGGTTGTGAATGGTGAATGGAGATGGAATGGGCAATTGGATGTCAAGGGCTGTGTTGTGATGATTAAAATGGGGAGGGCATTGTATCCATAATAAACACACCTTTATGATGTGAGTAAACTCACCTAGAAAAGCATGATTTAGGTTTAAATGACTAATGAATAATGAACACACCATGTTTGATGAAATGCCAAGGTGAATAAAATGAGTTGTAAATTAGGAAATGCATGCCTAATAAATCATAAATATTGCTAGGGCCTATGATAGTGTGTTTTCTTGCTTTCCCTAAATGATATGAATATAACATTGCTCAATCATTGATGTTATACGTGTTGTAAAATTACCCAAATGTCATATTTAAATTTAAATGCAAGTATGTACACGGTTCCCACGAGCACGGCATGCATGACATGATTTATCGAGGTTTTCAAGAACATGGTTAGAGATGGGACATATCCTACGATATGTTCTACCTCGCTTTTCACAAGAAAACAAGAACCAACATTCCACGAGGGGTCTCCCCTCACTCACAAGTGCATATCATAAAGAAGGGCCTCCCTTCCCTCGCAAGTACATACATATCATGAAGAAGGGTCTCCCTTCCCTCGCAAGTGCATTGTATAAAGAAGGGTCTCCCTTCCCTCTCAAGGCATCTCTCAAGCGCATCTCACAAGGATATCTCACAAGTGTATCTCACAAGTTACATGATCACAAGCAAGCACGCATGACATGCATGACATGACACGTACGACACGCTCGACAAGATCAAGTAAGACAAACACGACAAGCTTTCAAGTACGAAAAGATATTTTAAGCCAAGTCAAGTGCACGATGTTTTCAAGAGGTTTTATCAGATTTCTACGAAATACAAGCATGATTATAAATTGCTTTACTTCCTTGTATGATATGAATTGTTTTCGTCTAACATATATGAATTGCTCCTGATTTATGTATTGCCATTTTTATGCTATGACTATTGGTTAGTATTTGGTACCCGCTGAGTATTCCATGCTCAGCCGTACTTCTTATGTCGGTAGGTTCTGAGGGAGCTGCTGCTCCATTTGATGTTTGTGCTCCTGGTCCATGGGTGGAAGAGGAGTACGTCGAGGAGCCTTTGGAGGAACCTCCCATAGAGGGTTACCAGTAGGTGGTGTTAGATTCTGAGTGGATTAGCTATGGGTGAGCATGAGTGATTATATCCATGTATTTTGACGGGCATGTCCGCACTTTCTTTGTTTGATTTCCTTTGTATTAAACTTGGACCATGTGTATATACTTAGAGGTTGTTAGACTTCCGCTGTGTTTTATAGTTATGTTTCCGCTGTCATCCTCTATTGTATATGCTTTGTGGGTTTTTACAGGTTGGTTTGTCAAGAAAGTCATGTAAGCCATGATTAGTCGTCCAAAGTTCACTCTAACTCCTAGGGTGGGTTTTGGGTCGTGACAGAAGTGGTATCAGAGCTTAGGCTTTAGGTCTCTAGGGTCACTTAGAATCTTATACCACGGCTTGACAAGAGCATATGTTAGGAAACAAGTTAGGAAGGAAGTGAGTCGGGAGCGAGTCTGGTTCCAAGTGTAAGACTAAAACTTTAGTCTTAGTCTAAAATGGTTGCTTTAATCAAGTACGAGTCCTAGGTACGCTAGAACACTAAAGTATAAGTATGATGTGATGTATATTAGTATTATACAACTAATACAAATTGAATTATTGTGAAATGGCATTGAAATAAACTGTGGTTTCAAGTTAGACTCATGTGGTGTTATTATTCTCAGGACTTTAGTCATGAGACAGAACACACGGGGTCGTGGACCACATACCAGAGCTTCCTCTTCTTCACGGGATGAGGATGAGTAGCCGGACCTCTCTTAGGTCTTGGGCTCTATTGCTGAGACACTCGCCATACTGGCGGCTCGGTAGGCTATACCATCATCGGCGGCACCTACTCCACCGCCCGCAGCTCCAGTACATCATACCGCTGGAGTTGAGGCATTCAGGAGATTGAGGCCTCCACCCTTCCATGGGAGTGTGGACCCTCTTGCTGCGGAGGCATGGATCCTCCAGATGGAGAAGATCTTTGCGGTCCTCTCGCCTATAGAGGAGGATAGAGTAGCATGGGCAGTTTTCATGCTAGAAGGTGAAGCCCACCATTGGTGGTTGTCCGCATTGAGGACGCGAGATTTGACCATGCAGGGTCAACCTTGGACTTGGGAGGAGTTCAAAGATACTTTTTACAAGAAGTATTTTCCGATTGGAGCACGGAAAAAGAAAGAGAGAGAATTCATCAACCTTGAGCAAGGTTCGATGTCTGTGGCTGCTTATGAGGCCAAGTTCTCGGAGCTATCACGCTTCGCGACACATATGATTGCCACCGAGGCAATGAAGGTGAGGAGGTTTGAGCAAGGACTCAAGGATGTCATCATGGAGAAAGTATCGGTCTTTAGGCACGCCACTTACGCTGAAGTTGTGGATAAAGCCTTGTTGGTTGAGACCAACTCTGAGGCGGTGTCCAAGAAGAGGGAATTAACGAGAGGCCAATCCAGTAGTTCAGCACCTCTAGAGAGGCGGGCTCGTACCGGCCCTTATCAGTATGCGTGGCCAGCACCACCGATGAGGCCATCTTATGCGCCTCCAGCTCCACGGCAGTATGTGCCTCAGGCACTGCGACCTCAGGCTCTTCCGGCCCCATGGCTTGTTGCACCTCAGACGATGAGGTATGCTCCACCTCCGGCCCCTCCGACTTATACACACGAGGTCTGCACTTCATCCGACCAAAGGCACCTGGCAGGAGATTGCTGAAGAGCATCGGGTGGATGTTTTCATTGTGGTCGCCAGGGCCATATGATCAGGGATTGCCCCAGTCGGCATTTACCAGGCCAGTCTCAGGGGATTAGGCCACCAGCACACCCAGCAGGATTATATCAGGCGTCATCTCAGACTACCCGGTCTACACCTCAGTCTCGCCAGGCGAACCAAGGGCGAGTTTTTGCCTTAACAGAGGCTGATGCACTTGCATCTGACGATGTAGTGCAAGGTTCGCAGTTGTAGCTTATTTAATTATCCGTAAATTAAACTGTTAAGTATTAATTGATTGTGTACGTACTTGGCATGTTATATATGTATATATACCTACATGTATACACTGTTGATGCATGGATTAACTCCGCTAGTTAAAATTTCAGGAACCCTACTAGTCAATGAGTATTTGGCTCGAGTGTTGATTGATACCGGGTCTACTCATTCATTTGTCTCGCCGAGTTTTTCAGAAGGCTTTTCTGTAGAGCAAAGTCAGCTAGAACCGGAGTTAGCCATTTCGACTCCTCTCGGCAAAACAGTATTGGCAGATAAAGTGTATAGAAATAGTGTGGTCCAAGTTGGAAGCCACGAGTTGGCGGTTGATCTCATCGTCCTTGGATTCCAAGACTTTGATGTTATATTGGGAATGGATTGGTTAGCAGCACATCATGGGCATGTAGCTTGCTTTGAGAAATTGGTACTCTTCAAGCCAGTAGAAGGAAAATCATTCCACTTTCGTGGGTTGAAAAGTAGATATATTGCTCGTTTTGCGGCGTTGAGCTTAGCTAACCCCGAGGCAAAGGACTCATCGACTATTCCGGTTGTGAGTGAGTTCCTGGATGTATTTCCAGAGGAGTTGCCAGGATTGCCTCCAGACAGGGAGATTGAGTTTGTGATCGAGCTTGCACCAGGCACAGCTCCTGTTTTCAGGGCTCCGTATAGAATGGCCCCTATTGAACTCAAAGAGTTAAAGGCCCAGTTGGAAGAATTACAAGGTCTTGGTTTTATTCGACCAAGTGTCTCACCGTGGGGTGCCCCGGTGTTGTTTGTTAAGAAGAAAGATGGATCGATGCGGATGTGCGACGATTACAGGCAATTGAACAAAGTCACTATAAAGAATAGGTATCCCTTGCCTAGGATTGATGACTTGTTTGATCAGTTGAAGGGATCGAGATTTTTCTCGAAGATAGACCTTCGATCGGGTTATCACCAGTTGAAGATTAAGGTGGAAGATGTTCCCAAAACTGCTTTCAGGACTCGGTATGGACACTACGAGTTCTTGGTGATGCCTTTTGGACTCACGAACGCGCCGGCAGCCTTTATGGATTTGATGAACCGGGTGTTCCGGCCATATCTTGATAGGTGCGTGATTGTATTTGTTGATGACATTTTGGTCTATTCCCAGACACGGGAAGATCACACACGCGACCTATGCCTTGCTTTGGAAATGCTAAGAGAGCACAAGCTATACGCCAAACTTAGCAAGTGTGAGTTTTGGTTGGAAGAGGTGGCATTCCTAGGCCACGTTGTTTCTGCAGAAGGTATCTCGGTAGATCCAAAGAAGATCGAAACAATTATGAGTTGGGCGAGGCCCAAGAGTGTTACCGAGATACGCAGCTTTCTTGGGTTAGCAGGCTACTACAGGAGATTCGTAGAGGGTTTCTCTAGCCTTGCAGTACCGCTCACTTACCTGACAAGGAAGAACGCCAAGTTTGTATGGAGTGATAAGTGCGAGATCAGTTTCACGGAACTGAAGAAGAGGCTTACTACAGCCCCTGTCCTTACTGTGCCATCTGGACCTTATGGGTATGAGGTGTATAGTGATGCCTCACACGTTGGACTTGGGTGTGTACTCATGCAGCACAAGAAAGTCATTGCCTATGCATCGAGGCAATTGAAGGAGCATGAGAAGAATTACCCCACGCACGACTTAGAGCTTACCGCAGTCGTGTTTGCACTCAAGATCTGGCGACATTACTTATACGGGGTGGAATTCTATGTGTATACGGACCACAAGAGCCTCAAGTACCTCTTTTCCCAAAAGGAATTGAATCTAAGGCAACGGCGTTGGATGGAATTTTCGAAAGACTATGATTGTGCCATTCAATACCACCCGGGTAAAGCAAATGTAGTGGCTGATGCTTTGAGTAGAAGACCTCCGGGGTTATTAGCATGCATGTTAGTGCAGGAATGGAAGCTACTTGAAGAGTTGGAAAATCTGGACATTAGTGTGAATGACTCTGTTCGTAGTCCTATCTTGGCAAATGTCACGGTTCGGCCATACATTATAGATTTGATCCAAGAATACCAAGCCACGGATGCTGAATTGTTGGCTTATCGGGACAAGGAAGTTGCTAAGGGTAGTGAGGACTTCTCTCTCACTAGTCGGGGTGCTATCACATTCAAGGGAAGGCTGTGCGTCCCAGCCAATGCAGATCTTCGAAGAGAGATTTTGGATGAAGCACACCGTTCGAAGTACACAGTGCATCCAGGGGGTACAAAGATGTACCGGAACCTTAAGAGTCACTTTTGGTGGCGGAATATGAAGAGGGAGGTTGCGGAATATGTAGCACGGTGCTTGGTGTGTCAACAGGTAAAAGCAGAACACATGCGGCCCGCAGGTCTATTACAGTCCCTTCCGATTCTCGAGTGGAAATGGGAGAACATATCCATGGATTTCATAGTTGGCTTGCCAAAGACGGCAAGGAGCTCAGATGCGATATGGGTAGTAGTGGATCGTTTGACGAAGTCCGCTCACTTCTTACCTTACCGAACTACTTTCAACTCTAGTCAGTTAGCCGCTTTGTACATCAAGAAAGTGGTGAGGTTGCACGGAGTGCCCGTTAGTATTGTGTCAGATCGGGATCCAAGATTCACATCACGATTCTGGAAAAGCTTCCAGGAGGCTATGGGTTCCCGACTTGATTTCAGCACCGCTTTTCATCCACAGACGGATGGACAAACCGAGAGAGTGAACCAAGTCATTGAAGACATGCTTCGGGCTTGTATGTTGGATTTTAGAGGCAGTTGGGAAGAGCACTTGCCTTTGGTTGAATTCACCTATAATAACAGCTATCATGCGAGTATCCAAATGGCACCATTTGAGGCCTTGTATGGGCGAAGTTGTAAGTCTCCTCTCTATTGGGATGAGGTAGGAGAAAAGAAAGTACTTGGTTCGGAGTTGATTGAGCAAACTGCAGGCACAGTTAAGATCATTCGGGATCGATTGAAAGCCGCTCACGATCGCCAGAAAAGTTATGCGGACACGCGTCGTAGGGACTTGGAATTTCAAGTAGGGGATCAAGTTTTTGTGAAAGTATCTCCTAGCAAAGGGATCATGAGACTTGGAAAGTGAGGCAAGCTCAGTCCTCAGTATGTTGGGCCTTTTGAGATTATCACACGAGTTGGTGAGGTTGCTTACAGGGTAGCTCTCCCACCTCAAATGGCCGCAGTTCACAACGTCTTCCATGTGTCTATGCTTCGGAAGTACATTGCGGATCCTTCGCATGTCATAGACTTGGAACCGTTGGAGATTCGAGAGGACCTCACCTTGATTGAAAAGCCGGTTTAGATTTTGGATCGAAGAGATCAGGTGCTTCGCAACAAGACCATCCCTTTGGTTCTTGTGCAATGGCAACACCATGCTCGGGAAGAAGCTACATGGGAGCGTGAAGCCGCAGTCAAAGCAAAGTACCCAGAATTAATTGAATGAGTTATTGTATAAGTTTGTATATGACTTGTAATTTTCTTTTTGGTTTGTAATGCAAGTAGCGTCTAAATTTCGAGGACGAAATTTTTGTAAGGGGGGGAGGATGTAGAGCCCCAGACCTTTTCACATTTAATGCATGACACTTTCATTTCCATTTTTCCTTTAAAGAGGTAGAATTAATAAATAAGGAAGAAATTGGAAATTCTGAAATGTCAGAAATGTTCCTTTTCGAAGTATGAACCCAACGCAAGTTGAATCGTCAAAATCGGACGAACGAGTCAAAAGATATGGCCAAAACAGTTTGGACCTGCAGTCAATCGTAGCTCGGAAGGCACTAAGGACGTAGCTCGGAAGGCACTAAGGACGTAGCTCTGATAACGTGCTCCGATAAGGCACAGACAACGCATAGATAACGTACTCTGATAACGTAGCTCTAGCTCTGATAACGTATACGTTGTGCATCCGTTGTGCAACAGACAACGGGTACGTTGTATAGCAAACAACGTGTACGTTGTACAGCTCACGACGGGCGCGTTGTACATAAGACAACGGACAATGAGCTCAGCACTATTCACAGCACAATGTGTTCAGCACTATTCACAGCAAAACGTGTTCGGCACTATTCACAGCACAACGTGTTCGGCACTATTCACAGCACAACGTGTTTGGCACTATTCACAGCACAACGTGTTCGGCACTATTCACAGCACAACGTGTTCGGCACTATTCACAGCACAACGTGTTTGGCACTATTCACAGCACAACGTGTTCTGCACTATTCACAGCACAACGTGTTGGCACTATTCACAGCTCAACGTGTTCGGCACTCGTGTTTTTGGTAGAAATTTTAGTAAGGGTATTATGGTCTTTTGGTCGGTTCACTCTTACCTTAAGAGTTTAACCCGAGCCTTTAGGGCTCATTCTCAACACTTAGAGGATTTGGGGGATTAGAAGAGAGGAGAAAGGGTTTCCTAAGCTAGGGTTTTGCTTTTGGAGAAGAATCAAAGGGGTTTTGAGACCCTAGATCACTTCAAGTCCGGTTTTTCTCCAAGATCACGGCTCAAGCACTCGTGGAGAGCGTTCCCCAAGCTAGGGCAGCACCTCACGGTCGTTTTGGAAGGGGTTTCTTCCTCATTTCTTCAAGGTCGGTACTTCTTGCTACCCTCCTAGTTATAGTTCCTCTTTTCCCTTTATTTCTTTTAATTTTCTTTCATTTACACATGTGCTATGAGATGGATGGTTGTGAATGGTGAATGGAGATGGAATGGGCGATTGGATGCCAAGGGCTGTGTTGTGATGATTAAAATGGGGAGGGCATTGTATCCATAATAAACACACCTTTATGATGTGAGTAAACTCACCTAGAAAAGCATGATTTAGGTTTAAATGAATAATGAATAATGAACACACCATGTTTGATGAAATGCCAAGGTGAATAAAATGAGTTGTAAATTAGGAAATGCATGCCTAATAAATCATGAATATTGCTAGGGCCTATGATAGTGTGTTTTCTTGCTTTCCCTAAATGATATGAATATTACATTGCTCAATCATTGATGTTATATGTGTTGTGAAATTACTCAAATGTCATATTTAAATTTAAATGCAAGTATGTACACGGTTCCCACGAGCACGGCATGCATGACATGATTTATCGAGGTTTTCAAGAACAAGGTTAGAGGTGGGACATATCCTACGATATGTTCTACCTCGCTTTTCACAAGAAAACAAGAACCAACATTCCACGAGGGGTCTCCCCTCACTCACAAGTGCATATCATGAAGAAGGGCCTCCCTTCCCTCGCAAGTACATACATATCATGAAGAAGGGTCTCCCTTCCCTCGCAAGTGCATTGCATAAAGAAGGGTCTCCCTTCCCTCTCAAGGCATCTCTCAAGCGCATCTCACAAGGATATCTCACAAGTGTATCTCACAAGTTACATGATCACAAGTAAGCACGCATGACATGCATGACATGACACGTACGACACGCTCGACAAGATCAAGTAAGACAAACACGACAAGCTTTCAAGTACGAAAAGATATTTCAAGCCAAGTCAAGTGCACGATGTTTTCAAGAGGTTTTATCGGATTTCTACGAAATACAAGCATGATTATAAATTGCTTTACTTCCTTGTATGATATGAATTGTTTCCGTCTAACATATATGAATTGCTCCTGATTTATGTATTGCCATTTTTATGCTATGACTATTGGTTAGTATTTGGTACCCGCTGAGTATTCCATGCTCAGCTGTACTTCTTATGTCGGCAGGTTCTGAGGGAGCTGCTGCTCCATTTGATGTTTGTGCTCCTGGTCCATGGGTGGAAGAGGAGTACGTCGAGGAGCCTTTGGAGGAACCTCCCGTAGAGGGTTACCAGTAGGTGGTGTTAGATTCTGAGTGGATTAGCTGTGGGTGAGCATGAGTGATTATATCCATGTATTTTGGCGGGCATGTCCGCACTTTCTTTGTTTGATTTCCTTTGTATTAAACTTGGACCATGTGTATATACTTAGAGGTTGTTAGACTATCTGTTTTATAGTTATGTTTCCGCTGTCATCCTCTATTGTATATGCTCTGTGGGTTTTTGCAGGTTGGTTTGTCAAGCAAGTCATGTAAGCCATGATTAGTCGTCCAAAGTTCACTCTAACTCCTAGGGTGGGTTTTGGGTCGCGACAGAAGAGATCTGCAACCTCTCTCATACAAGACCTCGAAAGGTGTCATCTGGATACTCGCCTGATAGCTATTATTATAGGAAAACTCAACCAATGATAAGTGATCCTCCCAACTGCCTTTGAAGTCCAACATGTAAGCTCAGAGCATGTCCTTTATAATCTGGTTCACCCTCTTGGTCTACCCATCTGTCTGAGGATGAAAGGTGGTGCTAAAGTCCAGACGGGAACCCATTGCGCTCTGAAAGCTCTTCTAGAACCTGGAAGTGAATCTAGGATCCCGATTGGAAACAATGCTCACTGGTACCCCGTGCAACCGAACCACTTCTTTGATGTACAGTGCTGTAAGTTGGTTCGAGTTGAACGTAGTTCGATATGGCAAGAAATGAGTGGACTTTTTCAGATGGTCCACTACTACCCAAATTGCATCCAAGTTCTTCACCGTCCTTGGCAATCCAACAATAAAATCCATGAAGATGTTCTCCCATTTCTATTCAGGAATCAGAAGGGATTGCAAAAGACCTGCTGGTCTTATATGCTTAGCCTTAACTTGCTGGCACATTAAACACTGAGACATGTATTCCACCACTTCCCTTTTCATGTTCCTCCACCAGAAGTGCCTCTTGAGGTTCTGATACATCTTTGTACCCCCAGGATGCACTGCATACTTGGACCGATGAGCTTCGTCCAAGATTTCTCATCTATGCTCCTCATCGGCTGGAACACATAACCTTCCAGTGAATGTGATGGTCCCTTCTCCATTCAAGGTAAACTCTTCACTGCCACTGTTAACTGACTTATCTCGGTAAGCAAATAACTCGGCATCCGAACTTTGTAACTCTTCGATCTGAACTAGAATGTAAGGCCTAACAGTGATATTAGCCATCACCGGCCTATAAGTAGGAAGGCTGAAGTTAGTCTCGAGGTTAAACACATCCTCCAACAACGTTCACTCTCATACCATCATGTGGGCCATGAGACTTCCTGCTAAGAGCATCTACCACCACGTTCGCTGTAGAAGCCCAGATCTTTATGGCATTTATTAAAGCCTTAAGAAGGTTTTCTTAAATGTATGGATGTTTGGGATGAATGAGTAAGAGTATAGAATACTTTTAAGTGTCATCGAAGGTTATGCCTTAACACACCCTTAACTTAAGTAGCTCTAGTTTTGTCACCGCTTATCAGAATCGAGTGATTCTTAAATTTTTTGGAAAAGGTGTTGAAACCCTCTTCGAGGTTCATGTTGATCATTTTTCCAGATTTTGAGTCGGGGTTAAGTCAAAAGTTAGATTTTCGGTGTTGGGGCTGTTGAAAACTTAGGCTGCGGAAATCCATTTCTAGACCAGTCAGCTTTAGAGCCCATTTAGGTAATTAAAAACTCAGAATTAGGAGTTGTCTATTAGATACAAAATTGTCCCCCTTTGAAAGACGAGTCCAACGCAAGTTGAATCGTCAAATCCGATTAGGGAATCAAAAGTTATGGTCAAAATACCGAAGCAGGAAAAACTCCACCCAGCCAGAGTATTCACTCGTCGACGAGTGAACCAAACAGAATGTGAAAATGTCCTGTTTGTCGACGATTTTCAACCACTCATCGATGAATGGAACCCACTCGTCGATGACTGGAATCCACTCGTCGACGAGTACATGCTGGAAATTGTAAATAAGGGATTTTAAAAGGGTATATGCGTGATTCTTCAACCCTAACTCTATAAATACCCAACTTTAATTTCATTGGATTAAAGGTCCTAACACTTTGAGAAACAACTTTTGAGAGGAAAAGGGGGTGAACTATGGTTCTCAAAAAGGGTTTTTCTCAAGATCAAAAAAGTCCTCAATTCCCATCTTCAAGCTTCTCAAGATCATCAAGGGAAGCAAGGATCTTGCAAACCAAGGGGATTCACAGGAGTTAAGCCACGGGGATCGAGTCCAAGGAGGTAGAGTTCAGCCTTCTCTTTTCCAAAGCTTGGATCTCCTTCCTAGAAGCTCGGATCTTACTTCTTCAAGTCTCTTCAAGCTTTCTAGGGCTCACAACCAAAGAGATTTGGGTTTTCCAAGGTTAGTACACCCTTGCTAGCTAACTTAGTAGTAACCTAGGTTTCCTCTTGAAATGAGTATGATTGAGCATGTGTCTCCCTAAATTCTTACCTAAGATCAATGATTCCCTAAATTTATACAAGATAAACTAAAGATTGAAGGGTGGATGGAATATATGGGTGATGGAGGCGATTGGATGCCATGTGGTTGTGATGTGTTGTGTGATAGAAAATGGGAAGGGCATTGTACACATAATGAATACACTCCATGTGTTTGATGAAATGTTAGAACAAGAAAAATATACATGAATGATTGTAAGAATGTTGAACACTACATGTTTGATGAAATGCATGAAAGAACGATTAAAGAAATTTAATGAAGACTATGCATGCATGATTCATGTAGTTTCCTAAATAGTAAATTTGATCAAATGCTCCACATAATTGCCCAAACTCTCACATGATTATAGGAAGGAACGAAATGCTACATGTTATCCCTTGAATTGTTTATATCATCATGATTTTCATGACTTGCTACGCACACACATGCATGCACGCATTAACCGAGGTTTTTCTAAAGTATAAGTATATGAGAATGACCAAGAACACGAAATGTGATTTATGAAATGAATGATAAAGCCGGACATCAGGCCGGTCAAGGGTAGGGCATATCGCAAGATATGTCATACCTAGCTCACAAAAAAACAAGTTGATAATGCCGGACAGAGGGCCGGTCAAGGATGTTGGTGCACCTTTACTATATATATATTCCCTGAATGATACTTATGTATCCGGCTCACAAGTCACTATAAGGGCACTAACATCTAGCTCACAAGTAAAGCATGACAAGGCAAGTCAAGACATGACAAGACAAACATGACAAGTGATTCTAAACAAGAACAAGCAAGACATGTGTGATTCCTATGAGACAAGACCAAGACAAGAACAAGTTTTTAAACATGAAAAACAAGTTTTAGAAAAACATGAAAGGCTATTTTAAAGAACAAGACATGACTTTTAAAATATGAGTTTTATCCGAGGTTTCACATCATTCCATGCATGTCATGATCATAGTATTGCTTTAAAATTCATGTTGTGAATTGTGGTTGCTTATTCCAATTGTAGTTAGTTATTACTATTGTTAGCTAGTAGCTTGTACTCACTGAGTATTCCATACTCAGCCGTACATTTCATGTCGGCAGGTCCAGGGGATACCTTCAACCTCGAAGCCATAGATTGAAGAGGAATACATAGAGGAAAGGGAGCCACCTATCCCAATGCAGTCACAAGAGGATCGAGACCTAGATGTGTGCCCATATCTAGACTATTGTTAGTAGAGAGATATTATGAGGTTTACCCATTTTGTATTTTGATGG
Organism: Tetracentron sinense; assembly: GCA_015143295.1. Taxonomy (NCBI): domain Eukaryota; kingdom Viridiplantae; phylum Streptophyta; class Magnoliopsida; order Trochodendrales; family Trochodendraceae; genus Tetracentron; species Tetracentron sinense. The sequence continues at coordinate 1,470,213 of CM026553.1, read as the reverse complement.
TGGGCATGTCCACCTTTACTTTCATTTTGTTTTGTATACGAACTTGGAATACTGATATGGTATATGGAAAGAAAAAAAAAATTGGTTTACACTTTCGCACTGTTTTGGCTTCCGAACTCTGGGTTATTCCTTCATTTTATTATGTGTTACCTTGTTCATTACAAGATGGTTTAACAAGTTAAGTATAGTCACGCCTAAAGTATCCCTTAACTCTTAGGGGGTATTTTGGGGAGTGACATTCGTCTTACCCGGTTGGTACTGAATAGAGCATTCATAGTCCTTCAAGAACTCCATCTATTTACACTGCCTCATATTCAACTCCTTTTGGGAAAATAGATATTTCAAGCTTTTGTAATCCGTGAACACTTCAAACTGTTCCTCATAAAAGTAGTGCTGCCAAATTTTCAATACAAACACCACTGCGGCTAACTCCAAGTCGTGCATAGGGTAGTTCTTTTCGTGATCCTTTAATTGTCGGGAAGCATAGGCAATGACATTCCCGTGCTGCATAAGAACACATCCTAGTCCGACATTTGAGGCATTACAATAGATTACGAAACCGCCACTCTCAGATGGCACTGTGAGAATGGGGGCCGTAGTAAGCCTCTTTTTCAACTCTGTAAAGCTTGCTTCACACCTGTCACTCCAAGCAAACTTGGCATCCTTCCATGTCAAGTAAGTGAGCGGTGCTGCTAAATTGGAGAACCCTTCGCTGGTCCATTCCCAAGGATCTGCTCCTTCAACTTCTTAAACTCTACTGGGGCCATCCTGTATGGAGCCATAGAAATTGGAGCAGTGCCCAGATCAAGCACTATCGCGAATTCAATCTCCCAATCTAGAGGCAATCCAGACAAATCCTTGAGAGATGGAAAGTATGCCTCTTTTTAATTTTAGAAGGGCATACATCGAATCCTAAGATCTGATTATAGTTCTAATTGATTTTATTTAATGAAGGATAAAAAAAATTACCTTCACGACTTTGATATAAAAAAGTCGTTTCCACGATTTGAAGGATAGAACGATACCCGCTAAACTTCGTAAGTGAAAAAGTCTCATTCGCGATTCACACGAACCTTCTTTTTATTTAAAGATTTTCGCCAATGGAAGCTAATGACCCTTACAATCCAAGTTCTATGATCTTTTATTTTTCTCTTGAATTCAAGATCCTTTCTTTTACAAGATTGGTTCTGATATTATTCAAGATCAAGCAAAAACCAAGAGAGAAGAGAGAAGAGAGCATGAGCTACAAGGGAGAAAGAGAGGAGGCCGAATGGAGTGGGGGCTGCAAGGGTGGGCATCCCACTCTATATATAGGCCTAGGGCCTTCTATTCTCTTTAGTTCTAATTTTAATTAGAATCTCCCAACTTGATTCCTTAATGATACTTTCCTAATCCAATTAGGCTTTATCAAAAATAGAAACCAAATAATTAGTAACTAATCTTATTCCTATTTAGTAGGAAGTCATTAATTAGTAACTAATCAATTTAGCAACTAACCAATTTAGTAAATAATCAATTAGCAACTAATAAAGTAGTATCTATTGAGGTGGGCATCCCACCCTAGGTGGGCCCCACTACCTCACACCCCTCTATGAGTTCCAAACTCATGTGGATCAATGTTTTGATCTTTATCAAAATTCCCATATGGGTCCTACCCATTTAATTAATCACATCTTATGTGATTTGATTTATTAGAGCTTCACTATATCATATAGCGAATTACATGGAGAATTTAATTAATTCAATTAAAGCTTTAAGAAGGTCCTAGTGTGTGGGATCTAAAGGGATCTCTCATTTCCGGTAGTGGGACCAAGTGCTTAACCTTTTTGGTTGAGTCCTGTTGCTAGGAAACACTTTCCTACAATTCCATTAGGATCTTAGAATTTTATCTATTACAAGGTTTGTTTACAAATATGTTCTTCCACCTCCAATATTGTTATAAGCTTACGGGAAAATATCTTACACTGTCTGTAATCCCTAGCTTATACTGAGAACTCTTTCTCTTTGATACTTTTAGTCAAACTTGGACTTTCAAAAATATTTGAAATAAGTTTAAAAGAAATAATAATAATTATTACTTTCTTTTATATATAAAATAACATTCTCGATAAAAACATTTCATCAATAAATACCAGTGCTGGTTTTCCAAATCCAGTTTGACAAGTATCAACTCAATATAAATTACTCTAAGAGATGAGTGGTGAATTCCTTGTTGAGCGTACACACACTTCTTCTAGTATAGCTTACATAACCCAATGAGCCCGTACTTAGTCCGGTGTATTGGACATTGACAATTGGTTACATCAAAGTTATATAGACAAATACTATAGAAAATGTTGACCTCTTAGGTTAAGGACATTCTGTCAAATGGACTACCCTAAATATACAGACAACATATTTCTAAGTGTATCCACTAAGCGATCCTGTTTTAATATAAGTATTTCTTACTTATATCCACATCTTAGTCAAGAGACCCTTATCTCAGTGATTGAGATTCATCACTCCATCATATGTAACTAACCATGTGTAAGTTAGTAGGAATACATTATCCAGATGTATCCTAAATAACTTAGAACAATTTTAGGTCTATAAGGAACCGAAAAACCATATCTCCTTAGCAATTGGTTAAAAACCAGCTGGTTGGTTTTCCTATAATGTTACCTAAGGGATAAAGAAGTCTCATCATATGAGACACATTATAATATATATTACACAATGTAGAAGACAATATGTGAATGTAAATATGCTTTTATTAATAAAGTAGATTAGTACAATCCCGGAATGGCTTTTGTGGGCATATATATCTAATTGCACTCAAAGTCATTCTCCTATGTATTTAACACCCATCATCTCTAGATGTTCCTCAAATACCTTCTGAGGAAGAGCTTTGGTAAACGAGTCTGCCACGTTATCCACTGATGCAATCTTGGATATCTTGATGTCTCATTTTTTGACAATGTCTCGAATCAGATAGAATCTCCTTTCAATGTGCTTAGTCCTCAGATACTTGAAAATGTGTTTAATTGCTGTCCAATGCTCAGGACTAGGGTTTGATTGATATCTACTCACAATACTCACTGCATGACAAATATCAAGTCTTGTGCACAACATATCATACATGAGGCTTCCCACTACTGATGCATATAGGTAATGGCTCATCTGCTCCCTTTCATCATCAGTCTTTGGAGACTTTGATTTATAGAGACTAATTACATGCCTAAAGGGTAATATCCCTTTCTTGGAATTTTCTATGTTATATTTGCGCAAGATCTTATCAATGTAATTGGCTTGGGACAATCCCAACATCCTCTTCTTTCAATCTCTAAACAATTTAAGACTAAGAATATAGGAAGCTTCACCAAGGTCTTTCATAGCAAAGTTACAAAACAACCAGATTTTAATAGCTGACAACATTCCTACATCATTCCCAATGAGTAGAATATCATCTACATAAAGAACTAAGAAAGTTATTACACTCCCACTAACCTTTTTGTACACACATGCCTCATCTATATTTTGGTGAAAACCAAACAATTTAATTGTTTCATCAAAACGGATGTTCCAACTCCGAGAAGCTTGCTTAAGGCCGTATATTCATTTCATCAATTTGCACACTTTATTATTTTGGCTATGGAGTTCAAAACCTTCGAGCTGGTCCATATAAATATCCTATTGAATGTTTCCATTTAGAAAAGTGGTTTTGACATTCATCTGCCAAATCTCATAATCATAGTGAGCAGTAATTGAAAACAGAATTATGATGGATTTAAGCATTGCTACTACTGAAAAGGTTTCCTCATAGTTGATACCAACTCTTTGACTATAACCTTTTGCCACTAGCCTTGCTTTAAAGGTCTCTACCTATCCATTGGATCCAGGTTTTCTCTTGTAGATCCATTTGCACCCAATGGGTCTTATACCCTCAGATTTTTCAACCAAGGTCCAGATTGCATAGCCTTATACCAATTCCCAGCATCAATATCACATATTTCCTCTTAATAAGTATAACGATCCTCTTCCAAGGCATCTGATTTCATAGTATATACCTCATGTTGATAAGACAATCTATCTAGAGGTAAACTAATCCTTGTACTTCTCCTAGGCTGTTGTGTTTTTAAAGTTTCAGTTAAGACAGGTTTAACCAGGGTCATTTTATTCTGATCTTACTCTTCAAGTCTAGGGAAATTCGGATAAAAATTATGTGGAAAACAGGATCCCCTAGATCTTAATACCATAGAAAGCATCTAATACTATCAAAAAGCTTTAGTTATATCACCTCGGTGAATGATGTTCACCGGTGAAGCTTAATCCACTCGAACCGTCAGAACTCTTTGTAAAGATTTCTCGAAGAAATACTCGAAGCTCGATCCTTATTTTTCGCTATCACCACGAAGCTTTACAATCTATCTTTGGAATTGATGAAGCAAGGGGAAGAAGATGGAGTAATGGTGTAGAATTTCTATCACCCACAACCTTAAGGTTCAAAACCCTAAAGTAGCAAAACCCAACTTGAAGCACCCTTAGTAGCTCACGAAATTCCCTAGGGAAGACCCTAGAGGCTCATGGTTTGGAGAGAGAGGAGAGAAAGAGTGAAAAACATTATGGAGAATTATATCCTATGGTTTAGGTGTTGGTGTATTTATAGACTACCATCCAATCCTAATCCTACTCCAACTTGATCTTATCCCTTAGGAATTGTTTATCAATAATAACTTATATTATTAAATAAACAATATCCTAGTTTATCTATAACTACTTTAGTTATAGTAAACCGATTAATTAAAGAGTCCTTTTCCAAAATGATTTCTTAATTTAAAGGGGATTAGTCAACAACCAACAAATGAGAGGAATCCTAATCAAACTAGGAGACCACAACCACAAGGGGTGGGCGTGAGCATCAAGGGGGCGTGAGCTTTGGGGAGTGCTAGACTCCTTGTTGTAATCCAACTTCTTCTCATCTTAATCCTACTTACAATCCAGTCATTGGATTTTAATTCCATAATAAATAGAATTATTATTCAATAATTATTTAAGTAACCAAGTCCTAATCTAATTAGGATTACTAAAGTGGGCGCCCCACCCTAGGGCTTAATGTTGGACATATATGCCCTTAAAAGCCAATAAGAGACTTTTCTATGTTGATTAGACACGCATCATATTCACATAACCAACTATAAAGGGTATTTATATTAATTATTGTCTCATATGATGATGACATAAAGTTCCATAGGTAACATTGTAGGAAAATCATGCAAAGGTTGCGAGGAGATATGATTTTCCAGTTCCTTGTAAACCTAATATTGTTCGAAGCCTCTAGAGTACTGGTAGGGCACCGTACTTCATCATGGCTTGCACATGTGTAGTTCTATGAGATAGTGTGATGAATCTCATTCACAGAGAGTGGTTTCTCTTGACTAACATGTGAGTATATGTAACAAGTACATAATACTGAACGGGATCACTAGTGGATACCCTATGGAATACACTGTCAGATTGTATTAGGGTTATCCATTTGACAAATTGTCCTTAGACCTGAGAGGTTAACATCTTCTCAGACATTTGTTTATATGACTTTGATGTGCCAATCGGCAATGTCCAATACAGAGGACTAACTCATCTTCAAAAAAAAAATACAGAGGACTAACTCCGGGTACGTTGGGTCATGTACACAATGTTTGGAGAAGTATGTAAACATTCAATAAGGAATCCACAACTCCTAAATTGGAGATAATGATATCAAGGTGATACTTGTTGAATTGAACTATTAAATCCAGTATTGGTGCTTTTCGGTAAAATGATTTTTATCAAAGTTGATATTTTCAATATAGAAAAGTATATATAAATATATAAATGTCAGTTCTTTTCTAATGTTTCTTCAAAAGTGTTTTGGAGGTTCAGTTCAATGAAAAAGTAATCACGAGAAAGGGTTCTACTCATAAGCTAGGGACTAAGACAGTGAAATTGTTCCAATCCCGGAAGCTTACAAGTGATATCGGAATGTGGAAGGATTTATTTGTAAATATATTGTGAGATGGTACTTATAAGCAATTCTCTAATTTCTAGACGTTAATCACATTGTGTTAATGGACATTAATTGTGATTGGTGGAAGTCTAGGGACTTAGATAACATTCTATGATCCTAATGGAGTTTTAGGAAAGGTGTTTCCTAGTAACAATGCTTTAACCAAAAGGTTGAGTACTTGGTCCCACAACTGGAAATAAGAGATCCCTTTAGATCCCACACACAAGGACCTTCTTAAAGTATTTAATTTAATTTATAATTAAATTAATTAATTTCTCTAAGTAATCACTATATGGTATAGTGAAGCTGTAAAAGGTGGAATCACATTGGAAGTGAAAAACCAAATGGGTAGGACCCATTGGGAATTATTATAAAAGAATAATTCAAGCGACCAAGAGGGTTTTGGAAACCCTTTAAGCATGTGGGGTGGGACCTACCTGGGGTGGGATGCCCACTTCATGGAGGTAATAATAATAATAATTGTTATTATTATTTAATTAGTATCTAATAGCTAATATCCTTATTGGATAAGGTTAGTTAGTTAGTTTGAGTTAGTTACTAATTAAAGATTTCTTGTTGGACAAGGAGTCTATTAGTTTCTTGCTAATCAAGGAATCCTAATTAGATTAGGATAAGGATAAGATTAGTTGGACACTAATGGATGAGATTAGTTTCTATTTTTGATTATTCCTAATTAATTATGGAGAAACCAAATAGGACACTAATTGAGGAATCCTTATTGGATAAGGATTAGGAAACTTTGGTTGCAAGCAACCAATAAAGCCTATAAAGAGGGTTGGACGTCCAAGGCTTTGGGCATTTTTTAATTTTCCAGAATTTCCAGATTTGGAAACCTCTCCCCTCTCCTCAAATCTCACGCCCAGCCCCTCTCTCTAGTGGTGTACGGTCACCCCTCTCCCCTTTCTTCTCTTGTGTGTTCTAAGTTTTTAATAATCAAGAAGAAGAAGATCAAGGATCTTGATCATCAAGAAAGGTTCTTGATAATAAAGATTGGATCTTTTATTCAAGATTCCTAGAGCTGGGAATTTGGAAGGGCCATTAGCTTCCATTAGAGAAAACTTTAAAGGAAAAGAAGGTTCGTGTGAATCGACAGGAGGCTTGACACTTGTGAAGTTTTGCGAGTACTATTCTTATGTGGATCTGACTTAACAATTTCAAAGTCACAAAGGTTAATGTTATTCTAACCTTCATTAAATAAAATCAATTAGAATCTTAGTCAGATCTTGGGATTCGATGTATGCCCCCCAAGAACTGTGTTTCTAAAATTAAAAAGAGGCATACTTTCACTTAAACCCATGGATTTGGGCCCCTATTAAAGGTCCATTCTTAATAGGTTTATGGATATGGGTCAAACCCATTTTCCCTTTAATTAGGTTAATTAAATAATTACTAATATAATCCCTAAATTTAAATTAACAATTAATTTAAACCATAGATTAACTTTTAATTTATTTAATCAATGATGAACATTTAATCATTTTAAATAATTGATTAACTTTTAATCAATTTATGAGCTTCTATTTCTTATGTGAGCATCTCCACAGATTGCTCTGGGACATTCTTATCCTAGCTTACCCAATGTTATCCCATTAACCCTATACAAGAATTACATCGGAATTGCAAGTGACGTGAGATATCCATGTTGTAATTGAATCCCAGTGTATAAACATTAACCAATACGAGTCCCGCCACATGAACTTTTAAATTCGATTTGTCCCTCCAAATACATTATCCCTAATGGGCCTTCGAGATTGACATACTATCTAACTCATAGCCCATTGCACATCATCTGGGTTTCTAAGACTTCTGATTAAGCCATGAGAAACAATTTCTCATGAAAAACATTTTGAAAAAATCATTTGATAAGTATAATATCTTTTAATAAAAGTATATTTCAAAACTTATTTTGATTTCAAAATCACCTGCGTAGGATTTATACTTAATTAACTGTCTTACCCAGAACTTGGATAATCTCTCAAATTAATGAGCATGGATTTCTTGTTTAAAATTCATCATGACTCGAACAACTTTCTGACTATCCAACTGTCACTGTATCGTATTCCCTAAGTTTGAAAATACTTTGTTGGAATCAAAACAGTCAAATCACTGCTCAGTTATAGATGAACTCATCAAATCTAAGGATCATCGAAACTGTTCAATGTGAATAAGAGACCAACTATCTGATAGTATGTTTATACAAGAGGTCTCTCATTGTATGTAATCAGTCAATGTACATTTAAGCACTCATATGCTGATGTGTAGTCTCCACTATAATAGTTCGAGATAGAACTACATCTCAACTATTGAGAACATCTTAGCATTCTGGCAACCATATAAGTGAAATGCCCAGTTTCACCCACAGCTGTGACTATATAAAGTATAAGGAACTAGAAAGTTATATCTGCTTGTGATAATCCAATCACATAACTTTCCTATAATATATCCTGAGAACCTTTATTGAAATCTCATATCGTATAGATCATCTGATGATCATGGTTAATTACCTATAATGAATACACAATAAATTAAGTAGAAGTCTTTATTAATCAAATTAATAAGAATCTAACAATCTGAATGACTTTTTTGGGTATCATGTCTAACAATCTCCCAGTTGCCCTAAAAGTCACTGTATCATAGATTTCAATCTCATACTATCTAAGTGTGTTACAAATACTTTATTTGATAAAGACTTAGTCATCGGATCAGCAACATTAAGTTGAGAGCTAATCTTTGTAACAACTACATCTTGCCTATCAATGATCTCAAGAATGAGATGTTACTTCGGCTCCACATGTTTCATCTTCTTGTGGTTCCTAGGTTCTTTGCTATGGGCTACTGCACCATTACTATCGTAGAATAGAGTGATAGGTTTAAGTGCTGAAGGAACATTTCCTTGCTCTTGCAAAAACCTTTTGAACCAGACTGCTTCTGAAGCTGTAATATATTCTGCTTTTATGGTGGAGTTAGCAATACTCTTCTGCTTTATGCTGGGCCAACTTACAGCAGCACCACCCAGTGTGAACACATACCCTGATGTGGAAGCTCTGTTGTTCGGATCAAATTGGAAATCGGAATCAGTATAACTCAGTCCAAATAAATCTTCTAATTGAAAAGTAAGCACATAATCCCTAGTCCTTTTTAGGTACTTCATGATGTGCTTCACAGCTGTCCAGTGATTGATACCTGGATTGCTTTGGAACCGACTAACAACTCCCACTGCATGACAGATATCCGGTCTAGTACATAACATGACATACATAAGGCTCCCTACTACCGAGGTATAAGGGCACCTCTTCATCTGCTCGATCTCATCAGCTGATGTAGGGACCATCTTTTTAGACAAAGTGACACCATGTCTAAAAGGAATGAGTGTTGTTTACAATCACTCATACTGTACCTAAACAATATCTTGTCTATGTAGGAAGTTTGGCTCAATCCCAACATTCGGCATTTTCTATCTCTCAGAATCTCTATTCTGAGAATATAGGATGTCTCTCCCAAGTCTTTTATTGAGAAATGCTGAGAAAGCCATATCTTGACTAATGATAACATCCCTACATCATTCCCAACGAGTAGAATGTCATCAACTTATAGAATTAGGTATATTACTACTCTCCCACTATCCTTCTTGTAAATACAAGATTCTTCCAAATTCTTTTGGAATCCAAATTCTTTGATCGAAAGATCAAATCTTTAGTTCCAGCTTCTAGAAGCTTGTTTCAAACCATATATTGACTTGTTGAGCTTGCATACCATGTTCTCCTGGTTAGGTGCAATGAAGCCCTCTGGTAGCTTCATATAAATGTCTTCATCTAACATTCTGTTAAGGAAAGTAGTTTTGACATCCATTTGCCATATCTCATAGTCATGGTGTGCAGCTATAGCTAGCAATATCCTGATGGATTTGAGCATAGCTACTAGAGAAAAGGTATCCTCATAATCATCTCCTTGAATTTGAGTATAACCTTCTGCAACAAGTTTTGCTTTATAGGTCTCCACGTTACCATCAGCACCCTTCTTTCTTTTGTAAATCCATTTGCATCCAATTGGTCTTATACTATCTGGTGGATCTACTAAATTCCAGACACCGTTGTCATACAAATAATCTATTTCAGCATTCATGGCTTTATTCCATTGAGATGCATCTACATCTAATGTAGCTTCCTGAGAAGTATTAGGATTCGTATCCACATCATTAGGGGTAACTAGATAAACCTCATTATTGTAATATTGAAGTCTATCTGGTGGTCTAGAAACTCTTTCAGACCTTCTCAATGGAATAGAATTAGGAGAATCATTAATAGAAGGATTAGGTTCAGTTTGGACACTGGTTGTGTTGTCTTTCATCTCATGAAATTCAACCTTCTTAAGGAGATCCATTTCTTCCTCCAAGAAAGTGGCATGAAGCCTAAAACCTATTGTTTGGGCTACCTTGGAGTAGAAATAGAAACCCTTAGTTTCTTTTAGATACCCTACAAAATTCCATTTCTCTATCCTAGATTCTAACTTAGTGGGTTCGAGTTTGTGAACATGCGCAGGACAACCCCATACCCTTAGATGTTGTAAACTAGGTTATCGCTCAGTCCACAATTCATAGAGTGTAATCGGAATAGACTTAGATGGAATCTGGTTCAAAATGTAAATGGTAGTTTATAAAGCATATCTCCAAAGATATGAATGAACATCAGCATGGATCATCATAGAGCGAACCATATCTAATAAGGTCCGATTTCTTTTTTCAGAAACTCCATTTTGTTGAGGAGAGGCAGGACTTGTCCGTTGCGAGATAATCCCACTATCCCTTAAGTAATCCATAAACTCGTTGGTGAGGTATTCACCACCTCGATCTGATCGAAGTTTCTTTATGGATTTGTCAGTTTGATTCTCAACTTCTAATCTAAATTATTTGAACTTTTCAAAAGTGTCAGATTTGTGTTGCATCAAATAGACATATCCATATCTAGAATAGTCATCAGTAAATGTGACAAAATACCGGTATTGCCCTAGTGCAACAATGTTAAATGGACCACATACATCACTATGTATTAGTCTTAACTTTTCTTCAGCTCTTCCTACCTTTTTAGGGTAAGACTTCTTGGTCATCTTCCCTTCGAGGCAAGACTCGCAAGTAGGGAGTGGTTCTACCTTGAGAAAGTTAAGGGGACCATCTTTGACCAACCTCTTGATCCTATTAAGATTCATATGATCAAGTCTCTTATGCCAAAGATTAGTAGACTCTGTGCAATGTCTCTTCATTCCAGACATTCTAGATGATGAGGCATTGTCACTTTGCAGACATTCATTATTTACCCAAGGGAATATTAAATAAAGACCATTAATGAGATTACCAATAATCAAGACCATTCTATCTTTCTTAATTTCAACAATTGAATTAAAAACGATAGAGAATCCATAATATAAGAGTCTAGATACTGAAATCAAATTATGATGTGCAGAAGACACATAAAAGCAGTCTTCTAAAATTAATGTCTTTCCATTAGGTAAATAAAGAGTAAACAAGTCAATCGACTTGACTGCAACATTTGCTCCCGAGCCAACTTTAAGCTTCTGCTCCTATTTGGTCGGCTTTCTACTTTTCTTGAACCCCTGGAAACAATTGCAAACGTGTACAGTGGATCCAAAATCCATGCACCATGAGTTAGAAGGACCATCCAAAAAGTTAGACTCCATAGTAATAAGTACCTCAAAGCATCTCATACCTTGAATACTTCCGCCACCCTTCTTAAGAGTTGCGAGGTAAGTCCTACAATTCCTCTTCCAGTCGCCTATTTTACCACAGTGGAAACACTTTCCTTTGCCTTTGTTTTCCTTGCCAGTATCTCCTGAATAACCTTTGGCAACTTTTTTCTTTCCCCTGTTATCTTTAAACTTACCTTTACTCTTATTCTTCTTTCTAAACTTTTCAGATCGATTGGAGGTATCAGGTTTATCGACAGTTAAAATTTCACCCTTTGTTGACTTTTTGATCAAATCTTCTACAGACACAAGTGAGTTCATAAACTCACTTAGTGACATTTCACTCTTATTCATGTTATAATTTAACACGAATGCATTGAAGGACGAAGGGAGTGACTGCAAAACAATGTCAACCTGAGTGATGGCATCCATCTGTCCACCAAGAATTTCCAGTTCATTCAATAGGCCCATCATCTTAATGATGTGCTCCCTGACTGGAGTTCCCTCATCCATCTTGGTGTTAACAAGGGATTTCAATTTTATTTGTCGAGTTGACCTATTTTGCTCACCAAACATCTCATGCAAGTTTTGCAAAATGTCAGAAGCCTTATCCATGTGTTTATGCTAGCTTTGCAAAATGTTAGACATCGAAGCCAGTATGTAACACTTAGTCATCTGATTGGACTTCTCCCATTGCTCTAACTCTGCCTTTTGGGCTAGTGAAGCATCTGGAGGAATTTCGGGTTTAGGTGTTTTAAGACACGGGTCAAGGTTATCTGTAGCAAATACTATTCTAATTTTTCTTTTCCAGTCTACATAGTTAGTTCCTACTAACTTTTCATCACGAAGAATTTCAGTCAATGGGTGTAGGCCTGTCATGATCTAATCAAATGAAAAATAAGATAGTATTAGGGACCTATTGAATTCATTAATACCTATTTGATTATGGGTCTGTTTCTAATGGTATTGCCAATTTGGGAAGAATCAATTGGCATAAAAAACCTAGACATTGGCTTAATGTGATCTTGCCTTTGGGCACATCATCACATTGCCTTGAATAGGTAGATAGAAACTATCTTCTCCAATTTCACAGATCGCATCTTGTGAATCCTGGAGCATTCGATCTACTGTCTGATCTATAAGGGATGTTCTACTCATGCTTTAACGTTATTATGTAATATCTCTTATTCATGTGCCCACATACCATGAACCTAATAAACACTTAGCGAAAGCTCACGCTTTGGCGTTATTGCTCCCACTATTTGCTTATATAGTTTTCACCATGTTCACACATAGGTGAGAGGGATTGGGCCCGACTTTGGCCTGTCAGCTTACTCACACTCCCCACTATAGGATCACATAATGTATGGTAGAAGATCATAATACTTAGGGACTTGACCCAGTCTTATATACACATGATATATTAGGACAATTATTTCAACAGAATAATTAATCAACGGATATCATCTCATGATAAATAAACAACAAGTATCATCTCATGATACTAATAACAGTAATAAACATCATATGAGATTAATAGTTATGGCTCAATGAAATTAAAATGCATGGATGCAAGAGAATTGGATAAGAATATAGGCAGCTCGCAAACTCCTTCGCGATTCCTTTCTCTATTATCTTATCCAGATCAACATCGCAGCATCCTCCTTCACAGCATCTTTACTAATGCATGATAAAATAATGGCATTAAGGAAACCAGTGTTCCATTTGCCCTTTTCAGAGAATCCGAATGAATCTACCCTTCACAAAATTGTCAGAAAATCCTACTACATATTATCCTCTAATATGAATGCATGATAAACAATTTATCATAGAATAAAATTAACCAATAATTATAATCTCATATAATAAGATGCAACATGGTGATGAAACAATTTTTCTGATGTTTTAAAAGACAAAAAATTGATAACAATTATCAATATGCTCAATAAAATTCTATATCTCATATAGATCAAATCCGGAAAATAAAACTATCATATTTTCTTACAATATATTTTAATAAAACTATTTTATTAAAATTCTGGATAGAATATACTTAAAACTATTTTAAGTAATAATTAATATATATATATTAGGACTTTCCTAATATTATAAAAACATATAATAAAACCTAAACATGATCACATCATGAAATAGGGTTTTAAAATTTTCAAAAAAAATCTATTTAAGAAAAAATTATTATTAATTATTTTAAACAATTAATAAATGTATATTGAATGATCAAATCATTTAATATGGATCTTCAAAATAAACAATTTATTTCAAAAATTATATCATATATATTATATTAGCTTTTTAAAATTATTTAATTATCATTATCAAATCTCATTCGATAATATAATAAAATTATTTATTTATTTATTCATCTCATGAACAAATAAAATAATAAAATCTATGAGCAGAAATAAATAAATTAAATTAAATTCATCTCATGAATTAAATTATCTATCTATCTATCCTTTAAAATTAAAATAAATACTCCTAACCATGAGCTCTGATACCACTTCTAGGGTGATCCGGATAAAAATTATGTAGAAAACAAGATCCCAGATCTTAATACCATAGAAAGCATCTAATACTATTTAAAAGTTTTAGTCATATCACCTCGGTAAATGATGTTCACCGGTGAAGCTTAATCCACTCGAACCGTCAGAACTTTTTGTAGAGATTTCTCAAAGAAATACTCGAAGCTCGATCCTTATTCTTCGCTATCCCCATGAAGCTTTAGAATATCTCTTTGGAATTGATGAAGCAAGAGGAAGAAGATGGAGTAATGGTGTAGACTTTCTATCACCCACAACCTTAAGGTTCAAAACCCTAAAGTAGCAAAACCCAACTTGAAGTACCCTTAGTAGCTCACGAAATTCCCTAAGGGAGACCCTAGGGGCTCAAAGTTTTGAGAGAGAGGAGAGAAAGAGTGAAAAAAATTCTGGAGAATTATATCCTACTATTTAGGTATTGGTGTATTTATAGACTACGATCCAATCCTAGTCCTACTCCAACTTGATCTTATCCCTTAGGAATTGTTTATCAATAATAATTCTTATTATTAATTAAACAATATCCTAGTTTTTCTATAACTACTTTAGTTATAGTAAACCTACTAATTAAAGAGTCCTTTTCCAAAAATGATTTCTTAATTTAAAGGGGATTAGTCAACAACCAACAAAATGGAGGAATCCTTGTCAAACTAGGAGACCACAACCACAAGGGGTGGATGTGAGCATCAAGGGGGAGTGAGCTTTGGGGAGTGCTAGACTCCTTGTTGTAATCCAACTCCTTCTCATCTTAATCTTACTTGCAATCCAACCATTGGATTTTAATTCCATAATAAATAGAATTATTATTCAATAATTATTTAAGTAACAAAGTCCTAATCCAATTAGGATTACTAAAGTGGGTGCCCCACCCTAGGTTTAAACCCATGAGTTTGGGCTCATATTAAAGGTCCATTCTTAATGGGTTTATTAAATATGGGTCAAACCCATTTCCCCTTTAATTAGGTTAATTAAATAATTACTAATATAATCCCTAGATTTAAATTAACAATTAATTTAAACCATAGAGTAACTTTTAATCTATTTAATCAATGATGAACATTTAATCATTTTAAATAATTGACTCACTTTTCATCAACTTATGAGCTTCTATTTCTTATGTGAGCATCACCAGAGATTGCTCTGGGACATTCTTACCCTGGCTTACCCAATGTTATCTCATTGACCTAAACAGGAATTAAATTGGAATTGCAATTGAATCCCAGTGTATGAACATTAACCAATACGGATCCCGCCACATGAACTTTTAAATTCAATTTATCCCTCCAAATACATTATCCCTAATGGGCCTTCGAGATTGACATACTATCTAACTCATAGCACATTGCACATCATCCGGGTTTCCAAGACTTCTGATTAAGCCATGAAAAAAAATTTCTCATGAAAAACATTTTGAGAAAATCCTTTGATAAGTATAATATCTTTTAATAAAAGTATATTTCAAAAATTATTTTGATTTCAAAATCACCTGCGTAGGATTTATACTTAATCAACTATCTTACCTGGAAGTTGGATAATCTCTCAAATTAATAAGCATTGATTTCTTGTTTAAAATTCATCATGACTCGAACAGCTTTCTGACTATCCAACTGTCACTGTATCGTATTCCCTAAGTTAGAAAATACTTTGGTGGAATCAAAACAGTCAGATCACTGCTCAGCCATAGATGAACTCATCAGATCTAAGGATCATCAAAACTGTTCAATGTGAATGAGAGACCAACTATCTGATAGTATGTTTATGCAAGAGGTCTCTCCTTGTATTCAATCAATCAGTGTAAATTTAAGCACCCATATGCTGATGTGTAGTCTCCACTACAATAGTTCGAGATAGAACTACATCTCAACTATTGAGAACATCTTAGCATTCTGACAGCCATATAAGTGAAGTGCCCAGCTTCACCCACAGCTGTGACTATATAAGGTAGAAGTAACTGGAAAGATATATCTGCCCGTGATAATCCAATCACATAACTTTCCTACAATATATCCTAAGGACCTTTATCGATATCTCATTTCGTATAGATCATCTCATGTTCATGGTCAATCACCCATAATGAAAACACAATAGAATAAGAAGAAGTCTTTATTAATCAAATTAATAAGAATCTAACAATCTAAATGACTTTTCTGGGCATCATGTCTAACATCAAGATCTATTCTAAATCCTCTTTCTCTATTGAGGATAAAATCCTCTTCTAGAAAAATGGCATTCCTGTTTACAAACACCTTTTGTTCGCTAGAATTATAGAAATAGTATTCATGAGTTTCTTTTGGGTATCCTATGAATAGGCACTTTTTAGTTCTACTTTCTAACTTGTCAAAGTATTACTTTCGCACATGAACTGGACAACCCCATATCCTGACATGCTTTAGACTGGGCTTTCGCCCCGTCCATAGTTCAATAGGAGTCTTGTAAATAGACTTAGAAGGTACCCTATTTAATAGGTAAATAGTAGCCTCTAATGCATATCCCCAAATTGAAATGGGAAAATCAGTTTCATTCATCATAGAGCGAACCATATCCAATAAGGTTCGATTTTTTCTTTTTGAAACACCATTAAGTTGAGGTGTTACTGAGAGAGTCCATTGGGATAAAATTTTATTATCTCTAAGTTTGATAAGGTTCACAAGTTTAATAAGGTTCAACATGTAAATGGTTTAAAGAACCATCCTTTACTAATCTGTTGATCCTATCCAAATTAATATGGCCTAACCGAAAGTGCCATAAGTATGTTGGACTCACAGAATCTCTACCTCTTTTATGAGGCTTCACACTGGTAGACTTATTATCCTCAAACTTATTAACGTAATTGCTTATAGGATCAATACAATAAAGACCATTACACAATGTGCCAGAAACAATAAATTTATTATTGTTCTTGATAATTACATTAGTATCAAAATAAACCGAATAACCAGAGGAGATTAAACTAGAAACAGAAATCAAATTTTTGCGCATGTTTGGTACACATAAGCAGTCTTTCAAAATTAAAATCCTATCTAAAGCAAATTCTAAAATATAAGTCCCGATGGCTATCTCAGCAACACTTGCTTCCATTCCCATCCTTATATTTATCTCCCCTTCACTGAGCTTTCTACTCTCCTGAAACCCCTGCAACATATTGCAAATGTGTGAGGTAGATCCAGCATCTACACACCAAGAGTTAGAGAAACCAACAACTAAGTTGAACTCAATGATAAATGAATCAAACATACCTTCCAAAGGTTTGTCCTTGAGGAATGCTAAGTAAACTCGGCAATTCCTCTTCCAGTGACCTGGTTTCTTGTAATAGAAGCAGACATTCTGATTCCTTTCATTGTCCTTAACGGAAGATGCTTTCTTGTTCTTTTCTTTCTTGTCTTTGAGGAACTTGGAGAAATTGGACTTTTTCTTCTTCTTGTCTTTGCCCTTGGGGTTAGGCCTCGAAGGTCCAACTCCCCTGCCACATATGCAAATAGCTTATTACACTTCATAAGGTCTTTAGCTATCTGTAACATGTTTAGGAGCTGTGGCAAAGTAGTCTCCAACTTGCTCATGTTGTAATTCAACACAAACGTAGAAAAGGATTTAGGGAGAGAGTTAAGGATCGCATCCATTTGACTCTGATGATCAAGATCTACATCAAGAGTCAAGAGTTCTTTAATGAACCCCATCATCTTGAGGACATGCTCCCAGAGTGGGCTTCCATCAGACATTATGGTTCCCATAAGTCCTTTCATAGCCAACTACCTAGCAGTCCTATTTTGTTCCCCAAACATCTCATTGAGATTTGTCATAATGTCCTTAGCAGTACCAACCCTCGTACTGCTGCTATAGGACATTAGACATAGATGCAATATAGCATTTGGCCAAACTATTGACTCATGCCATTTAGAGGCTTTCTCAATATTCTCTGGGATCTGAGTTGCCTCAATAAATTCCGAGTAATCGGAAGTAAGAACATAAGTAATTTTTTGAGAGGTAAGCACAATGTCGAGGTTTCTCTTCCAGTCAACATAATTAGGACCAGTTAGTCGATTCTCATCTAGAATCTTGGAAAGAGTATTCATGGTTATCTATAAAAATAAAGCATAAAGAATTACATTATTATTATTCACACATATATTCATCGGATTTTGGGATTTTAAATCTGCGATGATCCTCTCATCAGTATTCAAATTTCATAAATCCCTTCATTATATGAAATTATGAACTAAACCATTTATTTCTGATGAGTATTGGGATCCTCATAATACACATGTAGTCTTCCATTTTAGGATAGTACTACACATGCACCACAAGGTGAATAATAACTATCCATCATTCTGAACATCTCATGCATAACTACTTATGTAAATCAGTGATTCTCAATTTTCTTAAAACCTCCAAGGACAACATTACTATCACTGTTTCACCCGTCATGTTTCCTTGTTTAAGTGAAACCCATTATTGCAGTTCGTTATATGATCAAGTAAGGTTGCGGCCCCATTTTAGTTGACACTCCTTATCAGACCATACACAAACCTATCTATTATAAAAATAAGGCTCTAGGAGTTCAATTCAGACTGAATTATGTCAATACTTTTTGGTAGGACAAGACTCAAGCTATGTAATTCCTAGTCTTATTGATAATGGAAGGCCATAGGATTAATAATCCTATTTAATATCACTTAATATTTTTCTTTTAAAGGATTAATGCAATCATGGACAATTATCATCTATAATCATCATATGAAATATGAAAATTTTCGATAATAAGATTTAACAAGGAGTGATGAACTCCCACTAGCCCTTGCAGGGGGTTTTGGCCATTAGATTTTCACCCTATGGTTGAAACCTACTCATCCCTATAACCTTTAGGGTTAATGGAGGCTAGTTTAATGGTCCATCTTACTTTTCAACCTTTTATAGCACTTAATGTCTTTTCAGATCCTACTATAATATAATCTTGTAAGCCAAGGTTTTACGTAAAAAATTTTGTATAGGTCACAAACTCCACGTCCAAAAGAGCACTAGTAATATGTTGTGTTTAAATATAAACAATTTACAATTAAACATAACTTAATTAACAGAGTATAATCCAATTATCCTAAATTCTCATAAAAACGATAATCACAATTATCTAAGCTTCCAGGCTTAAAATAAATATTATTAATCATCTCATGAACAATAATATATTATTATAATAATACAATAATCTCACAATGGGTTAACAAAAATCATACGACCTTATTTAATTACAACCAGGGTGTAGAGCCCCGGACTTTTTCATGCTTAATGCATGACACTTTCGTAGCCAATTTGCCTTTAAAGTAGTATAATTAATAAATAAGGAAGAAATTGAAGATTCCAAAATGTTGAAAATATTCCTTTTCGAAGTACGAATCCAACGCAAGTTGAATCATCAAAATCCAACAAACGAGTCAAAAGATATGGCCAAAACAGTTTGGACCTGCAGAGCACCGATCGCTCGGTCCATGGAGCGATCGATCGGTCCAAAACCGATCGATCGGTAGCTATCGACTGGTCGAAGAATTTGTATGGGAAAATTTTCCAGAGAGTTGATTTTTGGTCGAGAGCTCGGTCAATTCACCGATCGCTCGGTAGGCAACCGATCGATCGGTCATAAACACCGATCGCTTGGTCTTCGTGTTTTTGCAGAATTTCATTAAGGGCGTTTTCATCTTTTGGGCGTTAAACCCTTTCCTATATAGGATTGCCCGAGCCTTTAGGGCTCATTTACCACACTTAGAGGATATTAGAGAGGAAGAGAGAAGAGAAGAATTTTCCTAACCTAGGGTTTGATTTTTGAGAAGAAATCAAAGGGTTTGTGAACCCTAGATCACCTCAAGCTTGGATTGCTTCAAGATTCCGGTTCAAGCACTTGTGGAGCACTCTCCTCAAGCTAGGGCAGCATCTACACGCACGTTTTGGAGGAGAGTTCCTTCCCTCATTTTTCAAGGTCGGTACTTCTAGCTACCCTCCTAGTCATAGTTCCTCTTTTCCTCCATGTTTCTTTGTTTTCCTTCATCTCTACTTGTGCTATGAGTTGGGATGTGTGGATGTTGTGAATGGAGATGGAATGGGCGATTGGATGCCAATGGTTGTGTTGTGATAATTGAAATGGGGAGGGCATTGTATCCATAATGAACAAACATGTATGATGGAATTATAACCCACCTAGAAAAGCATGTTGTAGGGTTAACAAATAATGAACATACCATGTTTGATGGAATGTCAAGGTGAATAAAATGAATAATAAATTAAGAAAATGCATGCTTAAAGTTTATGGAAATTGTTTGGGTTATGATAGTGTGTTTTCGCGCTTTCCCTAAATTATTAAATTTGTTACTTGTTTAAATGGTGATGTGCAATGTATTGTGAAAATCCCCAAACATGTCATATTTAAATTCAATTGCAAGTATGCACACGACTTCCATGAGCACGGCATGCATGACATGATTTATCGTATTTTCAAGAACATGATTAGAGGTGGGACATATCCTACGATATGTTTTACCTCACTTTTCACAAGAAAACAAGAACAAACATTCCACGAGGGGTCTCCTCTCACTCACAAGTTCATAGCATAAAGAAGGGCCTCCCTTCCCTCACAAGTACATACATATCATGAAGAAGGGTCTCCCTTCCCTCTCAAGTGCATTGCATAAAGAAGGGTCTCCCTTCCCTCTCAAGGCATCTCACAAGCGCATCTCACAAGTACATCTTACAAGTGTACCTCACAAGTTACATGATCACAAGCAAGCACGCATGACATGCATGACATGACACGATATACAAGAATCAAGCAAGATAGACAAGACGAGTTTTCAAGCACGAAAATGGTACCTTAAGTCAAGTCAAGTGCACAGTGTTCTCAAGGGTTTTATCGGCTTTTATGAATTCAAGCATGATTATATACTGCTTTACTTTATAGTTATGATATGAATTATTCCTGCTTTATATGTGTGAATTGTTTCCTGCTCTATGTATTGCTATCTGTATGCTATGACTATTGGTTAGTATTTGGTACACGTTGAGTATTCCATGCTCAGCCGTACTTCTTAAGTCGGCAGGTGATAGCGGAGCAGCTGCTCCTTTTGATGTCTGTGCTCCGAGCCCTAGGGTGGAGGAGGAGTACGTCGAGGAACCTTTAGAGGAACCTCCAGTAGAGGGTTACCATTAGGTGGGTGTAGATTCTGAGTGATATAGCTGTGGGTGAGTTGAGAGAGATATATCCATGTATTTTGGCGGGCATGTCCGCACTTTCTTTTGGTTGCCTTTTTGTATAAACTTGGATTTACATATGTATATACATAGAGGTTTGGTCGACTTCCGCTGTACCATGTTAGAGTATGTTTCCGCTGTTTTTATCCTCTATTGTATATGCTCTGTGGGTTTTGCAGGTTGGTTTGCCAAGTAAGTCATGCAAGCCATGATTAGTCGTCCAAGATTCACTCTAACTCCTAGGGTGGGTCTCGGGTCGCGACACAGGGAATTAAATAAAGCCCTATAACTATTAAAGACCTTCCATCTAGCAATGGTTCACCGGAAAAATTCCTTTGGTTGATATTCTCCACCAAAATTCAGCAACCCTAGTTCTACAATTACAACTTTTGCAAAATAAGAAAAAAGGGGGGAGGAGAGGGAAAGAGAAGGAGGTATGATTTTTGGAAGTCATCCAACATTTACAATAATAATTATTTATCATGATAAATATAACATATTATTATATGCTAGCCCAGCACTCTCGAGAATAAATTAAACAATTTAATTTAATATATAAGAAGGATTTCTCAAATCCTAAAGGAACTTTAAACAAATTTATATCTCAATATATCTATCCCTATCAAATTTTGGAAAAATTGGATTCATTCAATAATTAAATTAGTATCGAACTAATTTATAAGGGCTTGATTACTCCCTCAATAACTAGAGGGGGATCCCTTTAAAACCACAGGACAATGATTATCCAATAATAATCTAGAATTAAAAAAAATCAATTCCTAGCCTGCCTGAAATTTATATTATGATATAAAATATTATAAAGTCCAATAAAATCAAAGAGAAGCATAGTCGGGGTTCTGATAACACTAAAAGTATACCACTTTTTAATTTTAGAAAAACAGTTCTTAGGGGGCATACATTGAATCCCAAGATCTGACTATAATTCTAAATGATTTTATTCAGTGAAGGATAAAAACAAATTACCTTCGCGACTTTGATATAGAAAAGTCATTTCCATGATCTAAAGGATAGAACGATACCCGCAAAACTTTACAAGTGAAAAAGTCTTCTTCGCAATTCACACGAACCTTCTTTTTATTTAAAAGCTTTTCTCCAATGGAAGCTAGTGGCCCTTCCAATTCAAGCTCTATGATCTTTTATTTTTTTCTTGAATTCAAGATCCTTTCTTTTACAAGATTGGTTCTGATATTATTCAAGATCAAACAAAAACCAAGAGGGTGTAAGCTACAAGGGAGAAAGAGAGGAGGCCGAATGGAGTGGGGGCTCGAAGGGTGGGCGTCCCACTCTTTATATAGGCCTTGTGCCTTTGATTCTCTTTTGTTCTAATTTTAATTAGAATCTCCCTACTTGATTCCGTAATGATACTTTCCTAATCCAATTAGGCTTTATCAAAAATAGAAATCAAATAATTAATAACTAATCTTATTCCTATTTAGTAGGAAGTCATTAATTAGTAACTAATCAATTTAGCAACTAACCAATTCAGTAACTAACTAATTACTAACTAACCATTTTAGTGACTAACCAATTTAGTAACTAATCAATTAGCAACTAATAAAGTAGCATCTATTGAGGTGGGCGTCCCACCTTAGGTGGGCCCCACTACTTCACGCCGCTCTATGAGTTCCAAACTCATGTTGGTCAATGTTTTGATCTTTATCAAAATTCTCATATGGGTCCAACCCATTTAATTAATCAAATCTTATGTGATTTGATCTATTAGAGCTTCACTATACCATTTAGCGAATTACATGGAGAATTTAATTAATTTAATTAAAGCTTTAAGAAGGTCCTAGTGTGTGGGATCTAAAGGGATCTCTCATTTCCAATAGTGGGACCAAGTGCTTAACCTTTTGGTTGAGCCTGTTGCTAGGAAACACTTTCCTAAAATTCCATTAGGATCTTAGAATTTTATCTAGGTCCCTGGACTTCCACTAATCACAATAATTTCCATTACCACAATATGATTAACCCCTAGAAAAAGGAGAATTACTTGCAAGTATTATCTATTACAAGGTTTTTTTACAGATACGTCCTTTCACCTCCAATACTGTTATAAGCTTACGGGACAATATCTTATACTACCTGTAATCCCTAGCTTATATTGAGAACTCTTTCTCTTTGATACTTTTAGTCAAACTTGGACTTTCAAAACTATTTGAAATCCTTTTAAAAGAAATAATAATAATTATTACCTTTTTTATATATAAAAAAACATTCTCGATAAAACCATTTAATCGATAAATACCAGCACTGGTTTTCCAAGTCCGGTTTGACAAGTATCAACTCAATATAAATTACTCTAAGAGAGGAGTGGTGGATTTCTTGTTGAGCATACACACACTTCTTATAGTATAGCGTACATAAACCAACGAGTCTGTATGTAGTCCGGTGTATTGGACATTGATGGTTGGCTATGTCAAAGCTATATAGGCAAATACTATAGAAGATGTCGACCTCTTAGGTTAAAGACATTCTGTCAAATGGACTACCCTAAATATACAGACATCATATTTCTAAGTGTATCCACTAAGCGATCTTATTTCAATACAAGTACTTCTTACTTATATCCACATCTTAGTCAAGAGACCCTTCTCTCAATGATTGAGATTCATCACTCCATTATATGGAACTAACTATGTGTAAGTTAGTAGGAATACATTGTCCAGATGTATCCTAAATAACTTAGAACAATTTTAGGTCTACAAGGAACCAGAAAACCATATCTCCTTAGCAATTGGTTCAAAACCAATTGGAAGTTTTTCCTTCAATGTTACCTAAAGGACAAAGTAGTCTCATCATATGAGACATTTTATAATATATATTACCCAATGTAGAAGACAATGTGTGAAAGTAAATATGCTTTTATTGATAAAGTAGATTAGTACAATCCCGGAATAGCTTTTGTAAGCATATATGTCTAATAGGAACACGTGCAAGTACTCACTCACAACCGGGATGGCTGAGGAGTCTCGTGCCTCTGAGTTCGAAAGGCTTAATACTGTGAAGCGAGCGATATCTCTCCTCCACAATCCGTGGAAAATGAAACGACTTTATACCCTTCGGCCTGAAGTTCACCATCTTCTCGAACCAATCCACGTGCCCGTGGTGCGCTGCAAGCTAATCCATTCCCAAGATGATATCGAAATCCTGAAAATCTAGGATTATGAGGTCAGTTAACAACTCATTCTGCCCCACTTGGACAACACAATCCTTGTATATCCGGTCCGCAGCCACCGACTTGCTAAGCGACGTCGAAATGGTCAACTCTTGATGTAGACAACTCAGCTCAGATGAAAATCCCTTCGCAAAACTAGGCGAGACGAAGGAATGAGTGGATCCTCTGTTGATCAACACTCATGCTAGACATTCATTTACTAATAACGTGCTTGTGTAATTAAATAACTAACATCAATAGACTTCAAGCAAGAATATACATAATATATAGGTAACATATTGTACACATAAGCAACCATATCATATAATAGTAAGCATTCACAACTTGAAAAAATTTAGCAATCTTGCGTACCTTGCATGACTTCGTCTGATGCCCGTGCATCCCATTCAGTCATGGCAAAGACCTGACCCTGGTTTGCCTGGCGAGGCGACTGTGTAGCCTGTGAAGGCCTCGATGCCTACAAAGAGCTCTGCTGAGAAGGCTGTTAAATCGGGGGCCTGTTCCCTTGAGACTAAGATGGTAACTGTCGGTGGGGACAATCTCTGATCATGTGGCCCTGGTCATCATAGTGAAAGCATCCATCGGACATCTTCCAACACACTCCAGCCAAATGCCTCCTACCACAATAAGTGCAGACCTCGTAACAGAACGTAGAGGACAAAGGTGGCGCATATCTCGTGGCCTGAGATAACGTGGGGCGAGGAGCCTGCATAGTCGGTGGTCATGAAGTGATAAGCCTGTAGTGTAGTGTATGGCCTCTGCAATTGTGCTGGGCCTAAAGGCTAGTATGAAGTAGTCCTAGCCCTCGTCTTAGGAGGAGCTGAGCCACTAGATTGGCTTCTCACACTCTCCCTTCTCCTGAAGAATTCCTCTGAATTCGATTCAGCCAACTGGGCTTTGTCCACCACTTCTGCAGAAGTCTCATGCCTAAACATTGAGACCCTATCCTTGATGTAGGTCTTCAACCCCCTCTCGAACTTTTGGGCCTTCATAGCCTCTATAGCCATCATATGTGGAGCAAATCTTGATAACTCCGAGAACTTAGCCTCGTACTCGGCCACAGTCAAATTACCATACTCAAGGGTAATAAATTTCACTTCTTTCTTCTCCTTTACTCCTACCGGGAAATACTTCTTGTAGAAGACGTCAAGAAATTCTACCCAAGTCTAATCATGACCCAGTCGGGTTAAATCCAGAGTCCTAACAACGGACCTCCACCAGTGGTCGGTCTCACCTTCTAGCATAAAGGCGGCCCAGGTGGTCTTCTTTACCTCAGTGGGCAACAATACTAAGAACAACTTCTCCAGTTGCCTGATCCATGCCTCTACCACTAATGGATCATGCTACCACAAAACAGCGGAGACCTCATCCTCCAAAATGTCTCTATTCCTGCTAGCACTCTATTTGATAGAGTAGCTATGAGTGCCACAAAAGGAGGAGCAGTAGGTTGCCTGGCTACCGGTATAGCCAGTGTCTTCGTAGTTGAAGCAAAAGCCTAAGTCATATCCGACGGTGCATCCTCTACTGGAGGAGGTGATCCATTACTCCTCATATGGTGTCCGCGACCCTGTGTGCCACGTCTCATGAATTAATCCTGAGGACAATAGCAACACATGAGTCTAACTTGGAAACAAACTTAAGCTCAATCATAACTTCAAGATCATTCAATATTTATTAGGTATATACTAGTAATACATCCAGGTATATATTGTAATAGTATAAGCATACTGTAAACACCTAATTTTTACACCCCTTTAATCATGGTTAAACATTTTAACCATGGTTAATCAACCTAGGTAAACCCTAGTCAAACCCTAGGTAAATTCTAGTCAAGCCCTAGGTAAACCCTAATTAAACCCTAGTCAACCCCTAGGTTCACCCAAGGTCAAACCCTAGGCCTAACCCTGGGTAAACCCAAATCAAACCCTAGGTTCACCTAATGTCAAACCCTAGGCCAAACCCTAGTCAAATCCTAGGCAAGCTCTAGGTCAAACCTAAGCAAAACCCTAGTCAAACCCTAGGTAGACCCTAGTCAAGCCTTAATTAAACCCTAGGCAAACCCTAGGTCAAACCTAAGCAAAACCTAGTCAAACCCTAGGCCTAACCCTAGGTAGACCCTATTCAAACCCTAGGTAAACCCTAGGCCTAACCCCAGGGTCACCCAATGCCCATTTCCAGGGACCCAAAACCGATGCCAAACCATCCTGTGGGCCCAAACATGGGCCCACATGCCCTTAGAACCCATTGGAGTGGGGCCCACAACTTGTTTTAAAAAAGGTTCAGGAATGGTGGTAATAACATTACTGTCATTCCCAATTTTAGTATTTTGTACAGTGCAACAGACCAATTGAAAGCGGGTTATGCCCAGTTTAGCAAAAAATAGAAATGGCGGTAGAGTTTCTACCATCAGTCCCGTTTCTACCATCATTCCCAGTTTAGGCTAAACCAGGAATGGTGGTAGAAACTCTACCGCCATTACAGGGTTTCAGTTTAAAATGGTCTGGCACCCCCCTGCACAACTCCAGCTCTGCCCCCTTGGGTTCTCCACTCTCCTGGCAATCCCTAAAATGCCCTAGGTCCTCTCCAACCCTATAAACCCCCCCCCCCACATTCGAGCTTGAGATTCCAAAAACAAATATCACAGTGAAGCCCTGTTGGACTTCAGCCAGCTTGAGCACCAGCCTTCTAAGCCTTGGTCCTTCACCTGAGACCACCCCAAGCTATCTAGGGGCTATACCAGGCCACCGCTAGTGTTCCTCAGTCGTGCACCGCCACCTCCAATCCAAAGAAACCAAGCCGAGCAAGGGTAGGACCCCCTACCCATTTTGATTTTATTAAAAGTGTTGTAAGCCCCTGGTCCTACTCTAGGAATCCTGTTCTTTCTTTCATGTTGCTGCACAACCAAGGATAGGGGTCCCCCTACCTTGCTTATAGGCATGGAGGAACCCCCTTGAGATTTTGAACTCGGGTACAAGACCCCCCACTACATGAAGCCTCCCCTTGCTTTCTGAGGAACCCTCAGTCCATGAGAGATCCCTTGGAATAGCCCCGGTGCACCCCCCATGGGGGAAAATCAATTTTCTAGAAACAACCTAAAATGACGGTGTAAGCACCCAATTTTTACACCCCCTTAATCATAGTTAAATATTTTAACCATGATTAATCATCCTCTAATCCTAGGTAAACCCTAGTCAAACCCTAGGTAAACCTTAGGTAAACCAATAGTCAAGTCCTAGGTAAACCCTAGTCAAACCTAATTAAACCCAAGGTAAACCATAGTCAAGCCCTAGGTAAACCCTAATCAAACCCTAGGTAAGCCCTAGTCAAACCCTAGGCCTAATCCTAGGTAGACCATAATCAAACCTTAGTCAAACCCTTGGCAAACCCTAGGTTAAACTTAAGCAAACCCTAGGCCTAACCCTAGGTAAACCCTAGTTAAACCCTAGGCCTAACCCTAGGTTCACCCAAGGCCCAAAATCCAAAGCCAAACTATCTTGTGGGCCCAAACATAGGCCCACAAACCCTAAGAACCGTTGGGGTGGGGCCCACTATCCCAAATGACGGTAATAACATTCCCGCCATTCCCAATTATAGTAAAATGTACAGTAACTGAGGCCAATTGTGTGGGGGTTGGGTCGTTTTTAGCAAAAAATTCAGAATGACGGTAGAGTTTCTACCGTCATTCCTAGTTTAGGCTACCAAGAATGGCGGTAGAAACTCTACTGCCATTACTGGGTTTCAGTTCAAAATGCAGCTGGCACCCCCTGGCCACTGCAGCTCCGCCCCCCTTGGGTCCTCAACTCTCTTGATAACCCTTAAACTACCCCTAGGTCCATCAAACCCTATAAAACCCCTCCTCTCTTCATGGTTGATCCATTCCAAAAACTCTACACCAAACCTCTGAAGGATTTTGGCCAGCCTAAATCCAACCTCTTAACCTCTATCTTCTATCCTAAGGGGATCCCAAGACCTCCCAGGAGCTATCCTAGTCTACCTCCACTGCTCCACAGCTGTGTACCAGCCACCACCCCTTTGTATTCCACTGTAGGAGACAAGCTTGGGGTAGGGCCACCCCTTATCTCTCATCTCTTTCTGTTCATAGCATTGTAAGACCCCTAGTCCTATTTCAGGGGTCCTTTATTTCCATTTTTGCTTTTATTTACCCAAGGACAGAGGTCCCCCTACCTCTTCATAGGTATGGGGGACCCTCTTGAGGGATAAAAAACCTTAGCTCAATGCCCCCACCATGCATGGTATCATTCCTGATCTTCTGGGGGACCCTCAACCCATGAGGAGTCCCCTGATTACAGTCTGGCTAAGCCCTAGGGGGGACAAATCAAATTTCTAGAAAAACCAATAATAGGGGTAAACTCAGTACCGTCATTCCTGGCCCTCCCATTGACAGTAGCTTTTACACCCTCTTGGGTGGGCCTTGGTCCATTCAAGGGCCATGGTTGGGTCCCTCTAACTCTCCCCTATCTACCCTGGTCCTTTCAGGCTAACCCCCAGCTTAATCATGGTTAATTTACCCTTAAATTGAGACTGTGCATAATGGGGATAGATAGTCTATCGTCATTTTTGGTTTCCTTATTATATTGATTTCAGCCTACTGTTGGGCTCATTCTAAGCCAAATCTAGGGCCCACAACAAGCCCAGGACACCATGGGGAGTCCCTTATCCAATCCTGAGGGTTCAAGACCCCTTGGGTTAATCCCTGACCTCATATTTGACCTGTAAACTCAGTTCCAGAGAAGCCTGGTAATGACGGTAAACAAATTACCGCCATTCCAATTCAGTAAAGAACTGGAAATGGTGGTAATCCTTGTATCGCCATTTCTTGTTTTTTGTAACTTAGGCTTTACACAAGGCCTAGACCAGATAGGAGGCCATTCTAGGCCCTATCATGCTATCTGGGCCCACCCTGACCAGACCAGAATATTTAACTAGGGATAACTCAAGCCTAGT
Source organism: Tetracentron sinense (assembly GCA_015143295.1). Taxonomy (NCBI): domain Eukaryota; kingdom Viridiplantae; phylum Streptophyta; class Magnoliopsida; order Trochodendrales; family Trochodendraceae; genus Tetracentron; species Tetracentron sinense. Next base: position 1,440,524 of record CM026553.1, on the reverse strand, counting down.
TAACATTTAACCATGGGTAAGGCACTTTTAATCCTTGAAAAATCCAGAAAATGTCAAAATATTCAAAAAATGTAAAGTGACCAAAAAAACCAGACTTTGGATTTTTTTACCATGGTTAGCAATCCTAATCATTGTTAACTTCCCTTTTAACCTCGGTTAGCAACCCTAACTCCGGTTAAACCCCTTTCAGCCTACCGAGCCTAATCCCTTAGCCTATCGGGCTTACCCTTGGCCTATTAGACCCAACCTTGGCCTACCTGCCCAACCTTGTTACCTTCAACTATAGTTAGCAATCCTAACCATAGTCAGCATGACTCTTAACCCCGGTTAGCAACCCTAACCTCGGTTAAATCCAACCTTGGCCTACCGGGCCTAAATCTAGTCTACCGGACTTATCTTTTAGTCTATCGGGCCTAATCGTAATCTTTTGGACTAATCCTTAGTCTACCGAATGAACCTTTAGCCTATCGGGCCTAAACCATGTACTTAACCAACCCGGTCAACCAAACCTTAGTCTCCGGGTTAGACCCTTAGCCACCCTAATGCACACACATACACCCCTTAGCCTTGCCACGACTCATGTGTTAGAGCTACGCTCGGTCTGATCTCACCCTTATTAGTACATAGGTAACCCAACCCGGGTTCGACCCTAGTTAGCTTTTCTTTCTTGAGTTAGTATTACTCTAAACACTTAGGCATTTGAACATAATTTGATTTAATTTGGCTTACACCTAGAAAATGTGTAACCATTGTAAAATGGGGTATTGGGGTGCCTAACACCTTTCCCAAGACTTAACTGAACCTCTTACCTAGAACTCTAATATAGACTAAGACATTATCCATAACCCAGAAACTTATCTCTTCTGAATTAATAGGTGGCGACTATCAACATAACCTCGTGAGTGGGACAAATCACGTGCTCACAGCTCTGGTGACTCTGCTGGGAAGCTTATCATCTAAGGTTCAACCCAGAACCTAGGTTTAAGCCAATTAAAGCCAAACTTGTTTAAATGCCCAAGTATTTAACTTAATACTAAGTCTTTCATTTCTTGGGTATATTGTGTACTATATATATCATACATGGTATAGTAGTGTAATATCCTATTAAACCCAATAGACAGGCTTATTACGCTTACGGCTTCTGGATGATCATCCTCAGTATCAGAAGCTTAAAAATCTTGGAGGTCCACAGAATTACTGTTGTTGGTGATTACCCTCAGAGAAGGATTCTAAATGCTCCCGCTTACACCAATCGTCCTTTTTTAGGTATGTTCTATACCAGGGAGTCGCATATACGGTGTTAAGTGATCCTCATCCTTCTAGGAAAACACTTGCATTATCCCAGCATTCAGCATATAGACTAGGCTATGGTATAGTCTATAAGCAGCCCACCTGGAGAGGATTACTCTAAACCCTAACCTGTTTACACCTTATACCTGTCCCCAATCACGGTTGACTATCAGGGTATTTTTATCCTACCTAGGGGCATAAAATGAGCCAAACTTGTGCTTGTAATAAAATACAACCAACCCTGTATCCTGACATAGTATATGGGGTTCAAATCCCAAGCAGATAGGTCTTCATAGGACCTATCCCCAACCTTGACCAGATAGGTCCCCCGATTCTTAACAACCCGAATAAAGCATGCTGAACCACCGTCCGTCTGCCCTATCGGATCACATATGACTTATCACACCCAATCAAAAATCAAAAAAACATACGATCATCATCATCTTTACATTTCATCTACATACACAGAACACTCACATAGAGTCTATCATTATCCAGGTAGATGGCAAGTCCTTAAGGGATTGTTAGGTCAATTGATCAACCGTCATAGCCTGTGCATTTGACTTCATAGGCAGCATGTGATGACAATCTCTGAAAAGCAATTGAAGCCCTCACCCAAAGTCAGCGTCTCACTTAGGCTCAGTACTATAAAATGGCCGTCTTGGACCTTTCTGTGGTTAAACCAGACCTGCACCTCATAAATATTGTTATCCAGTGTTGGAACCCATTACATATGGTGTTCTGTTTTTGTAAGAATGAGTTGTATCCAACACTGGAAGAGATCTAGAGCATTTTGGGCTTAACCATGGACGGCGAAGTCATAGCACCACGCTACAAGACAACATACCAGGCAGACCTATCAAGGTTTTTGTATATCAAGCCTGCCTGCTTGTAACATCGTCCTAACGGCTCTTATGATCGGATACCCGTAGCATATCTAGAAGATCAGTACAGCCGCAAGTGGAACCCTGATAGCTGAACTTCCCGGTCTCAACGCCTTTACACTGATAGTCATGTCTCAGTTGGTATTCCCGAAGTGTCGCACCCTCACCGACTCAATACTGGTAGGGGTAATCAAAGACATGCGCAGCTCCAGAATAATTGTACCTGTCATCCTTATAGAGCTTCTCAAGGCTCTCAACCAAGTAGTAGACCACAGAAAGGGCATCTTTCATGCCAGTGCACCCCTCTTGCACCTATAGTTGGTAAGACACCTGCCGACAATCATCTCGGTACCTGCCGATCTCCGTGATGGATATAGCCTACCCCAGAAGATTTCTCAGAATCAGGGGCAGATAGTATCTATAGATTTCAAAATGCTCTACCAACTTCTCCAATGCCTGTCAGAGGGGGAGATCATATGGAAAAGCGAGTGGCTAGTCCTGAAAAAGCTACCTCACGTGGTCATAAGAAGAAGACGATGCATGATCCTTACCGGTCTAACCAGCTCAGCAATCTATACACCACTCCGAGTCCTTCCTCAGTTTGGAGTTCCTCAGCATATCCTAGTGATAGACCGGTAGGGAAATGATTGGGTCACCTTTTCAGTGCACTCTGAATGCCTCACACGTCACTTTCAGTCAGATTAGTGAAGCTCCAGACAAGAACAGTGGCTGGACTTTGTGGTTATAGCAGGACCACCAACTGATTTAGCATACCGACTTTGAGTGAAAGATCTTGACATTCCATCTAGTATGCCAACACCAAGAGAACTGCCCACGCCAATCTCAGCTCCGTCAAAAGAAACTATACCCATAACTTAAATGGTGGTTCCCTGGAGAGACAGTTACTGATCCAAGAGAAGGAGAGAAGGCTACAGAAGGCCTAACAACCATTCAGGCAACGGGAAGCGGAGCGAAACTGCGAACTTCAAGCCATGCAGGGGCAGGTCGAGTAGCTCGAGCATACAATCCAATCTCTTCAGAAGAGATGCAAAGGCGACGCCAGTGAGATAGCCATCATCAAGGCCCAACTGCATTTCTACCAAGAGCTGCTTGAAAGTGCAAAGATTGAAATGACCGACCGGATCCGACAGTACGGATCCTGAATGTTCAATGCTACTAAGGCAATCGATAACATGGAGGTTGAGGTCACATCCCTTTAACAGCAAATCATGGACCTTAACAGTGTGCCCCGACCACTTGACTTCGCGATCCTTGACGGACCTGCTTAGGATTGAGTCATTTTCCTTTTTGAGTCACACAATCTTGTATCTCACTAGTATGCATCAATGAAAAATCCTTTCTAGCATCTTCTTTCTATCATTATGCATATTCATGTTTAGCTATTGCATCATTTTTAGTTGTATGAACCGACCCATGACTCGCTCTATGACTGCAATTCTCACAGAAGCAGCAGCCATAGACGCAGTCCTAACTGAGGTACCAGCCACAAAAGAAGCATACAGCATAGCCTCTACTGAGAGCCAGTCGGAATCAATGGCAGAACCTTTAGATTAGCATTAAAGAACCAGTGAGATTCTATAGTCTCATGATAGGACATCATAACCATGCACGCCAAGTTAAACAATGTTTTGGATCCTTGACGATTCTCATTGGTACCTGAACCGATGACCCTCCCATCCAGAACCCTACAGAGGAATCATCTGAACAACCACATCCAGAGCCACATCAGCCTATTCCCATCATCATTCCTAACCCTGAACCCATGCCAGGTGGAGGAGAAGCAGAATATACTCAGTCTGATGAGCAACCTAAAGCTTCTCACGTCAATCAGGACTGACCATCATCTTCAGACCTTACTTCATCCCTCAGGGATCAACATGAGATCAAGCAGATGAAAGAAGAAATGAGACGCATGAAATGGGCATCTGCTAGCTCTAGTCTATCACTGGAAGACCTAACTTTCTCATCCGGGGATGCTGTTCCCCTAGGTTTCAAAGTGCCAGATTTTGACAAGTATGACGACATAGGCTGCCCTAAGCAACACCTGCAACTGTATCTAGGGGTAATGCTCCAGCATAACAAGAACCAACCTCTTCTCATCCAGTATTTCCTAAAAATTTTAATGAGAGCAGCCCTAACCTAGTGGATGTCAGTGGACAAGCAACGAGTCAAGACTTAGCAGGACGCTATGGACATCTTTGTGGATTAGTACTATTTCAATCAAGAACTTCGACCTCAGAGAAGTCAATTGGAACCGATGTAATAGCATAACAATGAGTCCTTGGAATACGCTCCCGATGGAGGGAAATGACATCAAAAATCCCTATTCTGATCCCCAAGGAGGAGTTAGCAAGCATGTTTATGGGCACTCTGAAGCAGCCCTACTCTACTCTGATGGTAACATTACCAGTTGTAGACTTTGGCACCATTGTCAAAACAAGTGACCGCATTAAAACAACCATCCAGAGTGGAGTCATTCACTCCAGTCTAGGGCTTGCTCCCCCAGAACGGTAGCTCCAGTAAGCAGAAACAGTGGTCCCAGGGACCAAAGAAGAAAAGAAGATATTCAGATGGTAGCCTCCATAGCACCTATTAGATTGCCAACTCCAGCCGCTCAGTCTCAGCTAGTAACTGGAAATACCCGGCCAGTCAGAAAACCAGAGACAAAACCGTTCCCCCAGAAAATTTACCTCTCTTCTATACACTCTCAGCCAGTTATTGGACTTCCTAATCAAGCAGGGTCTTCTTACCTTATGAGGCCCTACCCCTCAATTACCACCCGATAAATAAAACAAAAACTACAGAGCGGATCATCACTACGCCTTTCATCAAGGCCCAGGTCATCCTACTAACTATTGCATTAGCCTGAAATACGCCATTCAAGATCTCTTGGATAAGGGAAGGTTGAACTGGCCACTGGGAACACCAGTATCAACCAGGCACCACTAACCCCACATAACAATCAAGTCAATTATATTGAGTGAGAAGAGCCCGGGGTAGGGCAGCCAAGACCCAGCGCACCCGTAATGGATCACGGTATAATCAGGCATTCTTACTAACCTCAAGTCGTAATCCCATTCCCCCAGTCAAACATCCAAGCTATCCTACCACCAGTACAAATCCCTATCCTTGAACCAAACAAAGAGCAGATCATCTACACTATCCCTTACCCAGCAAATTGGCCCACAACCCCAGCTCAAGCCTCTACCTGTTCTGGCCCCATCAGGATCCCTTACATCCCTTCTCCACCTTTTAACTCGACCGAGTACCCACGCCTCACTTTCTCATCCTTGAGAGCGAGAGCATAACCAAACTCACCCGATCTACCCAGGTATACCAACCTCCGGTGGCTGACCCGGTAAAAGAGAGAGAAACAAGAGTATTAGACCCAAAGAAAGAAGCAGTAGACTCAACAGTTCTACTGAAAATACTAGAAAAGGCAGAATTCAATATCACACAACATTTGACCAAAATTCCAACACAGATCTCCATCATGGGTCTTCTCCTGACTTTCGAGCATCACTGGAAGCAGTTACTCTGGGTATTTAACAACGCCCATATAACACCGAGCATCACGCCCGAGAAACTAGGGCATATGGTAGGGAAAGTTCTAGAATAAAAAATCATCTCCTTTACAGAAGAAGAAATACCAGACGGCAACAGGGATCATACCCGGACTCTCTATATTATAGTACAGTGCATGGACAAAATATTATCATCAGTGTTAATCGACAATGGCTCTGGCCTAAATGTCTATACTTTATCTACACTATAAAGCCTAGGTCTAGACCTCAGTCAAGTGAAGAAGAGACCCATGACCATCAGGGCATTTGATAACTCAACCAGAAAAAATCTAGGCGACATCGATCTAACCATCGGGATTGGACAGGCTCAGTTTACAACAAATTTCCAAGTCATGAATTTGCTGGCCTCATTCACTTTGCTCCTTGGGAGGCCGTGGATCCACGCGGCCAAGGCCATTCCCTCTTCGTTCCACCAAAGAATCAAGTTTATCCAAGATGGCCACTTGGTCATGATCCCTTCAGAGGAGATGGCAAGTTCCTTTGGGGACATCCAAGAGCTGGGACAAGGCACCGCCTTCATACCAGTTTGAGCAAGTCAGTTCTATCACCCAGATAGAAGAGCAGAACAGTCAAGTAGTACCACCATTTATTATGATGATGGCCAGAATGAACTACTAACCAGGGTCAGGCCTGGGAGTCAGAAACCAGAGAATGAAGAAAAGATATGTACCTCCTCTCTACACTCTGCCTTTCAGATTGGGATACAAGCCTAAGTTTGAGGAGTATCTCTCCAAGCTAACCAAGAAGAGCAGCCGGTCAACGAAACCAGAACCCTGACCCCACACCACTGTAACCTTTCAAGTGGGAACTTTTAAAGCCTACCCTGATACCCCTCTTGCACAAATTTCCAAAATCTCAAGCCTCCAACCCATTGTCGAGTCTTCAGGGATTTTAGATCCAAAAGTATTCAGCATGACACAGATGTTTGATGAATTGACTATCAAAGACGCCACAGAAGCAAAAGATCAAGCAGGAAGATAGGTCTGTACTGTAACGACCCCAAAATCCCACAAGGCTAAAATAGGACTTTGGAATCGCCACATTACTTAAACCTGCTTAAAACCATGCATACAAGGCTACTACACGAGTCTTAAAAAAATGAGAGTAATAAAATTTCCGATATATATAGCCCAAACCAACTAAATAACACGAGTCTGTAGTCAACAATTACAACAACTAAATCCAAAGAGTCTGATACACAACCATAAAAGTCTACTGAGCAACATCCTCTAAAAGTCAATTACAAAACTCTCTTAATGAAAAGAAATGTAAACTAAGAGGTGTAGCCGCCCAAATCTCCGGCTCCCTCCTCAGTGCTTGTGAGATGCTTACGCTTATGCTTATGCACTTATTCAGATCATACAAGGATGAGACATGCCGTTCTTGGCGGATACGGACCATGCCTTATGCACTTATTCAGATCACACAGTAATGAGACATGCCGTTCTTGGCGGATACGGACCATGCCTTAGAAATCATATGGTTGACATGCCATTCTTGGCGGATACGGACCATGTCATGCTTATGCTTATGCAGAATGTCATACATATGTCATGCTCATACTTGTGGTCCACATGTGTGACTTGTGAGACTCTTATCTTAACATACACGTGCTTGTGTACTTAAGTGTCGAAATTAACATTCGAGTCGATAATTGCTTAGATTCCGATCTCCTACCATGGAAACTTCACTATATGTCCCATACCAAATAGTTAGAGAATTCCCGGTTTGAGAGATGTTCCTCTAAGTTCTTACCTTCCCGACTATCAATTCCCATGCAAGAAATTAAGTATACTTAACAAACAATCACATATATATTCCTTATCATAATTCTTAACATCATTTATAATCCATTTACCACCATTTCATAAAAGTATCATAGCATTTATTCTCACAGACATTTTCACAAACACCTTGAGTACACATAATATGAATCCATTGTTTCTCTACCTTTTCATGCATTCATCAAATCATAATTCCATCCATACAATCCATATATTCATCCACATCCACAAATTAATCCCATCCTCCATACATTCTATCCACATTTAATCCACATTTCCAATCCACATATCCATCCATAATTAGCTTGCTTCTTCGAAAATTAGGGAAAATACATCAAACATCTATTTCTACCATTCCTAGCATCTTAACATTCACAAAACCTTAAAATAAAGTTGATTAGGATAGTATATCGACCTTAGGAATCCTTCCCTTGGATTCAAAACGCTCCCGAGACGATTTGGAGAAGCTTTGAGGACGATCTCCAAGCTTTCCTCTCAATCTTCTACCAATCTCCTTCCTCTCCAAGCAGCCCTCTCTCAAAACCCTAGGGTTTCTCCCCCTTTTTGCCAAATTAGGTTAGAACTAGGTGGGGTATTTTAATATTTCGAGTAGGACCCCCTATTTATAGCCCCAAGGTCTGAGAACAAAAAGACCAAAAAACCCATACTAAAATTCTGTAAAAAACACGAAAGACCGAGCGATTGGTGGTTATGACCGATCGATCGGTTCTCAACCGAGCGATCGGTGCTCTTGACCGGGCGATCGGTCAAAAAAGCACTCTCTGGAAAATTTACCCATACAAAATTCTGGACCAGTCGATAGATACCGATCGATCGGTTTTGGACCGATCGATCGCTACTTTTGACCGAGCGATCGGTTGCCTATAGATTTTTGACCCGCTTTACTGTTTTGGCTATAACTTTTGACTCGTTCGTCGGATTTTGACGATTCAACCTGCGTTGGATTCGTCTTTCGAAAACGAACATTTCTGGCATTTTAGAATTTCTAAATTCTACTTAATTAATAGACTAAATTGTCCCCAAAGTTGACTGATCTGCAATTCCATTAGATAAAACCCACCATTGACTTGGCTTAAACTCAAAATAAGGAAAAACATTAAACATGAACTTCGAAGAGGGTTCCAACACCTTTCTAATGGTTCAAGAATCACTCAATTCCAGTAAACGGTGTCAAAACTAAAGCTTCCTAAAGTTTAGGGTGTGATATTGCATCCACCCGTTACAAGTTGATTAAGCCTAGTTTACACCACAATAATTAGGCATAAAAAAACAATAAACATCAAACATCACAAGGACTAAAATACCCTTAACACAATGAAATAAAAACATGAAAAAGATTCGGGGTCTCTACATCCTCCCCCCCTTAAAAGAATTTCATCCTCGAAATTACGTACCTTAGGTGAAAAGGTGCGGGTACTTTTCGCGGACTTCGGCTTCTCTCTCCCAAGTAGCCTCTTCTCTAGAGTGATGCTCCCATTGCAAAAGCACAAGAGGAATGACCTTTGAATGTAAAACTTGCTCTTTCCGGTCCAAAATTCGAGCTGGTTGCTCCACTAAAGTCAAATCTTCCCGAATTTCCAACGGTTCCAAATGAATGACATGTGAAGGATCAGTAATGTACTTCCTCAACATAGAGATGTGAAAGACATTATGCACACCTTCCATGTGAGGTGGTAAGGCGACCCGATAAGCAACTTCTCCGACTCGGGTGATGATCTCAAAAGGACCCACATATCTCGGACTGAGCTTGCCTCGCTTGCCGAATCTCATCACCCCCTTCGTAGGTGAGATCTTTACAAATACAAAATCTCCGACTTGGAACTCAAGATCTCTCCTCCGAGTATCGGCATAGCTCTTCTGTCTACTCTGAGCTGCTTTCAACCTCTCCCTGATCAACTGAACTCTATCCACAGTCTGACCAACGAGCTCGGGACCCAAAAGCTTCCTCTCACCAACTTCGTCCCAACACAAAGGTGAACGAAAACTCCTCCCATAAAGTGCCTCAAACGGTGTCATCTGAATGCTAGCTTGATAGCTGTTGTTGTAGGCAAACTCAACCAATGGCAAGTGATCAACCCAACTACCCTGAAAGTCTAACATGCAAGCTCGTAGCAAGTCCTCTATGATCTGGTTCACTCTTTCAGTTTGCCCATCTGTCTGCGGATGAAATACGGTACTAAAATCCAAATGGGAACCCATAGCATGCGGAAAACTCTTCCAGAACTTGGATGTAAATCTAGGATCTCGATCGGAAACAATACTAACTGGCACTCCATGCAAATGAACTATCTCCTTGATATAGAGATTAGCCAATTGATTGGAGTTGAAAGTAGTCTGATATGGAAGAAAATGAGCTGATTTAGTCAATCGGTCAACCACAACCCAAATGGCATCAAAGTTCTTGGCCGTCTTTGGCAAACCAACAACGAAATCCATGGAGATATTTTCCCACTTCCACTCGGGAATAGGAAGAGACTGAAGAAGTCCTGCCGGCCTCCTGTGTTTGGCCTTCACCTGCTGACACACCAAACACTTGGATACAAAGGTAGCCACATCTTTCTTCATACCTTTCCACCAGAAATACTTCTTAAGGTTCTGGTACATCTTAGTACCTCCCGGATGCACGGTGTACTTGGACTTGTGTGCTTCATCCAGAATCTCCCTTCTTAAATCCTCATCATCCGGAACACAAAGTCTACCCTTGAAACAAACTCCACCATCCCTCCAAGAGAAATCCTCAAACCCGCTGTTAAGCGACTTATTCATAGCAGCGTGCAGTTCTCCATCATTCCACTGCAAGTCCTTAATCCTGTTCAATAAGGTTGGCCTGACCATAATGTTAGCCAACAAGGCTCCAGATGCTCCCACACTGAAACCCGCATCGAGGCTAGACACCTCTTCTAGTAACTTCCATTCTTGAACCATTAAATGTGCCAAGAATCCAGTAGGTCTCCTACTTAGAGCATCTGCCACCACATTTGCTTTCCCCGGGTGGTACTGAATAGAGCAATCATAATCCTTGAGGAATTCCACCCAACGGCGTTGCCTCAAATTCAGCTCTTTCTACGAGAACAAATACTTTAGACTTTTGTGGTCGGTGAAAACTTCAAACTGCGCACCGTACAAGTAATGTCTCCAGACCTTAAGAGCAAAAACCAAGGCTGCCAACTCCAAATCATGGGTGGGATAGTTCTTCTCGTGGTCTTTCAACTGCCGAGAAGCATAGACAATCACCTTCCCGTGTTGCATAAAAACACAACCTAACCCAAAGAGTGAGGCATCACTATACACCACAAAATCTTCACTACCCGATGGAACAGTCAAGATCGGAGCGGTGGTGAGACGCTTCTTCAACTCAAGAAAACTCTTCTCACATTTCTCATTCCACTCGAATCTAGCGTTCTTTCGAGTTAGATGAGTAAGTGGAGCTGCCAAACTGGAAAATCCTTCTACAAATCTTCGATAATATCCAGCTAGGCCCAAGAAGCTTCGAACCTCTGTAACACTCTTTGGCCTTCCCCATCCTTCCACTGCTTCTATCTTAGCAGGGTCAACTGAAATCCCCTCTTCTGACACCACATGGCCTAGAAATGCTATTTTTTCTAGCCAAAACTCGCACTTGCTAAGCTTAGCATATAGCTTATGCTCACGGAGTGTCTTCAGGGTGATCCGGAGATGCATCTCATGCTCCTTCTGTGTCTTGGAGTTCACTAAAATGTCATCCACAAACACGATCACAAAGCGGTCCAGAGTCGGCTTGAAGATCCTGTTCATGAGATCCATGAATGCTGCCGGAGCATTTGTCAAACCGAACGGCATGACTAAGAATTCAAAATGCCCATATCTGGTCCTGAAAGCAGACTTAGGCACATCTTCCGCCTTTATCTTCAGCTGATGGTAGCCCGACCTCAAATCAATCTTGGAGAAATACTTAGCTCCTTGCAACTGATCAAAAAAGTCGTCGATCCTGGGCAAATGATATTTGTTCTTGATGGTGACCTTGTTCAGTTGCCGATAGTCGATGCACATCCTCATCGAACCATCCTTCTTCTTCACAAACAACACTGGAGCTCCCCAAGGTGATACACTTGGGCGGATAAATCCAAGACCAAGCAATTCGTCAATCTGCTCCTTAAGCTCTTTCAACTCTGCTGGAGCCATCCTATATGGCGCTTTAGAGATGGGTGCCGTACCCGGAGCTAACTCAATTGCAAACTCTACTTCTCTATCTGGTGGCAAACCCGGTAAGTCATTGGGAAAGACATCCATAAATTCCTCTACAACTGGAATACTCGAGGAATTGGGTGCTTCCGAGGTAGTAAGACTCAATGCCGCGAAACGAGCTAAGTCCTTCTTCTTCAACCCTTGGAAACGAAAAGAGGGCTCAGTGATTGGTCTAAAGTTGACTACCTTCCCAAAACAGTCGACATGCCCATGGTATTTGGAAAGCCAATCTATGCCTAAAATGACGTCAAAGTCTTGGAACTCAAGGACAATCAGATCAGCTGGCATCTCTCTCTGACCTACTTGAATATTACAAGCTCGATAGACCTTATCAGTGATGACCGAACTACCAACAGGAGTAGCAATCGACAATTCATGATCTAACAGACTTGGCTCAATCGGAAACTCTCGTGCAAAACTAGGTGTGACGAAGGAGTGAGTGGAACCAGTATCGATCAAAACATGAGCGAGGAAATCATTTATCAACAATGAGCCTGAATTAATACACAAAGCTAATTTGTCAAATCATGAATACATACATGCATCTTACATCATACCACACAACATTTAATATCACACACATAGCATCAGAACAATATTTTAATTAACTAAAACACAATTAAACGTACCCTGCACAACGTCGTCGGACACCTGTGCATCCCGCTCCGAGGTAGCAAACACTCGACCCTGAGCTGGCTGGTGAGGCTGCTGAGGTCTAGGACCCTATGGTGGCCTCTGCTGTGTGGACTGCCTAATTGGGGGCCTGACTCCCTGTGACTGAGTCGGCTGAAGCCCCTGCTGAAAGCGGAGTGGGCAATCTCGGATCCGGTGTGAAACATCTCCACAATGAAAACAGCCTCCCGTAATTGCCCTACACTCTCCTACTCTGTGCCTCTTTCCGCACTGGCAGCATACATCAAATAGTTGAATGCCAGTAGTAGGCGGAGCCACCTGAGCTGCTCGTGGGGCTACCTGAGTCGGCCTCTGATAAGGGGTAGGCCTAGCAATCGACATAGGACCCGACACCCTTGGCCTCTTGTCCTGAGGACCAAACCTACCTGCTTGCAACTTCTCCCTCTTCTTCAACAATTCTTCTGAATTCTTCTCAGCTATCAAAGCACGTTGGTACACCTCCCTACATGTCTCAAGCTGAAGTATCGAAACTTTCTCCCAAATAAAATCCTTCAAGCCTCGCTCAAACCTTTTTGCCTTCATTCTCTCTGTAGCAATCAAGTGAGGAGCGAACCTAGAAAGCTCTACAAACTTGGCCTCATACTCGGCCACTGACATCCTCCCTTGCTCCAAGGTAGAGAATTCAATCTCCTTCTGATCTCTCACAAACACCGGGAAGTATCTCTCGTAGAAGATGTCGAGGAACTCTCCCCAAGTCCACTCTTGTCCAGCTTGCACCTCATTCCTCTGCCTAGATGCGGCCCTCCACCTATGTTCCGCTTCGCCTTCCATGACGAAGGAGGCCCATTTCACCCTCTGCTCATCGGTAGCCTCAAGCACGGAGAAAATCTTCTCTAGTTGCATGATCCACAACTCAGCAACTGAGGGATCCGTACTACCGTAGAAGGCTGGAGGATTCATTCTCCTAAAAGCTTCCACTCCGTTATGACGAGGTGGGTGAACATCAACCTGCCTCTCCTGCCTAGCTTGACCAGCTGCTAGCAATGTCGTTTGCTGAGCCATAGTTTCAGCCTGCCTCCCCATGGCTGCTGCAATAGCTTCCATAGCCCGACTCACATTGGCTTGGGAGGCACCATCTGGGGAATCCCCATCGGTCACACTGCCTCCTCCATTTCTATTATTTCTTCCACCCCTTCTCATGCTTACAATCCTGAGAAGAAGAAAACAATCTATTTAGAACACACTCACATAAATTCCTAAGTCTACGCTTAATCAAAACTCAATCCTCAACAATTTTAAAGTCCTGAACTTGATGTTGCTTCCCTAAGGTTCACATCTTCCTATACCCTACACTTAATACCTTAGCCCTAAGGACTCTAATGCCTTGAGCACTGATTGATATCCTATGGTATCAGACCCGGAGTGACATAACACGACTCCTACTGAGAGGACAACTTAGCCCAAGGGAACCTAATGCCTTGAGCTCTGATACCACCTCTCTAACGACCCCAAAATCCCACAAGGCTAAAATAGGACTTTGGAATCGCCACATTACTTAAACCTGCTTAAAACCATGCATACAAGGCTACTACACGAGTCTTCAAAAAATGAGAGTAATAAAATTTCCGATATATATAGCCCAAACCAACTAAATAACACGAGTCTGTAGTCAACAATTACAACAACTAAATCCAAAGAGTCTGATACACAACCATAAAAGTCTACTGAGCAACATCCTCTAAAAGTCAATTACAAAACTCTCTCAATGAAAAGAAATGTAAACTAAGAGGTGTAGCCGCCCAAATCTCCGGCTCCCTCCTCAATGCTTGTGAGATGCTTACGCTTATGCTTATGCACTTATTCAGATCATACAAGGATGAGACATGCCGTTCTTGGCGGATACGGACCATGCCTTATGCACTTATTCAGATCACACAGTAATGAGACATGCCGTTCTTGGCGGATACGGACCATGCCTTAGAAATCATATGGTTGACATGCCATTCTTGGCGGATATGGACCATGTCATGCTTATGCTTATGCAGAATGTCATACATATGTCATGCTCATACTTGTGGTCCACATGTGTGACTTGTGAGACTCTTATCTTAACATACACGTGCTTGTGTACTTAAGTGTCGAAATTAACATTCGAGTCGATAATTGCTTAGATTCCGATCTCCTACCATGGAAACTTCACTATATGTCCCATACCAAATAGTTAGAGAATTCCCGGTTTGAGAGATGTTCCTCTAAGTTCTTACCTTCCCGACTATCAATTCTCATGCAAGAAATTAAGTATACTTAACAAACAATCACATATATATTCCTTATCATAATTCTTAACATCATTTATAATCCATTTACCACCATTTCATAAAAGTATCATAGCATTTATTCTCACAGACATTTTCACAAACACCTTGAGTACACATAATATGAATCCATTGTTTCTCTACCTTTTCATGCATTCATCAAATCATAATTCCATCCATACAATCCATATATTCATCCACATCCATAAATTAATCCCATCCTCCATACATTCTATCCACATTTAATCCACATTTCCAATCCACATATCCATCCATAATTAGCTTGCTTCTTCGAAAATTAGGGAAAATGCATCAAACATCTATTTCTACCATTCCTAGCATCTTAACATTCACAAAACCTTAAAATAAAGTTGATTAGGATAGTATATTGACCTTAGGAATCCTTCCCTTGGATTCCAAACACTCCCGAGACGATTTGGAGAAGCTTTGAGGACGATCTCCAAGCTTTCCTCTCAATCTTCTACCAATCTCCTTCCTCTCCAAGCAACCCTCTCTCAAAACCCTAGGGTTTCTCCCCCTTTTTGCCAAATTAGGTTAGAACTAGGTAGGGTATTTTAATATTTCGAGTAGGACCCCCTATTTATAGCCCCAAGGTCTGAGAACAAAAAGACCAAAAAGCCCATACTAAAATTCTGTAAAAAACACGAAAGACAGAGCGATCGGTGGTTATGACCGATCGATCGGTTCTCAACCGAGCGATCGGTGCTCTTGACCGGGCGATCGGTCAAAAAAGCACTCTCTGGAAAATTTCCCCATACAAAATTCTGGACCAGTCGATAGATACCGATCGATCGGTTTTGGACCGATCGATCGCTACTTTTGACCGAGCGATCGGTTGCCTATAGATTTTTGACCCGCTTTACTGTTTTGGCCATAACTTTTGACTCGTTCATCGGATTTTGACGATTCAACCTGCGTTGGATTCGTCTTTCGAAAATGAACATTTCTGCCATTTTAGAATTTCTAAATTCTACTTAATTAATAGACTAAATTGTCCCCAAAGTTGACTGATCTGCAATTCCATTAGATAAAACCCACCATTGACTTGGCTTAAACTCAAAATAAGGAAAAACATTAAACATGAACTTCGAAGAGGGTTCCAACACCTTTCTAATGGTTCAAGAATCACTCAATTCCAGTAAACGGTGCCAAAACTAAAGCTTCCTAAAGTTTAGGGTGTGATATTGCATCCACCCGTTACAAGTTGATTAAGCCTAGTTTACACCACAATAATTAGGCATAAAAAAACAATAAACATCAAACATCACAAGGACTAAAATACCCTTAACGCAATGAAATAAGAACATGAAAAAGATTCGGGGTCTCTACATGTACCCTCTTCAACAGTGCCAAGGCATCATCCAGTCACTGACCACTGATCTATTGGTGGACCGAGGCTCTCACCATCAAAGCCATCCAGGACAGGGGTAAGCATAGTACAGGGCAGGTTGGTCTGATCAAGCAGTGACCGAAACACCATTCTCCTCCTTCTATTTTCTCTTTGATCCTACTGGAAAATCCAAACGACGACCACTGTCGGCCTCCTTTTGTTAAGTCAATTTTTGTAAATAACACTCATCTTATTTTATCAATAGAAAATCTAATGTTTTGACTTAAAATCATGTTTTCCATAAAACATTTCAACCGGCTGATGACGAAATCACACGAACTCTTCTCCTGGAAGGCCTAGTGTCCTGAAGCCACCAAAGATAACAAAAATATGCTAAACTAAGCTTAATGATTTGCTAGGAAATCACCTCTGATAAGGCTACTTCTGAAACCCTACTTGAACTATTGGAAGTTGAGTATGACTCAGAACAGGAAGAGGAACCACCTCAAGAGATCTTGGACCTCCTAGAGCACAGCGAAGGGTTACTGCAGTCTAACATCAAGGACAGTGAGGCCATAAACCTCAGATCCAAAAATAATCCCCAGCTCGTCAAGATCGGGCAACCATGAGCCTGCAGTAGAGAACATCTATGATCATCTTCCTGAAGAGCTACAGTGATGTCTTCGCCTGGTCCTATGCAGAAATACCTGGCCTGGACCCAGCTTTGGTGGTACACAGACTACCCCTGAATCCTAAAATTAGACTAGTTAGGCAGAAACTGAGACAGATGAGGCCTAAATGGTCACAAAAATTCAAAGAAGAGATAGAGAAGTAGATCAAAGCAGGCTTCCTAGCGGTAGCTTCCTGGCAGTAGCAACCTATGCTGAGTGGTTAGCCAACATTGTGCCAGTACCCAAAAAGGATGGCAAGGTCCGAATGTATATCGACTACCGCAATCTGAATAAGGTAAGCCCTAAAGATAATTTTCTCCTTCCACACATTGACAACCTGATTGACAATACAACGGGGCATGAGACACTTTCGTTCATGGATGGATTCTCTAGATATAACCAGATCAGAATGGCTGAAGAAGACATAGAGAAGACCTCCTTCATCACACCTTGGGGAAAGTTCTACTACAAGGTAATGTCATTCAGACTCAAGATTGCAGGGGCAACTTACCAGAGAGCCATGGCATCACTATTCCATGACATGATCTACAAGTAGCTGAAGTTTATGTGGATGACATGATCGTCAAATCACTTACTGCCAGGCAGCACCCGAAAAACTTGAAGAAGCTCTGTGACGGAATCAGAGAATTCGGCCTAAGACTGAATCTGGCCAAATAGGTCTTTGGAGCCTCATCAGGAAAGCTCCTTAGCTTCATCAAAAGAAGCATTAAAATCGATCCAGCTAAAGCTAGAGCTATCATCGAAATGCCAACACCGTAAACTGAAAAGAAAATCTGTGAATTCTTGGGCAGAATTCAGTACATCGGTTGATTCATCTCTCAGCCCAATCTGATATGCGAGCCAATCTTTAAGCTTCTCAAGAAGAATGTACCTATAGTCTGGACCGATGAGTGCTAGGAAGCCTTTGACAGAATAAAGTAGTACCTTATCCATCCTCCAGTACTTGTGCTCCCTACACAAGGATGGCCACTATTACTATACATCTCCATACAAGAAACCTCCATGGGGTGTGTCTTGGCCCAACATGACAAGACGGGCAGAACAAAGCAAGCCACCTACTACATCAATAAGCGCCTGCTAGAATTTGAAGAGAGGTACAACCCACTCAAGAAAACTTATCTAGCACTAGTCTGGGCTACTCAGCGACTGCAGCATTATCTGCTTTCTTATCCCACAATCCTAATCTCCTAGATGGACCCACTCAAGTACCTACTAGAAAAGCCAGCCACTACGAGGAGGACAGCCCAATGGCTTATGATGTTATCTGAATTTAACATCACATACATGACTCAGAAGTCGATCAAGGGGCAATTAATTACAAACCATCTAGCTTACAGTCCAACACAAGACTATCTTTCAATATATGATCAATTCCTAGACGAAGCCATCCTGTATGCAGAAACAGAAGAGCAAGAATAATTCAGTTGGGAGTTGTATTTCAACGAAGCTGCTAACAATCATGGACATGGGGCAGGAGCAGTCCTAATCTCTCCCAAGGGAGCCCACCTCCCCATCTCAGTTAAGCTGAAATTCAGGTATTCGAACAACGAGGCAGAATATGAGGCATGCATAGCCAGACTAAAAGAAGCCCTGAGCATCCGGATTGAAGAGATAAACATCTATGGCGACTCATCCTTGATAATCTATCTGGAAAAAGAATCTTGGGCCATCCGAGAAGCCAGGCTAGTCCCGTACCTAGCCCACCTCAACATGCTGATCACTCAGTTTATAAGAATCACCTTCAGTCACAGGTCCAGGAACCACAATAGATTTGCCGATGCACTGGCCACTCTCGCCTCCATGGTGCAAATTCCTAAGGGCATCATGCTCTGGCCTATTGAAATTCAACAACAAGATCAAGTAGTAGGACTGGACCTTCCCACTCGAGCAGTATCTCGAGGACGGGACCTTCCCACTCGATGCCACCAAAACAAACTGACAGGCAATCAGAAGAATGGCCTTTCAATTTATCCTTTTAGAGGGAATCATGTATACAAGATCACCAAACATAATCTGACTCAGATACCTCGACACTCGTGAACCTGCACAGGTAGTGAAAGAAGTTTACGGAGGAACTTGCGGCCCACACATGAACGGGTTAATATTCTCCAAGAAGATACTCTGACAGGGCTATTACTAGTTCATAATAGAATCTGACTGTTGCCAGTATGTACAGAAATGCCACCAGTGCTAAATCTATGCCAACGGGATCAATGCACCTCTAACCAAGCCGCACAATCTCACCGCTTCATGGTCATTCATAGCTTGGGGCATCGACGTCATTGGACCCATAGCATCGAAAACATCAAACGGACATCGATTCATCCTGTTAGCAATCGACTATTTCATGAAATGGATTAAGGCAGCCTCTTATGCCAACGTCACAGCCTCTGTGGTTTAGTGTTTTCTAAAAAAGTACATCATTTGTCAGTACGGTGTCCCGTTTAAAATTGTAACAGACAACACTCTTAATTTCTACAACAAGAGGATGACAGATCTCAGCAAAAATTTTAAGATACAGCATCACAACTCCACACTGTATAGGCCACAGACCAATGGTGTAGTTGAAGCCACCAACAAGAACATGAAGAAAATCATAGAAAAGATGGCAACCAATTACTCCGCCTAACATAAGATGCTCTCATATGCACTCATGGCTTATAGAACTTCCATCCGAACCTCAACTGGGGCAACACCATTTTCCTTGGCTTATGGTATGGAAGTAGTCCTCTCCATCGAAGTAGAAATTCCATCATTCCGGGTGCTAATGGAAGCAGGAATCTCATAAACAGAATAGGCACAGACCCGATATGAGCAGTTAATCTGATAGAAGAGAGGCGACTGAAAGCCACCAACCATTCTTAGGCCTATCAGAGGCACATGGATAGGGCATTCAACAAGAAAATTAGTCCTCGAATCATCGAAGTTAGTGACCTAGTTCTCCGAAAAATGTTGTCAAACCGCCCTAACCCAAGGAGCAAGTTCACTCCCAACTATAAAGGCCCATACATCGTCCGAGATAAATTCTCCGGTCGCGCCCTTCGACTCGGACATATGAATGACGAAGACCTCCCAGAGCCCGTCAACATGGACAAAGTCAAACAATACTACGCTTAGGATCTAGATCTAATAGGCGCTTTACACTCATAGATTCTACAGGAAATGACAGGAGGTCATCCTTGACACACTCCTTATCCCCAGCAATGTAAACATTTATCAAATCAATGAAATCCGCTAGTTATTCCCTTAAGCCTAATAATCTTTCTTTCACAAAACCTTTTCAAGGACACCCTCCCTTGCCCTCTGCAGCATTAACCTGAACAGAGACAACCTCTCCCAAAAACTCTCCCCAACAGAGTCAATCTCAACCTCCATAAAAGAGGAAAATTCTCCAATAGAGACCAAAAAAAAAAATCCAACGAGAATCCCAAAGGGCAAAATCAACTACAACAGGAAAAATCCCCTAGAGAGCACAGATCAACTGCAATAAGAGAAAGCCCCGAGTATCCCAAACTTCGATCCCCCAACCTACATTTTGTCCCACTTTAAGTCCTCCTAGATCCCTTAGAAATTACGAGTGCAAGTGTAGTATCACATGTACATCCCCAGCAGAACACAAATCGTCAGCAGAGCGCCATTCAAGGCAATAAAGGGAGAAGATCCATTACCCCAACAAATTACGGGCATGAGTGAAAACCAGCATTGACCTCATTGTTCAAAAATCACACGACCCCAAACCTAGTCTTACGACTAGGGGTAAAAAGGGACAAAAATCAATCAGCTTCGCAGACATGAGAAAAACCGGTAACGGCCTCATTGCGCAAAAATTATGCGAACCCCATGACTTGGTCATTCTAAGGATAAAAAAGGGAGAAAAGCTGAAGAGCGGTTTGGCAACAAAATCTAGCAGCAATCAATCTCATCGAACTCCCAATCATCCCCAGTAGAAGACACCAAGGACAACCCCCCAGCAGATAGGGGATGGTCTCCAGCAGTGTTCTATTCCCCAATAAATCCTCAGTAGAAGTTCAAACTACCTTCTTCAATTCAGTAATCTCTCCCCCGTAGGAGTCCTCAGTCTCCAGCAGTGACAAGACAAGCATGTTTATCCTCATTAAGTCATATTCCACTCTCCGAGAGTAAAAGATAGATCACAAACCCCCTCTAAGCACTGATGAAGGCAATTTACTGATAAATCTAAAAGCTAGCTAAGCATTCTTTCTGTCAAAATCAAAAACTTTTGCAAAAGTCTGTAACACTTTTTATAAACATTTTTTAAAACAAATTTTTCGGTACCAAGATCCAATTGTACCAACCTACACTAAGCAACCCCAGTAAGACAGAGTAGAAAAAGTCGACGCCGCACATCGCAACTAAGTCGCAGTCAATAGAGTCATGGGAAAAATTCAGCACCTCTGGGCCATTTCAAAAACCAATCCGGCTAGTGCCTCTTGGACATGCCACATCTCTCCCGACACCCGCGCCTGTCCTTGACATCCTGTGTGCCCCTTGAAAATCTCGTCATACCATGGCATTACCTCCTGCATGTCCCCGATATCCTGGGTATCTCTTAACAAGACTAAATGATTAGTCTATACTTGGAATACTACTATCTTCTTGAACCTAATGTCTTTTCTCAATCATGGTATCAGAATCTAAGTGACCCTAGATAACCTAACGCCTAATCTCTGATATGATATCAACTCTAGTATCAAACATAAAATTTGGAATTCATCTGAGTTCTAAGTTCAACTCAAAGACTTGAATGACCTAATTATGACTCCCGCTTAGCCTTGGGACACTAATTCCTGAGCTCTGATACCAACTCTATTGTGTGGCTCGCACCCCAAAATCTCACCTAGGAGTTAGGTGTGACTTTGTGCGTGACTAATCTTTCATGACAAACTATCCTGTATAAAACATACAAGGCAATAATATAGAGAAAGTGACAGACATAATGGAAGCGTAAACTAAAAATTTCTTTTATACATACACCGTATTCAAATTTTGTACAAAAGATTATATAACCAAAAAAATTGATGTGGACATGCCCACTCATCAAAATACAAACTATAATCTCTCTCTCACTCACACACTCTCAATAATACCCAGGATAAGGCCACCTATCCAGGTTCCTATCCTCCTCTGGCTGAGCCTTTGCCGGCTCCTCACCGTAGCCCTCCTCGATCCAAGGATGGAGAGCACAGATGTCAAATGGACCTGCCGACATAAAATGTACAACTGAGCATGGAATACTCAGCGTATACAATCTACTTGTTAACAATAATATAATCAATAATATTATATGAAACTTTAAGCAACAGATCATAATAAATGCTTTAAACCAAATATAGAAATCATACTTCGAAACTTAACTTAACCGTGCATATCTTTTCAAAATCGTTGTCTTATGAACTTTAGTAAAACTAAAACATATCTTCTGAGATTTCTTTTCTTATGAGTTACTTATGAGCTTATGAGTCTTATGAATTCTTGTGAGCTTATTAGTCTTATTTGCCTTGTAACAGATCTTAGACTTGATCCTTGAGGAATTGTAACCAATCTTAGATATAATCCTTAGAGAGTTGTAATTGATCTTAGACTGGATCCTTATGAGCATTATGAGAACTTATGAACCTTATGAGCACTTGCAAGCCTTATGAGCACTTGTGAGCCTTATGAACACTTATGAGCATTCTTATGAGTTTTTATGAGAGCCTTGCGAGACTTATGATCCTTAGAGGATTCGTAACTGATCTTAATCTTGTGATCCTTAGAGAATTTGTAACCGATCTTAGACTTATGATCATTAGAGAATTTGTAACCGATCTTAGACTTTGCCAACCCTTAGTTTGGCCTTGTCAATGTTTATGAATTATTCCTTTTCTTATGAGATTTCCTTTTTAAAAAATTTCTTATGTCTTTGAAATATCATGCTTATGAGAAAATTTATCCTATGAGAATCGTGAGTGCATACTATACTTGTGAACATCATATTGTACTTGGAAAGCTTTAGACATTCTAAGCATACTTATATAAATCGTGGAAGAATCATAATGTACTAAGAAACCCTTGAACATAATCATATAAAGCTTATGGATATCGTAGTGAGCATAGAACACCCATATAAATTCAATCATAGTCATGGAGTACTATTCATGGCAATGGCATAACATCAATCATGGCTACTATGCCTATTTCATCACATCTTGCTTAGAATCATAGTTTCATTCAGGAAAATCACAACCAAATCCAATTATAAAACATATTTACCCTATTATTGAAAAACCCAACTTTAAAACCCTTATTCCTAGGTTGAATCATAGCAATGTTAAAGAATAAATGTATTTACTTATAAAATTATAACAAAACTAACTAGTAGAAGGTATTTACTCTTATTCTTGAGAAACCCTCATTTAAAACCCACATTTCAAGACTTGGATTATAACAAAGCTAGATAGGAGAGTGTATTTACCTTAGAGGATCAAATCCCTTTTGGTCTTAAAGCTTTAGAAGGTTTGAGAAACTTGGAGGAGCAAGAATCGAGCTCGAGGATGAAGCTCCAAGCTTGAGGATGTTTTAGGAAGCAAGGATTTAAGCTCCACTTGATCTCAAATGAAAACTCCCTTTTGAAAACCTAGGTCTCTCTCTTTGCCTCTCAAATAATGTCTCTCAAGGTATTAGAACCCTTAACCCCACGTAAATTGAGTATATATAGAGTTAGGGTTATGAAAAACCCTTAAAAAACTAATTTACTCAATCTCGATCGAGCGAGGCTTAATCTCACTCGAGCGGGATGTTCTAGGCAAAGCTCGCTTGAGTGGGTTTGGGTCTCGCTCGATTGGGCTACTAACTGGAGCTCAACTTTGCTAAAATTGTTCCAGTCTCGCTCGAGTGGGACTTGAGCTCGCTTAAGCGGACTTTTCTACAAAATTCACACTTTGTTGTTTCAATCATAACTTTGGACTGGGTTATCAGATTTAGGCGATTTAACTTCCATTGGATTTGAAATTTAAATGAGAACAATTTTGCTTCGAATATACAAGTCCTGATTTTGATTCAGTAATGGTCTAAATTGGCCTTAAAGTAGTGGGACTGTTAAAGCATTCCTCTTCTTTACACTTAAACCTTTCCCCACTTATGTTTTAACTCCCATAAACATAAAAAGAAAACCCCCCTCAAGATCTTAACGCATTCAAAATACATAAAACACTTATGTTAAAATAAAAACCCTTATTTCAATGAGAAACATCCCACACAATAGCTAAGACTTTAAGTCTTTAAAAAACACTATTCACAGTGCGATGCAAGTGAGATTCGGGGTTCTACAAAAGCCAAGGTAAAGGGTGGAAAAACCTTCTAAGTGAGTTAATGGAAGAGTGAGAGCACTCTAAGTATGAAAAATGGGAGAAACGGGAGAAATGGCCAAGTTCAACAGGTGGCTGACTACCCCTCTGGCCGGTTGACCGACTGTCTCGGTTGTCCTCAAGCCCAATCGACCGCCCCTCCAACCGATTGACTATCTCGAAAGTGGCCCAAAATGAGCCACAATGTGTAATGTTTCAAAGGCCGGTCAACTGTCCCCTCTGGCCGGTCGATCGGTTGTCCCCAAAATGCTCAAAATGGGGCAATAATAGAGAATTTTTCCCATCCGGTCGACCAACCCTCCCAACAGTTCAACCACCCTTTTATAAAATGGGGTTTTTCCCCTTATCAACAATTTTCAAGGGCAAAATAGGGTTTTTCCAACCCTAGGCTTATAAATTCCCACCCAATTCGTGGGTTTTGGGTTACACAAACTCAAGGGAGATTTTAGGAGAGAAAAGGGAGGAAAGTTAGGGTTTCAAGAGAGGTTCTCTTGTGTGATCAAGGTTGGAGCTTGGATTTCATTCATTCCTCAAGCTTCGATCTCTCTTCCAAGGTATTTCTCATAGCTTCTTCCCACTTCTAAGGAGTTTCCTAATCGCATCATGTAGTAACCTTCAAATTATTATTCTGATTCTAAGGGTATTTAGGTAATTACCTATTGAGGTTAGGTTAGTAATTACACCATAAAACCATGATAATTTACAAAAATTAAAGGTTAATTGAATAATGTGAATAAAGAACAAAGAGAATAATGTACAAACCTGATTTAGATTAACTAGTAACCAAACAACCCTTAGTAAGGACCTTTTAGTAAAATACTAAGTTAGGGTGTTAATATAAATAGATAAAGCTAAACCTAGTAAACCATTTTTTTAGCAAAACCTAATTTGGAGAAAAGATGCAGTGTAGAAAAAAGGATTTAAGGATAAAACTTGAGGGAAAAGATTTAGAACTTGTAGGGTTTTATTTAGAGATTCGAAGCCTCAGAGATCTCATCTCAGATCTCAAGGAGTCTTCTCTATTGCTCATGGAGATTCGAATAGAGGCAAGTGAATACTCCCCTTAGATCTAGGTCTTTGTATATAAATTCTTTAATTTAAAAGTAGATATATTCTTTTTGAATCACGATTAGCTTCATTCAAATTTTTTTTATGAAGTATGTGAAGTTTGATAATCATATTTTAGGTTTAGACATTTTAAATTGAATTAATATGAAGTTATTAGATTTCTGGAATCTTAGGTGTAAAACCCCAGATCTTGGAGTCACTATTCTGGTGAATAGTGTTGTGTATAGTGCTTTTGCACTAGTTATGTTTAAACCAAGGTCTTCTATGTGACCTTGGCATTTGAGTTATTGAATGAGGGTTTTGTAAGATTCTAAGTATGGTGATGTGTGATTGTTGGGTATTCAAAGAAGTGGTGTAAAGTACCCTAGTTGAGTTATGGGTACAAGCAAAGAGTATGAAAAATACTATAAGTGTTGGAAATGGGAAAAATAGGAAAAAACTACAGGGAACCGGTCAACTGAACAGCAACCAGCCAACCAAATGACCTTACCGGTCAACTAAATGCCTACCATTCGACCGATATTCCTTACCGGTCAACCTAATGATCGAAATTTTGTATGGTGTTTTTAGACAGAGGGGATTTTTGACCGATCAACCGATCATCTCTACCACTCAACCGATCATGGTGGTTTTTTCCTTGGCCGACCTCCTGAGATATTTTAAGGGTGTTATGGGGTTTTGGCTCACCCCAAACCCCTATATAAACCCACAATTCGTGGGCTAGGGTTACAACAACCCTAGAGAGAAGTTTCTGGAAGAAAGTTTGAGAGAAAAAGAGAGAGAAGAGCTTGGATTTCTTGGTTGTTCTTGTTTGGGTTTCTCCACAAAGGAGGAGCTTCCTTCTTGCCTCTAAGGAGTATTCCAAAGCGAGTAAACCGTAAGGATCCGGTTTTTGAAAGGTAGATACACTCTACTATCTACCCTTGTATGATTTCCTTTAAGAAAACCATGGTATCTTCTATGTTCTTAGGTGATTAGATGGACTGAACATTTATGGATTGTAAACTACCATTATTATGGGAACTCTATGACTTTGCTCTATGTTTTAAAGGTTTTCTAAGCTTACTATGATGCTTACATGCCTATTATGTTTACATGTCACGCATGAATCTATGATTTCTCATACGAACGGATTTATTGACTCATTCATAAGATTTTTAAGAACAAATAAGCTACCAAGCTCAAAAGCATTGACAAAGCTAAATTGTGGGTTAGTCAAGGATAGGGCATATCCAAGGATATGTCATATCCGGCTCTAAGTAATCTCATAAGAAATTGGATAAATAACACGGGAAGGTTGGTCAAGGATCTTGACAGCCCACTTCTATGTATTTGATGAAGGGTATTTATATATCCGACTCTAAGTCTTTTCACGGGTGCTAAGGTCTGGCTCATAAGTTATGCTCATAAGGATCTCATAAGCTCACAAGTGCTCATAAGAACTCTAAGCTCATAAGAACTCTCAGGAACTCAAAGAATTCAAAAGACTTGACTCTTATACGCTCAGAAGACTGTACGGTTTTGGACTTCATAAGAAACGTATAAAGAAATGGTTTTGGAACTGGTACGGGTTTTTCATGGATTTCTATGCTCTACGGCTCTATGCCTTTGTATGCTCCATGATATTATCTCATTGTTAGATAGTAGTTTATCGATGCTAAGTATTCCATGCTCAGCTGAATTTTGACTTTGGCAAGTTTTGATGAGCGTGCTCCTGAGCCTTGGATAGAGGAAGAATACCACGAGCCAGAGCCGACCAAGGATCATCATCAGGATGATGGAGCTCTAGATAGGTGGCCCTATCTAGATTATTGTTAAGAGAGTGAGGGAGAATATACTTTATGTTTTGATAGTATCAAGAGTGGGACTTGTCCACTTCATACTTCACGTTGTGTACAAATTCTATTGATTCAAACTTGATCATTTGTGGGCCCATGTTATTATATTTTGTTTCCACTATGTGTTGTTTTCACTATGTTTCTTGTGTATTTTCACAGGATGGTTTGTTATGTGATAGGTCAAGAGCTAAAGTATCCCCAACTTGTAGGGGGTATTTTGGGTCACGACATTTGGACCAGTCGTGGGAAAATATTCATAATATATTCTCTTGTATTCCAAAAATTACAAAGTTTTGTGAGTAGTTCTCACATTGGTAAATACACCTCTCTACAAAATTTCAGACAAAACAAGATTTGTTTGATATTAATTTCATAATTATGTTTAGTACGTGTTAAACCTATCAGTAATTTCAGTATAAAAAAAACTCAACTTATTTTATAATATTTTTAAATATTTTATACATGAGAGTGTTGTTTTAAAATTTTTAAACCAACTATAATCTAATAGAATTTAAACCCAATTGGTCTCATATTATTTTCTTTTATATTGTATATTTAGGGAATTTATTGGTGAAAGGTCTCAAAACTATCAGAAAATTTCTCACTGCAGATAGGCTGTGTTTCACTCAATATTTTATATTTAAAATATTATAATTTGATTTTTATGATATTTTTAATATTGTGTTCTGGAAGTATATTTTCCAGAAAAGTATGTCTCATAATTTTTAGGTAAGAGATGAATCTCTGAGAAATTATAAAACGCATAAAGGTCCTTGTTTTCTATTATTTCGTGAGGCAGTGCAACTGTATTGAGTTTAATTATTTATGGAAGAATAAGTACATAAATGAAGAGAAGGAAAATAAAGAAAAATTAAATAAATAAAAAAAATGTTTTATTTATTTTAAAGAAGATCATTGAAAATAATATATTGTTTGTTACAATTATGTAAAACTTCATAACTTGATAGATAGACTTGAAAAGCACGAGTTATTTAATTAATGCACTGTTATTATTTTTTTGGTTCCTATATATACTGTTTGAATGCATGCTTATTCTTTTTCCTCTTTATTATGATGTTATGGGACACCATAATAAAGAGAATATATTTTGTTATTGATAAAGACCACTACCCAAGGGATGACTGTGAAGAGTATGATATTCTCGAAGAAGTCTAAGTCTACAAGTGATGTAGAGTCCCAAATCTTCATTTCACTAAGTAGTGAATAGTGCTCAAAGTGGAGTCTTGTACACTAATGGGTTTATGTTAATAAAAATGTTTGTATATATGGTGTGCATGTGTTGATAGGTGTATATAGCATAAGGGAGTGTCTTCTAAGTGTACAAGGTGTTAGAGTTGGAATGGAGAAGGTCCAAGTAGTGGAAAAAGGGTTTTGCAACAAAATCAGGGGAGCACCGATCGCTCGGTGATAACGCCAATCGCTCGGTGATAACGCCGATCGCTCGGTATCTAGCGACTGGTCCAAGATTTTGCATGGGGAAAATTTTCAGAGAGGATGTTTTCAACCGATCGTTCAGTTAAAAACACCGATCACTCGGTACGCTACTGATCACTCGGTCCTGACCACCGATCGATCGGTTATACACAGTTTTGCTTCATTAAGGGTGTTTAAGTCTTTACACCACCACCCTTGCCTATAAAAGGCCCCAGCTCGTGCCTAAGGGTTTCAGAAACCCTTAGGGCATATTTTTGAGAGAGTTTGAGAGGAGAAGAAGGAGAAAGGCTATGTTTACAAGTTTCCTATGAATATGATGCTATGTTTACAAGTTTTCTAAGACTACCATGATATTCACAAGTATTATATGCACTCTATGTTCACAATTCTTGCATGATTCGATCATTTCTGACAAGAAAGGTATTTCATAAAAGTTCATAAGCAAGGTTTTTTGTAAAAGAATTCTCATAAGTTCACAAGTATTGATAAGGCCAAACTTTGGGTTGGTGTTCTAAGATCATTTCAAAGCTCGCAAGGAATCCCACTATACATGGACTCACAAGTAATCATCTCTCACAAGCTCACAAGTTCACAAGAAATCATGCATACTCAGATCTCGCATGCTCACAAGAAATCCTAACTCTCGCAAGAATTCACAAGAACTCACAAGAAACATGATTATCACATGACCTCACAAGTTTTACTCAGTTTTGATTTCACACGAATACTGTAAAGAAAAGGATTTTGATAAACTACTTTCACATATGCTATACTCTAAGCTTTTACATGTTCATGCTATTATTCACTGTTAGTTAGTAGTTTGTATGTGACTGAGTATTCCACGCTCAACCGAATTATTGACTTCCGCAGGTGCACGTGTTCCTTTCGACGTATGTGGTACAGAGCCTTGGATAGAGGAAGAGTACTACGAGCCGGAGCCTACCATGGATCACTACCAGAACGAGGGAGCACTAGATAGGCGGCCCGATTTTGATTTCTGTTGAGAGAGAGTATACTTATATTTTAATAGAATTAAGAGTAGGATTTGTCCACTCCATACTTCATATTTTGGATATGTTTTGTTGGTTCAAACTTGAACCTAGCGATAGGAGTATTTTATTATAAATTGTTTTCACTTTGTTTCCGCTATGTGTTATAACTTGTGTACTCTGACAGATTGATATGTATGCCTTATGTGTCATACGGGATGTATGATATGGCAGTCCCGAGCTAAAGTATCTCTAACTCCTAAGGGGTATTTTGGGTCGCGACAAGTGATCTCCAGGAGATTCCACTGGGGAGTCGGTGACTTCTCAGTGAGACAACCTTAAGTGTATTTGTTAACTCAGGAGTCCATGACTTCTCAGTGTGACAATACGACTTAAGAGTCCCTTAACGATGGATTAGATGACCTTAGATCACTACCAATAGGGGTAGATTCTAGGAGAACCCTATAGGCAGAGGACCAAACCAATGGAATTAACTGCAGTAATTAATGCATATTTAATTTGGATATTATATGTCAATTGCTTTTGTAAATTGTTGCATGTTTGTTGTATTCACTTATTGAGCTGTGAGCTCATTCTTGCCATTTTTGAAATTTTTAGGAGACACCTAAAGAGGTTAGGGAGTCAGGAGGACCAAGTTAGTTGTTGAGACTTTGTTGAGTTTTAGTTGAACATTTATCTGAGGTAGAGTGAACTGTAGTGATGTTAAATTAATTTGCTTTAACTCTTTTACTCTTTGTGGTTTGTTTAAACTTCAATTGCTTGATAATATATCTGAATGGTATTTATTATGAATAAATTTAATTGTTGTTGGGGTTTGTCCCCAGATCGCACCTCGGGATCTACACAAATATGAGATATATTATGTGTAGGATCATGGGTAGGGGTATCAACAAGCCGAGCTGGGCACTGCTTGGGCTCGGCTCGTTGGAATTTTACAAATGCTTAGGCTCGGCTCGGCTCGACTCGTCCACAAATCATTGAGCTCGAGCTATCGTTGAGCTCGAGCTCGGCTCGGCTCGATAATTTTTTTTTTAAATACATTGTTAAGCACTAAATTCAATTAAAAAAAATTAAAAGGGCTTTTTTTTTTTGGGGGATGTCATGTGACTCACGTGAAAGCTTGAGTCAAAGAAACTATAATTCTAATAGTTAGTTTTGTTATAATTTTATAAGTAATTACACTTATTCTCTAACCTTGCTATGATTCAACCTAGAAATAAGGGTTTTAAAGTTGGGTTTTTGAATAAAATGGTAAATATGTTTATGCTTGGATTTGGTTGTGATTTTCTTCAAAGAAACTATAATTCTGAGCAACGTGTGATGAAATAGGCTTAGTAGCCATGATTGATGTTATGTCATTGCTATGAATAGTACTTCATGACTATGCTTAAATATATATGGGTGTTTTATGCTTATTATGATGTTCATAAGCTTTATATGATTATATTTAAGGGCTTCTAAGTACATTATGATGCTTCCATGATTTATATAAGTATGCTTTGAATGTATAAAGCTTTCCAAGTATAGTATGATGCTCACAAGTACATTATGCACTCATGATTGTCATAGGATAGGTTTTCTCATAAGCATGATATTTCAAAGTTATAAGAAAAGATTTTAAAAAGAAATCTCATGAGAAAATGAATAATTCATCAGCATTGACAAGGCCAAACTAAGGGTTGGTAAAGTCTAAGATCGGTTACAAATTCTCTAAGGAACATAAGTCTAAGATCGGTTACGAATTCTCTAAGGATCATAAGTCTCGCAAGGCTCTCATAAGAACTCATAAGAAGCTCATAAGTCTAAGATCGGTTACAAGTCTCTAAGGATCAAAAGCTCACAAGGCTCATAAGTTCTCATAAGGCTCATAAGGATCTAGTCTAAGATCGTTGTACAAGTCTCTACAGATCAAGTCTAAGATCGTTTCACAAATCTCTACAGATCAAGTCTAAGATTGGTTACAAGGCTCATAAGCTCATAAGACTCATAAGAACTCATAAGCTCATAAGACTCATAAGTTCATAAGAAAATGGTTTTGAAAAGATATGCATTGTTAAGTTAAAATTTGAAATAAGATTTCTAAGTTCAGTTTAAAGTATGTGTTATGAATTGTTGTTAATGTTGCATATCATATTGTTTGTTATACATTGTTAGCTAGTATACTGTATGCGTTGAGTATTTCATGCTCAACTGTACATTTTGATGTCAGCAAGTCCTTTTGACATTTGTGCTCCCGGTCTATGGGTCGAGGAGGACTACGCGGAGGAGGAGGCGGCAAAGGCTCAGCCAGAGGAGGATAGGAACCTGGATAGGCGGCCTTGTCCTGGGTATTATTGAGAGAGGGTGAGTGAGAGAGATTATATTTTGTATTTTAATGAGTGGGCATGTCCAATATATTTTTTTGGTTATGTAATCTTTTGTACAAACATGAAATACGGTGTATGTATAAAAGAAAATTTCAGTTTATACTTCCGCTATGTTTATCACTTCCGCTATATTTTTGCCTTGTATGTTTTATACAGGGTGGTTTATCATGATATGTCCTAGTGAACCTAACGACATCACATCCATCATGATATCAATTCGGATCTAAGACTAGTTCATTTGTCTATCTTGGTAAATATCCTTAATCCTCATGCTCCAAATACTATCTCATACGGGCCTAAAGCCTCTGCTCAATAGGAAATTCTCTTGCAAAACTAAGAGTAACGAAGGAGTGAATAGACCCATTATCAACCAACACATGAGCTAAGAAGTCATTTACCAACAAAGTACCTGAATTGGATACATAACTAAGTGTGTCAAATCATGTGTCAAACAGATAATATATTTTTACCATGTTGATACATAATAGCAACCATCATCATAGCATAATCAGAATACTATAATATATAACTAATCTGAAACTTAAGCCTAGAGTAAACCTATCACCCTAGACTTGATGTTTCTTCCCTAAGGTTTACATCTTCCTATATCCTATACTTAATACTTTAGCCCTAAGGACTCTAATGCATTGAGCTCTGATACCACCTTTGTAACGACCCAAAAACCCCACCTTGGTCATAATGGGACTTTGGGTCCGTCACATTACTTATGCCTGCTTGACTTCCTTGGTAATAAGGCAGAACTAAAAGATAATTCTTCAAAAATATAGATTATAAAATTTCTTTCAATATAGAGTGCATCTCTTCCAACATATAATAACCCGAAATTATCCAAATCCAAAAGCATATACTAAAGCAACATGTACTAATAAGTCTCAACTATATTACAAGTTATCATCCAACAAAACCGAAACTAGAAATAAACTAGTAATACGGGGACCGTTCAAGATCCCGGACTCCCTCAACTGGAAGATCACCTTCTTCCACTTCCTCAAAATACTCCTCTTCCACCCAAGTAGTTGCCTTCTGATCCTGTGCTATACCTGTACGACAAAATAACAGGTCGACTGAGCATTGAATTCTCTGCGGATATCCAAACTAACCAACCATAGTACAAGCATATGTCAAATATCCAAAACATGTAACAATTGTAAAGGTCAATAGCAGTTTAATACAATGTGAACATAATCAGAGTGCGGAAACATGTGAATATCATGACTTACTTTGACTCGTGTACTTGTGTGACTCTTAAACTTGTGACTCATAGACTTGTAACTCTTGAACTTGTAACACGAATGCAATGCATGCTTGTTTTCCCATAAAAATGGTATCGAGGTCTTTATATTTAGATCTATGGAGGTGCATCGACAAAAGCGTAAGCCCCCAGAGCTCTTAGATCCCAAATGTCCATGATAATTATCCAGGACTTGAAACCTTATCCATGGACAGCATCAATGAATAGCGGAGCTATTTGAATTTCAGGGTCCTTGTAAAACCATGCAGTGTCCTTGTCCTTGTACTAGTAATTCAGTGTCCTTATACTTGAAGTTCAGTGTTCAGAGTCCTTGTACTTGTCCTTGTCCTTATCCTTGTCCTTATATTTCAGTATCAATGCAATGTCCATGTTCATGTCCATGTAGTGATCATGTTCATGCTTGTGTACCCGTGAGACTTGTAACTATCACACACGAGCACTTGTGCTTGAGTGTCGTGATTGGTATCCGAATTCGGTCATCACTTAGATTCTATTTTCCGTCAAGAAACTCCACTAGGTTACATCTCCCTAGTTAAAGAATTCCCTATATTGAGGACTTCCTCTAAGCATTAGCTTACCCGAATATCAATCACCATGCAACATGATTAAGCATAATTCATTTTAACATAATTCATCTATTATCATGCTCATGCTAACATTTATAATATCATTTCTAAGCATAATTCATCATATCATATCTTATTGTACTCATAAAACCTTTCAATATCTTCATTTCTATACTTAGTGTTTCCTAGACATTTTATCAAACACCTATCATGCGTTAGTTATATATACAATGCCCTTCCCATTTTCACATTCTATAACCTTAACCTATTCATCCATAAACCAAATTCATCCATTCCAAACCCAACGCAAATCCACACATTCATAATCCATCATCCATTTTAGCCTATCCTCCGTCATTTCATTCATTCATAACCTATAAACACAATCCCATAATTCCATTTAAGCTTCTAAAATATCAATCCATCCACATCCTTACTTAACATGTAAATCCAACATTAATCCATCATTTATCATACTAAATCAATAATCATAAATAATACAAAAACTAGATTATAGAAAATATTGACTGAAATTTATATTTCTATTATTTAATCCATGCATATTCATGTAAATCTCTTGAGAATCAATAATCATTTCTATTTTAACATATAAAAACATTACTAGGATTGAGTTAGAGTAAATATCAACCTTAGGGATCCTTCCCTGGATCCAAATCGCTCCTAAGATGATTTGGGGAAGATCTCAAAGCTCTCCTTGCAATCTCCTAACAATCTCCTTCTCCAAGCAATTTCTCCCTCAAAAACCCTAGGTTTCCTCTTTTCTTTGCTAAATTAGGTTACAAATAGTTTAGAACCCCTAAAATCTCAAAGTAGGGACTCTATTTATAGCCCCAAGTGTCAAAAACCCAAGAAAAAAGCTTTTTTAACAAAAATAGGGTCTGCGTGCGATCGATCGCACCTTTGGTGTGATCTATCACACTTAGACCCGAAAGGACTTCAAAAAAGCTCACCTGAATGCGATCAATCACAGAAATTTGTAATCAATCGCAATATTTTGCGATCGACCGCACATTATTTTGCGATAGATCGCACTCCACTTTTTCTGATTCCGATAGATTTTACCTTGATTTGGTATTTGACCATAACTTTTGACTCGTTCATTGGATGTTGACAATTCAACTTGCGCTGAACTCATCTTTCAAAGTGGAACAACTTTCATATCTTACAAAAATCCTAATTTTGAGATTTAAATGGTCTAAATGGGCCCACAATTGGACTGATCTGCAATTTTATTAGACAAAACATTAGAAAACTCACTTTTGACTTAGCTTAGTCTCAAAATCAAGAAAAACATTAAACATGAACTTTGAAGAGGGTTCCAATACCTTTTTAATGGTTTAAGAATCACTCAATTCCAATAAACGGTGACAAAACTAGAGCTTCGTAGATTTCAGGGTATGTTAAGGTATCCTTCTCTGACCCTCGGGTTATTTCATACTCCATCTATCTAAATTCCAACCCCTACTCTCATCTCATGATTCCACCCCCATATGTTCTAACCCACCTAGGTGATCATTGAACACACACTAAAATACATGAGAGGTCCCGATTTTTGTATGCCTTGCGCACTAGCACTAACCGCATGACTTCCGGAGTTCTACATACACACTTAGGGTATTTTCAACTCTATGATCTTAGATATTTAGAGTACTCGAATCCACTTTATTTAGACTCAACATACACCTACATCAAACCATCATTTCACTAAGAAACATCCAAGACTATAAATAGAGGCTTTGACCTCTATAAGCACCATTCACTTAACACATAGAGTATGTTTCATACTCTTTGCTTGTTTTCCTAAAGAACACCTCACACCCCTTGACTCATACACTAAATTTACAACAAACTCCAATTATGCAAGAACGCACGCATGAAGACGCATTAAAGTCTAAAATACCATTGATAAATTAGGCAATGACATGAAAAAGATTTGGATATCTACATCCTCCCCCCTTCAAAAGAATTTCGTCATCGAAATTACGAACCTTAAACAAATAATTGAGATATTATTATTTACTCTATTTTATTTATTTATTTATTTTTACTAGTCATGAGTATGCATGTACTCATATAAACTTATCATCATACTATGATATGCAACTTATACTTGTTTGTGATAAAAGATGCATTAAGCATAATTTAACAGATGAAATTACACAGGATACACATAATAACAAATATATCGAAACCTAATAACACAATGCATGACGAAGACATACTAATCCCTTGACAACCAACACCTAGGCTAGACTCTAGCCTGAGTATTACCGCAACTCATGAGTCTAACTGGAAAAATCACAAATACGTTGGAATCCTATACTTGATGAACTGATTTCCAATAATTTATAACATATAGTATGCACATAACACCTAGAGTATAGTAACATCTAATGACACAGTACATATAGTATACACACAATAAGGATCCTAGATGACTTAATGAAGCTAAGAATCAAGTCAGATGAAGTATCAATCGGTTGAGATGAAGACTATTAAGTAGTCTATACTTGAAGTACATCTCTTTTCTTAAACCTAATGCCTTGTTTCAATCATGGTATCAAATACTTGATTTGAAGAAAATTTAATGCATAGGTTCTATGATTATACACCTTACTCTTGATTTATTATATCATATATAATATAGAGAGCTTGATATATAAGTAGTCATCATTTATCATAAGAATATTAATTAACTAAATTCATAATTTAATTAAATACATTAAGAAGATTCTAGCATATGCAATCTAAGGAGATATCATTCTTCAAGGGTAGGGTCTACTAGGTTAATTATAGAATCCCAGTGTACTTATGAGACATTTCATTATGGTTATTGAATTCTATCAATAATCTTACAATTTTATAAATTATAATTTAATTTTGTGATCGTTTAAATGAATTACATTAAGAAATCTTCATTTTAAAAGGTTTCTAGGTGAATTTATAATAGGCCAGTTGACCGGTGGTTCTCCTATCTTGATGCTTTTAAGGTTTGCATGATGCATATGAGATGTATGATACTTATGTTATGTATAATGCTTATGAGATGTATATGATACTTATAATATGTGCATGATGCTTATGTTATGCATAAAGTGTATGCTATATATAATATTTAAACTATGTATGATGCTTATGAGATGTATGATGCTTATAATATGTACATGATGTTTATGTTATGCATGAAGTGTATGCTATGTATGATGCTCATGAGATGTATATAATATTTTTATTTTATTTTATTTATTGTTAGTATTATCTTTTTTTTTTATACCTATGAGTGATTCATTTGTAAGTCTTAATCATTTTCTGATCCTTATTACTTGATTCTCAAGCAACAAAACATAAGAATAAATTTGGATTATAAATTTATTGGATTTAAGTTTTCTTTTTTTTAATTAAAAAAAAATTAAATCTAAATTAACTTGAAAGTGAAATTAAATAGGGGAAATTAAATGTCAAACTTTTCATTCTCTATCTATCAAACTCTAGCTTTTTAGTGTTTAGGAGATGAACTTATGAATTTGGGATTTTAACTGAATATTTATAGGTTACCCGAGCCTTCATGTTTTCACACAAGGAATCACGTGTTGTAAAAGTTGATCGGATTTGCCTATTTTCAATTTTTTTTTGTTTTTATCATTCTTATCTGATTTTATTGTTCTTATCTTTTGCATACCAGTGACATATTAAATAACCTAGATTTTTTTTTTAACGAAGTATGGTGTCAAAATTTTGTATCGGTTACATATGCTTTAGGTACTCACTGATCAGTAAGGTGAATAAGATATATACATAACTACATGTTGTAATCAGTTGCACAATCATATATCATATAACATATCATGTTTCACATATGATAATATAGTAGCTTATTAACAATCATCATAGATTTCATATTCAAAATCATAATATTATATAATAGCAACCTTGGTTGTTGTGCCTAATAACGAAATTCTTGAAAACAATTAACAAATCATAAGTCTAATTGAAAAATTATTTTAACTTAGACTTAAAATGAATCTAAAATCTAAGTCTTAATGAATTTTAATCTTATTCGCTCAAGATTTTCCTTCAAATATACTTAACCTTAAGGAACCCAATGCATTAACTTTATCGTCATCCCACCCGGATTTAAGAATAATTTGTGTCTCTCTTAGATACTAATCATCTGAACATATACTTATCACTATATCATTCAAAACTCATAATAGCATATAATTAACAACACATAATAATATATAACAACTTTTATTAGAATATAATAACTTTTATTAGCATACAATTTTATAACAAACCAAAGTCCTAGCGAACCTAACGACATCACATCCGTCATGGTATCAATTCAGATCTAAGAGTAATTCATTTGTCTATCTTGGTAAATCTCCTTAATCCCCATGCTCTAAATACTATCTCATACGGGCCTAAAGCCTTTGCTCAATAGGAAATTCTCTTGCAAAACTAGGAGTAACGAAGGAGTGGGTAGACCCATTATCAACCAACACATGAGCTAAGAAGTCATTTACCAACAAAGTACCTGAATTGGATACATAACTAAGTGTGTCAAATCATGTGTCAAACAGATAATATATTTTTACCATGTTGATACATAATAGCAACCATCATCATAGCATAATCACAATACTAGAATACATAACTAATCTGAAACTTAAGCCTATAGTAAACCTATCACCCTAGACTTGATGTTTCTTCCCTAAGGTTGACATCTTCCTATCTCCTATACTTAATACCTTACCCCTAAGGACTCTAATGCCTTGAGCTCTGATAACACCTTTGTAACGACCCCAAAACCCCACTTTGGTCATAAGGGGACTTTAGGTTCGTCATATTACTTATCCCTGCTTGACTTCCTTGGCAATAAAGCAGAACTAAAAGATAATTCTCCAAAAATATAGATTATAAAATTTCTTTCAATATAGAGTGCATCTCTTCTAACATATAATAATCCGTAATGATCCAAACCCAAAAGCATATACTAAAGCAACATCTACTAATACGTTTCAAGTCTATTACAAGTTATCATCCAACAAAACTGAAAATAAACTAGTAATACGGGGACCGGTCAAGATCCCAGACTCCCTCAACTGGAAGATCACCTTCTTCCGCTTCCTCAAAATACTCCTTTTCTACCGAAGTAGTTGCCTCCTGATCCTATGCTATATCTGTACGACAATAACAGGTCTACTGAGCATTGAATACTCAGCGGATATCCAAAATAAACAACCATAGTACAAGCATATGTCAAATATCCAAAACGTGTAACAATTGTAAAGGTCAATAGCAGTTTAATACAACATGAACATAATCAGAGTGTGGAAACATGTAAATATCATGACTTACCTTGACTCGTGTACTTGTGTGACTCTTGAACTTATGACTCATGGACTTGTAACTCTTGAACTTATAACAAAAATGCAATGCATGCTTGTTTTCCCATAAAAATGGTATCGAGGTCTTTGAATTTTGATCCATGGAGGTGCATCGATTGAAGCATAAGCCCACAAAGCTCTTAGATCCCAAATGTTCATGATAATTATCCAAGACTTGAAACCTTATCCATGGAGAGCATCAATAAATACCAGAGCTACTTGAATTTCAGGGTCCTTGTAAAACCATACAGTGTCCTTATCCTTGTACTTGTAATTCAGTATCCTAGTACTTGTAGTTCAGTGTTCAGAGTCCTTGTACTTGTCCTTTTCCTTGTCCATGTATTTCAGTATCCATGCAATGTCCGTGTTTCTGCAATGTTCGTGCTGATGTAGTGACCATGTTCATGCATGTGTACCCGTGAGACTTGTAAACTACCACACACGTGCACTTGTGCTTGAGTGTCAGGATTGGTATCCGAGTTCGATCATCACATAGATTCTATCTTCCGTCAAGAAACTCCACTAGGTTACATCTCCCTAGTTAGAGAATTCCCGACATTGAGGACTTCCTCTAAACATTGGCCTATCCAAATATCAATCACCATGCAACATAATTAAGCATAATTCATTTTAACATAAGTCATCTATTATCATGCTCATGCTAACATTTATAATATCATTTCTAAGCATACTTCATCATAGCATATCTTATTGTACTCATAAAACCTTTCAATATCTTCATTTCCATACTTAGAGTTGACTAGACATTTCATCAAACACCTATCATACGTTAGTTACATATACAATGCCCTTCTCATTTTCACACTCTATAACCTTAACCTACTCATCCATAAACTACATTCATCCATTCCAAACCCAACTCAAATCCACACATTCACAATCCATCATCCATTTTAGCCTATCCTCCGTCATTTCATTCATTCATAACCTATAAACACAATCCCATAGTTCCATTTAAGCTTCTAAAATATCAATCCATCCACATCCTTACTTAACATGTAAATCCAACATTAATCCATAATTTATCATACTAAATCAATAATCATAAATAATACAAAAACTAGATTAGAGAAGATATTGACTGATATTTATATTTATATTCTTTAATCCATGCATATTCATGTAAATCTCTTGAGAATCCATAATCATTTCTATTTTAACATATAAAAACATTACTAGGGTTGAGTTAGAGGGAATATCGACCTTAGGGATCCTTCCATTGGATCCAAATCGCTCCTAAGATGATTTGGGCAAGATCTCAAGGCTCTCCTTGCAATGTCCTAACAATCTCCTTCTTCTCCAAGCAATTTCTCACTCAGAAACCCTAGGTTTCCTCTTTTCTTTGCTAAATTAGGTTAGAAATAGTTTAGAACCCCTAAAATCTCGAAGTAAGGACTCTATTTATAGCCTCAAGAGTTAAAAACCCAAGAAAAACGCTTGTTTAACAAAAACTGGGTCTGCGTACGATCGATCGGACCTTTGGTGTGATCTATTGCACTTAGACCCGAAAGGACTTCAAAAAAGCTCACCCAAATTCGATCAATCGTAGAAATTTGCGATCAATCGCACTATTTTGCGATCAATCATACCTTATTTTGCGATAGATCGCACTCCACTTTTCCTGATTCTGACAGATTTTACCTTGATTTGGTATTTTGATCATAAATTTTGACTCGTTCATCAAATTTTGACAATTCAAATTATGTTGGACTTGAGTTTCGAAGGGGAACAACTTTCATGTTTGACAAAAATCCTAATTTTGAGTTTTAAATGGTCTAAGTGGGCCCACAAATGGATTGATCTGTAATTTTATCAGACAAAACATCAGAAAACCCACTTTTGACTTAGCTTAGGCTCAAAATCAAGAAAAACATTAAACATGAACATTGAAGAGGGTTCTAATACCTTTCTAATGGTTAAAGAATCACTCAATTTCAATAAACGGTGACAAAACTAGAGCTTCCTAAAGTTCAGGGTATGTTAAGGCATCCCTCACTCACCCTCAGGTTATTTCATACTCCATCTATCCAGATTCCAACCCTTACTCTCATCTCATGATTCCACCCCTATATGTTCTAACCCACCTAGGTGATTATTGAACACACACTAACATGCATGAGAGGTCTCAACTTCTTTATGCCTTGCGCACAAGCACTAACCGCATGACTCCCAGAGTTCTACATACACACTTAGGATATTTTATACTCTATGATCTTAGATATTTAGAGTACTCGAATCCTCTTGATTTAGACTCAACATATACCTACATCAAACCATCATTTCACTAAGAAACATCCAAGATTATACATAGATGCCTTGACCTCTATAAGCACCATTCACTTAACACATAGAGTATGTTTCATACTCTTTGCTTGTTGTCCTAAAAAACACCTCACACCCCTTGACTCATACACTAAACTCACAACAAATTCAGGCCACGAGAAAACCCTCGAGATAACCAATTATGTTAGAACGCACACATAAAGACGCATTAAAGATTAAAATACCCCTGATAAACTAGGCAATGAAATGAAAAAGATTTGGATCTCTACATCCTCCCCCCCTTAAAAGAATTTCGTCCTCAAAATTACGAACCCTAAACAAATAATTGAGATATTATTATTTATTTTATTTTATTATATATATATATATATATTTTTACTAGTCATGGGTATGCATGTACTCATATAAACTTATCATCATACCATGATATGCAACTTGTACTTGTTTGTGATGAAACATGCATTAAGCATAATTTAACAGATGAAATTACACAGGATACACATAATAGCATATATATCAAAAT
This sequence comes from Tetracentron sinense, assembly GCA_015143295.1. Lineage (NCBI taxonomy): Eukaryota > Viridiplantae > Streptophyta > Magnoliopsida > Trochodendrales > Trochodendraceae > Tetracentron > Tetracentron sinense. The sequence continues at coordinate 1,398,544 of CM026553.1, read as the reverse complement.
CTAAATCATTAGATCTACAATGACTTTAAATCTACTAGACTCGTAAGACGAAAGAAAATCCTATAATCTCACTTGGAGGACAAATCCCTATAGAATCCTAATAACACAATGCATGACAAAGACATACTATTTCCTTGACAACCATCACTTAGGCTAGACTCTAGCCTGAGTATTACCACAACTCATGAGTCTAACTGGAAAAATCACAATTACGTTGGAATCCTATACTTGATGAACTGATTTCCAATAATTTATAACATATAGTATGCACACAACACCTAGAGTATAGTAACACCCAATGACACAGCACATATAGTATACACACAATAAGGATCGTAGATGCTAAGAATCAAGTCAGATGAAGTATCAACCGGTTGAGATGAAGACTATTAAGTAGTCTATACTTGAAGTACGTCTCTTTTCTTAAACCTAATGCCTTGTTTCAATCACGGTATCAAATACTTGATCTAAAGAAAATTTAATGCATAGGTTCTATGGTTATACACCTTACTCTTGATTTATTATATCATATATAATATAAAGAGCTTGATATATAAGTAGTCATCATTTATCATGAAGAATATTAATTAACTAAATTCATAATTTAATCAAATACATTAAGAAGATTCTAGCATATGCAATCTAAGGAGATATCGTTCTTCAAGGGTAGGGTCTACTAGGTTAATTTTAGAATCTCAGTGTACTTATGAGACATTTCATTATGGTTATTGAATTCTATCAATTCTCTTAGAATTTTATGAATTATAATTTAATTTAGTGATCATTCAAATGAATTACATTAAGGAATCTTTATTTTAAAAGGTTTCTAGGTGAATTTATAATAAGCCAACTGACCCGTGGTTCTCCCGTCTTGATGTTTTTAAGGTTTGCATGATGCATATGAGATGTATGATGCTTATGAGATGTATATGATGCTTATGATATGTGCATGATACTTATGTTATGCATGAAGTGTATGTTATGTTTGATATTTATACTATGTATGATTTATGAGATGCATGATGTTTATGATATGTACATGATGCTTATGTTATACATGACGTGTATGCTATGTATGGTGCTCATGAGATGTATATAATATTTTATTTTATTTTATTTATTGTTATTATTATCTTTTTTTTTATACCCATGAGTGAGTCATTTGTAAGTCTTAATTGTTTTCTGATCTTCATTACTTGATTCTCAAGCAACAAAACATAAGAATAAATTTGAATTATAAATTTATTAGATTTAAGTTTTTTTTTTTTTACAAAAAATTAAATCTAAATTAACTTGAAAGTTAAATTAAATAGGGGAAATTAAATGTCAAATTTTTCATTCTCTATCTATCAAACTCTAGCTTTTTAGTGTTTAGGAGATAAACTTATGAATTTAGGATTTTAACTGAATATTTATAGGTTACCTGAGCCTTTATGTTTTCACCCAAGGAATCACGTGTCTGTCCTTGTTTTGTAAAAGTTAATCGGATTTTCCTCTTTTCATTTTTTTAGTTTTTGTCATTCTTATCTGATTTTATTGTTCTTATCTTTTTCATACCAGTGACAAATTAATTAACCTTGATTTTTTTTCTTGTAACGAAGGAATGTGTCAAAATTTTGTGTCGGTTAGACATGCTTTAGGTACTCATTGATCAGTAAGGTGAATAAAATATATGCATAACTACATGTTGTAATCAATTGCACAATCATATATCATATAACATATCATGTTTCACATATGATAATATAGTAGCATATTAATAATCATCATAGATTTCATATTCAAAATAATAATATTACATAATAGCAACCTTGGTTGTTGTGCTTAATAACGAAAGTCTTGAAAACAATTAACAAATCATAAGTCTAATTGAAAAATTATTTTAACTCAGGCTTAAAATAAGTCTAAAATCTAAGTCTTAAATAATTTAAATCTTATTCGCTCAAGATTTTCCTTCAAATATATTTAACTTTAAGGAACCCAATGCATTAACTTTATCATCATCCTACCCGGATTTAAGAATAATTTATGTCTGTCTTAGATACTAGTTATCTGAACATATACTTATCACTGTGTCATTCAAAACTCAAAATAGCATATAATTAATAACGCATAGTAATATACAATAACTTTTATTAGCATACAATTTAATAACAGACCTAAGTCCTAGCGAACCTAACGACATCACATTCGTCATAGTATCAATTCGGATCTAAAGCTAATTCATTTGTCTATCTTGGTAAATCTCCTTAATTCTCATGCTCCAAATACTATCTCATACGGGCCTAAAACCTCTGCTCAATAGGAAATTCTCTTGCCAAACTATGAGTAACGAAGGAGTGAGTAGACCCAGTATCAACCAACGCATGAGTTAAGATGTCATTTACCAACAGAGTACCTGAATTGGATACATAACTAAGTGTGTCAAATCATGTGCCAAACAGATAATATATTTTAACATGTTGATACAGAATACCAACCATCATCATAGCATAATCACAATACTAGAATTCATAACTAATCCGAAACTTAAGCCTAGAGTAAACCTATCACCTTAGACTTGATGTTTCTTCTCTAAGGTTGACATCTTCCTATATCCTATACTTAATACCTTAGCCCTAAGTAATCTAATGCCTTGAGCTCTGATACCACCTTTGTAACGACCCCAAAACCCCACCTTGGTCATAATAGGACTTTGAGTCTGTCACATTACTTATCCCTGCTTGACTTCCTTGGTAATAAAGCAGAACTAAAAGATAATTCTCCAAAAATATAGATTATAAAATTTCTTTCAATATAGAGTGCATCTATTCCAACATATAATAACCCGAAATGATCTAAATCCAAAAGCATATACTAAAGCAACATCTACTAATAAGTCTCAAGTCTATTACAAGTTACCATCCAACAAAACTGAAACTGGAAATACACTAGTAATACAGGGACCGGTCAAGATCCCGGACTCCCTCAACTGGAAGATCACCTTCTTCCGCTTCCTCAAAATACTCCTCTTCCACCCAAGTAGTTGTCTCCTGACATGTGCTATACCTATACGACAATAACTGGTCGACATAGCATTGAATACTTAGTGGATATCCAAACTAACCAACCATAGTACAAGCATATGTCAAATATCCAAAACATGTAACAATTGTAAAGGTCAATAGTAGTTTCATACAACGTGAACATAATCAGAGTGCGGAACCATGTGAACATCATGACTTACCTTGACTCGTATACTTGTGTGACTCTTGAACTTGTGACTCATGAACTTGTCACTCTTGAACTTGTAACATGAATTCAATGTAGCTTGTTTTCCCATAAAAATGGTATCAAGGTCTTTGTATTTAAATCCATGGAGGTGCATTGACAGAAGCGTAAGCCCTTAGAGCTTTTAGATCCCAAATGTCCATGATAATTATACAGGACTTGAAACCTTATCCATGGAGAGCATCAACGAATACTGAAGCTACTTGAATTTCAGGGTCCTTGTAAAACCATGCAGTGTCCTTATCCTTGTACTTGAATTAAGTGTCATTTTACTTGTAGTTCAATATTCATAGTCCTTGTACTTGTCCTTACCCATGTATTTCAGTATCCATGCAATGTCCAAGTTCATGCAATGTTCGTGTCCATGCAGTGACCGTGTTCATGCTTGTATACCTATGAGACTTGTAAACTACCACACACGTACACTTTTGCTTAAGTGTCGTGATTGGTATCCCAGTTCGGTCATCACTTAGATTCTATCTTATGTCAAGAAACTCCACTAGGTTACATCTCCCTAGTTAGAGAATTCCCGACATTGAGGACTTCCTCTAAGCATTGGCCTACCCGAATATCAATCACCATGCAACATGATTAAGCATAATTCATTTAACATAATTCATCTATTATCATGCTCATGCTAACATTTATAATATCATTTCTAAGCATAATTCATGATAGCATATCTTATTGTACTCATAAAAACTTTCAATATCTTCATTTCCATACTTAGTTTTTCCTAGACATTTCATCAAATAGCTATCATGCGATAGTTACGTATACAATGCCCTTCCCATTTTCACATTCTATAACCTTAACCTACTCATCCATAAACCACATTCATCCATTCCAAACCCAACGCAAATCCACATATTCACAATCCATCATCCATTTTAGTCTATCCTCCGTCATTTCATTCATTCATAACCCATAAACACAATCCTATAATTCCATTTAAGCTTCTAAAATATCAATCCATGCAGATCCTTACTTAACATGTAAATCTACCATTAATCCATCATTTATCATACTAAATCAATAATCAGAAATAATAAAAAAAATAGATTAGAGAAGATATTAACTGAAATTTATATTTCTATTCTTTAATCCATGCATATTCATGTAAATCTCTTGAGAATCAATAATCATTTCTATTTTAACATATAAAAACATTACTAGGGTTGAGTTAGAGGGAATATCGACCTTAGGGATCCTTCCCTTGGATCCAAATCGCTCCTAAGATAATTTGGGGAAGATCTCAAAAGTCTCCTTGCAATCTCCTAATAATCTCCTTCTTCTCCAAGCAATTTCTCGCTCAGAAATCCTAAGTTTCTTCTTTTCCTTTGCTAAATTAGGTTTGAAATAGTTTAGAACCCCAAAAATCTCGAAGTAGGGACTCTATTTATAGCGTAAGAGTTAAAAACCCAAGAAAAAGGCTTTTTTAACAAAAAGCTGGGTCCGTGTGCGATCGATCTCACCTTTGGAGTGATCTATCACACTTAGACCCGAAAGGACTTCAAAAAAGCTCACCCGAATGCGATCGATCGCAGAAATTTGATATCGATCGCACTATTTGGCGATCGATCGCACCTTATTTTGCGATAGATCGCACTCCACTTTTCCTGATTCCGACAGATTTTACCTTGATTTGGTATTTTGACCATAACTTTTGACTCGTTCATCGGATTTTGACAATTCAACTTGCATTAGACTCGTCTTTCGAAGGGGAACAACTTTCAGGTGTTACAAAAATCCTAATTTTGAGTTTTAAATGGTCTAAATGGGCCCACAAGTAGACTGATCTGCAATTTTATCAAACAAAATATCAGAAAACCCACTTTTGACTTAGCTTAGGCTCAAAATCAAGAAAAACATTAAACATGAACTTTGAAGAGGGTTCCAATACCTTTGTAATGGTTTAAGAATACTCAGTTCCTATAAACGGTGACAAAACTAGAGCTTCCTAAAGTTTAGGGTATGTTAAGGCATCCCTCACTGACCCTTGGGTTATTTCATACTCCATCTATCTAGATTCCAACCCCTACTCTCATCTCATGATTCTACCCCCATATGTTCTAATCCACCTTGGTGATCATTGAACACACACTAACATGCATGAGAGGTCTCGACTTCTTTATGCCTTGCGCGCTAGCACTAACCGCATGACTTCCGGAGTTCTACATACACACTTAGGGTATTTTATATTCTATGATCTTAGATATTTAGAGTACTCAAATCCTCTTGATTTAGACTCAACATACACCTACATCAAACCATCATTTCACTAAGAAACATCCAAGACTATACATAGAGGCCTTGACCTCTATAAGCACCATTCACTTAACACATAGAGTATGTTTCATACTCTTTGTTTGCTTTCCTAAAAAATACCTCACACCCCTTGACTCTTACACTAAACTCACAACAAACTCAGGCCATGAGAAAACCCTCGAGATAACCAATTATGCAAGAACGCACGCATAAAGATTCATTAAAGACTAAAATACCCCTGATAAACTAGGCAATGACATGAAAAAGATTCGGATCTCTACAGTTCCTGACATGAAACCCTCATGAGACTTCCACAAGAAAAAAAAAATAGTTTTCTTTGTTTTGCAGGGACGAAACAACGAAGGAGGAAGAAGAAGGATCTCTCATTAATGGAGGAATATCAGGTGAACCATTCAACATGGCCACCTCTCTGTTTTTTTTTTCTTTTCTCAATACAAAGACCTCAATGAGGAACTTGTAACACCTACATGAGATCTATGTAACCCCATTGAATAAATAAAATATTTTATTCAAACTTGTTCTTTTTTTTTATTCTTCTTCTTAATCAGAGGTTCTTTCCCAAATCAGGAAGGTAATTAACAATCCGGGTTTACTCGGATTGGCAGGATAGTCTCCCACATAAAATAACAAACTTCATACAATAATGGAGACAATTTGACCGCAACGAAATTTGCGCATTACAGTATGGCCCACCGGAATGCCTAAACAAAAAAAAAAAAAAACAAAATCAAAGAAAGGGTGATGAATGCTACATGGGATAACAGTGATTCCGATAATGAAAAATTCGGACAATTCCAAATCGAGGGCATATGGCTGAACGGAATTTTTTCCAAGTCCAAGAAGCATTATATCTTTTCATCTAATGGTACCATTGGATGGCTTTTCCCTCAAAATGGAAAGATGTGTGGTGAATTTTCTCATCATCCAGTCTCTTATTGTAGGAAACATATAATTGCACTAGATAGACCCATCTAAAGGGGTCTTCACTATTAAGTCAAGGAAATTTAACTCTAGCATACCTTGTTTGCATCATTGAAGCACCCATGAAAGCTAGTTGCACCAAAAAATATGACATGTGGGAACGACAAACACTTGTGGTTTTGCAGGATTAAATACCTTCTCATTTTGTTTTGTACCACCATGTTTTCCAAGATCACCAGTAGACCATTAATCTTTTATTTAACATAAGAGAAATTCTGAATTGCTTGTGCTTGATGTTCCTCAATTAAGATCTCTCATCTACTCCATGATCAAAGACATACATGTCTGATTCCAGTTGATCAATGCATTCTTTGTGTCCCAGTCATTGATAAAACTTCGCTCTGATACCACTTTACCACCGATAACCAGAGAAAAACTTATAAAATAAAATGAGAAGAATGGAAGAGAGACCAATTTCGAGGACGAGAGCCTTCAATTTTACAATGGAGAGTTTGTATTCAATATTCAAGCCCTTATATAATAGTAGTCTTTTGCTTAAGTAATCAGCAACAATCCTAATAAATTAAATAACTGGACCTCTCAAAATAGAGACTCCATAAGAATTCAAACAGGTGAGAAAATGATCGATCTCATCTAATAAGATCTAATCTTGATACATACTTCTATAGAAAGATAGAGATGAAAATGAGATTCCTATCATCATCCACATCAACATTCATGTGAACAGATACGATCAACTAATCACGACAAGAGAGGTGTGTGTGGTTGTGGCTTCGGTTGAGACATGATCTGTCTGTCTACTACACTATCATAAAAATATAAATAAATAAATAAACAAATAAAAACTAATCACGATAAAATCTAAGTAAATCAATCAGTAAACACATACCCGTAAATGCATCCATGATTACATCATCCTTGGCTATACGTTTCCGAAATCCAAACTTTGTTTAATTTGCATCTCCTCTTTCTTGGATGTTGATGGGCACGCAGCCACTCTTTGCTCTCTCATGGTGGGGATAGGTTGTTTCTGTTAGAGAGATAAGATGTTGGACCACATCTCTACCTATAAAAAAAGAGTCGGTCTATGGGTACTCCTAAATATACTCGCAAATATACTCCCTAATCCTAACCGTTTATAACTAACCACTAAGGGATACGATTTGAGTTGGCTTATTTTGTCTTTTCTAATACCACATCAGCTTTAATCCTTAACATTTACAAATTGAGATAAACGGTTAGGATTTGGGAGCATATTTGGGAGTACACTTTGAGAGTATCCCTAGACTAATTCATAAAAATAAAACAAAAGTCCTATCCATGATAAAACTACCCTATTCAAAATCCTAATTAGTTTCCATGAGAAACAGGCTACGATACTACACTTCTTCTCGAGTGTATAAACTCACAGGTGCTGCTTGATAAAAGAAGTAATTAATATCTAAAAGCTAGTAACATAACACAGAGAGATCTACCAGGGGCGGAGCCAGGAATTTGTTGTAGGGGCACATTATAATTGAATAAAAAATTAATAATTGTTGATGAAATTATGCGATTAGGTGGGTATGGGGTTTGGGGTGTAGCCCCCTAAAAAAAAATTTATTTTCGCGACTAAGTTTGTGGGTCATTTTGTCCATACATTTTGCACAATCCTATAGGTATTGTTTCTCCTTGTTTATGGGAGTAGTTGTCTCCATGTGGCTATTCCTTAGTATAATTAAATAATATATTATAAAAATATATTTTTTGATTTAAAAAATGTAGAGGTCTCCTTACACAATGGTAATGCCCTATTAATTAATATAATATTTTTCCAAAGTTCAGGGAGTTGCCCCCTTGTCCAATGACTACGCCCTATTATATAATAAAACAAAATAGTTAAAAGATATTTTATTTTTGAAAATTTAATAAGATAGCTACCCCATAACTAATCCTCTAACTAGATTTTTAGAGTTCAATTACAACGCAAAAGCCTTTTAACTCTAATTAACAATTTTAACCTATAGAATTAATAGTTTTTTTTCTTCTAAAAACCAAGGTTAGGTGGTTGAACCAATCTTAATCACAGTGGACACATGTTGACCGGTGAGTTGTAATCGGACACCAGTAGAGGATTCTAAGTCTTTAGCAAACTATTTTTAAGAAATTAAAAGTAGAGGGACCACCCAACTCCATGGCCCATGCATTGCCTATATAAATAATAATAATAAAACTTTTATTTTAAAATTTTAGGGGGGCACGTGCCCCTAGCCCCCCACCGAGATCTACTAATGGGGTTTTCTTAAATAAAATTGTATGACCATCATTGTAAGACTACACTAGAAATTTTCTTACAGGGTTGATCATCACTCACAATAAAAATAAATAAATAAAAAAGTTTAACTAATTTTGCTAAATTAATTACAACATTCAACAATAACATATGGTGAGCGGATTCGAAGTAGATATTGGTATATCTAAAGTCCTATCCAATTATTATCCGACTCTCTGAATTCAATTAATTATTCGACTGAATATGAAATAGAGTATCCATATTCACTTCGATTAAAATATTTAAATTGTGATAATATTAAAAATATCTAATTATTTTATTTTAAAAAAATAGAATGAACCAAACCCCTCACCAGATTGGTTTGAACCCTCTATTAGGTCAAGTTAAGCGTCTAACTTGAAATAAACCGCTTGACCCAACATGATGCGTGTGACCTTGACAATTTTCTTTAAATCACTTGGGTCAGTGCAAAAAACAAATTTAAACATTTCAAAATCTATAGTGTCTCACTTATCCTAAAAATTAAAATTTTAAAATCTATAATGCCTCATATAAGTCTTCCAAATTGTTTCTGAAGGCCGCATAGTTATTTGGTGTTGTATGGGGCATTCGAAATACAGGAAAGAAGTACTAAGATTGAAAATAATATATTAAGACATTGTTTGGTTAAACTTCTCTGAAAAGTGATTTTTTAACTTCATTCTTTATAAAATGTGAGCCAATACGAGTCTGGTGACTTTTCTCAAAAGCTGAAACCTTTCATTTCAATGGAAGTGAGTGGAATTCACTCTTGCCAACTTTTCTTAAAAATCAAAATTTAGACTTCTATGCACTAAATGAACAGCAAACTAAATACAATTTTTTACAACTTAACTTTCATAAAGAAAGAAATCAAGTCTGTCCAGAAATTTATACAAACATAATGTAAATTAATAATCCCTAAATATTTTTAAAAAAATGTAGAAAAGAAAATTAAGGTTTTAAAATAGAAGCTCCAAAGAGGAAGAAAAGCAATATTAGGTACGCATAATGAGAGTGAAGTGGTGGAATTCTTTAATTGATTGGCATTGTCGTTTAAAAATATTTTATTTATTATTAAATTAATATTAATTATATATGACATCACTTAAGCCAACTAGGTCAACTTAATTAATTGCCGTGGACTTAGTGAATGATCGGACTGGTTTTTAAAACATAGGATGAGATAGTACTATTCGGAGGCCACAACGACATGAACACCTGTCGCACAACATGAAGCAAAAGAGGGCCATGGTGGACAATGACCTGATTCCATTAAATGTAATACAGAAATGATTAAAATAAAGAGGATTAGTAACACAATTAGACAAGTAAGAACAAAAGTAAGTAATAATATATAAATATACACGCCTACTTCATAGAAAGATGAGCTATTCAAGTAACCCTGCTGAGACGTTCAAAGAGAAGAAAAGAAATGTTGTTTCCGTGTACAGCGGGGATACGAGGCTTCAAATACACACAAACGATAGAGAGAGAAAGGGAAGTGGGGATAATGAAGCTTGCTGGGTTGACAGGTGGGCATGATTGAAGTTTTGAATATAAAACTTAAAAGAGATAATTATAGAACTGTCGGTAAAGATATATTAAGAGAAAAACGTGGAATTGAATTGTGGTTCATCATCCTCAATTGGACCTTTATCCTTGTACTATCAAAACAAATAAATATAAATTGGGTCACTTCTTCGTATTTTAACATATTAATGCTTCCTTTACGTTTATTGTTTTCCATTAGATGTAAAAGGTGGCCATCCATTCAAGGAAAGCACTCTCTCTAAAGAATGACTCACCATTTTAAGATAATAAAACAAGAGGTTTGTTATATCTACTCAAAGACATTCCCTACTCTCAACCAAAAATTACATTTGTTAAAGCAAGGTTAGATTTGATTTTTGGCTAAAAACATGGACATATATTGATTTTTGGCTGATAGTAAGGAATGTCTGAAAGTAAGGCTAGCATGTCTTATAAAACAAATGATTTTGTGTGGAGTATACTAATAAGCTGATACAAAATTATTTATCTTAGGGCGTTAGATACAAATTGGATAATATTTTATAATTAAAAATAAATAAATTAGAGAATGACTTGTCTATGCGCACCCATACCCTTTAAACCCTTTTTCTAAAAACGTCTACTCCTTCTAAAAACGAGCCCGGCTTTTCGTAACTAATCAAAATTTCAAAGAAATTTGTTAATGATCGAGAATTGTATTACTTTTGTTATCTTGTTTATATTATAGGCCAAGCATGGTGTTAATTGCTTTGAGTTTCCCCTCATCCAGTATACCCAAGGGCCTGATTTGGATATGTTTTCCACGTTATTTAGTGGTAAATATTGTTGTACGTCGTATAAAACTCGCTATCTATTTTAGAACAGTTGGTGGTAGTGTATGTTTTTCAACATCTGAGTTTCTTATGATCTTTTTGTTGCAAGCTCTTTAACTCACCCTTATTTTATTTTAAAAAGTATAAGAATAGGAATTGTGAGATATTGCTTAGCATTTTCTTCCTCTCTAAGCCAGCCTCACAAGCATCCAAATTAACTAAGAGGGTACAAGGTAGTTCTCTAGGCAGCCGTACTTCAAATCTTCTGTTGGTTGGTTAGAGAGGAGTTTTCGGAACCTTCAAGGGTATTGTTGCTAAAAGTGATCCCACATTCTAGCAATGTTTTACTTGCAATAATAAACAGATAATTTTCTCAAGAACAAGTGAAGTTGCACCAACATCCCAAGAAGTTAACTAGTTTCCCATTATTATTATTTGGGATTTTAAAATATTTTCTTGGCCGTGGTTAAGGCTTTTACACCGAAAGAAAGACAAGTAATTTATGATTTAATGAAGTGGGGATGCTCTTGCCTTTGGAAATATCGCCTTGTCAACAGGAACCACGTGGCATCTAATTACTTTAACAAGGAAAAGGAATATTTTAGAAGAAGAGAAAAAACTCCCACCTGCCCCCCCCCCTAAATAATGATGTGAATGGGAAATGGAATTGACGTTTGTTTCAAATTGGGAGCGACAGTTTTGATAAGTCTGTGTGCTGCCTTTGCCTCCCTTTGCTTTTCCACGTGATTTCGTATTTTGGCCATTGAGAAAGAGAAAATGCGAGTGAAAGGAAGGGCCAGACACACCCAATCATCACAATCTCCGTTGACACCAAGAAATTGACACTCCAAAGCAACGGTTGAGTGACGAAAACTTATGCCCCCCATTTTCCTTTGACATATACATATTTATATAATATAATATGAGAGTGAGAGAGATAGAGAGAGAATAAAGTGGGATGCTGGATTAGGGCCGGGGATTTTGCATGTTTAATTTGGATACTTGAAATGATAATGGTACTCTCCAAAATCATTAGGCCTTCCTCTAAATGGCCACAATCATTCATTCCCTCGCATTGTCCTATAGGGAGAGAGAGATAGACCAAATAGTCAAATACTATGTACTGTGGCATGGATGTATGCCATGTAGAGTATACTCTGTAAGTTTTTTCATGGACTTAAGAATCAACCATGATCTAGGATTTTCTCATCTAATATCCATAAATAATGTTCATTGTAAGATGTGATTAAATGCCATTTCTTCTATAGACATGTTTCTTTGATTTTGAATCTGAGTTGAATACTTCGTTTTATCTGGTGGTGTTGGTCTTCAAGTCTCATCTTTTCTAGCAACTAAATGAGAAGCTTCTTTTGTCTCTTTCGTATATAAGTATGAGTGAGTATGGACCAATTCTCTTCATATACAAGTGCGGAGTCACATGAAAAAATAAACAATTCATATAGTACTAATAGAGGTGTAGCCTAGGAGAGGAGAGGGGCAGAGCCAGGGGCATACGGGGCTTTACCCCCCCTAAACTTTTAAGAAAAATTTATTCCTTACAAACGGACACAAAACAGCCGTGATGACAACTGAACTTGGCCCTAAAAAAAAAATCGGGAGCTGTACCCCCAAAAACCCATTGTTAGCCCCCTAAGAGAATCTCACTCCGCCCCTGTTCATATATAAAGGTTTATAGAATCCTAACCAATCAAGATTCTAAGCCCATACAAAGTAACTTATTATGCTCCCTTAAAAATATAATACCATGTATCTTTAATTATACCTAGCCATGTATATATAATCACCTTCAAATCCGGGCTCATTTGGTTAAGCTCAGTGAGTGCGTGAGTTTACTCTTATGGCACCTTGGCAATAACCTTATGAGTCCGTTCGTTTTGCAAGAATTGGGTGAAGGAAAAGAAAATGAATTTTCTTTTCGGTATTTGGTATCAAAGAAAAGAAAAAGTAAAAGACAAAATAGGAATTCAAAACTTTTACCATTACTTTCTTGCAAAAGAACCTAACTTTTTGAAGAAAAATTTTGAAAGAAAGTGAAAAAATGTTATGCACTAAAAGGCAAGAATCTATGGGCTCCACAGATTCTTGCAATTTCTTTTCCTCTCAACCGAACACTTCTCTCTCCTATTTTCTTTTACTTTCTTTCATTTTCTTGACAAACGAACACACCCTAAGTGTTTCCTTTACCTATACCAAAAAAATAAAAATAAAAATGGGTACGCTCTAGTTAACTAGAGAAGATCAATTTTATATATTTTTAATAAAACAAAAAATCTTGTGATTATTGCGAAACCATAAACTAGAAAAGCCTTACACTTTGATCATCAATCTAGACCTTCTATGTATTAGGCTACATCTTGGATAAGTCATTAACTTAAAACTTGTACCTGCCCCTCTAGCTAAGATTGTAAAGGTGTGACGCCCATTATAACGGTTTCTTGTGAATTCTCACAGGGACAGTGCATAATGTTTTTTTTTCTTTTTTGGTGACGAGATTGTCCGAGCCTCTTAGAGCACCAGACTAATCCCAAAGGCACGTGAAGACCCCCTCAACCACACGCACCAGGTAAGTAGACATAAATCCTTGAGGATGGCCAACAGGGGAAAGGAAATCAAAACTCAAGACCTCCGCTTCTTGAGGCATAGTCATGGCCAACACACCAACCCACTGTTGGTGGAAGTTCCCCCGGTAATGTGGAAGGAGGGCCAATTCACCGCCTTCTAGGAAGAATAAATTATATCTATATGCCCCATAATAAGCCACCAAAATAAACATAAAACTTGCAGGAAATGGCACAAATTGATTCATGAGATCATGGGAAAAAAGGTTTAATCAAATGGTTAAGATTACTTGGTTTGCCAAATTGTGAGTCATAGCTAACCAAATGGGGCAACCCACTAATGAAATGGTTTGCAGGATGAAATTGTGTGTCTTGTGGCTCACATTTTCATCATCCATAAAAATCTCCGATTTATTTGTGTGATGGGCAATCTACTTGGAAAATAGGATGAATCCTAAAAAGAGGAAACCATGTGTTTATATATTCTTCAACTCCATCAACTGATTAAAGGATGCTGCTTGTTGAAGGTTCATGTTTTTGTGCGTTTTGTTGTAATGAACTGTTATCAATTTTAAATTAAAAGAGTGGTAATGAAATTGAGAGCAACGGTTGAAGACAAGGCTTGGAAGCTACCAAAGCACTCATGAGACCTGTGGTCCTTCCATGAGTGCATCCCAAGTAAAAATTCCATCACATTTCTCATACATAGTCTCTCTCTGTCTCTCATTAATGAAGTTGAAATAATACATACCCCCATGTATGTACAATATCTAGCTAAATTTGGGCAAAAGGTCTACATTTGGAAGGGCATATAAAAAGGCCCCCACAATAAATGTTGATATGCACTATAGGAAGGGTGGTGGACTGATGAGATGGGCCATCACTGCTGCAGCAAACAGAAAGTTAAGAGAGGGTTGTGGTCTCCTGAAGAAGATGAGAAGCTCATCACACAAGTCACCACTCATGGCCATGGTTGTTGGAGTTCTGTTCCAAGATTAGCAGGTAAATTTAACTTGTTTCTTCTTCTTCTTCTTCTTTGTTTTTCTCAATGAGTATGCTTTGAGCTTAATTGCAGGGTTGCAGAGGTGTGGAAAGAGTTGCAGATTGAGATGGATCAACTACTTGAGACCAGACCTCAAAAGGGGTTCTTTTTCTGCAGAAGAAGAACAAATCATCATCGATGTTCATAGAATTCTAGGCAACAGGTGTGGTGGATATCAACAATTAATCATTCATTTTAATTCGAACTCCAGTTTCTCTGCATTAAAATATTAATGTCTATTTTTTACAGATGGGCTCAGATAGCTAAGCATCTCCCAGGGAGAACAGACAATGAGGTGAAGAACTTTTGGAATTCATGCATAAAGAAAAAGATGATGGCACAAGGGTTGGACCCAAGAACTCATAACCTCATCTCTTCTCATTATATAACTACTAGTAACAACACTGCATGTAACCTCCATCAACAACCCACTTCTGTTTTATCTGTAAGTTCACATGAGATGAGAGTTGCATCCATGGATCCCTTTATTACCTTACCTCCTCCTGCTCCTCCATCCCATGAATTCATGACCCTACCGCCCATCTATGAAGAATACCAAAATCCTAATCTTGCTTCCATGGATTTGGCTAGTACTCGGTCTTCGATGGAGAATAGTAGAGCCATCTCATCTTCAATGAATCCGTCTGGGTTTGGGTTTTTAGATGGGAATTGCATGTTTGTTGAGCCATTTGAACACCCAATACAAGAAGAAATGCAGCCACCACAACAAGACCAGTACCAACAACAGAAGGTGTGTGAAGTAGAATTCGATAAAACCACAGAATTGAAGGGTGGTCAGGACATGGATGTTTCATTCAACACCTCTAATTTCGATCTTGAGTTCGTGGACTCTACGCTTATGCCTTGCGGAATGTACTGCAATGAGAGCTCCATGGATCAACTTTCATGGGATTGTTAGTTTTTTTTTTTTTTTTAGGTTTTTTTATTGAGCTAGCCTCTGCATTCCGAATACTTCAGTGGGGTATTGGCTTGTACATGGTTCATGATGATAGGACAATCTGCTCTCTCTCTCTCTCTCTCTCTCTCTGACAAGTAACTTCTAAAGTTTTTCTGAGTTAGCTTCTTCTCTTGGCAGCGTGCATGGTTGTAACTTTGTAAGATTTTGGCTTCTAAACTTGTTTTGGGTTTCCTAGCAGTTTTCTTGCTAGATTAGAATTAGATGTGTGCCCTTTGCGTGCCTAAGAGTCCAGACTCCAGTGGCCCTACCAAATACCAGCAAAACCTGCCTTACAATGGACCTGGGCCTTGATTAAGAAGCCCATAGAAATTTAAACTGGCTTTTAGCCTGAACTCTTCTAAGGCATTTCACTTCTATATCTAAACTGTTCATTTATAAGCTGGCTTTAAGATATGCGTACGGGTGCCAACACATTCGTGCGTGTGCTTCTAATTTGTGGTTGGGTTGGTATTCAGGGAAACGCATCAGTCTACACGTATATATAGATGGCAAAGAAGAATGGTTGTGTAGTAACAATATACATATATATAGAATCAATCTGAGTTACATTTGGAAATAAGCTGAAATTTCATGTTATTAGTGTGGTGTAAATGTGAAGAGGGATTGGAACTCACTCAAGGCCAAAGGTCTCAATCCAATTCGTGCTGTTGTTTTCTCTTAGGTGATCTTGTAGATGGGGTAACCTTCCGACAGTTGGTGTCGGTCCCTACAGGGTAGGTAGAATGATCCTTGAAAAAAAAAGGAGAGAGAGAGAAGAAAAGCATGAGATCTTGAGATGGTTCTTTGTAGGGTCACATATCTACAATGACTGAGCTTGGATTGTACATGCAATACATGGGCCAGGCCTGAGCTTGAATTCGGGTTATTGGCTTACGCTTGGCTTGGGCTTAAGTTTATAATTGGCTTGTGATGAGAAATGCAGGCGTCCTGGTTGACTTCAGTCCAAAAATTGCACCAATAATCGATAGTGTGGACCTGAGGACTACCCTAGTCATTTGTACAACTATTTCCTATAAAGGAAAGGAAGGGCGAGCTCCTCCAAACTAATCATAATCTCGGATAGGTGTGAAAGATCAGGCCCAAGTTTTGTGCTCATTTAGTGAATTACCGAATGTCCTTATCCAACGCCAGCTCTGTGAAGAGGTTTAGGTGTTTTTATCACACAAAACAGTAGCTTTATGCCTTTCTGTAGCCTTGAAAGTAGCAACCAGCAGATTAATAATATGTGATCTTCACTAGAACAAAAAAAAATTGAACCATCATGAGAAATAATAAATTTTAGGGGGTTTTTCATATCAGCTGCTGCATTCTACCAGCTTTGCAAATACACTGTAATGAGTAATAGTTTTGCAAATTAACTCATGGTTTTGCAACCGTTAGACCAAACAGGCTCAATCCCTAGTTTGTTTGTTATTGCCAAAAAAATGATTATTATGCCCTTATGATATTCTATAACCTCACAAAGCCTTTAACTATCCTTGAACTATGGTGAATAAGTTTTAACCTTTGTGATTAAGATTCACACCCTTAGGGGATAAAGCATCTAACCCTGGTCGATCTTTAAAAAAAAAATTAACATGTCCCCTTTTAACTATCTTTAACTTAGGTTAAGATACACTAACCCTTACAGTTAAAGCATCTAACCTTGGTTTTAAAAGAAAAAAAAAATTAACGTGACCCTTTGAACTCCCTTCAAATATGGTTAAGATTTATTAACCCTTAGGGTTAAAGCATCTAATCTAATTATTGTTTTTAGAAAATAATAATAATAATAAGGTTTCCCCTTTTAACTCCCTTTAACTGTGATTAAGATCAACTAACCCTTAAGGTTAAAGCATCTAACCTTGGTTTTTAGAATTTTTTTTTTTTTAAATTTAACATATCTTTTAACTCCCTTTAACTATGGTTAGGGTTCACTAACCCTATGGAAGGGGACACGTTAATTTTTTTTAAAAATAAGTTAATTTTTTTTAAAAATACCAAGGACGAAGGTTAGATGCTTTAACCCTAAGGGTTAGTTGATCTTAACCACAATTAAAAGGAGTTAAAAGGGGACAACTTTAATTTTATTTTATTTTTAAACTGAAGTTAGATGCTTTAATCCTAAGGGTTAGCGAACCTTAACCTCGGTTAAAAGGAGTTAAAAGACATGATTAAATTTTTTATTAGGGTGAGTGAATTTTAACCACAGTTAAAGGGAGTTACAAAGGGACACGTTAATATTTGCTAATTTTTGTTTCTAAATATCAAGGTTAGATGCTTTAACCCTAAGGGTTAATGAATCTTAACCACAATTAATGGGAGTTCAAAGGGGACATGTTAATTTTTTTTTTCTTTTAAAACCAATGTTAGATGCTTTAACTCTAGGGGTTAGTACTGTATCTCAACCTAAGTTAAAGGGAGTTCAAAGGGGGCACGATTAATTTTTTTAAAAAAAAACTAGGGTTAAAAAAAACTAGGGTTAACTCTAGGGGTTAGTACGATTAATTTATCCCTGAGGGTGTGAATTTAATCACAAGGGTTAAAACTTATTGACCATAGTTCAAGTATAGTTAAAGGCTTTGTGAGGTTATGAAATATCACAAGGGCATAATAGTCATTTTCCTAACAATATACAAACGAAATCATGAATAAATTAGGGATTGAGGATGTTTGTATAACTGTTGCAAAACCATGAGTTAATTTGCAAAACTGTTACTCATAACAGTGTATCAGCAAAGCTGGTAGAACACAGCAGCTTATATGCAAAAACCTCTAAATTTGAAGTTAAATATTTATTTTCTTTATTTGGGAAATTTTTTTCAAACTTATTATCTCATATTAGTTTTGCATCTCTTGCATTTCATTGCACATGTTTTTTGCTAGTATGCAACTAAAGCAAATAGTGTACACACCCCTACCGGGAGAGATTTGTTGTGCGCAAAAAATAAAAACGTGATCTTGATATTCGAAGCTAATATGACAAACAAATATGAAAATAATACAAAAGCAGAATACAAGATATAAGTGATTCACCCTAATAGGGATGCATCCACGGGCAAATGATAATAAAAAATTTCTACTACACATAGATTACATAGTACAAGAATTTCTAGTTTTAGAGTAGAAGACCTATCTCCTCCCTTATTTGTGTAGGATCTATCTCGGCAATCAACGCCACGAGAGGTAATAGAAATCCTTCTAATACCTCTATCCCTCTAGTTAATCTCTAGTTAGACTACTTGTCGAAGCCCTGCCCCTAGCTCCGAGGCACGAGCTTAAACTACGTGTATTGTTCACACACTCCTCAACACAAGCTTAAACTACCTAACCGCTCCCCAACACAAGCTTAAACTGCCCAAATGCTCATAGATACGAGATAAAACTATTAAACACTCATCCAATCAACTTATCACTCGTGGAACTATGTGTGGCTATATCCCATTGATAGTGGATACGTAGGCAACCCTTCTTGGGATCAGCCCCCTTAGGATGGAACTCCTTTTCGTTTTTATCCTTCATCATATATGTTTTCATTAAATATAATATCTTACTTAACATATAGATCAAACATCAAGTTTCTTTTTTGATTCAATTCAAACTTAGGGAGTAGGTAACAATCTATTGATGGGAGTTTAGGGATGCTTAAGACCTTACCTTAACTCAAATGAATCCTTACCCTGATCTGTGATTTCCTGATCTTCTTTATCAAACCATTTTAAGGACCCTATTTTCTCCAGAATTAAATAGGTAGTGACTCTCTTTTTTATATGATTTATCGCTATTCCATTTCAGGTTCCCTCCTGATCAGGAATGGGACTAAATCTAGGGTCCACACCTCTTACGAATTGGTTCCTATAAAAAAAGAAAAAAAATTACTTGTATGCTTAAAAAAACAAGTGCAAGTTGAAGTTGAGTTAGCCCATTAGAAAACACTCAATAGGTCATTGAGCTTGCCTTAAGCCTGAGGCCCATTTTAAACCTATATAGCTAACTTTTTAACCCATTAAGACCTACTTAAGCCCACGAAGCTAACCTAGTATGCCGCAACCCAAAATATCTCCTAGGAGTTAGGATACTTTGGCATCGTGAACTTATAACCAAAACATCCTGTACGACATATAAATCTTGTATAACATACGAAACATACTATAGCATAAGCAGAATACAAAATCTTCTATATATACTATATCCAAGTTTATACAATAAACCAAAATAAAGAGCGAACATGCTCGCTCATCAAAATACATGTATCAGTCTCTCCCTATCCTCACGCATTATGTGGCCACCACCTATCAAGTACCCTCTAATACTCCTGAAGCCCCTCCGGAGTAGGTACATCCTCAACATATTCTTCCTCAACCCAAGGCTCCTGAGGATGATCACCATAGATGTCGAAGGTACCTGCCGACATAAATATGTACGGTTGAGTATTGAATACTCCACGTATACAAATCACTAGATAGTAATGTCACAAACATGAATACAGCATATATATCACAGTTTAAATCATTTCACATGCATTACTTTAATCAGAGCACAAAAAACATAATTTAAAAACAATCATGTGCATATACCTTGGAAAAACATTTTCTTTTTTGTTTTACCATCTTTACTTTACGTTTCTTTACATCTTTGCATTAGGGGTATTATAAAATACCTTAGTTTCCATTACTTTCCATTTGCAGGTATTTAAAATACCCTAAATCCACCTAAGGATTTGGGCAACTAGTACCCATGTACCCACATAAACTGGGTGGGCCTACTATTATCCTCACCTTCGGCTACCTTCGGAGTAGACGACCAGTATCCATGATCCTTCCGGGCGGCCTGCTATTCGTCGGAGTCCGACGACCAGTATCCCTTTCCCTTCCAGGCGGCCTGCTTTCATGCCTCCCCGTTGGTATTACTCAGTTAATTAGTACCCATGAACCCACAGTAGTTGGGCGGGCCTTCTATCAACTAGAATCATCTTGTACCATATACTTTCTTTTACCTCTTTACTTTATATATACTTTCCATTTTCCTCTTTACTTTCTTATTCTTATTCTTGTATTACATCTTATATACTTATACTTCTTCTTTTGGAGACCCATAACATAAAAAAACTCGAGCATGCATATACATGTGTCAGTATAGCAATTGTGACTAATATGGTAGACAAAAAGGAAATTCCACATATAACCAATATTCCACAATTTCATTCATAGAAATAGCTCGTTTACAAATAAGTCACCCATATCCAAATTCATAGAAACATAAGGTTTTCTCATTTGGTTTTCATCAAAACATAAATCTTTTAGCATGCTTTTAATCTTTGAATCATAAGATAAGGAACAACTAATAAAAATAGAATTATTTATGTCGCGACCCAAAATAACCCCTACGAGTTAGGGATACTTTAGCTCGTGATCGTCGTATCATACATCCCATATGATACATAAGGCACATGAACAACCTGTCAGAGTACACAGACATACATAGCAGAAACGATTTAAAACACATAGCGGAAGCAGAAAATATAATTAAACACTCCTATTACTCGGTCCATGTTTGAACCAACAAATACACATATGTGCAAATATCCAAAATGTGGAGTGGACAAGTACCACTCTCACTTAACAAAATATCACATCCTTCTAACTATGGTAATCAATAGAAGTCAAAGTCATGACGCCTATCTAGTGAGCCATCATCCTGGTAGTGGTCCATAGAAGGCTTCGGGTCGTAATACTCTTTCTCTACCCAAGGCTCTGAACCACATAAGTCGAAAGGAACCCGAGCACCTGTCGAGGATAACAAATATCGGCTGAGCATGGAATACTCAGCGTATACATACTACTAACAATAAAACAATAATAGCATAGAGCATGCAAATCATGGAGACTGAAATCCTTAAAACATATCAAAGCATAGAAACCATGAAATAACACATATGATGAAATCAGAAAACCAAAACTGTGTGAGTCATGTGATAATCATAGCCTTGTGAGTTCTTGGAGTTCATAGAGTTATTTATGATCCATAGAGACGTAGAGCAATACCATAGAGCCAAAACCTTGGAGATCTTAGAGCAATTACATTTGTGATCCTTAGAGCTTGTGAAACGATCTTCGACATTATCATAGAGTTCTTGTGAGTGTATCATGATCCTTGGAGCTTGTGAACCGATCTTAGACGATGTCATGGAGTTGCTTAAAATCATTCATATAAGTCACTTATTCAAACACCCTTTTCGTAACTTTGAGAAATCCATGGAAAAACACCGGTTCATGCGAGACATGCAAACATATGAGAATATGAGAGTACTAACATGTTTAAACGCCCAAAAGCCCTTAAAGGCATTAAACCAAACACATGGAGTGCATAATAGTGGTCGTTTACATCCAAGAATAAAAACAATATCACACATCATAATAAATCAAGAGTTATGGTATAGAATGAGAAGAATCATCATGTGGTAACTAGTATTATCACAAGATTGGTAGTAGAGTGTATCTACCTTGGTGAAATCGGTGACTTTGATTCCAAAGGCTTGGAACACGTGAAAACCTCAAGTTCTTTGCTAAGAAACAGCAGAAGAGGGAAGATCTTGATCTTCTCTTCAAGCTTTGAGCCAACCCTAGCTTCTCTCCTTCTTCTTCCTCTCAAAATAAGCCTCAATGGTTTCTGAAACCCTAAGGCACGAACCCTTAATGAAGAAAATCTGCATACAACCGATCGATCGTTGGTCAAGACCGAGCAATCAGTCGGAAACACCCCCCTCTAGTTTTTCCCCATACAAATTAGTTAACCAGTCAACAGTTACCGAGCGATCTGTAGATGACCAGTCAATCTGTGGTTATCACCGAGCGATCTGTGCTCCCCTGTTTTGCTGCAAAACCCTTTTCTACTACTTGGATCTTCTCTAATCCAATTCTTATGCCTTATCTACTCAAAACACCCTCTTTTAGGCTATACACACCCATCAACACATGTACACCATATATCCAAACATTTCAATTAGCATAAACCCACAAGTTTACAAGATTACACTTGAACACTATTCACACACTATTCACAACTTAGTGAAATAAGGATTCGGGGTTCTACATCCTCCCCCCTCACAAGAATTTCATCCTCGAAATTAGAACGACACACAAATAGCATAACAGAACAAAATATAGAAAATCGAACAAGGAAACTATACAAACAAGTGAGGGTACTTTTCTTTCACTTTAGCTTCTCGCTCCCATGTAGCCTCTTCCTTGGAATGATGTTGCCACTTCACAAGGACTAACAGGATAGTCTTGGTATGTAAGACTTGATCTCGACGATCCAAGATCTGAACCGGTTGCTCAACCAAAGTGAGATCCTCTCGAATCTCCACGGGATCAAGAGCAATGACGTGGGATGGATCCGGAATGTATTTCCTGAGCATAGAAACGTGAAATACATTATGGACTACCGCCATGTGAGGCGGTAGGGCTATCCTGTAAGCAACCTCACCAACCCTAGTGATGATCTTGAGTGGCCCCATGTATCTAGGGCCGAGCTTCCCTTTCTTCCCGAACCTCATGATTCCCCAGCTCGACGAAATTTTCACAAAGACCCGATCCCCAACTTGGAATTCCAAATCTCTACGGCGAGTGTCCGCATAGCTCTTCTGCCTATCCTAAGCAGTTTTCAACCGCTCCCTGATGACTTTGACCCTTTCCATGGTCCGCTCGATCAATTCAAGACCCAATACCTTCCTCTCACCAACTTCATCCTAGTATAGTGGAGATCTACAACTCCGACCATACAGAGCTTCAAAATGTGTCATTTGAATGCTTGCCTGGTAACTGTTGTTGTAGGTGAAATCAACCAACGACAAGTGTTCCTCCCAACTGCCCTGAGAGTCCAACATACAAGCTCGGAGCATATCCTCTACAACCTGATTTACCAGTTCAGTCTGTCCATCAGTTTGAGGATGAAAGGCGGTGCTGAAATCTAACCGAGAACCCATAGCACTTTGAAAAGTTTTCCAGAACCTGAAAGTAAACCTAGGATCTTGATCAGACACAATGGAAACTGGCACACCGTGCAGACGAACCACCTCCTTGACATACAAGGCTACCAACTGATTCGAACTGAAAGTAGTCTGATACGGAAGAAAGTGCGCAGACTTTGTCAATCTGTCCACTATGACCTAGATAGCATCGGAGCCCTTCGCCGTCCTTAGAAAACCAACTATGATGTCCATCGAGATATTCTCACATTTCCATTCTGGAACAAGGAGGGACTGTAAAAGACCTGCCGGCCTCTGATGCTCGGCCTTCACCCGCTGGCACACCAAACATCTAGAAACATATTCTGCGACTTCCCTCTTCATGTTTCGCCACCAGTAGTGCCTCTTGAGATTCTGGTACATCTTAGTACCTCCCAGATGTACCATATACTTGGATTGATGAGCCTCGTCCAAGATCTCACCCCTCAATACTGTGTCGGCGAGAACACACAACCTGCCTTTGAATGTGATGGCACCATCACCATTCAAAGCGAACTCCTGACTGCCACTGCTAACCGACTTGTCTCGGTAAGCAAGCAACTCAGCATCCAAATGTTGTAACTCCTTGATCTAGTCCAAGATATACAGCCTAACCGAGATGTTTGACATCACCAGCCCATAGGTAACATGTCTGAGGGTAGTGTCTAGATTACACATATCTTTTAATAACTTCCACTCTTGTACCCTCATGTGGGCCATAACCCCGTAAGGTTTCCTGCTAAGAGCATTGGCTACTACATTCACCTTACCCGGATGGTACTGGATAGAACAATCATAGTCCTTCATGAACTCCATCCATCAACGCTGCCTCATATTCAATTCTTTCTGAAAGAAGAGATACTTCAAGCTCTTGTGATCTGTGAACACCACGAACTCTTCACCATAGAGGTAGTGATGCCAAATCTTCAGTGCAAAGATGACTACGGCAAGCTCTAGATCGTGCGTGGGGTAGTTTTGCTCATGCTCCTTCAACTGGCGAGAAGCATAGGCAACCACCTGCTTATGCTACATAAGAACACACCCAAGCCCGACAAGTGAAGCATCACTGTATACTTCGAAACCACCGCTCCCAGATGGAACTGTGAGAATAGGAGCAGTTGTAAGCTTCTTCTTCAATTCCAGGAAACTTGCCTCACATTTCTCACTCCAAGTGAACTTAGCGTTCTTTCGCGTGAGGTTGGTAAGCAGAGCCGCTAAGTTGGAAAATCCCTCCACGAACATCCTGTAGTATCCTGTCAAGCTGAGAAAACTACGAATCTCGGTAACACTCTTCGGCCTAACCCAATTCATCACTACCTCAATCTTCCCAGGATCGACTGAGATACCCTCGGCGACTTATCAAAGCGTAGAAACCGTGAAATAACACATATGATGAAAACCAAAAACCAAAACCGTGTGAGTCATGCGATAATTATAGCCTTGTGAGTTCTTGAAGTTCATAGAGTTATTTATGATCCATAGAGACGTAGAGCAATACCATAGAGCAAACCATAGAGCCAAAACCATAGAGATCTTAGAGCATTTACATTTGTGATCATTAGAGCTTGTGAAACGATCTTCGACATTATCATAGAGTTCTTGTGAGTGTATCATGATCCTTGGAGCTTGTGAATCGATCTTAGACGATGTCATAGAGTTGCTTAAAATCATTCATATAAGTCACTTATTCAAAAACCCTTTTCGTAACTTTGAGAAATCCATGGAAAAACACCGGTTCATGCGAGACATGCAAACATATGAGCATATGAGAGTACTAACATGTTTAAACGCCCAAAAGCCCTTAGAGGCATTAAACCAAACACATGGAGTGCATAATAGTGGTAGTTTACATCCAAGAATAAAAACAATATCACACATCATAATAAATCAAGAGTTATGGTATAGAATGAGAAGAATCATCATGTGGTAACTAGTATTATCACAAGATTGGTAGTAGAGTGTATCTACCTTGGTGAAATCGGTGACTTTGATTCCAAAGGCTTGGAACACGTGAAAACCTCAAGTTCTTTGGTAAGAAACAGCAAAAGAGGAAGATCTTGATCTTCTCTACAAGCTTTGAGCCAACCTTAGCTTCTCTCCTTCTACTTCCTCTCAAAATCCTCTCAAAATAAGCCTCAAGGGTTTCTGAAACCCTAAAGCACGAACCAAGCCTCTTATAGGCAAAGAGGTACTGGCCAAAGACTTAAAAACCCTTAATGAAGAAAATCTGCATACAACCGATCGATCGTTGGTCAAGACCAAGCGATCGGTGGCTTACCGAGCGATCGGTGGTTTCAACCCATCAACACATATACACCATATATCCAAACATTTCCATTAGCATAAACCCACAAGTTTACAAGACTACACTTGAACACTATACACACACTATTCACTACTTAGTGAAATAAGGATTCGGGGTTCTACAATTTATCCTCTTTATTCTTTGATTTAAGGCATAGCATCATCACAATTTAACAGTTGGAGTTCCCACTAGTTCATAGAACAAAACAAAGGATTTTATCTTGAATTACACAATATGATTTATGTAAATAAAATCTAGTAAAGTGTATTTACACATTTAAATTCATAATAAAAAACATAGTAGATTGTTCTACCTTTCGAGATCGATTCCCTACTGTCGTAGTGCTTTAGAAATGCCAAAGGATCAAGATCCCAGCTTGAGTAGGACTTGAGAAAGTCCTTGAGTCAAAATCCAGACTCCACTTGATCACTCACACGAACCCTAGAAGAAACCCTTACTCTCTCTCTTTCTCTATCAAACTTTCTCCCAAAAACTAGCTTAGGGTTGTAGAAACCATAAAACCCACGAAAATGGTGTTTAAATAGGCCAAGGGGGTTGCCCAAAGACCCCCTACCCTTAAAAATATCCTGGAAGTCAGCTACAAGCAAAAAAACCAGCTGACCGGTCGATCGGTCACAAATCCGGTCGATCTGTTTGGTCCCCCTTTTTCCCCTTTTTCCCACTGTGGTATTTTGACCATAACTTGTGACTCTCATATCAGGTTTTGACGATTCAACTTGCATTGGACTCATTATTCAAATAGGAACAATGTTGTCTCTAATGAAAAAGTCCTAATTCTGAGTTCTTAATAACCTAATGGGCTCTAAAGCTTACGGGTCCAAAGAGACTATTGAATTCGCAGCAAACCCATCATCAGAAAATCCACATTTGACCTAGTTTTGTCTCATAATCGGGAAAAGTGATAAACATGAACCTCAATGAGGGTTCCAATATCTTTCTAATGGCTTAAGAATTACTCAATTCCAATAAACGGTGACAAAACTAGAGCTCCTTAAAGTTGATGAAATGTCAAGACATACCTCTTTAACACTTAGAACATTTCAAGTGCTTTCACACTCTTTTCCCTTGGGTCCAACACCCTACTCACACCTCATGACTCATTCCCCATAGGTTTTTAACCCACCTAGGTGATCATTAAATTCACACCAATATGCATGAGAGGCCCCGGCCTCTTTATGCCTCGCACACTAGCACTATTCACTGCACTATTCACTTACAACCCTTTAAGCACTCAGGGTATTTTATACCCTTGCTTTCACCCTTTCTTTTACCCACTTAGAGTATCTTTATACTCTCTTTTTGAGACTCAACATACGCACCTAAAACCCTCACTTGAATCACACCATACTACCAAGAACTAAATAGAAGACCTTAGGCCTTTACACACACCATATAAGGGCACTATTCACAAACACTGTTCATAGCACAGTGAACTCGGATTCTGGGATTCTACATCCTCCCCCCTTATAGGAATTTCGTCCCCAAAATTAGAACAAGAAAAATCAAGCAGGGCACTTTTCTCACACTTATTACACACAACTATGTCAAGCAATGCATACCAGCACCCATATAATATAGGTAGCATGTTCTTACACCCATAGCAACAAATATCACTACCATTTAAAATCAACAACTTAAGGAACTCAATGTGAGCGTACCTTGCACAACATCCTCAGATGCATGTGTGCCTTGCTCGGTTAAGGCAAAGACCCTGCCGTGATTTGCCTGCCTAGGTGGTTGTATGGGCTGTGGGGGACCAGAGGTCTGAGGATACCTCTACTGAGGAACCGATCTACCTAGGGGCTTGAAAGCCTGAGAAGACCCCTGTTGTGTGGCCTATCAAGCTGGGGGCCTATTCCTTTGTGATTGCAACGGCAACTGGCGGCGTGGACAATCTCTAAACTGATGTTCCCGATCACCACAGTGAAAACATATACCCATAAGCACATGGCAATGGCTACACACCTCAGAGGGAGAAGATGCAGGCTGCCCATATTATGTGTCCTGTGAAGTGGTGGGATGAGGAACCTGTGGTGGAAATGGAGGCCTCTGTACCGGTGTAGACATAGCAGTCTGGTATGGGGCAGGTCTGACCCTTCTCTCTGGTGGCATTGGCCCACTGGACTGGGCTCAAACCATGCCTCTCACCATGCCACTCTCACTCCTCAGGAGAGACTCCTTAGAATTTCTCTCAGCGATCTTTGCCTTGCCCACAATCTCCTTCCAAGTGTCTACTTGGAATATGGAAACCCGATCCCGTATAAAGGACCTTAATCCACCCTCAAACTTTCTGACTCGCATGCTCTCAGATGCGACTAGATGCGGAGCAAACCTCGCTAGTCCGACGAACCTGGCCTCGTACTCGACCACGCTCATCTCTCCCTGTTCTAAGAACATAAACTCCCTCTCCTTCTGCTCATTCACGAATGTGAGGAAATAATGCTAGTAAAAAGCATCTAAAAACTCCCCCATGTCCATGGTAACCTTGCCTTGGCAGCTCCTCTCTGTCTCAGAGTAGACCTCCACCAATGCTTGGCTTCACCTTCCATCATGAAGGAAGCCCAGTCAACCCTCTGCTTGTCCGTGCAGTGAAGAACCCGGAAGGTCTTCTCCAACTGCATGACCCAAGCCTATGCGACCATGTGGTCAGTAGTCCTATAGAATGTAGGAGGCCTCAGTCTTTAGAATGCCTCAAGTCCTGTTGTATGATGCACAGGAGGAGGTATAGCAGTAGAAGGAGTATCAACCTTGTTTGCAAACCTAGTCATAGCCGCTACTATAGCCCCAAGGATCTGAGTCAAGTCTAGCTACTCATCTCCCATAGGAATACCTCCTCTGTTCCCTTGGGTCTAATACCCTCTACCTCGGATGCCATGCCTGTCGCACCCCAAAATACTCCGTAGGAGTTTAGGGATACTTTTGGTGTGACTATACTTAACCTGGCAAACCATCCTGTAATGAACAAGGCATAACATGATCTAATAGAGATTTAACACCGAGTGCGGAAGTGCAAACCAACTTTTTCTTTTCTATAAATGTTTTGTATTCCAAGTTTTATGTACAAACATAACAGTAAAGGTGTGCATGCCCATGTATCAAAATACAAAAGAAATATAACTCTCTCTCTCTCTCAATGGTCACCCAATGGGGCCAATGGTCTAAGTCCCTTGCCTCCACCTGAGGCTCTACTACCGGCTCCATGTATGGCTCCTCCTCACCATAGTCCTCCTCTATCCAAGGACCTGGTGCACAGATGTCGAAAGGGGCATGTGTACCTGCCAACATAAGATGTACGGCAGAGTATGGAATACTCAACAAGTACAAGCTCCTAACTAACAATAGTAATAACAAAAAAAATATCTTATGCAAGTGCTGGAAAGAGTACAGTTCATAATCATTCAAAACAACCTCATACAGAAGCACTTATCAATTCATAATTCTTATGAACCAAAACACGTCTGTGAGTCATATGCGTCCTTATGAGTTTCCTTATGAGTTCCTTTTGAGTTTCCTTATGATTTCTGTATGAGTTTCTTATGAGTTTCCTTATGAGTTAATTATGAGTTTCTTATGAGTTTCTTTATGAATTCCTTATGAGTTCCTTATGAGTTCTCTTATGAGCCAGAGGTTAGCAACCTCCTTGAGAGTTCCATACTTTTGAGCTTTTTCTTATGAGCAAGAGGTTAGCACCCTTCACTTGGGCTACCAACCTCCTTGACATTTCCTTATTCAACTTATGAGCCTTGTCTTATGAGCAAGAGGTTAACACCCTTCAACTTGGGCCACCAACCTCCTTGACATTTTCTTATTCTACTTATGAGCCTTTTTTTATGAGCAAGAGGTTAGCACCCTTCAACTTGAGCTACCAACCTCCTTGAAAATTCCTTATTCACGCTTATGAGGTCTTGCTTATTTTTTTTGCTTTACATTTATTCTCATTTGTTTCACTTCTTAGTGCTTATGAAAACTCGTTTTATGCATAGGTGCTCGTGCATGAAAATTTGTGAAATCATGATGACATATAGCATTTAAACCTTTCCATAATCATGTGAGAATTCAAGAACAATAAGCATATGCACACAACTTAAAATTTGGGAAACATTACGTAACTCATACTTTCAAAATCTTAGTTTATTTCTTCAAGTCCTCATTTTCATCAAACACATTGAGTATGTTCAATATGAGTATTTTGCCCTTCCCATTTTTCATCACACAACAACATTCGCATCTCCCATGTTCACACCCACTTGATTTATCTTATTCATTTGTTGAGGAAAAACACATGTTTAATGAAAAGGAATTATATATAATCATTCGCATGCATTCTTTAGAGAAAACCTAGGTTATTACTAAGTTAAGTAGGAAGGGTGTGAAGGTGGATCCGGATAAAAATATATGCGGAAACTTGATCCCCTAGATCTTAACACCATAGAAAACATCAAATTTTATCTAAAAGTTTTAGTCATATCACCTCGGTGAATGATGTTCACCGGTGAAGCTTAATCCACTCGAACCGTCGGAACTCTTTATAGAGATTTCTCGAAGAAATACTCGAAGCTCGATCCTTATTCTTCGCTATCCCCACGAAGCTTTAGAATCTTTTTTTGGAATTGTTGAAGCAAGATGAAGGAGATGGAGTAATGGTGTAGACCTTCTATCACCAACAACCTTAAGGTTCAAAACCCTAAAGTAGCAAAACCCAACATGGACACCCTTAGTAGCTCAAGAAAATCCCTAGGGTAGACCCTAGGGGCTCACGGTTTGGAGAGAGAGGAGAGGGAGGGATAAAAAATTCTTGAGAATTATGTTATCCCTTATGATCTAGGTGTTGGTGTATTTATAGAATCCAATCCTAATCCTATTCCAACTTGATCTTATCTCTTAGGAATTGTTTATCAATAATAACTCTTATTATTAATTAAACAATATCCTGGTTTAACTTTTACTACTTTAGTTATAGTAATCCTACTAATTAAAGAGTCCTTATTAAATGAGGATTCCTTAATTAATAGGGATAAGTCAACAACCAACATAAGGTAGGAATCCTAGTCAAACTAGGAAACCTTAAACACAAAGGGTAGGGCATGAGCTCAAGGGGGCGTGGACTTTGAGGAGCTTTAGACTCCTAGTTGCAATCCAACTTAATCTCATCTTAATCCTAATTGCAATCCAACCATTGGATTTAAATTCCATAATAAAATGAATTATATTTTAACAATTATTCAATTAATCTAATCCTAATCCAATTAGGATTACTCCAAGGGGGTGCCCAACCCTAGGGTTTTAATCCATGGGTTTGGGCCCTTATTAAAGGTCCATATTAAATGGGTTTATGGATATGGTTCAAACCCATTTTCCCTTTAATTATGTTAATTAAATAATTACTAAAATAATTCCTAGATTTAAATTAACAATTAATTTAAACCATAGATTAACTTTTAATCTATTTAATTAATGATTAACTTTTAATCACTTAAATAATTGATTAAAATTTAATCAATTATTGAGCTTGTATTTCTTATGTGAGCATCTCCACAGATTGCTCTGGGACATTCTTACCCTGGCTTACCCAGTGTTATCTCATTGACCCTAAACAGGAATTACATTAGAATTGCAAGTGACATGAGATATCCATGTTGCAATTGAATCCCAGTGTATGAACATTAACCAATACGGATCCCGCCACATGAACTTTTTAATTCGATTTATCTTTCCAAATACATTATCCCTAATGGACCTTCGAGATTGACATACTATCTAACTCATAGCCCATTGTACATCATCCGGGTTTCCAAGACTTTTGATTAAGCCATGAGAAATAATTTCTCATGAAAAACATTTTGAGAAAATCCTTTTATAAGTGTAATATCTTTTAATAAAAGTATATTTCAAAACTTATTTTGATTTCAAAATCAACTGCGCTAGATTTGAAATTAATCAACTGTCTTACCCGGAACTTGGATAATCTCTCAAATTAATGAGTATAGATTTCTTGTTTGAAATTCATCATGACTCGAACAACTTTCTGACTATCCAACTGTCGCTGTATTGTATTCCCTAAGTTAGAAAATACGTTGGTGGAATCAAAACAGTCAGATCACTGTTCAGTCATAGATGAACACATTAGATCTAAGGATTATCGAAACTGTTCAATGTGAATGAGAGACCAACTATCTGATAGTATGTTTATGCAAGAGGTTTCTTATTGAATGCAATCAGTCAATGTACATTTAAGCACTCATATGCTGATGTGTAGTCTCCACTACAGTAGTTCGAGATAGAACTACATCTCAACTACTGAGAACATCTTAGCATTCTGGCAGCCATATAAGTGAAGTGTCCAGCTTTACCCACAGCTGTGACTATATAAGGTATAAGGAACCGGAAAGTAATATCTGCCTGTGATAATCCAATCACATAACTTTCCTACAATATATCCTATGGACCTTTATCGATATCTCATATCGTATAGATCATCTCATGATCATGGCCAATTACCCATAATGAATACACAATAGATTAAAAAGAAGTCTTTATTAATCAAATTAATAAGAATCTATCAATCTAAATGACTTTTCTGGGCATTATGTCTAACAGGGTGTACTAACCTTGAGGATTAACTTCAAATCATGAAGAAGAACCCTCCTTGATTGGAATCCAAACTTGGTGAAGAATGATCCTTGCTTGAAGAAGATCAAAGCTTAAATGGAGAATCCAAACCTTAATCTCTAATCCACTCTCTTCAATCCACTCCTCTTGCAATTCCCCATTGTTCTTCCTCTCAATCTCTCTTAGTCTCTTTTTAGGTTTAGGGTAAAACAAAACCCCCAAAGGTAACCCCCTATTTATAGGCAAAGGGTAGAAACCCTAAAAATCCCGTAAAACTTTTCTGGGTTCGCGAGTTACGATCGATCGTAACTTATTTACGATCGATCGTAAATCTTCTACGATTGCTCGTAGTTTCCTACGATCTATCATAAACGTTATAGAGAGTTTGGTCATTTTCAGAATTCTACGATCGATCATAGCCTATGATCGTTCATAGGGTCTATACGATCGTTCGTAAATCTGACAGTAAATTTCCAGATTTTCCTATTTTGGTATTTCGGCCATAAATTTTGACCCCATTCATCAGATTTTGATGATTCAACTTGCATTGGACTCGTCATTCGAAGAGGAACAATTCTGGCATTTTAGAATCTTCTAATTCTTCTTTATTTATGGACTAAATTGCCCCTAAAGCTGACTGGTCTGGAATTGGGTTTTCAATAGCCTGGGTTTTCAACATATCCGACTTAGGGGATCCCACTTTTCAACACTTAGAGCACTTCCCACTTTCATTTGACTCCCATGGTCATTCCTTAATACGTAATTGAGACCACTCGAACTTCCAAATTTCTCATTTCATAGAAAATGGAAGATTACAAAGGCTTAGAGCTTTGGCACAAGTTCCAATATATGGGCAAAAGTTCCGAGGCTCTACATCCTCCCCCTTATAAAAATTTCATCCTTGAAATTAGGACAATACATGGAGACACAAGGAAACAAAATACAAGGGAGAACATCAAGGTTCGAAACTAACAATATTAGGTATTTTTCCTTTACTTCGGCTTCCTGCTCCCATTTAGCTTCTTCCTTAGAGTGATGTTGCTATCGAATGAGGACCAAGGGAATAACCTTGTTTCGTAAAACTTGATCTCGTCTATCCATTATCTGCACTGGTTGCTCTACTAGCATGAGATCCTCCCGGATCGAGCTCGATGACGTGGGATGGGTCCGGAATGTATTTCCGAAGCATGAACACATGGAAGACGTTGTGAACCGCCGCCATGTGAGTGGGTAGGGCAAGCCAATAAGCAACCTCGCCGACTCTGGTGATGTCTCAAACGGACCCACATACCTCGGACTGAGCTTACCTCTCTTACCAAATCTCATAATGCCCTTGGTCAGCGAAACCTTTACAAATACAAACTCTCCAACCCCAAATTCAAGATCTCGCCTATGGGTGTCGGCATAGCTCTTCTGTCGGTCTTGTGCGGTCTTCAACCTTTCCTAGATAAGTTTGACCCGATCAGTTGTCTGCTCAAACAACTCAAGACCCAACACCTTTCTTTCACCTACTTTATCCCAGTATAGAGGAGATCTGCAGCTTCTCCCATACAAGTCCTCGAAAGGTGCCATTTGGATGCTCGCCTGATAACTATTGTTGTAGGTGAATTCAACCAAAGGCAAGTGATCCTCCCAACTGCCCTTGAATTCTAACATACATGCCTGGAGCATGTCTTCTATCACCTGATTTACCTTCTCAGTTTGCCCATCGGTCTGTGGATAGAAGGCCGTGCTGAAGTCCAAACGGGAACCCATAGTGCTCTAGAAGCTCTTCCAGAACCTAGAAGTAAATCGAGGATCCCTGTCCAACATTATACTCACCGGCACTCCGTGTAACCGAACTACTTCTTTGATGTACAACACAGCTAGTTGATTTGAGTTGAACGTAGTCTGATAAGGCAAGAAATGGGTGGACTTCATCAAACGATCAATCACCACCCAAATGGCATCGGAGTTCCTAACTATCCGTGACAACCCCACAATGAAGTCCATAGAGATATTCTCCCATTTCCACTCGGGAATAGAGAGGGGCTTCAAAAGACCTACTAGCCTCATGTGCTCGGCCTTGACTTGTTGGCACACTAAGCACCTAGACACATACTCCGCTACTTCCCTCTTCATATTCTGCCACCAAAAGTGCCCTTTAAGGTTCCTGTACATCTTTGTACCTCTCGGGTGTACGGTATACATGGACCGGTGAGCTTCGTACAAGATTTCTCGTTTAAGCTTCTCATCGGCTAGGACGCATACTCTTCCCTTGAAGGTGATAATCCCATCTTCCCTCACCGTAAAATCCTTGCTGCCATTGTTAACTGACTTGTCCCAGTAAGCAAGTAGCTTGGCATCCATTCCTTGCAACTCTTGGATCATGCCCAGGATGTAAGGCCTAATGGTGTCATTAGCCATTACCGGTCCAACGGTAGGGAGACTGAAACTGATGTCGAGGTTAGACGCATCCTCCAACAACTTCCACTCTTGTACCATCATGTGAGCCAAGAGTTCATGAGGCTTCCTACTAAGTGCATTGGCCACCACATTTGCCTTACCTGGATGGTATTGGATAGAGCATTCATAATCCTTCAAAAACTTCATCCAACGCCGTTCCCTCAAGTTCAACTCTTTCTGGGAAGATAGATACTTAAAGCTTTTGTGATCTATGAACACATCAAACTATTCCCCATAGAGATAGTGTCGCCATATCTTCAATGCAAACACAACGGTGGCAAGCTCTAGGTCATGTGTAGGGTAGTTCTTTTCATGATCCTTTAATTGCCTTGAAGCATATGTAATAACTTTCTTGTTTTGCATCAAGACACACCCTAACCCGACGTGCGAGGCATCACTATAAACCACAAAGCTGCCACTCCCGGATAGCACTGCAAGGACCGGAGCTGTAGTGAGCCTCTTCTTCAACTCCATGAAGCTACTCTCATACTTGTTGCTCCAAGTAAACTTGGAATCCTTCCAAGTAAGGTACGTGAGTGGTGCTGCTAAATTGGAGAATCTCTCCACAAACCTCCGATAGTAGCCTGCCAATCCGAGGAAACTACGTATCTTGGTAATGCTTCTGGGTCTTTCCCAATTCATCACTGCTTCTATCTTGGCTGGATCCACTGAAATGCCTTCCGCGGACACTACATGGCTAAGGAATGCCACTTTCTCCAACCAAAACTCGTATTTAGTTAGCTTGGCGTACAGCCTATGCGTCCGAAGCGTCTCAAGAGTATGACGAAGGCCTCGATCATGATCCTCCCATGTCGGGGAGTACACCAAAATGTCATTTATAAACACCACAACACATTGGTCAAGACACGACCTAAACACCCGGTTCATTAAGTCCATGAACGCCGCCGGTGCATTTGTCAAACCAAAAGGTATGACAAGGAACTCGTAGTGACCGTACCGAGTCCTGAAAACTGTCTTTGGAATATCGTCGACCTTGATCTTCAATTGATGATACCCCAATTTGAGATCAACTTTTCAGAAAAACTTCACTCCCCTCCATTGATCGAACAAGTCGTCTATCTATGGCAAGGGATAACGATTCTTGATAGTGACCTTGTTCAACTGTCTGTAGTCGATGCACATCCTCATCGACTCATCCTTCTTCTTCACAAAAAGTACTGGAGCTCCCCACGGTAACACACTTGGTTGGTTGAACCCAAGTTGTTGCAATTCTTCAATTTTCTCCTTTAGTTCCTTGAGCTCTATTGGGGTCATCTTATAAGGCGTTCTTGAAATCGGAGATGTACCCGGAGCAAGCTCTATCGCAAACTCGATCTCCCAATCCGGAGGTAATCTAGGTAATTCCTCTTGAAACACATTCAAAAATTCACTCACAACCAGAATAGCTGAGGAGTTTGGTGCCCTGGGTTTGCTAAGCTCAAAGCTGCGAGGTGAGTAATATATCTTTCCCTCAATCCTCGAAGGTGGAATGGCTTAACTCCTTTCGGCTTGAAGTTCACCATCTTTTCAAAATAAGCCACGTGTTGGTGGTGAGACGATAGCCTGTAGCACCCTAGATTTTTCGGGATGTATTAAAGCTTTAAAGTCATTTTCTTGAATTGAAGTTTAGATTTCCAAAGTCAAAATCTATTGGAAATCCGAGTTTCTAAACCCCATTTGCGGATCAGTTAAACTTAGGAGCAATTTGGTTAATAAATAAAGTGAAATTTGGAAATTCTAAAATGTCAAGAATGTTCCTTTTCGAATGACGAATCCAACGCAAGTTGAATTGTCAAGATCCGGCAAACGAATCAAAAGTTATGACCGAAACACGAAAGAAGGAAAATCTGGAAATTTTTTGCAAGTTACGAACGATCGTAAAGATCCTACGAACAATCGTAGGTGAGCTATGATCAATCGTAGAAATTTATGATCGATCGTAGAATCTCAGGAATTGACAACAATCTCGGTATCATTTACGATCGATCGTGGGAAACTTACGACCGATCGTAGAATAATTACGATCGATCGTAGACATGTTATGATCGATCGTAGATCGCGAACCCAGAAATTTTATTCGGGATTATTAGGGTTTCTACCCTTTGCCTATAAATAGGGACTTACATTTGGGGGTTTTGGTTTACCCTAAACCTAAAGAGAGTCTAAGAGAGATTAGTGAAGAAGGAGAGAGGAGAGATTGAGGGTTTGCCAAGAGTGTTGAGATTGAAGAAGAAGGAGATCAAGATCAAGGGTGATCTTCCCCAAATCAAGCAAGGGGGTTTCTCCAAACTCGGTTGTGCCTCCACACACGTTCTTGGAGGGTTTTCCTCATCTATTCAAGGTCGGTACCTTACGCTACCCTCCTAGTTCACATTCTTCTTCCTTTTCTTCACTTTTATGATTTTTCTCTTCTATCTAAGTATGTAAATACTATGGAATGAATGAATGGAGGATGATGGGCGATGGATGCCGTGTGGACGTGTTGTGATGAATGGAATGGGGAAGGGCATTGTATCAATAACAAGCACAAGTGTATGTTGTGAACAATAAACCCATCTAGAAAAGCATGAAATAGGCTTTAACAAATAATGTACACTCCATGTGTTTGATGGAATGCCAAGGTGAAGAAAATGAATTGTAAATCAAGAAATGCATGCTTAAAAGCTTATGGAATTGCTAGGGTTTATGATAGTGTGTTAATTTGCCTTTTACCAACGGTAGAAATGATTTCTTGTTGAA
The DNA here is from genome assembly GCA_015143295.1 of Tetracentron sinense. Classification (NCBI taxonomy): domain Eukaryota; kingdom Viridiplantae; phylum Streptophyta; class Magnoliopsida; order Trochodendrales; family Trochodendraceae; genus Tetracentron; species Tetracentron sinense. Next base: position 1,360,702 of record CM026553.1, on the reverse strand, counting down.
ACAAATGCTATGCTATACTTCGTTGAATCCCAAATGTCATATTCAATTCCAAGTGAAAGTATGTACACGATTCCACGAGTACAGCATGCATGACATGGTTTACCGGTGTTTTCAAGAATAAGGTTTAGAGGTGGGACATATCTTATGATATGTTTTACCTTGTTTTTGGCAAGAGGACGAGAAAAAATATTGCATAGGAGGGATTTTACACTTCCTTCCCTTCCATGAGGGGTCTCCCCTCACTCACAAGTGCATATCATTGAAAGAAGGGTCTCCCTTCCCTCTCAAGTGCATGTCATTGAAATAAGGGTCTCCCTTCCCTCCCAAGTGCATCTCACAAGTTACATGAGCATGTTTAAATTCCAAGCAAGCACGCATGACACGCATGACATGACACGCTCGACAAGATCAAACAAGATAGACATGACAGGTTTTTCAAGCACGAAAAGAGTACTTTCAAGTCAAGTCAGGCGCACAATGATTTCAAGAGATTTATCTACTTTTATATGATGCAAGCATGAATATAATTGTTTTACTTTCCTGTTATGATATGAGTTGCTTCCTGCTTTATACATCTCGTTATTGTTATGCTGTGACTGTTGGTTAGCATTTGGTACACGCTGAGCATTCCATGCTCAGTCGTACGTTTATGTCGGCAGGTACTGACGGAGCTGCTACTCCATTTGATATCTATGCTCCTTGCCCTTGGGTGGAGGAGTATGTTGAGGAACCTACGGAGGAGCCTCATGTAGACGAGTACTACTAGGTGGTAGTTTCTGAGTGATCCATGGGTGAGCTTAAGAGAGTATGTCCATGTATTTTGGCGGGCCTGTCCATACCTTCTTTTGTTGATTCCTTTTATACAAAACTTGGATCATGTATATATATATATACTTAGAGGTTTGGTTAGTCTTCCGCTGTGTTGTGTTAAGTTTATGCTTCCGTTAATATGTCCTCTTTGTATATGCTCCAGGTATTGTTGCAGGTTGGTTTGTCAAGCAAGTCATGTAAGTCAAGAGAAGTCGTCCAAGATTCACTCTAACTCCTAGGGTGGGTTTTGGGTCGCGACATAGCCAATCCATCTCGAGAATGATATCAAATTCCAAGTCTTGGAAATCCAGAACAATGAGGTTGGCCAACAACTCATTCTCCCCCACTTGAACTACACAATCCTTGTATATTTTGTCCGTATCAACTGACTTGCCCAGTGGAGTTGAAATGGTTAACTCTTGCTTCAACTGACTGGACTCGGATGGAAAACCCTTCGCAAAGCTAGGCGATACAAAAGAATAAATAGATCCTGTGTTGATCAACACTCGAGCTTGGCATTCATTAACTAATAAGGCGCCTTGCATGACATCATCGGATGGATGTGCATCCCGTTCTGACAAGGCAAAGACCCGGCCTTGGTTTGCCTTGTGAGGCGCTGGTGTGGGCTGTGTGGGCCTAGATGTAGAAGTCTGTGAGGATCCCCACTGGGAAGTCTGTTGAATAGGGGGCTTGCTCCCTTGAGGCTAGACGGGTAGTAACTGCTTACGAGGGCAATCCCAGATCATATAATTCACATCTCCACAGTGAAAACATCCCCTAAAATTTTTCGACACTCTCCGATTCTGTGTCTCCGGCCACAATAGGGGCATTCTTCAAATGCCGATGAGGATGAAGGTGGCACATATCGGGTGGCCTGTGAAAAGGCGGGACGAGGTACAAGTGTAGTAGTAAACCAAGATGCTTGTGGTGCCAAGGGAGGCCTCTGTGACTGTATCGACCTGGATGCCTGATATGGGGCTGTCCTAGCCCTCTTTTCCGCCGAGCCACTGGACTGGCCTCTTAAAATCTTTCTCCTTTTGAAGAATTCTTCTCAGCAAGCTTAGCCTTGCTCACAACTTCTCCCCAGGTGCCCACCTGAAACAACGAGACCCTGTCTCTAATGGAGGGTTTCAATCACCTCTCAAACTTTCTGACCCGCATGTGTTTGGATCAGATCAGGTGAGGTGCAAATCTCGACAACTCTACAAAAGTAGCCTCATAGTCGGCCACACTCAACTCTCCCTACTCCAGAGTCATGAACTCAATCTCCTTCTATTCCCTGATAGCTGCAAGAAAATATTGCTTGTAAAAGACATCCAGAAACTCTGGCCATGTCCACGGTTCTCCTGACCTGGCAGACTCCCCAGTCTCTGTGTTGCTCTCCACCAATGTCCGATCGCACCTTCCATCACAAAGGTGGCCCATTCCACTCGCTGCTCATCCGTGCAGTGGAGCACTCTGAAAATCTTCTCTATTTGCATCACCCATGCTTCTACGACCATAGGGTCAGTAGTACCGAAGAATGTAGGAGGACGCAATCTCCTAGATGCCTCCAATCCTGAAGCATAGTGTACAGGAGGAGGTGTAGGTGCAGTAGGAGAAACGAAAACTGGCCTAGCTATTAGCATAGCCAAAGTCTCGGCTATAGACACAAAAAGCTTGAGCAACCGCCTCATGATCAAATCCTGAGGACAATAGTAAAGCGTGAGTCTAACGGAAAACCAAGCACTTCGCATATAACAATTTAATGAGAATATAGTGCTTATCTAGTGCATCATATACATCCAGTATACACTAAAATAGTATATTATATACTTTGGTTTCCTAGCGAAGCTACGTTCTAAAACTCAGTAGAAACACTAACTGATTAAGATCAAGACTAATGATTAGTACCTACTTGGAATACGACTCACTAACTTCTACTCAAAAGACAACCTAGTCCCTAAGCACGATACCAATTTAGTCGCGGCATCAACCTATAAACGAGTTCATCTGAGTTCTAAATTCAACTCAAAGAACACCCTTCAGTCCCTCTGGTTCTAATGCCTAAACTCTGATACCACTTTTGTCGCGACCCAAAATACCTCCTAGGAGTTAGGATACTTTGGCCTCGTGAACTTATTACCAAAACATCATGTATGACATATAAATCCGGTATAAAATATGAAACATACTATAGCGGAAGCAGAATACAAAATCTTCTTTACATACTATATCATAGTTTATACAATAAACCAAAATAAAAAGCGAACATGCTCGCTCATCAAAATACATGTATCCGTCTCTCCCTATCCTCACGCATTATGTGGCCACCACCTATCAAGTACCCTCTGATACACATGAAGCTCCTTCGGAGTAGGTACATTCTCAACATCTTCTTCCTCAACCCAAGGCTCCAGAGGACGATCACCACAGATGTCAAAGGTACCTGCTGAAATAAATATGTACGGCTGAGTATTGAATACTCCACGTATACAAACCACTAGATAGTAATGTCACAAACATGAATACAACATACATATCGCAGTTTAAATCATCTAATATGCATTACTTTAATTAGAGCGCGAAAAACATAATTTAAAAACAATCATGTGCATATACCTCGGAAAAACATCTTCTTTTGCTTTACCATCTTTACTTTACGTTTCTTTACATCTTCACTTTACGGGTATTGTAAAATACCTTAGTTTCCATTACTTTCCATCTGCAGGTATTTAAAATGCCCTAGATCTACCTAAGGAGACGGGCAACTAGTACTCATGTACCCACATAAACTGGGCAGGCCTACTATTATCCTCACCTTCGGCTACCTTCGAAGTAGACGACCAGTATCCATGATCCTTCCGGGTGGCCTGCTATTCGTCAGAGTCTGACAACCAGTATCCCTTTCCCTTCCAGGCAGCCTGCTATCATGCCTCCCCGTTGGTATTACTCAGTTAATTACTACCCATGAACCCACAGTAGTTGGGCGGGCCTTCTATCAACCTGAGATAGATGACTAGAATCATCTTGTACCATATACTTTCCTTTACCTCTTTACTTTACATATACTTTCTATTTGCCACTTTACTTTCCTCTTCTTATTCTTGTATTACATCTTATATACTTATACTTCTTCTTTTGGAGACCCATAATTAAAAAAAACTCGATCATACATATACATGTGTTGGTGTAGCAATTGTGTATAAAAAGGTAGACAAGAAGGAAATTCCAGATATAGCCAATATTCCACAATTTCATTCATAGCAATAGCTCGTATGCAAACATAAGGTTTTCTCCTTTGGTTTTCCCCAAAACATAAGTCTTTTACCATGTTTTTCATATTTGAATCATAAGATCAAGAACAACTAAGAAAAACATAATTATTTATCCTCTTTATTCAATGATTTAAGGCATAGCATCATCACAATTTAACAGTAGGAGTTCCCACTAGTTTATAGAACAAATCAAAGGATTTTATCTTGAATTACACAATATAATTTATGTAATTAAAATCTAGTAAAGTGTATTTACACATTTAAATTCATAACAAACAACCTAGTAGCTTGTTCTACCTTTCGAGACCGATTCCCTACTGTCATCGTGCTTTAGAAACGCCAAAGGATCAAGATCCCAGCTTGAGAATGACTTGAGAAAGTCCTTCAGTCAAAATCCAGAATCCACTTGATCACTCACACGAACCCTAGAAGAAACCCTTACTCTCTCCCTTTCCCTATCAAACTTTCTCCCAAAAACTTGCTTAGGGTTGTCGAAACCCTAAAACCCATGAAAATGGTGTTTAAATAGGCCAAGGGGGTTGCCCAAAGACCCCCATACCCTTGAAAATATCCTAGAAGTTGGCTACAGGCAAAAAAACCAGCTGACCAGTTGATCGGTCACAAATCCGGTCGATCGGTTTGGTCACCCTTTTTCCCATTTTTACCACTCTAGTATTTTGACCATAACTTTTGACTCTCTTATCGGATTTTGACAATTAAACCTGCATTGGACTCTTCATTCAAAGAGGAAAAATTTTGTCTCTAATGAGAAAATCCTAATTCTGAGTTCTTAATAACCTAAATGGGCTCTAAAGCTTTCTGGTCCAAAGAGACTGTTGAATTCGCAGCAGACCCATCATCTGAAAATGCACTTTTCACCTAGCTTCGACTAACAATCGGGAAAAGTGATAAACACAAACCTCGAAGTGGGTTCCAATATATTTCTAATGGCTCAAGAATTACTCAATTCCGATGAGTGGTGACAAAACTAGAGCTCCTTAAAGTTGATGAAATGTCAAGACATACCTCTTTAACACTTAGAACATTTTGAGTGCTTCCACACTCTTTTCCTTTGGGTCCAACACCTACTCACACCTCTTGACTCATTCCCCATAGGTTTTTCACCCACGTAGGTGATCATTAAATTCACACCAATATGCATGAAAGGCCCCGACCTCTTTATGCCTCGCACACTAGCACTATTCACCGCACTATTCACTTAGAACCCTTTAAGCACTTAGGGTATTTTATACCCTTGCTTTCACCCTTTCTTTTACCCACTTAGAGTATCTTTATACTCTCTTTTTGAGACTCAACACACGCACCTAAAACCCTCACTTGACTCACACCATACTGCCAAGAACTAAATAGAACACCTTAGGCCTTTACACACACCATATAAGGGCACTATTCACAAACACTGTTCATAACACAATGAACTCGGATTCTGGGATTCTACATCCTCCCCCCCCCCCTTATAGGAATTTCATCCCCGAAATTAGCACAATAAAAAATCAAGCGGGGTACTTTTCTCATACTTATTACACACAACTATGTAAAGCAATGCATACCAGCACCCATAAAATATAAGTAGCACGTTCTTACACCCATAGGAACAAATATCACAACCATTTAAAATCAACAACTTAAAGAACTCAATGTGATCGTACCTTGCACAACATCCTCAGATGCATGTGTGCCTTGCTCAGTTAAGGGAAAGACCCTGCAGTGATTTGCCTGCAGAGCCGGTTGTATGGGCTGTGGGGGACCAGACGCCTGAGGATACCTCTACTGAGGAACCGATCTACCTAGGGGCCTGAAAGCTTGAGAAGACCCCTGTTGTGTGGCCTGTCGAGCTGGGGGCCTATTCCTTTGTGATTGCAATGGCAACTAGCGACATGGGCAATCTCTAAACTGATGTTCCCGATCACCACAGTGAAAACATATACCCATAAGCACATGGCAATGGCTACACACCTCAGAGGGAGAAGATGCAGGCTGCCCATATTATGTGTCCTGTGAAGTGGTGGAATGAGGAACCTGTGGTGCAAATGGAGGCCTCTGTACCGGTGCAGACATAGCAGTCTGGTATGGAGTAGGTCTGACCCTTCTCTCTGGTGGCACTAGCCTACTAGACTGGCCTCGAACCATGCCTCTCACTAGGCCACTGTCACTCCTCAGGCGAGACTCCCCAGAATTTCTCTCGGTGATCTTTGCCTTGCCCACAATCTCCTTCCAAGTGTCTACCTGGAATATGGAAACCCGATCCCATATAAAGGACCTCAATCCACCCTTTGACTCGCATGCTCTTAGATGCGACCAGATGCGGATCAAACCTCGCTAGTCCGATGAACCTGGCCTCGTACTCGACCACGCTCATCTCTCCCTGTTCCAAGAACATGAACTCCCTCTCCTTCTACTCCTTCACGAACCTGGGGGTGCTTGTAAAAAGCATCTAAAAACTCCCCCATGTCCATGGTAACCCTACCTTGGCAGCACCCCTCTATCTCAGAGCAAACCTCCACCAATGCTCAGCTTCACCTTCCATCACGAAAGAAGCCCAGTTAACCCTCTGCTTGTCCGTGAAGTGAAGAACCCGGAAGATCTTCTCAAACTGCATGACCTAAGCCTATGTGACCATGGGCTCAATAGTCCCATAGAATGTAGGAGGCCCCAGTCTTCAAAATACCTCAAGTCCTGCTGTATGATGCACAGGTAGAAGTATAGGTGTAGGTACAGCAGCTGAAGGAGTATCAACCCTGTCTGCAAGCCTAGCCATAGCCGCTACTATAGCCCCAAGGATCTGAGTCAAGTCTAGATGCTCATCTAACATAGGAATACCTCCTCTATTCCCTCGGGTCTGATACCCTCTACCTCGGATGCCACGCCTCATGATCAAATCCTAAGGACAATAGCAAAGAGTGAGTCTAATGCAAAACCAAGCTCTTCGCACATAACGATTTAATGAGAATATACTGCTTATCTAGTGCATCATATACATCCAGTATACACTAAAATATTATATTATATACTTTGGTTTCCTAGGGAAGTTTCGTTCTAAAACTCAGTTGAAACACTAACTGATTAAGACCAAGACTAATGATTAGTCCCTACTTGGAATACGACTCACTAACTTCCACTCAAAAGACAACCTAGTCGCTAAGCTTGATAAAAATTTTGTCACGGCATCAACCTAGGAATGAGTTCATCTGAGTACTAAATTCAACTCAAAGAACACCCTTCAGTCCCTCGGGTTCTAATGCCTAAGCTATGATACCACTTCTGTCGCGACCCAAAATACCTCATAGGAGTTAGGATACTTCGGCATCGTGAACTTATTACCAAAACATCCTGTATGACATATAAATCCTGTATAACATATGAAACATACTATAACAGAAGTAGAATACAAAATCTTCTATGCATACTATATCAAAGTTAATACAATAAACCAAAATAAAGAGCGAACATGCTCACCCATCAAAATACATGTATCAGTCTCTCCCTATCCTCACGCATTATGTGGCCACCACCTATCAGGTACCCTATGATACTCCTGAAGCTCCTCCGGAGTAGGTACTTCCTCAACATATTTTCCCTCAACCCAAGGCTCCTGAGGACGATCACCACAGATGTCGATGGTACCTGCCAACATAAATATGTACGGCTGAGTATTGAATACTCCACATATACAAACCACTAGATAGTAATGTCACAAACATGAATACATCTTATATGTCGCAGTTTAAATCATTACACATGCATTACATTAATCAGAGCTCGGAAAATATAATTTAAAAACAATCATGTGCATATACCTCGGAAAAACATCTTCTTTTGCTTTACCATCTTTACTTTACATTTCTTTACATCTTTGCATTATAGGTATTGTAAAATACCTTAGTTTCCATTACTTTCCATCTGCAGGTATTTAAAATACTCTAGATCCACCTAAGGAGGCGGGCAACTAGTACCCATTTACCCACATAAACTGGGTCGGCCTACTATTATCCTCACCTTCGGCTACCTTCGATGTCCGACGACCAATACCCCTTTCCCTTCCAGGCAGCCTGCTATCGCACTTCCCCATTGATATTACTCAGTTAATTAGTACCCATGAACACACAGTAGTTAGGCGGGCCTTCTATCAACCTGAGATAGATGACTAGAATCATCCTGTACAATATACTTTCCTTTACCTCTTTACTTTACATATACTTTCCATTTGCCTCTTTACTTTCCTCTTCTTATTCTTGTATCACATCTTATATACTTATACTTATTGTTTTGGAGACCCATAATTTAAAAAAACTCAATCATGCATATACATGTGTCAGTGTAGCAATTGTGAATAATATGGTAGACAAAAAGGAAATTCCACATATAGTCAATATTCCACAATTTCATTCATAGCAATAGCTTGTATACAAATAAGTCACCCATATCCAAAGTCATAGAAACATAAGGTTTTCTCATTTGGTTTTCCCCAAAACTAAAGTCTTTTAGCATGCTTTTCACCTTTGAATCATAACATAAGGAACAACTAATAAAAGTAGAATTATTTATCCTCTTTATTCTTTGATTTAAGGCATAGCTTCAGCACAATTTAACAGTAGGAGTTCCCAATAGTTCATAGAACAAATCAAATGATTTTATCTTGAATTACACAATATGATTTATGTAATTAAAATCTAGTAAAGTGTATTTACACATTTAAATTTATAACAAACAACCTAGTAGCTTGTTCTACCTTTCGAGACTGATTCCCTACTCGTAGTGCTTTAGAAACGCCAAAGGATCAAGATCACAGCTTAAGAAAAGCTTGAGAATGACTTAAGAAAGTCCTTGAGTCAAAATTTGGACTCCACTTGATCACTCACATGAATGCTAGAAGAAACCCTTACTCTCTCTCTTTCTCTATCAAACTTTCTCCCAAAAATTTGCTTAGGGTTGTAGAAACCCAAAAACCCACGAAAATGTTGTTTAAATAGGCCAAGGGGGTTTTCCAAAGACCCCCATACCCTTAAAAATATCCTGGAAGTCGGCAGCAGGCAAAAACCTAGCTGACCAGTCAATCGGTCACAAATCCGATCGATCGGTTTTTGGTCCCTCTTTTTCCTGTTTTCCCACTCTGGTATTTTGACCATAACCTTTGACTCTATTATCGGATTTTGATGATTCAACTTGCATTGGGCTCTTCATTTAAAGAGGAATAATTTTTCCTTTAATGAACAATTCCTAATTATGAGTTCTTAATAACCTAAATGGGCTCTAAAGCTTACAGGTCCAAAGAGACCGTTGAATTCGCAGCAGACCCATCTTCAGAAAATCAAAATTTCACCTAGCTTTGACTCACAATCCGGAAAAGTGATAAACATGAACCTCGAATAAGGTTCTAATATCTTTATAATGGCTCAAGAATCACTCAATTCTGATGAGCGGTGATAAAACTAGAGCTCCTTAAATTTGAGGAAATATCAAGACATACCTCTTTAACACTTAGAACATTTCGAGTGCTTTCACACTCTTTTCCCTTGGGTCCAATACCCTACTCACACCTCATGAATCATTCCCCATAGGTTTGTAACCCACCTAGGTGATCATTAAATTCACACCAATATGCATTAGAGGCCCTGGCTTCTTTATGCCTTGCACACTAGCACTATTCACCGCACTATTCACTTACAACCCTTTAAGAACTTAGGGTATTTTATACCCTTGCTTTTACCCACTTAGAGTATCTTTATACTCTCTTTTTGAGACTCAACACTCGCACCTAAAACCCTCACTTGACTCACACCATACTACCAAGAACTAAATAGAAGACCTTAGGCCTTTACATACACCATATAAGGGCACCATTCACAAACACTGTTCATAGCACAGTGAACTCAGATTCTGAGGTTCTACATGGTAGGTTGACTGAGGCCCCTTGTAAGCAGTAAAATTGTATCTTTGCTTGTCAAATTTCCTCCATTGTTGTAAGGAGTTTATTGTTTGTTGTGGGGGACTTTCCTTCCAGTTTGAGTAAACTCAGATTGTTAATTACCTTCCCTATTTGGGGAAGAACCTCTGATTAAGAAAAAGGATTAAAGAAGAACAGATGTATTGAATAAAATATTTTATTTATTCAATAGAGCTACTTTCGCGACCCAAAACCCACCCTAGGAGTTAGAGTGAATCTTGGACGACTTATTGTGACTTACATGACATACTTGACAACCCATCCTGCAAAACACACTGAGCATATACAATAGAGAACAAAATAGCGGAAGCATACACTATATAGCACAACGGAAGTCTAACAAAAACCTCTATGTATATACATGTAATCCAAGTTTTGTACAAAATGAAATCAACAAAAGAAGGTGCGGACATGCCTGCCAAAATACATGGGTATAAATATCTCATGCTCACCCACACTCACCTAGAATCTACCACCTAGTAATAGCCCTCCACATGAGGCTCCTCAGCAGGGGCTCCTCGACGTACTCTTCTTCCTTCCATGGACCGGGAGCACATATGTTGAAAGGAGCAGCCACTCCACTATCACCTGCCGACATGAGACGTACGGCTGAGCATGGAATACTCAGCAGGTACCAAATACTAACCAACAGTCATAGCATAATAATAACAAAATGAAGTAGGAACCAATTCATATAATTGACAGGAAAGTAAACAGTTTATAGTTTATGCTTGCATTATATCAAAGTCGAAAAAACTCTTGCAAACGTCATGTGCTTGACTTGACTTGAAATACTCTTTCCGTGTTTGAAAACTTGTCTTGTCATGTTCTATCTTGTTCGTTTTGTCGAGTCGTGCTTGTCTTGTCATGCGTGTCATGTCGTGTCATGCATGTCATGCCATGGAATTCAAATGCTCATGCTTGCTTGCTTGACTAGAAAATAAACATGTTCATGCTACTTGTGAGAGAGGGTGGTTTAGAACCCCCTCATCCTAAATGATATACAACTTGTGAGGGAGGGGAAACCCCTCTTTAACGAAAATGCATCGAAAGTAAACATGCATGCTTGGAGTTTTGCTTGGCATGTTCTTGTTCTTGTCAAAAGTGAGGCAAAAACATATCTTAAGATATGCCCTACCTCTATTTACCAACCCTTACATTTGGCCTTGTCATGGTGTTCGTGAATCGAGAATAAAAACCCTTGTTTCGTGAAACATCAGTAAACCATATCATGCATGTCGTGCTTGTGGTTTCGTGTACATACTATCATTGGGAATAAAAAAAGACATGTGGAGTTCAATAATGCATGGAATGGCATTCATTTCAACTCATAGAAGTATTCACATTATTATAAGAAAGCGAATAATTTTATACATGCATTGCTAAAACTAATTTCTTCACCTTGGCATTTCATCAAACACTTGGTGTGTACATTATGGTTAAAGTCTATATCATGCTTTTCTAGATGGATTATTGTTCACAACATACACGTATGTTCATTATTGGTACAATGCCCTTCCCCTTTCATTCATCACAAAACATTCACACGGCATCCATCGCCCATACATCAACATCCATCTCCATTCATTCATTCCAACATATTATCATTGCTTAGAAATTTGGGAAAAACCAAGAAAAGAAGAAAAATATGAACTAGGAGGGTAGCATAGGGTACCGACCTTGAAAAGAAGAAAACCCTCCAAAACGTGCGTGTATTTGCTGTCGAGCTTGGAGGACGTGCTCCCCACTTGCTTTGCCTTGGATTTGAATAATCCAAGCCTTCGAAATGATCTAGGGTTCTCAAACCCTTGATTTCTTCTCATGTTGAAACCCTAGGTTAAAACCCTTTCTCCTCTTCTCACTCTCTCTCAAAATGCAAGCTTGAGGGTTTATGAAACCCTCAACCCATGAACTTGGGTTTATATAGAAAAGGGGATGGTCAAAGACCATCCCACCCTTAATGATCTGCTTAAAAAGATCAAACCAGGCAAATTCGTAAAGGAGCGGTCGACCGGTCACGAGGAGCAATCAATCGGTCCAAAAGACCCTCTCTGGAAAAATCTACCATACAAAATTAGTGCGATAGCGGTCAACCGGTGGGTAGAGCGGTCAACCGGTAGGCGAGCGATCGATCGGTCCTTCTAGCAGTCGAGCGGTAGGCTACCGGTTGATCAGTCCTGGGAGCGGTCGACCATTTGGTCTGTGTTTTGCCTATTTTGCTGATTTCTCTCATTTTTCCTACTTCGGTATTTTGGCCATAACTTTTGACTCGTTCGACGGATTTTGACGATTCAACTTGCGTTGGATTCGTCTTTCGAAGAGGAACATTTCCAGCATTAGAATTTTCAATTTCTGCTTTATTTATGGACTAAATTGTCCCCAAAGTTGACTGATCCGCAAATGGAGTTCAACAAATCGGATTTTTAATATATCCGACTTAGGAACCCCACTTCTTAACACTAACACTTAAGTTCTTTAAAAAAATTTCATTTCATAGAAATGGGAGATTACAAAGGCATAGAGCCTTGGCACGGGTTCCAACACATGGGCAAAAGTTTCAAGGCTCTACAGTTGTCCAGATCCCATGTAGACAGGCAAAAGTTTCGAGGCTTTACAGTTGCCTAAATCCCATGTAGACATTACAAGATACCTCATAGAGGTTTTAACATCAAAAAGAAAGAAAAGAAAGAGAGGTGGTCATATTGAGGGTTCACCTGGTATTCTCTTTATGGGGGAGATCCTTCTTATTACTCCTTGGTTGCTGTTATTCCTACAAAAAGAAAGCTTTTTTTTCCTTCCCTTGTACGTACGTGGATATTTTTGCATTATGGAGTTTCTTGTGAGAAACTCCATCTTTTATGTCTTTTGGAGAGTCCTTTTTGGACTCCCCTTTGACTTCCTAATTTTTAGGAAATCAAAAGAGGTCAACTCTCCTTAGAGAGGGCTATCTATCCAAAGCAGCTGGTTTCTCTTATCTTAGAGAAATCATACAAATGGGAGTCCTTTTTGAAGGACTCCAAATTGGTTTCCTTTTCTGGGAAACTTGGAATGATCAAATTTTCTCCCTAAAAAGGGGAAAGATTCTTATCTTTCCAGAAAATGGAAGAGATAAATTTCCTTTACGGATAGGGTGCCATATGACACTCTCTCATTAGAAAAAGAGAGGGGATCTCTATCTTGGAATCCCCCAAAGCTGGCAGAGAGCCCTTTTTATTAAGGATTCTCTACCACATGGCAGTCAGATAATGGCTGTCATCTAGGAAATGACTGACCTTGGTCAGTCTGTAAATTAAAGAGGTGAGACCCATGGTCTCACCCGCCGTCTAGGTCAGGTCCAAGTACATTTGGACTGCAGACTAGGGTCTGACCTTACTCAGTCTGTAGACTAATGCACGGTGGGACCATGGGTCCAACCCTTGATCTAGGTTAGGTCCATGGCCTTTTATGGTCACGGATTGGGCTAGTCATTGAGTGGCCCACAGATGGACTCATGGAGTCTGTCCGTAAGCTTGAATAAGGGGTCTGTCCGCGAGGGCAAACCCTATCTATGTGTCAATCCCCTAAGGACTAACACAAAGGATTTTCGTGAAGCATTAATGCCCTACTGCTAGCATTTAATGCTAGGTGGGCTAGTGGTAAGCCAGCCCTTGCCAGCTAGTGCACGTGCCTTTGACATGCACGAAGCCTAACCGCTCATTCAATGGGTGGTGATCCTGAGTAGGCAGGTGCACCATTCACCCGCCTTACGGGCCGTGAGATTTCACTGCCCACAAATGCCCCTCAAGATCTAAATGGCTAAGAATGGTCCAGCCATTCAGATCCTGCCATATGATAGTGAGCATGGGGAGGCTTATTGTCTCTCCACTACACGGATTGTACCTTAAGGGATAGCCCACTACATCGTAGTGGGTTTTGAGAAACCCTCCTGGTTTCAAGGAGTTCCTATAATGAGGGACTCCAACAGCCTATGCAAGAGTGGCTGGAGAAATTCTAACCATCTGGGCCATCCATTTCAAAGAAATGGATGGCCTAGATCCAATGAGGGGTCCTCCATATAAAGAACCCTTAGCCTTTTGGAGAAGGCATTTTGCCTTCTCCTTCTCCAGAATCAGAGAGAGCTCTAGTTCTTTTCCAGAGCTCTCTTCTCTTTTCAAAGAAGAATTTTCTTTCTTCTCTGCTTCGATCATCCCTTCTTAAGGTAAGTTCGATTCCGTTTTTCAGAGAAGAAACCCTTTCTTGGGTTTCTTAGATTTTCAGAAGAAGGGGATAAGGATTTTCCTCATCCAAAAGCTTCAGAATGTCTTAATGGACATTCTGATAAATTTTTCGGTGACATTTATCGAAGTTTTAAGATTTTCCGATGAGGAAAACCTGAAGGGTTATTTAAAAGATAACCTCCTATCTGCAGACTTGTCTGTGAACTGATCTAATCCACGGACCTTTGTCCGCGAACTTTTCCAATTATTGCTTGCAGACATATTATCCGCAGACTTGGACTTTTCCAATTTGTGGTTGAGTCCAAAAGTTTGTCCACCAACTTTGGACTTTTTCAAATTTTGGTTAAGTCCAAAAGTTTGTCTGTGGACCTAGATTTTTCCAAATTTTTGTTAAATCCAAAAGTTTGTCCATAGACTTGGATTTTTCCAATTTTTGGTTAAATCCAAAAGGTTGTCCACAGACTTGGATTTTTCCAATTTTTGGTTAAATCAAAAAGGTTTATCCATGAAATCCGATGATGGTTTTTTATCAGTAAATGATATATATGTATCCTTACTGACTTCATGCTACTCTATTTTTTTCTTTTGTAGAATGAATCTTTCATTATAGCATGCTTCGAGATGGAATGTCCTTGATCAGTTGAAAATCATCGAATTCGGGTTTGTCTTCATTCGTTATTTGAAGGCTACAAGGAGTCTTATCATTGATAAGACCGAAGTTGTCAAGCTACGTGACTTGGTAAAGCAGATAGCAGCGAACAATGCTTTCATATTTCCTTACAACCTTATCATTAGTTTAATGACTGGACACCATAAGGACAAACTCAATATCTTGGAACCTGTTAAAAGTTCAGATGTTCTTGATGGTGAGCTTGAGTATGCACTGAAGGGAATACGTTGTATTCTATCCATCGATCCTGATGAAGCTAGCCTGGGTTGCTTGATGCTGCTGAACAACCACCTCATTGATGTCGAGGGGCCTGCTTTTCAAGGTATTGCTTATTCAGCTTTGTAGCTCGCCGCGGTTGACAACACTGAGAGACAATTCCTGGCTATGGTTCCAGCTGTCACCTCTACTGCTATTGATGGGCTAGAATCCTCCTTTGGAGATGTATCAGCACCAAAGATGATGGTGAAGAAGTCAGACGCAAGAGGAATTCTATTCTGAATAGCATCCATCAATATGGCGCTCTGACCTCCAACCTTATATTCAAGGCCGTACTTGTCAGATCTAGTATTTTGTTGGAGCTGTAACATATTCTCAAGACACTGCTTGTTTAACTCAGTAGCTTGTTGGAGCTGATAACATATTCTCAAGATACTGCTTGTTTAACTCGAGTGAGTTCTCCTATTTATGTGGAGTTCCCTCATTTTGTTATAAATGATTAAAAGACTTTATTTTATTTTTTGTCTTGTACTCCTTTTTTTTATATGACTTCCTCTTTGTATCTTGAGGAATTGGTGTTCTTTTAAAAGAACAGGCTGAACCAATTTTTAGGCCGCCTACGTACCCATGATAGGATCAAGCCAAACGTAGTTCCAAATGGGGCGATTTGAGATTCGTAATTTATGAGTATATAGTTTCCGTTCATATCTAGGAAGGTTTGCATTTGTAATTTGAGAACAAGTAGGTAGTTTCCATTTGTACCTAAGAAGGTTTTAGACTTGTAATTTAGGGGCAAGCCTTCGAATAATGATAAATCTTTTTAGCTCGTATTCAGGAGCCTGTCAAATTGGTCTAAGTTTTGCGTAAACCAACTCCTGAAGTGTTAGTTTAGCGAGTTTTTTGTTACCCTAATTTTTGCCTAGACCTTCTTCTTGAAGTTTTGGTCTAGCGGGCTTTTTGTTTTGACTCATTTTTGTCTAAGCCATCCTTTCGGATTTTCAACTTAGCGAGCCATGTTACCCTAACTTTTGCCTAAGCCATCCTTTCGGATTTTCAACTTAGCGGGTATTTTGGTGCCCTAATTTTTGGCTAGACCATCTTTTTGAGATCTTAGTCTAGTGGGCATTGAGAATCTTACATTGGTCAGGGGAGATACTCCGTTGTCCTTCCATTGTAATCAGCAGATATGCTTCTAATGGTGAGAAGTCCTTCCTTAGAATTGTGGTTTCTCCTTCATGCACCTAATAGCAGTTTTCTTCGTTTCACCCATATTGAGGGGTAATAACAATGATTTTGTATCCCAGGGGTATGGTGTTCTTTTAGAAGAACTGACTGAACCCAAATTAATTTTCTCAGGCTGCCTAGGTACCCATGATAGGATCAAGTCAAACGTAGTTCAGAAGGGGCGTTTGGATTCGCATTTTGAGAGCGAATAGGTAGTTGCCATTCATAACCAAGAAAGTTTAGATTTCGGCTTTATATTTGGGGGCTTTTGAAGCTTTGATCTGCATTTTGATAGCAAATAGGCAGTTTCCGTTCATATCTAGGAGAGTTTAGACTTCGGCCTTGTATTTTGGGGGCTTTTGAAGCTTTGATTCACAATTTGATAGAGAATAGACAGTTTCTGTTCATGCCTAGGAGGGTTTAGACTTCGGCCTTGTATTTGGGGGGCTTTTGAAGCTTTAATTCGCAATTTGATAGTGAATAGGCAGTTTCCGTTTATGCCTAGGAGGGTTTAGACTTCGGCCTTTTATTTAGAAGCTTTGATTCATAATTTGATAGCGAATAGGTAGTTTCCGTTCATGCCTAGGAGGGTTTAGACTTCAGCCTTGTATTTGGGAGGCTTTTGAAGCTTTGATTCGCAATTTGAAAGCGAATAGGCAGTTTTCGTTCATGCATAGGAGAGTTTAGACTTCGGCCTTGTATTTGGGGGGATTTTGAAGCTTTGATTCATAATTTGATAGCAAATAGGCAGTTTCCATTCATGCCTAAGAGGGTTTAGACTTCGGCCTTGTATTTTGGAGGCTTTTGAAGCTTTGATTCATAATTTGATAGCAAATATGCAGATTCCGTTCATGCCTAGGAGGGTTTGGACTTCGATCTTGTATTCTGGAGACTTTTGAAGCACCGTGAATAGTTTTAGCTCGTATTCAGGAGCCTGTCAAATCACTCTAATTTTTGCCTAGACTGACTCTTGGAGTATTAGTCTAGCGAGCTATTTGTTGCCCTAATTTTTGCCTAGACCTTCTTCTTGAAGTTTTGGTCTAGCGGACATTTTATTTTTGTAAAGTTCATGTTTTTGTGTTGGCTTATTCCAATGTCAAAACAAGTGAGTCTAGGTGATTAGATGTGTGTCTTGTGTCATTGCCTTCAAGCATCCACGACAAGTGAAGTTGAAGACCAAAGAAGATTGGTTGAAGACTCGGATGATCATTTGCTTCATTTCACTCGTAGGATGGTAAGTGACCTAGATTCCATGTTACCTTAGGTTAGAATTGACTTAGAATAAACCTAATATGATACCTTAGGTGGAAATGGTCTTAGACTAATCATATGGACCCTAGGTGATAAGATATGTAGTGCAAAACAAGTTAAAAATTCTTAAATTTCTTTAAAAACCAAGGTTACTTGTAGGTGGGATATCTCCCAAACCGTAGCTTGGATTTTGCTCCATAATATATCAAATCGATCATGTCAAAAATATCAACAACTTTTGTGAAGGGATTAAGAGCTGAAAATGAATTTTTAAAAACATGTTTTAACCTTAAGGTCGATCCTGAGCACTTAGAGTCGACCCTGAGTCTCAAAAAAAATGTATGGTAAAAATGGCCAGAGAGTGCAAATACCTAAGGTTGACCTTGGAAGACACTTGGGTCGACCCAAGTGCACCTTTGGGTCGACCCAAGTGCACCTTTGGGTTGACCCAAGTGTCTCCTAGGGTCAACCCTGATATGGGAATCTTACCAATTTGATTTTCTTGCCTTTTTTGGGTTTTTAGCAACTTCTAAACTTGGTTTTTGGGTCTCTATTTAATGGGAACCCCTCTAGTTCGTGGAGATCAACTTTGGAAGAGTATAGAGAGAGTTTTTTTTAACTATTTCTAGAGTTCATGAAATCTCCAAAAACTATTTGTTCTCCTCCCCTTTGTTAATCCTTCTCCCATCCTAGTTTTGCAAGCCAATGCTTCATTCTAGCTTTCTTGGACTTTCCCATTGATAGAGTCCATCTAGGAATTAATTTTTATCAAACCATCAACACATTCTGGATAGAACAACTTGGTCGGAGTGTTTTGAAGCCTTTGCGAATGAGATCGATCCGAGAAGGATCGTGGAGGTGTGATTTGGTCGGTGGAATCTGAAGCCGTCATTGACGGAGATCGATTAGAAGATTGTGGTTGCTTTTGAGACACAAAGAGAAGTACGAGTGGCTACGGTTGATCATGGGACTTGTGAGTACGTGATGAATTTTCGAGGCATGGAGGACTAAGAACTGAAGGATCGTAGTGTCGAGTCCGAAGGAGTCAAGTTCGAATCTTGTAAGCTCTTGTTGACTTTGTCTTAGTGATATCTCTTGGCTGGACTAGGTCCCGTGGTTTTTCCCAGAAGGGTTTCCACGTAAAAATCCTTGTGTTATGGTTTACTTGTTTCTCTCTATTTCCGCACTTTAAGTTCATCATCCCTTAAGTTAATAACTTAATTGTTAAAATATCAAAAAGGATAGATAGACTTGTAGGGAGAACTAACCATCCCCTTGATTTTGTGAGTTCTTGACTCAAACCTTAGATTTGGGATTCACCAGATTTTTTCAATTTTGACTCAATCTTTTTGTCTAAGCCACCCCTTAGGGTTTTCAATTTAGTGAGTCATTATCACTCTAATTTTTGCCTAAGCCGACCCTTAGGGTTTTTGACTTAGCGAGCATTACTCAAATTTTTGCCTAAGCCGCCCCTTAGGGTTTTTAACTTAGCGAGTCATTTTGTGCTCTAAATTTTACCTAGACCTTCTTTTAAAGTTTTGGTCTAGTGAGCGTTTCGATTCCTAGGAGTAGTATCGCTTGAGGAATCTCGTATTGGTTGGAGAGATAATTCGCTCTCCATCCACTGAAGTCAACAGGTACGCTCTATTGGAATATACCTTATCGATGTCGTAAGGCCCTTCTCAATTTGGTTCAAGCTTCTCCTTGGTTCGTCGAGTGACGATGATTGGAGTCCTGACCATTAAGACAAAATCTCCTGTTTTGAAAGACCTTAGTCTTATTCTTTGGTTGAAGGCGTTAGTTAGCCTTTGTCTATACATCTCTAAACTCTATTGGGCTTACAGACGACATTCATCAAGAGTTTCGAGCTCTGCAAGACAAACTTTAGCTGAGTCTTCTTTTGTGATAGGCTGCTAAATTACCACCCAAAGGGAGAGAATTTGAATTTCAAAGGGAAGAACTATTTTACCACCGAAGATCGGGGAATACGGCGTGGCCTGTGTCGGAGTCTGATGAGTAGTTCTGTATGCCCAGAGGGCTTCGGGTAGGCGTTCATGCCAGTCCCATTTGCTTTTATCCACAACTTTCTTGAGGATTTTGTACAAAGTCATGTTGAAGGTTTCGGCAAGACCATTCGTGGCTGCATAGTACCGGGTGGAATGGTTCTCTTGGATACCAAATTTGGCATACAACTTGTGTATAGGGGTGTTTCAAAAAGGTTGCCCGTTATCCGTGATGATGCTTTCTGGAATCCCGAGTGGTGTTTGACCTTTTTAAGAGCGATAGCTTCGGCCCATTTTGAGAAGTAGTCCATTGCAACTAGGATGTATTGATGCCCAGCAGATGATGGTGGGGTGAATGGTCCTATGACATCCATTCCTCATGCTACGAAGGGCCATGAACATGTCATGTGAAGAGGCTTGGGAGCTTGATGTATGAAATCATCATGAAGCTGACAAACTTTGTATTTTCTTGCATAGTTGAGACAATCAGTATTCATCGTAGGCCAGTAGTAGCCCAATCTTTTTAGCTACATTTGTAGCTTGGGCCCAACTTGGTGGGCACCGCAGATCCCAGCATGAGTTTCTTCTATGGCTTGATCTATTTCATTTCCTGAGAGGCATTTTATTAAGATACCATCCAGGGACCTTTTTGAAGGGAATCCAGATAAAAATTTATGCGGAAAACTGGATCCCGATGATCTTTACATGATAGAAAGCAACTAATACTATCTACATTTTAGAGAATTACCTCGATGAATGATGCTCACCAGTGAAGCCAAAACCAACTTGAACCGTCAGAACTCTTTGTAGAGATTTCTCGAAGAAATACTCAATGTTAGACATGATGCCCAGAAAAGTCATTTACATTGTTAGAACCTTATTAATTTGATTAATAAATGCTTTTTCTTAATCTATTGTGTATTCATTATGGGTAATTGACTTTGATCATGAGATGATCTATACGATATGAGATATTGATAAAGGTCCTTAGGATATATTGTAGGAAAGTTATGTGATTAGATTATCACAGGTAGATATAACTTTCCAGTTCCTTATACCTTATATAGTCACAGCAGTGGGTGAAGTTGGGCACTTCACTTATATGACTGCCAGAATGCTAAGATGTTCTCAATAGTTGAGATGTAGTTCTATCTCGAACTATTGTAGTAGAGATTACACATCAGCATATGGGTGCTTAAATGTACACTGACTGATTGCATTCAATGAGAGACCTCTTGCATAAACATACTATCAGATAGTTGGTCTCTCATTCACATTAAATGGTTTCGACGATCCTTAGATCTGATGAGTTCATCTATGACTGAGTAGTGATCTGACTGTTTTGATTCCACCAACGTATTTTCTATCTCAGGAAATACAATACAGTGACAGTTGGATAGTCAGAAAGTTATTCGAGTCATGATGAATTTTAAACAAGAAATCCATGCTCATTAATTTGAGAGATTATCCAAGTTTTGGGTAAGACAATTAATTAAGTTCAAATCCTGCGCAGGTGATTTTGAAAACAAAATAAGTTTTGAAATATACTTTTATTAAAAAGCATTATACTTATAAAAGGTTTTTCTTAAAAAAAATTTTATGAGAAATTGTTTTTCATGGCTTAATCATAAGTCTTGGAAACCCGGATGATTTGCAATGGGCTATGGGTTAGATAGTATGTCAATCTCGAAGACCCATTAGGGATAATGTATTTGGAAGGATAAATTGAATTTAAAAGTTCATGTGGCAGGATCCGTAATGGTTAATGTTCATACACTGGGATTCAATTGCAACAGGGATATCTCACTTCACTTGTAATTCCGATGTAATTCCTGTTTAAGGTCAATGGGATAACATTGGATAAGCCAGGGTAAGAATGTCCCAGAGCAATCTGCGGAGGAGTTCACATAAGAAATACAAGCTCAATAATTGATTAAAAGTTAATCTATTGTTTAAATTAATTGTTAATTTAAACATATGGATTATTTTAGCAATTATTTAATTAACATAATTAAAGGGGAAATGGGTTTGACCCATATCCATAAACTCATCCATATGGACCTTTAATATGGGCCAAAGCCCATGGGTTTAAACCCTAGGGTGGGGCGCCCACTTGAGAAATCCTAATTGGATTAGGATTGTGTTAATTGAATAATTATTGAAATATAATTCCTTTAATTATGGAATCTAAATCCAATGGTTGGATTGCATTAAGGATTAAGATGTTATTGTAATTAGATTACAATAAGGTGTTTTAACTCCTCAAAACCCACGCCCCATAGAAGCTCACGCCCCCCTTGGTGTTGGTCTCCTAGTATGACTAGGTTTCCTTCTTTCAGTTAGGATGTTGACTTATTCCTTTTAATTAAGGAATCCTCTTATAATAGGGACTCTTTAATTAGTAGGATTACTATAACTAAAGTAGTTATAGATTAAGTAGGAGTTTATTTAATTAATAATAAGACTTAGTGTTAATTAATAAATCCTACTAGATAAGATCAAGTTGGAGTAGGATTAGGATAGGATCCTAGTCTATAAATACACCAACACCCTAGACCATTAAGCACTATTCTCCAGAATTTTTTCTCTCCTCTCCTCTCTCTCTCCAAACCGTGAGCCCTAGGGGAGACCCCTAGGGATTTTCGTGAGCTATATTGGTGGTCCTAGTTGGGTTTTGCTTTTCTAGGGTTTTGAACTCTAGTATTTTGGTGATTGAAGTTCTACACCATTGATCAATATTTTTCCTATTGCTTCAATAATTCTAAAGGAGATTCTAAAGCTTCATGGGGATAGCGAAGAACAAGGATCGAGCTTCTAGTATTTTTTCGAAGAAATCTCTACAAAGAGTTCTGACGGTTCGAGTGGATTAAGCTTCACCAGTGAAAAACATTCACCGAGGTGATATGACTAAAACTCTTAGATAATTTTGATGTTTTTTATGGTGTTAAGATCTAGGGGATCCAGTTTCCACATAAATTTTTATCTGGATCCCCCTACACTCAAAGCATGATCCTTGTTTTTCGCTATCCCCGTGCGGATTTGGGTTGGAGAATAATAATGAAGCCTCACTTGCTTCACGGTTTGCTTGGAGAAGAAATTATTCAAAAATTATTATTGAAAAATAATAAACCTCTCTTGGGTGCCCACGGTTTGGGGGGGGGGGGAGAGAACCAAAAAAATAATCCTTGAATGAATATCTCTCCCCACACGTTTTTGGGTATTGGGTATAAATAGATTAGAATCTTATTCTAATCCTACAGCAATTAGAGGTTATCCCTTTAGAAGAGTTACTAATTAATGATAACTCTTATCATTAGTTATAAGAAACTTTCTAATTTAGGTTTCCTTTTCCTAAAAGGAATCCTTAATTAAAGGGGTGTAACTAATTCCTAGATTCTAGGGATCCCAACAAACTCCTACCAATTAGGATCCTAATCTAATTAGGAAACCCCTAAAGGGTTGGGCGTGAGCTTATGGGGGGGGGGGGGGGGGGGGGGGGCGTGAGCCAATGGCAATCTTGGTCTCCAAGTTTTAATAAACTTCTAATTTCATCTCCTTCTTTCTTGCATTCCAAGTATTGGAATCTAATCCCATAAAATAAGGAGTTATTATACAATAATTATTTAACTAACCAAATCCTAATCCAATTAGGAAAGTCTAACTGGACGCCCCACCCTAGGGATTTATTCAATGAGCTTGGGCCCACTAGTAAGGTCCATACTTTATGGGTTTAATGGATATGGGTCAAACCTATTTCCCCTTATTTTATGTTAATTAAATAACCATTATTAATATCATTTAATTTAGATTAACTTTTAATCTAAACCATAGATTAACATTTAATCTATTTATTAATGATTGACATTTAATCACTTAAATTATAGATTAACATTTAATCTATTATTGAGCTTGTATTTCTTATGTGAGCATCTCCACAAATTACTCTGGGACATTCTAACCCTGGCTTACCCAATGTTATCCTAGTGACCCTAAATAGGAATGAGGAATGACATCGGAATTGCAAGTGACGTGAGATATCTATGTTGCAATTAAATCCCAGTGTAAGAATATTAACCATTAAGGATCCCGCCACATGAACTTTTTAATTCAATTGATCCTTCCAATAATATTATCCCTAATGGGCTTTCGAGATTATTATACTATCTAACTCTCAAGCCCATGAACATCTCTGGTTGATGTGAGCGGCAAGATCAATATCACGCCCACGTAGAAGACTAAACAAAAATCTAGCTCTATCTTCCCTAAGGTCCGCAGTATGAACCTTTGGATGGATATTTGCACTCATAACTAGGTTTACTAGTCTAGCATCCTTAGTGAGTTTCGCCACTTCAATAAGAGACCCAACCCAAAACGTAGGAGTACCACTAAGAAAGGTAACAACATGTTCCATGGAGTCTTTATCCTCATCAGTCTTATAAATATAAGGATAATATGCATTTGGAACTCGAGGACACCCAAGAAATTTAGAAACCAAATCAGCATTTATGACAACAGATTGTTCTAATGCTCGAGATTTGAATGACCATTTTTTCTGGTTGATTTCAGAAAAATTAGAGTAAAATTCTCTAACTAACTGGACAGAAGCAGGACCGGATAAGGTAAGTATACCTTCCCATTGACGATCTGAAATGAGTGTAGGAAGATAATAATCACCAAAATCAGAAATATGTATGTCCCTTTCAACCATAACACCTTTCTTGCTAAAATACTCACTATAGAGTTGAGCAGCAGTAGAACTGATAAACTGGGATAACTTACTGGACTGGGAAGATGAAGCTTTACCTTTATTTTTTCGAGTTTTATCAGCCAAAGATTTTTGACGATTCTCAATTGTAGAATCAATCATTCTACGAATTGGCCTGTCCCCAATGGAAATACCATGCCCTATTGGAGTGAAAGTAAATGGCTCTAGGTTTTCCTCATCTTGAGGAGGATCCTCTTGGTTGTTGAGGACCAACCTCCGACGTTTGGGAACGCCAGACATGAGATATGCAAGAAGGATTAACGACAAAACGAAAGCCATGGAAGAAAATGCAAGAAAACGATGCCCTAGATGAGAAAATCAATCTAAATCGAAGAAAATGCACAAATCTTACCTTTCAGATGCTTGGGAAACCTTTAGAATAGAAAGGAATGACCGTATGGAGGATTTGGAGGAGTAGGTACCGAGGGATCGCTCTGGAGGTCGGAGAACAAGTGAACAAAAAAAATAGAAATGAGGGTTTTATAACTCTGTTCACAAAAGACCGATCGATCGGTCTTTAGCACCGAGCGATCGGTGGTCTTAAAATTTTTTAAAAATTTTTTACTGTTAAAACCTTTTCTCCCCCTCAACCAATGGAACATTGAAAATACATTTTCACCTCAAAATGACCAACTGACCAAAAAAAATATGCAACATGTGATTTCATAAAAATCATAAATAATAATCACCCAAGAATTGATATATCAAGTATAGGCATAAACAAGGATTATGTAAACATTAATTGATTTTCACCGGTGATTAAATATGGTATTTGCATCAAATTCACAATCAGAGTCAAGATACAATTAGAAGTAATGTGAGTATGAAATCAAAATTCATTACTTGACTCTTTGAATTGGTTTCCTTCCTTAATCTAGATTTTGACATTATATTTCAAATGGGACTCTAAAATTTTTCAAAAACTAGTTTTAAAACCAATAATCATCCATATTTATCTGATGAGCAATTTTTACCCCATATTTGACTAATAAATTTATTTCATTTTTTTTTTTTTTTTTTTTTTTTTTTCAGTCAAATTGTACTCATTATGAAAATTCTTTTTGGAGTACACATATATAGACACTAGCACACTGGTGACTTTCACTCAAGTGAGAAGGTAGCTCTTTCTAATGACAGTAGGGGCTTTCACACTAGCAATCCATATAGATACCTACTGTTTGTCTAGGTAGCCATTACTCACTGTTTGCATTCACTAGTAGCTATCACACAAACTCACAGGTAGTCCTCTTCATGTCAATTATTTTTATAACTAGGGGGCTCACCTTATAGAATTTTTTATGACATTGGTTATTCTAGATTTGATTAATCTAGGGAACCATATGGTATAATATCAGAACTTTTAAATAGGAACTAAAACCATCTAAAGAATCAGTCAGAGTGCATGTGCAAATTAGAACATCATTGTATGCTCAACTCTAACTGAGGTTAATTAGCATGACCAAATTCAATCACAAGAATCGAACCAACAATTGAACTATCCTATTTTATTCAATCCTATGAAATATTTATCCTTGGATTATATGGTTAAATATGATTTCACGGAAATAACATTAAGCAAAAAGATAGGACAAATGAGGTCATACAAACACATTATTTTTGCAAATTTTTCAATTTTTTTAATGTTTTTTGGATTTTTATTACTTAAAGAAAATAACAAAAAAATAGCTCTATGACATAAATAAAACATGAAGAACATATAGGCTATGTAACAAGTACACATTTACTCAACTCCGCACAAACCGATGGATTTCCTAAGGAGTTCAAACCTAAGGGAATCTAAAGGTTTTGTGAGAATGTCCGCATATTGATTCTCTGTTTGGACATACTCAATAGACACAACTTTTTGCTCAACAAGATCACGGATGAAGTGATGCCTTATGTCTATATGCTTTGTGCGAGAGTGTTGCACAGGATTTTTGGAGATATTGATTGCACTTGTGTTATCACAATACACAATCATAGTGCTTTGATCAATCCCATAATCCTTCAACATCTGTTTCATCCACAGAAGTTGGGTGCAACAACTACCAGCTGCTATATACTCAGCCTCGGCTGTAGACAAGGAAATGGAATTCTGCTTTTTGGCTAAGCCAAGCAACCAAGCAGTTTCCAATATAGAAACACCCGCCGGAGGTGCTCTTCCTATCATCAGTATTTCCAGCCCAATCAGCATCGGAATACCCCACAACAATGACATTTGTATCGAAAGAATACCAGAGGCCTAAGGACATAGTTCCACTCACATAGCGAATGATACGCTTGACAGCAACTAAGTGAGACTCTTTGGGATTGCTTGATAACGGGCACATGCTCCAACACTAAAGGCTATGTCGGGTCTAGTAGCAGTTAGGTAGAGCAAACTACCAATCATGCTTCTATAATTAGTCTGATCGACATCCTTCCCTGAAGTATCTTTACTAAGCTTTATAGTAGTACTCATAGGAGTCCTAGCATGCTTAGCAAAACTCATTCCAAATTTCTTCACTAGATTTTTTGCATATTTGATTTGAGATACTGAGATCCCAGAATCCAATTGCTTGATCTGAAGACCAAGGAAGAAACTTAGCTCACCAACCATGCTCATTTCAAATTCATTTTTCATTTGTTCAGCAAATGAATGAGCATGTAAGTCTAATGTGGAACCAAATACTATGTCATCAACATATATCTGGGCGATGACAATATCACCTTTCACTTTCTTTATGAAAAGGGTTCTGTCTACTCCCCCTCTCGAAAATCCGTTTTCCAAGAGATAAGTAGTCAACCTCTCATACCAAGCTCTTGGAGCTTGCTTTAAACCATAGAGGGCCCTTTTTAGTCGATAAACTTGATCAAGGTGATGTGGATCTTCAAACCCTTTTGGTTGTTCCACATAGACTTCTTCATGTAGAATGCCATTCAGAAAGGCACTCTTAACATCCATTTGAAAAAGTTTGAATTTCATATTACAAGCCACAGCTAGAAGAATTCTTATTGATTCTAGCCTGGCTACAGGAACAAAAGTTTCATCGAAGTCAATACCTTCAATTTGGGTGTATCCTTGTGCAACTAACCTAGCCTTATTTCTTATGATAGTACCTTTTTCATCAGATTTGTTCTTGAAAATCCATTTGGTACCTATCACATTTGTATTGTTAGGCCTAGGTACTAAATACCAAACATCATTCCTAGTAAACTGAAGTAACTCTTCTTGCATTGCATTTATCCAATTATCATCTGCAAGAGCTTCAGCTACATTCTTGGGTTCAAAAGATGAAGTATAGCAAATGTAGCTAACTTCATTTTCAATTTGTTTCCTCGTTCTCACTCCACTTTCAACATCACCAATAATATCAGTGGAGGTGTGAGGACTCATGACCCTAGGATGTGTAGGTTTTAATGGAGATGTTTGCTTATCAATAGGTGGAGTTGAAATAATTTCAACATCTTCATTTTCAGCACTTTCATCATCCTCACATTGCACATTTTCAACACCGGAGTCATCCACAATTACATTTATGGACTCCATAATTGTAGAGGTTCTCAAGTTATACACTCGATAAGCTCTACTGTTGGTGGAATACCCAAGAAATATCCCTTCATCACTCCGGGATTCAAATTTTCCCAGTTGCTCTCTATCCTTAAGGATATAGCATTTACTTCCGAATTCTCGAAAGTACTTGACACTAGGTTTCTTGTTATTCCACAACTCATATGGGGTTTTCCTTGTTCCAGGTCTTACAAAAACTCTATTAACTATATAGCAAGCAGTGTGAACTGCCTCAGCCCAGAAATGAGAAGCTAGATTGTTGCTATGAAGCATAACTCTAGCCATCTCTTGGAGAACCCTGTTCTTCCTCTCTACTACACCATTCTGCTGAGGTGTAATAGGTGCAGAAAATTCATGTTTGATACCCGACTCATCACAAAAGTCGTTGTACTTAGAGTTTTCAAACTCCTTTCCATGATCACTTCGAATTCGAGTGATTGGGCATCTTTTCTCATTTTGAATTTTCAGGCAAATACTTTTGAAATTGTCAAAAGCATCGGATTTCTCTCTTATAAATGCCACCCATGACATTCTAGAGAAATCATCAACCATGACTAGGATGTATCGCTTTCCACCTAGACTTTCAGTTCTTGTAGGACCCATAAGGTCCATATGAATTAATTCCAGTGGATATGAAGTAGCAATACTTGAAGTCTTCTTATGTGGGGTCCTAATTTGTTTACCAATTTGGCATGGCCCACACACAGCAGTAGAAGGCTTTCCTAGTTTGGGAACACCTCTCACAAGCTCTTGCTTAGAGATTTTACATAGGTCTTTGAAGTTCATGTGACCTAGTCTTCGGTGCCACAAATCAACCTCCTCAATTCTAGTCTTATAACAGACATTTGAGGGAATAGGACTGGGAGTTAAGCCGTAGCAATTGTCAGTGGTTCTCAATCCTTCTTGAACACACTTACCTTTACCATTAATGACTAAGCATTTATTTTGGGTAAAGTGCACAGCATGATTATCATCACATAGTTGACTTATGCTAATTAAATTAGCTTTCAGTCCTTCAACAAACAAGGCATCTTTCAATTTAGGTATGCCTGGTGAATTGATGATACCCTTTCCTTTGACTAAAGACTTGCTTCCATCACCAAAAGTAACAGTCCCATCAGGACAGTCCTCAAATTGAATAAATAAGGACTTGTTACCTGTCATATGCCGAGAACACCCACTGTCGAAGTACCACATTTCTGTGTTTTGGGCTTTCAAGGCAGTATGAATGACAAAGCACTTAAGGTCTTCCTTTCTCACATACACAGTCTTTAAACTTTGTTTAGATCTTTGATCATTAATCTGTGTAGTAAAGACCTTTTTCCTTTTTGTCCTCCTTGACCTTTTTCTGTTTTGTTCAGTTCTAGTTTTTTGATAAGTCAAATTATTTCCTCTTGAATAATCATTTGGAATAAATTGACCAGTCCTTGTCCTAGAGATATGAGCAATTCTATTAACATCATCGCTCAACATTCTAGACTTTTCAGCTAGAACCTGAATCTGCCTTTGAAGAGTCCCTTGACTTAGATTTTGGTTCCATGAACCATTTCGGGGAGCTCTCCTAAATGCATTACAATTAGGTCGAATGTGACCTCTCACACCACAAAAGTGACATGTGGGTATGAATCTTGGTAGAGGAGGAAGATTTCTTCTAACTGGAATTTGATTCCTTAAAGCATTCACTCTAGGAGCTGTATTTCTAGGCTTTACAAAATTTGTATAAGCCTTAGTACTTGATGTAGAAGGTAAATTTTCTTTAGGTTCAGAATGTATTGGCTCAAACACTGCACTAGCCATTGTTCCAATAGCTAAAGGACCAGTTGGTGTGTCAACATGTCCTATCCCAGATCTACTAGAATTTGATCCATACTTTCTAACTAATTCATCTAGGCAGCTGGTGTTACCAAACATTCTTACTTCTTTTTCAAGAGTATAGACCTTCTGAATCAAGTCAGTCTTGTCTTTAAGGGTAATTTGGTGTTCTTTTTCAAGAAATTTCACCTTATCAACAAGAGAAACTTTAAAAGTTTCAAGCTCCATTTGCAGAGTTCTTAACTCTTCAATTTCTTTCATGGAAGTGTCTCTTTCAACTTCTAATTTTCTGACCACATTAGTCAATGAGACATTCTCTTCCAAAAGACATTGAACTTTTATAACAAATGCTTCTTTTTCATTTTCCAACTGACTAACTAGTGCACTCTTCTCTTCTGCTACTAGTTTACAGATATCTCTTTCATTTTGAATGAGTTTGAGTTTTTTGCTCAAAGAGATTTTTGTTTTAGTCAGTTTCAAACTTTCAGCATACAACTTATCATAAGTTGTTTTCAAATCTTCATCACTTTCAGAGTCAGTTTGACTCTTCTGTAAGTCATCACTAGATTCAGTATGAATACTCTCATCACTTCTATCCTTTTCATCAACCGCAGAGGTAGTCTCAAGAATCCCAGAAAGGGAAACAGTGAAAGCCGTATGATTTCCAGTATCTTCACTTGAAGAGGAACTGTCCGATTCTTCATTCTCGGAATCACTGTCATCCCAACAGGCATTCATCACCTTGCCCTTACTCTTCTTCTTGTTAGGACAGTTAGGTGAAATATGACCGAAGCCATGGCATTCATAACATTGAACACCTTGGGATTTCTTGTCGCCACTTTTGGAATTTTTCTTGTTTTCCCAGGGCTTAGACTTTGACTTATCAAAAGATTTTCCTCCCTGTTTGGGATTAAACCTCTTTTTCGTTCTAAAAAATTTTCGAAATTTTTTAACGAAAAGAGCCATTTCTTCCTCATTCATTTCTCCATCACTGTCATCCTCATCCAAAGTTTCCTTGATGGTTTTCAAGGCTAAAGATTTATTCTTCTTGGATGGACGTAGATTGAGTTCATAGGTTTGGAGTGATCCAACCAATTCCTCAATCTTCAGAGAGTCAACATTTTTACTCTCTTCGATTGCAGTGACTTTGGGTTGAAATCTCTCTGGGAGAGATCTAAGGACTTTTCTAACTATTTTGGACTCAGATATTTTCTCACCTAAATTGAAACTAGCGTTGACAATGTCACTAAGTTTTGCATAGAATTCATCAAAAGTGTCATTGTCTTCCATGTTTAAATGTTCAAATTTGGTGGTTAACATTTGGAGTTTTGAGATTTTAACAGTGGTAGTACCCTCATGGGTAATTTCAAGAATGTCCCAAGCCTCCTTTGCTGTTTCACATGAAGAAATTCGTCTGAATTCCTCAGCAGTGACTGCAGTAAAGATAGCATTGAGACCTTTAGTGTTCCATCCACTTGAATCAAGCTCTTCTCTGGTCCATTCATCAGAATATTTGACGACAGTCAAATCACCTACAGTTTTTACGGGCGTAGTCCACCCATTCTGTATAGACATCCAAATTCTCTCGTCAATAGATTTGAGAAAGGCTCTCATTCTAGCTTTCCAGTATGCATAATTATTTCCATCAAAAAGTGGGGGACGAGAGACGCATCCTCCTTCTCTTAGAGTACTCATGATCACGGATAATACAGGATCACACTTAAGGGATTAGCCTTATCAGTGAACAAGCTTTGATACCAATTGAAATTTATCCAGATCAATGATCTCTAAGACCTAGAGGGGGGGTGAATAGGTCTATCTAATAATTTCTATCCAATTTTAATTTTTCAATTAATATGTTTAGAAATCAATGAATAATTCAATCAGACAATCCACACAAATCAAACACAGAAGATTTTTACGTGGAAAACCCTAACGGGAAAAAACCACGGGACCTTGTCCAGCAATAAACTTCACTATGAAAAGATATCAAGTACAAGACAAGACCTTACCAAAACAGAAACGACGTTCCTAGGTATAGACTCTTACTCTTGATTTCCACGAACCAGCAGGTTCGATCTCCGCCTTAGCAGCTTCGGTTCTACACCGACCAAATCTTTTCAAGCAACTTCAAATCCACGATCATACACGATCGATCTCCTTCCACGAAGGCTCCGGATCAAACACCGGACACACACACAAGGTGTAGGGTTGTGAATCAATTTAGTAAATTTCAAACCCTAGAGGGATCTCATATAGATCTGAGATCACACAATGCAAGATCAAAGATTTAGATCTATACTTGCATTCTCTAGGATCTAAGAAAGAGGAGGGATCAACAAAGATCTAATAAAAGCAATAAGAAAAACCCTAGAAGAGTTTCTCAGACCTCTACTCTTTCAAAAATATCAAAGACACGAATTAGGTCTCTCAAAAGTTGTTTATATAGGGTTAAAAAAAAATCCAGAAAAAGAAAAATTCTTTTTACGGGGACCGATCGATCGGTGCTCACTACCGATCGCTCGGTTCATAACGGATCGATCGGTTCTAATGACCGATCGCTCGGTCATAAATCATCTCTCTGGAAAATTTCCCCATACAAAAATTTGGTCCAGTTGATAGCCACCGATCGCTCGGTAGGCCACCGATCGATCGGTCGCAATACCGAGCGATCGGTTGAGACAGAATTTTTGCCAAAACCATTTTCATTTTATTTTTATTTGATTCAACTAAGATCAAATAACTTTGGTAGGCTTAAAACTATCCTCCTAGGTATTTTTAGGGTTATCTAAGTCAAATCCAACCTAGGTAGGGGTCTCTAAGTCCATTACCTGTCTAGATCCGGAGTAGAAGCTTTTTCTTCTCTTTCTTCAATCTTCTTTAAGCTTTAGCTCTTCTCTTTTCTTCTGACAAGTTGAACATGACTCGACGACTCGACTCAACTGACCTATCTAATGATCACGGAATTTGCCAACACCTATTTAGGGATTTACATGTTGAAACATATTTAGGGATTTGCCAACACCTATTTACGGAATTTGCCAACACCTATTTAGGGATTTACATGTAGTCCATGTTGAAATTTTTACGTGGAATATGTTACTTGCATGATTATGAGATAATTGTGTCTTAATTATCATAGATGTAAGCTAACAATATTCACGATTATGAGAAGTGCTTGAGTGACACCTATAGACCCTAGTAGAGGTCTTAGAGAGTTGTTTAGAGACTCCCATAATTTCTTTTAGACATAGGGTTGGTGAACCCGAATGTGCTAAAAATTAATTCGTTGAGAATTAAAGGGTAAAATAGTCTATTTTGACTTATGGGCTTTAGTGATGCACATGGATACTTTATAATTGTTATTTTGGGCCCATGGTACTTGATATAACCAATGGTCCATCATATGGATGAGTGAACCATCTAAAGCCCACCGATGTTAAAATGACCTTTGTACCCTTGGATTAGATCCATTAAAATTTCTGGGGCTAGTGGGAGTTCATTAAAATTAGTATGATCTAATTAAACAAAATTAGATTTATTATCATCTGATGTTTTTGTATATTGTTTTATACATGCGATACAATGATATATATTGTGAATACTTTTGATATATGCATTAGATGTATAATTTATTCATGATATTCTGTTTTCCCTCAAAAAAAATATTAAGTGAATTAAATGGGCTAATTTATCCTATGTGATATTTTTTCCTATGACCTTCCATTATCAATAAGACTATGAATTAATTAGCTTGAGTCTTATCTCTCTGGCATGAATCAGATATCATTCAGTCTAAATTAAACTCCTAATGCTTTATTTCTATAGTAGATAGGAATGTGTATAGCCTGATAGGGAGTGTCAACTAGCATGGGGACATATTCCTACTTGATCATATGACACCGAGAATAATGGGTTTCACTTAACCAAGGAACATGACGGCTGACAGGTGATAGTAATATTGTCCTTGGAGGTCACAAGAAAATTGGAAATCACTGATTAACATAAGGAGTTATGCATGATATGTTCAGATGATTGATAGCTACTATCCAACTTGTGGTGCATGTGTAATACCATCATAGCATGGAAGATTGCATGTGTATTATAAGGCACCTAATCCACATCAGAAATATGAAGTAGCATATTTCCTAATTTTATAGATTGAGGGGTCTATGAAATTTGACTGAATGATGAGCAATATCATCAAAGATTGAAAGCCCTGATCTAATGATATTATAATGTGTGAAATTATGATGTATGTTTTTATTGATTGTCATGTCGTTCTATAACCACCTTACCAAGACTTTTATAAGAATCTCTTGACCAATTCAAAGTATTTAGAATGGAAAAGGAATCTCAAGTTTGTGCTTACTATCTAAAGAATTGCCCAAGTTATCACTACTAATGTTACTTCTCATTTGAGATGTTTACAAAATACAATAGGGCTACTAGGCAGCTTACTATATAAAAGGACAAGTGGACACCAAGTTGACTAGGGAAACCCAGTCACAAAGAATATGATAGAGATCATGGGATTCATAAATCTCAATTCTTGGTGCTGAGATAAATTGAAATAAATTTATATGATCAGAGGATATGATCCTCAACTAACTCCCGGAATCCTTTAATATGGTAATGTTGAACAAGTAAGGAATCAAATTGTCTGAAATCCCATATGTTGCATATGGTTAAGAACCTTTGAAGAGTTCAATGCTACTTGCAAAGATGTTCAAAAGAGTTGGATTTTCTGAATCCTGAGCAATCATGCAAAGGAAAGAATTCCAAGATTTTTCATTGGAAAGATATTCTGGTAGTATGGAGAAAGACTCTTCTAAGAATAAAGGAAAGTATAAGGATTATGCTTCATAGTGAAGCAATTGGTCATTGGATACAGGACAAACCTTTGAAAGGATTATCCAACTTCTATACTCATCGAGTCCAACTTAATTGTTGGAACCTCCAGCTCTTAATGCTTGGTATGACCTTGCATAAGTGCAATAGTCGCATGTTTGCTAAGGAGAAGGAGAAGTCCAAGTAGATAAAACTTCTACTTGGGAATGGGATAAAAGCAATAGTTGCTATAGTCACCATTGGAATGTTTTTATGAAAAACTAGCTCAAAATATGATTTTATTCTTAGAGACTATGTATGTGCCAATTACTTGTAGAAATTTAATTTCTTATATTGTTACTATTGTAACATCAATTTGTATCTGGCACATCCCTTAGTCTTTATGAACTTAGTCCTATAAGTAATTATCATGGAGAAATATGTGTCTTCCCGTACTGTGTTGGTACACACGGATGATCGTAGTCATATGAATCTTCCATTAAGAGGTAGCTAACTTTAGTTCACCATCTTTGAAAAGTTCAAGAAATTCCACTATTAAATAAAGAAACAGCTAGGTAAGTCTTCCATGATTGAGAAGAGTACCTCGTAATAGAAACTTCATAAGTTACCCTCATTACATCTTGTCTCAGATAATTCTCATAACAAACCATAGTATGATGGTGTTGTTAAATCAAACTATATTGGATATGATTCGATAGAAGATGAGCTTGGGATTCGTATTAGAGACACGTATTCTCTATTCCTGGATAACAAAAGATATTTGTAAACAAGAATGTAAGTTTCTTAGGAGAGAAACTAAATTTAGAATTTTTCTAGAAGCGAAAGCCCAATAGACCGATAACTATGAGAATTGATAGAGATCAACTCTCTACCCTCACCATACCTAAATAGTACACTAGAACCCACAGGTCCCAGAATCTGTAGTTGGACTAACTTTTATTCTGATGAAGTAATCAAACTGTTTGATTTTTATCTAAAGATGAAAGTATCCTTTATGTACAAATTGGTTAGTGGAAGCATGATTACTTTCCTGGCTCCATGCAAAGATAATATTCTTTTTAATGTGAATGAAGTATGAATATTATTCTTCTCTTAAATGTGATCTAGCGATTTTGCAATGAAGGACAAAAACTTTGACAACATGTTTTCTTAGTCCTAAATGGTTTAGAGACAAAAGGAAAATAATATTGTTATTCTCCCAATAACAATCATATATTTGTGCAAGTAAGATTCCATGAAAAGAGTTTCTACCTTTATGGAATTGAATTTGTTTCTCTTAGATATGTGATATCATGAAATAGTATACTTGTACTATACCGGATATTCTTCACATGTTGATGTGATAAGATATTGGTCAGATTAGTCTGGAGCATTGTACAATGGTAAAGCACAAGCAAGTTAACTTCTGAAAATGACTGTTGGACAGTGTCATTTTTGTTTAGTCTTTTAAGACTATGGTTATTGATAATAAATCTGTAAGTGTTATTGCATCACTACAATAGTTGTGGTAAAGCAAACATGACATACTAATGTTTATTAAGTTATGCTTCAGCTGGTGTTTGAGAAACATCACTGAGAAGATGGGCATTACATCAAATTGGCTTAGAGTGCAAGTGGGAGATTGTTAGATATATATGCCCTCGAAAGCCAATAAAAGACTTTTCAATGTTGATTAGTCAAGCATCATATTCACACAACCAACTATAAAGGGTATTTATATCAATTACTGCCTCATTTGATGATGACATAAAGTTCCATAGGTAAATTGTAGGAAAATCATGCAAAGCTTATGAGGAGATATGATTTTCCAGTTCCTTATAAAACTAATATTGTTTGAAGCCTCTAGAGTACTGGTTGGGCATTGTACTTCATCATAACTTGCACATGTGTAGTTCTATAAGATAGTGTGATGAATCTTATTCACAGAGAGTATTGACTCTTGACTAACATGTGAGTATATGTAGCAAGTACATAATACTAAACGGGGTCACTAGTGAATACCCTATGGAATACACTGTCAGATTGTATTAGGGTTATCCATTCGACAAATTGTCTTTAGACCTAAGAGGTTAACATCTTCTCAAACATCTATCTATATGGCTTTGATATGTCAATCGGCAATGTCCAATTCATAAGACTAACTCCGGGTACGTTGGGTCATGTACAAAATGTTTGGAGAAGTATGTAAACACTCAATAAGGAATCCAATACTCCTTAATTGGAGATAATGATATCACGGTGATACTTGTTGAACTGAACTGTTAAATCCAGTACTGGTACTTTTCGGTAAAATGGTCTTTATCGAAGTTGATATTTTCAATATGGAAAAGTATATATAAATATTTATATGTCAGTTCTTTTCTAATGTTTCTTCAAAAGTGTTTTGGAAGTTCAGTTCAATGAAAAAGTTTTCATGAAAAAGAGTTCTATTCATAATGTAGGGACTAGACAGTGGAATTGTTCCAATCCCGGAAGCTTACAAGTGATATCGGATTATGGAAGGATTTATTTGTAAGTAAATTGTGAGTTGGTACTTACAAACAATTCTCTAATTTCTAGAGGTTAGTCACAGTGTGCTAATGGACATTATAACATTATTGTGATTGGTGGAAGTCCAGGGACATAGATAAAATTCTATGATCCTAATGGAGTTTGAGGAAAGTGTTTCCTAGTAACAATACTTCAACCAAAAAGGTGAAGTACTTGGTCCCACAACTGGAAATAGGAGATCCTTTTAGATCCCACACACTAGGACCTTCTTAAAGCTTTTAATTTAATTATTAATTAATTTCTCTAAGTAATCACTATATGGTATAATGAAGCTCTAATAGGTGACATCACATTGGATGTGATAAACCAAATGGGTAGGACCCATTGGGGATTTTGATAAAAGATCAAAGATGACCTTTAGGGTTTTGGAAACCCTAAGGGGCATGTAGAAGGGGGGCCCACCTAGGGTGGGACGCCCACTTCAAGGAGGAAGCCTTTCTTTAATTAGTTTCCAATTACTAAAGTCCTTATTAGATAAGGATAAAGTTAGTTAGTTAGTTACTAATTAAAGATTCCCTAATTGTTAGGGATTCCATTAGTTTGTTACTAATTAATAATTAGTTAGTTACGAATTAAATATTCCTTATTAGATAAGGATAAAATTAGTTAGTTACTAATGGATAAGGTTAGTTTCTTTTAAGATTAATCCTAATTGGATTAGGAGAATAATCAAGAAATGAAACTATTAAGGAATCCTAATTGGATTAGGATAAGGTTGAGGTATTATACTTGGATTGCAATTCAAGCAACCAAGAAGGGAACCTATATATAGGTGGACGCCCACCCTTGGGAGAGGGTGATTTTTCTCCACGTTTTCTCTCCCATCTGCTCAAAGTTCACACCCACTTCTCCCTCCTCTCTTGAAGTGTACGGTCACACCTCCCTCCTTTCTTCTCTTTTGTTTTCTAGTTTGACTATCAAGAAGAAGAAGATCAAGTCATTCTTGTTCATCAAGAAAGGATCTTTATTTCAAGTTCCAAGAGCAGGAATTTGGAAGGGTCATTAGCTTCCATTAGAGAAAGCTTTAAAGGAAAAAGAAGGTTCATGTGGATTGCGAAGGAGACTTGACATTTGTAAAGTTTTGCGAGTACTGTTCTAGCATGGATTTGACTTAACAATTTCAAAGTCGCAAAGGTGAATGTTATTTCAACCTTCATTTAATAAAATCAATTAGAATCTTAGTCAGATCTTGGGATTCGATATATACCCCCCAAGAACTGTTTTTCTAAAATTAAAAAGAGGCATACTTTCAAAACCCTAGGTAAACCCTAGTCTAACCCTAGGTGAACCCTAGTTCAATCCCAGGGTCCAAAAACCCTAAAAATCAGGTTCAGAACCCTTTGTGGGCCTAAACATGGGCCCACAGGCCCTTAGGAGCCGTTGCAGTGAGGCCCATACCCCTATTTTCAAAATTTTCAGTAATGGCGATAATGATATTACCGTCATTACCATATTTTGCTAAATGAACAGTCCCCCTGACCAATTGCAAACCTGTTACGCCCATTTTAGCAAAAATCAATTAATAACGATAAATGTTCTACCGCCATTCCTGGTTTAGTCTAAACCAGGAATGGAGGTGGATCATCTACCGTCATTACTGGTTTTCCAATTTGCAAAGCAGCTGGCACCCCTACAGCCCTCTACTCGATCTCCCCAGTGTTCTAAACCCTTCCATTAATCCCCATAGTGCCCCAGGGTCCATCCTAACTCCATAAAAGCTCCCCCACTCCAAGCTCAAGATGGATTCCAAAACCTCCTCTAAACTACTTTGTTGGATTTCGGCCAACCCTGTATCCAACCCTTCTCAGCCTTCTTTCTTCCACTGAGGTGATCCCTAGGCCCCTCAGAAGCAATCCAGAGTGCCCCCAGGCTTGTCCTCAACCTTGCACCAGCGTGTACCCTCATTGTGCACCACCTCTTCCAAACTGAAAGAATCAAGCTCGGTTAGGGCTTCCCTACCTTATTTATTTTTTGTACAAAGCCTTATAAGGCCACTGGCCCTATTTCAAGGGCCATTTCTTACTACTTTACCGCTTTTACAAACCAAGAATAGGGGTTCCCCTACCTTCCTTATAGGTATAGGGAATCCCCTTGAGGTTTCAAGTAAGGGTACAAGACCCCCACCTTCACGGCACTCCCCTTACATTTCTGGGGTTCCCTTAGGCCATGAGGGAGCCCTAGAACACCCTAGTGCAGCCCCATGGGGGAAAATGCATTTTCTAGAAAAATCCAGGAATGGCAGTAGAATAATTACCGTCATTCCTGACTTTTTATTTTACAGTAGCATTACACCCCTTTGGGTGGGGCCCTGGTCCATTCGAGGGTCATCGTTATATTAGACATGATGCCCAGAAAAGTCATTTAGATTATAAGATTCTTATTAATTTGATTAATAGACTTCTTATTTATCTATTGTGTATTCATTATGGGTAAATGTACACTGACTGATTGCATGCAATGAGAGACCTCTTGCATAAACATACTATCAGATAGTTGATCTCTCATTCACATTGAACAGTTTCAACGATCCTTAGATCTGATGAGTTCAT
This sequence comes from Tetracentron sinense, assembly GCA_015143295.1. Classification (NCBI taxonomy): domain Eukaryota; kingdom Viridiplantae; phylum Streptophyta; class Magnoliopsida; order Trochodendrales; family Trochodendraceae; genus Tetracentron; species Tetracentron sinense. The sequence goes on along the minus strand of CM026553.1, from coordinate 1,321,012 downwards.
TTATAACTGAGCAATAATCTGACTGTTTTGATTCCACCAAAGTACTCTCTACCTTAAGGACTACGATACAGTAACAGTTGGATAATCAGAAAGCTGTTTGAGTCATGATGAATTTCAAACAAGAAATCCATACTCATTAATTTGAGAAATTATCCAAGTTCCGGGTAAGACAGTCGATTAAGCTTAAATCCTGCGTAGGTGATTTTGAAACAAAATAAGTTTAAAATATGTTTTTATTAAAATATATTATACCTATAAAAAAGTTTTTCTCAAAATGTTTTACATGAGAAAATGTTTCTCATGGCATAATCAGAAGTCTTGGAAACCTGGATGATGTGCAATGGGCTATGACTTAGATAATATAAATAATCTCGAAGGCCCATTAGGGATAATGTAATTGGAATGATCAATTGAATTAAAAAGTTCATGTGGCGGGATCTTTAATGGTTAATGTTCTTATACTGGGATTCAATTGCAACATGGATATCTCATGTCACTTGCAATTCCGATGTCATTCTTATTTAGGGTCAATGAGATAACATTGGTTAAGCCAGGGTTAGAATGTCCCAAAGCAATCTGTGGAGATGCTCATATAAGAAATACAAGCTCATATAATTGATTAAATGTTAATCAATTAATTAAATGATTAAATGTTAATCATTAATAAAATAAACTAAATGTTAATCTATGGTTTAAACTAATTGTTAATTTAAAATAAAGGATAATATTTATAATTATTTAATTAACATTAAATAAGGGGAAATGGGTTTGACCCATATCCATAAACCCATAAAATATGGACCTTATTAGTGGGCCTAAGCCCATGGAATAAATCCCATGGGTGGGGCGCCCACTTATTGTTTCCTAATTGGATTAGGATAATGTTACTTAATTAATTAATGTTTATTAATTCCTTAATTTATGGGATTAGATTCTAATCTTGGTATACAAGAATTAAATAAGAAAAAGGAAGAGTTTTATTAAAACTTGGAGACCAAGTTTCATGGGCGCCCTATTGCTCACGGCCACCCCTTTTAGGGGTTCCTAATTGGAATTTAATTCCTAATTGTTAGGAGTTAATTAGGTTGTTGGGATTCCTAGAATCTAAGAATTAGTTACACCCCCTTTAATTATGGAATCCTTTTGAGAAAAGGAATCTCAAATTAGAAGGTTTGTAACAACTAATTAATTATGAATTAATTAGAAGTCAAATTTTAGTAACTCTCTTTAAGGGAAGTTTCCTAATTGGTGTAGGATTTGAATTGTTCAAATTCTATAAATCCCCAACAACCAAACCATAGGAGATTTTAATCAAGAATCATTATTAATTCTTTCTCTCCTCCTCTCTATCTCCAAACCCTTGAGCTCCAAGGGATTCCCCCTTGGATTTTCGTGAGCCCCTTGGTTACTTTCAATAATTTTAATACTTAGGGTTTTTGAACCCTAAGCTTTTGGGTGATAGAAAGTCTACACCAACATCTTCTTCTATTTGATTTTTCAAGACCAAGAAAAGATTCAAAGGTTTCTCGGGCATAGCGAAGAACTAGGATCGAGTTTCGTGTATTTCTTCGAGAAATCTTTACAAAGAGTTCTGACGGTTCGAGTTGGTTTTTGCTTCACCGGTGAACATTATTCACCGAGGTAATTTGACTAAAACATATAGATAGAATTATTAGTATTCTATGGTGTAAAGATCCTCAGGATCCAGTTTTCCGCATAAATTTTTTATCTGGATTCCCTTCATGTTAGACTCCCCTGTCCCTTAGCCAACTACCCTGGTCTTTCCAGGGTTCATTCTGCTGCTTAACCATGGTTAATATACCCTAAACCAAAGACAACCAATAATGGCGGTAGACAGTCTACCGCTATTTCAGTTTACCAAACACAGTGAGTTTGAGCCCACTTTGTGTAGAGACCCGAATCTTTTTTCATGTTTTTATTGCATTGCATTAGGGGTATTATAGTCCTTGTGATGTTTTAATGTTTATTGTATTGTATATCTAATGGTTGTAGTGTGATTAAGGTTTAATCAAACTTGTAGTTCAGGAATGTCATAACACACCCTAAACTTTAAGAAGCTCTAGTTTTGGCACCGTTTATTGGAATTGAGTGATTCTTAAACCATTAGAAAGGTATTGGAACCCTCTTCGAGGTTCATGTTTAATGTTTTCCCTTATTTTTAATCTATAAGCTAAGTCAAAAGTGGGTTTTCCGATGTTTTGTTTGATGGAATTGCAGATCAGTCAACTTTTGGGATACTTTGGTCCATAAATAAAGGAAATTTTGGAAATTCTAAAATGGTAGAATGTTTATTTTCGAAAGACGAATCCAACGCAAGTTGAATCGTCGAAATCCGACGAACGAGTCAAAAGTTATGGCCAAAATAGTAGAGTACGTCAAAAATCTGCAGAACACCGATCGCTCGGTCAGAAGTAGCGATCGATCGGTCCAAAACCGATCGATCGGTATCTATCGACTGGTCTAAAATTTTGTATGGGGAAAATTTTCAGAGAGTGTTTTTTTGAGAACCGATCGATCGGTCATAACCACCGATCGCTCGGTCCTTCGTATTTTTGTAGAATTTTAGTAAGGGCTTTTTGGTCTTTTGTTCTTAGACCTTGGGGCTATAAATAGGGATCCTATTTCGGGGTATTAGAATACTCTACCTATTTCTAACCTAATTTGGCAAAAAGGGGGAGAAAACCCTAAGGTTTTGAGAAAGGGCTTTCTTGGGGAAGAAGGTGATAGCTTGGATAGTGCAAGGAGAGCTTGGAAAGCTTCCCCAAATCACCTCAGGAGCGTTTTGAATCCAAGGGAAGGATTCCCAAGGTCGATATACTATCCTAATTAACTCTATTTTAATGTTTTGTGAATATTAATTTGATAGAAATGATAGAATAGAGATTAGATGCATTTTTCCCAAATTTTATATGAAGTAAGCTAATTATGGATGGAAATGTGGATGGAATGTATGGAGGATGGGAAATGTATAGAGGATGGGATTAATATGTGGATGTGAATGGTGAATTGATTGTATGGATGAATTATGGTTTGATGAATGCTTAAAAATATAGAAGGGAAATGGATTCATATTATGCGTACTCAAGGTGTTTGTGAAAATGCTTGAGAGGATAAATGCTATTATACTCTTATGAAATGGTGGTAAATTGATTATGAATTGCGATATGAATTATGATAAGATATGTATATGTGAATTGTTTGTTAAGTATGTCTAATTACTTGTATGGAAATTGATAGTCGGAAAGGTAAAACTTAGAGGAACATCTCTCAAACCGGGAATTCTCTAACTATTTGGTATGAGACAGTATAGTTGTAGAGCCCCAGACTTTTTCATGCATAATACATGACACTTTTGTTGTCATTTTGCCTTTTTAGAGGTATAATTAGTAAATAAGGAATAAATTGGAAATTTCGAAACGTCAGAAATGTTCCTTTTCGAAGTACGAACACAACGCAAGTTGAATCGTCAAAATCGGACGAACGAGTCAAAAGATATGGCCAAAACAGTCTGGACCTGTAGGCAATCACAGCTCGGAAGGCGCTAAGGACGTAGCTCGGAAGGCGCTAAGGACGTAGCTCAGTTATGCGCTGAGGACGTAGCTCGGTTACGCGCTAAGGACGTAGCTCGGTTATGCGCTAAGGACGTAGCTCAGTTATGCGGTGAGGACGTAGCTCGGTTACGCGCTAAGGACGTAGCTCGATTATGCGCTAAGGACGTAGCTCGGTTATGCACTAAGGTCGTAGCTCGGAAGGTACTAAGGACGTACTCTGATAACGTATACGTTGTGCATCCGTTGTGCAACAGACAACGGGTACGTCGTGCAGCAGACAACGTGTACGTTGTACAGCACAACGGGCACGTTGTACACAACACAACGGACAACGGGTTCGGCACCCTTCACAGCACAACGAGTTGACACTATTCATAGCACAACGAGTTGGTGCTATTCACAGCACAACGAGTTGGCACTGTTCACAGCACAACGAGTTCGGCACTCGTGTTTTTACAGAAATTCAGTAAGGGTATTATGGTCTTTTGGTCGGTCCACTCTTACCTGAAGAGTTTAACCCGAGCCTTTAGGGCTTCATTTTCGACACTTAGAGAGATTGGGAGATAAGAAGAGAGGAGAGGGCAATTCCTAAACCTAGGGTTTCCATTTCGAGACCCTAGATCACTTCAAGTCTGGTTTTTCTACAAGATCTCGGCTCAAGCACTCTTGGAGAGCGTTCTCCAAGCTAGGGCAGCAGCTACACAGTCGTTTTGGAAAGGGGTTTCTTCCCCATTTCTTCAAGGTCGGTACTTCTTGCTACCCTCCTAGTTATAGTTCCTCTTTTCCCTTCATTTCTCCTTAATTTCTTTTATTTCACATGTGCTATGAGATGGATGGTGGTGAATGGTGAATGGAGAGGGAATGGGCGATTGGATGCCAATGGTTGTGTGGTGATGATTAAAATGGGGAGGGCATTGTTCCAATAATGAACATACATGTATGATTTGAGTAAAACTCATCTAGAAAAGCATGTTGTAAGGTAAATCCATAATGAACACATCATGTTTGATGAAATGCCAATGTGAATAAAGTGAGCTGTAAATTAGTAAATGCATGCCTAATAAATTCTGAATATTGCTAGGGCCTATGATAGTGTGTTTCCTGCTTTCCCTAAATGATATGAATATTACATTGCTCAATCATTGATGCCATATGTGTTGTGAAATTACCCAAATGTCATATTTAAATTTAAATGCAAGTATGTACACGGTTCCCACGAGCACGGCATGCATGACATGATTTATCGAGGTTTTCAAGAACATGGTTAGAGGTGGGACATATCCTACGATATGTTTTACCTCGCTTTTCACAAGAAAACAAGAGCCAACTTTCCACGAGGGGTCTCCCCTCACTCACAAGTGCATATCATGAAGAAGGGCCTCCCTTCCCTCACAAGTACATACATATCATGACGAAGGGTCTCCCTTCCCTCGCAAGTGCATTGCATAAAGAAGGGTCTCCCTTCCCTCTCAAGGCATCTCTCAAGGCATCTCACAAGGATATCTCACAAGTGTATCTCACAAGTTATATGATCATAAGCAAGCATGCATGACATGACACGACATACAAGAATCAAGCAAGATAGACAAGACAAGCTTTCAAGTACGAAAAGATATTTCAGGTCAAGTCAAGTGCACGATGTTTTCAAGAGGATTTATCGGCTTTCTACGAAATACAAGCATGATTATGAATTGCTTTACTTCCTTGTATGATATATATTGTTTCTGTCTAACATATATGAATTGCTCCTGCTTTATGTATGCTATCCGTATGCTATGATTGTTGGTTAGTGCTTAGTACCCGCTGAGTATTCCATGCTCAGCCGTACTTCTCATGTCTCGGCAGGTTCTGCGGGAGCTGCTACTCCATTTGATGTTTGTGCTCCTGGTCCATGGGTGAAAGAGGAGTACGTCGAGGAGCCTTTGGAGGAACCTCCCGTAGAGGGTTATCTGTAGGTGGTGTTAGATTCTGAGTGGATTAGCTGTGGGTGAGATGAGAGTTAGATTTATGTATTTTTGGCGGGCATGTCCGCACTTTCTTATGGTTACCTTTTGTATAAACTTGGATTCGTATATATATACATAGAGGTTTGTTTAGACTTCCGCTGTGCTATGTTAGAGTATGTTTCCGCTGTTTATATCCTCTATTGTATATGCTCTGTGGGTTTTTGCAGGTTGGTTTGTCAAGCAAGTCATGTAATCCATGATTAGTCGTCCAAAGTTCACTCTAACTCCTAGGGTGGGTTTTGGGTCGCGACAAAAGTGGTATCAGAGCTTAGGCTTTAGGTCTCTAGGGTCACTTAGAATCGAATACCACGGCTTGACAAGAGCATATGTCAGGAAACAAGTTAGGAAGAAAGTAAGTCGGAAGAGAGTCTTGATTCCAAGTGTAAGACTAAACTTTAGTCTTAGTCTAAAATGGTTGCTTTAACCAAGTACGGTCCTAGGTACGCTAAAACACTAAAGTATAAGTATAATGTGATGAATACTCTGATGACTTAATGTGATGTATATTAGTATTATACAACTAATACAAATTGAATTATTGTTAAATGGCATTGAAATAAACTGCTGTTTCAAGTGAGACTCATGTGGTGCTATTGTTCTCAGGACTTTAGTCATGAGGCGGGGCACACGGGGTCGTGGACCACACACCAGAGCTTCCTCTTCTTCACGAGATGAGGATGAGCAGCCGGACCTCTCTCAGGTCTTAGGCTCTATTGCTGAGACACTCGCCATACTGGCGGCTCGGCAGGCTATACCATCATCGGCGGCACCTACTCCACCGCCCGCAGCTCCAGTACATCGTACCGCTGGAGTTGAGGCATTCAGGAGATTGAGGCCTCCACCCTTCCATGGGAGTGTGGACCCTCTTACTGCGGAGGCATGGATCCTCCAGATGGAGAAGACCTTTGCTGTAACTCCCCGAAATACCCCCTAGGAGTTTAGGGATATTTTAGGTGTCACACTGCGTACCTATCAAACCATCCTGTAATGCACAAGATAAAATACAATACTAACAACAATAATCAGAGCGCGGAAGCTATCATATATGCGGAAGCGTAAACAAATTTTCATTTCTTCGGATGATCCAAAATAGTATTCCAAGTTAACATAAATACAAGACATGTCTAAGTCTAAGGTGGACAGGCCCACCTATCAAAATATCAAAATACACAAGACCCTCTCATACTCTCCCCTCAACAATAGTCGAGGTATGGCCACGCATCGAGGTCTCGGTCCGCCTGAGACTATAATGGAATAGCCGGCTCTCTCTCCTCTATACACTCTTCCTTGACCCAAGGCTCCGGGTCGAGGGCTCCCTCAGTACCTGCCGACATGAAAGTACGGCTGAGCATGGAATACTCAGCGAGTACAAGCTACTAGCAGACCATAACAATAATAAAACACACAATAGTAATATCATACAAGCCGTAATAGAAACATTACAAAGAAACAGTATAGGCATGACACAATACAAGCATCCTGACGTGCATACATGAATGCGAAAACGGCGATAAAACTCATGCTTGAAAACCCCTGTCATGTCCCGATATGCCTCGTAGAAATCATGTATGCGTGCATGCATGAATGCATGATCATCATCTTGTAAACCTCCATCTTGTAACTTGTGAGCCAGAGGCTAGCACCCGAATCTCCCTGGGCTACCAACCTCCTTGTTATGCAATGCACTTGTGAGCCAGAGGCTAGCACCCGAATGTCCCTGGGCTACCAACCTCCTTGTTATGCAATATTTTCTTGTTGTTTATTATATGCACATGCTCTTGAAATCACGGTTCATGCTATCATGCGTGCTCGTGTACGTGTCCATAGTGACAATCATGATAATGGAAATAACCAAAATATGACATTGTAATTCAATTCATGATATGAACATAGGTAACATAATTAGTTTGCATAACATTTGATCAATTTATCATTTATAAGAACGCATGCATAAAACTCATTCTTATATTCTTCATTGAGATCATTTATTCATAGTTTAGGTATTTTGTCAAACACTTTCATACATTATTCCTTAGTAGTTTATCTCCCTCTTTAAATGCATATTTTTCATTCAATCACACAATGGTAAGTTTGTTATTTGTACTATGCCCATCCTCCATTTTTCAATCCACAACCCACACCTCATACATCACACATTCGGCATCCAATCGCCGTATCCAACCTCCATCCAAGCATCCCTACCCTTTCTTTATCTTGTTTATATTTATTATAGATGACTCATTTTGTAAAGAATAAAACATACTAACAAGAATCATATTTCATAAGGAAAACCTAGATTTATTGCTAGGGTAAGTTATTAGGGTGTACTAACCTTAGATCAAGGCTTGAACCTTGTTAGAAACCTTGATTGAAGCTCCAACTTGAAAGAAGAAGACCTTTGCTTGAAGGAGACTTGAGTTGGGGAAGAAACCCCTTTCAAAAACGTGCTTGGGTTGCTGCCCTAGCTTGGAGAATGGCTCCCACACGAGCTTGAGCCTTGAAAAGCAAATCCAAGTTTGAGGACGACCTAGGATGGTCCACCCCTTTGATTTCTTCCTCAATGGAAACCCTAGGTCAAAACCCTCTTCTTCTCACTCTCTAGCTCTCAAAATGTCTAAGGGTTGTGAATGAGGGCTCAAAGGGTCGAGCAAACCCTTATGGGTAAGGGTTTAACACCCAAAAGACGAAAACGCCCTTACTGAAATTTCTGCAAAAACGCGAAGACCGAGCGATCGGTGGTTATGACCGATCGATCGGTTGCCTACCGAGCGATCGGTGTTTATGACCGATCGACCGGTCAAAAACTCACTCTCTGGAAAATTTCCCCATACAAAATTTCTGACCGTGCGATAGCTACCGATCGATCGGTTATGGACCGATCGATCGTTGACTGAACCGAGCGATCGGTGCTCTGTATATCTGGACTGTTTTGACCATATCTTTTGACTCGCTCGTCGGATTTCGACGATTCAACTTGCGTTGGGTTCGTCTTTCGAAAACGCACATTTCTGATATTTCGGAATTTCCAATTTCTCTCTTATTTATTAATTAGACTATGAGGAAGGCCAATTAGCTACGAAAACGGTATTCATTAAGTATAGAAAAATCCGGGGTGCTACATTCTCCCCCCCTTACAAAAATTTCATCCCCGAAATTTGGACGATACATACATGCACAAGACCATAAAAATTACACGGGAGTGCCAAGGCCTTAAACAAATAACTGGGGATACTTTTCCCGCACTTTGGCTTCTCGTTCCCATGTAGCTTCCTCCCTTGAATGGTGTTGCCATCTCACTAAGACCAAGGGAATGGTCTTGTTGCGCAAGACTTGATCTCTCCTATCCAAGATCTGCACTGGTTGTTCAACTAGGGTGAGGTCCTCTCGAATCTCTATCGGATCCAACTCGATGACATGAGAAGGATCCGGGACATACTTTCGAAGCATAGAGACATGGAATACATTGTGGACCGCCGTCATATGAGCGGGTAAAGCAACCCGGTAAGCTACCTCACCAACTCGAGCAATGATCTCGAACGGACCCACATATCTCGGGCTAAGCTTGCCTCTCTTCCCGAATCGCATAACACCTTTGGTCGGTGAAATCCTTACAAACACAAAATCACTGACTCGGAATTCAAGATCCCTCATTTGGTTGTCAGCATAGCTTTTCTGTCTATCTTGTGCGGTCTTTAACCTCTCCCGGATAAGCTTGACCCTATCCGCGGTTTGTTCAATTAACTCGGGGCCCAAAATCTTTCTTTCTCCCACTTCATCCCAATACAACGGGGATCTACAACTCCTTCCGTACAAAGCCTCGAAAGGCGCCATTTGTATGCTCTCTTGATAACTATTGTTGTAAGCGAATTCCACCAAAGGTAGGTGATCTTCCCAACTTCCCTTGAAATCTAGCATACATGCTCGGAGCATATCTTCAATAACCTGATTCACCCTCTCGGTTTGCCCGTCGGTCTGTGGGTGGAAAGCTGTGCTAAAGTCTAACCGGGAGCCCATTGCACCTTGAAAACTTTTCCAAAACCTGGATGTGAATCTTGGGTCTCTATCCGACACAATACTCACTGGCACCCCGTGTAATCGGACTATTTCCTTGATGTATAGATCCGCTAACTGATTGAAGTTGAATGTAGTCCGGTACGGTAAGAAATGAGCGGACTTCGTGAGTCTATCAACAACTACCCATATAGCATCGGTCTTCCTAACCGTCTTCGGCAACCCCACGATGAAGTCCATAGAGATATGTTCCCATTTCCACTCGGGAATAGGGAGAGACTGTAAAAGACCCGCCGGTCTCAAATGCTCTGCTTTCACCTGTTAGCACACCAAACACCGTGCCACATACTCCGCAACCTCCCTCTTCATGTTTCGCCACCAGAAGTGACTCTTGAGGTTCCGATACATCTTTGTCCCCCCGGGATGCACTGTATACTTAGACCGGTGAGCATCGTCCATAATCTCTCTCCGAAGGTCTGCATTGGCTGGGACACAAAGCCTTCCCTTGAATGTAATAGCACCTCGGCTAGTGAGAGAGAAGTCCGTACTACCCTTGGCCACTTCCTTATCCCGAAAAGCCAACAAGTCAGTGTCTGTGGCTTGATACTCCTGGATCAAGTCTATAAGGTACGGTCGAACTGTAACATTTGCCAAAACCGGACTGCGGACAGAATTGTTCATACTGATGTCTAGATTTTCCAAATCGTCTAACAGTCTCCATTCCCGCACCAACATGTGAGCCAACAACCCCAATGGTTTCCTACTCAGAGCGTCTGCCACCACATTTGCTTTTCCCGGGTGATATTGGATAGTGCACTCGTAGTCCTTTAAGAACTCAATCCAACGCCGTTGTCGTAAGTTTAGCTCTTTTTGGGAAAAGAGATACTTGAGGCTCTTGTGGTCCGTGTACACATAGAACTCCACCCCGTACAGATAATGTCGCCAAATTTTAAGTGCAAACACGACCACCGCAAGCTCCAAGTCGTGAGTGGGGTAGTTCTTTTCATGCTCTTTCAACTGCCTTGATGCATAGGCAATGACCTTCTTGTGTTGCATTAGGACACACCCGAGTCCAACATGCGAGGCATCACTGTACACCTCATACCCAAAAGGTCCAGATGGCACAGTAAGGACAGGGGCTGTGGTGAGGCGTTTCTTCAACTCTTGGAAACTTAGTTCACATCTGTCACTCCAACTGAACTTTGCATTTTTCCTTGTCAAGTAGGTGAGAGGTGCAGCCAAACTGGAGAATCCCTCCACAAATCTCCGGTAGTAGCCTGCCAATCCGAGGAAACTACGTATCTCCGTGACGCTCTTGGGCCTCTCCCAACTCATGACGGCCTCAACCTTGGCTGGATCTACAGAAATGCCCTCGACCGACACCACGTGTCTAAGAAATGCGACCTTCTCTAACCAGAACTCGCACTTACTCAATTTGGCATATAGCCTATGCTCTCTCAACATCTCCAGAGCAAGGCGGAGGTCTCGTGCGTGATCTTCCCGTGTCTGGGAATACACCAAAATGTCATCAATGAATACAATCACGCATCGATCCAAGTAAGATCGGAACACCCGGTTCATCAAATCCATGAATGCCGCCGGTGCATTCGTCAGCCCAAAAGGCATGACTAGGAACTCGTAATGCCCATACCGAGTCCTGAAAGCCGTCTTCGGAACATCTTCCGCCTTGATCCTTAATTGATGATATCCCGATCTAAGATCAATTTTGGAGAAGAATCTCGCTCCCTTCAGTTGGTCAAACAAGTCGTCTATCTTTGGCAAGGGATAACGATTCTTGATAGTTACCTTGTTCAACTGACGGTAGTCTATACACATCCTCATAGACCCGTCCTTCTTCTTCACAAAGAGAACCGGAGCTCCCCACAGTGAGACACTTGGTTGGATGAAACCAAGTTGTTGTAACTCCTCAATCTGTTTCTTCAATTCTTCCAGCTCTATAGGGGCCATTCTATACGGTGCCCTTGAAATCGGAGCGGTGCCCGGAGTAAGCTCTATAGCGAACTCAATCTCCCGATTCGGAGGTAACCCGGGAAGTTCCTCCGGAAACACGTCCAAAAAATCACTCATGACCGGAATGGCCGAGGAGTTTTGTGCTTCTAGGTTTGCTATACTCAAGGCTGCGAGGCGAGCAATGTCCCTCTCTCTAAATCCTCGGAAGTGAAAAGGCTTACCCCCTTCCGGCTTGAAATTCACCATCTTCTCAAAACACGCAACATGCCCGTGATGGTTTGACAACCAATCCATCCCTAAGATGACATCAAAATCCAAGTCTTGAAAATCTAGGACGATGAGATCGGCTAACAGTTCATTCTCCCCCACTTGAACCACACTATCCCTGAATATCTTGTCTGTATCAACTGACTTGCCGAGTGGAGTTGCAATGGTCAACTCCTGCTTTAACGGAGTAGCCTCAGTCAAAAATCCCTTTGCGAAACTAGGCGACACAAAGGAGTGAGTGGATCCTGTGTCGATCAACACTCGGGCAAGACATTCATTCACTAACAAAGCGCCTATGCGATTAAGTGACTACTATTAGTAGATTTCAAACAACAAGCATCATACATAGGTAACCCCTAGTATAGAAACTCACAAAACAAACCATAGAAATTTTACACAATTTAAACTCTAGAATTCGTGCGTACCTTGCACGACATCGTCGGATGCACGTGCGTCTCTCTCTGATAGGGCGAAAACTTGACCCTGTGTGGCTGGGCGAGGAGGCCGTGTAGACGGTGAGGCCCTCGAAGCCTGAGAAGAGCTAGGCTGAGATGTCTGCCTAACCGGGGGCCTGCTCCCTGAAGACTGAGTTGGCAATTGACGCCGGGGACAATCTCTGACCATGTGGCCTTGGTCACCACAATGGAAGCAACTTCCTGAAACTCTCCGGCATTCTCCCGCTGGATGCCTCCTCCCACAAAGAGTGCAAACATCATGCAAATAGGAGGAAGGAGCATATCCCGTAGCTTGAGTAACTGCGGGGCGAGGAGCATATGAGGTAGCCGGGCGAAAGGCCGGTGGAGCAAAAGAGCGGGGAGCCTGTGGTGCTGAATACATCCTCTGTGACTGAGCCGGCCCTGCGGACTGATACAAGCTCGTCCTTGCTCTTTTCTCCCCTGAACTACTCGACTGTCCTTTTTCCATTCCTCTCCTTTTGAAGAACTCCTCGGAGTTCGACTCGGCCAATAGTGCTTTATCAACAACTTCGGAATATGTCTCATGTCTAAACATCGAGACTCGGTCCTTGAGATAGGCCTTTAACCCCCTCTCGAATTTCCGGGCCTTCATAGCCTCGGTCGCTATCATGTGTGGAGCAAATCGAGATAGCTCCGAAAATTTGGCTTCATAAGCCGCTACGGACATATTACCTTGCTCCAAGGTAATGAATTCGACTTCCATCTTTTCTTTCATCCCGACCGGAAAGTACTTCTTGTTGAAAACCTCCAAGAATTCCTCCCAAGTCCAATCTTGACCTTGTCGGGTTAACTCTCGGGTCCGAAGTGCGGATTTCAACCAATGGTCGGCTTCGCCTTCAAGCATAAAGGCGGCCCAAGTAACCTTCTCTGCCTCAGTAGGCGCCAACACGGAGAAGATCTTTTCTAATTGCCGAATCCATCCTTCGGACACAAGCGGGTCAATACTCCCACAAAAATTTGGAGGCCTCATCCTCCGAAAAGTTTCTATCCCGGCTTGGGCTCGGTTAGGAGGAGCCGGTATGAGTGCCGCATTAGGCGGAGTGGCCCGGTTGCCTTACCGCCAACATAGCCAAAGTCTCGGCTATGGATGCGAATGCTTGGGCAAAGTCGGGTTGATCATCACCCAATGGAGCATCACCTCCATTACCCCTAGTGTTGTACCCGCGACCCCGGGTATTGCGTCTCATGATTTCTCCTGAGAACGACAATACAACATGAGTCTAACTTGGATACGCATTTAGTACAAATTTCGTAATTCACTCAATACATATTCATCAAGCATATTTAATAAGTACAACACAAATAATGTACACATGGTATATAACACAATAGCATAACATACAATCCGTGTTCTTAGCGTAGGACTCTAAGTTCAGTTGAAGTTCAACCCATTTTGACTAAGACTAACTGGTTAGTCTATACTTGGAATACAACTCTCTAAGGTGATTCTAATACCTTGTTCAATCATCTAAGTGACCCTAGGGACTCTAATGCCTAGAGCTTTGATACCACTCTGTAACGCCCCGAAATACCCCCTAGGAGTTTAGGGATATTTTAGGTGTCACACTGCGTACCTATCAAACCATCCTGTAATGCACAAGATAAAATACAATACTAACAACAATAATCAGAGCGCGGAAGCTATCATATATGCGGAAGCGTAAACAAATTTTCATTTCTTCGGATGATCCAAAATAGTATTCCAAGTTAACATAAATACAAGACATGTCTAAGTCTAAGGTGGACAGGCCCACCTATCAAAATATCAAAATACACAAGACCCTCTCATACCCTCCCCTCAACAGTAGTCGAGGTATGGCCACGCATCGAGGTCTCGGTCCGCCTGAGACTGTAATGGAATAGCCGGCTCTCTCTCCTCTATATACTCTTCCTCGACCCAAGGCTCCGGGTCGAGGGCTCCCTCAGTACCTGCCGACATGAAAGTACGGCTGAGCATGGAATACTCAGCGAGTACAAGCTACTAGCAGACCATAACAATAATAAAACACACAATAGTAATATCATACAAGCCGTAATAGAAACATCACAAAGAAACAGTATAGGCATGACACAATACAAGCATCCTGACGTGCGTACATGAATGCGAAAACGCCGATAAAACTCATGCTTGAAAACCTCTGTCATGTCCCGATATGCCTCGTAGAAATCATGTATGCGTGCATGCATGAATGCATGATCATCATCTTGTAAACCTCCATCTTGTAACTTGTGAGCCAGAGGCTAGCACCCGAATCTCCCTGGGCTACCAACCTCCTTGTTATGCAATGCACTTGTGAGCCAGAGGCTAGCACCCGAATGTCCCTGGGCTACCAACCTCCTTGTTATGCAATGCACTTGTGAGCCAGAGGCTAGCACCCGAATGTCCCTGGGCTACCAACCTCCTTGTTATGCAATATTTTCTTGTTGTTTATTATATGCACATGCTCTTGAAATCACGGTTCATGCTATCATGCGTGCTCGTGTACGTGTCCATAGTGACAATCATGATAATGGAAATAACCAAAATATGACATTATAATTCAATTCATGATATGAACATAGGTAACATAATTAGTTTGCATAACATTTGATCAATTTATCATTTATAAGAACGCATGCATAAAACTCATTCTTATATTCTTCATTGAGATCATTTATTCATAGTTTAGGTATTTTGTCAAACACTTTCATACATTATTCCTTAGTAGTTTATCTCCCTCTTTAAATGCATATTTTTCATTCAATCACACAATGGTAAGTTTGTTATTTGTACCATGCCCATCCTCCATTTTTCAATCCACAACCCACACCTCATACATCACACATTCGGCATCCAATCGCCGTATCCAACCTCCATCCAAGCATCCCTACCCTTTCTTTATCTTGTTTATATTTATTATAGATGACTCATTTTGCAAAGAATAAAACATACTAACAAGAATCATATTTCATAAGGAAAACCTAGATTTATTGCTAGGGTAAGTTAGTAGGGTGTACTAACCTTAGATCAAGGCTTGAACCTTGTTAGAAACCTTGATTGAAGCTCCAACTTGAAAGAAGAACACCTTTGCTTGAAGGAGACTTGAGTTGGGGAAGAAACCCCTTTTAAAAACGTGCTTGGGTTGCTGCCCTAGCTTGGAGAATAGCTCCCACGCGAGCTTGAGCCTTGAACTTGAAGCAAATCCAAGTTTGAGGACGACCTAGGATGGTCCACCCCTTTGATTTCTTCCTCAATGGAAACCCTAGGTCAAAACCCTCTTCTTCTCACTCTCTAGCTCTCAAAATGTCTAAGGGTTGTGAATGAGGGCTCAAAGGGTCGAGCAAACCCTTATGGGTAAGGGTTTAACACCCAAAAGATGAAAACGCCCTTACTGAAATTTCTGCAAAAACGCGAAGACCGAGCGATCGGTAGTTATGACCGATCGATCGGTTGCCTACCGAGCGATCGGTGTTTATGACCGATCGACCGGTCAAAAACTCACTCTCTGGAAAATTTCCCCATACAAAATTTCTGACCGTGCGATAGCTACCGATCAATCGGTTATGGACCGATCGATCGCTGACTGAACCGAGCGATCAGTGCTCTGTATGTCTGGACTGTTTTGACCATATCTTTTGACTCGCTCGTCGGATTTCGACGATTCAACTTGCGTTGGGTTCGTCTTTCAAAAACGCACATTTCTGATATTTCGGAATTTCCGATTTCTCTCTTATTTATTAATTAGACTATGAGGAAGGCCAATTAGCTACGAAAACGGTATTCATTAAGTATAGAAAAATCCGGGGTGCTACATTTGCGGTCCTCTCGCCTACAGAGGAGGATAGAGTAGGATGGTTTTCATGCTAGAGGGTGAAGCCCACCATTGGTGGTTGTCCGCATTGAGGACGCGAGATTTGACCATGCAGGGTCAACCTTGGACTTAGGAGGAGTTCAAAGACACTTTTTACAAGAAGTATTTTCCGATTGGAGCACGGGAAAAGAAAGAGAGAGAATTCATCAACCTTGAGCAAGGTTCGATGTCTGTGGCCGCTTATGAGGCCAAGTTCTCAGAGCTATCACGCTTCGCGACACATATGATTGCCACCGAGGCAATGAAGGCGAAGAGGTTTGAGCAAGGACTCGAGGATGTCATCATGGAGAAGGTTTCGGTTTTTAGACATACTACCTACCCTGAGGTAGTAGACAAGGCCTTATTAGTTGAGGCCAATTCAGAGACAGTGTCCAAGAAGAGGGAGTTGGCGAGAGGCCAAGCTAGTAGTTCAGCACCTCTAGAGAGGCGGGCTCGTACCGGCCCTTATCAGTATGCGTGGCCAGCACCACCGATGAGGCCATCTTATGCGCCTCCAGCTCCACGGCAGTATGTGCCTCAGGCACCGCGACCTCAGGCTCTTCCAGCCCCACGGCCTGTTGCACCTCAGACGGTGAGGTATGCTCCACCTCCAGCCCCTCCGACTTATACACACGAGGTCTGCACTTCATGCGGCCGAAGGCACCCGGCAGGAGATTGCCGAAGGGCATTGGGTGGATGCTTTCATTGTGGTCGCCAGGGCCATATGATCAGGGATTGCCCCAGTCGGCATTTACCAGGCCAGTCTCAGGAGATTAGGCCACCAGCACGCCCAGCAGGATCATACCAGGCGTCATCTCAGACTACCCGCTCTACACCTCAGTCTCGCCAGGCGAACCAGGGGCGTGTATTTGCTTTGACAGAGGGTGATGCACTTGCATCTGATGATGTGGTGCAAGGTACGCGTTTGGAGTTCTTTTCGTTATTCGTGATTGTTATGTAGTGTTTTATTTCCTTGTGTACGTACTTGGCATGTTATATATGTATATATACCTACATGTATACACTGTTGATGCATGGATTAACTCCGCTAGTTAAAATTTCAGGAACCCTACTAGTCAATGAGTATTTGGCTCGAGTATTGATTGATACCGGGTCTACTCATTCGTTTGTCGCGCCGAGTTTTTCAGAAGGCTTTTCTGTAGAGCCAAGTCAGCTAGAACCGGAGTTAGCCATTTCGACTCCTCTCGGCAAAACAGTATTGGCAGATAAAGTGTATAGAAATAGTGTGGTCCAAGTTGGAAGCCACGAGTTGGCGATTGATCTCATCGTCCTTGGATTCCAAGACTTTGATGTTATATTGGGAATGGATTGGTTAGCAGCACATCATGGGCATGTAGCTTGCTTTGAGAAAATGGTACTCTTCAAGCCAGTAGAAGGAAAACCATTCCACTTTCGCGGGTTGAAAAGTAGGTATATTGCTCGTTTTGCGGCATTGAGCTTAGCTAACCGTGAAGCAAGGGACTCATCGACTATTCCGGTTGTGAGTGAATTCCTGGATGTATTTCCAGAGGAGTTGCCGGGATTGCCCCCAGATAGGGAGATTGAGTTTGTGATCGAGCTTGCACCAGGCACAGCTCCTGTTTTCAGAGCTCCATATAGAATGGCCCCTATTGAACTCAAGGAGTTGAAGACTCAGTTGGAGGAATTGCAAGGCCTTGGCTTCATTCGACCAAGTGTCTCACCGTGGGGTGCCCCGGTGTTGTTTGTTAAGAAGAAAGATGGCTCGATGCGGATGTGCGTCGATTACAGGCAATTGAACAAAGTCACTATAAAGAATAGGTATCCCTTACCTAGGATTGATGACTTGTTCGATCAGTTGAAGGGAGCGAGATTTTTCTCAAAGATAGACCTTCGATCGGGTTATCACCAGTTGAAGATTAAGGTGGAAGATGTTCCCAAAACTGCTTTCAGGACTCAGTATGGACACTACGAGTTCTTGGTGATGCCTTTTGGACTCACGAACGCGCCGGTAGCCTTTATGGATTTGATGAACCGGGTGTTCCGGCCATACCTTGATAGGTGCGTGGTTGTATTTGTTGATGACATTTTGGTCTATTCCCAGACAAGGGAAGATCACACACGCGACCTATGCCTTGCTTTGGAAATGCTAAGAGAGCACAAGCTATACGCCAAACTTAGCAAGTGTGAGTTTTGATTGGAAGAGGTGGCATTCCTAGGCCACGTTGTTTCTGCGGAAGGCATATCGGTAGATCCATAGAAGATAGAGGCTGTTATGGGTTGGGCAAGGCCCAAGAGTGTCACAGAGATACATAGTTTTCTTAGGTTGGCAGGCTACTACAGGAGATTCGTAGAGGGTTTCTCTAGCCTTGCAGCACCACTCACTTACCTGACAAGGAAGAACGCCAAGTTTGTATGGAGTGATAAGTGCGAGATCAGTTTCACGGAACTGAAGAAGTGGCTTACTACAGCCCCTGTCCTTACTGTGCCATCTGGACCTTATGGGTATGAGGTGTATAGTGATGCCTCACATGTTGGACTTGGGTGTGTACGCATGCAGCACAAGAAAGTCATTGCCTATGCATCAAGGCAATTGAAGGAGCATGAGAAGAATTATCCCACGCACGACTTGGAGCTTGCAGCGGTCGTGTTTGCACTTAAGATTTGGCGTCATTACCTTTATGGGGTGGAGTTCTATGTGTTCACCGACCACAAGAGTCTCAAGTATCTCTTTTCCCAAAAGGAGCTGAATCTAAGGCAACGGCGTTGGATGGAATTTTTGAAAGACTATGATTGTACCATTCAATACCACCCGGGCAAGGCAAATGTAGTGGTTGATGCTTTGAGTAGAAGACCTCAGGGGTTGTTAGCACACATGTTGGTTCAAGAATGGAAGCTACTAGAAGATTTGGCAAATCTGGACATCAGTGTGAATAACTCTGTCCGTGGTCCTACCTTGGCAAATGTTACGGTTCGGCCATACATTATAGATTTGATCCAAGAATATCAAGCCATGGATGCGAAAGTGTTGGCTTATCGGGACAAGGAAGTTGCTAAGGGTAGTGAGGACTTCTCTCTCACTAGTCAGGGTGCTATCACATTCAAAGGAAGGTTGTATGTTCCGGCCAATGCAGATCTTCGACGAGAGATCATGGATGAAGCACATCGTTCGAAGTACACAGTGCATCCTGGGGGTACAAAGATGTATCGGAACCTCAAGAGTCACTTTTGGTGGCGGAATATGAAGAGGGATGTTGCAGAATATGTGGCACAGTGCTTAGTGTGCCAACAAGTGAAAGCAGAACACATGTGACCCACCGGTCTATTGCATTCTCTTCCTATTCCCGAGTGGAAATGGGAGAACATATCCATGGATTTCATAGTTGGCTTGCCAAAGACGGCAAGGGGCTCAGATGCGATATGGGTAGTAGTGGATCGTTTGACGAAGTCCGCTCACTTTTTACCTTACCGAACTACTTTCAACTCTAGTCAGTTAGCTGCTTTGTACATCAAGGAACTGGTGAGGTTGCACGGAGTGCCCGTCAATATTGTGTCGGATCGGGATCCAAGATTCACGTCAAGATTTTGGAAGGGTTTCCAAGAGGCTATGGGTTCCAGACTTGATTTCAGCACCGCTTTTCATCCACAGATGGATGGACAAACCGAGAGAGTGAACCAAGTCCTGGAAGACATGCTTCGGGCTTGTATGTTGGATTTCAGAGGCAGTTGGGAAGAGCACTTGCCTTTGGTCGAATTCGCCTATAATAACAGCTATCAGGCAAGTATCCAAATGGCACCATTTGAGGCCTTGTATGGGCGAAGTTGTAGGTCTCCTCTCTATTGGGATGAGGTAGGAGAAAGGAAAGTACTTGGTCCGGAGTTGATTGAGCAAACTGCAAACACAGTTAAGATCATTCGGGATCGATTGAAAGCCGCTCAAGATCACCAGAAAAGTTATGCGGACACGCGCCGTAGGGACTTGGAATTTCAAGTAGGGGATCAAGTTTTTGTGAAAGTATCTCCTAGCAAAGGGATCATGAGATTTGGAAAGCGAGGCAAGCTCAGTCCTCGGTATGTTGGGCCTTTTGAGATTATCACACGGGTTGGTGAAGTTGCTTATCGAGTGGCTCTTCCACCTCACATGGCCGCAATTCACAACGTCTTCCTTGTGTCTATGCTTCGGAAGTACATTGCGGATCCTTCGCATGTCATAGACTTGCAACCGTTGGAGATTCGAGAGGACCTCACCTTGATTGAAAGGCCAGTTCAGATTTTGGATCGAAGGGATCAGGTGCTTCGCAACAAGACAATCCCTTTGGTTCTTGTGCAATGGCAACACCATGCTCGGGAAGAAGCTACATGGGAGCGTGAAGCCGAAGTCAAAGCAAAGCACCCAGAATTAATGGAATGAGTTTGTATATGACTGTAATTTCCTTTTTGATTTGTAATGCAAGTATTGTCTGAATTTTGAGGATGAAATTTTGTAAGGGGGGGAGGATGTAGAGCCCCAGACTTTTTCATGCATAATACATGACACTTTTGTTGTCATTTTTCCTTTTTAGGGGTATAATTAGTAAATAAGGAAGAAATTGGAAATTTCGAAATGTCAGAAATGTTCCTTTTCGAAGTACGAACACAACGCAAGTTAAATCGTCAAAATCGGACGAACGAGTCAAAAGATATGGCCAAAACAGTCTGGACCTGCAGGCAATCACAGCTCGGAAGGCGCTAAGGACGTAGCTAGGAAGGCGCTAAGGACGTAGCTCAGTTATGCGCTGAAGACGTAGCTCGGTTACGCGCTAAGGACGTAGCTCGGTTATGCGCTAAGGACGTAGCTCAGTTATGCACTGAGGACGTAGCTCGGTTACGCGCTAATGACGTAGCTCGGTTATGCGCTAAGGACGTAGCTCGGTTATGCACTAAGGTCGTAGCTCGAAAGGCACTAAGGACGTACTCTGATAACGTATACATTGTGCATCCGTTGTGCAACAGACAACGGGTACGTCGTGCAGCAGACAACGTGTACGTTGTATAGCACAACGGGCACGTTGTATACAACACAACGGACAACGGGTTCGACACCCTTCACAGCACAACGAGTTAACACTATTCACAGCACAACGAGTTGGTGCTATTCACAGCACAACGAGTTGGCATTGTTCACAGCACAACGAGTTGGTGCTATTCACAGCACAACGAGTTTGCACTGTTCACAGCACAACGAGTTGGCACTGTTCACAGCACAACGAGTTCGGCACTCGTGTTTTTACAGAAATTCAGTAAGGGTATTATGGTCTTTTGGTCGGTCCACTCTTACCTTAAGAGTTTAACCCGAGCCTTTAGGGCTTCATTTTCGACACTTAAAGAGATTGGGAGATTAGAAGAGAGGAGAGGGCGATTCCTAAACCTAGGGTTTCCATTTTGGAGAGAAATCAAGGGTTTCGAGACCCTAGATCACTTCAAGTCTGGTTTTTCTCCAAGATCTCGGCTCAAGCACTCTTGGAGAGCGTTCTCCAAGCTAGGGCAGCAGCTACACAGTCGTTTTGGAAAGGGGTTTCTTCCCCATTTCTTCAAGGTCGGTACTTCTTGCTACCCTCCTAGTTATAGTTCCTCTTTTCCCTTCATTTCTCCTTAATTTCTTTTATTTCACATGTGCTATGAGATGGATGGTGGTGAATGGTGAATGGAGAGGGAATGGGCGATTGGATGCCAATGGTTGTGTGGTGATGATTAAAATGGGGAGGGCATTGTTCCAATAATGAACATACATGTATGATTTGAGTAAAACTCATCTAGAAAAGCATGTTGTAGGGTAAATCCATAATGAACACACCATGTTTGATGAAATGCCAAGGTGAATAAAGTGAGCTGTAAATTAGTAAATGCATGCCTAATAAAGTCTGAATATTGCTAGGGCCTATGATAGTGTGTTTCCTGCTTTCCCTAAATGATATGAATATTACATTGCTCAATCATTGATGCCATATGTGTTGTGAAATTACCCAAATGTCATATTTAAATTTAAATGCAAGTATGTACACGGTTCCCACGAGCACGGCATGCATGACATGATTTATCGAGGTTTTCAAGAACATGGTTAGAGGTGGGACATATCCTACGATATGTTTTACCTCGCTTTTCACAAGAAAACAAGAGCCAACATTCCACGAGGGGTCTCCCCTCACTCACAAGTGCATATCATGAAGAAGGGCCTCCCTTCCCTCTCAAGGCATCTCTCAAAGCATCTCACAAGGATATCTCACAAGTGTATCTCACAAGTTATATGATCATAAGCAAGCATGCATGACATGACACGACATACAAGAATCAAGCAAGATAGACAAGACAAGCTTTCAAGTACGAAAAGATATTTCAGGTTAAGTCAAGTGCACGATGTTTTCAAGAGGATTTATCGACTTTCTACGAAATACAAGCATGATTATGAATTTCTTTACTTCCTTGTATGATATATATTGTTTCAGTCTAACATATATGAATTGCTCCTGCTTTATGTATGCTATCCGTATGCTATGATTGTTGGTTAGTGCTTAGTACCCGCTGAGTATTCCATGCTCAGCCGTACTTCTCATGTCGGCAGGTTCTGAGGGAGCTGCTACTCCATTTGATGTTTGTGCTCCTGGTCCATGGGTGGAAGAGGAGTACGTCGAGGAGCCTTTGGAGGAACCTCCCGTAGAGGGTTATCTGTAGGTGGTGTTAGATTCTGAGTGGATTAGCTGTGGGTGAGATGAGAGTTAGATTTATGTATTTTTGGCGGGCATGTCCGCACTTTCTTATGGTTACCTTTTGTATAAACTTGGATTCGTATATATATACATAGAGGTTTGTTTAGACTTCCGCTGTGCTATGTTAGAGTATGTTTCCGCTGTTTATATCCTCTATTGTATATGCTCTGTGGGTTTTTGCAGGTTGGTTTGTCAAGCAAGTCATGTAATCCATGATTAGTCGTCCAAAGTTCACTCTAACTCCTAGGGTGGGTTTTGGGTCGCGACAATAGTGGAGTTTCCATGGTGGAAGATCGGAATCTAAGCAATTACCAACTCGAATGTTAATTTCAACACTTAAGCACATATGAACGTGTATATTAAGATAAGAGTCTCACAAATCACACATGTGGACCACAAGCATGAGCATGGCATACGTATGACATTCTGAATAAGCATAAGCATGACATGGTCCGTATCTGCCAAGAACGGCATGTCAACCATTTGATTTTTAAGCATGGTTCGTATCCGCCAAGAACGGCATGCTAACCATATGATTTCTTAGACATGGTCCATATCCGCCAAGAACGGCATGTCACATCATTGTATGATCTGAATAAGTGCATTAGCATAAGCATCTCACAAGCATGTGGTCTCATAAGTATAAGTAACTCAATAGTATATTGTCTTCTAAGTCAAAGATTCTCACAAGTACACGAGTCAAGGTGATGATATGATGTATATGCGCACATGTTCTTCCGTACTCTGATTATGTTATTATGCTATTGGATATGTTTCAAACCAAGTGCAGGTATATTATTATTGTTAGTTGGATTTTATATACACCGAGTACTTTTGTACTCAGCCGGACTTTTGTCTTGGCAGGTTTAGAGCAGGAGTACACGGCTGAGCCGTGGGTTGAGGAGACTTACATCGAGGAAGGAGGAGAAGGTGAGCCCATTGAGGAAGGAGCTGGAGTCTTGGGTAGCTACACCTCTTAGTCTATGTTTTGTTGGTTGAAAGAGTTTTGTATTAGACCTTCAAATGATGTTGCTTAGTAGACTTTTTATGGTTGTATTTTTCATACTTGTTGGTTATAGTAAGTTGTATATGTTGACCATAGACTTGTGCAGGTTGGTTATAGTTATATATCGGAATTTTATTACTCTCATTTTTGGAGACTCGTGTAGTAGCCTTGTATGCATGGATTTTAAGCAGGTTAAGTAATGTGACGATTCCAAAGTCCTATTTTAGCCTTGTGGGATTTAGGGGTCGTTACACTTTGGGCCCATTCCAGACCTTCCCCTGGGCCCACCAAAGGCCCAGAATACTCTCTGGACTTCCCTCTTCAACCCTGTGGGTCCAGCACCTCTTGAGTTCACCCCTAATTCAAACTCCAAACCTGCAAAGACCCCCTGAAAATTCTTCTGATACTGTCATTATTGATTTACTATACTTTGGGCTTTTGCACAGGGCCCAGACCAAGTAGGAAGCCATTCTAGGCCCTGCCAAGCTCTCTAAGCCCACCCTAACTCCTAGACCTCTTAACCAGGGTTAACCTAACCTTAGTTAACTTTTAACCATGGTTAAACACCCTTTAACTAGAGATGGCAATATAACCTACCCCCGTAAGGGCCCCGACCCACCCCGTCCCTATCGGGGTGGGTTTTTTTCAAATAAATCAAGGGCGGGGCGAGGCAGGGCGGGGACGGTATAAAAAATAAAAACCCGACTCGGTTTCGGGGTGGGGGCCATTTTAGTATAACCCGCTCCGGTGCCCTACCCCGCACCGCCCGCCCCAGAACCACTTTAATAAATATATATATATATATATAAAAGGAAGTAGGGGTGGGGCAGCTTTATAATCGGGTCGGGGCCAGGGAGGTAGAAAACCACCCCGCCCCATTGCCATTCCTACCCTTAACCCTTGGAAATTCTGAAAAATTCCAAAAGTATTTAAAAACTTGTTGGGTGTCCAGAATGTTCTGCTTTGGTCTCTTTACCATGGTTAGTAGCCCTAATCATGGTTACCTTACCCATTTAACCCCGGTTAGTAATCCTAACCTCGATTAAATCCGATTTTGGCCTATAGGGCCTAATCTCTTAGCCTACCGGGCTCACCATTGGCCTACCGGACCCAACCTCCTTTTTACTCTCAACTGTGGTTAGCAAACCTAACCATGGTTAGTTTGATCCTTAACCCTGGTTAGCAACCCTAACCTTGGTTAAGTCTACCCTTGGACTACCGAACCTATTTTAAGTCTACCGGAGTTATCCCTTGGCCTACCGGACCTAACCCTAGTCTACCGAACTAATCCTTAGTCTACAGGACTAACCCTAAGTCTACCGGGCTTAAAACTTGCACTTGACCAACCCGGTCAACCAAACCCTAACCTCCGGGTTAGACCCTTAGCCACCCTTGGTGCACACACACACTTTCCCTAGCCTTAGCACAGGCCCATGTGCCAGAACTACGTTCGGTCTAATCTCACCCTTCTGAGTACGTTGGCAACCCAATCCGAGTTCGACCCTAGTTAGTTTTCTCCTTCTTAGGTTAGTATTACCTTAAACACTTAGACATTTGAACAAATCTTGATTTTAATTGGCTTACACCTAGAAAGTAGGGAACCATTGAAAAATGGAAGTCTCGGGGTGTCTAACACCTTCCCCAGACTTAACCAAACCTCTTACCTAGACCTATACCACAGACCAAGACCTTATCCACAACCCAGAGACTTATCTATTCTGAATTAATAGGTGGCGACTCTAACATACTAGTGAGTAGCGAATTCCATGCTCACAGCTCTAGCGATTCTACTGGGAAAATAGCACTCAAGATTCAACCTAGAACCTAGGTCTAAGCTAATTCAAATCAAATTTGTTCAAATGCCTAAATATTTAGCTTAATACTAAGTCTTTCATCTCTCGGGTGTTTTGTGTACTGTGCATATCATACATAGCATAGTAGTGTAAATGTCTTATTAAACCCAGTAGTTAGGATTATTACGCTTACAGCTGGTGGATGATCATCCTCAGTGTCAGAAGCTTGAAAGTCTTGGAGGTCCGCAGAATTACGCCTGGTGGGTGATTACATTCAGGGAAGGATTTTAAATGCTCTCACTTACACCAATCGTCTCTTTTCAGGTATGTTCTATACCGGAGAGTCGAATATACGGTGTTAAGTGATCCCCCATCTTACTAGAAACACACTTGCATCAACCCAGTATTCATACATGTAGACCAGGTTAAGGTATAGTCTACAAGTAGCCCACCCAGGGAGGGTTACTCTAAACCCTAATCTACTTGCACCCTATACCTGTCCCCAATCATAGTTGACTATCCGGATACATTCTACCCTGATAAGCACCCACATATAATGAGCTAAACCTATGCTTGTAATAAACTACATCCGACCCTACATCCCGACATAACATATGGGGTTCAAATCTCAAGCAGATAAGTCTTCACAAGGCTTATCCCCAACTTTGACCTAATAGGCTCCCGGTTTCCAATAACCTGGGCTAGGCACGTCGGACCTCCGTCCGTCTGCCCTATCGGATCACATGTGCCTTATCACATCCAATCAAAATCAAGAAAAATCAAAAAAATACAATCATCATCATTCTGGGTTTAAACATGGACGGCGAAGCCATAGTACCGTGCCATAAGATAACATATCAGGCAGACCTATCAAGGTTCTTGCATATCAAGCCTACCTGCTTACAGCAAGGTCCTAACGGCTTATTTGATCGGATACCCGTAGAGTATCTTGAAAAGCAGTACAAGCGCAAATGGAACCCTGACGCCATAACAGCTGAACTTTCGGGTCTCAACACCTTTACACTGATAGCTATGTCTTAGTTGGTATTCCTGAAGTGTCGCACCTTTGCTGAATCAATACTGGTAAGGATCATCGAGGACATGCACAACTCCGGATCAGTCGTACCCGTCATCCTAGCAGAGCTTCTCAAGGCCCCCAACCAAGCATCAGACCACAAAAAGGTCATCTTCCATGCCAGTACACCTCTCCTGTACCTATGGTTGGTAGGACACCTGCCTACGATCATCCCAATGCCCACCGATCTCTGTGATGCATATAGTCTTCCCCGAAAGATTTCTCAGAACCAGGGTAAGATAGTGTCTACAGACGTCAGATGCTCTACCAGCTTCTTCAGAAGCTATCAGAGGAGGAGATCATATGGAAATACGAGTGGCTAGTCCTGAAAAAGCTACCTCGCATCATCATAACTAGGAGACGGTACATGATCCTCATCGATCTAACTAGCTCAGCAATCTATGTACCACTGCGAGTCCTCCATCAGTTTGGACTCCCTCAGTGCATCCCAATGATAGACCGATAGGGAAATGATTGGATCATCTTCTTAGTGCACTCTGACAACCTCACTCGACACTTCTAGTCCGATTGGCGAAGCTCCGAAGAGAACAGTGGCTGGACTTTGTGGTTATAGCAGGACCACCGACTGTTTCAGCATACCAACTGTGAGTGGAAGATCTTGACATCCCCTCCAGTATGCCTGCAACAAGGGAACTGCCCACACCAACAACAACTCCGTCGAGAGGAACCATACCCCTAGCTGAGATGGTGGTTTCCTGGAGAGACATCTTCCTGGAGAGATAGCTTCAGATCCAGCAGAAGGAAAGAAGGCTATGGAAGGCCCAGCAAGCATTCAGGCAGCAACAAGTGGAGTGGAACCGTGAACTCCAAGGCATGCAGGGGTAGGTTAAGCAACTTGAGCAGACAGTCCAAGTACTCCAGAAGAGACGTAGAGGCGAATCCAAAGAAACAACCGTTATCAGGGCTTAACTGTACTTCTACCAAGAGCAGCTTAGCAGTGCAAAGGTTGAGATGACCTCCCAGATCCGACAGTTAGAATCCCGAATGTTCAATGCTACTGAGGTAATTAACAACATGGAGGTTGAGGTCACATCCCTCCAACAGCAAATCATGGACCTCAACAGTGTGCCCCGGTCACTTGACTTCGCGATCCCCGACGAACATGCCTAGGATCGAGTCTTTTTCTTTTTTGTGTCGCACCATCCTGTACTCACTTTGCATGCATCAATGAAAAATCATTTTCTAGCATCTTCTTTCTAACATCATGCATATTCATGTTTAGCCATTGCATTCTTTTCAGTTGCATGAGCCGACCCATAACCCGATCTATGACTGTAATTCTTGTAGAAGAAGTAGCTATAGACGTAGTCCTGACCGAGATACCAGTAACGGAAGAAGCATACAGCACAGCCTCCCCCGATAGTCAGTCAAAATCTATGGCAGAACCTTTCGACCAGCATCAGAGAATGAGTGAGATCCTATTGTCACATGGCAAGGACATCATAGCCATACAAGCCAAGTTAGACAGCGTTCTGTAATCCTTGAAGATTCTCATTGGTATCCTCACAGATGACCCGCCCATCCGAAACCCTATAGAGGAAACCCTTAAGCAGCCTCATCCAGAGCCACATCAGTCTATCCCTATCATCATTCCAATACCTGGGACCCGCAACAGGCGGAGAAGAAGCAGAATATAATCAATATGATGAGGAGCCCAAGGCCTCTCACATCAACCAAGACAAGCCATCATCCTCAGATCCTACCCCGTCCCTCAGGGACCAGCACAAGGAGATCAAGCAAATGAAAGAGGAGATGTAGTAGATGGGAGCATCTGCAAGCTCCAGCCTATCTCTTGAGGATCTGATATTCTCATCAGGAGATGTTGTTCTCTCAGGTTTCAAAGTACCAGACTTTGACAAATACGATGGCACAGGTTGCCCGAAGCAACAGTTACAACTGTATCTGGGGACATACTCCAGCAACAAGAACTAGCCTCTACTTATCCAGTATATTTAGAAAAGTCTGAAGGGGGCAGTCCTAACATGGTGGATATCGGTTGATAAACAGTGAATCAAGACTTGGCAAGATGTCATGGACAGCTTTGTGGAGAGGTCTTTTGCCCGATTTGGGCACCGAGTATGCCGAATTCCTCTTTTTGAAGTATACTTAGGCCTAAACCTACAACCGCACACCAAATCCTAACCAGGGCTCAATTTTTTATATGGTTTATCCTAAAGCATGTATTTCGACATAACCTAAGTGTGGGAATTGGTTTCGAGAGAATCTGAGGTCGTTTATACGATTTGGGCACCGAGTAGGCCGAATTCCCCTTTTTCAAGTATACTTAGCCCTAAACCTACAACCGCGTACCAAATCTTAATCGGGGCTCAGTTTTGGATGCGGTTTCTTCTAACGGGTGTATTTCGACATAACCTAAGTGTGAGAATTGGTTTCGAGGCTGTAAGCATATAAATTTACCGTCTTTCCCCTCCTCTCAACTCTAAATGCTCAAGTGAGATCCGAGAGTAGAGGAATAACGCTAAATTCATTTTAAGAGTCGCCACCTGCTTTGTAGGGGATAACAGGATCCCGAAATAATCCAAGATAAGGGGCCTACGGTCCAGAGTAGTCTAGGTAAGAGATCCATTTAAGTCCTGGGGAAGGGTTAGGCACCCCAGGACCCCTATCCAATGATAGTTACCTACTCATTAGGTCTAAGCCAAACATTTAAAATCACTTAAAATTTCCTAAACAATTATTAATTTTGCTAATCAAACACAATCCAGAATCAATGGGGTGTAAAATTTTTATCCTAGGTTGGGGTCGAACCCTAGCTCGGGCTGCCTACTTATCCAGTTAGTCGGAATCAGACCCTAATAGTAGTTTGGGGTGGTGACTGTTTTTATACTCTTTTTGGAGTGTGGTCACTTCCAACTCGTGTTTGAGTTGGGGGATGCGGAATTGAGATTTATGAATCTCATTCCGGGAGATGGTTGCGTAGCTAGGTGCTCGTGGGGGAGCTCTAGGTAGCGTTCATTTATTAGGGTAGGTCCTTTTTCATTTTAGATTTTTTGAATGTTTTTGTTATTTTGTATTTTTTGATTTTTTTGTACTTTTTAATTTTGGCAAGTTTAACTAGTCAAGAACTAACCTAGGTGCCCAATGTAGGCAAAAAAAATAAAATAAGGCCTAAGTGATTAATTAATTTAAAGGCAAAGAGCGGGGCGGATCAAGCGGCCGTAAACCAAAAAAGGATATGGTTTAAATACGGACCCTGCTCTAGGTCCCAAGGGTGATAGACCAGTGCCTTTAATTTATTTTGATTTTTTATATTTTTTTATTTTTTGTAAGACTAACTAACGAGATAGGCCAATTATTTAGGGTTAAAATCCACCTAAGCGCCCAAGGTAGGCAAACAGGAAAATAAACTACGGCCTAATCCTACAAGGCACATACATACATGGACCTAAAATCCGCACAAATAAATTAAACAACAAATAGTGAAGTTAAAGGCCAAAATGGGAATCGGGCTTGCTAGGCCTAAACCAATTGGGCCCATAAAAATTAAGACATGGTTCAGGCCCAGTGACCCCCATTTTCTCCACATTTACAATGTTTTAGAGAAAAGGCTAAACTATACAAGGGATCGCTAATGTGCTAAAGCCCATTGATTTGGTCAATTGACTTTAGCACATCAACCAACTCTGAAATCCTCTCAGCCTCAAATTTAAACTCATACAAACATTCAGGGAGATACATAACATCTAAACAAACCAGCGAAATAAGTTGGAGACAGGGAACATACCTGCGCTGCTTGGAAATCAATGATGATGAAAGACTGAGGTAATGGCAACAGTTGCTCTATTGAACCGAGAGAAGAACCCGGACAGAAACCCTCCCTCTCAGTCACTCAAATATAGAAATCCAGAACAGAAAATAAAATAATAATAAAAAAAAAAATAGAAGGCTAGATCGCAAGCATAGCTGCTGGTCTCTTTTTTTTTTTTTAATCTCAGGTGTCAACCAGGGGGTGGTATGGAGCTGAGATGACGTCGGAGAACTTTGGATCTACAGGAACCATTTGAAGGCCGGAGAGAGTGATCGAAGGTGGATCTGAGATCTTCTACAGGTCTGGAAATTGTTGGGAGGTGTCTTGCCACCGGTGAAGGTGGAGTTGCTGCTGTTGTTCACAAGTGATGGTGGAGCTAACTGAATCTCGCCGGAGAAGGCGATCGGAGAAGATGGAGATGAGGCCACCGATCTGAATTTTTGAATAAGGATGGTTGGCCGGAGAAGAAGGAAGCTATTGATCAAATGTGGCTCAGGTGAGCACGGCCAGAGAAGGTGTTGCGACTCGCCGGAAAGAGTATTCCGCCAGAGAAATCGAGATCTGTCGATAGAGAAGTGCTACTCGTGGCCACTGGCGTAGAGCTAAATGAATTGATGCTGTTGGAGATGAACCGACTCTACCTTGGTTGGTGTGGAAGTCATCGGAGCAAGTAATGGAGGGAGAGATCTGGGGAAGAAAAGAAGAGAAGGGAAGAACAGAAGAGAGGGGGCGGATGCCCTGGTTTCACCGAATGAATAGGGTTTTTAAACCCTTCTCTTTGCTTTTATATTGTTTGGGGGAAACATGGATTTGGATTTTATTATATGGGTCATGTGAAATGGGTTTTGCGCTTTGGGTCAATGGGATTCGAAAATGGGCCTAGGCTTTAACAGATTTGAGGGTTTTAACAGGTTTGGGACTTGGGATTTTATAAAATGAACTAAGGCTAAAGGCTAGGGTTTGGACATGCTCTCTCTCTCTCTCTCAAACTCAACTCCTTGACACTAGTATAAAATAAAATAAAGAAATTACCATTAAGCTTAAAATTGAATTAAACCAAATTAAATTAAGTAAAAAATAATAAAATAAAAATAGGATTAAAGGGTGGAAAAATGGGGTGTTTACAGAGTGAATCCGAGATTGTTTACCCGATTTTGACATCGAGTTGGCTGAATTCCCCTTTTTTCAAGTATACTAGGGCCTAAACCTACAACCGCACACCAAATCCTAATCGGAGCTCGGTTTTCAATATGGTTTCTTCTAACACATGTATTTCGACATAATCTAAGTGTGGGAATTTGTTTCGAGGGAATCCGAAGTCATTTGCCCGATTTGGGCACCGAGTAGGCTAAATTCCCCTTTTTTCAAGTATACTTAGCCTAAAACCTACAACCGTGTACCAAATCCTAATTGGGGCTCAGTTTTCGATGCATTTTCTTCTAATGGGTGTATTTTGACATAACCTAAGTGTGGGAATTGGTTTTGAGGGAATCTAAGCTCGTTTGCCCGATTTGGACATCAAGTTTGTTGAATTCCCCTTTTTCCAAGTATACTTGAGACTAAACCTACAACCACGCACCAAATCCTAATCGGTGCTCCGTTTTCAATGTTGTTTCTTCTAACACATGTATTTCGACATAACCTAAGTGTGGGAATTTGTTTCGAGGGAATCCGAGGTCGTTTGTCCGATTTGGGCACCGAGTAGGCCGAATTCTCTCTTTTTTAAAGTATACTTAGACCTAAACCTACAACCGCGCATCAAATCCTAATCGGTGCTCGGTTTTTTTATGCAGTTTCTTCTAATGCGTGTATTTCAACATAACCTAAGTGTGAGAATTGGTTTCGAGGCAATTCGATATCGTTTGCCCGATTTGGGCACCAAGTAGGTCGAATTCCCGACTTTTCATACTATACTTAGGCCTAAACCTATAACTGCGCATCAAATCCTAACCGGGGCTCTTTTTCGATGCGATTTCTTCTAACGCGTGTATTTCGACATAACCTAATTGTGGGAATTGTTTTCGAGGGAATCCGAGGTCGTTTGCCCGATTTGGACATCGAGTTGACTGAATTTCCCTTTTTCAAGTATACTTGGGCCTAAACCTACAACTGCGCACCAAATCCTAATCGGAGCTTGGTTTTCAATGTTATTTCTTGTAATGTGTGTGTTGCCTAGCTAATGGACCCTATAGGGGTGATTAGGGTGAATGGCAATTTAAAATTTTTCTAAGTGATTTATGCGGAATTTAAATGAGTTAACAAAATTGCTACAATGAATAAATAAGTTAAACAAAGAGAGGGAGAGATAAAGGATACCACACACAAAATTGATATCAGGGTTCAGTAACTTTCCTAACCCCCTACCTTTAAGCTTCCCGCTTTAAGGATTTTCACACGATTCTACTGATCGTACTCTTCTTTTCGGGCAGAGAGCAAGCCTTTACAATCCTTCTTCACGGATGAGGATTACACCTTTTACAATCTTTTTCTTAGGCTCAGGATAAAACCTCTTCAAGAGAATGCCTCTCTTGGCTACAAGAAGAACTCGTCTTCACTGGTGCAAGAATCTTTGATTCTTGAATAAGCTTTTTATAAAAAGTGATTGGATATTGAATCTGAATTTGAATGCTCCTTAATGAGCTAAATGAGAGTGAAAATAAAATCTAATAATCTCTCAAAGATGATTGGAATTGAATGCTCAAACACAGAGGGATTAGGATTCTAGGTTTTCAATGAAAAACAGAGTATTGAATGCTTGAATAGAATGAATAATCAATTAATAGTGTAAGATTCTTGTGTTTGTTCATAAATAAGTTCTATTATAGTTGAGCAATCAAATTTGGCCGTTGTGGAAACATTTAATGCGAAATAGCCATTGAAACTAACTATTATGTTCAGTTCCTGCAATCACTCGTCGATGAGTGATGAGGAGTCGTCAATGAGTGGTGAGACAGAGCTAAAACATAACCTACTATTTTAGCCACTCGTCGACGAGTTCTCTGGTTTTTTTACAGAGAACTCATGTTCATGAGACCAAAATGGTCGGAATGATGACTTGATCCATAGGCATTCATAAAATCATTATTTTAATCATTTTTAGGTCCTTAGAATGATGTCCAAACTATTCTAAGTATCCTAAGGTCTATCTAGGTATTTCTAAACAATCAAGTTTCAAGATCTTGAGGACTTTTACAAGGTCCTAGATACTCTTAAGATTGACACAAGACTACTTTGAGAGTTGGCCTTCTTTCTGAACTTATGGAGCTTCGTTCTTGATGTGTCTTGGTTGATGATCTTTTGACTTTGATTCTTTTAAGTGTTTGATCTCTTCAATACTCCATAGCTTGAATGATGACCTTCATCTGTCTCATCTCCTCTTTCATCTGTTTGAACTGTTCATGCTGATCACGGAGAGATGGTGTAAGGTCTGAGGATGACGATCTATCTTGGTTGATGTGTGAGGTATTGGGCTGCTCCGCCCCATCAAATTGCTCATACTTCATGTCACCTCCACCTGTAACAGGTCCGGGGTTAGGGATGATAATCAGAATATGGTGAGGCTCAGGGGTAGGTTGTTCGGTCGATTCACCAGTCAGGATCCGGGAAGAGGGTTCGTCAGTTCGAGTTCTAAATAGAATCTTCAGGGATTCCAGAACACTGTCAAGTTTTGCTTGCATGGCCGCTAAGTCTCTATCATGCCCCTGTAGGATTTCACTGGTTCTTTGCTGCTGGTCCACTGGTTCTGCCATTATATCTGAACTACTTTCTGATATGGCTCGGATGGGTACCTTCTCTGAGACTAGTACTTCTGTCAGGACTGCGTCTACTACTTCTGCGAGAATTACAGTCATAGAGCGAGTCATGGGTCGGCTTATACAACTAAAAAGAATGCATTGGCTAATCACGACTATACATGATTTACAAGATAGAATGCAGGAAATGAATTTTCATTGAATTCATGATTGAGTGTGTGAGTACAGGACAGTGACTCAAGAAAAGAAAAAGACTCAACCATAAGCAGGTCCATCAGAGATGGCAAAGTCAAGTGCCCGGGGTACGCTCTCGAGGTCCATGATCTGTTGTTGGAGGGATGTAATTTCAACCTCCATGTTTTCAATTGTTTTCGTAGCATTGAACATGCGGAATTCGAACTGTTGGATCCGATCGATCATCTCAACCTTTGCGCTATCCAGCTGTTC
Organism: Tetracentron sinense; assembly: GCA_015143295.1. NCBI lineage: Eukaryota > Viridiplantae > Streptophyta > Magnoliopsida > Trochodendrales > Trochodendraceae > Tetracentron > Tetracentron sinense. Next base: position 1,286,294 of record CM026553.1, on the reverse strand, counting down.
CTGGTAGAAGTGCAGCTGGGCCCTGACAACGGATGTCTCTTTGGCATCTCCCCTGCATCTCTTCTGAAGAGATTGGACTGTATGCTCAAACTATTCAACCTATTCCTACATGGCTTAGAGTTCGCGGTGCTGCTCCGCTTCCTATTGCCTGAATGCTCGTTGGGCCTTCCGTAGCCTCTTCTCTTTCTCCTGGATCTGTAATTGTCTTTCCAGGAAGATGTCTCTCCAGGGAACCACCATTTCAGTGATGGGTATGGTTCCACGTGATGAGGCTGAAACTGGTGTTGGCAGTTCCCTATGTGCGGGCATACCGGATGGAATGTCAGGGACTTCCACCCAAAGTTGGTATGCTGAATCAATTGGTGGTCCTATTGTAACCATAAAATCTGGCCATTGATCTCTCCTGGAGCTTTGCCAATCTACTTAGAAGTGGCAAGGGAGGTGTTCAGACTGCACTGTGAAATTGGCGACATCATTTTCCAGATTGTCTATCACCGGAATGCGCTGAGGGAGTCCAAACTGGTGGAAGACTCGGAGTGGTACATAGGCTACTGAGCCAGTGAGACCTACTAGGGCCATGCATCGCCTTTCTATTATGACAATGCATGGTAGCTGTCTGCGGACCAGGCACACGTATTCCCATGTAATTTGTTCCTCTATTAGGTTCTGGAGAAGCTAGTAGAGAGTTCTAGCGTCTGTAGTCACTGTCTGGCCCTGATTCTGATAAATCTTCCTAGGCAGGCTGTATACATCTCGGGGGACGTCGGGCACTGGTATGATGGTAGGCAAGTGAGATACCACCCATAAGTGTAATAGAGGTACACTGGCATGGAAGATGTCTTTTTTGTGTTCTAATGCCTGATTGAGAGCCTTGAGAAGCTCTGCAAGGATGATTGGGACGACTGTCTTGGAGTCCTGCATGTCTTCAATGATACCCACCAATACTGAATCGGCAAGGGTACGGCACTTGGGAAAGACCAGCTGGGACATGATGATCAATGTAAAGGCATTAAGACCTGGAAGTTCAGCTGTCAGGGAGTCAGGGTTCCACTTGGGCCGGTACCGTTTCTCAAGAAATTTTATAGGCACCAGTTCGTAAGTGCCTACAAGGAGGCAGACTTGATTTGTAAAAACCTTGAGAGGTCTGCCAAGAATGATGCCTTGTAGCGCGGTATTATGGCATCGCCTTCCATGGTTAGGTCAAGAATGTGTTGTATCTCTTCCAATGTTGGACACAGCTCGTTCTTACCAAAACGAAACACCATGTAGGATAGGTTCCAACATTGGATGGCTGCATTTAAAAGGCACCAGCCTGACTTAACCATGGACAGGTTTAGGGTGTTACCCATTCGATAGTACTGAGCCCAAGCGAGATACTGACTCGAAGTGAGGACCTCAATTGTATCATGGAGGGTTTTATCACATACCCCTGAGAGAGGAGGTGCACGAGCCGTGAAGGCTGACCATTTGACGGAACCATCTCCGAAGGACCTGCCATCTACCTGGACATATGTACAGATTGTGTAAGTGTACTGTGTATGCAAGATGTGAGGATGATGCAAGTAATGATGATGTACTTTTTTTTATTTTCATTTGGGTGTGTCAGGGTACATGTGATCCGATAGGGCAATCGGGCAGAGGTCCGGTATGCTTTGCCCGAATTGGTAGGAACTAGGGCCTATCAGGTCAAAGTATTGGATAGTTCTAATGAATACCTATTTGCCTAGGATTTGAACCTCATATGCTATGTAGGGATGCGGGATAGGATGTGTTTTATTATAAGCAGAAGTTTGGCTCATCACCTGCCCTTGAATGGGTGATTTTCCGAATAAAATGTGCCCGGGTAGTCAACCATGATTGAGGACGGGTATAGGGTTTAGGGTTTAGAGTATCCATCCAGGTGGGCTGCTTATAGACTATACCCTAGCCTAGGTTATATGTATGCATGCTAGGGTAATGCAAGTGTGTTCCTAGCAGGATGGGGGATAACTTACACCGTATATGTGACTCCCTTAAAAAGTGATGATTGGTACAAGCAGGAGCATTCAGAATCCTTCCCTGAGGGTAATCACCCAGCAAGAGTAACTCCACGACCGCCAAGACTTTTAAGCCTCTGCCACTAAAGATAATCATCTAGCGACCGTAAGCGTAATAAGTCTATCTAATGGGTTTATGTGTTGTTACACTACTATGTTATATATGTTATGCACAGTACAAAACGCACCTAAAAGGTATAAAGAATTAGTATTGGACTGAATTATAAGGCATTTGAATAATGTTGATGTTAATTTGACTTAGACCTAGGTTCCGGGTTGAACCTTGAGGCTAAGCCGATCTCCCCAGTAGAATCGCCAGAGCTGTGAGCACGGATTTTTACTCACTGGATTATGCTTAGAGTCGTCACTTATAATTCAGTAGGGATAAGTTTCCAGGTAATGGATATGCTCTTGGTCTGCTTAGAGGTCTATGTAAGAGGTTCGGTTAAGTCCGGGGAAGGTGTTAGGCACCCCGACACTTTCATTTTACAATGGTTCCCTACTTACTAGGTTTAAGTCATATTAACGTCAAGTTGTTAGTCAAATGTCTTAAGTTAAGTTTATACTAATCCAAGAAGGGAAAAGCAAAACTATGGTCGAACCCGGATTGGGTTGCCTACGTACTCACATTGGGGTGAGATCTGACCAAATGTAGTTCTAGCACATAAGCCCGTGCCGAGAATAATGGTGTGTATGTGTGCACCAAGGGTGGCTAATGGGCTAGTCTGGTAGACTAGGATTAAGTTGATCGAGGTTGGTCAAGTGCGTGGTTCAAGCCCGGTAGGCTTAGGGTTACTCTGGTAGACTAAGGTTTGGACCCATTAGGCCAAGAGATTGGGCCCTGGTAAGCCGAGGATAAGCCTGGTAGGCTTTGAGTTGGGCCCGGTAAGCTATGAATGGGCCCGGTAGGCCAAAAGGTAAGCCCTATAGGCTTTGGATTGGGCCCGGTAGGCCAAGATTGGTTTAACCGGAGTTAAACGGGTCTCACCATGGTTAAGATTGCTAACCATAGTTGGGCAAGGTCCAAGATTAGTTTTATAGTCTTTAAATGTTGTTTAATGCTTTTTAGGGATTTTGTCCCAAATTCCCCAAGGTTAAGTGGGGCTAACTATGGTTAAGACATGGCTTTAACTATAATTAGTCCGATTGACCATGATTAGACAACCTATCAAGTTGGATTTGGAATCACACTACCTTTTTAGATTTTTCTGGAATTTCTAAGATTTTTCAGGGTTTTAGTGGGCTTAATCATGGTTAATCCAAGTGTTAACCATAGTTAAGCTCATTTAACCGTGGTTAGGCTTTCTTACACAGTCAAAAATTGAAATTCTTTAATCTAAGGTTATTTTGGATTTTGTGTGATTTTTTGAGAATTTTCCAAGGTGGTTAGATCGGCTAACCATGGTTACTTCTTAACCAGAGATGGATTAACCCATGGTTAAGGTATGGGACAATCCGGAATGGGCCCAGGAATGTTTAGGCAAGGCCTAGGAGGCTTCCCACTAGGCCTGGGCCTCGGTCAGGCCCAGAAATACAGCAGTAAGAGAATGACAGTAATCTGTTTACTGTTATTCCAAACATTCCCTTGTTTGGAAAGGTAGTAGATAATCTACCTCCATAAAATGTTCTTTTTTTTTTACCGTGGTTTAGGTCTCTGTAACTCGGGTTAGGGGTGGACCCCTAGGGTCTTGGACCCACAGGGATGAAGAGGGGACTCCAAGGAAGAGAATGAGCCTGGGGTGGACCCCAGGGATGGCCTGTAGAAGGTCTCACAGTGGGCCAAAGATGGGTTGTTCACCATTACATAAAATCATGAATGGCGGTAGATGATCTACCGTCATTTATGATAGAGTTACTTCTGGTACATTTTAACCATGGTTAGGTTAAAGGGGAGGGCCAGCAAAGGTCATGATGGACTCAGACAGGTCTTGGGTGCCTGACCCACACCCTGGAATGGACCAGGGGTGCACCAAATGAGGGCCACAGGGGCTGCAATAGAAGCCTCCAGGAATGGCAATCTTCAGTTTACCACCATTCCTAGAAATTTTCAGAAATTAAATTTTCCCTACGGGGCTACTACTGGGGTCAATCTAGGGGTTCCCTCATGGTCTGAGGGACCTCTTGTGATGCTTGAACCAGGCTGAAGTGGTGCTATACCCTTGGGGGGTTCCCCACACCTATGAAGAATGTGGGGGAGACCACTACGATGGGTTTTAAAGCCAAAAAAAAATTAAGTCCCCTAGAAGGACCAGGGGCTCACATGAGAGTTAGACAAGGAGAAAAAGAGGGGAGGAGCGGGGCCCTACCCTGCTACTATTGTCTTCATCAAGATGGTGGCTCGCGGTGGTGGTGGCACACAGTGGTGGTGATGTACAGAGGCTGGGGGAGCTGGGGTAGTCCCAGGGGACTCCTAGGGATGCTAGGAGTGCTCACAAGGGAAGGAAAGGGGCTCAGGCCTTTGTTTTCGCAACAGGGGTTTGACTTGAGGTTTTTGTAGATCACAGAGAAGGTTGTGAGGGTCTCCCTTTTATAGGCCAGGGGTTGGGGACACCCCTGGTATTAAGACAGAGGTGGATGAGGCTGTAGGAGGTCGGAGAGGTCTCCCCAGAAGCGTGCTTGAGCTCGCAGGGGATGGGTGTGTTGCTGGTATACGTTACATGGAATGGTGGTAATATATTTACTGCCATTCCCAAACCTATGTAAATTGAAATACCGGTGAAGACATTACCGCCAAAGATGGGTTTTGCCCAACAGGCCCTTGGCCCAGGCAGGCATACGATAAGGGGGTGTGGATTTTGAATTTTGGGCTTGTGCTTGGGCCCAGGCTGAGGCATTAGACCCTAGAGGGTTTTTAGGCTTTGGAGTTTAAGCCCTAAGGACTTAAGGCTTGGCTAGGGCTTGACTTAGATTAGGGTTTTTCTAGGTTTTGACTAGGGTTGGGTCCTAGGGTTTGGCTAGGTTTAGCTAAGGTTAACTAGGGGTCTTCTTAGAGTTAGGTTCTAGGGTTAGGCTAGGATTCACCAAAGGTTAAGGGTTTAACTAGGATTAAATCCTTAGGTTTGACTAGGGTGATACCTAGGGTTTGCTAGGGTTTTAAGGGTCAATTAGGATTTGGATTAGGGTCTACCTAGGACTACTAGGGTTTGGATTAGGGTCTACTTTGGGCTACTAGGGTTTAGCTGTGGATAATCATGGTTAAAATTCTTAACCATGGTTAGGGCAAAGGTGTAAAAATTGGGTGCTTACAGCTGCCCCTCTTTGCCGGAGAATTCCATGATAACAATTGAACGATAATGACTGAAATCATCCTATTTTTACACTGGGATTAGATTTTGGGGAATACAGCAAGATGTGTGCTATGCAAGCGGTGAGTACCATGAAGAGATTAGGGTCACTACTGGGGAGTAGCGAGTAGTTGGGGAAGAAAATGAATGCAGAGATGGCGTAGCTCGGAGGCATTGAACCAAAAGAAGGTGTTGCTCGGAAGCAGCAACCGGATTGTTCGAAACAGTGTTTCCTGAGGAGGGATTGGACATGCAAGGTGCCGACAAAGTGTGTTATGTTGGCGCTCACCTAGGTTATCGAGGACAAACAAGGTGTCACAAAGAGGACATACTGGTGGTGTACACTGTAAAAGTACACACGGGATGTCAGGCATACAAGGTGTTGACAAAGAGGACATGGTGGTGTACACCATAAATGTATACATGGGATGTCGAGGATACCTGGGGGTGTCACAAAAGAGGGCATGTTGGTGGTGTACACTGTAAAGGTACACGCGGGATGTCGAGGATATACGGAGGTGTCACAAAGAGGACATGCTAGTGGTATACACTGTAAAGGTACACACGGGATGTCGAGGACACACAAAAGTGTCACAAAAGAGGACATACTGGTAGTGTACACTGTAAAGGTACACACGGGATGTTGAGGACACACGGGGGTGTCACAAAAGAGGGCATGCTGGTGGTGTACACTGTAAAGGTACACACGGGGATGTCGAGGATACACAGGGGTGTCACAAATGGGACATGCTAGCGGTGTACACTGTAAAGGTACACACGGGATGTCGAGAACACATGAGGGTGTCACAAAAGAGGACATGCTGGTGGTGTATACTATAAAGGTACACATGGGACTCGATGACACACGGGGGTGTCACAAAGGAGACATGCTAGTAGTGTACACTGTAAAGGTACACACGGAATGGTGAGGGCACACGGGGTGTCACAAAAGAGGACATGCTGGTGGTGTACATTATAAAGGTACACACGGGATATCGAGGACACACGAGGGTGTCGAAATGGTTTGAGGTATGATGCCGGATTTGATATTGATATGGCCGAGAGGCACTAATTTTGATCGAGTTGAGATGATGCTGAAGAGTTTTGCCACGCAGGGTGTGACACTATGCAGATTGACGTCATGCAAGGGGTGTCATGCAGGGAATGAAGGCGAGGATGTTTTCCCATGACTCTGTTGACTGCGACTTGTTGGAGGGGAGCGGTGATAGCTTCTTCTACTTTGCTTGCCGGAATTGCTTGGTGCAGGTTAGTACCAATGGATTTTGACACCAAAAGTTGCTTTTGAAAAATCTTGTTTTAGAAAAAAGTGTAGAAATTCTTTTGTAAATATTTTTGCTTCTGACAGAAAAATGCTTAGTTAGCTTTTAGATTTGCCAGTAAATCGCCTTTATTCAAGGCTTAAGGGGAGTTGTAGGTTGTTCTTTCACTCTTGGAGAGTAAAGTATGACTTAAAGCAGGATGCTGCCGGGGATAGCTAGGTATATCCAAATGCCGTTACAAGCTAGCGACCATGGCTGAGGAGAAGCTTTCTGATGGGCTTTAGAAGCTTCTGAACTTTTGCTAGGGAAGAATATTGTTGATGACCATTAGAGGCTCTTGCTAGGGATCCGCTAGAGATTTGAAGATCATTCGCAGTAGGAGATCTTCTGGGGAGTGGGCTTTTGCTGTGGGCCACTATCGAGGAATTTTTGTGGTGTTCCTATTTGCTGAGGACGCCACTTTTGGGGGATAATTTGGGGAGTTTGGTAAGCTTGATTTCTACCGAATTCTATTACCGAACTGATTTTTAGCTTTTCTCCCTTTTTTACCCTTGGAATTACCAAGTCTTGGGATTCACACAATTTTTGCGCAATGAGGCCGTTGCCGGTTTTCCTCATGCCTGCGAAGCTAAAGATTTTTGTCCCTTTTTTGCCCTTAGTCACAAGACTAAGTCTGGGGTCGCGTAATTTTTACGCAATGAGGCCGTTGCCGATTTTCACTCATGCCCTGCGATTTGTTTGGAAAAGTTGGTCTTCTCCCGTCATTGCCCTGAATGGCACTCCTCTAGGGATTATAAGGACTATATTCCTATTGAGGATGTAGGTGTGATACTGTACTTGCACTCATAGTCTCTAGAGAATCTAGAAGGACTTAGAGTAGGACAAAACGTAGGCTACGGGACCGAAGTTTGGGATACCCTGGAGTTGTAGTTGATTTGCACTCCCTTGGAGGATTTTTTTTTTTTTTTTTGGGCTCCACTAGAGGATTACCCTTTCTGGTAAGGGTTGACTTTTGGGGATTCTTCCCTATTTGAGGGTGAGGTTGACTCTTCTGGGGAGAGTTTAATTCCACTGGGGAAAAGATTTGGGAGAAGCGAATTCTATGGGGGATAAACCCGGAGAGATTGTTTTGCTCGGGGTTCTCTGACTTTTGTGAATGTTTCGACTTCTATTTTGAGATTTCCCTTTATAAAAATTTTGTATACTTTGGTATCGACTCTATCGAGGAAGTTAGGAGAGTTGGACTCTGTATGGGGAGGAGCTTGACTCTGCAGGGAGACCTTTTTTAGAGATTTTGACTCTACTGGGGAAAGATTGACCTTACGTGGAAAGTCGGGGGAGGTGTGATCCACTTTTAGCTACCGCACCTGTTTTGTCAAGTTGCCTACGTATCCTTTGCAGGATCAGGTCATGACGTAGTTCAAACAGATTTGGCACAGTTTGATGAGGAAGGGTGTCCCTGGAAGGTTTTTGTGAAAAAAAGGTTGTTATGCTCAAAGGGGCTAACTAGCGGATTTCATTATTTTTTGTAAAAGGGTTTACATTGTTGGGGGTGAGGAGTGTGCCAAGGATGGCCTCCTGTCATTTCCCGGAGAAACTAAGAGTATAAAGCGCCTATCAGATCTAGACCCTAAGCATAATATCTTTTGACTTTGTCCATATTGACGGGCTCTGGGAGGTCTTTGTCGTCCATACGTCTGAGTCGAAGGGCGCCGCCAGAGAATTTATCTCGGATGACGTATGGGCCTTCACAATTGGGAGTGAACTTGCCCCTTAGGTCAGGGCGGTTCGGCAACATTTTTCGGAGAACCAGGTCACCGATCTCAATGCTTCGAGGCTTAATCTTCTTGTTGAATGCCCTAACCATACGCCTCTAATAGGCCTGAGTGGTTGATGGCTTTCAGTCGCCGCTCTTTGATCAGATTTAGTTGCTAATATCGGGTCTATGCCCATTCTGTTTTGAGATATCTGCTTCCATTAACACCCGGAGTGATGGAATCTCTACTTCGATGGGGAGGACTGCTTCCATACCATAGGCCAAAGAGAATGGTGTTGCCCCGGTTGAGGTTCTGATGGACGTTCTGTAGGCCATGAGTGCATATGGGAGCATCTCATGCCAGGCAGAATAGTTGTTTGCCATCTTCTCAATGATCTTTTGCAGGTTCTTGTTGGCTGCTTCCACTGCACTGTTAGTCTGAGGCCTATATGGTGCGGAGTTGTGATGTTGATTCTTGAATTTCTGGCAGAGATCAGTCAATCCTCTTATTGCAAAAGTTGAGAGCATTGTCTGTTACAATCTTGTATGTGACACTATATCGGGAAATGATGTCCTATTTAATAAAATGTTGGACCACAGAGGCTGTGATATCGGCATAAGAGGCTAACTCGACCCATTTTGTAAAGTAATCGATTGTAACCAGGATGAATTGATAACCGTTAGATGCTTTCAGAGTTATGGGTCAGATGACGTCGATACCCCAAGCTGAGAATGGCCAAGGAACAGTTAGGTTGTGGAGCCTTATCGGTGGTGCATTGATCTTATCAGCATAGATCTGGCACTGATGGCACTTCTATATGTGCTTTCAACAATCGGCTTCCATGGTAGACCAATAACAGCCTAGCCAGAAGATTTTCTTAGATAGCATCAAACCGTTCATATGTGAGCCGCAAGTTCTTCCGTGAACTTCTTCGACTACCTGTGCTGCTTCACTGGTGTCAATGCATCTGAGCCAGATTAGGTTTGACGATCTTTTGTACAAGACTCTCCCTGAGAGGACAAACTGAATAGCTAGTCTTCGGATTGTCCGACGGTTTGTTTCGGTAGCATCGAGAGAGAATGTCCCACCCTCGAGGTACTGCTTGATTTCTGCATACCAAGGCTTATTATCTGACACTTCTTTGATCTGAAGACAGTAGGCAGGCTTGTCCTATTGTTGAATTTCAACCGGCCAGAGCATGATGCCCTTGGGGATCTGTACCATGGAAGTTAGAGTGGCCAGTGCATCGGCAAATCTGTTGTGGTTCCTGGGTCTGTGGTTGAAGCTGATTCTTCTGAATTGCATGATTACCACGTTGAGATAGGCCAAGTATGGGACTAGCCTTGCCTCTCGGATGGCCCAAGATTCATTTTCCTGACAGATTGCCAAGAACAAGTCTCTGTAGACGTCTATCTCTTCAATCCTGATGCCTAGGGCTTCTTTCAGACCAGCTATGCATGCCTCATATTCTACTTCGTTGTTTGAGCATCTGAATTTCAGCTTGACTGAGATGAGGAGGTGTGCTCCCTTAGGTGAGATCAGGACTGCTCCTGCCCCGTGCCCATGGTTGTTGGCAGCTCCATCAAAGTACAGCTCCCAGCTGAGGTATTCTTGTTCTTCGGCTTCTGTGTATAGGATGGCTTCGTCAGGAAACTGATCATGTACGAACACAAAGTCCTGTGCTAGACTGTGGGCTAGGTGATCTGTTATCACCTGCCCCTTGATTGACTTCTGAGTCATGTACGTGATGTCGAATTTAGACAACATTATAAGCCATCGGGCAGTCCTTCCGGTAGTAGCTGGCTTTTCCAGTAAGTACTTGAGTGGATCCATCTGGGATACCTGGATTACCGGATAGGAAAGCAGATAGTGTCGAAGGTGCTGAGTTGCCCAGACTAATGCCAAACAAGTTTTCTCAAGAGGGTTATACCTTTCTTCATAATCTAGCAGACACTTACTGATGTAGTAAATGGCTTGCTCTGTTCTACCTGTCTCGCATGTTGTGTCAGGACGCACCTCGTGGAGGTTTCTTGTACAGAGATGTAGAGCAGTAGGGGCCGTCTCGATGTAGGGGCACAAGTACTGGAGCATGTAGGAGATACCGTTTTATTCTGTCAAAGGCTTCCTGACACTCGTCTATCCAAACCGTGGGTACAGTCTTCCGGAGAAGCTTGAAGATTGGCTCGTATATCGGAGTGAGCTAAGAGATGAATCGGCTGATGTACTGAATTCTGCCCAGGAATCCGTAGATTTCCTTTTCAATCTGGGGTGTCAGGATTTCGATGATAGCCTTAACTTTGGCTAGATCAATCTCGATGCTTCTTTTGCTAACTATGAAGTCGAGGAGCTTTCTTGATGAGGCTCCAAAGACATATTTAGCTGGATTCAATCTCTAAGGCCAAACTCTCTAAGTCTGTCACAGAGTTTCTTCAAATCTTCCGGCTGTTACCTGGCAGTAGGCGATTTGACGATCCTTTCATCAATATAAACTTCAGTTGTCTTGTGAATCATGTCGTGAAACAACGCAGTTATGTCCCTCTGGTAGGTTGCCCCTGCATTTTTGAGTCCAAAACACATTACCTTGTAGCAGAACATGCCCCAAGGTGTGATAAATGAGGTTTTCTCCATGTCCTCTTCTGCCATTTTGATCTGGTTGTATTCGGAGAAACCATCCATGAACGAGAGTCTCGGCCCTGTGATGTTGTCGACCAGGATGTCGATGTGTGGGAGCGGGAAGTTGTCCTTGGGGCTCGCTTTGTTCAGGATCCGGTAGTCGATGCACATCCAGACTTTACCATCCTTCTTGGGTACGAGCATGATGTTGGCCAACCATTCAGGATAGGTTGCTACTACCAGGAAGCCTGTATTGATCTGCTTTTCTACCTCCTTTTTGACTTTCTGTGACCATTCGGGTCTCATCCATCTCAGTTTCTGGTTAACTGGTCTGACATTAGGGTTCAAGGGCAGTCTGTGTACCACCAATATTGGGTCCAGGCTGGGCATGTCTGCATATGATATGGTGAAGACGTCACTGTAGCTATTCAGAAAGCTGATCATGTCCGTTCTCTATTGAGGGCTCATGCTTGTGCTGATTTTGACTAGCTAGGGAGTACCTGTAGAGCCCCGGACCTTTTCACATTTTATGCATGACATTTTCGTTGCCATTTTGCCTTTAAAGAGGTATAATTAATAAATAAGGAAGAAATTGGAAATTTCGAAACGTCTGAAATGTTCCTTTTCGAAGTACGAACCCAACGCAAGTTGAATCGTCAAAATCGAACGAACGAGTCAAAAGATATGGCCAAAACAGTCTGGACCTGTAGGCAATCGTAGCTCGGAAGGCACTAAGGACGTAGCTCGGAAGGCACTAAGGACGTAGCTCTGACAACGTGCTCTGATAAGGCACAGACAACGCATAGATAACGTGCTCTGACAACATGCTCTGACAACGTGCTCTGATAAGGCACAGACAACGCATAGACAACGTATACGTTGTGCATCCGTCGCGCAGCAGACAACGTGTACGTTGTACAGCAAACAATGTGTACGTTGTACAGCTCACGACGGGCACATTGTACATAAGACAACGGAGAACGAGCTCAGCACTATGCACAACACAAAGTGACAACGGGTTCGGCACCCTTCACAGCACAACGTGTTTGGCACTATTCACAGCACAACGTGTTTGGCACTATTCACAGCACAACGTGTTCGGCACTGTTCACAGCACAACGTGTTCGGCACTGTTCACAGCACAACGTGTTTGGCACTATTCACAGCACAACGTGTTTGGCACTATTCACAGCACAACGTGTTCGACACTCGTGTTTTTGCAAAAATTTCAGTAAGGGTAGTATGCTCTTTTGGTCGGTTCACTCTTACCTTAAGAGTTTAACCCGAGCCTTTAGGGCTCATTCTCAACACTTAGAGGATTTGGGGGATTAGAAGAGAGGAGAAAGGGTTTCCTAAGCTAGGGTTTTGCTTTTGGAGAAGAATCAAAGGGGTTTTGAGACCCTAGATCACTTCAAGTCCGGTTTTTCTCCAAGATCACGGCTCAAGCACTCGTGGAGAGCGTTCCCCAAACTAGGGCAGCACCTCACGGTCGTTTTTGGAAGGGGTTTCTTCCTCATTTCTTCAAGGTCGGTACTTCTTACTACCCTCCTAGTTATAGTTCCTCTTTTCCCTTATTTCTTTTGATTTTCTTTCATTTACACATGTGCTATGAGATGGATGGTTGTGAATGGTGAATGGTGAATGGTGAATGGAGATGGAATGGGCGATTGGATGCCAATGGTTGTGTTGTGATGATTAAATGGGGAGGGCATTGTTCCAATAATGAACATACATGCATGATCTGAGTAAAACTCATCTAGAAAAGCATGTTGTAGGGTAAATGAATAATGAATACACCATGTTTGATGAAATGCCAAGGTGAATAAAGTGAGTGGTAAATTAGGAAATGCATGCCTAATAAATTATGGATATTGCTAGGGCCTATGATAGTGTGTTTCTTGCTTTCCCTAAATGATATGAATATTACATTGCTCAATCATTGATGTTATATGTGTTGTGAAATTACCCAAATGTTATATTTAAATTTAAATGCAAGTATGTACACGGTTCCCACGAGCACGGCATGCATGACATGATTTATCGAGGTTTTCAAGAACATGGTTAGAGGTGGGACATATCCTACGATATGTTTTACCTCGCTTTTCACAAGAAAACAAGAACCAACATTCCACAAGGGGTCTCCCCTCACTCACAAGTGCATATCATGAAGAAGGGCCTCCCTTCCCTCGCAAGTACATACATATCATGAAGAAGGGTCTCCCTTCCCTCGCAAGTGCATTGCATAAAGAAGGGTCTCCCTTCCCTCTCAAAGCATCTCTCAAGCGCATCTCACAAGGATATCTCACAAGTGTATCTCGCAAGTTACATGATCACAAGCAAGCACGCATGACATGCATGACATGACACGTCCGACACGCTCGACAAGATCAAGTAAGACAAACACGACAAGCTTTCAAGTACGAAAAGATATTTCAAGCCAAGTCAAGTGCACGAGGTTTTCAAGAGGTTTTATCGACTTTCTACGAAATACAAGCATGATTATAAATTGCTTTACTTCCTTGTATGATATGAATTGTTTCCGTCTAACATATATGAATTGCTCCTGATTTATGTATTTCCATTTTTATGCTATAACTATTAGTTAGTATTTGGTACCCGCTGAGTATTCCATGCTCAGCCGTACTTCTCATGTCGGCAGGTTCTGAGGGAGCTGCTGCTCCATTTGATGTTTGTGCTCCTGGTCCATGGGTGGAAGAGGAGTACGTCGAGGAACCTTTGGAGGAACCTCCAATAGAGGGTTACCATTAGGTGGTTGTAGATTCTGAGTGGATTAGCTGTGGGTGAGCATGAGTGATTATATCCATGTATTTTGGCGGGCATGTCCGCACTTTTTTTGTTTCGATTTCTTTGTATTAAACTTGGACCATGTGTATATACTTAGAGGTTGTTAGACTTCCGCTGTGTTTTATAGTTATGTTTCCGCTGTCATCCTCTATTGTATATGCTCTGTGGGTTTTTGCAGGTTGGTTTGTCAAGCAAGTCATGTAAGCCATGATTAGTCGTCCAAAGTTCACTCTAACTCCTAGGGTGGGTTTTGGGTCGCGACAGTACCCTTGGAACCAAGGTTGATGGTCTCAGTGTCCTCGATGTTGGACTACAGGATCCCTTCACTGCATTCTGGAAGATCCAGAAGCTCTTGAGGCGGTTCTTCTTCCTGCTTTGAGTCATACTCAACTTCCAAAAGCTCAAGGAGGGTTTCAGGGGTAGCCTTAGTACAGATGATTTCCTTACAAAACATTTAGCTAAGTTTAGCATGCATATGTTTTTTGTTTTTTACTTTTGTGGCTTTAATACACTAGGCCTTCTAAGGAAAGATTCTGTGTGATTTCGTCATCAGCCAAGATGTTTGTGCAAAACATGTTTTTGAGTCAAAATCAGATTTCATCTATAAAAATAATATGATTGTTGTTTACAAAAGTTGACTCAAAACAAACAAAGAGGCCGACAGTGGCCTGACATTTGGATTTTACAAACAGGAGCAAAGAGAGAATAGGAGGAGAAGGGTGATGCTTCTTCACTGCTTAGTCTGACCGACCTGTCCTGCACTGCGGCTGCCCCGGCCCTGGCTGGCTTTAATTGTGAGAGCCTCAGTCCACCAACTGATTAGTGGCTGGCAACTGGATGACTCTTCAGTGCTGTTGAAAAGGGTGCAAACCTGCTCTCCCGCTGGATATTCTACTTCAGTAACATCTTCGACAATCAGCTCGTCGAATATTTTGGTCATGCAGAAAACCTCTGGATCTGAAATCCATGAAGATTCGGTATTGGGCTGGGGTGTTAAGGCAACTGGTGCAGTGGATGTGTCAGGGTAGAACCGGAAGGTTCCAACTGGGAAAGTTACAGATATGTGGGGTCGGGGTTCAGGTTTTACTGACCGGCTGTTTTTCCGTGATAACTTTGCGAGATAGTCCTCATATGTGGGCCTATAACCCAATCTGAAAGGTGTTGTGTAGCACGAAGGTACATATCTTTTCCTCATCCCTTGGTTTCTGGCTCTTAGGCCTACCCCGGGCTGATAATTCATCTTGGCCATCATCCTGACAAATGGTGGAAGCTACTTCTTGTTCTGTTCTTCTATCTGGGTGATAGAACTGATCTGCTCGAATTGATAAGTCATGAAGGCAGTGCCCTACCCTAGCTTCTGGATGTCTTCGAAAGAACTCGCCAGTTCCTCTGATGGGATCACGAACAAGTGGTCATCTTGGATAAACTTGATTCTCTAGTGGAGAGAAAAGAGAATGGCTCCGACCACATGGATCCACGGCCTCCCGAAGAGCAAAGTAAATGAGGCAGGCACATTTACGACTTGGAAGTTTGTACTGAACTGAGCATGTCCGACCCCGATGGTCAGATCGATATCGCCCAAATTTTACCTTGTTAAGTTATCAAAAGCCCTGATCGTCATGGGTCTCTTCTTCACTTGACTGAGATCCATACCCAAGTTTTGCAATGTTGATAGGGTGCAGACGTTTAAGCCAGAGCCGTTGTCGATTAGCACTGATGATAGAGTTCTGTTCATGCATTACACTGCTATGTAAAGGGCCCGAGTATGGTCCCTGTCACCGTCCGGTATCTCTTCTTCTGTAAAGGAGATAACTCTAGGCTCTAATACTTGCCCCACCATATGCCCTAGCTTTTCGGGCGTGATGTCTAGTGTGATGTGGGCGCTGTTAAATACTCGGAGGAGTTGCTTCCGATGATGCTCGGAATTCAGAAGGAGACCCAAGATGAAAATTTATGGTAGGACTTTACTCAACTACTGAGTTATGTTGAATTCTTCCGCTTTTTCCAAGATTTTCAACAGAACTGCAGAGTCTGCTGCTTCCTTTTCAGTGTCTTATACCCTTACTTTTTCTGTCTCTTTCCCTTTCCCTTTCGCCTTTGCCAGCTCAACTGCCAACAGTTGATACACCCGGCTTGATCGGGTGAGATTGGCTATACTTTCACTCTCAATGATGAGAGAGCAAGGAGCGGGTACATGGTTGAGGGTAAAAAGTTGTGAAGGGATGTAAGGGATCCTGACAGGCCAGTAGAAGTAGAGGCTTGGGCTGGAGTCGTGGGCCAATTGGCGGGATAGAGGATTGTGTAAACAATCTGTTCTTCGTCTGATTTAAGAGCGGGGATCTGTACTGGGGCCTGGATGGCCTTGATATTTGACTGGGGAAGAGGGATGATAACCGGAGGTCGGTAAGAGAGTCTGATGATGCCGTCATCAACTGCAAGTGCAAGAGGTCTTGGCTGCCCTGCCCCGGGCTCTTTCCACTGTATAAAATTGACTTGGTTGTTGTGTGGGGGTAGTGGTGCCTGGTTGATGCTGGTATTGCCAGGGGCCAGCTCAACCTTGCCCTCATCCAGAAGATCCTGGATGGCGCACTTTAGGCCGATGCAATAGTTGGTTGCATGGCCCGAACCACTATGAAATGCGCAGTGTTGATTGACATCATAGTTTTTGTTTCTCTTGTCTAGCAGTAAGAGGGGAGTAGGGCCTCTCAAGGCGAGAAGACCCTGCTTGACAGTTTTGCCCCTAGTTAGGTCAGACTGGCCAAGTGTTTCTGACAGTCGGCTGCGGCTGAGCTGCTGGAGCTGGTAGTCTAATGGGTGCTGAAGAAACCACCATATATACACTTTCTTTCTCTGGTCACAGGGACCACTATTCCTGCCAGTTGAGGCTATTGCTTTGGGGGGATCAAGCCTAAACGGGAGTGGATGGCCCCACTTTTGATGGCAGTCTCTATGTGGGCACCTCTTTTGAAGATGGTGCCAGAATCTACCACTGGTAGTGTTACCATGAGTGGAGTAGGGTTGCTTCAAGGTGCCATGAATATGCTGGCCAATTCCTCCTTATAGATAGGAGTAGGAATTTTAGCTGCTATTTCTCTCCATCGGGTGGCGTATTCCAGGAATGATTCATTGTTGCGCTGGCTCATTTGTTCGAGATGGCTCCTCTGTGGTCGGAGCTTCTGGTTAAAGAAATACTATTTCACGAAGCTATCCATGGTATCCTACCAAGTCTTGACCCTCTGTTTGTCTACAAACATCTACCAAGTGAAAGCTGCCCCCTTCAAGCTCTTCTGAAACTACTGTATTATAAGAAGCTGGTTCATATTGTGTAGAAACATGTCCCTAGGTATAGCTGTAGGTGTTGCTTCGGGCAGCCCGAACTATCGTATTTATCAAAGTCTACCACTTTGAAGCCTGCAGGAACGGCATCTCCTGATGAGAACGTCAGGTCCTCTAAAGACAGACTGGTGCTGGTAAATGCACCCTTCATCCGTCTCACCTCCTCTTTCATCTGTTTGATCTCCTTATGCTGATCACAAAGAGATGGTGTGTAGGGTCCGAGGATGACGGTCTATCTTGGTTGATGTGTGAGGCCTTGGGCTACTCCGCCCCATCAAATTACTCGTACTCCATGTCACCTCCACCTGTAACGGGACCGGGGTTAAGGATGACAATCGGAATATGGTGAGGCTCAGGGATAGGTTGTTTGGTCGATTCGCCAGTCGGGATCCCGGAAGAGGGTTCATCAGTTTAGGTTATAATTAGAATCTTCAAGGATATCAAAACACTGTCAAGTTTTGCTTGTATGGCCGCTAAGTCCTTGTCATGCGCCTGTAGGATTTCGCTGGTTCTTTTATGCTGGTCCGTTGGTTCTGCCATTATATCTGAACTGCTTTCTGATTCGACTCAGATGGGTACCTGCTCTGAGACTGGTACTTCTGTCAGGACTACCTCTGCTACTTCTACGAGAATTACAGTCATAGAGTGAGTCATGGGTCGACTCATGTAACTAAAAAGAATGCAATGGCTAATCACGATTATGCATGATTTGCAAGACAGAATACAGGAAATGATTTTTCATTGAATGCATGATTGAGTATGTGAGTACGGGACAGTGACTCAAGAAAAGAAAAAGACATAACCCTAAGCGGGTCCGTCAGGGATGGCAAAGTCAAGTGGTCGGGGCACGCCCTCGAGGTCCATGATCTGTTGTTGGACGGATGTGATTTCAACCTCCATGTTTTCAATTGTGTCCATAGCATTGAACATGCGGATCCCAACTGTCGGATCCGACCAATCATCTCAACCTTTACGTGTTGTCCAGCTGTTCCTGGTAGAAGTGTAGCTGGGCGGGCCCTGACAACAGATGTCTCTTTGGCATCTCCCCTGTGTCTCTTCTGAAGAGATTAGACTGTATGCTCAAGTTGTTCAACCTGTTCCTGCATGGCTTCGAGTTCGCAGTATTGTTCCACTTCCTATTGCCTGAATGCTCGTTGGGCCTTCCGTAACCTCTTCTGTAGAGCCCCTGACCTTTTCACATTTAATGCATGACACTTTCGTTGCCATTTTACCTTTAAAGAGGTATAATTAATAAATAAGGAAGAAATTGGAAATTCCGAAACGTCAGAAATGTTCCTTTTCGAAGTACGAACCCAACGCAAGTTGAATCGTCAAAATCCGACGAGCAAGTCAAAAGATATGGCCAAAACGGTCTGGACCTGCAGGCAACCGATCGCTCGGTCCATAGAGCGATCGATCGGTCCAAAACCGATCGATCGGTAGCTATCGACTGGTCAAGATTTTTGTATGGGGAAATTTTCCAGAGAGTTGATTTTTGGTCGAGAGCTCGGTCAACACACCGATCGCTCGGTAGGCAACCGATCGATCGGTCATTAACACCGATCGCTCGGTACTCGCATTTTTGCAGAAATTTTAGTAAGGGTATTATGGTCTTTTGGTCGGTTTACTCTTACCTTAAGAGTCTTGCCCGAGCCTTTAGGGCATCATTCGACACTTAGAGAGTTTGAGAGAATAGGAGAAAGGGGAGAAGGCGATTCCAACCTAGGGCTTGTCTTTGGAAGAGAAATCAAAGGGGTTTTGAGACCCTAGATCACTTCAAGTCCGGCTTTTCTCCAAGATCACGGCTCAAGCACCCGTGGAGAGCGTTCCCTAAGCTAGGGCAGCACCTCACGGTCGTTTTTGGAAGGGGTTTCTTCCTCATTGTTCAAGGTCGGTACTTCTTGCTACCCTCCTAGTTATAGTTCTTTTTTTCCTTTATTCTTCTTTGTGTTCCTTTATACATTCATGTATGATGAGATGGGTTGTGAATGGTGAATGGTGAATGGTGAATGGAGATGAATGTGGGCGATTGGATGCCGTGTGTATTGATGTGATGGATGAATGGGGAGGGCATTGTACCCATAATGAACATACATATGTGATGTGAGTAAAACCCACCTAGAAAAGCATGTTGTAGGGTTAATAAACAATGAATGCACCATGTTTGATGAAATGCCAGGATGAATAAAATGAATAATAAATTAAGAAATTGCATGTTTAAGGTTTATGGAAATTGCTAGGGTCATGATAGTGTGATTGTTCGCTTTTCCCTAAATGATATGAATACTAAATTGCTCAAATCATTGATGTTATGTGTTATGAATTACTCAAATGCCATATTTAATTCCAAATGCACGTATGCACACGACCTCACGAGCACGCATACATGACATGATTTACCGAGGTTTTCAAGAATGGGATTTAGAGGTGGGGCATATCCTATGATATGTTTTACCTCGCTTTTGGCAAGGACAAGACAGTCATACATTTTCATAAGAAGGGTCTCCCTTCCCTCGCAAGTGCATACATATCATAAGAAGGGTCTCCCTTCCCTCGCAAGTGCATCTCACAAGGACATCTCACAAGTGAATCTCACAAGTGGAAGGACAAGCATGAGCATTCTAGGAAGAAGGGTCTCCCTTCCCGCACAAGTAGTTTACTCTTCCGAGTAGGCATGACATGACATAGCATGACAAGCATGAGCATTCTAGGAAGAAGGGTCTCCCTTCCCTCACAAGTAGATTACTTTTCAGAACAAGCAAGCATGATACACGTATGATACAAGCATGACACGCATGACACGGTAGACAAGGTTTCAAGCATAAAAAGGATAATTTCAGTCAAGTCAAGTGCACAAGATTTCAAGGGTTTTACCGGCTTTCATGAATGCAACATGATGAATTATATTGCTTTACTTTATTGTCATGATATGAATCATTCCTGCTTTATATGCGTGAATTGTTTCCTGCTTTATGTATGCTATCCGTATGCTATGACTGTTGGTTAGTGCTTAGTACCCGCTGAGTATTCCATGCTCAGCCGTACTTCTTATGTCGGCAGGTTCTGAGGGAGCTGCTGCTCCATTTGATGTTTGTGCTCCTGGTCCATGGGTGGAGGAGGAGTACGTCGAGGAGCCTTTGGAGGAACCTCCCGTAGAGGGTTATCAGTAGGTGGTGTTAGATTCTGAGTGGATTAGCTGTGGGTGAGCATGAGTGATTATATCCATGTATTTTGGCGGGCATGTCCGCACTTTCTTTGTTTTGATTTCTTTGTATTAAACTTGGACCATGTGTATATACTTAGAGGTTTTTAGACTTCCGCTGTGTTTTATAGTTATGTTTCCGCTGTCATCCTCTATTGTATATGCTCTGTGGGTTTTTGCAGGTTGGTTTGTCAAGCAAGTCATGTAAGCCATGATTAGTCGTCCAAAGTTCACTCTAACTCCTAGGGTAGGTTTTGGGTCGCGACATCTTCTCTTTCTCCTGGATCTGTAACTGCCTTTCTAGGAAGATGTCTCTCCAAGGAACCACCATTTCAGTGATAGGTATGGTTCCTCGTGCTGGGGCTGAAACTGGTGTTAGCAGTTCCCTGGGTGCAAGCATACCGGATGGAATGTCAAGGTCTTCTACCCATAACCAGCATGCTGAATCAGTTGGTTCTCCTGTTGTAACCACGAATCTGGCCATTGATCTATCCTAGAGCTTCGTCAATCTACTTGGAAGCGGCAAGTGAGGCGTTTAGATTGCACTATAAATTTGGCGACATCATTTTCCAGATTGTCTATCACCGAAATGCGCTGAGGGAGTCCAAACTGACGGAGGACTCGGAATGGTACGTACGTTATTGAGCCGATGAGACCTGCCAAGACCATACATCGCCTTCCTGTTATGACAACGTGTGGTAGCTGTCTGCAGATCAGCCACACGTATTCCCATGTAATTTGTTCCTCTGTTAGGTTCTGGAAAAGCCAGTTGAGATTTCTGACGTCTATGGTCACTATCTGGCCCTGAGAAGCTCCACAAGGATCTAATACCTGATTGAGAGACCTGAGAAGCTCCACAAGGATGATCGGGACGACTATCTTGGAGTATTGCATGTCTTCAATAATCCCCACCAATACTGAGTCGACGAGGGTGCAGTACTTAGGAAAGATCAGCTGGGACATGATGATTAGTATAAAGGCATTGAGACCCGGAAGTTCAGCTGTCAGGGAGTCAGGGTTCCACTTGGGCCGATACCGTTTCTCAAGAAATTTTATAGACACCCGTTCGTAAGTGCCGCTAGTATCGTGCTGTAAGGAGGCAGGGTTGATTTGTAAAAACCTTGAGAGGTCTGCCTGGAATGATGCCTTGTAGCGTGGTACTATGACATTGCCTTCCATGGTTAGGCCGAGAATGCAATGTATCTCTTCCAATATTGTACACATCTCGTTTTTACCAAAACGAAACACCATGTAGGACGGGTTGCAACACTGGATGGCTGCATTTTAAGAGGCGCCAGTCTGGCATAACCATGGACAGGTATAGGGTGTTACCCATTCGATAGTACTGAGCCCAAGCGAGACGCTGACTCGGAGTGAGGACCTCAATTGTATCATTGAAGGTTTTATCACATGCCCCCTGGGAGAGGAGGTGCACGGGCCGTGAAGGCTGACCATTTGACGGAACCATCTCTAAAGGACCTGTCATCTACCTGGACATATGTACAAACCATGTAAGTGTACTGTGTATACAAGATGCATGGATGATGCAAGTAATGATGATGTAATTTTTTTTTCATTTGGGTGTGACAAGGCACACGTGAATCGATAGGGCAATCGGACAGAGGTCCGGTATGCTTTGCCTGGGTTGTTGGGAATAGGGGGCCTATCAGGTCAAAGCATTGGATAGGACCAGTGAAGACCTATTTGCCTGGGATTTAAACCCTATATGTTATGTTAGGATGCGGGGTATGATGTGTTTTATTACAAACACAAGTTTGGCTCATCACCAGACCCTAGATAGGTGCTTTTCTGAGTAGAATGTGTCCGATTAGTCAACTATGATTGGGGACAGGTATAGAGCACAAGAAGGTTAAGGTTTAGAGTATATCTCCAGAAGGACTGCTTATAGACTATACCCTAGCCTAGGCTATATGTATGCATGCTAGGGTAATGCAAGTGTGTTCCCAGCAGGATGGGGAGATCACTTACACCGTATATGCGACTCCCTTGAAAATGGACGATTGTTGTAACCGAGAGCGTTTAGAATCCTTCCCTGAGGGTAATCATCCAATAGGAGTAACTTCGCGGACCTCCAAGACTTTTCAGCCTCTGTCAATGAGGATAATCATCCAACAGCCGTAAGCGTAATAAGCATGTCTAATGGGTTTGTGGGTTGTTACACTACTATGTTATGTATGCTATGCACAGTACAAAATACACCCAAAAGGTATAAAGAATTAGTATTGGACTGAATTCTAAGGCATTTGAGTAATGTTGATATTAATTTTGCTTAGACCTAGGTTTCGGGTTGAACATTGAGGCTAAGCCGATCTCCCCAACAGTCACCAGAGCTATGAGTACAGATTTTTACTCACTGGATTATGTTTAGAATCGCCACTTATTAATTCAGTAGGGATAAGTCCCTGGATACTGGATAAGGTCTTGGTCTGCTTAGAGGTCTAGGTAAGAGGTTCGATTCAGCCTGAAGGTGTTAGGCACCCCGACACTTCTATTTCGTAATGGTTCCCTACTTACTAGGTTTAAGTCATATTAATGTCAAGTTGTTAGTCAAATGTCTTAAGTTTAGTTTATACTAATCCAAGAAGAGAAAAGCTAAACTATAATCGAACCTGGATTAGGTTGCCTACGTACTCACATTGGGGTTAGATCAGACCGAGCGTAGTTCTGGCACATGAGTCCGTGTCGAGGCTAGGGGTGTGTGTATGTGTGCCAAGAGTGGCTAATGGGCTAGTCCGATAGACTAGGGTTAAGTTAATCGAGGTTGGTCAAGTGCGTGGTTCAAGCCCAGTAAGCTTAAGGTTAGTCCGGTAGACTAAGATTTGGGCCCGGTAGGCCAAGAGATTGGGCCCTGGTAGGCCGAGAATAAGCCCGGTAAGCTTTGAATTGGGCCCGGTAGGCCAAAGGTAAGCTTGGTAGGCTTTGGATTGGGCTCAGTAGGCCAAGGTTAGTTTAATCAGAGTTAAACGGGTTTCACCATGGTTAGGGTTGCTAACCATAGTTGGGCAAGGTCCAAGATTAGTTTTATGATCCTTAAATATTATTTAATGCTTTTTAGGAATTTTGTCCCAAATTCTCCAAGGTTAAGTGGGGCTAACCATTGTTAAGATATGGTTTTAACCATGATTAGTCAGGTTGACCATGATTAGGCAACCTATCAAGTTGGAGTTGGAATCATACTGCCTTTTTAGATTTTTTTGGAATTTTTGAGATTTTTCAGGGTTTAATTAGGCTTAACCATAATTAGTCCAAGTGTTAATCATGATTAAGCTCATTTAATCGTAGTTAGACATGCTTACACAGTCAAAAATTGACATTCTATAATCTCAGGTTATTTTGGTTTTTCTATGATTTTTTAGGAATTTTCCAAAGTGGTTAGATCGGCTAACCATGGTTAATTCTTAACCAGGATTTAGTTAACCCATGGTTAAGGTGTGGGACAGTCAGGAATGGGCCCAGGGATGTTTAGGCAAGGCCTAGGGGGCTTCCCACCAGGTTTGGGCCTCGTTAAGGCCCAGAAATACAGCAATAAGGGAATGGCGGTAATCTGTTTACCACCATTCCAAACATTCCCCTGTTTGGTATGGCGATAGACAATCTACCGCAATAAAATGTTCTTTTTTTTTAACCGTGGTTTAGGTCTCTGTAACTCGGGTTAGGGGTGGACCCCTAGGGTCTTGGACCCATAGGGATGAAAAGGGGACTCCAAGGAAGAGAATGAGCCAGGAGTGGGCCTCAGGGACGGCCTCTAGTAGGCCCCATAGTGGGCCAAAGATGGGTTGTTCACCATTACATACAATCATGAATGGCGGTAGATAATCTACCACCATTTATTACAGAGTTACTTTGGGTATATTTTAACCATGGTTAGGTTAAATGAGAGGGCCTACAAAGGCCAGGATGGACTCAGGGAGGTCTTGGGTGCCTGACCCATGCCTTGGAATGGACCAGGGGTGCACCAGGTGAGAGCCACAGGGGGTGCAATAGAAGCCTCCGGGAATGGCGGTACTGAGTTTACTGCAATTCCTAGAAATTTCCAAAAATTAAATTTGCCCTACGGGGCTGCCACTAGGGTGAATTCAGGGGTTCCCTCATGGTCTGAGAGACCCCCTGTGATGCCTGAACCAAGCTTATGTGTTGCTATACCCTTGGGGAGATTCCCCACACCTATAAAGAAGGTAAGGGAGACCCCTACGATGGATTTTACAGCCAAACAACAAAAATTAAGTCCCCTGGAAGGACCAGGGGCTCACATGAGAGTTAAACAAGGAGAAAAAGAGGGGGAGGGGGAGGGCCCTACCCTACTGCTATTGTCTTCACCGAAATGGTGGCTCACGGGGGTGGTGGCACATGGTGGCAGTGATGCGCAGAGGCTAGGGGACTTGGGGTAGTCCCAGGGGACTCCTAGGGATGCTGGGAGAACTCACTGGGGAAGGAAAGGGGCTCAGGCCTTTGTTTTCGAAACAGGGGTTCGACTGGAGGTTTTTGCAGATCCCGGAGAAGGCTGTGGGGGTGTCCCCTTTATAGGCCAGGGGTTGGGGACACCCCTGGTATTAGGACAGAGGTGGATGAGGCTACAGGAGGTTGGAGAAGTCTTCCCAGAAGCGTGCCTGAGCTCGCAGGGGGTGGGTGTGCTCCTGGTATACATTACAGGGAATGACGGTAATATATTTACCGCCATTCCCAAACCTGTGTAAATTGAAATGTCGGTGAAGACATTACTGCCAAGGATGGGTTTTGCCTAGCATGCCCCTGGCCCAAGCAGGCACGTGGTACGAGGGTGTGGATTTTGAATTTTGGGCCTGGGCTTGGGCCCAGGCCGGGGGATTGGACCCTAGAGGGTTTTTAGGCTTTGGAGTTTAAGCCCTAAGGGCTTAGGGCTTGACTTAGATTAGGGTTTTCTTAGGTTTTAACTAGGGTTGGGTCCTAGGGTTAGGCTAGGGTTTAGCTAAGGTTAACTAAGGGTCTGCCTAGAGTTAGGTTCTAGGGGTAGGCTAGGGTTCACCAAGGGTTAAGGGTTTAACTAGGATTAAATCCTTGGGTTTGACTAGGGTGATACCTAGGGTTTGCTAGGGTTTTAAGGGTCAACTAGGGTTTGGATTAGAGTCTACCTAGGGCTACTAGCTAGGGATAACCATGGTTAAAAGTCTTAACCATGGTTAGGGCAAGGGTGTAAAAATTGGGTGCTTACAATAATAATTTAATCAATGTAAATTTTGAACCAAGAGAAGTTTCATAAAGATGATAATTTAGAAATTTTCATTCAAAAAGTTTTGCATTTCATTTCATAATTTAAAACAAGGTAAGCATTCATCCATATTTTTCACATTTTGCTCATTAGTCTTTATTTTTCACATTTTGCTCATTAGTCCATATTTTTCACATATTGCTCATTAGCAATATTCACATTTTTCTCCCCCTTGGCATCATCAAAACAGAATGGAGAAAATTAATAAACACTTCATTATAAGATTGGAAAAAGACCTCAGATATATATCAGACATGTAGGTACAAGTATGAGTATTGTTTCAAAACAAATAACAGTCAATACATCCAAAAAAAATTAAAAACAAAGTCTTCATCACATTTGCTCTCTCTTCCTTTTGTGATCAAGGTTGGAAGTGGGGATCTTCTTTGAGGTTTCAGCCTTGGATAGGTCCTTTGAGGAGGAGGAGGTATCAATTGAGATTACTTGCTCAGCTGGTTTTTCTTAGGTTGCTCTTCTGACTTTCCTTGAGGCTGCTTTGCTGGATGTGCTTGAGGTGGAGCTGGGACATCTACATCAATGGGAATAGGAATGTGAGACAGCTTGTTCCTTATGCTCATCATCTCAATGGCTACTTGAGTAACTCTAAAAGTCATTTCACTAATGATAGGTGCCTGAGCATCTAGTAGGGTGGACAACTGATGTAGATAGTAAGCCTGCACATTTACAACTTTCCCAATACTGGTGACATCATCACATAGCCTCTCACTCACCACAGAGGCATCCACAGCCTTCATTTCTATGAGTGACAAGATAGAGTCTACTCTGTTCTTGATCACTTCTCCTGCAATCTTTATCTCCTCAAGTCTAAGCTCAATCTGCTCATCTCTCTCTTTTAGCTCAGCCTGGATATCATACATCCTTGACTCTAGAGATGACAGTCTGTCTCTAGTCTCGGACTGGAGGCTCTCAAAACTCTCTCTAACTGAAGCCTGAAAATAAATTTGGCATTCTCTCATCTCCCCTGAAATTGCTCCATGCTAGAAGCCATGGAAGCAATCTGCCCAGCCATAAGGCTCATCTAGTCCTCTGAAGCTCCTGCCATGGAGGGTGGCTCAAATACAAGCACTGAATCATCAAAGTGAGGTGAGTCCTATCTGTGGGAAGACTCAGGATGCTCAACCTCAACTATCACATCTGGCCATACTGGCTCAGCCTCTGCCACTGTATTTGGCTCATCCTCAGAAACTGACTCAACTGATAGCTCTGTCTCTGTCTCTGGCTCTACTGCAGATGATGGAGGAATGACAGGAGAATGAACAAGAGAATGGACAGGAGGGTGGACAAGAGGAGGAATGGAATCAGGAGCAGAAGTAGGTAGAGGAACTGTGGGGTCTGGAATGATAGAAGAAGGAGTTGTAGAAGGGATGGTTTGGGATTTGGGAACCCAAACATTACTTGACTTAATCCATGTGTAACTCATACGCATTATGGTTGCCTTTGAGTACACATCTGAATCAGTCAAATTTCTTTTATCTTGGTAAATAGATAAAGGAATTTTAAAATGTTTGAAAATTCTGGTAAGAGCAAGGCCATATGGCAATCTACCAGAAGATTTCTTAGAAGCATCAAGCATAACATGCATGATGATGAAAGTGAGGTCAATGTATTTGATGGTTAGGATACACCAAATCAAGAATACATCAAACAAAAGTAATAAAGTCTCTACCACCACCCCTAGGAACAATGTTGTAGGTGATAATGTGGTGAGCTAGCCTAGCATCAAGGGTGAGATCCTTGAGCTTGGGAGGGGTAGGCTTTGTGATGTCCTTGTTGACACACATGATTTTCAAAGCCTCAATTACATCAAATCCTTCATGGGAAACCCACAGATTAGTGGTGAAGTTTTGGAATTCCCCATTAGGTAATTTGAGAATTGATTGGAGTTCATCATGAGTAAAAGAAATAAGTTTGGCATGAGCATAAGAAGTAAAGGTTTTGGTAGATTTTTCATCAGAGAGATGGGAATAGAATTGTTTGATTATGTCAAGGTACATATGTAGCGCCCTGGAACTTTCCGTACCTAATGAATAGTTTTTTAGCCAATTAGCCTCTCACGTAGCCTAATTAATAAATAAAGAAGAAATTGAAGATTCTGAAAAGTCAGTAATGTTCGTTTTCAAATGACGAGTCCAACGCAAGTTGAATCATCAAAATTCGACCAACGAGTCAAAAGTTATGGCTGAAATACCAAAGTGGAGAAAAATAAGAGAAAACAACAAAATCTGGGAAGTGCGATCGATCGCAAGTCAGGTGTGATCGATCGCATGCAGGAGAAATGGATCCCAAAGCTTCTAGAACATCTACGATAGATGGGATGCCAGGTGCAACAAATCGCAGGGATCTGTGATCGATCGCAAGTGTGTGTGCGATCGATCGCATAAAGGGAGAAATCAGACAAAGTGTTCAGGTTCATGTGCGATAGATCGTATCTATGTGCGATCGATCTCACTGACCCGCGATCGATCGCAGTTAAGTGTGCGATCGATCGGACACGGTAATTGGTGCCAAAATTGAGGGTTTTAAAACCCTTGATCTATTGAGGAACCTCATTTTTGGGGATTTCTAAACCTAAGAAGAGAGAAGGAGGAGAGGAAGGAAGAAAGGAAAAACCCAAGAGGGCTTTGGGGGATTGAGATCAAGGAGGTCAAACTGAAAGAATTCCAAGCTAGAACCATCCTCCACCAAGCTTGAAGTTCTCAATCAAAGGTTTTTCTTCTAAGATCAAGCTTGATCATCAAGGTTAGTACACCCTACTAACTCCCTTAGCAATAACCTAGGATTCCTTAAGTGATTGGGCATTGAATCTTCCCCCATTTCTCTTTTGTATGGAAATATGCTATATTCCCTAAATCTAAACAAGGAAAATGTGAATGGTGGAATGTATGAATGGAGGAGGGGTTGAGGCGATTGGATGCTGTGTTGTATGATGTGTGATGTGTGTGATGGAAATGGTGGAATGGCATTCTACAAATAATGAACTTACTTTGATGATTTGATGAAAAATATGCACTAAAAAGAGTAAATGAAACTACTAAGGAATGTTGCACGCCGGATGTTTGATAAAATGCCTAAACTAGAAGTAAATGAATTTAAGGAAGAAAATGAAAGTAGGTCTTATGCAATTGTTCTTATAAATGATGAACTGACCAAATGCCATGTAGATTACCCAAATTCTCACATGTTTATACTATTAATTGAAATGCGATGCACTACCCTTCATGTCATACTTGTCATCATGGTTTTCACTATCGATACGCACACAAGCACGCATGCATGCCTGAACCGGGTTTTTCAGAGTATATGTATATGATAAACCAAACAAGAAAACAAGGACATGTCAAGGAGGTTGGTAGCCCAAGTGAAGGGTACTAGCCTCCAGCTCACAAGTAAACGAAATATCAAGGAGGTTGGTAGCCCAAGTGAAGGGTGCTAGTCTCTGGCTCACAAGTAAATGAAACATCAAGGAGGTTGGTAGCCCAGGGATGTGCGGGTGCTAGCCTCTGGCTCACAAGTAAACGAAATATCAAGGAAGTTGGTAGCCCAAGTGAAGGGTGCTAGCCTCTGGCTCACAAATAAAGGAAATATCAAGGAGGTTGGTAGCCTAGGGATATGCGGGTGCTAAACTCTGATTCACAAGTATACAAGTCAAGACGTGAGATCCCCGAACAAGACAGACACGCATGCATGATTTTTACAAGCAAGACCAAGACATGAAAAAGGTTTCCAAACATGAGTTTTACCGGAATTTTCACATTCATGCACGCATGTCAAGATATTTATATTGCTTCATGTTCAATGTTATTTATTTGATGCTGCTAGTATTGCTTTAAATCGATATTTTGTATTGTGTTCACTATTGTTGTGTCTTTGTTATTGCTATTGCTAGCTAGTAGCTTGTACTCGCTGAGTATTCCATGCTCAACAGTACTTTTATATCGGCAGGTACCGTGGATGTCCTCGACCCTGAGCCTTGGGTCGAGAAAGAGTACGTAGAGGAGAGGGAGTCACCTATCCCATTGCAGTCTCAAGAGGACAGGGATTTGGACGTGTGGCCATACCTCGACTACTATTGAGAGGAGAGTGTGAGAGAGTTACTTTTTTTGTTTTGATAGGTGGGCATGTCCACCTTTACTTTGATTTTATTATGTATATTTTCACTTGGAATACGGACCGTATGTAGAAAGAAAAAGTTGGTCTACATTTCCACACTCACGTTAACTTCTGCGCTCTGATTATTTTGTATTATATCATGTTTAGCCTTGTTCATTACATGATGATTTGGCAGGTACGTACAGTCACCTCTACAGTATCCCTTAACTCCTATGGGGTATTTTGGGACGAGACAACATAGGTTCTCTAAATTCAAGGAAACGATCCCACTTAAGGGCTTGGAATTTGGAGGCCAGAACATCTAAACCTATGTCTTTGAATAGAGTGAAGTCTGGAACCTTACCCAAGATTGGTACACACTTGATAAAACTCCGTACATAGTTCTCTTCAGCTTTCTTGGACTGGAACAAATTTGGAGCCTCCTTCTAGGACGGCTCAGCCACTATCTCTTTTCCCTTTTCTGCTCTTGTTGCGTCCTTCTTTGTTAGCGGAACTGAAGGGTTCTTCATGCGTGGAGCCATTGTCTTCGATAGATTTGAGAGATTAAATGATTTTAAATGAGATTGGAGAAGAATAGAAGAAGATTTGAGGGTTTTGGAAAGCGAGGGAAACTTGGATTTGAAAGAGAAGAACAGTAAATGATTTGGGAATTTTCTGAAATTAGGTTTTAATTTATAGTCCCGCAGTCACTCATCAACGAGTAGGGTGGACTCGTCGCCGAGTGGCTAAGAAAAATCTATTTTTAAGGTCACTCATCGACGAGTAAGGAGGACTCGTCGTCAAGTGGCTAAACATAAGCCACTATTTCAAGCACTCGTCGACGAGTACAGTGACTCGTCGCCGAGTCCAGACAGAAACTTTAAAAAAAACTTGATTTTGCATTCCAAATGCAAATTTTTTAAGCTTAAATCTTCTTTTTATTAATTAAAAGATTATTTTGAACATTCTAATCCTTAAATCACATTAAACACATTCCATCATTCAACACATATCAACATTTATCACATTCAACCAAGATTTCTTAATTACATATTTTAGGCATAATTTCATTTTATGTCACATAGTCTAGTCATGCCTAATTCTCTTCTTAAGGTACTGAATCTATCATAAGGGAGTGGTTTAGTAAATATGTCAGCAAGTTGGTTATTTATTTCAACAAATTCCAATATTACATCCCCATTTTGAACATGATCCCTTATAAAATGTTATCTTATTTCAATGTGTTTAGTTCTTGAATGTTAAATAGGATTTTTAGTCATGCAAATGGCACTTGTGTTATCACATTTAATAGGGATTTTATCATAGAATAGTTTGAAATCATCTAATTGTTTCATGTAAAGAGTTTAAGCACAACAACTCCGAGCTGTTACATATTCAGCCTCAGCTGTAGATCGAGCAATTGAGTTTTGTTTCTTAAAAGACCATGAAACTAAACAATGTCCTAAGAAGTGACACGTGCCACTAGTGCTCTTCCAATCAACTTTGCATCCAACAAAGTTAACATTAGAATAACTAACTAGTTCTAGTGATGTGTTCTTAGGGTACCATAGTCCTAATTCAATTATTCCAATTAGATATTTGAAAATTATTTTTATAACAGACATATGTGATTCTTTAGGATTAGCTTGAAATCTAGCACATATGCAAATACTAAACATCATATCAGGTCTACTAGCAGTTAAGTACAATAAACTACCAATTATACCTTGATACTTAGTTTCTTCCACACTTATACACTTTTCATCTTTATCCAGCTTTGAAGATGGACTCATGGGAGTGTCAGCTTCCTTTGAGTTATTCATCCCAAATTTTTTGAGAAGCTCTCTTGTGTACTTGGCTTGATTGATGAAGGTTCCTTCCTTTGTTTGTTTGATTTGAAGTCCAAGGAAGAAGTTTAACTCTCTCATCATGCTCATTTCGAATTCATTTGCATGGTTTTAGCAAATTCTTGACAAAGAGTTTCATTAGTAGAACTAAAAATAATATCATCTGCATAGATTTTCACTATAAGCATATTATCATTTTTGGATTTTATAAACAATATAGTATCAATTTTTCCTCTAATGAAATCATTTACAAGTAGGAAGCCACTCAATCTATCATACCAAGCTCTAAGAGCTTGCTTTAAACCATATATGGTTTTAGTGAGTTTGAACACATGATTAGGCATTGTTTGATTTTCAAAACAGGGAGGTTGTTCAACATATACTTCCTCCAAAATAAATTCATTCAAAAAAACACTTTTAACATCCATTTGATATAATTTAAAATCTTTATAAGTAGCATATGCAAGAAGCATGCTAATAGCTTCAAGTCTAGCAATTGGGACAAATGTTTCATCATAATCAATTCTCTCTTCTTGGTTGTATCCTTAAGCTACTAGTCTAGCTTTATTTTCAATGATGTGTAGAACCCTGAATCTTCACTTCACTAAGTAGTGAATAGTGTTCAAGTGTAGTCTTGTACACTAATAGGTTTATACTAATGAAAATGTTTGGATATATGGTGTACATATGTTGATAGGTATACATAGCCTAAAGGAGTGTGTTTTGAGTGTATAAGGTATTGAAATTGGATTGGAGAAGGTCCAAGAAGTGGAAAAAGGGTTTTGCAGTAAAAACATGGGAGCACCAATCGCTCGGTAATAACACCGATCGACCGGTCATCTACTGATCGCTCAGTAGCTATCAACTGGTCAAATATTTTGTATGGGGAAAAATTTCAGAGAGGGTGATTTCAACCAATCTCCCGATCGAAAACACTGATCGCTCGGTCCTGACCACCGTTCGATCGGTTATACGCAGATTTTCTTCATTAAAGGTTTTTAAGTCTTTAACCAACACCCCTTTACCTATAAAAGGCTCAGCTCGTGCCTTAGGGTTTCAGAAACCCTTAGTGCACAAATTTGAGAGAGATTTGAGAAGAGAAGGAAAGAGGCTAGAGTTTGCTCAAGCATGAAGAGAAGATCAAGTTTCTTCCCTTCTTTGGTATTTTTTTACTACGAACTCGAGGTTTTCACTTCTCCAAGCTTTTGGAGTCAACTTTTTCAATTTCACTAAGGTAGATACATTCTACTACCAATTTTATGATAATACTAGTTACTACATAATGTTCTTCTTATTCTATACTATAAATCTTGATTGTATATGGTGTGTGATGTTGTTTTTATACTTGGATGTAAACTACCACTATTATGCACTCTATATGTTTGGTTTAATGCCTCTAAGGGCTTTTGATGTTTAAATATGTTATTACTCTCATATGTTCGCATGTCTCGCATGAAGCGGGGTTTTTCCATGGATTTCTCAAAGTTCTAAAAAAAATTTTATATAAGGGACTCATATGATGATTTTAAGAAACTCCATGATATTGTCTAAGATCGATTCACAAGCTCTAAGGATCATGTTAAACTCACAAGAACTTTATGATAATGTCTAAGATCGGTTCACAAGCTCTAAGAATCACATATGTAAATGTTCTAAGATATCTATGATTATGCTCTATGGTTTTGCTCTACGGTACTTACTCTACGTCTCTATGGATCATAAATGACTCTAAGAAACTCTATGGACTTAACTCAATGAACTCATAAGGCTATGATTATCGCATGACTCACACGGCTTTGGTTTTCGGATTTCATTATACGTACTATTTCACGATTTCTACTCTTCAATGTGTTTTAAGGATTTCAATCTCCATGATTTGCATGCTTCATGATATTATTGTTTATTGTTAGTAGTATGTATACGCTGAGTATTCCACGTCCAGCCGATATTTTTTATCATCGACAGGTGCTCGAGTTCCTTTCGACTTATATGGTTCGGAGCCTTGGGTTGAGGAAGAATATTATGACCCGGGGTCTTCTATGGACCACTACCAGGATGATGACCCGCTAGATAGGCATCACGACTTTGACTTATGTTGACCATAATAGAAAGAAATGATACTTGATTTTGTTAAGTGAGAGTGGGACTTGTCCACTCCACATTTTGGATATTTACACATATGTATTCTGTTGGTTCAGACTTTAACTAATTGATAGAAGTAATTAATTTAAGTTGCTTCCACTATGTTTCATAAATCGTTCTGCTATGTATGTCTGTTTACTCTGACAGGTTGTTACGTGTGCCTTATGTATCATATGGGATGTATGATACGGCGGTCACGAGCTAAAGTATCCCTAACTCCTAGGGGGTATTTTGGGTTGCGACAGACTTGGTATTAGAGCTGTAGGGATCAATTTCCCTTGAGCTAAGCGGAAATAAGTTCTCTGAGTTGAACATAGAACTCAGATTGAAGTGTTTGTCTTAAGTTTGCTACCACTACATAACCGGTATCAAGCAAAATCCTTAGGTTGGTCTAGGATCCTAGTTTAGATGTCATGTTTGGACTGTGTCCTTAGTCTCATCCCAGAAAGGGTAGATGTCTAACACAAGGATCTTAGCTACGCTAAAAAACTCTAAGTTATAATTGTATTATTATGTGTATACCTTGATGTATACTATATACGGGTATTAGTATTTCATGTTTATTGAATTGCTATATGTTGTGTGAGGGTTTGTATCCAAGTTAGACTCATGTTTTGTCATTGCTCTCAGGATTTTACATCATGAGACACGGCAATCGGGGTCGTGGTTACCATACTCGAAGATTCGAGGGTGAGGTTCCGAGAGAGGAGGAGCCGCTCTACTTCACAAATGCTATGGATTCCATAGCAGAGACTTTGGCTTTATTGGCAGCCAGACTTACTGTGACTACTCCTACCCCACCGACTACTCTTGTGCCTCTGCCGGTGCATCACACCGCGGGACTTGAAGCTTTCTGGAGACTACGGCTTCCTACATTCTATGGTACTCTAGACCCAATGGTGGCAGAGGCATGGATTATGCAGTTGAAGAAGACCTTTCGGGCTCTCCACTGTACTGAGGAGCAGCGGGTTGAATGGGCTTCCTTCGTGATGGAAGGTGAAGCTGAGCATTGGTGGAGAGCTGCCCAAAGGTAGAGGGATGTTGCGAAGGCAGGGGAACCTTGGACATGGGCAGATTTCCTGGACACCTTCCACGAGCAGTATTTTCCCAAATTCATCCGGGAACAGAAGGCAAGGGAATTCAAGCTCTTAGAGCAGGGGGCGATGAATGTAGCCGAGTATGAGGCTAAGTTCACCGAGTTGTCAAGATTTGCTCCACATCTGGTTACGACTGAAGATCTGAGGGTCTGAAAATTTGAAATGGGGTTGAAGGCGTTCATCTGTGATAGGGTGTCTATCCTCCAATTAGAATCCTGGAGGGAGATAGTGGGAAAGACGAAGATCACCGAGAAGAATGCAAAGGAGTTTATCAAGAGAAGGGATAGTGGCTTCGGGAGGAGTATGTCCCGGGGTCAATCTAGTGGTTCGTCACTGTCCGAGAAAAGGACTCGGACTGCACCATATAGGTTCTCTCAGCCGATGTCGGCTTAGAGGCCTCCTTTTGTGCCTCAGGCACCGTGCCCTACGGCGTCACAAGCTACGAGGGTTACGCCTCCGGCTTCCTCCGCATCACAGGCATTCAAGGGGTGTGCAGTATGTGGTCGTCGGCACAAGACTGGGGATTGCCGAAGACTATTGTGTGGATGCTTCCACTGTGGTGAGGTTGGTCACGTGACACGGGATTGCCCACACAAGTAGTCACAGACTGGGCCACAGGGAGTCCGACCTCTAGGAAGGTAGACTTTGCTTCAGGGTTCTTCATCTTAGGCCTTCAGATCCTTGCCGCTCACCCAACAGCCTCACCAGGCAAATCAGGGCAGGGTGTTCGCCATGACCGACCAAGATGCACAAGCATCTGATGATATTGTGCAAGGTATGTGCAAGTTTGAAATGGTTAAAGTTCTAGTGTTACCATGATGTATTATATGTATATATTCTATGTGTTGTTTTACTATGCGTGTATCAACGTGTATTAGGTATGTAGTTTATGTTATAACTTGGGTAGTTATAATTCTCAGGTTCGTTGCTAATAAATGAGTGTTTAGCACGGATGTTAATCAACACGGGATCCACTCATTCATTCATCTCGCCTAGTTTTGCCAAAGGCTTTACATCCAAGCCGAGTAAGCTACCTCAGGAGTTGTCCATTTCGACTCCACTGGGTAAGTCTGTTGAGGCAAATAAAGTGTATCTGGGCAGTGTTGTGCAAGTCATGCAGCATGAGTTGCCAGTCGACCTGATCCTCCTGGGATTTCAAGATTGGAATTTCGATGTTATCCTATGTATGGATTGACTCTCAGCTCACCATGGACGCGTGGCATGTTTCGAGAAAGTAGTGAACTTTAAACCCGCTGGGTTGAAGCCATTTCATTTCAGGAGACTTCAAAGGAGAGACATTGCTCGCTTTGCAGCTCTCAGCCTCGCGAATGTAGAAGCACGAGACTCCACATCCATTCCGGTTGTGTGTGAGTATATGGACATTTTTTCGAAGACCTTACTAGGATTACCTCCTGATTGGGCAATCGAATTTGCGATCGAGCTAGCTCCAGGTATGGCTCCAATTTCTAAGGCTCTGTATAGGATGGCCCCTATTGACCTTAAAGAGTTAAAGGAGCAATTAAAAGAATTGCAAGGCCTTGGCTTTATCCAGTCAAGTGTCTCACCTTGGGGAGCTCTGGTGCTCTTCGTGAAGAAGAAAGATGGGTCATGCAGATGTGCATTGACTATAGGCAGCTAAACAAGGTCACTATCAAGAATCGTTATCCATTACCTCAGATAGACGACATGTTTGACCAGTTGAAGGGTGCAAATTTTTTCTCAAAGATTGACTTTCGATCTGGGTATCATCAGTTAAATATCAAGACAAAAGACATTCCGAAGACGGCATTTAGAACCCGATAAGGTCACTACAAGTTTTTGGTTGTCTTTTGATCTGACTAACGCGCCAGTTGCATTCATGGATTTGATGAACTGGGTGTTCAGATCGTCTCTTGATCGGTGTGTGATCGTATTTGTCGATGATATCCTTATGTATTCACAGACACAAGATGATCACACAAGAGATCTCTGCCTAGCATTGCAGACTCTTCGAGAGCATAGCCTGTATGCAAAGTTGAGCAAGTGCGAGTTCTGGCTGGACAAGGTGTCGTTTCTTGGTCATGTGGTGTCTGCTGAGGGTATCTCAGTCGATCCTACGAAAGTCGAGGCAGTGATGAATTGGGAGAGGCCGAAGAGTGTTACCGAGATTCGTAGTTTTGTCGGCCTGGCAGGATACTACAGAAGGTTCGTGGAGGGATTCCCCAGCTTGGCGGCTCTGTTTACCTACCTCACGCAAAAGAATGCTAAGTTCACTTGGAGTGAGAAGTGTGAGGCAAGCTTCCTAGAGTTAAAGAAGAAGCTTACTACTGCCCCTATTCTCACAGTTCCGTCCGAGAGCGGTGGCTTCGAAGTCTACAGTGATGCTTCACTTGTCGGGCATGGGTGCGTTCTTATACAGCATAAGTAGGTGGTTGCCTATGCTTCTCACCAGTTGAAGGAGCATGAGCAGAACTACCCCACGCACGACCTAAAGTTTGCCGCCATCATCTTTGCGCTGAAGATTTGGCGTCACTACCTCTATGGGGAAGAGTTCGTTGTGTTCACAAATCACAAGAGCTTAAAGTATCTTTTCTTTCGGAAAGAATTGAATATGAGGCAACGTCGATGGATGGAGTTTATGAAGGACTATGATTGTTTCATTCAGTACCATCCGGGTAAGACGAACGTACTAGCCGATGCTCTTAGCAGGAAGCCTTACGGGGTTATGGCTCATAAGGGTCCAAGAGTGAAAGTTGTTGAAAGATATGTGTAACTTAAACACTACTCTAAGGCACGTTACCTACGGGCCGGTGATGTCAAACATCTCAGTTAGGCCCCATATCTTGGACCGGATCAAGGAGTTACAGAATTCGGATGCTGAGTTGCTTGCGTACTGAGACAAGTCAGTTAGTAGTGGCAGTCAGGATTTTTTTTTGAATGGTGATGCTGCTATCACATTCAAAGGCAGGTTGTGTGTTCTCGCCGATGCAGTGTTGAGGGGTGAGATCTTGGACGAGGCTCATCGATCCAAGTACACGGTACATCCGGGAGGTACTAAGATGTACTAGAATCTTAAGAGGCACTACTGGTTGCGAAACATAAAGAGGGAAGTCGCAGAATATGTTTCTAGATGTTTGGTGTGCCAGCAGATGAAGGTCGAGCATCAGAGGCCAACAGGTCTTTTACAGTCCCTCCCTATTCCGAAATGGAAATGGGAGAATATCTTGATGGACTTCATAGTTAGGTTGTCAAGGACGGCAAGGGACTCTGACGCTATCTGGGTCGTAGTTGACAGATTGATAAAGTCTGCGAACTTTCTTCCGTACCGGACTACTTTCATTTTGAATCAGTTAGTAGCTTTGTACGTTAAGGAGGTGGTCTATCTGCACAGGGTGTCGGTTTCCATCGTGTCTGATCGAGATCCTAGGTTTACTTCCAGGTTCTGAAAAAAATTTCAGAGCATTATGGGTTCTCGATTAGATTTCAACACCGCCTTTCATCCTCAAACCAATGGGCAGACTGAACGGGTGAACCAAGTTGTAGAGAATATGCTTCGATCTTGTATGTTGAACTTCCAGGGTAGTAGGGAGGAACACTTGTCGTTGGTTGAGTTTGCCTACAACAACAGTTACCAGGCAAGCATCCAAATGGCACCTTTTGAAGCTTTATATGATCGCAGTTGTAAATCTCCTCTATACTGGGATGAAGTTGGTGAGTGGAAGGTACTGGGTCCTGAATTAATCGAGCGGACTGCAGAAATGGTCAAAATCATCAGGGAGCGATTGAAAACTGCTCAAGATAGGAAGAAGAGCTACGCGGACACTTGCCACAGAGATTTGGAATTCCAAGTTGGGGATCGGGTCTTTGTGAAGATTTCGCCGAGCTGGGGAATCATGAGGTTTTAGGAAGAAAGGAAAGCTCAGCCCTA
Source organism: Tetracentron sinense (assembly GCA_015143295.1). Taxonomy (NCBI): domain Eukaryota; kingdom Viridiplantae; phylum Streptophyta; class Magnoliopsida; order Trochodendrales; family Trochodendraceae; genus Tetracentron; species Tetracentron sinense. Next base: position 1,247,612 of record CM026553.1, on the reverse strand, counting down.
GGTACGTGGGGCCATTCGAGATCATCACTAAGGTTGGTGAGGTTCTTACAGGGTAGCCCTACCGCCTCACATGGCAGCAGTCCATAATGTATTCCACGTTTCCATGCTTAGGAAATACATTCCAGATCCGTCTCACGTCATTACTCTTGATCCTGTGGAGATTCGAGAAGATCTCACTTTGGTTGAGCAACCGACTCAGATCTTGGATCGTCGAGATCAAGTCTTGCGTACCAACATAATCACTTTAGTCCTCGTGAAGTGGCAGTACCATTCTGCAGAAGAGGCTACATGGGAGCGTGAAGCTGAAGTGAGGGAAAAGTACCCTCATTTGTTTCCTTGATTTTGTGTTTATGTAATTGTTTCTTTTGTTCTTTTGGGGTCGTTCCAATTTTGAGGACGAAATTCTTGTAAGGGGGGAGGATGTAGAACCCCGAATCTTCACTTCACTAAGTAGTGAATAGTGTGTGAATAGTATTCAAGTGCAGACTTGTACACTAATGGGTTTATACTAATGAAAATGTTTGGATATATGTACATATGTTGATAGGTATACATAGCCTAAAAGAGTGTGTTTTGAGTGTATAAGGTATTGGAATTTGATTGGAGGTCCAAGTAGTGGAAAAAAGGTTTTGAAGTAGAAACAGGGGAGCACCGATCGCTCGGTAATAACACTGATCGACCGGTCATCTACCGATCACTCGGTAGTTGTCCACTAGTCAAATATTTTGTATGGGAAAAAATTCCAGAGAGGGTGTTTTCAACCGATCTCTCGGTCGAAAACACCGATCACTTGGCAAGCCACCGATCGTTCGCTCCTGACCACTGATCGATCGGTTATACGCAGATTTTCTTCATTAAGGGTTTTTAAGTCTTTAACCAACAGCCCTTTGCCTATAAAAGGCTCAGCTCGTGCCTTAGGGTTTCAGAAACCCTTAGTGCATAAATTTGAGAGAGATTTGAGAGGAGAAGAAGGAGAGAGGCTAGGATTTGCTCAAGCTTGAAGAGAAGATCAAGTTTCTTCCATTCTTTGGTGTTTTTCGACTACGAACTCGAGGTTTTCACTTCTCCAAGCTTTTGGAGTCAACTTTATCGATTTCACTAAGGTAGATACATTCTACTATCAATCTTGTGATAATACTAGTTACTACATTATGTTCTTATTCTATACTATAAATCTTGATTGTATATGGTGTGTGATGTTGTTCTTATACTTGGATGTAAACTACCACTATTATGTACTCTATGTGTTTGGTTTAATACCTCTAAGGGCTTTTGATGTTTAAATATGTTATTACTCTCATATGTTCGCATGTCTCGCATGAACCGGGGTTTTTCTATGGATTTCTCAAAGTTCTAGGCAAGGTTTTATATAAGGGACTCATATGATGATTTTAAGAAACTCCATGATATTGTCTAAGATCGATTCACAAGCTCTAAGGATCACAAATCTAAATGTTCTAAGATCTCTATGGTTATGCTCTATGGTTTTGCTCTACAATACTTACACTACGTCTCTATGGATCAAAAATGACTCTAAGGAACTCTATGGACTTAACTCAGTGAACTCACAAGGCTATGATTATCGTATAACTCACACGGCTTTGATTTTCGGATTTCATTATATGTACTATTTCACGGTTTCTACTCTTCATTGTGTTTTAAAGATTTCAGTCTCCATGATTTGCATGCTCCATGATATTATTGCTTATTGTTAGTAGTATGTATACGCTGAGTATTCCACGCTCAGCCGATATTTGTTATCATCGGCAGGTGTTCGGGTTCCTTTCGACTTATGTGGTTCGGAGCCTTGGGTAGAGGAAGAATATTATGACCCGGAGCCTTCTATGGACCACTACCAGGATGATGGCCCGCTAGATAGGCATCACAACTTTTACTTCTGTTGACCATATTATAAAGAAATGATACTTGATTTTGTTAAGTGAGGGTGGAACTTGTCCACTCCACATTTTGGATATTTACACATATGTATTATGTTGGTTCAGACTTGAACTAATTGATAGGAGTAATTAATTTAAGCTGCTTCCACTATGTTTCATATATCATTCCGCTATGTATGTCTATGTACTCTGATAAGTTGTTACGTGTACCTTATGTATCATATGGCATGTATAATACGGCGGTCACGAGGTAAAGTATCTCTAACTCCTAGGGGGTATTTTAGGTCGCAACATGATGTTTCTACTTTCATCATTTTTATTTCTAAAGATTCACTTAATACCAATTATAGATTTACTTTTAGGTCTAGGTACTAAGTCTTAAACTTGATTTATTTCAAATTGATTAAGTTCCTCTTGTATAGCAATTCCCCAAGATTTATCATTAATTGCTTCAAGTGCATTCTTAGGTTCAATTTGTGAGAGAAATGCAAGGTTATTACAAATATTTCTTCTTGTTCATGTACATTGTTCCATATTTCCAAGTATAAGATCTTTAGGATGATCTTTTATTAATCTCCAAACCTTAGGAAGTTTATTATCTTCTTCATTTTCATTTAAGTTTTCAACTTCTAAGGTTTTATCATCATTATTGTCTTGATTTTCATTACCATCTTTATTGATTTCCAAATTTGTTATATCTTTAGATATATTTTCTATTTTGTCATTTGGATCATCTTCATGAATTTTCTTAGATTCAAATGGATTAAATTCATCAAATATTACATACATTGATTCTTCTACAATTAGGGAAGTTTTGTTAAACACCTTATATCTTTTGCTATTTGAAGAATAACCAATAAAGATTCCCTCACTAGATTTTGATTCAAATTTCTTTAAGTTGTGTTTGTTGTTGAGAATAAAACATTTACATCCAAACAACTTAAAGTAACCTATATTTGGTGATCTTCCTTTCCAAAGCTCATAGGGGGTTTTATTCAATTTGTTTCTAATAACAACCCTATTGATTACATAGTAAGAAGTGTTAATGGCATCAGCCCAAAAATAACTAGGTAGTTTAGGTTCATTTAGCATTGTTCTACCCATTTCTTGTAAAGATCTATTCTTTTTTTCAACTACCTCATTTTGTTGAGGAGTTCTAAGAGCAGAGAAGTTATGGTTGAAACCGTTTTCTTCACAAAAAAATTCAAGTTCTTTATTCTTGAATTCTCCACCTCTATCACTTCTAATATAGTTAATGGAGTAACTTTTCTCATTTTGAACTCTTTTACAAAAATTTCAAACAAAGCATGCACTTCACTTTTATGTGATAAAAATAGCACTCAAGTGAATCTAGAGTAATCATCAACAATAACAAATGCATAAAGCTTACCACCTACGCTTGCTACATCATTTGGCCCAAATAAGTCCATATGCAATAATTTCTAAGGCCTAAGAGTTGATATTTCTAGTTTCTTTTTAAAAGATGATTTAATTTTTTTTTCCTAGTTGGCAAGCATCACAAATTTTATCTTTTGAAAACTTGGTTTTTTACAAACTTTTTACAAGTTCATTTTTAAACAATCTAGATAATAGATCCATACTTGCATGGCCTAACCTTCTATGTCATAACCAACTAATTTCATTTATAGTTGAAAAACACATTAAATTTTAGAAGGTTAATTCATCAAAATCTATAGTATACACATTTTCATTTCCATGAGCAATAAACATGGTATTAATGTTGTCTTTGTCTTTAATTATGCAAACATTTTATTTAAAAGACACATTTAGACCTTTATCACACAATTAACTAATACTTATGAGATTATGTTTAAGACCATCTACTAATAAAACATTCTCAATAAAAGTAGTATTATCCTTACCAACATTACCTATTCCGATAATCTTCCCCTTCGCGTTGTCCCCGAAGGTCACATGTCCTCCATCCTTAGGAGTGATTGAGATAAATGGCTTTTTATTCCCCGACATTTTCCTTGAGCATCCACTATCCAACAACCATCTTGACTAGGAGGAACTAGACTTCAAACATACCTACAAGATAAGTTTAAGTAACTCCAATATATGTTCCTCCTGGTACCCACACAGTTTTGGTTGGTACCCAAACTGAATTATGATTGGTCTTGGGAGGATAAGTTCCTTTTGGAACCCAAACTATGTTTCGTCCCTTATGAATGGTCTTGGGAGTGAATGATCCATTTGGGACCCAAACTTTCTAAACCATCTTCCTTTCATTGAAAGTAAAAAAATCCATTAGATGGTGGGTTTAAATTACTAGTTGATTTAGTGAAAAAGTTTTGGTATTCATTTTGTTTTGCAAAGGGATTATACCCAAGTGCGACCTTACCAAAGACGCATCTTTGTTGACCCAATAGTCTTTCTAGGTTCTTTTCACCCATAGACAAAGTTGAGCTATTATAGTCAAATATTTGACTTTAGCTTGAAGTTCATCACACTTACAAGATGACCCATGGGATAGATTTTGAAATTCTTTAAATTTACTTTCAAAAGTTCATTTTCATTTGCTAGGGTGGTCTTTTCATTTTGTAAAAATTCACAAGAATTAGTAAGAGTAAGGATGGCCTTTTCAATTTGTTCATTGAAGCTATTCTTTCGAATTCTATGTATAGCTCATCAAAGGCATCCCTAATTTCATCATAAGTAAGGGATTCATTGAGTGAAGGAGTTACCTCATCCTCATTGGCCATGAGGCACAAGTTAGTCATTTCTTCATCACTAGAATCTTCCAATCCACTTTCCTCAGAATCATCTCATATAGCTTTCATAGCCTTTTTTCGGTATCTCTTGCTCTTCATAAGTTGAGGACACTCCGTATTGATGTGTCCTGACTTTTTGCACTCGTAACAAATGATTGGTTCCTTATCACTTGTTTCACCTTTGAATACCTCTTTGGTGATTTCTTTCTTGTAAGGCTTCTTCCTGAAGTTTCTTTTGTTTTTAAGGAATCTCTTGAATTTTCTAGCCATGAGGGCAATGTCTTCATCCTCATCGCTTTCTTCTTCTTCACTTTCTTCTCGATGAGATGACTTTAGAGCAAGTCCTTTCTTGTGCTTGGGCTCTTCTTCATGATGTCCCATCATGATTACTTCATGAGTCATTAAAGACCCAAGAAGCTCATCCATTTGGACCTTGGTCAAGTCATTTGCTTCTTGAATGGTTGTCACTTTGGGAGACCATTCCTTTGATAATGAACGCAGCACCTTTCTTACATTTTTTGCACTAGAGTAAACTTTACCAAGTGCCTTTAGTTCATTCAAAATGTTAATAAACCTAGTGAACATTTCACTATTTGATACATCTTTTTCCATTTTGAAAAGTTCATATTTGTGAACCAACATACTGATTTTTTCTTTCTTAACTTGATTGGTTCCTTCTATATAACTTGAAGTTTATCCCATATTTATTTTGCTGAATCACATCCAGAGACTCTATTAAACTCTTATGGACTTAGAGCACAGTGTAAATTGCTAATTGTTTTAGCATTTATCTGAATGAGTTTAATATCAGCCTCATTCCACTCTTCCTCAACTTTAGGAATTACAACTGAAAGTATGCCTCTTTTTAATTTTAGAAACACAGTTCTTGGGGGGCATACATCGAATCCCAAGATCTGACTAAGATTCTAATTGATTTTATTCAATGAAGGTTAGAATAACATTCACCTTTGCGACTTTGAAATTGTTAAGTCAAATCCACGTTAAAATAGTACTCGCAAAACTTCACAAGTGTCAAGTCTCCTGTCGATTCACACGAACCTTCTTTTTCCTTTAAAGCTTTCTCTAATGGAAGCTAATGGCCCTTCCAAATTTCCAGCTCTAGGAATCTTGAATAAAGATCAAATCTTTATTGATCAAGAACCTTTCTTGATGAACAAGATGAATTCTTGCTTTTCCTCAAGATCCAATCAAGAAGACAAAAGAAGAGAGAGATGGGTGTGACCGTACACCTCAAGGAGAGAGAGGGGAGGGCGTGAGGTTTTTAGGAGAGGAAGAGAAGAAAAAATTCTGGAGAATTATGTATATCTTAAAGGGCTGGGCATCCAATCCTTTATATAAGTTCCCTCTTGGTTGCTTGAATTGTAATCCAATTATAATTCATTAACCTTATCCTAATCCAATTAGGATTCCGCAATAGTTTCCTTTATTGATTATTCTCCTAATCCAATTAGGATTAATCTTAAAAGAAACCAACCTTATCCATTAGTAACTAATCTTATCCTTATCCAATAAGGAATCTTAAATTAGTAACTAACTAATGGAATCCCTAACAATTAGGGAATCTTTAATTAGTAACTAATTAACTAACTAACTAACCTTATCCAATAAGGTGTTAATTAATTAGAAACTAATTAAAATAATAACAATTATTATTCCTCCTTGAAGTGGGCGTCACACCCTAGGTGGGGCCCACTCCACACGCCCAAAGGGTTTCCAAACCCCTATTGGTCACTTGAATTATTCTTTTATAATAATTCCCAATGGGTCCTACCCATTTGGTTTTTCACATCTAATGTGATTCCACCTTTTAGAGCTTCACTATACCATATAGTGATTACTTAGAGAAATTAATTAATTTAATTATAAATTAAATTAAATACTTTAAGAAGGTCCTTGTGTGTGGGATCTAAAGGGATCTCCTATTTCCGGTTGTGGGACCAAGTACTTCACCTTTTTGGTTGAAGCATTGTTACTAGGAAACACCTTTCCTAAAACTCCATTAGGATCATAGAATGTTATCTAAGTCCCTGGACATCCACCAATCACAATTAATGTCCATTAACACAATGTGATTAACCTCCAGAAATTAGAGAATTGCTTGTAAGTACCATCTCACAATATATTTACAAATAAATCCTTCCACATTCCGATATCACTTGTAAGCTTCCGGGATTGGAACTATTCCACTGTCTTAGTCCCTAGCTTATGAATAGAACTCTTTCTCATGATTACTTTTCATTGAACTAAACCTCCAAAACACTTTTGAAGAAAACATTAGAAAAGAACTGAAATATATATTTATATATATACTTTTCCATATTAAAAATATCAACTTCGATAAAGACCATTTTACCGAAAAGCACCAGTACTGGATTTAACAGTTCAGTTCAACAAGTATCACCTTGATATCATTATCTCCAATTAAGGAGTTGTGGATTCCTTATTGAGTGTTTACACACTTCTCCAAACATAGTGTACATGACCCAACGTACCCGGAGTTAGTCCTGTGTATTGGACATTGCCGATTGGCACATCAAAGCCATATAGACAAATGTCTGAGAAAATGTTAACCTCTCAGGTCTAAGGACAATTTGTCAAATGGATAACCCTAATACAATCTGACAGTGTATTCCATAGGGTATCCACTAGTGACCCCGTTCAGTATTATGTACTTGCTACATATACTCACATGTTAGTCAAGAGTCATCACTCTCTGTGAATGAGATTCATCACACTATCTCATAGAACTACACATGTGCAAGCCATGATGAAGTACGGCGCCCAACCAGTACTCTAGAGGCTTCGAACAATATTAGGTTTACAAGGAACCGAAAAATCATATCTCCTCGCAACCTTTGCATGATTTTCCTACAATGTTACCTATGGAACTTTATGTCTTCATCATATGAGACAGTAATTAATATAAATACCCTTTATAGTTGGTTGTGTGAATATGATGTTTGTCTAATCAACATAGAAAAGTCTCTTATTGGCTTTCGAGGGCATATATGTCCAACAACAACATCATTAACCACTTTTGTGGGAAGATGTGGACCTTTGACTATAACTCTCCAACATTCATAGTCAAGAGCTTGGATGTAAAACATCATCATAATTTTCAAATAGTTGTAGTTTTCTCCATTAAACAATGGAGGACGGGTGGTCAATTGGCCCTCTCCTAAGGTAGTAGCAAAAATGTTTGTCATTAAAATCTTTAACTCTAAGATGATTAAATCTGAATAGCTAGAGTATTAGGCTCTGATACCAATTGTTGCTCAGCTAATGGACCCTAGAGGGGAGGTGATTAGGGTCAATGGCAATTTAAAAAATTTCTAAGTGATTTATGCGGAATTTAAATGAGTTAACAAAATTGTTACAATGAATAAATAAGTTAAACAGAGAGAGGAAGACATAAAGGATACCACACACAAGATTGATATCGGGGTTCAGCAACTTGCCTACATCCCCGCCTTTAAGCTTCCTGCTTTAAAGATTTTCACAATTCCACTTACCGTACTCTTCTTTATGGGCAAAGAGTAAGCATTTACATTCCTTCTTCAAGGGTGAAGATTACACCTTTTCCAATCCTTTTCTCAGGCTCAGTATGAAACATCTTCAAGAGAATGTCTCTCTTGGCTACAAGAAGAACTCGTCTTCACTGATGCAAAAATCCTTGATTCTTGACTAAGCTTTTTACAAAGAGTGGTTGGATATTGAATCCAAAATTGAATGCTCCTTAATGAGCTAAATGTGAGTGAAAAGCAAATCTAATATTCTCTCAAAGATGATTGGAATTGAATGCTCAAACTCAGAGGGATTGGGATTCTAGGTTTTCAATGAAAAACAAAGTATTGAATGCTTGAATATATTGGATAATAAATGAATCAATAAATAGTGTAAGATCCTTGTGTTTGTTCATAAATAAACTCTATTTATAGTTGAGCAATCAAATTTGGCCGTTGTGTGAACATTTAATGCGAAATAGCCGTTAAAAACTAGTTGTTATTTTCAGTTCCCCGCAAGCACTCGTCGATGAGTGATGAGGAGTTGTCGACGAGTGGTGAGGCAGAGTTAAAACATAAGCTACTGTTTTGGCCACTCGTTGAAAAGTACTTAGACTTGTCGACGAGTTCTCTGGTTTTTTATAGAGAACTCATCTTCATGAGACCAAAATGGTAGGAATGATGACTTGGTCCATAGGCATTCATAAAATCATTATTTTAATCATTTTTAGGTCCTTAGAATGATGTCCAAACTATTCTAAGTATCCTAAGGTCTATCTAGGTATTTTTGAGCAATCAAGTTCTAAGATCTTGAGGACTTTTACAAGGTCCTAGATACTCTTAAGATTGAGACAAGACTACTTTGAGAGTTGGCCTTCTTTCTGAACTTATGGAGCTTCATTCTTGATGTGTCTTCATGATTTTTCGCTTGAGACCTTGATTCTTTTAAGTGTTTGATCTCTTCAATACTTCATAGCTTGAATGATGACCTTAATGTTCTTTTTTCTCTGAAAGTACACAGACTAATGGAAACATTAGTATCATAATGATCATTCCATTATTGTGTTAACATCGAAACTATTAAGGATACTTAGAGTTGTAACCTTGAGGCTAACAGCATGTATTTCGATATAACCTAAGTATGGGAACTTGTTTCGAGGGAATTTGAGGTCGTTTGCCTGATTTGGGCACCGAGTAGGCAAAATTCCCCCTTTTTTTAAATATACTTAGATCTAAACCTACAACCGCACATCAAATCCTAATCGGGGCTCGAACTTTTATGCGATTTTTTCTAACGCGTGTATTTCAACATAACCTAATTGTGAGAGTTGTTTTCGAGGGAATCTGTGTCGTTTCCCCAATTTGGGCAACTAGTAGGCCGAATTTCTCTTTTTTGAAGTATACTTAGGCTTAAACCTACAACCGCGCACCAAATCCGCTCAGTTTTCGATTCGGTTTCCTCTAACGCGTGTATTTCGACATAACCTAAGTGTGGGAATTGGTTTTGAAGCAATCTGAGGTCGTTTGCCCGATTTGGGCACTGAGTAAGCCGAATTCCCCTTTTTTTTCAAGTATACTTAGGCCTAAACATACAACCGAGCACCAAATTCTAACCAGGAGCTCGATTTTCAATGCAGTTTCTTCTAACGTATGTAATTCGACATAACCTATGTGTGGGAATTGGTTTCGAGAGAATCTGAGATCGTTTGCCTGATTTGGGCACCGAGTACGCCGAATTCCCCTTTTTCAAGTATACTTAGACCTATAACCGCGCACCAAATCCTAACCAGGACTCGGTTTTTTATGTGGTTTCTTCTAACACATGTATTTCGATATAACCTAAGTGTAGGAATTGGTTTTGATGGAATCCGATGTTGTTTGCCCGATTTGGACACCGAGTACGCCAAATTCCCCTTTTTCAAGTATACTTAGACCTAAATCTACAACCGCACACCAATTCCTAACCAGGCTCAGTTTTCTATGTGGTTTCTTCTAATGTGTGTATTTCGACATAACCTAAGTATGGGAATTGGTTTTGAGACAATCCGAGGTTGTTTGACTGATTTGGGTACCGAGTAGGCCGATTTCCCTACTTTTCATATTATACTTAGGTTAAAACCTATAACTGCGCACCAAATCCTAATCGGGGCTCAATTTTTGATGCAATTTCTTTTAACGCTTGTATTTCGACATAACCTAAGTGTGGGAATTGATTTCAAGGGAATCCGAGGTCGTTTGCCCGATTTGGGCACCGAGTATGCCGAATTCCCTACTTTTTCATACTATACTTAGGCATAAACCTACAACCACGCACTAAATCCTAATCGGGGCTCGGTTTTTGATACAATTTATTCTAACACGTGTATTTCGACATAACCTAAGTATAGGAAATGGTTTTGAGGGAATCCGAGCTTGTTTGCCCAATTTGGGTACTTAGTAGACTGAATTCCCTACTTTTCATACTATACTTAGGCCTAAACTTACAACTGCGCACCAAATCCTAACCGGGGCACAATTTCTTATGCGATTTCTTCTAACTCGTGTATTTCGACATAACCTAAGTGTGGGAATTTGTTTCAAGGAAATCCAAGGTCGTTTGCCCAATTTGGGCCCCGAGTAAGCCGAATTCCCCACTTTTCATACTATACTTAGGCCTAAACCTACAATCGTGCACCAAATCCTAATAGGGGCTCATTTTTCAATGCGGTTTATTTTAACACGTGTATTTCGACATAACCTAAGTATGTGAATTAGTTTCGAGAGAATCCAATGTCGTTTGCCCGATTTGGGCACCGAGTAAGCCAAATTCTCCACTTTTCAAGTATACTTAGGCCTAAACCTACAACCGTGCACCAAATCCTAACCGAGACTCGATTTTCGATGAGGTTTCCTGTAACTCATATATTTCAACATATCCTAAGTGTGAGAATTGGCTTCGAAGGAATCCGATGTCGTTTGCCCGATTTGGGCACCGAGTAGTTCTTATCTTAATGCATGTAAAAATGATTATTTGACAAGTGTAGTTCTTATCTTAATTACTTATTATCCACTTTCTCTGATCTGAAATCTGAACTAGTGTTTTAGTTGTGTGACTCAACTCTACCATTGTCGAGTATTTTCATGGTTCCCGAAATTTTCAGTTCTTGTTATGACATTCTTTATGCTAGCCAAACAAATTTCATTTTCATTCTATAAATGAGCAATACCCAGTGAAAAGATTGCAACATTTAGGCCATTCTACTAATGGGGTCTAGATGATTACATTTGTTCCTGGAAATGGCTAATAACAATCGTAGCATAATGTAACAACCCCAAAATCCTACAAGGCTAAAATAGGACTTTGGAATCGTCACATTTCCTTAACCTGCTTAAATCCATGATATACAAGGCATACTAACACGAGTCTCCAAAAATAAGGATGATAAAATTTTGATTATATAAAACCAAACCATTCTATACAACGGTTATCTGTCCAACATAACATAAGTCACCATAGACAAAGTAGTCTAGTATCAACTGTAAGGTAGTCTAATAAGCAACATCAACTAAAAGTCTATTACAATTCCTTTAAAACTGAAACAACTAACTAGCAATAAGGATAACTATCTAAATCCTCAGCTCCTTCCTCAGGAAGCTTACCTTCTTCCCCTTCTTCCGTATACACCTCCTCAGTCCACGACTCCTCTCCTAGACCTGAAGACAATGACAGGTCGACTGAGCATTAAATACTCAGTGAATAAACAAGTCAACCATAACATAAAGTAGTATGAGCAATATCAATATCATAGCTTAGTTTATGTATACTTAACCGTAATAGATTCACTTAACATGGATATAATCAGAGTGCGGAGCGTATAACATGTTATAACATCATCTTAACTTGTGTACTTATGCGACTCTTATTCATCATGAACTTGAACTTAACATATGCATACACTCATACATGCATGATTCATAGTGTATTTATCCCGACAACGCATAATCATAGTGTTTTTGTTCTGGCAATGCATAATTAATAATGTTTTGTAACATAATCGCGGCAACGCATAGAGTGGTATGTTCGTAACTGGGAATCATTCTTTCATAACATAATTCATGACATGTTCGTGTCCAATGCATACGTGCTTATGAGATAAGTGAACTCATGAGACTTAAATACTTATCATGCGAGTGAACGTGTGCTTGAGTGTCATGATTGGAATTTAAATGAGTCCTTCATTAGATTCTAATCTTCCGTTAAGAAACTCCGTTAGGCTACATTTCCCTAGTTAGAGAATTCCCAACGTAGAAGATTTTCCTTTAAGATTTGGCCTACCCGAATACCAATCACCATACAAGTAAATAGGGCATAATTTATCATGACAAACAACAATATTTAATTTAACTTAGTTTTTTAATAATCAATAGCATCATACTAGCATTCATAATTTTTAAGCATTTCAACAAACACCTTGAGTGCGTTAATTATGTATACTTTGTCATTTCCCATTTTTAACATTCCAGCACACCATAATTCATTAATACAACCCAAACATAATCCACATCCTTACATTCATCCCATCCTCCATAGTATTTCACATCCTCCATCCATTTCATCCATAGTATCAAACCTATTTCCATCTCTAATAAGTTTAATCCATAAATAATTAGGCAAAATATATCAAATCTACATTTCTATCATTTATATCATACTAATATTCACAAAATATCATTAATAAGGTTGAGTTAGAGAGTTTATCGACCTTAGGGATCCTTCCATTGGATCCAAATCGCTCAAGAAGGTTTTGGGAAAGATCTTCAAGCTTTCCTTGCAATCCCCAAGCAATCTTCTTCCTCTCCAAAGAATTTCTCCCTTAAAACCATAAGTTTCCTCTTTTCCTTTGCGAAATTAGGTTTAGAAATGTTTAGAACCCTAAAACCCTCGAAATTGAACTTCTATTTATAGCTTAGAGGTCTAAAAATCTCAATTTCTGCAACTGCTTAAAAAAATTATAGGCGCGACTGCGATCGATCGCACCTAAATTGTGATCTGTCGCAAAACACACTGAGAGCTTCTGGAAATTTTTGACCGTGTGTGATCGATCGCACCTTACCTGCGATCAATCGCAGCTAGCACAATTCATGTTGTTCTTCAGTAAAAACAACACCAGCACCCTCTCTTCTTCAGCATCAGCCCAACATACCTATTTTACTTTAAAACACTTAAGTAAATGTTTTTAACTTTTAATTTCATTTTCTTTAAGTTTTAAATTAAAATAAAAAAATACCTCTCATTTCGATTCAATAAGAAATATCGTTCATCAAAAAATTCTCATTGTCCAGTTTTAAGCTAAAAACTAAAAATCTCGTTCATCGTAAAATTTTCGATAATCGAGTTAACCACTCTATACTTAATAATAAAATTACATACCTTTATTTAATTTATAAACATCTATTTCTGGGAAATATAATTTCAAAATTCAACAATTTATGTTTTTGCTAAAACCACACCCTTTCTAGAATTTCTGACATTCCTGCACTTAGTCATTTTAAACTTTTACTTAAGATCATTAAGGAACAAGACATCACATTTATTAAAACTTATCTTTGATCGATTAAACCCTTATTATACGAATTGAAAACATGAAAGAAAAATTTGGGTCACTACATGTAATGTGATCATTTAGTATATTTAATTTTCTATTAGTGTTTTGTGTTTTTTTGTCTTAGGAGACTATGATCTAGATTGGACAGTATCCTACATTAAGATTAACTTCTTACTTCCCATAAACACACTAAATCTTCAATGGACAGTTCATATCCCACAATGAAAGTGATTGAAGATAACTGCTTAGCATCAGTTTCACTAATAATATCAAATGTTTACATGTTAACTATAAATATAATAGTGTTGAACCATATCAAGATTGGACAGTTTCCTACATCACCCATACATAGATGATACTTAATAATTTTTAGTAGAGTGATTAGACTGCTTTAGATTATACATTTAACATAAACAACAAAGTATTTAGAATTTTTAGTTTCATAGCATGTTTTGAATCCCTAAATATGGAATCTCTTCTCACAAGCATTGTTGTCATGGCATCTTTAATGACTGTTCTGGCTCTTCTATGCTCCAACGGCGGTCCACTTCATTGAAACCAGAAACCCCACCACTATCACCTACCACCTCTACCCTCAAGATTCAAAAAAAAATTATAATCATTATAAAAAAAAATTGACACCTATTGCTGTTTTTATCGATTGCAAAAAGTAAATAAATAACTGGTTGAGAAGCAACTCACCCATGTCCTTTTTTGAGTTAGGATCATATTCAATCACGATAATTGAATTCGGGAGAGTTTAATCACACCTAAGGTTAATTTATACCACAATGATTGACTGAATGAATCAGAAGCAACATTAATTTTTTTTTTTAAATCAAGGATAGATTATTTAACCATAAAAATGAATGAATCTTAACAGCAACTAATGAGTGTCAAAGAGGACACATTGCGAGCTGGGAGTGTGAACGGGCATATGCGTGCTATCGTTTTCATAGTTAAATAGCTCTTCACGCGTCAACGTTGCCAAATAAATAAGTTCCATTTTATAGAAAAGCATGAACAAATCCAAAGAATCAAAAGTGTGACCATTAGATTTCTTCTTCTTCAAACAGTCAAATAGAGCTCTCTAGTAGAAAAGCCGTCAATCAATTTTGTTGTTGTCGTAGCCATCCTGGCCTATACATCAAACAATAAGGGCTTTGGATTGTCTCATGACGAAGCCAGAAAGGGCTTGTCTCGGGGTTCCATAGAATAGGGGACAAGTGGTGGAGAAGTCAAAATCATGGGGCCCATGATTTTGACTTCCACACATAATAAGACATTTGGCGATAAGTGTGTGAGAATAAGGGGGAGAAATATCAAATGGGGAGAAGTAAAAATCATGGGGGAAAATAAAATGACCTCTCCCCTATTTTACATCAACTGTCGCACAATATATGGAACCCCGAGAGGGGTTTCTGGCTTCGCCAGATTGTTCTGGCTTCGCCAGAGACAATCCGAGGCCAACAATAAGGGAGTCTAGTATGTGAGACAAAAACCAAGTAGTAAGAACAATAGTATTCTGCACTGCTACTGAATTGTGACAAAAGAAACGATCGTACAAAAAATACAAGTTGGATGGAGGAAGGAGCCAGAAGAAAGAGAACAAAATGTCTTCAATAGTCTTCCCGAGAAGATTATGCTGGGTGAAGCTATTAAAATTAGTGAAAATTGAAAGGAAAAAAAAAAAAAAATGCCATCACAATGACTTAGAATTCTTTTAGGTTATAACTGGACTTGAAAGGAGATCTGTTATAATTGATGATTACATCCTGTGTTTTAAAACACGAAAACTCAATTGGAAAACTTGCCGAGTAGAGTCAACTTAGAAATTCGGATAAAACTCGTTCAAGTAATGACACCTAAAACTCGCACATATGTTATATTTTTCTAATATTATATATGTGGTATAAATTCAAAATTAATGATAAATCATGCCTAAAATAAAATATTTAATTCAATATATATCAAATACCCTTTTTTGTTTCGTATTTATACTTGAATGGGTGTGTTAGAAAAAAAAAATGATCATTCGGATAAGCTGGTTTACGCTGGTTTACTCGATTTTCTTTTTAACAAAAAAAAGTTTGAAACCTGAGACAAGTCATTCGGATGCCGAGTTGCTTACTTACTGAGACAAGTCAATTAGTAGTGGCAGTCAGGAGTTTTTTTTGAATGGTGATGGTACTATCACATTCAAAGACAGGTTGTGTATTCCCGCCGACGTTGTGTTAAGGGGTGAGATCTTGGACGAGGCTCATCGATCCAAGTACACTGTACATCCGGGAGGTACTAAGATACACCAGAATCTCAAGAGGCACTACTGGTGGCGAAACATAAAGAGGGAAGTCGCAGAATATGTTTCTAGATGTTTGGTGTGTCAGCAGGTGAAGGTCGAGCATCAGAGGCCAACAAGTCTTTTACAGTCCCTCCCCCTATTCCGGAATGGAAATGGGAGAATATCTCAATGGACTTCATAGTTGGGTTGTCAAGGACGGCAAGGGGCTCCAACGCTATCTGGGTCGTAGTTGACAGATTGACAAAATCTGCACACTTTCTTCGGTACCGGACTACTTTCAGTTTGAATCAGTTGGTAGCTTTGTACGTTAAAGAGGTGGCCCGTTTGCACAGGGTGTCGATTTCCATCGTATCTGATCGAGATCTTAGATTTACTTCCAGGTTTTGAAAAACTTTTCAGAGCGCTATGGGTTCTCGATTAGATTTCAACACCGCATTTCATCCTCAAACCAATGGGCAGACTGAACGGGTGAACCAAGTTGTAGAGGATATGCTCCGAGCTTGTATGTTGGACTTCCAGGACAGTTGGGAGGAACACTTGCCGTTGGTTGAGTTTGCCTACAACAACAGTTACCAAGCAAGCATCCAAATGGCACCTTTTGAAGCTTTATGTGGTCACAATTGTAAATCTCCTCTATACTAGGGTGAAGTTGGTGAGTGGAAGGTACTGGGTCCTGAATTGATCAAGCGGACCGCAGAAAGGGTCAAAATCATCAGGGAGCGATTGAAAACTGCTCAGGATAAGAAGAAGAGCTACGAGGAAACTTGCTGCAGAAATTTAGAATTCCAAGTTGGGGATCGGGTCTTTGTGAAGATTTCACCGAACCGGGGAATCATGAGGTTCGGGAAGAAAGAAAAGCTCAACCCTAAGTACGTGGGGCCATTCAAGATCATCACTAGGGTTGATGAGGTTGCTTACATGGTAGCCCTACCGCCTCACATGGCAGCGGTCCATAATGTATTCCACATTTCCATGCTCATGAAATACATTCCAGATTCATCTCACGTCATTACTCTTGATCCTATGGAGATTCGAGAAGATCTCACTTTGGTTGAGCAACCGGCTCAGATCTTGGATCATTGAGATCAAGTCTTACGTACCAAGACAATCCTGTTAGTCCTCGTGAAGTGGCAGCACCATTCTGTAGAAAAGGCTACATGGGAGCGTGAAGCTGAAGTGAGAGAAAAGTACCCTCATTTGTTTCCTTGATATTGTGTTTATGTAATTGTTTCTTTTGTTCTTTTGGGATCGTTCCAATTTCGAGGACGAAATTTTGTAAGGGGGGGAGGATGTAGAACCCCGAATCTTCACTTCACTAAGTAGTGAATAGTGTGTCAAAAGTATTCAAGTGTAGACTTGTACACTAATGGGTTTATACTAATGAAAATGTTTGGATATATGGTGTACATATGTTGATAGGTATACATAGCCTAAAGGAGTGTGTTTTGAGTGTATAAGATATTGGAATTTGATTGGAGGTCCAAGTAGTGGAAAAAGGGTTTTGCAGCAAGAACAGGGGAGCACCGATCGCTCGGTAATAACACCGATCAACCGGTCATCTACCGATCGCTCTGTAGCTGTCGACTGGTCAAATATTTTGTATGGAAAAAAATTCCAGCGAGGGTGTTTTCAACCGATCTCTCAATCGAAAACACCGATCGCTTGGCAAGCCACCGATCGTTCGGTCCTGACCACTGATCGATCGGTTATACCCAGATTTTCTTCATTAAGGGTTTTTAAGTCTTTAACCAACACCCATTTGCCTATAAAAGGCTCAGCTCGTACCTTAGGGTTTCAGAAACCTTTAGTACATAAATTTAAAAGAGATTTGAGAGGAGAAGAAGGAGAGAGGCTAGGATTTGCTCAAGCTTGAAAAGAATATCAAGTTTCTTCCCTTCTTTGGTGTTTTTCGACTATGAACTTGAGGTTTTCACTTCTCCAAGCTTTTGGAGTCAACTTTATCGATTTTACTAAGGTAGATACATTCTACTATCAATCTTGTGATAATACTAGTTACTACATGATGTTCTTCTTATTCTATACTATAAATCTTGATTGTATATGGTGTGTGATGTTGTTCTTCTACTTGGATGTAAACTACCACTATTATGTACTCTATGTGTTTGGTTTAATACCTCTAAGGGCTTTTGATGTTTAAATATGTTATTACTCTCATATGTTCACATGTCTCGCATGAACCTGGGTTTTTTTATAGATTTCTCAAAGTTCTAGAAAAGGTTTTATATAAGAGACTCATATGATGATTTTAAGAAACTCCGTGATATTGTCTAAGATCGGTTCACAAGCTCTAAAGATCATGTTAAGCTCACAAGAACTCTATGATAATGTCTAAGATCGGTTCACAAGCTCAAAGGATCACAAATGTAAATGTTCTAAGATCTCTATGGTTATGCTCTATGGTTTTGCTCTACGGTACTTGCTCTACGTCTCTATGAATCATAAATGACTCTAAGGAACTCTATGGACTTAACTCAATGAACTCACAAGGCTATGATTATCGCATAACTCACACGGCTTTGATTTTCGAATTTCATTATATGTACTATTTCACGGTTTCTACTCTTCAATGTGTTTTAAGGATTTCAATCTCCTTGATTTGCATGCTCCATGATATTATTACTTATTGTTAGTAGTATGTATACGCTGAGTATTCCACGCTCAGCCGATATTTGTTATCATCGGCAGGTGCTCGGGTTCCTTTCGACTTATGTGGTTCGGAGCCTTGGGTAGAGGAAGAATATTACGACCCGGAGTCTTCTATGGACCACTACCAGGATAATGGCCTGCTAGATAGGCATCACAACTTTTACTTCTGTTGACCATATTAGAAAGAAATGATACTTGATTTTGTTAAGTGAGGGTAGGACTTGTCCACTCCACATTTTGGATATTTACACATATGTATTATGTTGGTTCAGACTTGAACTAATTGATAGGAGTAATTAATTTAAGTTGTTTCCGCTATGTTTCATATATCATTCCACTATGTATATTTGTGTACTCTGATAAGTTGTTATGTGTACCTTATGTATCATATGGGATGTATGATATGGCGGTCACGAGGTAAAGTATCCCTAACTCATAGGGGGTATTTTAGGTTACGACATGATGTTTCCACTTTCATCATTTTTATTTCTAAAGATCCACTAAGTACCAATTATAGAGTTACTTTTAGGTCTAGGTACTAAGTCTCAAACTTGATTTCTTTCAAATTGATTAAGTTCCTCTTGTATAGCAATTCCCCAAGATTCATCATTAATTGCTTCAAGGACATTCTTAGGTTCAATTTATGAGAGGAATGCAAGGTTATTACAAATATTTCTTCTTGTTCATACACATTATTCCATATTTCCAAGTATGAGATCTTTAGGATGATCTTTTATTAATCTCCAAACCTTAGGAGGTTCATTATCTTCTTTATTTTCATTTAAGTTTTCAACTTATAAGGTTTTATCATCTTTATTGTCTTGATTTTCATTACCATCTTTATTGATTTCCAAATTTGCTATATCTTTAGATATATTTTCTATTTTGTCATTTGGATCATTTTCATCAATTTTCTTAGATTCAAATGGATTAAATTCATAAAATATTACATACATTGATTCTTCTACAATTAGGGAAGTTTTGTTAAACACCTTATATGTTTTGCTATTTGAAGAATAACCAATAAAGATTCTCACACTAGATTTTGGTTCAAATTTCTTTAAATTGAGTTTGTTGTTGAGAATAAAACATTTACATCTAAACACCTTAAAGTAACCTATATTTGGTGATCTTCCTTTCCAAAGCTTATAAGGGGTTTTATTCAATTTGTTTCTAATAACAACCCTATTGATTACATAGTAAGAAGTGTTAATGGCATCAACCCAAAAATAATTAGGTAGTTTATATTCATTTAGCATTGTTCTACCCATTTCTTATAAAGATCTATTCTTCTTTCAACTACCTCATTTTATTGAGGAGTTCTAAGAGCAGAGAAGTTATGGTTGAAACCGTTTTCTTCACAAAAAAATTCAAGTTCTTTATTCTTGAATTCTCCACATCTATCACTTCTAATATTATTAATGGAGTAACCTTTCTCATTTTGAACTCTTTTACAAAAATTTCAAACGAAACATGCACTTCACTTTTATGAGATAAAAATAGCACTCAAGTGAATCTAGAGTAATCATCAACAATAACAAATGCATAAAGCTTACCACCTAAGCTTGCTACATCATTTGGCTCAAACAAGTCCATATGCAATAATTTCAAAGGTCTAGAAGTTGATATTTCTAGTTTCTTTTTAAAAGATGATTTAATTTGTTTTCCTAGTTGGCAAGCATCACAAATTTTATCTTTTGAAAACTTGGTTTTTGACAAACCTTTTACAAGTTCATTTTTAAACAATCTAGATAATAGATCCATACTTGCATGGCCTAACCTTCTATGCCATAACCAACTAGTTTCATTTATAGCTGAAAAACACATTAAATTTTAGAAGGTTAATTCATCAAAATCTATAGTATACACATTTTCATTTCTATGAGCAATAAACATAGTATTAATGTTGTCTTTGTCTTTAATTATGCAAACATTTGATTTAAAAGACACTTTTAGACCTTTATCACACAATTGACTAATGCTTATGAGATTATATTTAAGACCCTCTAGTAATAAAACATTCTCAATAAAAGTAGTATTATCCTTACCAACATTACATATTCCGATGATCTACCCCTTCGCGTTGTCCCTGAAGGTCACATGCCCTCCATCCTTAAGAGTGATTGAGATGAATAGCTTTTTATTCCCTGACATTTGCCTTGAGCATCCAATATCCAAGAACCATCTTGAGTAGGAGGAACTAAACTTCAAACATACCTACAAGATAAGTTTAAGTAACTCCAATATATGTTCCTCCTGGTACCCACACAGTTTTGGTTGGTACCCAAACTGAATTATGATTGGTCTTGTGAGGATAAGTTCCTTTTGGAACCCAAACTATGTTTGGTCTCTTATGAATGGTCTTGGGAGTGAATGATCCATTTGGGGCCCAAACTTTCTTACCCATCTTCCTTTTATTGAAAGTAAAAAAATGCATTAAATGGTGGGTTTAAATTACTAGTTGATTTAGTGAAAAAGTTTTGGTATTCATTTTGTTTTGCAAAGGGATTATACCCAAGTCCGGCCTTATCAAAGACGCATCTTTGTTGGCCCAATAGTCTTTCTAGGTTCTTTTCACCCATAGACAAAGTTGAGCTATTTTAGTCAAATATTTGACTTTAGCTTGAAGTTCATCACACTTACAAGATGACCCATGGGATAGATTTTGAAATTCTTTAAATTTACATTCAAAAGTTCATTTTCATTTGCTAGGGTGGTCTTTTCATTTTGTAAAAATTCACAAGAATTTGTAAGAGTAAGGATGGCCTTTTCAATTTGTTCATTGAAGCAATTCTTTCGAATTCTATGTATAGCTCATCAAAGGCATCCCTAATTTCATCATAAGTAAGGGATTCATTGAGTGAAGGAGTTACCTCATCCTTATTGGTCATGAGGCACAAGTTGGTCATTTCTTCATCATTAGAAGCTTCCAATCTGCTTTCCTCAGAATCATCTCATGTAGCTTTCATAGCATTTTTTCGGAATCTCTTGCTCTTCATAGGTTGAGGACATTCCGTATTGATGTGTCCCGAGTTTTTGCACTCATAGCAAATGATTGGTTCCTTATTACTTGCTTCACCTTTGAATACCTCTTTGGTGATTTCTTTCTTGTAAGGCTTCTTCCTGAAGTTCCTTTTGTTTTTAAGGAATCTCTTGAATTTTCTAGCCATGAGGGCAATGTCTTCATCCTCATCGCTTTCTTCTTCTTCACTTTCTTCTTGATGAGATGACTTTATAGCAAGTCCTTTCTTGTGCTTGGGCTCTTCTTCATGATGCCCCTTCATGATTACTTCATGAGTCATTAAAGACCCAAGAAGCTCATCCATTTGGACCTTGGTCAAGTCATTTGCTTCTTGAATGGTTGTCACTTTGGGAGACCATTCCTTTGATAATGAACGCAGCACCTTTCTTACATTTTTTGCACTAGAGTAAACTTTACCAAGTGCCTTTAGTTCATTCAAAATGTTAGTAAACCTAGTGAACATTTCACTAATTGATACATCTTTTTCCATTTTGAAAAGTTCATATTTGTGAACCAACATACTGATTTTTTTCTTCCTTAACTTGATTGGTTCCTTCATATATAACTTGAAGTTTATCCCATATTTATTTTGCTGAATCACATCCAGAGACTCTATTAAACTCTTGTGGACTTAGAGCACAGTATAAATTGCTAATTGTTTTAGCATTTATCTGAATGAGTTTAATATCAGCATCATTTCACTCTTCCTCAACTTTAGGAATTACAACATCATTAACCACTTTTGTGGGAAGATGTGGACCTTTGATTATGACTCTCCAACATTCATAGTCAAGAGCTTGGATGTAAAACATCATCATAATTTTCCAATAGTTGTAGTTTTCTCCATTAAACAATGGAGGACGGGTGGTCGATTAGCCCTCTCCTAAGGTAGTAACAAAAATGTTTGCCATTAAAATCTTTAACTATAAGATGATTAAATCTGAATAGCTAGAGTACTAGGCTCTGATATCAATTGTTGCTCAGCTAATGAACCCTAGAGGGAGGTGATTAGGGTCAGTGGCAATTTAAAAAATTTCTAAGTGATTTATGCAGAATTTAAATGAGTTAACAAAATTGCTACAATGAATAAATAGGTTAAACAGAGAGATGGAGAGATAAAGGATACCACACACAAGATTGATATCGGGGTTCAGCAACTTGCCTACGTCCCCGCCTTTAAGCTTCCCGCTTTAAAGATTTTCACACAATTCCACTTACCGTATTCTTTATGGGCAGAGAGTAAGCATTTACAATCCTTCTTCAAGGGTGAAGATTACACCTTTTACAATCCTTTTCTCAGGCTCAGTATAAAACATCTTCAAGAGAATGTCTCTCTTGGCTACAAGAAAAACTCGTCTTCACTAGTGCAAGAATCCTTGATTCTTGACTAAGCTTTTTACAAAGAGTAGTTGGATATTGAATCCAAAATTGAATGCCCCTTTATGAGCTAAATGAGAGTGAAAAGCAAATCTAATTATGTATACTTTGGATATTGAATCCAAAATCGATTCGGTTTCCTCTAACGCGTGTATTTCGACATAACCTAAGTATGGGATTGGTTTTGAAGCAATCCGAGGTCATTTGCCCGATTTGGGCACTGAGTAAGCCGAATTCCCCCTTTTTTTCAAGTATACTTAGGCCTAAACATACAACCACGCATCAAATCCTAACCAGGAGCTCGATTTTCGATGCGATTTCTTCTAACGTATATAATTCAACATAACCTAAGTGTGGGAATTGGTTTCGAGAGAATCTGAGATCGTTTGCCTGATTTGGGCACCGCGTATGCCGAATTCCCCTTTTTCAAGTATACTTAGACCTATAACCGCGCCCCAAATCCTAACCAGGACTCGGTTTTTTATGCGGTTTCTTCTAACACGTGTATTTCGATATAACCTAAGTGTGGGAATTGGTTTTGAGGAAATTCGATGTTGTTTGCCTGATTTGGACACCGAGTACGTCAAATTCCCCTTTTTTTTAAGTATACTTAGACCTAAACCTACAACCGCACACCAAATCCTAACCAGGCTCAGTTTTCTATGTTATTTCTTCTAATGCATGTATTTCGACATAACCTAAGTGTGGGAATTAGTTTCAAGACAATCCGAGGTTGTTTGACTGATTTGGGCACCAAGTAGGCCGATTTCCCTACTTTTCATATTATACTTAGGCCAAAACCTATAACTGCGCACCAAATCCTAATTGGGGCTCGATTTTCGATGCAATTTCTTTTAACATTTGTATTTTGACATAACCTAAGTGTGGGAATTGATTTCAAGGGAATCCGAGGTCGTTTGCCCGATTTGGACACCGAGTATGCCGAATTTTCTACTTTTTCATACTATACTTAGGCCTAAACCTACAACCGCGCACTAAATCCTAATTAGGGCTCGGTTTTCGATACGATTTATTCTAACACGTGTATTTCGACATAACCTAAGTATAGGAAATGGTTTTGAGGAAATCCGAGGTCGTTTGCCCGATATGTGTACTTTTTTGGTAAACTCAATCATACCACAAGGCAATGACTGAAGGCAATTACAAGGAAATACTCACACCACCCAAGCACTCACACACACACACCACATGCAAACTCACACACACTCACACCACACACATGTAGCCCATGTAAGCTTCACCCTAGAGCTCCTCAAAACGGGTACCAACCGTTTGAGGCGCTACGGAACTTATATGGGTACTTAGTAGGTTGAATTCCCTACTTTTCATACTATACTTAGGCCTAAACTTACAACTGCGCACCAAATCCTAACCGGAGCTCAATTTTTTATGCGATTTCTTCTAACTCGTGTATTTCGACATAACCTAAGTGTGGGAATTTGTTTCAAGGGAATCCGAGGTCGTTTGCCCGATTTGGGCACTAAGTAGGCCGAATTCCCCACTTTTCATACTATACTTAGGCCTAAACCTATAATCGTGCATCAAATCCTAATTGGGGCTCAGTTTTCAATGCGGTTTATTTTAACACATGTATTTCGACATAACCTAAGTATGTGAATTAGTTTCGAGGGAATCCAATGTTGTTTGCCCGATTTGGGCACCGAGTAAACCAAATTCTCCACTTTTCAATTATACTTAGGCCTAAACCTACAACCGTGCACCAAATCCTAACCGAGGCTCATTTTCGATGAGGTTTCTTGTAATGCATGTATTTCGACATATCGTAAGTATAAGAATTGGTTTCGAGGGAATCCGATGTCGTTTGCCCGATTTGGGCACCGAGTAGTTCTTATCTTAATGCATGTAAAAATGATTATTTGACAAGTGTAGTTCTTATCTTAATTACTTATTCGCCACTTTCTCTAATCTGAAATCTGAACTAGTGTTTTAGTTGTGTGACTCAACTCTACCATTGTCGAGTATTTTCATGGTTCCCGAAATTTTCAGTTCTTGTTATGACATTCTTTATGCTAGCCAAACAAATTTCATTTCATTCTATAAATGAGCAATACCCAGTGAAAAGATTGCAACATTTAGGCCATTCTACTAATGGGGACTAGATGATTACATTTGTTCCTAGAAATGGCTAATAACAATCGTAGCATAATGTAACGACCCCAAAATCCTACAAGGCTAAAATAGGATTTTAGAATCGTCACATTTCCTTAACCTGCTTAAATCAATGACATACAAGGCATACTAACACGAGTCTCCAAAAATAAGGATGATAAATTTTTGATTATATAAAACCAAATCATCCTATACAACGGTCATCTGTCCAACATAACATAACCCACCATAAACAAAGTAGTCTAGTATCAACTGTAAAGTAGTCTAATAAGCACCATCAACTAAACGTCTATTACAATTCCTTTAAAACTGAAACAACTAACTAGCAATAAGGATAACTATCTAAATCCTTAGCTCCTTCCTCAGGAAGCTTACCTTCTTCCCCTTCTTCCGTGTACACCTCCTCAGTCCACGGCTCCTCTCCTAGACCTGAATATAATGACAGGTCGACTGAGTATGAAATACTCAGTGAATAAACAAACCAACCACAACATAAAGTAGTATGAGCAATATCAATATCATAGCTTAGTTTATGTATACTTAACCGCAATAGATCCACTTACCATGGACATAATCAGAGTGCGGAGCGTATAACATGTCATAACATCATCTTGACTCGTGTACTTATGCGACTCTTATTCATGAACTTGAACTTAACATATGCATAGACTCATACATGCATGATTCATAGTGTGTTTATCCCGACAACACATAATCATAGTGTTTTTGTCCCGGCAATGCATAATTAATAAAGTTTTGTAACATAGTCGCGGCAAAGCATAGAGTTGTATGTTCGTAACTGGGAATCATTCTTTCATAGCATAATTCGTGACATGTTCGTGTCTAATGCATATGTGCTTATGAGACAAGTGAACTCATGAGACTTAAATACTTATCATGCGAGTGAACGTGTGCTTGAGTGTCATGATTGGAATTCAAATGAGTCCTTCCTTAGATTCTAATCTTCCGTTAAGAAACTCCGCTAGGTTACATCTCCCTAGTTAGAGAATTCCCAACGTGGAAGAATTTCCTCTAAGATTTGGCCTACCCGAATACCGATCACCATACAAGTAAATAGAGCATAATTTATCATGACAAACAACAATATTCATTTAACTTAGTTTCTTAATGATCAATAGCATCATACTAGCATTCATTATTTTTAAGCATTTCAACAAACACCTTGAGTGCGTTAATTATGTATACTTTGTCATCTCCCATTTTTAACATTCTACCACACCATAATCCATTCATACAACTCAAACATAATTCACATCCATACATTCATCTCATCCTCCATATTATTTCACATCCTCTATCAATTTCATCCATAGTATCAAACCTATTTCCATCTCTAATAAGTTTAATCCATAAATAATTGGGCAAAACATATCAAATCTCCATTTCTATCATTTATATCATACTAATATTCACAAAATATCATTAATAAGGTTAAGTTAGAGAGTTTATCGACCTTAGGGATCCTTCCCTTGGATCCAAATCGCTCAAGAAGGCTTTGGGAAAGACCTCCATGCTTTCCTTGCAATCCCCAAGCAATCTTCTTCCTCTCCAAAGAATTTCTCCCTCAAAACCATAAATTTCCTCTTTTCCTTTGCG
This sequence comes from Tetracentron sinense, assembly GCA_015143295.1. Classification (NCBI taxonomy): domain Eukaryota; kingdom Viridiplantae; phylum Streptophyta; class Magnoliopsida; order Trochodendrales; family Trochodendraceae; genus Tetracentron; species Tetracentron sinense. The sequence goes on along the minus strand of CM026553.1, from coordinate 1,220,734 downwards.
AAATTAGGTTTAGAAATATTTAGAACCCTAAAACCTTCGAAATAGAACTTCTATTTATAGCTTAGAGGTTTAAAAATCCCAATTTTCTACAATTGCTTAAAAAACTTCTAGGCGCGACTGCGATCGATCGCACCTAAATTGTGATCTCTCGCAAAACACACTGAGAGCTTCTGGAAATTTTTGACTGTGTGCGATCCATCGTACCTTACCTGGGATCAATCGCAGCTAGCACAATTCATGTTGTTCTTCAGTAAAAACAACACCAGCACCCTCTCTTCTTCAGCATCAGCCCATCATATCTATTTTACTTTAAAACATTTAAGTATATGTTTTTAACTTTTCATTTCATTTTCTTTAAGTTTTAAATTAAAATAAGAAAATACCTATCATTTGGATTCAATAAGAAATATCGTTCATCAAAAAATTCTCATTTTCCAGTTTTAAGCTAAAAACTAAAAATCTCGTTCATCATAAAATTTTCGATAATCAAGTTAACCACTCTATACTTAATAATAAAATTACATACCTTTATTTAATTTATAAACATTCATTTCTGGGAAAAATCATTTTAAAATTCAACAATTTATGTTTTTGCTAAAACTACACCCTTTCTAGAGTTTCTGACATTCCTGCACTTAGTCATTTTAAACTTTTACTTAAGATCATTAAGGAACAAGACATCACATTTATTAAAACTCATCTTTGATCGATTAAACCCTTATTATACGAATCGAAAACATGAAAGAAAAATTTGGGTCACTACATGTAATGTGATCATTTAGTATATTTAATTTTCTATTAGTGTTTTGTGTTTTTTTGTCTTAGGAGACTATGATCTAGATTGGACAGTATCCTACATTAAGATTAACTTCTTACTTCCCATAAACACACTAAATCTTCAATGGACAGTTCATATCCCACAATGAAAGTGATTGAAGATAACTGCTTAGCATCAGTTTCGCTAATACTATCAAATGTTTACATGTCAACTATAAATATAATAGTGTTGAACCATATCTAGATTGGACAGTTTCCTACATCACCCATACATAGATGATACTTAATAATTTTTAGTATAGTGATTAGGCTGCTTTAGATTATGCATTTAACATAAACAACAAAGTATTTAGAATTTTTAGTTTCATAGCATGTTTTGAATTCCTAAAAATGGAATCTCTTCTCACAAGCATTGTTGTCGTGGCATCTTTAATGACTGTTCTGGCTCTTCTATGCTCCAACGGCGGTCCACTTCATTGAAACCAAAAACCCCACCACTACCCTCAAGATTCAAAAAAAAATTATAATCATTATAAAAAAAAATTGACACCTATTGCTGTTTTTATCGATTGCAAAAAGTAAATAAAAAACTGGTTGAAAAGCAACTAACCCATGTCATTTTTTGAGTTAGGATCATATTCAATCACGATGATTGAATTCGGGAGAGTTTAATCACACCTAAGGTTAATTTATACCACATGATTGAGTGAATGAATCATAACCAACATTAATTTTTTTTAATATTTTTTTAAAAAAATCAAGGATAGATTATTTAACCATAAAAATGAATGAATCTTAACAACAATTAATGGGTGTCAAAGAGGATACATTGCGAGCTGGGGAGTGTGAACGGGCATATGCATGCTATCGTTTTCTTAGTTAAATGCTCTTCAAGCGTCAACGTTGCCAATTATGGGGAGAAAATAAAATCATGGGGAGAAAATAAAATGACCTCTCCCCTATTTTACGCCAACTGTCGCACAATATATGGAAACCCCGAGAGGGGTTTCTGGCTTCGCTAGGGACAATCGGAGGCCAACAATAAGGGAGTCTAGTATGTGAGACAAAAACCAAGTAGTAAGAACAATAGTATTCTGCACTGCTACTGAATTGTGACAAAAGAAACGATCGTACAAAAAATACAAAGTTGGATGGAGGAAGGAGCCAGAAGAAAGAGAACAAAATGTCTTCAATGGTCTTCCCGAGAAGATTATGCTGGGTGAAGCTATTAAAATTAGGGAAAATTGAAAGGAAAAAAAAACAAAGGAATGCCATCACAATGACTTGGAATTCTTTTAGGTTATAAGAGGACTTGAAAGGAGATCTGTTATAATTGATGATTACATCCGGTGTTTTAAAACACGAAAACTCGATTAGAAAACTTGTCGAGTAGAGTCAACTTAGAAATTCAGATAAAACTGGTTCGAGTAATGACACCTAAAACTCGCACATATGTTATATTTTTCTAATACTATATATGTGGTATAAATTTAAAATTAATGATAAATTATGCCTAAAATAAGATATTTAATTCAATATATATCAAATACCCCTTTTTTGTTTCGCATTTATACTTAAGAATGGGTGTGTTAGAAAGAAAAAAAAATTGATCATTCGGATAGGCTGATTTACTCGATTTTCTTTTTAACAAAAAAAAGTTTGAAACCTGACCAAGTCGAGTCTCGACTCGGTCCAGTTTTAATACCATGATTACACTTGTCCACTCCATTAGCGTTCCATAAATGTTATAACATGAGAGAATTATATTCCAAAGTCAATCATAATACATTGGGTTGCAGCGAAATGTAAAATTAATTAAAGAGATTATTTTGAAGCCAAAGCTCTGCCTCACGGGGTTGAAGAAGAGCTGTCATTTTTAAACTATGGTCGTGGCACATTTGCAAATTCTGAAAGTGGCCGGGTAACTTACAACAAAACTATAATTACAGGATAGTGTAAAAAGGGAGCTCCGCAGAGCTCTCTTTGAATTTAAACTGTTAATTAAACAGTCAAAAATGGAGAAAGTAGAGATCATTTATTTGAACCTCATATACATAGTTGAAGATTGATTTTGGTGCTTTGATTAAATTACTTACCTAATTGGAGATGGGATTTGGACCGCTTGGGACTTCATGAGCACTAGCATTGAAGGGTCGAGAGTCCTGATATGGTCTGCCTGGGATTGCATTGTCGCCATTTCTCTTCAAGGTAAACTCCATCTTGTCTTTCATCACATGACTTCCATCTCTTGAAGGGATGTCGCGCTCTTTATCGGCCATTGTGCGAACCAGAACGAGAAGAAAGAGCAAGAGGGTCACTGAGAGCGAGAGCGAGAGCGAGGCCTTCTTACCAGTAGAAATTCCATAAACAAAACTACGTTCAAGAGCCCTTGAGTGATCAACATCCATCTACTAACTAATGGATTTTGCTACTTGAGAGCTTCAAGCCTATGAAAGCAAAGAGAGGTGATGTGTTTTGACAAAGATAAGCTTGTACAGTCAATTGATTATAAGAAATCAAAGAGAGGGAGAGAGAGAGAGAGAGAACCAAGTGGACCCCACAAAACCACAAGTGCTTCGGTGAAGGAAAAGACGTACATAAGAATTCAGAGAGACTTGGATTCAAGCATATACACGTACCCATTGAAATAGAGAAGATTTTTGGTGTGGCAATTTATCACAATTCAGGCAGTCTTGTTTCTTTGTCCTTGTCTTTTTATTATGAAAGAAATCAAAGGGTAGAGTCTAGAGTGTGAGGATTGTGTAGGAACGTCGTGTCTCAGTCACACTAAATGCTCTCTATATATAGATTGATAGGGCACTATCAGTATCACGAGAATGTGATAGACCGGACGCCTAAATGGCTTGTATCATCTAATCAAAGTCAGATTTTTCGCATTGCCCTCTCATGTTTAAAATGGGGCCTCGGATTGTCTCTCGCGACGCCAGAAACCCCTCTGGAGCAACCATAGTTTAGGGGACAAATGGTGCTAAAAATGGTAGAAGTCATTTCATTTTCTTCTCCCCATGATTTTTGACTTCTCCCCCTATGGACAAGGGATTTCTGGTTTCGCCAGAGACAATCCAAGGCCGTTTAAAATGTCTGAAGTTGGATCAAAGCCCCCAGCAAAGGTTTTAATTCCCTCAAAAAGGGGTTTTATTTTTTTGGCTATTGCGTTTCTCGTTAAAACGACCAAACCCCAGATCAATAGTAAGCTAGATAACTTTTGAATATGTTACCTTATTATAAAAGCAAAGGCTTACCCTCATGTAATATTTTTATGTAACATTTTTTTGGTAGATATCTTTTATAGATATTCCATATAAGTTTCTTCAAAGTTTCAATGTTTTGTAACAAGTCCCTTCTAGATTTTTTTTTATCGAAAATATCCCTCAAAATATTTTTGTTTTTAACATATCCCTCAAGGTTTATACCAAAAATGCTCCTTACATTTTTTTTTTTCAAAATACCCCTACACTATTTCTTTATTTCTTAAAACCTCCTAAAGTTTTTATACCCAAAATGCCCTCAAGTTTTTTTTTCAAAATATCTCTAAGTCAATTTTCTATACCCAAACCCCCTTCAGTTTTTTAATTCTCACAGTATCTCTCAAGTTTTATTTTTCAAAATGCCCTTTCATTGTTTTCTTTATTTCAAAAAATCTCTTAAAATTTCTATATTCAAAAATGCCTCTTAGTTTTTTTCTATACTCCAAATGCCCTCAAATTTTTTGATCCCAAAAATGCCCCTAAGTCAATTTTCTATACCTAATTTTTTTGTTTCCAAAATGTTGCTTAGATTTTTACCCAATCCCTCATGGCCCTCAAGTTTTTTTAGTTAAATTTTGGAGGAAGGGTAGTTTGATACCCATTGTATAAAAGCGGATGGGGCGTACGCTATGTTCTCCTATGAGCAAGCAGTCTGGTGATGAGAAATGTTCGCTATAGCGACACGTTAGAGATCTTTTTATAAACTCTACTAAATTCAAGTTTCAATACCAAAAATGTCCATCAAATGTTTTTTGTTCCCAAAATGCCTCTCAAATTTCTATACCAGAAAATGTCCTTCAAGTTTATTTCCAAAATGATCATCAAGTTTTTATACTATAATTTTATTATTATAATAAATATCATTTTATTATAATATAATAAATGATATGCATATGTGCCTTGTAAATGAAGTTAATTAATTAAGAAAAAGATGGTTGAATACTCCGAAAAAATGTGTTAAATATGTGAAATTGATAACCAATCAATGTTAGTTTTCAGCATGAAGGAACCAAGTTAAACAGATGAAACGGAAAGAGAGATAAGAAACAATAGCATATAAGACCCAGCTGATCCACAGATCATCGATTAAGTGAGTCATACTAGACAGAATCAGGAACGCATCTGCACTTTCTAAAAAGCTATCATATTGGAAATGAAAGCAAGCCCGTTTGAGAAAATAATCATTGTGAAGGTCCTTAACAATATCGGAATTAGGTGAGAAACAGAGGACCAAAAATATAAGAGAAACAAAGAACAACAAAAACAGGTTCAGCAAAAAAATGGCAATTAGATATTAATTTTACTAGAAGAAAAGGTGGAGCATATTAAGTGATCTTGGTTTTTCTACTATATATAAAATAAAATTCTTCCAAACCCTTCTCTACCGGTAGATGTTTCGGTAAATTAAACAAGAGAGTGAATAAATAAAGATTTATGATGAAAAATGGGGGATATGTTATACATGATGCCCAGAAAAGTCATTTAGATTTTAAGATTCTTATTAATTTGATTATTAGAGACTTCTTCTTTATTAATTATGTATTCATTATGGGTAATTGACCATGATCATGAGATGCTCTATACGATATAAGATATGGGTAAAGGTCCATAGGATATATTGTAAGAAAGCTATGTGATGAGACTATCACAAGCAGATATAGTTTTCCAGTTCCTTATACCTTATATAGTCACAGTTATGGGTGAAGCTAGGCACTTCACTTATATGATTGCTACTATGCTAAGATGTTCTCAATAGTTGAAATGTAGTTTTATCTTGAACTATTGTTGTGGAGACTACACATCAGCATATGGTGCTTAAATGTAACTAACTGATTGCATGCAATGAGAGACCTCTTGCATAAACATACTATCAGATAGTTGGTCTCTCATTCATATTGAACAATTTCAATGATCCTTAGATCTGATGAGTTCATTTATAACTGAGCAGTAATCTGACTATTTTGATTCCATTAAAGTATTTTCTACCTTAAGGACTACGAAACGGTGACAGTTGGATAGTTAGAAGTCATGATGAATTTCAAACAAGAAATTCATGCTCATTAATTTGAGAGAGTATCCAAATTTCGGGTAAAACAGTCGATTAAGCTTAAATCATGCGCATGTGATTTTGAAACAAAATAAGTTTGAAATATATTTTTATTATAATGTATTATACTTATAAAAAGTTTTTCTTAAAATGTTTTACATGAGAAATCGTTTCTCATGGCTTAATCAAATGTCTTGGAAACTCGGATGATGTACAATTTTTTTTATTTTTTTTTTTTTAAAAAAGTCACTCAGTAGGAGTGGGGGGTTTGGCGGACCCCTACCAGTTTATTAATAAAATTAAAAATTTTGGGGGGGACATAAACCTTACCCCTACATGAGAAAAGGGGGGGGGGGGGACATAAAACCTTACCCCTACAAAAAACGAAAATAAAGGAGGGGGGGGGGACATAAGACCTTACCCCCACAAAAAATCGAAAATAAAAGAAATATGGGGGGGACATAAAACCTTACCCCTACAAAGAAAAGAAAATAGAAGAATGTAACAACTACCCCACAAGCTAATTTTGTTGCTTTCGAAAATTCCCTAAACCCCATTTATCCAACAGAATCAACACTTTAATTCTTTCTGGAACGCCCCTAGAAGAAAAAATACGATTAGAGCCCATTAGATCATAACCAATATTAGCTAACCCATCAGCCACTGAATTAGCTTCTCGATAAACATGTTTAAAAGAAAAACTATTGCGCCAATAAAGTTTTATCTTCTTATCCAAATACCAATTCTTCCACGAATATGAGCTTATTCCGTTCCATCTCTCAACCAGAATTTTAGAATCGGATTCAATGTCAATGTTGTAGATACCCAAGGAGTTGCACAAAATAAGACCATCCAAAAGTGCCCGAGCTTCCGCTGAGTTATTGCTTTCAATACCATAATAGGAATAAAAACAAGCAATAAATTCACCATTATGGTCTCTGATAATTCCTCCTCCACTAGCAGTTCCAGGGTTCCCCCTGGAGGCCCCATCAACATTTAATTTCATTCTACCCCTAGGGGGAAAACTCCACTTGACAAAGAGAGGGCGAATAGGAGAGGGAGTAGGAAGTTTAATACCACAAATTGACAAGTCCAAATTTTTCTGATGATGCAAGGATGCAATGTTTATAATCTTCCTGTAGATGGTATCCTTTAAACTATTAATAGGGCGCCTTCTGGAATTATGTTTTCTGTTACACCTTTCGATCCAAATTTCCCAAACAATCAGAGCCGGAACAAGAAATAGTAAATCATTTTTTCTATGAGAAGCCATGCGAAACCATCGAATAAGTCTGCATTTAATGTTATCTTGGATATAAGATGGAATGAAGCAGCACCCCGAGAAAAACTTCCATAACTGAATCGCCATATCACTGCAAATAAGCAAGTGAGATAGTATATCGAATGCCCATTAGGGATAATGTAATTAGAATGATTAATTGAATTAAAAAGTTCATGTAGCGGGATCCGTATTGGTTAATGTTCTTACACTACGATTCAATTGCAATATAGATATCTCACATCACTTGCAATTCCGATGTAATTCCTGTTTAGGTTCAATGGGATAACATTGGGTAAGCCAGGGTTTGAATGTCTCAGAACAATCTGTGAAGATGCTCACATAAGAAATACAAGCCCAAACTATTGATTAAATATTAATCAATTATTTAAATGATTAAATGTTAATCATTAATTAAATAGATTAAATGTTAATCTATAGTTTAATTTAATTGTTAATTTAAATTAAAGGATTATATTAGTAATTATTTAATTAACCTAATGAAAGGGGAAATGAGTTTGACCCATATCCATAAACCCATAAAGTATGGACCTTAAATGTGGGCCCAAGCCCATGGATTTGATCTTTAGGGTGGGGCGCCCACTTATGCTTTCCTAATTGGATTAAGATTAGGTTAGTTGAATAATTATTGAATAATCACTCTTTTATTTATAGAATTAAATTTCAATGCTTGAAAAGCAAGGAACAAAGAGATGAGCTGGAATTGGATTACAACTAAGAGTCCAAGACTCCCCCTAAAGCTCATGCCCCCCCCCCCCCCCCCCCCCCCCCCCCCCCCCCCCTCCTCTCGGTTGCCCTAAAACCCTATTTTATAATGAGATCATATTTAGGATTTTCGATTCTCTTAATTTTTTTATTTTAATCTTGGATAATAGTAGAACCAATCTTGGATAATAGTAGAACCAATCTTTATTAAAGGATCTTGCATTCGAGAAGGATCTTGTATTCAAGTTGAGAATAAAATATTATAGAGATTTAAGAAAATTCTATCTCATATTTTAAAAATTATTTTATGGAAAATACAATTGTTTTATTTTCTGAGGTTTGATATATATGAGATATAGATTTATCGAGCAAATTTATAATTGTTATCAAATTTTAAATCTTTTAAAATATCAGAAAAATTACTCTATCACCATGTTACATCTAATTATATAAGATTATAGTTATGGGTCAAATTTAATTTATGATAAATTGTTTATCATGCATTCATATTAAAGGATAATATGTAATAAGTTTTTGGCAAATCTGTAAATGGCAGATTCATTCAGTTTCTCTGCAAATGGCAAATGAAAATCTGGTTTCCCTAATGTCATTTAATTTCCATATTATGCATTGGTGGAGATGCTACGAATGAGGAGACTGCGATGATGATCTCGATAAGATGATAAAGGAAGGGATCGCGGAGTTTGCGAGCTGCCTTTATTCTTATCTCATTCTCATGCATCCATGCATTTTAATTGACCCATAGCGATTAATCTCATATGATGTTTATTATTGTTTAATTATCATGAGATGATACTTGCTTGTTTTATCATGAGATGATATTTATTAATTATTTACGTTTAATTATTCTATTGAAATAATTGCTCATTGATATATCATGTGTATGTAAGACTGGAGACAAGTCCTGAAGTATTATGATCTTCTATCAAACACTATGTGATCTTATAGTGGGGAGTGTGAGTAAGCTAACAGGCCAAAGCCGGGCCCAATCCCTCTCACCTATATGAAAACATGGTGAAAACTTCATAAGCAAATAGTGGGAGCAATAACGCCAAAACGTGAGCTTTCGTTAGGTGTTTATTAGGTTCATGGTAGGTGGGCACATAAATAAGAGATGTTGTACAATAACGCCAAAACATGAGTATAACATCCTTTATAAATCAGACAGAAAATCGAATGCTCCAACATTCACAAGATGAGATATGTGAAAATAGAGAAGATAGTTTTTATCTGCCTATTCAAGGCGATGTGATATTGTGCCCAAAGGCATGTTTACATTAAGCTAGTGTCTAGGTATTTGATGTCAATTTATATTTCCTAAATTGGCAACACTATTAGAAACAGACCTATAATCTAATAGTAATTAATAAATTCAATAGATCTCTAATACTATCTTATTTGTCATTTGATTAGATCATGACAAGCCTTTACCCATTAACTGAAATTATTCGTGATGAAAAGTTAGTTGGAACTAACTATGTTGACTGGAAAAGAAAGATTAGAATAGTATTTGCCGCGTATAACCTTGACCTATGTCTTAAAACACCTAAACCCGAAATTCTCAATGATGCATCACCGGCCCAAAAGGCTGAGTTGGAGCAATGAGAGAGGTCTAATCAGATAACCAAGTGTTACATACTGGCTTCGATGTCTAACATTTTGCAAAGCCAACATGAACACATGGATAAGGCTTCTGATATTTTGCAAAACCTGTATGACATGTTTGGTGAGCAAAATAGGTCAGCTCAACAAGTAAAGTTGAAAACCCTAGTTAACACCAAGATAGCTGAGGGAACTCCAGTTCGAGAGCACATCAGAAAGATGATGGGCTTATTAAATGAGCTGGAAATTATTGGTTAAGAGATGGATGCCATCACTTAGGTTGACACTGTTCTGTAGTCACTCCCTTCGTCCTTCAATGCGTTCGTGTTAAATTATAACATGAATAAGAATGAAATGTCACTAAGTGAGCTTATGAACTCACTTGTGGTAGCAGAAGATTTGATCAAAAAGTCAACAAATGGTGAATCTTTAATTGTCAATAAACCTGATACCTCCAAGCGATCTAAAAAGTTTAAAAAATGAAACAAGGGCAAAGGTGAGTTTAAAGACAATAAAGGTAAGGTAAAAGTTGCCAAAGGTTCTTCAGGCGATGCTGGCAAGGAAATCAAAGGCAAGGGAAAGTGTTTCCACTGTGGTAAAATAGGCTGCTGAAAGAGGAACTGTAGGACTTACCTCGCAACTCTTAAGAAGGGTGGTGCCACTACTCAAGGTATGTGATGCTTTAAAGTATTAATTTCTGTTGAGTCAAACTTTCTGGATGGTCCTCTTAACTCATGGTGCGTGGATTCTGGATCCACTATACATATTTGCAATTGTTTGCAGGGGGTCAAGGAATGAAGAAAGCCGACCAAACAGGAGCAGAAGCTTAAAGTTAGCTCAGGTGCAAATGTTGCAGTTAAGTCAATTGACTTGTTTACTCTTTATTTACCTAATGGAAATACATTAATTTTAGAAGACTGCTTTTATGTGCCTTCTACACACAAAAATTTGATTTCAGTATCTAGACTTTTACTTTATGGATTCTCTATCAATTTTAATTCAATTGTTGAATTAAGAAAGATAGAATAGTTTTAATTACTGGTAATCTTATTAATAGTCTTTATTAATATTTCCTTTGGTAAATAATGAATGTCTGCAAAGTGAAAATGTCTCATCATCTAGAATGTCTAAAATGAAAAGACATTGCACATAGTCTACTTATCTTTGGCATAAGAGACTTGGTCATATTAATCTTGATAGGATCAAGAGGTTGGTAAAAGATGGTCCCCTTGAATTTCTCAAGGTAGAACCACTCCCTACTTGCGAGTCTTGTCTTGAAGGAAAGATGACCAAGAAGCCTTACCCTAAAAAGATAGGAAGAGCCGAAGAAAAGTTGAGACTCATACATAGTGATGTATGTGGTCCATTTAACATTGTTGCACGAGGGCAATAACGGTATTCTATCACATTTACCGATAACTATTCTAGATATGGATATGTTTATTTGATGCAACACAAATCTAATATCTTCGAAAAGTTTAAATAATTCAGATTAGAAGTTGAGAATCAAACAGACAAATCCATAAAGACACTTCGATCAGATTAAGGTGGTGAATACCTCACCAACGATTTTATGGATTACTTAAGGGATAATGAGATTATCTCGCAATGATCAAGTCTTGCCTCACCTCAACAAAATAGTGTTTCTAAAAGAAGAAATGGGACCTTATTAGATATGGTTCGTTCTATGATGAGCCAAGCCGATGTACCTTCGTATCTTTGTAGGTTTGCTTTACAAACTGTCATTTACATTCTGAACTGGGTTCCTTCTAAGTCTATACCAGTTACACCCTATGAATTGTGGATTGGGCGAAAACCTAGTTTACAACATCTAAGGGTATGGGGTTGTCCTGCGCATGTTCGCAAATTCGAATCCACTAAGTTGGAATCTAGAACTGGAAAATAGAACTTTGTAAGATATCCAAAAGAAACTAAGGGTTTCTATTTCTACTCCAAAGCAGACCAAACAATAGTTGTTAGGAATCATGCCACTTTCTTGGAGGAAGAAATGGATCTTCTTAAGAAGGTAGAATTTCATGAGATGAAAGACAACTCAGTCAGTGTCCAAGATGAACCTAATCCTTCCACTATTGATTCTTCTAATTCTGTTGCACTGAGAAGGTCTGAAAGAGTTTTTAAACCACCAGATAGACTTCAGTATGACGTTTATCTAGTTACCCCTGATGATGAGGATACAGATCCTAATACTTATCAGGAAGCTACATTAGATGTAGATGCATCTCAATTGAATAAAGTCATGAATATTGAAATAGATTCCATGTATGACAATGGCGTCTGGACTTTAGTAGATCCACCCGATGGTATAAGGCCAATTGGATGCAAATGGATTTACAAAAGGAAGAATGGTGCCGATGGTAACGTGGAGACCAATAAAGTAAGACTTGTTGCAAAATATTACACTCAAATTCAAGGAGTTGATTATGAGGATACCTTTTCACCTGTAGCTATGCTCAAATCCATCAGGATATTGCTAGCTATAGCTGCACACCATGACTATAAGATATAACAAATGGATGTCAAAATTGTTTTCCTTAACGTAATGTTAGATAAAGACATCTATATGAAGCAACCTGAGGGCTTATTGCTCCTAACCAGAAGAACATGGTATGCAAGCTCAACAAGTCGATATATGGTTTGAAACAAGCTTCCAGAAGCTGGAACCAAAGATTTGATCTTTCGATCAAAGAATTTGGATTCTAAAATAATTTAGAGAAATCTTGTATTTACAAGAAGGACAGTGGGAGAGCAGTAGTATTCATAATTCTTTATGTAGATGACATTCTACCCATTGAAATTGATGTAAGAATGTTGTCATTAGTCAAGATTTGGCTTTCTTAGCATTTTTAAATGAAATACTTGGGAGAGGCATCCTATATTCTCGAAATAAAGATTCTAAGAGATAGGAAATGCCGAATGTTAGGATTGAGCCAAACTTCCTACATAGACAAGATTTTGTCTAGGTATAGTATGAGTGATTGTAAGACTACTCTCATTCCTTTTTGACATAGTGTTACTTTGTCTAAAAAGATGGCCCCTACATCAGCTAATGAGATCGAGCAGATGAAGAGGTGCCCTTATGCTTTGGCAGTTAGGAGCCTCATGTATGTCATGCTATGTACTAGGCCGGATATCTGTCATGCAATGGGAGTTGTTAGTCGGTTCCAAAGCAATCCAGGTATTAATCATTGGACTGCTGTGAAGCACATCATGAAGTACTTGAAAATGACTAGGGATTATGTGCTTACTTTTTAATCAGAAGATCTAGTTGGATTGGGTTATACTGATTCCGATTTCCAATCTGATCCAGATAATAGAGCTTCCACGTCTGGGTATGTGTTCACACTGGGTGGTGCTGCTGTCAATTGGCACAGCATAAAGCAGAAGACTATTGTAGACTCTACTACAGAAGCAGAATATATTACAGCTTTTGAAGCAGCAAAAAAAGTAGTCTGGTTCAGAAGGTTTTTGCAAGAGCTAAAAAATGTTCCTTTAGTACTTGAATGTAGAGCCCCGGACCTTTTTACAGTTAATACATGACACTTTCGTTGTCATTTTGCCTTTAAAGAGGTATAATTAATAAATAAGGAAGAAATTGGAAATTCTGAAACGTCAGAAATGTTCCTTTTCGAAGTACGAGCCCAACCCAAGTTGAATCGTCAAAATCGGACGAACGAGTCAAAAGATATGGCCAAAACAATCTGGACCTATAGGCAATCGTAGCTCGGTTATGCACTAAGGACGTAGCTCGGTTATGCACTAAGGACGTAGCTCGGAAGGCGCTAAGGACGTAGCTCGGTTAGGCACTAAGGACGTAGCGCGGAAGGCACTAAGGTCGTGCTCTGACGTCGTACTCTGATATCGTAGCACAGACAACGTACTCTGATAACGTATACGTTGTGCATCCGTTGTACAGCTCACAACGGGTACGATGTACAGCACAACGGGCACGTTGTACATAAGACAACGGACTACGAGCTCAGCGCTATTCACAGCACAACGAGTTGGTACTATTCACAGCACAACGAGTTGGCACTGTTCACAGCACAACGAGTTGGCGCTATTCACAGCACAACGAGTTGGTACTATTCACAGCACAACGAGTTGGCACTGTTCACAGCACAACGAGTTGGTACTATTCACAGCACAACGAGTTGGCGCTATTCACAGCACAACGTGTTTGGTACTCGTGTTTTTACAGAAATTCAGTAAGGGTATTTTGGTCTTTTGGTCGGTTCACTCTTACCTTAAGAGTTTAACCCGAACCTTTAGGGCATCATTCGACACTTAGAGAGATTGGGAGATAAGAAGAGAGGAGAAGGCGATTCCTAAACCTAGGGTTTCCAGTTTGGAGAGAAATCAAAGGATTTTGAGACCCTAGATCACTCCCAGTCCGGTTTTCTTCAAGATCTCGGCTCAAGCTCGTGCAAAGCTCGTATTCCAAGCTAGGGCAGCAACTCACAGTCGTTTGGAAGAGGGATTTCTTCCTCATTTCTTCAAGGTCGGTACTTCTTGCTACCCTCCTAGTTATAGTTCTTCTTTTCCCCTCATTCCTCTTTATTTTCTTTTATTTACATTTGTGCTATGAGATGGATGGTTGTGAATGGTGAATGGAGGTGGATGTTGGCGAATGGATGCCGTGTGGATGTTGTGATGAATGAATGGGAAAGGGCATTGTTCCAATAATGAACATACATGTATGATTTGAGTAAAACCCATCTAGAAAAGCATGTTGTAGGGTAAGTGAATAATGAACACACCCCATGTTTGATGAAATGCCAAGGTGAATACAGTGAGTTGTAAATTAGGGAATGCATGCCTAATAAATTCTGAATATTGCTAGGGCCTATGATAGTGTGTTTTCTTGCTTTCCTTAAATGATATGAATGTTATATTGTTCAATCATTGATGTTATGTGTGTTGTGAAATTACCCAAATGTCATGTTTAAATTTAAATGCAAGTATGTACACGGTTTCCACGAGCACGGCATGGATGACATGATTTATCGAGTTTTTCAAGAACATGGTTAGAGGTGGGACATATCCTACGGTATGTTCTACCTCGCTTTTCACAAGAAGACGAGAACCAACATTACATGAGGGGTCTCCCCTCACTCACAAGTGCATAACATGAAGAATGGCCTCCCTTCCCTCGCAAGTACATACATATCATGAAGAAGGGTCTCCCTTCCCTCTCAAGTGCATTGCATAAAGAAGGGTCTCCCTTCCCTCTCAAGGCATCTCACAAGCGCATCTCACAAGTACATCTCACAAGTGTATCTCACAAGTTACATGATCACAAGCAAGCATGCATGACATGACACGACATACAAGAATCAAGCAAGATAGACAAGATGAGTTTTCAAGCACGAAAATGGTACTTTAAGTCAAGTCAAGTGCACGGTGTTTTCAAGGGTTTTATCGGCTTTTATGAATTCAAGCATGATTATATACTCCTTTACTTTATTGTTATGATATGATTTATTCATGCTTTATATGTGTGAATTATTTCCTGCTTTATGTACTGCTATCTGTATGCTATGACTGTTGGTTAGTGCTTGGTACACGCTGAGTATTCCATGCTCAGCCGTACTTCTTATGTCGGCAGGTGATAGCGGAGCGGCTGCTCCTTTCGACATCTATGCTCCGAGTCCTTGGGTAGAAGAGGAATACGTTGAGGAACCTGTGGAGGAACCTCCCATAGAGGAGTATCATTAGGTGGTTGTAGATTCTGAGTGGATTAGCTATGGGTGAGATGAGAGTTAGATTTATGTATTTTGGCGGGCATGTCCGCACTTTCTTTTGGTTACTTTTTGTATAAACTTGGATTTGTGTATGTATATACATAGAGGTTTGGTAGACTTCCGCTGTGCTTTGATGGTTATGTTTCCGCTATAATGTCCTCTATTGTATATGCTCTGTGGGTTTTGCAGGTTAGTTGTCAAGCAAGTCATGATTAGTCGTCCAAAGTTCACTCTAACTCCTAGGGTAGGTTTTGGGTCGCGACATTGAACCTATTAAACTCTTTTGTGATAGTAATGGTGCAGTAGCTTATAGCAAAGAACCTAGGAGCCACAAGAAGATGAAACATGTGGAGTGGAAGTATCATTTCATTCGTGAGATCATTGAGGGGCAAGATATTATTGTTACAAAGATCAGGTCTCAACTTAATGTTGCTGACCCGATGACTAAGGTTTTATCAGATAAAGTATTTATCACACACTTAGATAGTATGGGATAGAAATCTATGACACAATGACTTTTAAGGCAAGTCAAAGATTGTTAGACATGATACTCAGAAAAGTCATTTAAATTGTAAGATTCTTAATAATTTGATTAATAGAGACTTCTTCTTTATCTATTATGTATTCATTATGGGTAATTGGCCATGATTATGAGAAGATCTATACGATATGAGATATCGATAAAGATCCATAGGATATATTGTAGGAAAGCTATGTGATGAGACTATCACAGGCAGATATATCTTTCCAATTCCTTATACTTTATATAGTCACAGTTATGGGTGAAGCTGAGCACTTCACTTATATGGCTGCCACTATGCTAAGATGTTCTCAATAGTTGAGATGTAATTTTATCACGAACTATTGTAGTGGAGACTACACATCAGCATATTGGTGCTTAAATGTACACTGACTGATTACATGCAATGAGAGACCTCTTGCATAAATATACTATCAGATAGTTGGTCTCTCATTCACATTGAATAGTTTCAATGATCCTTAGATCTAATGAGCTCATTTATAACTGAGCTGTAATCTGACTGTTTTAATTCCACTAAAATATTCTCTACCTTATGGACTACGATACGGTGACAGTTGAATAATCAGAAAGTTGTTCGAGTCATGATGAATTTCAAATAAGAAATCCATGCTCATTAATTTGAGAGATTATCCACGTTTCGGGTAAGAAAGTCGATTAAGCTCAAATCATGCGCAGGTAATTTTGAAACAAAATAAGTTTGAAATATATTTTTATTAAAATAAATTATACTTATAAAAAGTTTTTCTCAAAATGTTTTACATGAGAAATTGTTTCCCATGGCTTAATCAAATGTCTTGAAAACCCGGATGATGTGTAATGGGTTATGAGTTAGATAGTATAAATAATCTCGAAGGCCCATTAGGGATAATGTAATTTGTAGGATTAATTGAATTAAAAAGTTCATGTGGTGGGATCCGTATTGGTTAATGTTCTTACACTGGGATTCAATTGCAACATGGATATCTCACATCACTTGCAATTCCGATGTAATTCTTGTTTAGGGTCAATGGGATAACACTGGGTAAGCCAGGGTTTGAATGTCCCAGAGCAATCTGTGGAGATGCTCACATAAGAAATACAAACCCAAACTATTGATTAAATGTTAATCAATTATTTAAATGATTAAATATTAATCATTAATTAAATAGATTAAATGTTAATCTATGGTTTAAATTAATTGTTAATTTAAATTAGAGGATTATATTAGTAATTATTTAATTAACCTAATGAAAGGGGAAATGGTTTAACCCATATCCATAAACCCATAAAGTATGGACCTTAAATGTGGGCCCAAGCCCATGGATTTAATCCTTAAGGTAGGGCACCCACTTATGCTTTCCTAATTGGATTAAGATTAGGTTAGTTGAATTATTATTGAATAATAACTCTTTTATTTATGGAATTAAATTTCAATGCTTAGAAAGCAAAGAACAAAGAGATAAGATGGAATTGGATTACAACTAGGAGTCCAAGACTCCCCTAAAGCTCACGCACCCCTTTGGCTCATGCCCCCCCCCCCCCCCCCCCCCCCCCTGGTTGCTTTCCTAATTGGATTAGGATTCCAATTTTGAGGTAGTTGGTTTAATCCCTTTATTTAAGGAATCCCTTTTGGAAAATGACTCCTTAATTAGTAGGTTTATCATAACTAGAGTAATTATAGATAAACTAGAAGTTTATTTTATTAATGATAAGAGTTATTATTAATTAAGAGCCCCAAGGGAGTTCCCCTTGGATTTTTGTGAGCTACATAGGACTACTACAAGTTGTTTGAAGCCTTGGCTTTTGAACCCTTAGGGTTTTTGGTAATAGAAAGTCTACACCAACATCCATCTTCTTCTTCTTGTTTCTTCAATTCCAAGTAAAGATTCTAAAGCTTTGCGAAGATAGTGAAGAATAAGGATCGAGCTTCGAGTATTTCTTCGAGAAATCTCTACAAAGAGTTTTGACGATTCAAGTTGGTTTTTACTTCACCGGTGAACATCATTCACCGAGGTAATTTGACTAAAACATGTAGATAGAATTATTTGTATTATATGGTGTAAAGATCCTCGGGATCCAATTTTCCGTATAAATTTTTATCTGGATTCCCTTCAGGATAGATGGAGAAGAAGATGATACTGTTGGGCTTTAAGAGGGAGCAGATGCTCGAGTTCGGCAAAATGTGGATCCTTTTTTGTCTCTCTGTATTTATATGAGATCCCTTTTGCTGTGTTTAGCTGCCGAGAAAATAGGTTGTGGGAAAGAAAAGTGAAAGAAAATGAAGTTTTCTAATATTTGGTTACAAAAAAAAAATTGTGGAAAAAAAAAAGGAGAGAATTAGCCTATAATTTTCTTTAAAAGTGAGGATTCCATTTCCTTATGAAAAAGCTTGGATTTGGGGAGGAAACAGAAAATATTTGACTTCATGTCTTGTCTCAAAATAAAATTTATTTTTTAATTTTTACATATCTTTAAAAAAATTGTTACCAAATTTTCTTAACAATCAAACAAGGTGCAAAAAAAGTAATTTTTTTCTTTTCCTTTTTTTTCTTGTTTCTTTTCCTTACTTTTTTTTTTTTCTCTCGGTAACCAAACATAGCATTAGGATTGGCCAGTTGTCTTTCTATTTTCATCTCTTCATGGAATAGATGTCTTTCCTCCTATGTTAATCTTAGCTAGTGACGCTGTAGATTGAATCTTTCTTTTTAGTAGGAGATCGTCACGATCTATTACAAGATCTACAGAGTTTGATTGATTCGGATTGTTCTCTCAATGGTTTGGAAGTCGAGGTGTCTTCACTTCAGATTCTTCAGGATGAGGGTCAAGTCGGGAATGCATATCCTAAAAAAGAGAAGAGGGAGAAAATTAGCCCATAAATTTCTTTCAAAGTGAGAATTCCATTTTCTTCTAAAAAGTTTGGATTTGAAGAGGAAACAAAGAGAAAATGTTCAACTCCATGTCTTGTCTCTCAAAAAAAAAAAATTTAATTTAACCAGTTTCCAAATTTTCTTAGCAAACAAACAAGGTGAAAAAAATAAGTTTTCTTTTTTCTTTTCCATGCTTTTTTTTTTTTTTTTCTCGGCAACCAAACATAGCATGGGAAGGCTGTATCTGCAAGGATGGTAATGGATCCTTAATTGGCAAGGAAAATCGATAGGTGTGTCTTCAATTTTTATAGAGTTCAAGGAGATCAATGCCATAATCTGGAAAACATCATCAACACAGATGCCTCTCGCTGGTTGATTAAAAACTATTTTTGGTACATTGATCCCATACTCATACCCACGGCAAGTTGAGTAAGGACATTGGTTGAATTGGACCACTACCATGAGGTTTCAAAACGTTCATCAAAACTAATATGCCACAGAGATATCTTCATTCATTTCTAATTGTTTTGCAATAGATCCTATATACAAAGATGTTATCTATACAACCATATTACAAAGGCTTGTAATCACCTCCGGTAGCAACTGGAGGGGAGCCCGCTGGCATTATAAGGGGACCTGACACCTACCCCTCATGTGTTTCCTGTCAAATCAAAAGCTGTAACAAAATAAATGAAAATCGTTTGGCGGGGAAATAAGGGGTACATGTTGGCTCCCCTATATTGCCAGCGGGCTCCCCTCCAGTTGCTACCAGAGGAGATTACAAGTCTATTGCAAAAACAAAGAAGAAACATAAGGAGAGAGAGGGAAAAACAAAAAAGAAAACTAGACATATGTACGTGTATCCCATTGGTGCAATCACCCAGTATATAGCCTGAGACGGTTCCTGATCAGCACGCGGCATATGGGACAGTTGGACAAGCCTGACCCACATTCTCTACAAGTCTGCACTCAGATAATTGTTAATGAAAGTCGTTACTAGGGCAGTTAAAGAAGGAAGAAGCCAATTTTTTTAGTTAATAGTATTGATGCATCTTACCATATGGCCACACCCAAAGGCCAAATCCTTACCATTAGTCAAGCAAATAGGGCAAACCTACACTCCACAATAAGAAGTTATAAAAATCAACTAGTACCTGAAATCTACAAAAATTATTGTCTATCCTTACATGGTTCGGCTCATCCCCAATAGATGCTAAAAGGTTGCTGGGTTCAGGAGACAGCAGTGGCTGGCGAGTGAAGGGGACTGGAGGAGGGCATGGAACTACTCTCTTCGCTTTCCCTGTAACACGACTTTTGGCCAATACAATACACATACATAAGCAAGATTGCTTAATCAAGCCAATCAACTGTAGTTTATGCGCGCAGATGCTGCCTTAACTACCTTGTAACCTACCAAAGAATGATAAAAGTTTAATTGCTCCCTACCCAAGAATACCAAGTTCCATGGTTGCTCTATACTGGATGGGAATCTCCATGAGTGCAGCAAGAGCAAATTCTGCTTCTTTCTCAGAAGGGGTTGCATCTTTAGACATAATAGCAGCAAAGTTAACAAACTGCATAAGGAAACACAAAGCCATCGGTCCAATAAGTGTAAAAATAGCACCCACAGTATTAGAATATGGTTACACTCCAACTTTGATGCCTCATCATTCATAAAGATGCCCTGGGGATACTGATGTTATACCTGAAAATTATCAAATACACATCCAGGGATCTTATCATCAAATTTCCTCATGTCTTCCCAGGGTCCATCACCAACACCAACAAGCACAATTGAGAGTGGATACAAACTGGTTACAAAAAAAAATTAAGAAAATGTTCTTAGCTTCAACTTCTTCCACTACTGGGGGAATATTCTTAGTTTCAACTTCTTCCACTACTGGGGGTTACAGTGAAATTTGTAAATTCAGTTAGCTCTTACAAAGGCAAACCATCAAAGAGATGTTACTAGATTATCTTTGTGCTTTCTCACAGCAACAGAATTATATTGGTGTACATGCTCCAGAAGGGTAGTTTTAAAATTTGATTACTGCACATCCTAACAAGGACTAAAGATAGTGTCCTTTCGACATATTGGGGTATAAGATCAAGAGATCAAACAATTTACTTCTGGATTGATCTTTTATGGAATAATGTCATCGTCTTCCTTCTCTATAAGTCTCTGTTCCCATATTTCAAATATATTTTGTTCAATGCAATTTTGTGTTAAGACCCTGTAGTGAGTTCAACATCCAGTATACTCAATATCTAATTATGATTTTCTAACTGAACTGAAGTTTTACCTGGAGACAAAAGAATGTCTATATCAGCATTTCAAACAATTCTAGTATATCATTAAGAATAGGGATTCACCAAGTAGCTGGCCTCTAATATAGTGTCTATCAAAAATCTTTGATTTCCCTACTAATTAAAGAAGGCTCAGAACTCTTCCTGAAATCTGCCCTGCAGTACACCACAGATTTAATATCCAACAGCCCTATAGACCAGAAAGCTAGAACCTTCGTAGTAAATCATTTTCAATACAACATAAACAATTTGCACAATATCATTCAATAAATTATATGATTGATGCAAAGAATTCTGATACTCAAAGAATAATCCTAAAACAAGCACGAAGATCCAACTATTCGCAAGGTTGTACCTTGCATCGACTATTGAATTAATTGTTTTCTTTTCCTGTGAACTGAGCTCTCCATCTTTTGTATTAATGCTTGTCGTAACCTTCACCATACAAGATGCCACAAAAGGAGATAGTTGGTATAGACAATTGACAAAAATGAGCGGAAAAAAAAAAATCACAACCTGGCCATCTGCAATGATAACCAAAACATGGTACTGTCCACCACTTCTCTCCACAATGTCTACTGCAGCCTCAACTACCGGTCCATACGAAGTTGGCCCTTGATCACATAATCACATATATCAAGAAGAATTCTTGGTTTTGACTCTGGAGATGAGCAAGACTATGTTGACACTAAAAGTACATTAGAATAGGCAAAACAAAAGCAATCCATGAGCTTAGTTATGTAAGCAAACTAATACATAAAATGGACAGAATAACACCAGCATATCAGAAAGCCAAGGAGAAAGATGTCAACCCGACAATCGCAAGTTTGGAACAATCTGTTTATAGCAGGCCAAAACTTCTTCAAAGCCATTGCAAGGTGAATGATCAGTGTGAAAGCTAAACACCTCTTCATCATGGGTGGTGGCTGTCATGAACAAAACAATCAATTAATAGAAGCTGTGGTATGGCAGATGAACTAGTTAACAAGAAAAATTATTGGCAAAAAAAAGTTCAAACTCTTCAACTATTGGAGGATCACAACCTACCATCACCAAATCCGAGACAAGGAATTAAGTTGTCTTCATCAAAGGGAGCCAGAGTCTTTCCAATAATAGTGATGGCTTGCTCATATGGATTAGGTGTATCACTAATTGTGTGGAGGCTCCTATTATTGAATGAGAATTTACCTTCATTAACAAGAGAACAAGATCAACGCATTGCCTTCCCATAAATAAAAAGCAAAAGAAGACCCATCCAAGAAGAATATTGTCCCACAGCGAATGATAGCATAAATCAATAGCACATCTGACGAAATTGAAGTCGTTGGCTTGGGGGGCATGACCTTAAATGATCAGACTGGTGGTCATTTGGTTATTATGATAGACAGTACCAGAAATATGGCATTAAAGTCAGAGTGCCAGTCCATGAAAATTGATGTTACTGCCTTACTGGTATAGGGAGAGAAAAAATAAAAATAAAAAAATAAGAAGAATATATCAACAGCCAATTGTATTGTAAACATGGAAGACATGCAGGAGTGTGTTGGAACCTTTCATTCATTGGTCCCAGCTGGAAAATACCCTGTGCTAAAAATCAATGATCCACACTAGCTCCTATCTAATCATCCAGTAAACAGCACTCTTTTAAATGATTTGGAAGGGGGAAAAAAGGAGTCCAGACTCCAGAGAAGCAGAATTGAGTTAACCATCGTACAACTGGGTTGAATTTCATCTGAGGTGGAACCTATTGAATATTGGGCCCAACTCCTTTCCATGCACAATGCAAGTACTCACAAATAACATAATTTAAAGTGCAATTACATCAGGATGTTGCGTTCCTCACTTTCACAAACCTGTCCATTCATTGCTTCTAGTGAAATCAATTCCAAGAATAAGATTCGATGATTCTAGACCTGATTCCATCAAGGCATCTGAAACCTGAAAAGGCAAAGGCCAATTCAGGACTTCAAGAATTGTATTATAAAAATTTAAAAGAACTTCAAGTTTTCTTTCCAAGCATGCAAATGAAAGTAAGATGATGACATACTCCTATATTAAGAAAAGTAAAGTTCTCTTACAACCCAATTGGGATGTGCATAGTATCATAGGACACACTTGCAGCTCAAAGTCGGTGGTGGCAATGTCCTGTAATGCAAAGTGCAAGGGTCTGATGATATTTTCATAATGCTCTCTAACCTTCCATAACAGCTACAAGCCTCAACACCAATACAACAGTTATAATGGCCATATAAATAGTATATATGAAATTACTAAATAGGATAATGCTAGGTCCACTTTCCTTCTCATCCATTTTCCCTTTTTTTTAACAAGACGGCAAAACAAATTAGTGAGACCCACAAAAAACTGCCCTTTTTTTTTTTCGTCTTCTTCAAAAATATGGGAAAAATGATGAGATGGAAGTGGACATTACATTCCCCTTACTAAATATTATAGCACTGTTAAAGTTTGTCCGTTCGATTATCTTTAATACCACTTAACTTTCTTTCAGCCCACCAAAAACCCGAATAACCCAGGCCCAATCCATTTAGAGATGGGTTCGGGTTGGCCCCCAACCTGAACCTACCCACCCAAGTAATAACCCGGCTTGTGGCCAACCCGAACCAACCCACCCAAGTAACAACCCGGCTTGTGTATGAGACCGAGGCCTTTACATAAATGTGGGTGGGATTTGGTCCACCTTGGTCTCTTCAAAAGCTTATGCCCAACCCAAAATTAGTGATGCTCCAGATCTTAATAGGCACACTTTGTCCTTGGTTGGGGCTTCAATTAGGGGTGGCATCGGGTTGGGTTGGGTCACACACTTACCTGGCAATCAAACTCTCAACCCAAAACCAACCAAATATGGAACTGCACAACCCTAATTCGCATGCCAAACTCATTCAAAATAGTTAGTGTAGTCCTATAGATAGAGGCAAGTCAATTTCCCCAATTACCTGCCTCTTCGAGCTATCAAAAGACCAGATAATCATACCATTGGGTCAAAAATGGGTTTCATCGACCCCCAAACTTTGGATAGTGGACCAAGGACATACATTTAGCCTTAGGTTTGAACCATTGTCGATAAGGACCTAGGACACTATCATTTGATGCAAGACCATGCAACTAACCTAGGATGACATGATTGTGAGATCGGAAAGTTAATTGCAATAATAATAAAAATAACAAACTATCTAGAATCCGCAATTATAATGAAAATTTCAAGGAGAACTACTAATGTCCTAGGTTATCACAATCCCACAGTAATAGATTTCCAAAATTGAATAGGTGATTGTAATAGATGTGGGAACTTCCACTAGCTTAGGGATTTAGAACAATCATCAATTGAATTTCCTTGTCAATCAAGGATCAAGAAAAAAAATTTAGGCTCAACAATAGTTAATGATTGTAACATGCATGCGAGGTGTGTTTCAACCAAGGTTCTGAATGTCAATATCGCATGACATGTCGAGCCATGGAAAAAATATATCATGGAGATATCACAAGATATATCGTTATCGCGAGAACAAAATTGCACGAAAGGGGAAAAAAATTTAAATGAAAAACATGAAATTTTTCAACGAAACTTCATGAAATGTTAAAATAGATGTTAATACACATCTAATAATCAAAAAATAATAATTTAAATACAACAATGTATACAAAAGATGCACTAAGAAGGGGGCCAAAGATGTGCGTAGATGCTGACGACAAATTATGATTTACTAATATTGATATAACTTACATAAAAAGTTTCATTAATTTCTCAATCAAGCAAAACAATTAACTCAAATGCAATCAATTTCATACATAATAGTTAATACATCAATAATGATATCTCTATCTCCAAGTATCTAACCTCAACAACTACAATCACAAGCTCGCTGCCACATGGAGTTACGTGAAGGGTCTAAGTCATCTCTATCCTAACTAGGCTGACGATCGTACTAGTTCTCCACATAAGTACATTATTATTCCCAATTCATCTAATGATAGAACCATAATGAATACTCACATACATAAAGCTAGTAGTCATCTGGTCCAACATGTAACAATAATCTTGTCGGTGGATTCTCTGGATAATGATGGATAACTGTCACTGGCACTGGCACTAGCACTGGCACATGAGGTTGTACACCTCCATATGAACCATACGGTCCATACCCATTAGAAAAACATCATTTTGAAATTTGAACTTTTAACATCTTCTATCAAAAAAATTTAAAATAAATAATTTTTTGTCCAAAAAAAAATGAGTTCTGCCTAAGTATAGATTGGACTAAAACACATAACATATAACAAAGTTACTTCAATTGAACTATTATTAACCTTGAATTTTGAAAATTTTAAGTTTCCCCCAAAACATTTCTCCCTAAAATAAGTCAATTTGAATAAATTGATTAACTTGTCGAGAAATTTCTCGTGATCTTCAACTTTTTCAAGCATTGAAGCCTTCGATTAAGTTTTCGTTAAGTTCCCCCCAAGCTACCAAGCATGGATCAAGCTCTCAAACCCCGTTTTATTTAAAAATGGCCGAAACTCCTCTATGTATAGAATGTTGCACGATATTTGGGATATATTGTGCGACATATCTCATATATCACACGATATCCTACGAGAAAAATGCAAAAAAAGGTGTAAAAAAATATCAAACGATATATCCGACATATAATGTGATATTTCGGATATCTCACATAATATTATTGAAAATTTGTAACAAATGAAATACCTTGTATAGATATATCGGTACCCATCGAAACCGAGATATATCGTCAATATTGACGATATATCGTCAACATTTCAATCCATGGTTTCAGCAATAAGTAATTGAATAACAAAGAAAATAAGAAACAATAGTGTTTGGGGTTGCCATAGCAATTGAATGAGAGTTGTGTGGTATTACTTTTTTTTTAACACCCAAAGTAGAACATCATGTTCAACAGAATTCAAAAATATTAAGAAAAAAAATCCAAAATATAACTCATCAATCTAAGTGCACCCTAAAAAAACTCATAGAAATTTAATCAAACAAACTGAAACCCATGTCATCATCAGATTCTTCAGCGGGTTCATTCTTCTTCTCCTCCTCCTTGGCAGCAGCTGCAGGAGCAGCACCCAAATCAGCAGATGCAACTGGAGCAGCCGCAACTGCAAACTTGCTTGGATCCTCCAAGTATTCTTTCACTTTGTCAGCCTGAGGGAAGGAGTAGTCTGTTGCAACTGCAACTGCCAGAACATTCTTGTAGGCATTAATGAACATGTGGGGTGCAGCAGCCAGGGTTGGGTATGAGATTGCCAGAGACAGGGAAGTAACCATGGAAACACCAATAGCAAACTTCTCAATCAGGTCATCCTCTGTGAGATCAAGCACCTCTGGGCTGAACACCGAGTCTTTTCGTACAGTGGTTGCGACAGTGTCCACTGTTATGGGTGTAATCACTGTAGGATTGCAATAGGGACTGAGTGGATGGCAGCAATTGATAATGACTGCAGAAATCAAAGGGAATGGAGTTAATGGTTGCGCCAGTTAAGGATAACAGGTAAATAGGCTGGGCTATTATTACAAGGCTTCTATTGGCCTGCACCAACACTTAGATGAGCTTAGAACTAGTGCAGCTAATTGTAATAGAGTTGGGAATGGTGCGGCTAAGTCGACTGACTGTAATGGTGGTTGGGTATGGTGGCAGAGACTGTCAGAAAGCCGGGGCAGCAAGGGAAATGGGTATTGGGAGTGGCGGCTGTAATAGGAAATAGATAGGGGGTTGTAAGTTGTAACAGTGATGTAATTGAAATCTAGGGTTTGTTTTGATTGGATTCTTGCAAGAAAACAGAAAAATTAAAGAGAATATCAATAGAGAAGAAGAGATCTAGGTTACCTTGGCTTCACAGTCACACCAATCCTTTCATATGAGAAATCAAAAGGATTATTTGTTCTTTAAAAATTCGGTAAATTCTTTACTCCTAAAAGGAATATTTATAGAGAAGAAGGAAACCTTAATCCTAGTAATTACAAAAACGTCATTACTACTAAAACAATCCTCTAATTACAAAAATTGTTTGTACTAATAAAATAATTCTTAACTAAATAAAATAAATAACCAAATTAAGATACTAGTACCCCATGGGCTAATCGTGACCCTCAGAATCTTCATCTCTCAATCCAACAGTAGATCTCCATCATGAACATGATCCAACGGTAGATATTTCTCGAAAACATGATCCAACGGTGGATCTTTCTCGAAAACATGATCCAATGGTGGATTACCATCAATAGCTCGAACTAAGCTCATATACAAGTCATCCATCAATAAGGATACTTGAGTAGATACTCTCTTCCGCCTCCGTTGGTACACTTTAGTACTAGAAGCTCTGATGTCCGCATCAACTCCCCTCACTAAGAAGATTTTTTCACTAGCGAAATAAAGATGTCGTGCTGCTCCAAAATATCATAATGAAGTCTGCAACTCATCCCGCGTGATTCATGTATAATTTTTCTCTGGCATGTTCCTCCACTATGTGAGATACTTTTGATACCCCTGTGTTTGGTGGAACCATATGTTCATCCAGAATATATTTTATCTCTTCTTTTCTGCTAGGCATAGGTGGTAGAAGAGGTAATGGTAGGAGAGGTGAATCCGAAGTAAATAATAGGTTAGGGCTAAAATCAGCATGAAGGTCAGTGGGTGTATGAAGGTGATTCCATAGTTCTTTGTTATCTTTTCTGAGCAGGTTGGAGAGGATCTTCCGATCCTTGGCAAGATCTTGGTAGTAATCGGATAAGTAATTGAGACATCCGAGAAACCGTTGTAGTTGCTTGCGATCACTGATCTTATCCGGGAATTTTTCAGCAAAGGCAATCGAATGATCTTGGACTTGTATTCTCCCGTTAAGAATCTTTTGGCCAAGGAACTCGACCTCTTCTTGAAAGAGCTTCATCTTCTTGGTGGAAAGAGTCATCCCATTTTTCTCAATTAGCTTCCGAAAAATCTCCAAATGCTTAGTATGAGCATCCAGATCCTTGCTAAATATCAGGACGTCGTCAATATACACGATTGCAAATTCTTCGATGGGCTTGATTATCTGATCCATAATGCGCTGGAATTCGGAAGGCGCATTCTTGAGTCCAAAGGGCATGACATTCCATTCGTAATGACTCATTGGGACTACGAAGGCTGTCTTGTATTTGTCTTCTTCCGCAATCTTGATTTGCCAAAAACCCGACTTCATGTCGAATTTGCTGAAGATACGTGATCCACTTATGCGAGTTAGCAGTGTCTGGCGATTTGGAATTGGATACCGTATCCATTCAAGGGCTTCATTAAGAGGTTTGTAGTTGATGACTAGCCTTGGCATTCCGCGTTCCTCCTTGTTTCTATTATTGACAAGGAACACAGATTTTTATTGCATCAAACAAGAACTGAGTGAAGTACAAGTTTCACCTAATAGGAGATGAACTCATACCCACTTAAACATTCAACCATAATACAAAGGGATACCCTAAACACCAGAGGGTAACCCTAAACCCAAAAAAAAAATTCGGATTAAGGAATGAGGAAAAGGTTTTACACGCTAGATCCTTATGTGGAATGAATCTTAGCAAAACTAAAGGCTTCCTATAGTCACCACTGACTCTCCCAGTTGAGATTTATTGTGGCTTACAGACCTCCGGGAAAACCTAGAGCAAACAGAGTTTCGTAGAGGATAATAAGGTTAACAGAAAAGGAACACAGATTTTTATTGCATCAAACAAGAACTGAGTGAAGTACAAGTTTCACCTAATAGGAGATGAACTCATACCCACTTGAACATTCAACCATAATACAAAGGAAATATTTCATACTACTAGTTCTGAACTCCTAGACTTCCTAACTCCAAGACCGAATGCCCTTCCCTTCGGAGTTCTCTTCCTTTTATAGACAAGGAGAGCCCTAAGGGAATTATTACAAGCTGACAACTTCTGCTAGTGGACATCCCCCACTAGCTAGGACTTAGTAATTATTCGGGAGATAGTGGACAACCCCCACTACATAGGTGACT
This sequence comes from Tetracentron sinense, assembly GCA_015143295.1. Classification (NCBI taxonomy): domain Eukaryota; kingdom Viridiplantae; phylum Streptophyta; class Magnoliopsida; order Trochodendrales; family Trochodendraceae; genus Tetracentron; species Tetracentron sinense. Next base: position 1,191,523 of record CM026553.1, on the reverse strand, counting down.
CAATAATAACTGAAAAAGCTGAGAAAGCTGAGTTGGAGTAGCAGAGATTCCAACTGACGGTGCATGTGATAGCATGTGGACAAAGAGAGTGATAGTCCGCATGGGGGTGAACAGTGAGTAGGGAGTACATACGCATGTGGGTGAATAGTAAAAAGTGTACGAGTAGTAATGCATGTGGGTGAATAGTAGCGCAAGTGGGTGAACTTGTTGTCGGTGAAGTACTGGTAGTGGGTGAAACGCATGTGATTGAATAGTAAGACATGATTTGTCTTAACGCTTTTGCCGATGCTGCTGTGCCATGTGCCATTGCCGTGTCGGTGTGTCCATCCGCTCCAATTTTTCCTCGTGTCGTGTCCCTCTTTCGCTCCGTGTCCCGCCTTCACTTCGTCCTTCTCCCTCGCTCCTCATTCCTCCTTCGTTCCGCGTGCCCTCCTGTTGCTGTGACGTGGATCCCTGCGAGAAAATTTGTGATGATGGTTTTCCTCTGCCTTGAATCGCTTCATGAACCTGTTCTTTTGAATGGGGTATTCCTTTCAATGTCCGATACTTCCGTGCTCTCATTTCGAGTCTTGCCCTGGTGGTTGCCGAGAGATCTGCGATCGTAGCTCGAACATATTCTTCTTCATCATCCGATGAATTTGCAATCGTGTATATTGACGACGTCCTGATATTTAGCAAGGATCTGGATGCTCATACTAAGCATTTGGAGATTTTTCGGAAGCTAATTGAGAAAAATGGGATGGCTCTTTCCACCAAGAAGATGAAGCTCTTTCAAGAAGAGGTCGAGTTCCTTGGCCAAAAGATTCTTAACGGGAGAATACAAGTCCAAGATCATTTGATTGCCTTTGCTGAAAAATTCCCGGATAAGATCAGTGATCGCAAGCAACTACAACGGTTTCTCGGATGTCTCAATTACTTATCCGATTACTACCAAGATCTTGCCAAGGATCGGAAGATCCTCTCCAACCTGCTCAGATCCAAGATCTTGAAGAAGGAGAGTTCAACCCAAGGTCGGCCAACAAAGCCGCCGTTTCCTTACTTGGCCTTGGAGAATTTGGAGGGGAATTTTCAACAAAAACATGGAAAGAAGCTATCAAAGTCCTCCAAGAAACAGATAGTTACTCGTTCAAATACGAGAGAGAAGGCTGCTACATCATCCGCACCGAAGTTATAATAAAGGAAGTTTTATGCTACCCAGCATGGCCAAAACTCACTATGACAGAGCAGAAATGGTTCAACACTGTGGGATGCAGCTATCTCAACTATAAGGCAGCCTTTTTCGAAGCATTTGCCTTTGAAAATCAGGTAAGAAATCATACATGGCTCCTAACTTTTCATCCTCAGTTTCTACGTAAAAGGAGGCCGATATGGTTTGACCGAGAATGGTGGAAGAGGTTTGGCCTACACGCCCATATGATTCCTCGCTACTGCAGCTATACTGTAACAAAGAAGGAAGAAGCCTTCCTCTCCGAAACATTGTCCAGCAGCTTGATCGAGTTTTTTGGCCAAGGCAGTCAGTCCTGGCTCATCAAATGGAAGTATGACCTGGAAAAAACTGGTGATAAAACTACTAATCTGGTCAGACGATGGGAAGGACGATGGTATGAACATCCAGGATTCTACGATATGATGGAGGTTGCTGCTCTCAAACATAATGAGATTTCAAATGAAGAAGAAATCTATGGTATGATGGAGGAAGCAACAGAAGCTGAATTAGTCAGACGCCACATTTGGAACACTGAACGAGAACTCTACGGATATCATGACCCAAATACTGGTTTTGATGTTAGCTCGGATGATGAAGAGGAATATGTTCGAGCTACGATCGCAGATCTCTCGGCAACCACCAGGGCAAGACTCGAAATGAGAGCACGGATGTATCGGACATTGAAAGGAATACCCCATTCAAAAGAACAGGTTCATGAAGCGATTCAAGGCAGAGGAAAACCATCATCACAAATTTTCTCGCAGGGATCCACGTCACAGCAACAGGAGGGCACGCGGAGCGAAGGAGGAATGAGGAGCGAGGGAGAAGGACGAAGTGAAGGCGGGACACGGAGCGAAAGAGGGACACGACACGAGGAAAAATTGGAGCGGATGGACACACCGACACGGCAATGGCACATGGCACAGCAGCATCGGCAAAAGCGTTAAGACAAATCATGTCTTACTATTCAATCACATGCGTTTCACCCACTACCAGTACTTCACCGACAACAAGTTCACCCACTTGCGCTACTATTCACCCACATGCATTACTACTCGTATACTTTTTCTTATTCACCCACATGCGTATGTACTCCCTACTCACTGTTCACCCCCATGCGGACTATCACTCTCTTTGTCCACATGCTATCACATGCACCGTCAGTTGGAATCTCTGCTACTCCAACTCAGCTTTCTCAGCTTTTTCAGTTATTATTGAGTCACCTATGTAGTGGGGGTTGTCCACTATCTCCCGAATAATTACTAAGTCCTAGCTAGTGGGGGATGTCCACTAGCAGAAGTTGTCAGCTTGTAATAATTCCCTTAGGGCTCTCCTTGTCTATAAAAGGAAGAGAACTCCGAAGGGAAGGGCATTCGGTCTTGGAGTTAGGAAGTCTAGGAGTTCAGAACTAGTATGAAATATTTCCTTTGTATTATGGTTGAATGTTTAAGTGGGTATGAGTTCATCTCCTATTAGGTGAAACTTGTACTTCACTCAGTTCTTGTTTGATGCAATAAAAATCTGTGTTCCTTTTCTGTTAACCTTATTCTCCTCTACGAAACTCTGTTTGCTCTAGGTTTTCCCGGAGGTCTGTAAGCCACAATAAATCTCAACTGGGAGAGTCAGTGGTGACTATAGGAAGCCTTTAGTTTTGCTAAGATTCATTCCGCATAAGGATCTAGCGTGTAAAACCTTTTCCTCATTCCTTAATCCGAAAAAAAATTTGGGGTTTAGGGTTTAGGGTTACCCTCTGGTGTTTAGGGTATCCCTTTAGGGTTCTAATATCAACTGGTATCAGAGCCAGTTTCGGGGGGGATATAGGCATAATTAAAAAAGGCGTAAGGTTTTTCTTATTACGCCTATATCCCCCCCGAAACTGGCTCTGCTATGGAGACTGGCTTTGGTGGGGGGGAGGTGGGTCTAGAGTAAATAATGGGTCAGGGTCAGGGTCATCAGGGAGGTTAATGGGTGATGCTATAGGACCATTGAAGAGAACAAGGTCCAAAACATTGAGTATTGGTTTGTTTCCCATATCAGGTGGAAGGTCTACCACATAAGCATTTGGACCAACCCGCTTCAAGATTTGGAATGGTCCAATACTACGGGCTTGTAACTTTTTAGTTGTTCCCTATGGGATACGCTCTTGCCTAATACGATCAGTACATAATCGTTCACTTGAAACTCTTTACAATAATGGTGTGAATCAACAAAATATTTTATACTTTTCATTATTATCTGCAATTCGTTTTCTAATCTCAACATGCAAATCGTGAATGTGCTGTGTAAATGCATCTACGGACTCTGATGACCTAATGTGATCACCTACCAAATACCGTAACAAGTTTCCTAGACTGTTATTGATCACTTCAGTTTGACCATTTGTCTGCGGATGGTATTCATATGAGAATTGAAAGCAAGTCTCCATTATGTTCCAAAGTGTTTTCGAATAACAAATCATGAACCTCACGCCTCGATCAGACGCAATGGTTATCGACATAAGTAACGGGGTACCGGCGTGTTGAATGTCACGTATGGGTGGGAGCTCATCTTGTAAACATTCAGGAACCACATCCTGAGACTCAAGAATAATAGGTACCACAACTGGTGGTAGCTCCACATGCGAGTTAGGAGAGACCTCTTTGATGACAAGAGTGGGTACAAGTATAACGGCCACATCCCTAAGACTAATGATGGGCATCTCATCCGTGCCCTCAGGAAGCTCGCTAGACTCATCTATGACCTAATCAAAGTGACAAGGGAAAGTCTTAACACAACCTACTCGTCCATCGGTGTCCTCACGATACTCATCACTAGAAGTAGTCACAAGCTTGTAGACTTATTCCTTAAGCTCGCCTTGTTCCTCTACTTTTGTTCCCTCAATCAATAGAGCCTTATCGGAATCCTTCTTGCAGTATTGATATGCATAGTGTCCACTACCATGACAATTAAAGCATAAGACGGATTCGTTCTCTCTAGGATTAACGGCTCCCTTACCTTTGTTATCTCAAACATTAGGTGGAGTGTTAGTATTAGCACTAGGCGCTTGATTCCTAGTGTGAGGTGTCGCTCCTAAAGGAGTGGACCTACTAGTAGGATTGCAGGAATCAAATTGCCTCGTAAATTGCGATTTCAAATACCACTCTAGCTCTTGCACCATTTGTGGAGAATGATTAGGCAGGTACAAAATATTCTGGGTCTAGGGGAATGGGAGTTTCGGGAGGCATAGCCCCCGATATATATATATATATATTTTTTATATTTTTTTTATGATTAAGTTCTTGAGGCATTTCGTACATATCTTATGGCTATTGTTCCTCCTTATTTACGAGGTAGTTGTCCTTTTGCCCCATGGCTATGCCTTGTTAAATAAATGACATGATATAAAAAAATAAAAATTGGAAGGTATGGTATGGTATAAAAGATATATTTTGTTTTCAAAAGTACAAGGGACAGTTTCCCCCTCACCCAATTGCTATGTTCTATTAAATAATTAAATAATATAGTATAATTTTTTTTGGGGGGGGATGGGGAGATAATTGTCCTTGTACCATGTTTATGCCCAATTAAGTAATTAAGTATAAAAAAAAACTTTTTTTCAAAAGTTTGGGGGGCACTTGCCCCTGTTACCATGGCTATACCCTAAAAAAACTCTTGTTTCTCAAAAGTTGAGGGGGGAAAGTGCCCCCCCCCCCCGGCGCTGCCCATGTTGTAGGATGTTCAAGCATGACTCAACTTCAACTCAAGTTTCCCAATCTATGTTCAAGTTCAGCTCATAAAAACCATTACAAGCTCAAGGTTGGCTCAGTTCGCCGTGTTTATATAATAAAAGGTAATATAATTGTATTTATATATTGTTATAATATATACTATTATGCACTTGAACTCGCAATAAGGGATTGAGCTCGAGCTATACAAGATCAGGTGGGCTCGTTTGCGACATCTAGTGAGTAGTGCCACAACCATCCTGAGTGCAAAAATAGTAGAGTGTCTGAAGTGTGTTAGCATAACATAACATAAGTAACCAACCCGAGGGGGGTGTTTGGACAAAGGCGAATGGAGATACATTCAAGATTAGTGCCTTTCCAGACACGCACGCTATGGCACTCCACGAGGAGCGAACTATTGCTCTACACAGCCATAGAGACTAGGTTCAGAAGATGAGAAATGATCGAAATAACAGTATGTGATTAAGCAATTTGAAGGAAGGATGAAAGAAAGAAACGGACCTGTTGGATGGAAGAGAAATTGTCTGGAATAAAAGCATACTTCTTCCCGGGAGGAGTTTGTGTTTGTACGGAGGAGGAGGCCTGAGACATCGTCGAACGAGAGAGACCGCGTTCTCAGTATAGCGAACGTGACAGATTTCCCAATTCACTCTCGTCGCTCGTAGATTGATCACAACTCAGCCGTGATGAGTAAAGTAGAGAGGGGCTTGAATAAAGAGAGCAACTATCTTTTTGTGTGTGTGGCTGCCTGTAAAAGGGAGGATTGGATCTTTCTTAGGATAATGCTAGCATCACTCACTCTCTTTCTTAAAGACGAATGCTAAGCACGCTCATGCAATCTCTACGCCTCTTTTTCCTTGTTTTAGATAATAAAATAAAGGTTTAATATATCACTTATTAACTATACACTACTAAAACCAAACAAATTCTATGAACACATCAAGAGGTGAAAAAATATTTACAAATTTTATAACTATACACCATTCTAATCCAAAAACTATAAAGCATGTTAATTCATTAATTTTCTCAATACTAAACCAAATTGAAAGGTCCAATAAATCAGTATCAAAGTAATCGGACCAAATTCCTTATATATTGCACCTTTATTTGTTTGGTTAAAGAGCTTGAAACAAAATAACATAAGAAACTATACGTTGAAAATGGTATTGATGAAAAGCTTATAGTAATTCGTGTAAATGACCTAAAAAGTCATACATAAAGATCATACAATCATGAAAAACAAACTCAAATTTGATGAAAAAAAAAAAACATAGCAAGGAGAGATACAAAGATTGAAGAATAATAAATAACTTAAAATTTAAGATTATTAAGATGAGGGAAAACTTACAGTAATTCTTGTTTCTATAACTCGTTAACTCTTTAAAGCTAAGGTAAGAGGAGTTTTGCCGCTCTCTAAAGGTAAGGTAAGATGAGTTTTACAATTCGTTCTTAGAATAAGAAGAAGTTTTTAGAATAGGGTTAAAGGATGTAAATGCTTATAGACAAAACATTCTCTAAAAAACAATTTTGTTTTTTTTTTAATTGTGTTCAGTCAGTAAATATTGGTGTGTTAATAGCAACACCCTAAAATAATAAAACAAAAGAGTCGGTCTTTGGGGGAGTTGGGATGATGGTCAATCGCGATTGAACTCTCCCTAAATTTAATTGCACCAACATATCAACGCATATCCCATGTAATCTTCATTAATTGTGGCTAAGATTACTCTTAGGTTCAACAATTTAATCTTACTTTTTAAAAAAAAATTTAACTTTATGAGTTAAAATTTCTTAACCAGGGTTAAAATGAGACTCTATGAGTGTGATTGAACTCTTTGAGTTCAATCACAATTGTACAAGATCCGACTCCTTTGTAGGTACTCCCAAATCTACTCTCCTCTGTGGTTAACCACTAAGCACTAGAATTTCGCTCGACTTATTTTGTTTTTTCTAATTCCACGTCATCTCTGACTCTTTAATATGCATTTAAAAGGTTAGGATTTATGAGTATATTTGGGAGTACACTTAGGGATAGACTTTCAATTACAAGTATAAAATAATGGATTTTGTGAACCGGGTTCTTCACAATAATTCGTTTTTTTTAATATAAAAAAATTGTGAGAACAGATATTGTAAGAGTGTGTTTAGCATTGCTCATAGAAAATATTATAAAGGGCATTCAAGAAGGACATGTGGCTCACACGGTTTGGAGTTGTATAGAATATGACCTTTATTATTGAGCAGTGACAAGCGGACCATGGATCCGTTTCATTTCTTACCCTGTATCCTTATGTCCCTTTTAACACCCTTTTTAACTCTAGTTAAGCTTAACTAAATAAAAACTAAGATTCTGTTTATTATTTTTTGAAAAACCATGGTTGGATTGCTTAACCCTAGGTGTAAATTGAAAGTATGTCTCTTTTTATTTTTAGAAACACAGTTCTTGGGGGGCATACATCGAATCCCAAGATCTGACTAAGATTCTAATTAATTTTATTCAATGAAGGTTAGAATAACATTCACCTTTGCGACTTTGAAATTGTTAAGTCAAATCCACGTTAGAATAGTACTCGCAAACTTCACAAGTGTCAAGTCTCCTGTCGATTCACAAGAACCTTCTTTTTCCTTTAAAGCTTTCTATAATGGAAGTTAATGGCCCATCCAAATTTCATGCTCTTTTATCTTTTCTTCTTTTCTTTGATCCAAGAACCTTTTCTTGATCAAACAAGATCCAATCTTGATCTTCAAAGAACTTGTTTTTGATCATCAAGATAAAAAACAAACAAAAGGAAGAAGGGGAAGGGTGACCGTACACCCTCAAAGGGGGAGAGGGCTGGGTGTGAACTTGAGGAGAGGGAAAGAAGAAAAAATTCTGGAGAATTATATATCTTAAAGGGCTGGGCATCCAATCCTTTATATAAGTTCCCTCTTGGTTGCTTGAATTGTAATCCAATTATAATTCATTAACCTTATCCTAATCCAATTAGGATTCCTCAATACTTTCCTTTATTGATTATTCTCCTAATCCAATTAGGATTAATCTTAAAAGAAACCAACCTTATCCATTAGTAACTAATCTTATCCTTATCCAATAAGGAATCTTGAATTAGTAACTAACTAATGGAATCCCTAACAATTAAGGAATCTTTAATTAGTAACTAACTAACTAACTAACTAACCTTATCTAATAAGGATATTATTTATTAGAAACTAATTAAAATAATAACAATTATTATTCCTCCTTGAAGTGGGCGTCCCACCCTAGGCGGGTCCCACCCCACATGCCTAAAGGGTTTCCAAAACCCTCTTAGTCACTTGAATTATTCTTTTATAATAATTCTCAATGGGTCCTACCCATTTGGTTTTTCACATCCAATGTGATTCCACATTTTAGAGCTTCACTATACCATATAGTGATTACTTAGAGAAATTAATTAATTTAATTATAAATTAAATTAAATACTTTAAGAAGGTCCTTGTGTGTGGGATCTAAAGGATCTCCTATTTCCGGTTGTGGGACCAAGTACTTCACCTTTTTGGTTGAAGCTTTGTTACTAGGAAACACATTTCCTATACTCCATTAGGATTATAGAATTTTATCTATATCCCTGGACTTTCACCAATCACAATTAATGTCCATTAACACAATGTGATTAACCTCCAGAAATTAGAGAATTGCTTGTAAGTACCATCTCACAATATATTTACAAATAAATCCTTCCCCATTCCGATATCACTTGTAAGCTTCCGGGATTGGAACAATTCCACTGTCTTAGTCCCTAGCTTATAAATAGAACCCTTTCTCATGATTACTTTTTCAATGAACTGAACCTCCAAAACACTTTTGAAGAAACATTAGAAAAGAACTGACATATATATTTATATATACTTTTCCATATTAAAAATATCAACTTCGATAAAGACCATTTTACCGAAAAAACACCAGTACTGGATTTAACAGTTCAGTTCAACAAATATCACATTGATATCATTATCTCCAATTAAGGAGTTGTGGATTCCTTATTAAGTATTTACACACTTCTCCAAACATTGTGTACATGACCCAACGTACCCGGAGTTAGTCCTGTGTATTGGACATTGCCGATTGGCACATCAAAGTCATATAGACAGATGTCTGAGAAGATTTTAACCTCTCAGGTCTAAGGACAATTTGTCAAACGGATAACCCTAATACAATCTGACAGAGTATTCCATAGGCCGTTCAGTATTATGTACTTGCTACATATACTCACATGTTAGTCAAGAGTCACCACTCTCTGTGAATGAGATTCATCACACTATCTCATAGAACTACACATGTGCAAGCCATGATGAAGTACGGCGCCCAACCAGTACTCTAGAGGCTTCGAACAATATTAGGTTTACAATGAACCGGAAAATCATATCTCCTCGCAACCTTTGCATGATTTTCCTACAATGTTACCTATGGAACTTTATGTCTTCATCATATGAGACAGTAATTAATATAAATACCCTTTATAATTGGTTATGTGAATATGATGTTTGTCTAATCAACATAGAAAAGTCTCTTATTGGCTTTCGAGGGCATATATGTCCAACAATCTCCCACTTGCACTCTAAGCCAATTAGATGTAATACCCATCTTCTTAGTGATGTTTCTCAAACACCAATTGAGATACACCTTAATATGTATAAGTCTGTCTTCTAAGAGAAACAGATTCCATCCTATAAAGGTAGAAACTCTTTTCTTGGAATCTTACTTGCACAAAAACATGATTGTTATTGGGAGAATAATAATATCATTTTCCTTTTATCTCTAAACCATTTAGGACTAAGAAAACATGTTGTCAAAGTTATTGTCCTTCATTGCATAATTGCTAGATCAAATCTAAGAGAAGAATAATATTCATACTTCATTCGCAATGAAAAGAATATTATCTTTGCATAGAGCCAGGAAAGTAATTATGCTCCCACTAACCAATTTGCACACAAATGATACTTTTATTCTTAGATGAAAATCAAACAGTTTGATTACTTCATCGGAATAAAAGTTAGTCCAACTACAGATTCTGGGACCTGTGGGTTCTAGTGTACTATTTAGGTATAGTGAAAGTAGAGAGTTGATCTCTATCAATTCTCATAGTTATTGGTCTATTGGGCTCCCACTTCTAGAATAATTCTAAATTCAGTTTCTCTACTAGGAAACTTGTATTCCTGTTTACAAATATCTTTTGTTATCCAGGAATAGAGATTAAGTATCTCTAATGCGAATCCCAAGCTCATCTTCTATCAAATCATATCCAATATAATTCGATTTAACAACACCATCATGCTATGGTTTGTTATGAGAATTATCTGAGACAGATGTAATGAGAGTAAATTATGAAATTTCTATTAAGAGGTACTCTTCTCAATCATGGAAGACTTACCTAGCTGTTTCTTTATTTCAATGCGGAATTCCTTGAACTTTTCAAATAATGTGAAATAAAGTTAGCTACCTCTTAATGGAAGATTCATATGGTTACGATCATCCAACTTTTGTCTCATTCCTAAGTATAAGTTTTATCCACTCAAATTTCACCTTCTCCCTAACAAACATGCAACTATTGCACTTATGCAAGATCATACCAAGCATTAGGAGTTGGAGGTTTCAACAATTAAGTTGGACTTGATGAGTATACAATCTGGACAATCCTTCCAAAGGTTTGTCCTGTATCTAATGACCAATTGTTTCACTATGAAGCACAATCCTTATACTTTCCTTTCTTCTCAAAAGAGTCTTTGTCCATACTACTAGAATACTTTTCCAATGGAAAATCTTGGATTTCTTTCCTTTGCATAAATGCTCGGGATTTTGAAAATCCAATTCTTTTGAACATCTTTGCAAGTAGCATAGAACTCTTCAAAGGTTCTTAGCCATATGCAATATGTGGCATTTCAGACAATCTGATTTCCTACTTATTCAACATAACCATATTAAAGTACTCCAGGAGTTTGTCGAGGATCATATCCTCTAATCCCATAAATTTATTTCAATTTATCTCAGCACTAAGAATTGGGATTTATGATTCCAATTATTTCTATCATATTCTTTGTGATTGGGTTACCCTAGTCAACTTGGTGTCCACTTGTCATTTTATATAGTAAGCTGTCTAGCAACCCTATTGTATTCTGTAAACATCTCATATGAGATTTAACATTAATAGTAATAACTTGGGCAATTCTTTAGATAGTAAGCACAAACTTGAGATTCCTTTTCCATTCCAAACATTTTGAATTGGTGAAGAGATTCTCATTAAAGTCTTGGTAAGGTGGTTATAGAATGACATGAAAATAAAACATACATCATAATATTTCACACATTATAATATCATTAGATCAGGGCTTTCGATCTTTGATGATATTGCTCATCATTCAGTCAAATTTCATAGACCCCTCAATCTATAAAATTAGGAAATATGTTACTTCATATTTCTGATGAGCATTAGGTGCCTTATAATACACATGCAATCTTCCATTTTAGGATAGTACCACACATGCACTACAAGGTGGATAGTAACTATCCATCACTGAGCATCTCATGCATAACTCCTTATGTAAATCAGTGATTCCCAATTTTCTTGCGACCTCCAAGGACAACATGACTATCACTGTTTCAACCGCCATGTTCCTTGGTTAAATGAAACCCATCATTCTGATTCGTCATATGATCAAGTAGGGCTGTGCCCCCATTTTAGTTGATACTCCCTATCAGGCCATACACAAACCTATCTACTATAGAAATAAGGCTTTAGGAGTTTAATTCAGACCGAATTATGTCAATACCTTTTGGCAAGACAAGACTCAGGCTAATTAATTCCTAGTCTTATTGATAATGGAAGGTCATAGGGCAATATTATCTCGTAGGATAAATTAGGCCATTTAATTCACTTAATATTTTTCTTGAGGAAAAACAGATTATTATGAACAAATTATACATCTAATGCATATATCAAAAGCATTCACAATATTTATCATTGTATCACATGTATAGAACAATATACAAAATCATCACATGATAATAAATCAAATTTCTGTTTAATTAGATCAAACTAATTCCAATGAACTCCCACTAACCCCAGAAATCTTAATGGATCTAATCCAATGGTACAAATGTCATTTTTAACATCAGTGGGCTTTAATTGGTTCATACATCCATATGATGGACCATTGGTCATACTAAGCACCATGACCCAAAATAACAATTATAAAGTGTCCATGTGCATCACTAAAGCCCATAAGTCAAAATAGACTATATTACCCTTTAATTCTCTACGAATTAATTTCAGCACATTAGGGTTCACCAACCCTAAGTCTAAAAGAAATTATGGAAGTCTTTAAACAACTCTCTAAGACCTCTACTAGGGTCTATAAGTGTCACTCAAGCACTTTCCATAATCGTGAATATTGTTAGCTTACATCTATGCCAATTAAGACATAATTATCTCATAATCATGCAAGTAACATATTCCACGTAAAAATTTCAACATGGACTACATGTATTATGTCCAAAAGGGCTATAATAATGTGTTTTATTTAAACACAAACTTTTTATATTTCAACAAGACACATATTGTGGGGTTTGATCCAATTATCGAAAATTTGCACAAAAAATGATAATCACATTATCACAAGGGTTATGGATTTTTCTAAGCAACTAAAAGCTATAACAAATCATCACATGAAATACATAATATAGCCGCACAATGGGTCAACATGATCATGATATCTTAGAAATCCTACAACTACTCTTGTAGAATGCCTTCTAAGATTTATTCTCCATGCGATTACCATCATCTTCGATCTTCAATTTGATTTCTCCATAGAAAAATCAGAAACTCCTAATACTAATATTACATCATATTCAAAATAAGAAACCTTGAGAAACCATCCAAAATAGGGTGCTCAAGGGGAGTACAACTCATAAGAAGAAAGAGAAGAGAATAGAGAGAGAAGAAGAAGGTATGATAATGGAACCCATCCACCATTCAACAAGAATATATATTAACAATTCATCAACTATGAATAATAACATGGCATGACAAATTACTTAGAAAGTCCATAACCTCAACAAGGGTTTTGTTAACCTTAGGAAAACTCTTTCCCATATGGTTAAGGCATTTATTAACATTTAATACATAAACCCTAGAGCAAAGAAAGCAAGCATGTCAAGAATAAATTCTTAGAGATTTTAGATCATCATTAAAAGAAAAAAAATTTCCTTTAATGCTTGGAAAATCATTAAGAGAAACAATTTCTCTAAAATTTAATTTAACCCTAAAATTCATCCTCACATTCCTCAATTGATAAACAAATAGAAAACACCATATTAAATTCGGCTAGGCTAGGGATCTAATCTCTTCCATATTATTTTGATCTAATAACTATTAAAAGACAAAAATAAAAATCAGCAAATTGCTAATTTTTAATATCACTTTATATTGATTCCAAAAATAAATTAAAAATCAATAATAGGTGAATTCAAAATTTTCCACAATGGCCAACTGCTTTAGGGATTGTTTGATTTAACAATTAAATAAAATAATACCCTAAACACTAGTATTAAATGTCCATAAAATAATTGATCTCTATCAATTAAAATTCACTTGAGATAAAACCCTGTATCTCAACCAATGGCATTTATGTAATTACTTGATTAACTATTAATCAAATAAAAATTTATAAATACTATGTAGCCGAAAATTTTGAGCACATGTAATTGATCCAAATCAACTACAATAATTATGGTATTATTCCTATAAAATTTTTAGGGAACCATAAAAGATATCATAATTAACATTTAATTAAATGATAGCCCGTGGACTCGAAGCAGATAATTAAACAATTTAATTAAATCTCAGCCCGTGCTCACGAATCAAATAATTAAACTATTTAATTAATTGATAGCCCATTAAATGATTTAATAGCATCCCATGCTCTCAAATCAAATAATGGAATTTAGGAAAAATTTGAAAGCCTCTTGAAAAATTAATTTAGAAAACTCATTTTCCCGCTTTAGATTTTCGACTCAAGTTTTGACCCTCAAAACGATTGATTCTGGAAAAAATTTCTTCATGAAAGTTGTAGATCTTTTCGACGGCTTCGAAACAATGTACTGATGGACCTAAATCGGACTTACGGTCACAAAGTTATGGCCGAAATACCAAAACTGTATCGATTCTTTTAATCAAATACAAATCCGAAAATCCATGAATCAATTTTAATCGAAATAAGCTTTAATCTCCAAGAACACTTAAGCAAGGGTGTCTAACACCATGAGATTTATTAATTAACATTTAATAAATAAAATCTCATCTATATATGCTAGCCAAAATATCAATGGGTATCTAAGTGGTATATATCAAAGGGAAAACTTGCCCGGGGCTCACAAGAATAAATTAAACAATTTAATTTAATATAAAAAGGATCTCTGAATCCTTAAAGGGCTTTAACCAAATTTATATCTCTATATACCTATCCCTAATAGAATTAAGAGAGGTTTTGAAATCATCCAAAACTGAAATTAGTATCACACTAATTTCTAAGGGCTTGATTACTCCCTCAATAACTAGAGGGGGATCCCTTAACCCGAATAATGATTATCCAATAATCAAGAATCTAGAAGATTGATTCATTAGGGCTACCAAAATTCATAGGGGATGCAATCTTGATATAAATCTTGATTAAACTCAAAAATCAAAGAGAAGCATAGCCCTGGCTCTGATACCAATGAAAGTATGTCTCTTTTTATTTTTAGAAACACAGTTCTTGGGGGGCATACATCGAATCTCAAGATCTGACTAAGATTCTAATTGATTTTATTCAATGAATGTTAGAATAACATTCACCTTTGCGACTTTGAAAATGTTAAGTCAAATCCACGTTAGAATAGTACTCGCAAAACTTCACAAGTGTCAAGTCTCCTGTCGATTCACACGAACCTTCTTTTTCCTTTAAAGCTTTCTCTAATGGAAACTAATGGCCCTTCCAAATTTCATGCTTTTTTTTTTTTTTTTATCCAAGAACCTTTTCTTGATCAAACAAGATCCAATCTTGATCTTCAAAGAACTTGTTTTTTGATCATCAAGATCAAAAACCAAACAAAAGGAAGAAGGGGAAGGGTGACCGTACACCCTCAAAGGGGGAGAGGGTTGGGCGTGAACTTGAGGAGAGGGAGAGAAGAAAAAATTCTGGAGAATTATATATCTTAAAGGGCTGGGCATCCAATCCTTTATATAAGTTCCCTCTTGGTTGCTTGAATAGTAATCCAATTATAATTCATTAACCTTATCCTAATCCAATTAGGATTCCTCAATACTTTCCTTTATTGATTATTCTCCTAATCCAATTAGGATTAATCTTAAAAGAAACCAACCTTATCCATTAGTAACTAATCTTATCCTTATCCAATAAGGAATCTTGAATTAGTAACTAACTAATAGAATCCCTAACAAGTAGAGAATCTTTAATTAGTAACTAACTAACTAACCTTATCTAATAAGGATATTAGTTATTAGAAACTAATTAAAATAATAACAATTATTATTCCTCCTTGAAGTGGGCGTCCCACCATAGGTGGGTCCCACCCCACACGCCTAAAGGGTTTCCAAAATCCTCTTAGTCACTTGAATTATTCTTTTATAATAATTCCCAATGAGTCCTACCCATTTGGTTTTTCACATCCAATGTGATTCCACATTTTAGAGCTTCACTATACCATATAGTGATTACTTAGAGAAATTAATTATAAATTAAATTAAATACTTTAAGAAGGTCCTTGTGTGTGGGATCTAAAGGGATCTCCTATTTCCGGTTGTGGGACCAAGTACTTCACCTTTTTGGGTGAAGCATTGTTACTAGGAAACACCTTTCCTATACTCCATTACGATTATAAAATTTTATCTATATCCCTGGACTTCCACCAATCACAATTAATGTCCATTAACACAATGTGATTAACCTCCAGAAATTAGAGAATTGCTTGTAAGTACCATCTCACAATATATTTACAAATAAATCCTTCCACATTCTGATATCACTTGTAAGCTTCCGGGATTGGAACAATTCCACTGTCTTAGTCCCTAGCTTATGAATAGAACCCTTTCTCATGATTACTTTTTCAATGAACTGAACCTCCAAAACACTTTTGAAGAAACATTATAAAAGAACTGACATATATATTTATATATACTTTTCCATATTAAAAATATCAACTTCGATACAGACTATTTTACCGAAAAAACACCAGTACTGGATTTAACAGTTCAGTTCAACAAGTATCACCTTGATATCATTATCTCCAATTAAGGAGTTGTGGATTCCTTATTGAGTGTTTACACACTTCTCCAAACATTGTGTACATGACCCAATGTACCCGAAGTTAGTCCTGTATATTGGACATTGCCGATTGGCACATCAAAGCCATATAGACAGATGTATGAGAAGATGTTAACCTCTCAGGTCTAAGGATAATTTGTCAAATGGATAATCCTAATACAATCTGACAGAGTATTCCATAGGGTATCCACTAGTGACCACGTTCAGTATTATGTACTTGCTACATATACTCACATGTTAGTCAAGAGTCACCACTCTCTGTGAATGAGATTCATCACACTATCTCATAAAACTACACATGTGCAAGTCATGATGAAGTACGGTGCCCAACCAGTACTCTAGAGGCTTCGAACAATATTAGGTTTTCAAGGAACCGAAAAATCATATCTCCTCACAACCTTTGCATGATTTTCCTACAATGTTACCTATGGAACTTTATGTCTTCATCATATGAGACAGTAATTAATATAAATACCATTTATAATTGGTTGTGTGAATATGATGCTTGTCTAATCAACATAGAAAAGTCTCTTGTTGGCTTTCGAGGGCATATATGTCCAACATAAATGAATCTTAACCAGGGGTGGAGCCAAGAATTTTTCATTGGGGGGACATAATACATGTATAAAAAAAATTTGATTTGAGGGTATGGAATTTGAGGGTTCAGGGGTGTAGCCCCCGAGAATTTTTTTTTTAGGGTATTTTTTTATTTTGAGATTTTTTTTTTCCGGTAATGCCTTTGAGGTCGCCATGTGTCCCTATTAATACCCCTTAAGATTCACCACCTATCCTTGGTTTTAAAAATTTTATTAAATTTCTTTTCGAACCCTAGTTTAAAATTCACTAACTCTTAAGGTTAAAATTATTTAAATATTTTTTTCTAAAAACCAAGGATAAATAGGTGAACCTTGAGATTGGGTGAATTTTAGCCATAGTTAAGGGGTGTCAATAGGGACATGTGGCAACCTCAAGGGCATAAGGGGACTACATTGGGGGCCCATTATATATATGACAAAAAAAATTGGGAGGGCCACTATATTATATTGGACAAAAAAATTGTGGAGGACAAGTATACTAAAAATAAATTAATTAATTGAGGAGCCCACTATTCATACTATATATATAAGGAGTTACAAAAATTTTGGAGGGGCCATGGCCCCCCCACCCCCCTTGCTCTGCCCTGATCTTAACCACAATAGGTGAGTATTTAAAATTGGGGTGTGGACCAATGAGGACCAGTCATTTCGTTACAAAATAGGATCCACGGTTGTTGCTGGTGAGGTCACCAACATCCAACATCCACTGAGGAGGTGCCACATACCATTGCGGGGCCAACCGAGACCTTAATTTTCATGCAAAGCACCTCAATCGATGCACGCAGAGTATGTGATACCTCCTGAATGTTGCTAGCGGTCTCATTGCCAACAACAAGAGAGACGATCTCAAGTCTATTTAGTAACGATAAGCATATTCTCACAATCTTTATTTTTATAAATAATAAAATAAAGTTAAATGTTATAAGTCACAAACTTTCAAACCCTCATTGTAATAGCGTCATGAGTCTCTATTTTGCCTAAATACTTATAAAAATGATAGAGACCATACCTTTTTCCTTTGCAGGTATAATTTTCTTAACCTAATTAAGAAAAGGATATCAATTATGGGCATTCCACTCACGATGAGAGTTTGGAAAAAAAAATTAGAATGTGCTTCAAGCTAGCACTCATCTAAAACAAGAAATATTAGTCTCTATCGCAAGCTTCCATACTCCTTGTAGAACCCCGGATCTCACAGTCACTGTTTATGTGAATAGGGTAGTGAATAGTGCAAAGCATAGGGTATGAAACACCCTAAGTGTTTATGGGTTAGGGTCATGTGAATCTTTTTAATGTTTATGGAAGTCTGTGTTTCCATGGAAGTATTAGCAATTGTGTTAGGGTGTCCTAAGAACCTTTATGATTAGCGTCAGGGTGCTAAAACAAGAGTGTGAAACACTCTAAGTGATTAAAGTAGGATCAAAGTTGGAAAGAAGAGGAATGTCTTGACATAACCTCAACTTGAGAGAACTCTAGTTTTGTCACTGCTTATCAGAATCAAGTGATTCTTGAACCATTAGAAAGGTGTTGAAACCCTCTTTGAGGTTCATGTTTAACGTTTTTCTAAATTTTGAGTCTAAGCTAAGTCAAAGGTAAGTTTTCCAAAGTTTTATATGCTGAAATTCCAGACCAGTCAGCTTTAGAGCTCATTTAGACCATTAAGAACTCAGAATTAGGATTTGTCTATTAGACACAAAATTGTTTCCCTTAGAATTAATAATCTAATACAAATTAAATCAGCAAAATCTAATGAGCGAATCAAAAGTTATGATCGAAATACCAAACAGAAAAAATCCGGACAACTCATGGGAATTTGGACGATCGATCGTCCCAAGCCTACGATCGATCGCCCGGAACCCAGAAATCTAGATAGCTCACTGGAATTTTGACAATCAATCTTCCCAATTGACGATCGATCGTCAGTGCGCAATTCTATTTTTTTAAAGACGCGGAAATGAGGGTTTTAACCCCTTGGGCTATAAATAGGAGGACCATTTTGGGGTTTTGGGATAACCTAAACCTAGAGGAAATTTTGGAAGGAAAAGGGCTTCCAAAGAGGGGTTTTGGATTTGAGAGCAAGTGGAGCTCAAATCAAGCTTGGATCTTTAAGCTAGGATCTTCCTTCTCAAGGTGGTGTCTCCTCCATCAAGCTTGGGGTTCTTAAGCAAGGGGTTTCTTCAAACTAGGAGTTGATTCTCAAGAGGTAAGTACACCCTTCTAGTTGGCTTAGTAATTATCTAGGTTTTCTTTAAGAATGATTGAGGTTTAAGCTTTCATGTTCTATTTTCTTGAAATCAAACATGTATCCTAAATAGTATAAATTAAATTAGATGATTAAAGATGTGTGGGATGTATGGATGGGTGAGGCGAATTTGGATGTCATGGAGAAAGTTGATGGTTGTGTGATTTAAAATGGGGAAAGGCAATGTACACATAATGCACACACAAGGTGTTTGATGAAATGCTTGCTTATGAAAATATGAGTTAAGAGTTGAAAGAAATGTCGCATGCTATGTGTTTGATAAAATGCATGTATGGAATGTGAACCTAAGACAATGAAAACATGATTTAGAGATTTTTCCCAATTTGGTGAATTGCTAACATGTCCTATATGTTTAGTTAAAATTTTGCATGTCTATAGAAATGTTTGAAATACTATGTGATGTTCTTCATAATTTAAATGCTTTCTATGATTCCCATGATGCTCACACTATTCTATGCATTGTATTCAATGTTTAAAATGTTTTTGATGATTACTATAATGTTCACAATTACTCCATGATGCTCACAAGCACTGTGCACATGTATGAGGATAGCATGAAAATGGATCATAGGAATAACAAGAAAAATGATCACAAGAAAAGTTATAAGAAAGAGGAAATAAAGTGACAAGACAAAACGCTAGTATGTCCGCCTATTTCATAGTTCGGGTACTAGTTAAAACAAGACAAGATGCTAGTATGTTTGTCCATTTCATAGTTCGGGTACTAGTTAATAAAAGACAAGATGCTAGTATGTCCGTCCATTTCATAGTTTGGGTACTAGTTAATAAAAGGCAAGACGCTAGTATGTCCGTCCATTTCATAGTTCGGGTACTAGTTAAAAATAGACAAGACGCTAGTATGTCCGTCCATTTCATAGTCCGGGTACTAGTTAAATAAGACAAGATGCTAGTATGTCCGTCCATTTCAAAGTTCAGGTACTATACCCATAGAGTTGAGTGTACTCTTTAAGCTTGAAGTCTCCTCTCTTTCAAAACACTGAAAACAAAAACGCAGTAAGGGTTACTACAACAAGGGATTTCAATTTTTAAGTGGTTTTGAATCTCTCATTGGGCAGAAATCATCTATTACCAAGTTCATTGTGTTCTGTTATTTGTGTGTGCACGCATAACAGAACATCACTGTTGAATCTTGGAGATCGGGTGCCAGGAACCCAATTGCACCAGAGAATCGTCTCAGTGGAGGCGAAATCGATTCTAAGGATAGTGGTTAATCACCACGCCTCAGCCTACTCCTAACCGATTTCTTTCAATGTTAACAATTCCATTTTACAGATAATGTATTGTTGGTTGCTTCTACTGGTTAACAACAGAGTTACTGTTGAACACATAGATGTTACAGTAACCTACAGGTCAGATCAGATTTGGGTTTTTCAATTGCTATCATCAGAATATAGTTCACTTCACATACTGGTTTTGGAATAGCATGTGGATTACAATTAGAATAGTAATTTGATCTACAAAATTTTAGCATATATAAATCTGAAAAATCAGTATTAAGATACAACATTTGTTATCACTTAAGGATTAGATTGATGGTTGGTTCTGCTAATACACTGTTACAGTATAATTCTCAACATATTTTACAACAATCTTAGAATCGATTTTTTTCGAGATGGATACAGTCAGACCAAACCTTAGCCAGGATTTTAACAAACCTGAAATTTGCAATGGTTTGAATTACAAACGTTGGCAACAGAAGATGCAATTTTTCTTGGAAACAATGAATGTTGCATACGTTTTAACCAATCCTAGACAATCTACTGATTTTGATGAACTGGCGAGATCTGCATATAATGAAGATGGGATAGAAGTGATTATTTGTATAAAAATTATATGTTGAATGTTTTGTCAAATGAATTGTATGATGTTTACTGCAACTTGGAGCATGCTAATGATATTTGGGAAGCACTGAGAAAAAAGTATGTAACTGAAGAGGCTAGAAATAAAAAATATGTTGTAGGCAAATTTTTAGAATATAAGATGGTTGATGAGAAACCGATCATACCTCAGGTTCATGACTTCTAACTCATTGTGAATGAGATTTTGAGGGAAGGTATGAAAATTGATGAGGCTTTTCAGGCAGCGGCTCTAATTGAGAAGTTGCCTCCCTCATGGAAAGAGTACAAAAACTCTTTAAAGCACAAGAGGAAGGACTTGTCTTTAGAAGACTTGGTAGTCCATATTCGGATTGAGGAGAACAACCGAAACATGGATAAATTAGAAAAGGCCAAGGAAATAACTTCCAAGGTTAAGTTGGTTGAAACCAAGTCTGGGAAAAAATTCAAGAGAAAGAAACCAGTTAAGAAATTTGAAAACAAGTTTAAAGGAAATAATTTCAATACCTTTAAGAAAACGGGAGATTGTTTTGTATGTGGGAAACCAGGGCATCATGCAGCTAACTGTAAGTTCAGGAAGAAAGACAGAAACTACTCAAGACCTTAGGTAAACCTGACTGAATCTGAAGTGATTGCAGCTGTTGTGTCTGAAGTTTATTTTGTCAACAAAGCAAAGGACCGGCTATTGGACACCGGGGCCACCAAGCACATCTGCAATGATAGAGCAACTTTTGCTACCTATGAGTCTATAGGGAATAGAGAACAAGTGTTTATGGGGAATTCACTTTCCTCGCCTGTTGTTGGCAAAGGAAAGGTGTTTCTTAAGCTTACTTATGGGAAAACTCTTGCTTTACAAGATGTCCTGCATGTACCTGAATTCAGGCGGAATTTGATTTCTGGGTCCTTACTCAACAAAGTCGGTATCAAGCTAGTGTTTAAGTCAGACAATTTAATTTTAAGTCGTAATGAGACTTTTGTGGGGAAAGGGTATTGTAGCAATAGTCTTTTTATTTTGAATGTGATAGATGAACAAATCAATAAAGCAAGTACCTCTTCTGCTTATATTGTGGAATCCCTTGATACTTGGCATAGTAGACTAGGTCATGTGAATGTATCTTATATAAAAAAAATGAAACAATTAGGATTAATTCCTGAATTATCAAATTCAGATTTTAATAAATGTGAAATTTGTATTGAATCAAAATTTGTAAAGAAACCTTTTAAATATATGGAAAAACAAACAAAATTATTAGGCTTAATACATAGTGATTTGAGAGATCTTAAAAATACTATATCTAGAGGAGGTAAAAAATACTACATGACTTTTGTTGATGATTTTTCAAGGTTCTCAAAAATTTACTTATTAAAAAGTAAAAATGAAGCTTTAGAAATGTTTGTCAAATATAAAACTGAAGTAGAAAATCAAACTGAAAAAAAATTAAAAGAATTAGAACAGACCGAGGTGGAGAATATGAGTCTCACCTCTTTAGAGAATTTTGTGAATCTCATGGAGTTATTCATGAAACTACTGCACTATACTCACTTGAATAAAATGGTGTAGTAGAAAGAAAAAATAGAACTTTGATAAACATGGTAAATGCTATGTTAGGTAGTTCAAGCCTACCTTCTAACATGTGGGAGGAAGCAATTCTTTCTACATGTTATATAAAAATTAAAATACCTCATAAAAAAACTGGTATGACACCATATGAGTTATGGAAAGGTTTTAAATCAAATCTTAAATACCTCAAAGTGTGGGGGTGTTTGGCTAAAGTAAAAATACCAGAAATTAAGAAAAGAAAAATAAGTCCCAAGACTTCAGACTACGTATTTATTGGATATGCAGAAAATAGTGCAGCATATAGATTTTTAGTCTTAAAATCAGAAGATAATGTGTTAAATGCAAACACTATTATAGAAGCTAGAGATGCTGATTTTTTAGAAAATATATTTCCTATGAAAGTTAAGCTTAGTATAGTTCCTTTGGAACAAGATAACATTGCATCCACTAGTCAAAGTAAAAATCTAAAACTAAGGAGAAGAAAACTTGGAACCAAGGAAAAGTAAAAGAGCTATAAAAGAGTCTAGTTTTGGACCAGATTTAATAACATCCTTCTTGGTGGAAGATGATCCTTTAACTTATAAGGATGCCTTATTATCTCCAGATGCAGCCTTCTGGAGAGAGGCCATAAAAGAAGAACTTGAGTCAATTATAATTAACCAGATATGAGAATTAGTAAAGCTTCCTCCTCGTTCTAAAAAAATTGGCTGCAAGTAGGTTTTTAAGAAGAAATTAAAAACAGATGGTTCTATAGATAAGTTTAAAGCCAAATTAGTAGCTAAAGGATACAAACAAAAGGAAGGTGTAGATTTCTTTGATACTTATTCTCCAGTAACAAGAATATCTACTATTAGATTCCTAATAGGTATTGCATCAATTTATAATTTGATAATCCATCAAATGGATGTTAAAACTGCATTTTTAAATGACGAATTAGAAAAACAAATTTATATGGATCAACTAGAATGGTATAAAGTTCTAGGTTAAGAACATAAGGTCTGTAAACTTACAAGGTCATTATATGGACTAAAACAATCACCTAGGTAGTGGAATGAAAAATTTTATAGTCTTATTAACAAATGAGTATGTTGTTAATGATTTTGATAGGTGTGTATATAGTAAGTTTATAAATAAAGTTGGTGTAATTATATGTCTATATGTAGACGACATTTTAATATTTGGAACCAACATAAAAGTTGTTAATTCAACCAAGAAAATTATGTCTTCTCATTTCGAAATGAAAGACATGGGAGAAGCAGATGTAATTTTGGGAATTAAGATTTCTAAGACTTCTGAGGGTCTTATATTATCTCAATCCCATTATGTAGAAAAAATTCTAAAGAAATTTGATAAGTATGAAAGCATTCCTGTAAAAACTCCTTATGACTCTAATATACATTTAAGTAAGAATGTGAGTGATAGTGTATTACAATTAGAATACTCTAAAGTCATAGAAAGTTTGATGTTCTTAATGAACTGTACTAGGCCAGATATTACATATGCAATAGGGAGGTTGAGTAGATATACTCATAACCCTGGTCAAGATCATTGGACCGCTTTAATGAGGTCCTCAAATATCTTCAAGGAACAATTGATTTTGGCCTACACTTTGTAGGATATCCTGTTGTACTAGAAAGGTACACAGATGCTAACTAGATCTCAGATTCAAATGAGACTAAATCCACAAGTGGATATGTATTTACTTTAGGTGGAGCAGCAGTCTCTTGGAAATCTACCAAGCAGACATGCACAGCTCGATCCACTATGGAATCAGAATTTATTACCTTACATAAGGCAGGGGTAGAAGCTGAATGACTTAAAAATCTGTTATTAGATATATCATTGTAGACTAAACTAGTACCTGCAATTTCATTGCATTGTGAGTGCCAAGCTGCTATAGCTCGAGCTAAGAACAAAATATATAATGGTAAAAATAGGCATATACGCCTCAGACATAATATAGTGAAGCAGCTAATTGGAGATGGAGTCATAGCATTAGACTTTGTAAGATCTGAAAAGAATTTAGTAGATCCACTAACTAAAGGGCTAGCTAAAAAGTTAGTGAATGAGACATCGAGGGGGATGAGGCTTAAGCCTACTACATGAATGGAAGTGATGGAAACTCAACCTATGTGAATTGAGATCTCAGGAAGTAGGTTAAATGGGTAAAAACAAGTCATTGGACCATTTGATTGAGAGCACTATCAGATTTGATAGTTCCTCCCTATGGTGTAGATAATGCTAACTGTAACAGTGTGAGGTTGAGTTAAACTCTTAATGTATCCATATCCTTTATAGGTGGTGTGTCTAGTTATAGTACACACTTGATGGATTCACCTATATGAGTGTAGAAGTGGGGCTACTTCTTATGAGAATTTAGGCAAAATTCTCTAGAGCACTCATGAATATCCAGGTAGGATGCACGACCGAAATGTGCCAAACCGTTAGAACTCATCTGATGATCTAAATAGAGTGTGTGTGGTAAATTCAGCCGGTTTACATCAAAAGTGTGTGGTTCGGAATATTATTTCACCAAATACTTTTAAATCCTGGTTTACTTTCACTAAGTATTGATTCAAAGTTCAAAAGACATCAATACCAATGCATTATATTTTTCTTTGCCCAAAGTTTTTATTTATTTTTTAACATTTTTTTGTTTTATGTGGGGATTGTTGGGAGTAAAACTAAAACATGAGTAGCATAATATCATTGCTTGAGAAGTACGATATCAAGTCTCATAAGAGACTTTACTCTTTTGAGTAAAACCAAACCGTGTGAAGTATAGTATCATTAGTGTGAGAAAAATATCAAAACTTGTTAAAGATGTCTTCTTCAAGCTGTAGATCAACTTTCCTCTTTTGTTTTCTCTCCATCGAAGATATCGAAGCTACGAAAGGTAAGAGTTTTGGTTGGAGCATGATCTTCTCCTGAAGATCTATTTTTTTTCTATTATTTATCTATTTATTTCTTTATTAATATTAGAACGTTGCCTTTTCGTTTCTCTACATAATGGAGATTTATTTCTCAGATTCATTATGAATTCCTAACAGATTCTTTATGAGTGTTTAATACCCATAGAGTTAAGTGTATTATTTAAGCTTGAGGTCTCCTCTCTTTCAAAACACTGAAAAACAAAAACGCAGTAAGGGTTACTGCAACAAGGGGTTTCAATTTTTAAGTGGTTTTGAATCTTTCTTTGGGTAGAAATCATCTACTACTGAGTTCATTGTGTTTTGTTATTTGTGTGTGCACGCATAACAGAACATCACTGTTGAATCTTGGAGATCGGGTGCCAAGAACCCAATTGCACCAGAGAATCGACTCAGTGGGGGCGAAATCGATTCTAAGGATAGTGGTTAATCACCACGCCTCAGCCTACTCCTAACCGATTTCTTTCAATGTTAACAATTCCATTTTGCAGATAAGGTATTGCTGGTTGCTTCTACTGGTTAACAACAGAGTTACTATTGAACACATAGATGTTACAGTAACCTAAGGGTCAAATTAGATTTGGGTTGTTCAATTGCTATCATTGGAATATAGTTCACTTTACAAACTGGTTTTGGAATTGCATGTGGATTACAGTTAGAATAGTAATCTGATCTACAAAATTTCAGCATATATAAATCTGAAAAATCAGTATTAAGATACAACATTTGTTATCACTTAAGGATTAGATTGGTGGTTGGTTCTACTAATACACTATTACAGTATTATAGTATAATTCTCAGTATATTTTACAACACTAGTTAATAAAAGGCAAGATGCTAGTATGTCCGTCCATTTCATAGTTCGGGTACTAGTTAAAACAAGACAAGATGCTAGTATATCCATCTATTATATAGTTCGGGTGCTAGCTAAATAAGATAAGTGAAATTAAGAATCTTATAAGACTTGTAAGAAACCCACATGATTCATAAGGCGTATAAGAAACTCATAAGATTCATAAGATGCATAAGAAACTCACAAGACTCACTAGGTAATTGAAATATGTTTTGGTTAAGGCATGAACTTAAAGTATGATGTTCGAGATTTTACATTGTTATCTTGTCTTAACTTCCGCACTCTGGTTATCTATATGTGATAATGAACTGTACCACGCATGACATATTATTGTTATTACTATTGTTAGCTAGAAGCTTGTACTCACTAAGTATTCCATACTCAGCTGTACCTATTGATGTCAGCAGGTACACCATATGATATATGTACTCCGGTTCCTTGGATCGAGGCGGTTTATAGAGAGCAGGAGTTTGCTCGGGATTATTCTACAGATGTTAGGGGCCTTGAGATGTGGCCTTATGGTTGAGTTGAGTGAGAGAGGCATGTATTTTGGGATTTTCTTTTAGGGATTTTCATGTAGGCTTGAGTTTGTAACTCAAGTATTGGACTCTTTTGTATTTATTGTAATCCTTATTAAGTCGTTTGTTTATGTTAACACTTGGAAGAACTATTATATAGAAGAAATTTTTAGGTTCACTATTTGTCATGCCTTGTATACTATTTGCAGGATGATTTTAAGTATAAGTCACGTTGTCAAGGTATCATAACTCCTAGGTGGTATTTTGGGGTGTGACACTCTCAATATGGTTGCGAATTGTGCAGTTACTTCGTCCTATTATTTTTAGAATCAGTTGAGGCCATAACTTTCACTTTAAAAAACAAGTTTTCTCTTTGTTGAAGGGGTAACACTGATTAGAGATGTTGCACCCATTGTGAGAGTTTGAAAAAAAAAAACTATGACTAGGTGTAGCACTCCTAAAATAAATGACTTTGTGTTTCTCAACTTTATTATCCTTTAAGTGGGGTGGTTGGTGGTCCTACTCCTTTCATTCTCTCGACAACAGATTATCTCTGGCAGATGCCCGAGATGGCATCTCGGGCACCATTCTTTGCACGACGTGTGTAAGGCATTTATTAAGGGGAGTGATAGCATGCATTGCACATTCCGTTGGGTGGTAATCAATCATTAACCATGGTTGATTTATTCATTTAAATATTTAACCTTAGTTTTTAGAAAAAATCATTAAAAAAAATTAACCTTGCTTATGATTCACTTACGCATGTGGTTAAGTTTTTTTAAAATAATTTTTCTAACAACTAAGGTTATATTATTTAACCCTAGGGATGTGTAAATCTTAACCACGCTTAATGGATGTCAAAGAGGACATGTGGCGAGCTTGGGAGGTGTGCGTGTACCACCCAATGAAATGTGCAATGCATGCTAGCACTCCCCATGTGAAATGTCTTACCACGCATCGTGCAAAGAGTGATGCCCGAATCAGGGGGTGAAGCTAGGGGCGGGGCCCATGCCCCCCCCCCCCCCCCCCATTTAAAAAAAAAACTTGTACGTACGTTGCATGTATAATTAAAAAAAAAATACATGATGGCTAATTTCTATATAGTGGCCCCCTAAAAAATATTGTGAATATTTTTATATCTATAAGATAAAATATAAAGATAAAGAGATTGATTCTTTATGTGTCCCTTTTAACCAAAGTTAAGATTTATTGTCTTAGGAGTTAAATTTTTATTTATTTTTTGATAAAACCAAGGGTAGATGTATAAATCTTAGGGGTGAGTGAATCTTAATCACAATTAATGTGTGTTAAAAGGGATGTTTCAAGCCGAAGAGGCGCATGCGTTCCATTTATAGCCCACCCCCTATTTGACTACTTCCTATTTCATCCCCTTTAACTATGGTTAGTCTTAACCAACTTAAAGTTTTTTTTCTTCTTCTAAAAATGAAGGTTAAATGGATGAATCTTAAGGGTGATTGAATCTTAACCACAGCTAGTGGGTATCACAAAGGTTGCAAGAACCAATCAAGATCGACTTTTTGTTACATAGTGGAAAGGTGTGGTAAGTTAAACATTTTCCTTAATTTTATTTATACAGACTCTTATCAAAAGGGAGGGCCAATGTTTTTCTTGTTAAAAAACACTCTATCAAAACACTAATTCACATCACATTGAAGAAAGTATAGCTTCACTTTATTTATTTTTCTCTGATTTGGTTACTTTTCCATTTTTTTTTCTCACATGAGATGAGACTCTGGTTTCACAAAGGGAAGGTCACCTCTTCAAATTAGTTGGATTCCTCATTTTTCATATTTGTTCTAGGAAGCTTTTGGGATAAACATATATATTCTCCTATCTTACTAGTAGGGCTGTCAAAGGGTTGGCCCAGGGTCGGGCCTAGGTCTTACTGGGCCCAGCCCTCATGCACCAGAGTGAGGCTCTAGCCCTCAAAGGTCTTGAACTAGTTAAGTCCAAGCCCTACCCACAAAGGACAAGGCGGGGCAGGGCCAAAAGAATAAAAAATATATATCATGTTTTAGCAATTTTTACTACATTGATTGTCAACATAATATACAACCTGTGAGCACGGATTTTACTCACTGGTTGGTTTGGAGTCGCCACTTATTAATTCCATAGGTATAAGTCCCCGGGTATTGGATAAGGTCTTGTTCTGCTTCGAGTTATAGGTAAGAGGTTCGGTTAAGTCCGGGGAAGGTGTTAGGCACCCAGACACTTCTATTTTACAATGGTTCCTTACTTGCTAGGTTTAAGTCAATTTAAAGTCAATTATTAGTCAAATGTCTTAAGTTTAGTTTATACTAATCCGAGAAGGGGGAAAACTAAACTAGGATCGAACTCGGGTTGGGTTGCCTACGTACTCACATTGGGGTGAGATCAGACCGAGCGTAGTTCCAACACATAACCCCGTGCCAAGGCTAGGGGAGTGTGTGTGTGTGTGTGCACCAAGGGTGGCTTAAGGTCTAGTCCGGTAGACTGAGATTTGGTTTACCATGGTTGGTCAAAGTGCGTGGTATGGGCCCGGTAGGCATGGGGTAAGTCCGATAGACTAAGGTTTAGGCCCGGTAGGCCAAGAGTGAAGTCCGGTAGGCTAAGACAAAGTTTGATCAAGATTAGAATTGCTAACTGAGGTTAGGTCAAACTAACCATGGTTAGAGAAATTAACCATAGTTAGGGTTACTAACCACAGTTAAGAGGGGTGAGGTCAGGCCCGGTAGGCCAAAAGAATGTTAACCAATGGTTAGGGTTGCTAACTGGGGTTAAGACGATGATTAACCATGGTTAGGGGTGCTAACCATGGTAAAAAAATGTCCAAATGCAGTATTTTTAATCTTTTTGGATTTTTTAGATGTTTCTAGATTTTTACCAAGGTTAAAAAAGCTAACAATGGTTAACGGTTAGTCTGTTTAACCGTGGTTAGGCAGGGATTAGTGCATGAATTCTGTTATTTCTTGCACTTTCAATTTATTTGAGATTTTTAAGAAATTTTAAAGATTTTTCCCTTATGGTTCGATCAGCTAACCGTGATTAAATCTTAACTAGGGTTGAGTTAACTCGTGGTTAAGGCTGTGGCAGGTCTGAAATGGGCCCATGGGATTAGGCAGGGCCTAGAGTGGTCTCTTACCAGGCCTGGGCCTATGCAAAAGCCCATTAAGCAGATACTGGAAATGGCAGTAAATGCATTACCGCCATTTCCAATTCCTTACAGAATGAAAATGGCGGTAGATGTTCTACCGTCATTCTCAGCTTTTCTGAGAATGGTTTTGCTAACTAGGGACAGGGGTTAAGGCTTCATCCAGGGGTTAGTGGGTCCTCCAGAAGGGTCAGGGGAGCATGCCACGTGTCCGATGAGCCCTGGATTGGGCTCCAAAGGGGGCCCACAGTGGCCAGAAGTGCCTGTAATGGCGGTAGATGCATTACCGCCATTCTGCATAGTTTTAATTTTTTTCAATTTTAACCATGGTTAAGGTGGTGAGGTGAACCTGGAAGGACCATGGTGAGCTTAAGGAGGCCTCAGGGAGTTGATCCATGCTCTGCAATGGACCAGGGCTTACTCCGGTGGGGGCCACAGGGTCTGAAACAAAATACACCAGGAATGACAGTATTGTGTTTACAGTCATTCCTGGGTTTGTTCAGAAATGGGTTTTACCCCACGGGGCTGCTACAGTGATGGTTCCAGGGGTCCCTCATGTTCTCATGGGCCCTTAGATGCCCTGAGGCTTGCCTGAGGTGATGATATACCCGTAAGGGGTTCCCCACACCTATGAAGAAGGTGGGGGAGACCCTACTATTGGTTTTTAGCAAAATTAATGAACAAAAGCCCCCTGTAAATGACAAGGGGCTCACACTGAGATGTACAAGAATGAAAAAAAAAGGGGGGGGGGGGGACAAAGCCCTACCCTGCTGCTAATCTCCTGGCCGAGATGGTAGCTGTGGCGGTGGTAGGTGGTGGCCTACGGCGGTGGCGCGTGGTTGGGTGAGTTGGGATGGCTCTAGAGGGCACCTAGGACTGTTGGGAGTATGCTCAAAGATCTGAGGGGAGGGTTGAGGCTTCACAAATTACCAGGGGTTCAGGTGGGTGATTTCTCCATTGATTTTGAAGGTGGTGGGGGGGTATGAATTTATAGGCAAGGGGTTGAGGACACCCTTGGTATTAGTACCAGGGTGGGCGGAGCAGTAGAGGAGGAGAGGGGCTGACAGGGAGCGTTCCTGGTGCATTGGAGTGGTGGTTAAGCTGTTGAAACATGAAACCAGATAATGACGGTAGAATAACTACCGCCATTATCCTGTTAAGCTAAGAAATGAATGACGGTAAATACATTACCGCCATTCCCAATTTTTACCCAACAGAGGCCCGGCCCAACAGGCACGCGGTACAGGGCGTTGGGATTCAAATTTCTTGGGCCCAACCTGAGGTTTTAGGCCCTAGGGGCCTTGGACTTTAAAGGTTAAGCCCTAAGGGCTTTGGCTTAGGCTAGGGCTCCACTAGAGGTTCACCTAGGGTTAGGGTTTAACTAGGACTTAGGTTTGACTATGGTTCATTTGCATTCAAAGAGAGCCCAATCTTCTTCATCTGACGGTTTATCACCAAAAAGGTTACCACTTGAAGATGCTTCATCTTTGTCAAATGGTTCTAAAGCCACCACCGTATTGCATGTAGCTGCCTGTTGGAGATCTTGACAAATGACAATCTCTTTATTGTCTAAAAGTCTTTGAATGATATCCTTCAATACAAAACAATCACCTATTTTGTGACTGATTATACGATGATAAGGACGATATTTAAGATCATCTTTCATCCCGATCTCTTGAGGTCTTTTGCTTTTTGGGAGAGTAATGAGTTCATTGGTGAGGAGGTCTTCAAACAGATCTTCGACAATATCTTCAGAGAATGAATATGTTTTATTCATTCTTTCTTCAATGGTGATCTTCTTTGGTAGGTCGCGCTTATCTTGTCATTATGGCCTTCTGGCTCCACCTTGAGCTGGTTTAGTATCAATCTTGATTGATGCTTTACCATTGTTTGATCGATCGGTTAGTCTACCCACACTTGGTACTGGTTGTGTAGTATTTTTCGTTTCAACTACTGCAGCTGTTGAGGATTCAAGATGATCAGTGCCTCTACCTCATCTTCTTCTTCCCATGTGTCTCTCCATGTCGTGTGCTTTTTTGGACAGATCTTCGAAACCAACAAAAGTTTAAGCCATGAGGGAAGTCGACAAATCATGCATGAAGTTGCTGAGGCACATCCGAATAAGTTCCAGTTGAGTGAAGACAGGAGAAGGTCAAAACTCTCTAGTGGGCAATGAACTCTGTTACATACTCATTGTCTCTCTGTCTAGTCTCAATCAATTCTGGAACACCCACTCTTATTTGAGTGTTGTAGAACTGTTTGCTGAATTCATTCACCATCATACTCCAATCAGGGATCAAAGCCTCGGAGAGGTTGGTATATCATGTGAAAGCAACACCTTCTAGGGATTGCACGAAGAGTTGGAGATAGAGAGCTCCCGTCTTAGATGCTAATCCACACCTTAAAAGGAAATGAGACAAATGTTGCATCGAATCTCTGGTACCATCAAACATTTTGAATGTTGGTTGCATGAAGCCTGACGGGAATGGAACCACATCCATGATAGCTGGATAAGGTTTTACGATCATCCGAACATCTTCTTCATTTTCTTTGGTCTACCGCATTTGATTGCGAACAGTCTCTTTGATTGCAACGAGAAGAAATGACAAAATTTCTCCTATGAGGGCGGCCTGATTTGGAATGGGACTTGTTCCGGGTACCATTGGATGATTTGGAGGTGCAGAAGATGTGCCTTGATTACTACTATCTCCTTGGTACAGGAAACGGGGTCCTGGTGCCGATACAGATTTGAGAGCTGATAATTAAGTAGACAACTCTTGCATTTGAGACATCATAGCCGTGATTTCATCATCCTTGTACTGAAGTTGAGTCTGTAAAGCCACCGTTTGATCATTTGATGGTGGAGGTGCCAAAGTTGAAGGGTATTCCCTTTACCTATATTCTCGTCCAAGTTTTTCATCATAACCGACACTAATCATTCTGACGACGGTCCCCATAGTTGGAATAGATTCAAAAATTCTTATTTCGTTAAATAAGTGCGAGGCATCCCGTATAGACGGTTAGGCGCGTTGAAAATCAATTGAGGTATTTCTGACGCTACTTCTAGCATTGCTGACTGAATCATTGGTTCGTTAGAGTCATAATCCTCAATTAGAGGGATTCTTCCCAATTCTCTTGGTGAGGTTATTGGGGTTACTTCTCGCTCTAATCCGACTTGTGATTCACTGATGTCAGGTTCTGGAACTGACTGAGCTGGGTTTTGGGCTATTTCTTTACCTTTTGCCGTATTTATGCGACTTCTCCTCATTCTCGGAATCGTTTGACGAGGATCTATTGTTTCAACAGCTCTAGAAGATTCTGCCTCGTCCAAAGCAGCTAAAATGACAGCGGTTAAATTCTGAGAATGTTACATTTCCAAGAGATTTTGCTCTAGCGGTGTACCGGTTTCTTGGAACAACGGAGTTGTGAACTGCTCTGGATCGGGGTTACTTCTTATACCAACCATATTTACGAGCACCCTTTCATAAGGGGGTACCATATTCTAGTTTTTAGTTCTTCCCGAACATGATGAGTATGGGATGACCATTGCTTTCTAGACCTTATTGTCTTTGACCGGAAATTGTATACCCTCTTTAGCGGAGCTGAGGGGTATTTCTGGTTTCTGAGCTGGAGGATCATCTCATGAGTTTTCTTCCTTGACATTTCAAAGGGAGAAGAACCTATATTTTGTATTTTGATCCGAGGGTCATGCGGTGCTCTAATTCTTCTTTCTGGTTCCGTATTTGTTCGGCCCCAAAATGGACTAACATCTCTAGACAGAGGTCGTTGATGTTGATGACGAACAATTGTTGTCATTGCTACGAAGGTCACCGGATTAACGCCTCTGAATGCATTTGGACCTAGCTTGAATAACAAGTTCTTGTCTGCTTAGGCTGAGTTTAGGTTAGTATTTGCATTAACAGCCGGGTGACTTTGATCACGGCTGTTAATGCCCTTTGCGTAGTTTGAACAAACTTGCAAGTTCGCACTTTCACTTCTTGATTTGATGATATCATTGATAATATCACTAGGTGGTTAGTGCTATCCCAGGGGGACCCTGTTCTTGTTAGCCTTTAACCTGCCAACTTTTATCTTTCTTGGAAGATGAACTATCTGTGGATGATGTTGCATCTGTCCACATGTCTTTCCTTCTCCTAAGAGGGACTTGTCTGTGGACTCTTCTATCCGAGGACTCAGGTCTGCTTCTAGACCTATCCACGGAGCTGCTTGCAACTCTGCCCGTGGGATAAACCTGGGCTGGACCCTTGGGTCTGGTCGGGCTTCGGGTCCGTGTCCTTTGATTGGTGTCTGCGGATGGGCATTGCCCCTTGCCCACGGAGTGGCCTTGACCACTTCTCTTTCTATCGGTAAGATTACCTTGCGGACCAGTCTTCTGATCCAAGACTCTGGTCGGCGGATTGGTTTCCTGAACTTGGTTATTTTTAACTAATTTTACTAGGGAAATTTCTGTAAAATCCTTTAGGCCAGTGGCCTTATTCTTTTACCCTGAGATAATTTGGGCAGTATCTCCCCTCTGTTGATAAACTTTTGAGTGGTGAGTTCCAACAACCAACTTGGGTTAGGGGATCTCAACAGTCTGTCTTAAGATCGACCCATAGTGTTTTTCCTGTTTAGACCTTCACTGGATCATGGTTTGGGCTCAAAATGAGCTTACTCCATTAGTTGACCCTGAAGGGTTAACATATTTGGAATCCCCTTTCAGGGTTTCCAGTGACATAGGTCTGCCTTTTGGGTTGACCTATCGTGAAGTGGCTGAACCACTTTTCCTAGTGTGCACCTGGTTGGGTGCACCCTCCTTGATATCCGCGGACAAATATGTCTGTGAATGTGCACTTCTTTTCTGATGTGCTCGCTGGCTGACGACCTGCTGTTGGCAGGCAGCCTAATGTGGGTGGGCTGCCTGCCTTTGATTTTGGCAAGCAGACTGTTTTTCAACTCATGAGTTAATGGAGTGGGTCCTGCTTCTACTGCGGATTGGATCGTCTTCAACAGAGACTTGATCTGGTGATCGTGACATCTTTGCAGAGGTCTAAGCAGTTGGCCGGACCTGCCTGGCTGAAGCTGTCGGCCAAGGTGAGTGGATGAGTCATGGGGATCCGAATCGGGGGTATATATACCCGCCGATTAATGGTCAGGACGTAGGCCCGACGAATGCAAACGGTCTCAATGATCTTGGTCAGAAACAATAAGAAAATAGAGGAAATGATCACTCATCTTTTTATTTTTTTTCTTCTTATTTTTTATTATTCTTCAAAGATGAGAGGAGAAGAAAGTCCTACCGGGTGTGCAATTAATTTGTAAGCGCAAAAATTTGTCAATGCATATCAAATTTCCTCCATTATTGTATAGAGTTTATTATTTTGTGTGGAGGATTATCCTTCCAATTTGAGCAAACTCAGATTGTTAATTATCTTCCCTATTTGGGGAAGAACCTCTGATTAAGAAGAAGAATAACAAGAAGAACAAAATATTGAATAAAATATTTGTTTATTTAATGAGGTTGCCCCGATCCCATGTAGGCGTTACAAGATACCTCATATAGGTTTTAGCATCAAAAGAAAGAAAAGAAAGAGAGGTGGTCATATTGAGGGTTTACCTAGTATTTTCCATTTAGTGGGAGATCCTTCTTCTTCCTACTTGGTTGCTGTTGTTCCTGTAAAAAGAAAAGAAAGCTCTTGTGTTTTTCACGTATGTTTTCTTCTGGGCGTTTCTTGTGAGAAACTCCATCTTTTATATTTTTTGGATAGTCCTCTTTGGACTCCCTTTTGACTTCCTCTTTTTTAGGAAATTAAAAGAGACATACTTTCCATAAAGAGGACCATCTGTCCAAGACAGTTAGTTTTTCTTATCTTAGAGAAACTATACGGATGAGAATTAGTTTTGAAGGACTCCAAATTGGTTTCCTTTTCTGGGAAACCTAGGAGGATTAGACTCCCCCCCAAAGGGGAAAGAGTTTTATCTTCCTAGAAAATGGAAGGCATTACTTTCCCTTTCGAATAGGGTGCTATATGACACCCTCTCATTAGAGAAAGAGAGGGGATCTCTATCTTGAGATCCCCCAAAGCTGGCAGAGAGTCATTTTTGTTAAGGATTCTATGCCACATGGTGGTCAGATACTGGCTATCATCTGGGAAAGGACTGACCTTGGTCAGTCGGTAAATTAAAGAGGTGAGACCATGGGTCTCACCCGCGGTCTAAGTTATGTCCAAAGCCTATTTGGGAAGCGGACTAGGGTTTGACCTTAGTCAGTCTGCGGACTAATACAGGGTGGGACCATGGGTCCAACCCTTGGTCTGGGTTAGGTCTCTGGCATTTTATGGTCACGGACAGGGCTAGTCATTGACTGACCAGCGGTGGAGTTATAAAGTCTGTTCGTAAAGCTTGAGTAAGGGTTTGTCCACGAGGGCAAACCCTATCAGTCCCCTAAGGACTAACACAAATGGTTATCCGCGGGGTATTATTGCTCTGCTGCTAGCATTTAATGCCACCAACCCTTGGCCAGCTAGTGCGCATGCCTTTGGCATGCGCGAAGCTTAACCGCCCATTCGAAGGGTGGTGATCCAATGTAGGCAAGTGCACCATGTACCCGCCTTGCGGGTGGTGAGATTTCACTGCCCACAATGAGTTTTCGCGTTGCGTGAGTTGGCTGGCCAAAGATGGGGCCAGGCGGATGCCTTTTATGCGCAGCAGTCCCAACTCACCTTTGACTTGAGCGAGATGATACGAGCTATGTACGACGCCCAGTTCCCACCGCACCCTCCTTAGTAGGCTACCCCTCTAGAACTTCTAGCTCCTAGGTTTCTTTTTGTATGACTGTTTTTTATGTATGGGCAAGTTCCCCCTCTGACTGTTTCTTGATTGTGACTTCATTGGTTATATTGTGTGCTAGCTTCAGGCTAGTTGTTTATCTGATTATCTCGGTTATGGATGTACATGGATTGTCTTGACTTTTATGATATATCTTGAATTTGTGCAGCTCCTATTATGCGTCCCTACTCTCCTAACCATATGATTTGTTTTGCAAGACGTTTCGGGTCATAATTTCTTTGTGACAGAGGTTTCCCCTCTTCCCACTTCTTTTGAGTCTGGTTGCTTGTCACCCAGGTAACATCGTATCATCTCCCCCTCTGTTTTATTCTTCTCTTACATTGAGGATAGTGTAGTGTTTAAGTTTGGGGTTGGGATATAATTGCATTATATGTGACTATGCAACGACGCAAAAAGGGTAGAACATGCAAACAAATCAAACTTTGAAAATAATTGATCTATTTTAAATCTAAATCAAATTGTGATGCACATGTGATACTCTGCTAATTATTAATGGGCTTAATTCAAGAACACATGATCCTAATTAGATACAATTTCCACCCTTAACTGAACTATACATGCTAAATATCTGTGAAGTAATAAGTCACTTTTAGATATTGCACAAGCACTCTAACATATTGTCTTGTGGGGTTTGAAACTAAATTGATCAGTTGATGTTTTTGATACCTCTAAAGGAGTTAGGTGACTCGGAAATTAACACCACCCTTGGCTAAATTTTTTAAAAAAACTTTTATTGCACAATAGGTTACCCGATCGGGTTTTGCACTTAGTAATAGGGCCTCCTGCCTCACTAAGCAGAGAGTGTTTGCGTGAAACAGTGTAAAACTTGCAATTGATAAAGAACCACAAAAAATAATCTTCACTAGTTATTAGTTATTCCTTGAACCGAATTCCTACTTAGTAATCGGGTCTCCTGCCTCACTAAGTAGAGTGTTCATGTTAAACAGTAGAGATTCTGGTACAAATAACACAAGAGTGACTAGTTTGAGTTCAGAGCCTATTTAACTTGAGTTACTAAGCCCTAGCGGTATCTTGACACCTAGTGCCCTAAGATCATCTGGTCTGGGAGTCACTGGCCTAACACTTGCTAAACAGGTTATCTAGAAAGCTTAATGAACTTAAGTCCTGCACAGTCCACTCAATTAAGAAAAAAAAGAGAAGTGTCGAGAAAAATCCTTGGGTCGGTTGTTTAAATTGATAGGAAACCTAATGACAGAAGGGGCGATAGAATAACTATTGAGAGAAGATGTTGAGATCACATAGTCAATTGATATTCACATTACACATCAAAAGAAGTCAATGACTAATCTTTAATAAGCATAATGTTCAGAATTGGGAAAGATTGTGTGTTTTTGAGAATGCGGAGAGTCAAGAATGCAAACCTATTAATAATGAGGAGATTTTGTCATATGTATAATGATTTTAAGGATTTGAAATGTGAATCAGTTAATCTTTTAGTCATTGCATGTCATACTTGAGCATATGTGCAAAATTGTAGGAAAATACTGATGCTTGTGTGTATCGTCACTGGTAAACTCTCACGAGACTTCACTCGTCCAATAAGGTCATCTAGAGGTTTAAAAGACTTATTGCATGTGCCAAATGCAACAGAGGATCTCACGAAAGGGGATGTAGCTTAGCTTAGTTAGTTTTCCTTTGTTTGTTTCTATTGCTCGAGGACTAGTAATATGTAAGTTTGGGGTTGTGATCGGTGTTAATTGTTACACATTTATGCACCTCAAACTGCATTTGTTTTTACCTTATAGTTCTCATTTGGATCATGTTATGGTACTTGGTTGTTTTTATCTATTTCAGGATCATGCGAGGAAAAGAAGACAAAATTGAAGAATTACAAGATCACAAGCTATAGAAGAACCTCATAAAGGAAAAATTCTAAAAAGAAGAAAAGTAAGGAACAATCATTACTTGAGGACGATCGATCGCCAGTCAGAACAGTGACGATCGATCGTAGCTACTTGGTGATCGATCATTCGCAAACTCGTAGCCAAAGAAGATATTCTAGGAATGGACGATCGATCGTCCCTATTTGACGATCGATCATCATTGGCGTTTTTGATCTCGTAATCTGTGCACAAAAGCTAAGCGTTGCCCCTTAGAGAGTTCTAAAAGTTGAAATTAGCAACAAAGATGAAGTCTCTATATAAGGAAAAGTTATTTGCACTGAAAAGGGTTCTGAATTTTGGAGAATTGAAAGAAGGAGGCTCTGGAGATCTGTAAAGGTTGGAGGATAGATTCTTCGCGTTTTTCGTCGAAAGAGGTGTCCCTTACTCTCAGCATGAACTAATTTCTTTTTCTAGAGTTTAGATGAAACCCTAACCAAGAAATTGTATCCCTTGTATTTTATTTATGTTTTTTCTCTTGTATAAATAATTATTGCATAATGAGAGGATTGTTCTTCAACCAGTTTATTCGAGTTTATACTTAATTTCAATATGATTTCATCATTGTCTTAGGTTTTATTATGTTAAGATTGAATTCATTCATATTTTATTTCTGTGATCGTTGGTATGAATTTTATGTAATGATTTTTATTATCGAGAAATTAAATTATAGGATATTCTATTCCTAGGGAAGACGAGTAATGTCACAATCTTAGTTTAGTGCGTATCACTCATGCTAACCAAATATAGGATATGCCTAGAATTTGATTGCTCGAATCATTTTTGTTTGATGAGTTGAGACTTGTAGTCGATCTCATCCTTATTTTTTATGCTTGGAAAACCTGAATAAATGCTTGTAGATTTAATTATGAGGCCTGTGGTGGATTCGAAATCCCTAAATCTTCTCTAAACGATATATAACCAAAAACTCTTAGTTTAATTAGGTTAAATGAAATCTGATAGTTTAATTAGGTTAAAATCAATCTTGTTACCCATTAACTTAGAATTAATTTGGAGAAAAAGACAACGAAACCAGTGCAATTTTCTGTGGTTCGACACCGTATACTAGTCGCTATTTTACGGAATTGTAACTACTACAAGGTTTAATAAATTGACGATCACTAGGATTATAAGGTGTTAGACATGATGCATAGAAAAGTCATTTAGATTGTTAGATTATTATTAATTTGATTAATAAAGACTTCTTCTTAATCTATTGTGTATTTATTATGGGTAATTGACCATGATCATGAGATGATCTATACGATATAAGATATCGATAAAGGTCCTTAGGATATAATGTAGGAAATTTATGTGATTAGATTATCACAGACAGATATAACTTTCCGGTTTCTTATACCTTATATAGTCAGAGCTGTGGGTGAAGCTGGGCACTTCACTTATATGGGTGCCATAATGCTAAGATGTTCTCAATAGTTGAGATGTAGTTCTATCTCGAACTACTTTAGTGGAGACTACACATCAACATATGAGTGCTTAAATGTACACTGACTGATTGCATTCAATGAGAGACCTCTTGCATAAACATAATATCAGATAGTTGGTCTCTCATTCACATTGAACGGTTTCGATGATCCTTAGATCTGATGAGTTCATCTATGACTGAGCAGTGATCTAACTGTTTTGATTTCACCAACGTATTTTCTAACTTATGAAATACAATACAGTGACAGTTGGATAGTCAGAAAACTATTCGAGTCATGATGAATTTCAAACAAGAAATCCATGCTCATTAATTTGAGAGATTATCCAAGATCCGGGTAAGACAGTTGATTAAGTTCAAATCCTGCGCAGGTGATTTTGAAAACAAAATAAGTTTTGAAATATATTTTTATTAAAATGTATTATAATTATAAAATGATTTTCTCGAAATGTTTTTCATGAGAAATTGTTTTTCATGGCTTAATCATAAGTCTTGGAAACTCAGATGATTTGCAATGGGTTATGAGTTAGATAGTATGTCAATCTCGAATGCCCATTAGGGATAATGTATTTGGAATGATAAGTCAAATTTAAAAGTTCATGTGGCGGGATCTGTATTGGTTAAATGTTCATACACTGAGATTCAATTGCAACATGGATATCTCACGTCACTTGTAATTCCAATGTAATTCCCATTTAGGGTCAATGAGATAACATTGGGTAAGCCAGAGTAAGAATGTCCCAGAGCAATTTGTGGAGGTTCTCACATAAGAAATACAAGCTCAATAATTGATTAAAAGTTAATCAATTATTTAAGTGATTAAAAGTTAATCATTTAATTAAATAGATTAAAAGTTAATCTATGGTTTAAATTAATTGTTAATTTAAATTTAGGGATTATTTTATTAATTATTTAATTAACATAATTAAAGAGAAAGTGGGTTTGACTCATATCCATAAACCAATTAAACTGGACCTTTAATATGGGCCAAAGCTCATGCGTTTAAACCCTAAGGTGGGGCGCCCACTTGAGGAATCCTAATTGGATTAGAATTATGTTAATTGAATAATTGTTGAAATATAATTCCTTTATTTATGGAATTAAAATCCAATTGTTGGATTGCAATTAGAATTAAGATGGAATTGTAATTGGATTACAGAAAGGAGTTTTAACTCCTCAAAACTCATGCCCCATAGAAGCTCATGCCCCCCCTTGGAGATGGTCTCCTAGTTTGACTAGGTTTCCTCATTGCGTAGGATGTTGACTTATTCCTTTAATTAAAGAACTCTTTTATTAGAAGAACTCCTTAATTAGAAGGTCTTCTATAACTAGAGTAGTTATAGATAAACTAGGAAATTATTTATTAAATAATAAGAGTTATTATTGTTAAATAATTCTTTAAAAGATAAGATTAAGTTGGAGTAGGATTAGGATAGGATCCTAGTCTATAAATACCCCAACACCCTAGACCATTAGGCACTTTTCTCCAGAATTTTTTCTATTCTCTTCTCTCTCTTTCCAAACCGTGATACCCTAGGGATCCCCCTAGGGATTTTCGTGAGCTATATAGGTGGTGCAAATTGAGTTTTGCTTTTCTAGGGTTTTGAACCTTAGTACTTTTGGTGATAGAAGGTGTACACCATTACTCCATCTTCTTTTTCTTGCTTTTATTATTCCAAAGGAGATTCTAAAATTTCATGGGGATAGCGAAAATCAAGGATCGAGCTTCTAGTATTTTTTCTGAGAAATCTCTACAAAGAGTTTTGACGGTTCGAGTGAATTAAGCTTCACCGGTGAAAAACATTCACCGGGGTGATATGACTAAAACTCTTAGATAATTTTGACATTTTCTATGGTGTTAAGATCTAGGAGATCCAGTTTCCGCATAAATTTTTATCCGGATCCCTATATAAGGATGGTCTATAGTTTTCTTGTTGGGTAAAGATTCTAATGACATAAGCCCTACATATAAATAATAATTATAAGCTATTGGTCCCAGATCCAACTTCAGAAAAAGTCTGCAGTAAAGCTTCTTCCCTGTCAAGAGCTACTGGAGTCCGAAGACTGTGTGCATCGTCGTAATTGATGACTAAAGGTTTCTTTGCTATCTTCGATGATCAGAACAGGTAAGTGATTCTTGAATTTATGATTGACTAGAACTAGAGAAAGTATTACCAGTTGGGGTTCAAAAATAGGTTGACATGCTCAGATGCAAAGAGCAAAGTTGCGTTTGCTGATGGTACAACAACCCCTCACCGGGAGGTTGAAGCCATTATTGTTGATATAATGAAGCTCGTAAAAGATTTTACAAATGTAGCTTTTTGTTGTGTAAGTATACTAGCAGTAAAGGATGTTCATTGCTTGAAAAGAACAGTGGTGCATTGTGGTTCTATCGATAGTTGGGCGTAAGTTGGGGACAATCTTTGCACCTAGAATATGTATAATACTTTTTGTTCTTGGTAAAGTTGCGTCGTACAAAAAAAAATTAAGCTAAGACAATTTTTAAAAATGTCACATGGTTACGTTGCAACCCGGTTATAAAATCCAAGGTTAGTTGCTCAACCCAAGCGTCAGTGAATCTTAAGCACATGGAATAGGGGTTAAAAGGTACACATGTTGACATGTGAATGCAGTTCAATTGCGATTGGCAATTGGGCATGAACGACGATGTACCTGAGCTCCCAGAATTAGATTTATAATACATGGCCTCGGATTGTCTCTGGCGAAGCCAGAAAGGGCTCTCGGGGTTCCATACATTGTGCGGCAGCCGGCAGAAAAATGGGGAGAAGTCATTTATTTTCTCCCATGATTTTTGACTTCTCCCCATTTGATATCTCTGCCCCTTATTCTCACACACTTACCGCCACATGTCCATTTGTGTGGGGAGAAGTCAAAATCATGGCCCATGATTTTGACTTCTCCACCACATGTCACCTATTCTATGGAACCCCGAGATAAGCCCTGTCTGGCTTCGCCAGAGGCAATCCAAGGCCTATAATACATATATGATGAGATGAAACGAGAAGCAGTCAGTCGCATTTCGTGTTTTGGAATAGCGATCCGAGACACATGAGGGCCGAATCGGCTTGACAGATAGAGAGGGAGGAAAGCGGCGGCAAGGAAACCGAAACCAAATCGGCTTGGAGGTTGGAACCCTTGAATTGAATTGAATTGAATTTTGTTTGTTCCTCTTGAGTCGAAGGAGAAGGAGAATGGGGCAGGCATCGGTGCAGGCCCCACCGCAGCAGGGTCTCCCGTTGCAGGGCAGCTGCCAGGTCCGGTGTGCCGGATGCCGTATGATCTTAACGGTGGCTCCAGGAATGACGGAGTTTAGCTGCCCTACCTGCAATTTGGCTCAGATGCTGCCTCCGGAGCTGATGCGGGGCCCAGCGCAGGCGCAGGCGCAGGCCCACGGCATCGATCCCACCAAGATTCAGCTCCCCTGCGCCCACTGCAAGGCCATCCTCAACGTCCCCCACGGCCTCTCTAGGTTCGCTTGCCCTCAGTGTGGCATTGACCTTGCCGTCGACCTCTCCAAGTTCAAGCACCACTTCCCTCCTCCTCCTCTTGAGCCTCCCGAAGAAGTCAATGAGGTTTGTCTATTTCCCTAATTTATTTACCGCTGTTCAATGCAATTTTTTTAGGTTTCCTTTGTTGATTTCACCTTCAATTGAAGATTACACACAAACTTAACTTTGTGAAGAAGACGATGCTAAAAGTACCTCTCCTATTCCATTCCAAATACACTTATCAACTGATTAGACTGACCAAATGGTTCTTTCCTGTTGGCTAGGTCTTTTTTTCTTTTTTCTTTTTAAATATAGGATTCCAAACTACAAAACTGCCTCACCTCTTACTGTTGCATAAGGACTTTTGATTTTTAGTTATAAAAGAGGTATGAAGAGAGAAAAAGAGTTTTTTTTTTTTTTTTAGGGTTTTGAAATCCCACTTATAATCACTGATAAAAAAAACCCCACTTGTAACCCAAAAGCCATGCTTGTTACGTGATGGTATTGGTGTGTAATGGCTTACGAATGTTACATAACACAAAGTCTAACGTTACATATTTCTAGGTGACTTGCCCAATGTATCGTATGGTAACTATGGTTATTCCTGCAATGGTTTTTAAGTTCAGTTTGTTGTGCCGGGTTCATGCAATAGGCTGACAAGTTGGGCAAGACAAC
Source organism: Tetracentron sinense (assembly GCA_015143295.1). Taxonomy (NCBI): domain Eukaryota; kingdom Viridiplantae; phylum Streptophyta; class Magnoliopsida; order Trochodendrales; family Trochodendraceae; genus Tetracentron; species Tetracentron sinense. The sequence continues at coordinate 1,147,130 of CM026553.1, read as the reverse complement.
TCCAGGCACAAATCGATTGCATTTTGGACATCTCTCATTGGTAGTAATTCGTTTGGTCGGTCTTCTGAAATGAGAGCCCAAAAATTTGAAAAATCTGAAAGAAGCTTCTGAAATTCGGGTTGCTGATCCTTTGGCATCTCTTTGGATTCTTCAACTTCACGATCCACTGAATAGTAAATCACCCCATGATCTCAACTATCCCTCAATGAATTCTCGCATGGTAAGCACATTAGAGGAGGTCTTCTCCACCTTCTTCGTTGATGAGATATCTTTCATTAGCCGAGGCATAATCTGACGACCGTTGTATAAGAATGTATAAGACTATAAGTGTTAATGAACTCATCATGTTGAACTTTCAAGTCATATAGTCATGGTCTTCCCAACAAGATGTGACTAATTTTGATAGGAATGGCATCACATCAAACGTATTGAGAATGATTTTGGCCCAAGAAAAATTAACTAATCATTGTGTACTTATTGGGATTGATGAGTTAGTTATTCAAGCAAATTAGTGATATTGTGGGTGCTTTTCTACCATTAGATTCAGCGTATTGACCAACTCTTACGAAGCTACATTCATCCTACTTTCATCCAAGGTTCTAAATGTTGATATCGCATGTCATGTCGTGTTGTGGAAAAATGATCTATCGGGGGTATATCGCAAGATATATCGATATTGTGGGAACAATATCGCATGTGGAGGGAAAAATCGAAAAAAATAGTGAAAAACATGGATTTTTTCAATGAAACTCCGAGAAATGTTAAAATAGATGTTAATACACATATGAGAATTTTAAAAAAAATAAATCAATTTATATAAGAGATGCAATGAAAAGGGGGCCAAAGATGTGCGTTGACACTGACGATAATGTATGATTCACTAATATTAATGTAATTACATAAAAAGTTGTATTCATTTCTCAATTAAGCATAACAATTAGCTCAAATACAATCAATTTCATACATAATTGTTAATACTCAATAATGGTATCTCCAAGTTAAGTGACATGCGTTGTCTACTTGTGTGAGTTATAATTTCTTCTAGATATTTCTCTATATTTTCGAAAAAAGTAACTACATTTTATTCTCTTAGTCAATTAAAGGGGATATGTAGACCCATTTTACTTTTTAATAAAATTAATATTTTCAAAAATAATAATACTAGTACATCACATTATTAAAATTCATAACTAAATAAAACATTTATGCATTTAAGTATAATCCTTAAAATAAAATGATTTTGTAATAAATCAATAATTGTTTGAAATTTTTTTTTGTAAAAACCAATATGCGATTCGTAAATTTCGATCGATATTTCCGAAATGTAGTGCGATATTTCGGATATATCGATCTGCATTTATGAAAAATTGTTTTCGACCGATATTTCGGATCTATCGATCGACATTTATGAAAAATTGTAAAAACCAAAATACTTGGTATAGATGTATCAGTGGTCATCGAAATCGATATATATATCGTCGATATTTCTGAAATATTGACGTTATTTTGAACCATGCTTTCATTGTCAATGAGGACCTTACAACCTTTTTTATTTGCATGCTACATGAGTGAAAAATATTGGTATGACGCCAATCTTCTTTCTCTCCTCTTTTATGGATGATCGTGATTCTTTGAACTATAGAGTAAGTCAAGGAGACCTTCTAGTACTTCAATATCTTCTAATGATTTAGCACCCTGATTATCAACTATTGGATAACCTTCAGTTTCTTCCTCACCGTAGTGGATGTTTTTTTTGTAGGACACACAATTACATAATGTACCGCTTTGCTATGCTATACTTGTAATATTTGTAATTTAATAGCCCTTGTGGTATTTACAACTTATTATATATGTCACGGATTCAAAACTCGGTTTTGGGGACTGTAAAGGTCCCAACCAAAACCAATACGAATTGGTTTTGGGCATATTTTATTTTATTTTTGAAAAAATTCCAAAAAATACAAAAAAGTTAAAAATAAAATAAGGCAGTGGATATGTAACAAAATAATTCTAAAGCTAATATCAAGTAGAAAGTGTAGAATTGATGAAATATAGTAGGGCAGTAGATGTCTAAATGAGCCGAAAGTAGAAACACATGAGCCGAAAGTAGAAAGACACTGCTTAAGCCATATAGAATTACTAATTGTGGGTTGTAATACACATGATTTGCATTAAAAAAAAGAGAAAACTTACTTGATTTAGCGCTCAAAATGAAGAACTTCACGTAGGTTTATTCAAATCGACGATTCAAACCCCAAATCAAGTTTTAATCACCAAAAATCAAAAGTATTTTAGGTTTTAGCTCTAAGAATGGGTAGAGAACAAGAGGGAAACAAAATAGGAGTTTGGGCTTTTTTTAGGGGTTTACGGTTACCCCTTTTTATCTCAAAACATCAATCGAGTCCTACGTTGAAACCGTAACATATTGTAAGACTTGGGCGATATGTAACGGTATTGGGCGAGTCTTATTATTTCTTAACAAAACATGAACAGGTGAGGTATCGGGTCCTACCGAAGGTCCGAAACCGATACGTACTGGTTTCGTGGTTTGAAGAACTTCACGTAGGTTTATTCAAATCGACGATTCAAACCCCAAATCAAGTTTTAATCCCCAAAAATCAAAAGTATTTTAGGTTTTAGCTCTAAGAATGGGTAGAGAACAAGAGGGAAACAAAATAGGAGTTTGGGCTTTTTTTAGGGGTTTACGGTTACCCCTTTTTATCTCAAAACATCAATCGAGTCCTATGTTGAAACCGTAACATATTGTAAGACTTGGGCGATATGTAACGGTATTGGGCGAGTCTTATTATTTCTTAACAAAACATGAACAGGTGAGGTATCGGGTCCTACCGAAGGTCCGAAACCGATACGTACTGGTTTCGTGGTTTCTTAAAACCATGATGCATGTTTTTTTATGTCCTTAATATGTTCTTGCATTAAATTTGGAGTTGTAGGGAGAGACAAGGACAATGCTGCATGCTGAAACCGTGCTTTTGATGAGGGTAGAAAGGGACCTATGACAGGCAATATGAGGTGGAATATTATCCAATCATTTGGTACCATTAACCTTGCCCATGCAGCATCAGTTGGCATTAACAATGTGGCAGACAATGAACTTGGCCTATGGTGAATAGTCATACTTATTTTAGATTTGATGGGATAAATGCTTTTAATCTGAAGAAAATATCTAAAATATTATTAGGTCAATAAGGGTGAATGTTTTCCTCAATGATGTTCGCAAGATTCTGAAGATGGGGTACCTATTGGGCTCATCTGCAGTCGGGCAAACTTACCATTTAACAAAAATAAAGCATAAAACTACATGATTATTTTTCGTTTGTAACATGGCCTTTTGGTTGGATGTCTAGGAAAATGAGATTTTCAATTGTATGTGTCTAATCCTTGACCCTGAATTCTGAAATTATGGCAATTGATGTTTCACACTATAAGCAGAGAATATCCAGGCACTTGGGTGGTCTGATAGAGCACTACCTTTTAGTAATTTTACCTTTCATGTTCAGGGCCTGACATTGAGGTAATACCCAGAGAGTGTATAGATGGACTTCTTTGGTAAAACTGTTATATATCCTTTTGCAATACCCAAGGGTAGGCTCCATAAAATTTGTAACCACCAAGACACAGGTGCCAGGACTTGCGATACCGAGATTTTGTGTGTATGTGTTTTTTATATAAAGTTTTACCTCCTAATCCTAGATAAGGTATGGAAAATTAATGTCTCTACTTTCAGTGTATTTGGGACATTGATTTCATCTGATTGATGATTTTCTTGCCGGAATTCATGTTTTTTGCGGCACTAAAAAAAAAAAGTTTCTCGCTGGAATTTTTTTTTTTTGCTGCACTCAACAGTGAAACTTCTTGAAAGCTTACATATGCAAGTAAGTACCAGATATTTTGTGCTTTGGATTTCTCAAATTTATTTGGAACTCTTACATTAATTTCTTTGGGCATATAGCTTTTTCAAAGATATTATTAATCTTAGTAGCCTAGCCTCCTAGTCCCCTTCTAATTGTTTTGCTCTCCCAATACTGAAACCTGTCAGGTAGCAATAGATGTGGAGCGAGAAGAAGACGAAGGTGGCATGGTTGGAGAAACATTTTCAGACTATGTGAGTATTTTTGGCTCTTTAAACTTTGCATTGCAGGGTTGTGAGTTGAATGATCCTTATTTTTTTATATTCTTTTATTCATCTGCCTTGACATCTCAGTCAAAACTTGTGCAAACTCCAGTTTTTCAGATGACCTGATTTCTTATGTGGGATTTGTTGTGCAGCACCCTCCCAAACTATCTATCGGTCCTCCTCATCCAGATCCTGTTGTGGAAACGTCTTCCTTATCGGCAGTGCAGCCGCCAGAACCTACATATGATCTTAAGATCAAGGATGACCTAGAAAGTTCCAAAACATTATCATGCTTGCAGATAGAGACAATAGTGTATACTTGTCAGGTTGATTTTCCATCTTAACAGATCAAAAAAGGAATTATATATATATATATTAAAGCTAGTAGGTTCCCCACTTAAAAAAAATTGTTTGTATGACAGAGACACCTTCAGCACCTTCAGGATGGTGCTAGGGCAGGATTCTTTATTGGAGATGGAGCTGGTGTAGGTAAAGGTCGAACAATTGCAGGGCTGATATGGGAGAATTGGCACCTTGGGAGGAAGAAAGCACTGTAAGTTTTAGGTTAAGGAGACAATCTAAGCATTTATGTACATCTTTGAAATTTGAATTAATGCTGTATGGTAACTTGGTCTTCAACATAAATGTGATTTTATTTTGTTCTGTCAATGTATGGTGTTGTCATCTTCGATCAGGGAGGATTTTGATGGTCCAATTTTTGGCTTTTGTTGCTTTTCACCCCTTTGAAATGATCTTACACAGGTGGATTTCTGCTGGTTCGGACTTGAAGTTTGATGCAAGAAGAGATTTGGATGACGTGGGTGCAATGTGTGTTGAAGGTAGATACTTAAATGTTATTAATCTTATGTGATGCTTTTTATGATTAACTTGTGAGTTTGTGGAGGCAGAGCTGCTTCTTTTTGACTTTGGAAATGTGCATTTTTATGAATTTCATTAGCTATATTCTAATTTTCTGTTCACTTTGTCAGCCAGCAGCTAGCAGAGTTGCCAATTAGTGTTCCAGTTGTACCTTTTTGACAATTTTCCCTTTACATAGTTTATTTACCATGCCATGTTTGGCATGATTATAATTTTACCATTGCTTGGAACCTTGGGCAAGGTAATCAAATCAAAAATTGAAGTTGCATGCAAATCCTATGTTTCTAGTAATATTTATCAATAGCATAGCCGCATAGGTCCAAACTGACTGTATTGACCGTTAGGATGTAAAACATAAGATGTTAAATAAAGTCTACCAAAGCATCATGGCAATCTAGGCCCATTACAACACTCCTCCTCAAGTGGGAGGAAGATTTCTAACATGCCTAGCTTGCTAATATAGTCTACCAAAGCATCATGGGCAATCTAGGTCCATTACAACACTCCCTCTCAAGTGGGACGAAGGTTTCTAACATGCCCAGCTGATCCTCTGTCTTGACATATTGTAGACTCAATATCTTAGAAGCAACATTTTCTATAATAAAGTGTTTGTCAACCTCGATGTGCTTCGTCCTCTCATGCTAATTTGGATTGTGAGCAATCCTAATTATGCTTGGTTATCACAGTGCAACTTCATATCTAATTGAACTGGAAACCCAAGTTTTAGCATTAGGATCTTAATCCATAATAACTCACAAGCTCCATGCGTCATTGTCCTGAACTTAGCTTCAACATTGGACCTTGCAACATCTGCCTGATTCTTACTTCTCCATTTAACTATGTTCCTACCTACAAAAGTGCAATAGCCGGATGTAGATCTCTTGTCTGTCACTAAGCCTGTCCGATTTGCATTAGCATAGTCCTCAACTTGTAGAGTAACCGTTCTTACTAAAAATATCATTTTCTCGGTGAAGACTTAAGATATCGCAGTACACTTTCAAGCTTCAACTGCCTCCAGATTGGTAGTCTATGGCCTATACATAAATTGACTAATTACGCTAATAGCATAAGTAGTGTTTGGTTTTGTCAAGGACAAATAAATAAGTCTTCTAACTAGTCTCTGAAACATTTCAACATCCTCTAGAAGTCTCCACCTTCATGATAAGTTTGAGCTTAGCTTCCAAATGTGTATCAATAAGCTTCACACCAAGTTTTACTCATGGTTCAAACTTCAAAATATCAATATCGGGTGCTGTATCGATAAGTCGAATATAGAATACGTATCGACGTATCAAACCATATCGGTTGGATACAGTGGAAAAAATCAAGATATGCTAAGAAATGCTTGGATACGTAAAAAAAAAAAAACTTGGATACGTTATATAAAACCTATTGTAATGCAAATATAAGCTAAAAACAAACTATATGAAGACCAAACTACATTTATAATCATACATATTAGAGTTAAGAGTTTTATAAGTTAAAAAAGGTGATCATGCTAATAAACAACTATAAAAACACAAAAAATAGTCACTTTATAAGCAATACAGTGTAGATATTAAAACCTTACATTCATTGAATTAAACAAGAATGTATTGAATTACAAGCCGTAAATTATAAGCTTGAATGTAAGTCTTTTTTTGTTGGACTGTTACTCTCTGTGAGTTGATTTTTTGAGACTGTTGATGAAAATATTTTGAGGTCTAAAATATAAGACTTTTTTCCCCAAACTTTTAGGTTTTCATAAGGTTTTGATATAATAGATTTTATGAAATTTTAAGATTTGAGAAATACCTTATCATTTGAAAGTTAAAATTTTGATCTAATCCCTAAAAAACGTATTTTGTTATTGAATTGGAAAATTGACTGTATATTATTCAGGAATTTGAATTTAGGATAATTTTTTATTGAATTCAAATGTGGTGTATAACCTCTTAGTTACATATAAATATTTTAAGTAAATGAATCAATTACTCAAATGATATGTAAAAAAGCCTTGCATCTCGGGTTTGTACTGTGGCTTCTAGTGTAAATGAAAGGAATAATGAGTGCATGCTGTGCATATTGGTACTGTATCACCCGTATCGGTAACATATCGGTCCAATATGGCCAATACGAGCGATTTGGTACCGATATGGGGGATTTTTTTTTAAATTCCTGTGTATCTCTGTATCGGATGGGGGAAAATAGGATATGTATCGACTTGTATCAGCCAATACGTACCGATATTTAGAACCATGGTTGGGACTTGGATGAAAGACCAACCAAATTTACATATTTTGGATCTTCATCTTCTACACATAGTGCCTCATCTGCAGGTTCCACACTTTTTGGTCACTTCCTCTTACTCAGTCTTCTTTGAGGGAGAAGTTGATAGTTCTTTGGGAGGAACTTGAGAGACTCAGATGCCTCTTCGTTCAGTTGGATCATTCTTTTCACATCATTCACACCTCTTGTCCAGTCAGGTATCAGTGCATCTGCCTCTGCTCACCATGTTTCCTCTTTACCTTCATCTGCATACTCTTGGATTATTGATTCAGGAAATTCCAACCATATGTCTAGTACGTTATCTGTTTTTTCTTCATGTGACGTCCCCCCAACATCCCTCCATCATCACCATTATCACCGTCATCATCATAATCATGGCCAGTATCAACATCTCCTCCCTCATCTTCCTTGATATGAGTCATCGAAGTCCTTTTCAGTTTATCGAATTCATCATCATCATCATCATCATCATTACCCCGATTAGTCCTTGTCCCACTCGGTCCAAAGGCCTTAGACTCAACTCAGTCCAGCCCCACTAGTACCATTGCCGCCACTATGCCCAGCCTTACTATATTCTATTTTGCTCGGCCCAGCTCCACCTGATTTCAGTGCCCAAATGGAAATATGCTTTGGTTTTATAATTGTGTCGACAATATCGATATAGTATCGGTTGTATAAATTGATACTGTTACGATACGTAACAGTATCATTTGATACTTAGAATTAAAAAAAGAAGTACCAAAGAGTATCGTGTGAGTAACGAGTAGTTTTGTGTGTATCAGACTGATTTGGATGATACACATTGATACTCGATATTTTTTATAAATACTCGTTCCCGTGTATTGGTTCTCTAAAAAATCGATACATATCAGGCCGATACGCCCAATACGTATTTATACTTGAAACCATGTCGGTACCCTGGTTGAGATGCATAGCAACCTTCTACCGAGGAGGGGGGAACAAGCCTGACAGAAATTCCCTTACACCCCCTAGAGCTAGAAAAATTACCATCAGGGCCACCTCGGCCCGAGTAACCACTCAGATTCGAGGACCTTACGGCCCTGCAACGACAAGATCCCATGATCCCTATCTGACCGAGGGAAAGGTGAGCCACACTTCGACCTACTGAGGGACAGTGCTACAGGCTACCCTATTTTCCTCAACACTTGGACTTGCACCGCTGTCCACACGATCTAAGCTCCCCACCACCGTTCGATCTCCCTTCTCTGAAGCGACACCTGCCGAAAAAGCTGTCCCCTGTCCTTAGACCCCCTCCATACGCAATTCAGATCTGGACACCTTGCGCTACCCCTACTTTGAATATCAAAATTTGAATTCAAAAGAGACCCACTATCAAATGCACCTTTGGCTGTCACCTGGCACAAAGTGCCCACTTATTGAACCCTGCCCTTTTTGTGCCTCACACGTGTCCAGCCACCTACCAACTCAACCTTTTCTTCAACCTCTCGCTGATATGACGCCTTTGCACCAATGGAAACACCAGATGCAGAAAAACCCGCTTCTTCCATTTCAATCTCCACCGGAAAGAGCTGATTTCCAGCCTGATCAAAATGGATCGAGGCACTGCAAAGATTCCAGCCTCCCGAACTCTGATCCCACTGAGAGGACCAAAGCTTCAGCCGCCACTTCTAGAAGATCCCCATAGGCTTGACCCACTGAACACCACAGATCCAGGCTCCAGAGATGGAAGGGGATACCCTTCACCTATAACCACTTCTCCTTAACTAAGCCAGAGAAGGATAAGGAGTTAACCTCTGGTCGCCCTGCTTTAAACAATACAGAGCCTCCCTCCTCCATACTAAGTGCACCAACTTCACACACTTACAACTGTCTTCTTATTGTGCATGGACAAAATGGCCCTGATGATCTCGAAAGGGATCAACCGAAGAGGAGCTTCTCCCAGAATGTAGCGATTCAACACCCCCAAAATTTCAGGCCAATCCCTCTAAAAATTGAGGACCGCTGCTCTCCATTTTGAATTTTACCTAACACCCTTACAATTAGCTATAACCTGAGGAAGACCACCCACAGATTTCAGAGCCTAATCTGAATCCACAACTGTTCTAGCGGGGGGAGCAGCACCTCTAAGCCAAACAGGAGGAGGGGAGCACTGAGCCGAAACTGACGCCAAGAGCCCCTGCAACACTCTCCACAGGGAACCACCTGCCCGACTTTGAAGCTTCTGGAAAAATGATAGACCATCTTCCTTGCCTTCTTGGAAATACCATCAGAAGCAAAGCACTCTCCTATCGGTATCACGGTATGTTTCCTCACCAAAACAGAGGAGCTCTACCCCCCAACATGTTTTCTCACAAAACTCTGATGAGTATTCCATTGGTTAGCCTCCACGAACACCGACAACATCTAACCGATACCCTCCTCCACCCACACCTCCTTCCTCAACCTGAAACCCCTTTCAATGATTTTGAGTACAAAACCCCTTCTACTGTCATCATCTAAAAAATCAAAAGATTTGGAACCTAGAACTATCGTCTTCTTTATCCTGCCTGGAATTCAACGCATTACTCACTTTGATCATGACCTACCGGATGCTGATGTAGGAGATTTTAGCGCATGTTGGAGGATTTCCTGTCAACTGATAAATTATCAGGAAAAATATAAAAATTTTGTGCCCTGTTTTTGAAGTCCAAAATGTGGGCTGGCTAGGGTAAAAGATTCTGTTTACTTTTCAAAGGAAAGGGCAGTCAAGAGAAGGGCACCAAAGGCGTAGAAACAGAGAAATTGAGGCCCAAGATTGTGGGCTCCACACAGTTTACAAATGTGAAAAAAATGAACCAGTTGGCTTAATCCTCAGCACCCCAAATTTAGAGACATTTCTTATAATCCCCTTCGAAGTTTCATGTTTTGTGCTCTGCTCATGCTTGGTGTATGCTGTTGGTCCATGCTTGACATGTTGGACTTTTATGTGACAATCTTATTCGTTATTTATCTTTATCCTATGCAGTGCATGCTTTGAACAAGCTACCTTATTCTAAGCTTGATTCGAAGTCGGTTGGTGTCAGAGAGGGAGTCGTATTCTTGACATACAGTAGCCTTATAGCATCATCTGAGAAAGGTCGTTCCCGTTTGCAGCAGCTTGTACAGTGGTGTGGGCCAGAATATGATGGTCTTCTTGTTTTTGATGAGGTATTGGATGCAATTTTTTTTGGAAGTGATGAGTTGACTTTGACTTGTTACTTCTATCGTTTCACAGTTTCACTGTCTTCGAAGTTTGTAAATGTATAATTGATGAAAGAATGATTCCTGAATTTTGATATGCACTTAACCTTTCAATGCTAAGCGTCAATAGCCTAATTGCAGTGCCACAAAGCCAAAAATCTGATCCCGGAAACTGGAGGGCAACCAACTCGAACCGGTGAAGCAGTTCTTGATATCCAGGTTGGTGGCTTAGACTGAATTCTTGGAGCATATGTTGTGCGTTGTTACATTCTTCTACCTTGCTTTTAGGATCATGCCTATGGGACATTTTTTTTTGTTTATTTAATTTTTTGTGCTCATAAATATTAATTCAGCATCCTAAAATTTAGCATCTCCTCCATGTCCACTTGCGGCTGGATAGCGTTTAAATAGTCCAAAAATTGTATCGTTTCATAGATATCTGCTTTTGATCCACTCGGCCCAACGAGGCCAACTCCCAGACATTTCTAAAGAGAGCTGCTATGATCCATTCTTCAAGCCTTTTGAGTGCTAGGCCACCGTCAAGCTTTAGTTTGCAAACCTCCTCCCAACTAACATGATGGGCTTTGCGGTCCGAATCAGCCCCCACCAAAGGAATCTCCAAAAGATTTGCTCAAGGCCAGCTAAGATGCTTTTGGGGTGTACCTTTTTTTAAAAATAACTAGTAAGCATGAGCAAAATATATTAAAATGGAAAGTGAAAAGGTACAAAAGGAGGACATGGTCACCAGGGGATGAGCTCATGGCCTTGCAACTAGTGTAGTCAAGGTGATGTGTGACGCCCCGAACCCGCGCCTAGGGAATCAAGTTCCGAGACGCGTGTCCGTTCGTCAAATCATGCAAGCGGAAGACTTTACCCGCAAAAATGCGGGAAATTTAAACATTTATCAGATGCTCCCCAAAAGCAAATAATACCTGTCATCACAATAGCCATCATACAAACCATATACCTGTATTATTTACATCAAGTTTGTTTTACAAAAGTAGGCGTCTCTATCACGCCAGGGACAACTTGTACAAGCTTCCAAAATATCCAGATAGATTTTTCACTTACGGATCAGCAGCTCCAAGATCTGCTGACACAAAAAGTCAGTGAGCTATGAAGCCCAATAAAACCACAATTCTTCTAAACTATTTTCCACATAATAACACGCATCAATAATGATATAATAAGCAGTTCAATTTGCATGTTACAGTAAAATAGAACAGTATATAATAAATTGTGACCCAAAGTCACTTAGGGTTACGTCACCCTAACAGAGGTTCCCGACCTCACATTACTTTCTAATTATGAGGTTCAGTTATGAATGTATTATATTACCAAATTATCGTTTCGATCATCAATCATGTTTCATTTCGAGTCCTAAGACTCTATTAATTGGTCACCGCCCACAAATGTTTAGCTTAAAGTCTCTAAATCATAACCATAATACATTGAGTCATTTAGACTCACACACGCTGTTCCGGCTTTCACCCGAACATGACAAAACCTTGGGTATACCAACCCAACTCACCTGGAATCCGATGATTCCATACCGAACTACGAGTCCACCAACTCAAACAAATACACCAACTCTGAGTATACCAACTCAGACCACTTCGTATCCGAAGCTTACACACACAACATGGGCATTCACCCAATAAGAACATTTTTCCATTCAATTGACTGGCCACATCTACCATGTATTCGCCGCCATCGCCCTGGGTATCAGTTATGAAGGAACCCCGACCAACCTGCCTACCGTCATCTTCTGGCTCGTCTACGGAGGAACCCCGACATCTATACCAATGCCGACATCTCCTGATGTTCCACCAAGAAGGGACCACGATAGACACAGTGCCGACATCTTCTAACCCACCCAGAGAGGAACCCCGGACTATACACTATCTGATGTTTAGCCACTTTAAACTCCCTAGGACTCCGACATCTCCTGACTACCAGTCACAGAGGAACCACGGGCCATGCAGGACACCGCCACTCCTGACCTAGTCCAAGAGGCACCACGGACGACCTAGACAAACAGACCGACATCTCCCGACTATCAGTCACGGAGGAACCCCGGGCCTTACTGGGCACCGTCTCTCCTGACCTAGTCAAAGAGGAACCACAGACTATACTTAACCCTGGTTAGATTTTCTAATCACAGGTTAACCCCAGTTAACCCAAGCCTCGCTTGATTAACTGAAATACTTGGGCCTCGCGCCCGTGAACCAACTCCGGTAACACACCGTCCCGTTAGGGAGCGTTTCCAGACTAATGGATGTCTCCATAGCCTTACAAGACATGCAAAACAACTTTTTGTCACCCTAGAGTGGCGATACAATTTACCCGGGACCCGATCTGGGCTCCCCGAGGGACCATATAAAATCACAACATCACATAGGGGTTCCGCCCCTTTTTCATTCACGTCAAAAGACATGCATATACATCACATGAAATAATATAGCAAAATAAGCGGAAAAAAGAGAAGAAAAGATAGGGGTTTTACTTGCTTCACGCGTTTCGAGGTGACTAGAGTCGAAACGGACACCGCCAACGCGCTCGGAAGGATGATCAACCCCAAGGTAAAGCGCATGCAACTTTCTCTCTCTACCTTTTTCTCTCTCTCTCTACACGCAAAACGAGACGCCGGAGAGAAAATCAGATGCCGCCAACGCGTCGGGGACGTCGAAAAACCTCAAGGAGACCTCCCTTTCCCTTTCTCTCTCTTCCTTTCTCTCTCCTCTTTCTCTCTCTTCGTTTCTCTCTCCTCACTTTCTCTCTACAATATGCTGTAGCAGAATTTTCCCACTGTTTACAGAACGTAAGAAATGGGAAGGCTGGCCTCCCTTATATATAGATAAGGTCATGTGCATAGCACATGACCATAATTAATGGTCCCGTTGACCAAGTCAACGGTTGTCCCATTTGACTATTTTTTTTTTCTCTTATGTATACGGCCTTCGTGGTCCTACTTAAAGACATCCGATTTTGACGAAACTTTAGGTGACCGAACTTGGGGCAGTCCGACACCTACTGTAAAAATTTCGGGGAAAAATACTGAGTTTTGACAGTTACACTTTAGTCCGGAAGAAAATTGCAAAACCCACTAATTTCCTGATTTCGAACACAAAACAGGCCGCCGTTTCTTCGTTTGAGATAACTAACTACCGTGACGACAGACATTAGTCCCCACGGCCGACCGACACGCATTAGTGCTAACCGCACGGATTTCTATTAGGATCTTTAACAGATATTGGGTCCCACTTAATTTCTGGAAATATGGAAATTTTCCGTTTTTCTCAATTTTATCACACATAATGGCCCCGCGGTCCCCCGAAATGATACTTGACGGAACCGATACGGTAGGGGTGTGTCCCGGCAGTCGACCAGCACACTGTGTGCGATTTTCGCCAAATGATACTGAGATTTCCTCGGTGCACTTCAACCCTGAGCAAAATCCCCTTCTTATTAATTTAACAAATAATTAACTAATTAACCTTCATTAAGGACCCATAAACACATAATTTTATATTAAAATTTCGGGTTGTTACAATCTCCCCTCCTTACAAAAATTTCGTCCTCGAAATTTAAATATAGACTAGTCATCAAATAACTGAGGATGATTGCTTCTAATGACATCTTCAAGTTCCCATGTGGCTTCCTCTATGCTATGGTGTTCCCATAAAACTTTAACTAGCTTAATCGTTTTGTTTCATAACACCTGTTCCTTGCGGAACAAAATTATCACTGGCTTTTCTTCAAAAGTTAAGTCATCTCTGACTTGAATTGTTTCATATCGTATCACGTGCGAGGGATCATGTACATATTTTCTCAACATGGATATGTGGAATACATTGTGAACCCTTGCCAGCTCTGGTGGTAACGCCAAACGGTAGGCTACAGCTCCTATTTTAGCCAAAATCTCAAAAGGTCCAATGAATCGCGGACTTAACTTTCCCCGCTTTCCGAATCGTACAATCCCTTTTGATGGAGAGATTTTCAAGAAGACATGGTCGCCGACTTGAAACTCTAAGTCCCGGCGCTTTCCATCTGCATAGCTTTTCTGTCGACTTTGTGCAGATAATAACCTCGATCGAATCAACTCGATCTTCTTTGTTGTTTCTTGCACCAACTCAGGTCCCAGTAGTTTACGCTCCCCTACTTCAGTCCAACATACTGGTGACTGACAACTCCTGCCATACAAGGCCTCGTAAGGAGCCATTTGAATACTTGCCTGATAACTGTTATTATATGCAAACTCGATCAATGGCAAGTGATCATCCCAGTTTCCTTGAAAGTCCAGACTGCAAGTGTGCATCATATCTTCTAGAGTTTGTATTGTGCGCTCAGACTGTCCATCGGTTTGCGGATGATAAGCTGTACTCATGTTTAGCTGTGTACCTAAAGCTTCTTGCAAGCTCCTCCAGAATCGGGAAGTAAATCGCGGATCGCGATCTGACATAATAGATACCGGCACACCATGCAGCTTCACAATCTCCTTGATGTACAACTTTGATAAATTTTCCAAGGTTATGGTATCCTTTATAGCAAGAAAGTGAGTCGACTTCGTCAATCGATCAACTATCACCCAAACGGCATCATGTCCACTCCTTGTTTTTGGTAACCCCACCACAAAATCCATCGTAATGTGCTCCCATTTCCACTCGGGAATAGGCAATGAATTTAACAATCCAGGTGGTTTCTGATGTTCTGCCTTGACTTGCTGACAAACAAGGCATCGAGATACATACTCTGCAATTTCTCTCTTCATGCCGTTCCACCAGTAGTTATTCTTCATATCCTGATACATCTTTGTACTTCCGGGGTGCACCGCAAAACGAGATCGATGTGCCTCATTGAGCAGTTCATTCTTCAACTCAGGATTTCTAGGCACACAGATTCGACCTTTGAATCGAAGTATTCCATCTTCAGATTCTTCAAAATCACCCATTTTTCCTTGAAGAATCTTATCTCTGATAACTTTGATCTCCTGATCTTCCAACTGTGCTTCTTGAATCTTTTGTAATAACACTGGCTTGGCCTGAATACTAGCCAACTTGGCACTATTACCCTGGACTCCTAGACTCAGATTCCAACTCTTGAATTCTTCGATCATCTTCCATCGCTCGGCCCTCATATATGCTACAGATCCAACTGTCTTTCTACTCAGGGCATCAGCAACCACGTTATCCTTACCAGGATGATACTGGATTACATAATCATAATCCTTCAAGAATTCCATCCATCTACGCTGTCGCATATTGAGTTCCTTTTGGGAGAATAGATACTTTAAACTCTTGTGATCACTATAGATCACCAACTTCTCTCCATAAAGATATTGTCTCCAAATTTTTAGTGCGAATACTACCGCAGCTAACTCCAGGTCATGCGTGGGATAATTCCGTTCGTGAATCTTGAGTTGTCTCGAACCATAAGCAATGACCTTTTTATTTTGCATTAAGACACAACCGAGTCCCTTACTGGAAGCATCGCAATACACCTTAAATCCTCCAGATCCTGAGGGAGTTGTCAATACTGGAGCGGTTGTTAATCTCTTCTTTAATTCTTGAAAGCTTCGTTCCTGAGATGCCGTCCATTCGAACTTCACATCTTTCTTAGTCAATTCCGTTAATGGAGCTGCTATCTTCGAGAAACCTTCTACAAATCTGCGGTAGTACCTAGCCAATCCCAGAAAACTTCGAACTTCAGTAACAGTGGATGGCCTTGCCCAATCGGTTATTGCCTGAATCTTGGAAGGATCAACAGATATTCCATTTCTTGACACAATATGTCCAAGAAAGGCTACTTCTTCCATCCAAAACTCGCACTTGGAGAACTTAGCATACAGCTGATTATCTCTCAATGTCTGTAGCGTAATCCTCAAGTGCTTAGCGTGCTTCTCATGACTAGGTGAGTACACCAAGATATCATCAATAAATACCACAATAAACTGATCCAAGTACGGCCTGAAAAGACGATTCATCAACTCCATAAAGGCCGCAGTTGCATTTGTCAGTCCAAAAGGCATCACCGAGAACTCGTAGTGACCGTACCGAGTTCGGAATGCTGTCTTTTGAATATCTTCTTCTTTGACTCTCAATTAGTGATAGCCGGACCGTAAATCAATCTTTGAAAACACTTGGGCGCCTTGCAACTGATCAAATAGATCATCGATCCTGGGGAGAGGATACTTATTTTTGATCGTCGCTTGATTCAGCAGACGATAATCTATACACAGACGCAGACTCCCGTCTTTCTTTCGGACAAATAACACCGGTGCTCCCCATGGTGAAACACTAGGACGGATCAAGCCCTTATCTAATAGGTCTTGCAACTGAATCTTCAGTTCTTGCAACTCAGCCGGAGACATCCGATACGGTGTTTTAGATATCGAGTCTACACCCGGAGTAACATCGATTGTAAAATCGATTTCTCTAGTAGGAGGGAGTCCTGGTAATTCATCAGGAAACACATCTCGAAACTCTCTGACCACCGGGGTATTCCCTAAAGTGTCATCTTCATCTTTATCGACCACCACTGCAGCTAAATACCCAGTACACCCCTTGTCTAGAAGGTGACATGCTTTAATTGCGGATATTAGCTTGGGTGCTTGACCTCGGATAATCCCCTGCATTTCGAACTCTGGGATGTCCGGAATTCGAAATATCACTTTCTTGGCATTACAATCTACCACTGCATGGTAATTAGCCAACCAATCCATCCCTAGGATAACATCATAATCCTTCATGTCTAACACGATCAGATCTACTAACATCCGTACACTATTGACAAGTATGGGACACCTATCATAGACTGTTTTTGTGCACAGAACTTTCCCTGATGGTGTAGATACAGACATCATGCTTTTGAGTGTATCAGGCTTGTAACTTATGTGTTTAGCAAAACGAGTAGAGACAAACGAATGTGTAGCACCAGTGTCAATCAAAGCATAAGCAGGTACTTGAAATACTAAAAGTTTACCTTCGATGACACCTTCGGTCTGCTGTGCCTCTTCCTGGGTAATTGCAAACACTCTTCCTTTTCCGCCTTCCAACGCTAGTGGTTGAGCCTTAGGGCAATCCTTCTTGAAGTGTCCAGGCTTTCCGCACTGGAAGCAAACCTTCGCTCTACAGTCCTTGGTCAAATGGCCCTGACCACATTTCTCGCACTTAAGCCCCAATCTTCCTGTAGACCCTTGGTTTTTCATGTCCTCGAACTTTCTTTTCCTAGTAAACTGCCGGTTATTCTCCTTTATCCAGGGTTTCCCAACTGTCCCTTTGCCTTTGCCAGCACTAGACTGTGCCAGTTCTTCATGCACTCGCTCTACTCTGAGTGCTCTATCTAATATCTCTGAGAAGGAGGTAAATCGTTGAGCTGCCAATTTCCCTCTGATAGCCGGCTTCAATCCTTCTTCAAATTTCTCAACCCTCCATTGCTCATCTTCGACAAATCTTGCAGCGAACCTCGAGAGTTGATTAAACTTTTGTTCATACTCGCTAAACCGACATGTTTCCTTGGGTCAGCTGAAGAAACTCCATCTCTTTTCTCTTTTTCATCGACGCTGAAAAATAGCGCTCATAAAATAATTCAGTAAATCTTGCCCAAGTAACGGGCCTCTGATGCGGTGGAACTGTCCTTTCCACTGTGGTCCACCAATGTTCCGCTTCTCCTTCAAGTAGAAAGATAGCGAACTCGGGCTTGTCATTTTCTGGCAAAGACATAGCCCTAAAAACTTTTTCCAGACTTCTGATCCAGTTCTCCGCCTTCAGCGGATCAGTAGTGCCCGAAAAGGCCGACGGTCCAAGCCTCTTAAACTTCTCCAATCGGGTCACATTCCCATGCTCTGGCATGGTAGTACTGGGGATACGACTACCATTCCCATTTCCATTCATATTCTGGGCATGTTGTTGCTGAATTAGGTTGGCTAGGGCTGTAATAGCCTCGAATGCCCCAGCCAAGGTATTTTCGGGTGCTCGTCGAGGTGGCATGATTCACCTATAATTATAAAGTAACGAACTTTTAATAATAAAATGAAACTGAAATGCATTGAGAATTCGATATCCAAAAAGAGACATTTCATTCACTTCATCTTTAATATATACAAAGCAACACTGTACAGTATATAGTACACCAGCGTATACAAAACATCATGTAGCTGTACACATACAAAAAGTGATCTAATGATTGAAAGATCGAGTAGGGCCTCTATTATATTCCAAAACCATACAGATGCGCTACAGTCTCCCCTCCTGACTCCCTACTCCTGCATCTAAACCTCAGTCGAGGTAGACGGACTACTCGCCTCCACCAACTTCTTATTCTGCTTACGGTTGTTCAAAATCGCACGATACTCTCGTGCCGTAAGCCTCTTAGATGATAGGGGTGGAGGCATCCAACCAATCCCATCCGGACTACGCCTAATATCTGTCAGTGCCCGCTTGACCTGCCTTAAAATCTCACGACGTACCCGAGCCGGTACTGCAAGCTCCATCGGAGACGGGGGTGGCATCCAGGCAGTTCCGTCCAGATTGATCCGGATAGCCTTCGGCTTAATGGCCGCCTTGATTCGTTGAGTCATCCCAAGCCACTGTGGATAACGGCGACTCAATATGGCTGCCATCTGCTCATAATGCTGCCAATCCTCCTTAGTGGGGACTCTGTGCATTAACGGCATCCTTGCACATACACACAATTTCCAAATCACTATCTGATTTCGAAATAGGTGATGTACAGTAATACATCTAGCCACACAACTAAAAATCATGTACTACGGTATTTTATGAACAAGTATGGTTTGTTATGATGGTTATTGCTCTTAGACTCTGATACCAATTGTGACGCCCCGAACCCGCGCCTAGGGAATCAAGTTCCGAGACGCGTGTCCGTTCGTCAAATCATGCAAGCGGAAGACTTTACCCGCAAAAATGCGGGAAATTTAAACATTTATCAGATGCTCCCCAAAAGCAAATAATACCTGTCATCACAATAGCCATCATACAAACCATATACCTGTATTATTTACATCAAGTTTGTTTTACAAAAGTAGGCGTCTCTATCACGCCAGGGACAACTTGTACAAGCTTCCAAAATATCCAGATAGATTTTTCACTTACGGATCAGCAGCTCCAAGATCTGCTGACACAAAAAGTCAGTGAGCTATGAAGCCCAATAAAACCACAATTCTTCTAAACTATTTTCCACATAATAACACGCATCAATAATGATATAATAAGCAGTTCAATTTGCATGTTACAGTAAAATAGAACAGTATATAATAAATTGTGACCCAAAGTCACTTAGGGTTACGTCACCCTAACAGAGGTTCCCGACCTCACATTACTTTCTAATTATGAGGTTCAGTTATGAATGTATTATATTACCAAATTATCGTTTCGATCATCAATCATGTTTCATTTCGAGTCCTAAGACTCTATTAATTGGTCACAGCCCACAAATGTTTAGCTTAAAGTCTCTAAATCATAACCATAATACATTGAGTCATTTAGACTCACACACGCTGTTCCGGCTTTCACCCGAACATGACAAAACCTTGGGTATACCAACCCAACTCACCTGGAATCCGATGATTCCATACCGAACTATGAGTCCACCAACTCAAACAAATACACCAACTCTGAGTATACCAACTCAGACCACTTCGTATCCGAAGCTTACACACACAACATGGGCATTCACCCAATAAGAACATTTTTCCATTCAATTGACTGGCCACATCTACCATGTATTCGCCGCCATCGCCCTGGGTATCAGTTATGAAGGAACCCCGACCAACCTGCCTACCGTCATCTTCTGGCTAGTCTACGGAGGAACCCCGACATCTATACCAATGCCGACATCTCCTGACGTTCCACCAAGAAGGGACCACGATAGACACAGTGCCGACATCTTCTAACCCACCCAGAGAGGAACCCCGGACTATACACTATCTGATGTTTAGCCACTTTAAACTCCCTAGGACTCCGACATCTCCTGACTACCAGTCACGGAGGAACCACGGGCCATGCAGGACACCGCCATTCCTGACCTAGTCCAAGAGGCACCACGGACGACCTAGACAAACACACCGTCCCGTTAGGGAGCGTTTCCAGACTAATGGATGTCTCCATAGCCTTACAAGACATGCAAAACAACTTTTTGTCACCCTAGAGTGGCGATACAATTTACCCGGGACCCGATCTGGGCTCCCCGAGGGACCATATAAAATCACAACATCACATAGGGGTTCCGCCCCTTTTTCATTCACGTCAAAAGACATGCATATACATCACATGAAATAATATAGCAAAATAAGCGGAAAAAAGAGAAGAAGAGATAGGGGTTTTACTTGCTTCACGCGTTTCGAGGCGACTAGAGTCGAAACGGACACCGCCAACGCGCTCGGAAGGATGATCAACCCCAAGGTAGAGCGCATGCAACTTTCTCTCTCAACTTTCTCTCTACCTTTTTCTCTTTCTCTCTCTACACGCAAAACGAGACGCCGGAGAGAAAATCAGACGCCGCCAACGCGTCGGGGACGTCGAAAAACCTCGAGGAGACCTCCCTTTCCCTTTCTCTCTCTTCCTTTCTCTCTCCTCTTTCTCTCTCTTCCTTTCTCTCTCCTCACTTTCTCTCTCTACAATATGCTGTAGCAGAATTTTCCCACTGTTTACGGAACGTAAGAAATGGGAAGGCTGGCCTCCCTTATATATAGATAAGGTCATGTGCATAGCACATGACCATAATTAATGGTCCCGTTGACCAAGTCAACGGTTGACCCATTTGACTATTTTTTTTTTCTCTTATGTATACGGCCTTCGTGGTCCTACTTAAAGACATCCGATTTTGACGAAACTTTAGGTGACCGAAGTTGGGGCAGTCCGACACCTACTGTAAAAATTTCAGGGAAAAATACTGAGTTTTGACAGCTACACTTTAGTCCGGAAGAAAATTGCAAAACCCACTAATTTCCTGATTTCGAACACAAAACAGGCCGCCGTTTCTTCGTTTGAGATAACTAACTGCCGTGACGACAGACATTAGTCCCCACGGCCGACCGACACGCATTAGTGCTAACCGCACGGATTTCTATTAGGATCTCTAACAGATATTGGGTCCCACTTAATTTCTGGAAATATGGAAATTTCCCGTTTTTCTCAATTTTATCACACATAATGGCCCCGCGGTCCCCCGAAATGATACTTGACGGAACCGATACGGTAGGGGTGTGTCCCGGTAGTCGACCAGCACACTGTGTGCGATTTTCGCCAAATGATACTGAGATTTCTTCGGTGCACTTCAACCCTGAGCAAAATCCCCTTCTTATTAATTTAACAAATAATTAACTAATTAACCTTCATTAAGGACCCATAAACACATAATTTTATTATATTAAAATTTCGGGTTGTTACATGATGCCTAGGCGTTTTTGGGCCTTCATTGCCTAGGCGACCTTCTAGGCGGGCGAAAGTCATTGGCGACCACCTAGGCAATTAGGCACTAGGCGTTGGGTGGTCCATACAAAATTGCTTCTAAAATCCCTTTTTTTTTTGGATCAATAGCATACTTTATTAAAAACAAGAACAAAAAACACACAAGAAGGAAACAAATGACCACATAGTTTACAAGAAGTAAACTCAATAACAGCAACAACACCACCAACAATCCCCTCCCCTCTAGGGAAGCCACAAACTAAAGCACAAAATTTTGAATATCCTCCCTAGAGCAAAGGACCCCCGCCCACTCCAAAATTGCTAAACGGATATGATCACAAAGCCGGGGCACTGTGGACGTTACATCTTCAAACACTCTACCATTCCTCTCTTTCCATAGAAGCCATGTAATAGCTCCAGGAAGGACTTCCCAAACCACCTCCCTAACACCCTCACCTCTTTCCCAATACCAACACTCAAGGAGATTACGAAAGGTCGAGGGAAAAACCCAAGCCACTCCCAAATGAGACAAGAAGAAATTCCACACTTCGTTCGCTACTGGACAATGTAAAAAGAGAGGATCCACCGTCTCTGCCGCGTGGAAACACAAAAAGCACCTGTTAGGCAAACTCCATCCACGATGTTGCAAATTATCCACAATTAGGATTTTATCCAACGCAACAATCCATAAGAAGAAAGAGACCTTTGAGGGTAATCCGTGATTCCAGACCTTATTAGGAAGTGATCCCTCCTGCGAAGAAAAAAGGGATTGAAACAAAAATTTAACTGAGAACCTCCAGTGGCTGCTTTTGCTCCACAACCTACAGTCCCTGACCTCTGGGTAAATTGTAGACGAAGAAATATGATCCAAAAGCCGAAACAAATCACAAATCTCCCAATCTAAGGTCCCGCCTCAACCTTGGACACCAAACCACTCCCGTGGCACTTCTCTCATAAGATTCCTCCACGAGTGCTTCCCTGTCTGTCGCAAGAACGAAGAGGTTTCCAAAGTCATCCATAAGCTGCGACAATCCTGACCAAATATCTTTCCAGAACCTAATTTCCGACCCTCTCCTTGCCCAAAAATGAAATAAAGGCACAACCAAACCAGCGTTAGTCATAATCCCCTTCCAAAAACCCAGGCCATAAGGACCCCTGACCCCCCGAGGAATCCAACACGAATTCTCCCCATACTTGGCTACTATCACCTCCTGCCACAGACTACTCATTTCCTCTCCAAATCTCCACACCCATTTGCTTAACAAAACTTTGTTCATTTGAATTAGCGGCTTTAGATTCAAACCTCCCTCTTGGCTACTCCATCTT
The DNA here is from genome assembly GCA_015143295.1 of Tetracentron sinense. Classification (NCBI taxonomy): domain Eukaryota; kingdom Viridiplantae; phylum Streptophyta; class Magnoliopsida; order Trochodendrales; family Trochodendraceae; genus Tetracentron; species Tetracentron sinense. The sequence continues at coordinate 1,123,889 of CM026553.1, read as the reverse complement.
TTAAACCCTATTTTAAAAATCTCTTTTAAAACCTCTTTTAAACCATATTTTAAAAGGGCAATGATTAGTCTAGTGCCTACCACACATTTGACTATGTAGTCAAATGCCGTGTTCACATGTCCCTTTTAATACCCCCTTTAACTATAATTACGCTTAAGAAACTTAAGGTTAATATTTTTGTTTTTTTTTTCTTTTAAAAACTAAGGTTAGATTGCTTAACCCTAGGGGTGAGTGAATCTTAACCACAATTGATGGGTGTTAAAAAGGGGGGCATGGACCAATGAGGATCATTCCACTACCTTGTGGAATGCGGCATTAAGTTAAACATTTCCCATTTTAAAAACTTCTTTTAAAACCATCATTTAAACTCTTAAACCCTATTTTAAAACTCTCTTTTAAAGTCTAAAAGCACTATCTTAGGATATAGGTTGTGCATTTGAACTTTAAAAGCAACATCCAATATGTGATTTAATTATTATTTATATTTCCTGCTATATCTATTATTTATGCAATATGTGTATATATTAATATTAATATTACAAATACATATATTTAATTATTTTTATCGCCTAGGCATTGCCTCGCCTAACCCGGCCTAATCGCCTGGACGCCTTGACAACATTGCTTGCAACACTAGAAAGACAAAAACAACATTACGGGATCTAGAAAGTTACAGCAGGAAGTATAAGTTTGCTACATCAAACTCCTTCGGATAGAACACCATTGTAACAGAAGTTGCTCCATCCTAAAGCAAACTTTGGCAGAGGACTAAGAGATTCCTTAAAAACCTTGGAGTTTCTTACTTCATTTCCTTCCATAATGACCAAGCTACTGTTTACCGATGCTAGCAGCAATGCTTCACCCTCATACCCTTTCCTCAGTTTTGATGAGAACGAAGAAGATAAGAAGTCCCAAAAGGAGCAGGGACAGACTTAGCTGATCCCCAGACACAATAGGAAATAGCTCCAAACCTTAGAAGCAAAATGGCAGTGTAGCAGAAGATGATCAACTGACTCATTTGATTCTAGGCATGTGAAACAGTCGTGGCTATCCTCCAATCTCTACTAATTAGGTGCTTATATGTAAGAATCTTGTCAAGAGCCACCATCCAAAGAAAGAATGATACCTGAAGAGGCAAACTTGCCTTCCAAACCAATCTGTAAGGGAAAGGGAGGCTCATGGTAGGTGATAGAGCATGGTTAAATGATCTCACTTAGAACTGATCCTTGTTGTCAGTTGTCACAAGACTACAAATCATAGTTGCAGGGGAGCTATGTACAAAATGAGAAGCTCGTTTCTCAGACTCGCTTTCTAGGAAGCTCGCTTCCATCACAATCCATCGAGTGGGCAAAGGGAGATAAGCATGTGGGAAAAGGTGGGATTTACCAGGAGTCTATAGCCTAGGGTATAGATCTTGAGCAAGTATTATTGGATTGAAACCTAACGCACCTACCTCTCTACAAATATATCATGTAAGATCAAATCTAAAGTATGAATGCCCATACTAATATAATAGGAATGAGGTGCCTATTATCTCATTATCGCTTCTTGCTTCCTACGGATTTTTTGAGCCTTGCTTCCCGCTTCTCGCTTTTGATTTGCTTCTCGTTTTTGCTTCTCGCTCTGGTAACTATGCTACAGATTAATATTCCTGAGGGTCGCAAAGGTGGAGACAGAATGGATTCTATCCAAAAGGCCGAGGAGACTCAAACTCCCGATCTTTGAGGCTCTGCCTCAATCTGGGACACCAAACCCTAGAATTTGCTTTATACTTGACACAACTCCATAGAAGCCTTCTTATCCACCACTAAGGACCAAAGTAACCTAAAGTCATCATGAAGGTTGGTGGACCCACACCACTTATCCAACCAAAATCTCACCTCATTTCCTAATGCATTTGGAAACGGTGTTTAGAGAAAATCTCCACTTGGCCTTCCACAACCTAACTCCACGGGGGCCTCTAACCCCACAGGTTCCCAGCCTGATACCTCCTCATATTTCGGTTAAATCATTCTTCTCCATAGGCTCTCTCTTATGATTCAAAACCTCTAGAGCCACTTACTTAACAAGGTCTTATTGGCCAAGGACAGAGGGCTGATATTCAGTTCTCCTACCTCTAAGGGAAGACAGACTGTGCTCTAATCAACAAGGTGATATTGATGATTGTCCACTCCGTCATTCCAAAGAAAATTACCTTGTTGGAAGACCTCTTCCTTCCATATGCACAATATACCTCACAAAAGCTTTCATGGAATTATCAATATTAGCAAAGAATATCTTTGACTTGCTAGTGTTGGCTTCAAGCCCTGATAAAGCAGCAAAGTTGAATGGAATATTATGAAAACTATAGGCTAATCTCTGGTCTGCTGCGGTGAAGATAAATAGATCACCCACAAACAAACTGTGTATAATCATCGGGGACATGCAATGTTGGTGCAATGATAGAGTTGAAATAAATAGTCTAGGGTTAGGAAGGAAGAAAATAGAAAAGAAGTAGAATAATAATGATAGAAGAAATAAAAAAAGAGAGAGTGATGGCTTATGTCTCTAAGCCTCCTCCATCATAATATATACATATATGAAGATTATATAAATATCCTCACTAAGAGGGCAGAGAAACAAGGGAAACAAAAAATAGGGCTGAAATTCCCTTACAATAACTACATACTCAACTTTCTCAACACTCCCCCTCAAGCCGGTGCGAATATATCTTGCATGCTCAGTTTGGCTTTAAAGTTAGAGGTTTCCTACTCCTTCGGTTAAGATATCAGCAAGTTGATCCTCTGTCTTCACGAATGGAGTTCATATAAGCCCCAAACTTAGTTTCTATATAATAAGTGTTTGACGACTTCAATTTGCTTAGTCTTGTCACGCTGAATAGGACTATGAGCAATGCTAAAGGTGGCCTTGTTGTCAAAGTTCAATCCCATAGGCCCCTGTAAGGGAAGAGAAGGCTCTCATAGCAACATCTCCAGCCATAAAAGCTCACATACCCCATGAGCCATAGACCTGGACTCTGCCTTTGCCTTGGACCTAGCAACAATATGCCTCTTACTCCTCCAAGTTACAAGGTTGCCACCCATAATGGTATAATATACGAATGTAGATCTATCAGAGGTCTACCTTACCAATCAACATCTGTATATGCCTTAATCCTCATATGACTATGTTTGGTGAACAAGAGACATTTCCTAGGAGAGGACTTCAAGTATTTAAGAATTCTATATACCTCCAAGTGAGAGGTCCTAGGAGCATGCATATACTGACTCACTACACTCACAACATATGCTATGTCAGGACAAGTGAGAGAAAGGTAGATAAGTCTGCCAACAATCCTCTATTATCTCTCTGTATAACCAGTGAGTCTTTTCTATTATCCTCCAATCTATGATTCTGCTCATAGGGGTAATAATGGATTTGCCCCCCATCATTCCTGTTCCCTTAAACAAATCTAAGACATGTTTTCTCTGAGAGATGAAAATATCTTTCTTAGATCTAGCAACCTCACCATGTAAGTATTTAACTCTCCCAAATCCTTAATCTCAAATTCTTTTGCAAGGACCACTTTATCCTTATTTTTGTTTAAATCTCTTCTTGATCATTCTTTGTCATGACAATGTCATGAATATAAGCTATGAGGGTAGAGACTCTCCCATGACTATGTTTGATGAATAAGGTGTGATCAAGCTGACTTTGTTTATATCAACAATTGATCATAGCCCGTTAGAATCTGCCAAACCATGCTCTTGGAGATAACTTCAACGGCTCAGCCCCTACAGAGCTTTCTTAAACTTGTACACCTTTCCCTCAGCTGAAGGGATCTTGAACCCTAAAGTATACCTCATCTAGACTTCTTCCTCCATTTCACCATGAAGAAATGAATTTTTTACGTAAAGTTTCTACAGAGACCACCCTTGATTGGCAGCAAGAGAGATAAGAACATGGATGTGGATCATTTTGGCAACTGGAGCAAAAGTCTAATGGTAGTCAACACTATAAGTTTATGTGTAACCTTTTTTAACAAGCCTGACTTTATACCTTTCTATAGATCCATCTGATCGATGTTTCACAGTGAACACCCACTTACATCCCGCTCTTTTACTTTTGGTAGGTTAACTAGGTTTTATGTGGCATTCTTCTAGAGAGCCCGCATCTCCTCACACGTTGCTTCCCTCCATTTGGGATTAGATAAAGACTTAGGAACACTGGGTGGTACAGATAGAGAACAAGGATGAGAGAGATAAAGGCACGGTATGATGGGGACAAAGAGTTATAAGTGACAAATTTGGAGATAGAATGTTGGGTAGATGTGCGAACTCCTTTCTTAACAGCAATGGGACGATGAATATCATTAACAACTGGAAAAATAGGAAGAGCATGGGTGTTGCTTGAAATAGGAGGATCAGAGGAGACTTTTTGGCAGGGAAGGTGAGGGTCCTCTCTTCTTGTTCTCGAATGCACTTGCAACTCATTTTCCATGACCGAGTGTTCACTAAAAAATTTCATCATTAATTGCTTTATCAGTACTATCTTTCCCACCCCTGACATCGAACAAGAATGGAGGAGCAGGAAGAGGCAAAGAAGAAGGAAACTCTTCACCCTAATGATCCCCTTGAAGAGATGGGCTCAGGTATGAAAAAAATGGAATGGGCTCACAAAAAGTGACATGTACCAAGTGCTTCCGAGAGAGGAGATGGTAGCACTTCTACCATTTCTGAGTGGGATAGTAACCAAGGAAGATGCATTTAAGGGCCTTGGGATCAAGTTTGGATTGGTCAGGGCGATAGCCATGAACATAATTGACACACCCAAACACTTTGGGTGGGATAGGAAACATGGGAGTCTGGGAGAAAAGGAAATCAATAGGGTTTTTGAATTCCAATAGTTTAGATGGCATACAGTTCATAAAAAAAGTGGCAGTGAACAAGGCCTCAAACCAAAATGTTTATGGAACATGCGTAGTAAAAAGAAGGGACCGAGTGACTCCAACAAGTGATGATTTTTACTTTTGGCTACTCTATTTTGTTCGGGGGTTGACACATGAGGTTTGGTGTTCAATCACATGCTTAAGAAGGTAGGAATCAAGATCACTAGACATGAATGCACCTCCATTGTCAAATCTAAGAACTTAATTTTTTTTTGGGATAGGTAAATCTCGTAACTTTAATGGGTGTGCCAAACTGGGTGCAAACCATTTTGTGAAAAGTCTTAAACATAGAATACACATCACTTTTAACCTTAAGAAGATGAACCCAAGTTACACAAGAGTGATCATCCAGAAAAGTTATAAAGTGCTAGTAATCGAATAAAGAGGTAGTGGAGAGGGACCCCACACATCATAATGAACTATATTAAAAGAAAAACTGCTTCGGGTTTCATGAAAAGTGTATGAAGATCTACAACGTTTTGCAGATTCACTATGCAAATTAAAGTTAGAGAATAACACTAAATGAAGAAACATTTTCTCCAACAAAAAAGGGGGGTGGCCAGACGTTGATGCGAATGCAACATATCAATGACATGAGAAATACTCCCAAAACAAGATTGATGTCGTAGAGGCAACTGAAGTGAATGATCTGGAAGACCAAAAAAAAAAAGTGAATGATCTAGCAAGAATCGCCTTCTTCCTAACATCCAGTGCCAATAATCTTCCTTGTCACCAGATCCTGAATGATCTAGCAAGTATAAGCCTTCTCAGAAAAAGAAGTATACAAAACTATACCTTCAAAACCATGGGTTTACATACCCTGGTTCGTACCATTGCTGAAGTCAGCATACAGACAGTGACAAGCCAGTGCCTCCTTTGTTTGCTTGGTTTTGATTTAGTGGAAGCCTCCCTTGATCTAGATTGCTCTGATACCAAGTTGAAATACAAAGTCCAGGGTTTGGAAGGAAGAAAAAAGAAAAGTAGGAGAAGAAGAAATAGAGAAGAGAGTGAAGGCTTATGTCTCTAGGCCTCCTCTACTGGAATATGCTACTATCCTAGTAGGGCCTGCACGTGCAAGCCGTGTGGAAGCCTTTTTTTTTTCAACTAATAATTAGCTCAAATAGCTGCTAATACATTAAATACTCAATTGTATATCACATGTCAATATCACGGGTTACAACTAGAAATATGTTTCTCTTAAGAATTAGCAAAGCTTTCTTGCCCAATACTTTGCATGAGAACCTGAACTTCTAAAAACACCACCATGATATGAATTAGCAAAGCTTTCAGCTTTCTTGCCCAACACTTTGCATGAGAACCTGAACTTCTAAATAACACCCAAAGTACCAGGCTAGAAATGAAACTATAACAAACTAATGGGAGTAAAGAATTATCAGGAGCACAACTTTTAAATCCTAAAAGAAGTTTGTTATGTAGTTTCACTGCCCCAGCAAGAAAATTCTCAGAACACTGCTGACCAGGTTGATAATATAATTATGGAATATAGTTATTCCAGTCATTGCTTAGTAGTTAATACTCCACTTGTATATATTAAAAAATGTTTGCATCCGGAATCCAAATTCAAATGACTAAATGGATCAAAGAAAACAAATTGAGCACAAACAGATGATCAATCATATTTATTAAAGGACAGCATAACAGCCTGACCTACTGCATGTTACTACCAGAGATCTTGCTTCTTGATAAATCCCTTTCTTGCAGCTTTCTCAGCAGTTGCCATTCTGCCAAACTCTGATAAAGGAAAAGCGAGCATGGCATATATGTATTCTTCTTGTTGATTTTTTGGTAAAATATGCTGAACACATCAACAATTAAGCTTTATGAATTCATAATAAGACCCATTTGAAATGAATATCAAGGGAAGTTGTATGTTTTTTAGTCCAACAAACTTAACACAAGGAAAGGAATTACTTGGCTTGGGCCACTGAGAAGATCAAGCAACAGGGTGCCAAAGCTGTAAACTACACATTCTGACACTACTCTACCTAAGGATTAAAAATACGGTTATGGGGGGTGTATCAGTCCCAACCGAAACCTATACGTATCGGTTTTGATAATGGTTTCAAACGATATATATAATTCCTTCTTTTTAAAAAAAAAATCAAATTAAATTTAAAAAAAAATCAAATGAGTTATAGATACCAAATTTACCAAATATAAAGACATGGGAAACAACTCAAAGACAAAGTAGCAAACACACTTACAATTACACAATGAATTAAAATATAAATGACTAATAAATGATACGTATCACCCGTTTTGTATCAGTTTAAATATCGTAGAGGGGTCTACCCATACCTATACGTATCGCCCTTTTCGTATCAGTTTCGGCGATTTTTATTACCATGACTCTACTTGCCAACCAGAAACAATAATAAAACAATTATGTTGTCATATATTGAGAAATAATGACATTTATATAAGTCTAGAAGTCGCTTCATGTATTTATGAGATATTAAATAAAAAAAATAATGAAGTTGCTTCAATAAATGGGTATTAAATTGATATATTTTTGAAGTTGCTTCATGAAGTAGTTGATGAGATACATAAAATTGAATCAAGCCAACCAACATTCACCTTCAAAACCTTTAGGCCTTTGAACTGCTACAATGGTTCTAGAACAAGATGGCGTTGGATCCCATTTGCACGTGAAGACCACTTAAGTATTATGAAACCAGATATTTTTTCTGAAGCAGTATTTACATGTTCTCAAGTACTCTGGAGGTTTGAAAGCCAAGTTTGTACTATAGTTCTTGCCATCTCTGCTGTTTTTTTTTCTTTGATCAGTAAAACAATATGACATATAAATCGATAGCAACATACGAACCCCAATGGCTACAAAGGTTCATGAAGGAAGATAGCCTAGATCACCATCCCGTGAAGAGATGGTTTGCTTCCATTAAATTAACACTAACAGGCATAGCGACAAAGTCGGGGTTCGGAAATAATTCGGCAAGGGTTAAGTTCGGGGGAAAAACAATTATTATAAAATAATATACAAAATAAACAGTTTACTTTGTCGAACTAAATGAATTCTTGCAAAATTCGTGAATAATTCGTAAAATCCGTGAATAATTCGACAAACCTAAAATTCGCGAATAATTTGGAGAATAATTCGGCAAACCTAAAATTCGTGAATAATTCGCGAATTTTTCAAAAATTCGGAGAATTTTGTTACTATGCTATCTGGTAACATCCACACTACATTTCGATTAAATCGATATGGAAACAAGAAGTTCAAGCAATCTACTTTGCATGATTGTCAAGGCGACTTGAGGCGACAAACCCTATGGACGCCTGAGGCGCCCGAGTCGTCGCCTAATGAACTTTTTGCTACAAAAATTTCTTATAATCTGAGATCTATGTATGATGCATTTCCTTTTATAAGGGGCCTTACATTCATATAAATTATACCATTGTCAAGATGCACTTTGATAGAACCATCATTGGAGACAATTCCAAGAATTATAAATGAGAATTTCAAATGTTGGAATAAAAAATCAAGTCTACAATGACTGCTGAAAGGGGGGAGAGAGATTGTGAGGGATAAAAAATAGACAACCCAACATGATAGGGAGAGAGGGAGGATAGGGAGATGAGGGAGAGTGTAAGACTGAATAAAAAGTAGAAATTAGCTCGACAGTCAAATGTGACACTGAACATGGGAGAGAAGAGGGGGGAGGAAGAGATGGAGATGTCGTACCTCTTACTCTCAAGTCTCTCATTTCTTTCTTTTTCTCGATTATACTCAAGATAAGTAACAAAAATTATATATTATAAATAAAATATATGACAATAGGGCATGCATTTATTTAAATTATAAAAGATCCATTTAAATATGAGTTTATGAGAGTTTGGGGGTCTTAGAAGGAATTTGGGGCATTTAAAGGCTCTTTTTTGTTATTGGGCCGCCTGAGCCCAGTTGTATTTTAACATCCATGCAAAAAAAAGATGGGGAATATATGGTCCTCCCATAAATAGAGGAAGAGACCAATTGGTCCAACCATTGAAAGAGAGAACATGTTAACATATAGAAACATACTTGACACCGTTCGTCTCTTCTTTCTTTTCTCATCTATTTGCAAACCTTTTTTGTTGGATACAAATCTTAACATATTCTCTTGTATAAGACATGAGAAGTATATAATAATATAAAATAGCATATGTTTTGTTCACTGAACTATCATATTCAAATAAAATAAATTTTTATATCTTTAAACAATAATAATATTGCATATATTAGATTTTTAATAATGACCGCCTGAGGAGACCAATTGCCTGAGCCCAGTAGAGCGCCTGGCCGGGCGATGCCTTTAACAATTATGCTACTTTGGTTCTTTGGCTGATTCTTTTTTCTTTTCCAAGGATGGTTCTTTGGTCGATTAAAACTCATAAGTCATAAGTACAACTCTAAGCATAGCGGCAAAGTCGGGGTTTGAGAATAATTTGGCAAAGGACAGGTTCGAAAAAATTTGAAAAAATCTGAGAACAATTCGGGGAAAAATAAATAAGTATAAAAAGATATCCAACAATTTGATTAAATAATATACAAAATAAGCAGTTAACTTTGTCGAACTAAACGAATTATTGCGAAATTTGCATTTGGGAATAATTCGCAAAATCCGGGAATAATTCGGCAAACCTAAAATTCGTGAATAATTCGGCACACCTAAAATTCGCGAATAATTCACGATTTTTTTCAAAAATTCAGAGAATTATTTACTTTGACTCTTAAGCACAAATCTTAATGCGAACTTTCTATTATGTTGTCTTGAATTATAATCACCACATAGAATGCAATAAATGATTAAGCTATTAAAGACTTAAATTTCCATTCACAACACTCATTTGCATTTTTTGTTTGCAATAATTCACATTTAATTTTCTCAAAATAAAACTTTCAGAAATTTATCATTTGAGTAAGAAAAGAAGCTTACAATAGAATAGATGTTTCGAGAGGGTTTCGTTCAGCATTACTCATCAATAAGCAATCTCTCATTGCCTTCATAGCAACATCTAATCAGATTTTCTAACCACTCATTCCCAAGTTGCCTACCAATTTCGCTTCCTCCTGCAACACAACCAAACACATTAATTAAAAGATAACAATTAGATAAATAAAATCAAAGTGAGAGCACGAACAAGGAATTGGCAAATACTAGGTATCTATTGTTTTGGTTTCAAATCCATAAATATCACTGGGCTGCTTTTTTTTTTTTTTTGATTGTTAAAAAAGATATATTGATATAGAAAGAAAAATCTACGGAGATGTAAACTGAGGGCAAATGATACAATTAACAAAGAAAACTAAAGAAATAAAAGAAACACAACAACAGAGAGCGTAGAGCATAGCACCATCGGCTGCCTTCTCAAGGATGCAAGGTATCCCTCACTTGATCCAAATGAGAAGAGGAACTCTAATCCATTATCGATTGACGCGTTCGTGATATGATCCGATGAGCTGGGGAAGAGGAGTTGTCAAATAAGTAGTCATTCTTCTCTTTTCAGATAGCCCAAGATATCGCATTAGGCAAAAAGGTCCAGATTATTTTCTTAGCACCCACCAAAGTTGCAAATCCCACCCAGATAAGAAGGCTTAAAAGGGAGAATGGGAAGACCCACTCCACACCCAATCGAGACAAGAAAAAAGCCTAAAGCTCCAAGATAACCGGACAATGTAAGAACAAATGGTTCACACATCCTTCCTCCTCCTGGCACAGATAGCAACAGTTAGCAAAACTCCACCCTCTCCTCTTTAACTGATCCGTAGTGAGAATCTTATTTAGAGTTGCAGACCAGAGGAAAAATGATACCTTCGTGGGGACCTGGTTAACCCATACGGCCGTATAAGGAAATAAGCGCAAAGGTGAAGAGTCAAAGGACTGCAAGAATGATCTCACTGAAAATTGACAGCTGTTGCTTCGAGACCAAACCCTTACAATCACTAATCTGAGGTCTAGGGGAGTAGGAACTCAACCGAACCAGAAGCCTCTGTATATCACCAACTTCCCAATCATTCAAGGCCTTTCTGAACCTAGGGCACCAGACTACACTGTTACGTAACCTCTCCACACACTCGGCAATATAAGCCTCCTGATGACTAGCCAGAGAGAAGATAGACCCAAAATCTTCCAGAGAGAAGATAGACCCAAAATCTTCTTTAAGTCTCGATTGGCCATACCAGATATCGTGCCAGAACTGAATGTCGACCCCATTACCCAGCTTGAACCTAATGAAGGGATCTAGACACTGAGCCACATCCATGATACCTTTCCACTACCCCACCCCATGAGAACCTCTGACCCCCCTAAAAGACCAAGGTGATGCTAGTCCATATTTAACCACGATCACCTTGCTCCAAAGACTCTCTTGCTCCTCATCGAACCGCCAAACCCACTTGCTTAACAAAGCCCTATTCACTCCACTGAGAGGAGCTATGTTTAGCCCCCCCTGACCCTAGAGGTTTACAAATTTAGTTCCAATCAACCAGATGATATTTTCTCTCGTCTCCCCTACCGTGCCAGAGGAAATTACGTTGGACATGCTCCAGGGACAAGGCAATGGACCGAGGAAGGGCTAGAATGGAATGGAAAGGTCATAAGTTGGGAGGCTCCTGAGGGTACTCTTGATAAAGGTCAACTTACCACCCTTGGAGAGGAGGCAAGACTTCCAACTAGCAAGCCTCGAAGAGAAACAATCGAGCACTGGAGCCCAAACGGCTTTGGACTTGAAAGGGGCCCCTAGCGGTAGACTAAGGTAAGAGGAGGGGAGGGATCCTTTGCGGCAATGTAGTTAGCTTACTAATGCATCAATATTGGGAATATCGCCAACATGCATGATTTCACTCTTACCCAAATTAACTCGGAGGCCAGACATTGCCTCGAAACAACTCAGAATGCAACGAAGATTGATGAGTTGAGAACAAGAGGCGCCACAAAACGCGAATTGAAGGTGAGAGAAGCTAAGCTGCTCCTTGCCGTCGGAAAAACCTACAAGCAACCGTCCTTGCACACAGATTAACATCCGACTTAGGGCCTCTGAAACTATGAGGAATAATGCTAGAGACAATGAGTCTTCTTGCCTTAAACCCTTGGAGCTACAAAAGAAGCCTTTATAGCTCCCATTGAGGAGGATCGAAAAAGAGGTAGAGGAGACGCAAGCTAGAATCACGAACACCAACGAGACCCAAAACCCATCCTACCCAACACAAAGAGGGACTCCCAGTTAACATTGTCATAGACCTTTTCCATATCGATCTTGCAAACAAGGCCGGAGATGTTAGATTTCGGTCGCTCGTCCACACATTCATTTGCAATAAGAATACTGTCTAAAATCTGTCTCCCCCTAACGAAGGCGCCTTGATGAGGGGAGATTATGAACCCCAACACACTTCTAAGGCGAACGATCAATACTTTAGCTAAAATTTTGTAAGCACTGCTGACCAAACTGATTGGACGAAATTCCTTTAGATCCTGAGCCCCAACCCTCTTTGGGATCAGAGTCACAAAAGTATTGTTGATTGCTCGATCAAAGGACCCTGACTAATGAAGCTCTTGCAGGATAACTAGGAAGTCCCTCCCCACAATGCCCCAACAGGTCTTATAAAATTCCATGGAAAATCCGTTGGGACCAAGGGCTTTGTTCCCTGCCATAGATTGAAGGGCACTAAGAACCTCCTCTTCTCGGAACGGTCATTCCAACTCCTCACTTTGGGTTGAAGAAATGGTGGCAAATGGGGGACTGTCAAGCTTGGGACGCCATGATACTTTCTCCAAGTACAAGTCCTTATAGAATCCGACTACACTATCCTTAATGATTTTTTGATCGGTCGTCAAGTTGCCATCAACTCTGAGGCTATAGATGAAATTAGATTTTCGACGGAAATTGGCCATACGATGAAAGAATTTGGTGTTACGGTCCCCTTCCCTCAACCATCTAATTCTAGATTTATGTTTTCAACTGATCTCCTCAAGCTGCACTGACTCCAAATACGCACCTTGCAAGGACTCCCTCTCATGACTTTCCTCTCCGGGGAGAGGGCAAAAACTCTCAATAGAATCCATGGATTGAATGTCAAGTGACAATTTGGCTTTCTTCTCCGAAATATTCCCAATGGTCTCCTTATTCAAGGTTTTAAAACACGCTTTGAGGGCTTTCAACTTCAGACCAAACCTTTTGCTGGGAGGCCCCCAAGCCACAGAGGAAGATCACACCTCGGAGACCAAGTCTTTGAACCCTTCCGACTGGAGCCACATATTCTCAAACCTAAAGGGACTTGGACCTCCCCTAAAACTGTTTGAGGCCAAAAGGAATGGAATATGGTCGGAAATGGGACGTGGCAAGGATGATTGGACAGGATCAGGGAACGAAACCTCCTAATCAACGGAGAATAGGAATCGATCCAATTTACTAGCGAGAAGCCCAACGATAACTGAGACCAAGTGAATTGAACGCCACTAATAGGGTAATCAAGCAATCTATGGCGATTAATGAAGTTCTCAAATCTTTGCATTTTGTCCGACATAGATTGCACTCCACGTCTCTCATGAGGAAACTTGGTGCAATTAAAATCGCCACCCATACACCAAGGTGCATTCCACCGCCCACTCACATCATCTAACTCTTGCCAAAATTCGGCATCAGCAGTAGCCCCAAAGGGACCGTAAACCCTAGAGAAAACCCAGTTAGGTCCCTCACTGGTCAAGCGACAAAGAATAGATATTGAGTACGCCCCCAGTTCGGAGTCCAAAACTTCAATCCGACTCCTATCCCAGACAAGCAAAATGCCCCTGGAGGCACCTAAACAGGCTACACTGAGCCAGTCAACATGACCGCTCCCCCATAAATCCCAGATCAACTAGGGCCGGATATTCCCTAATTTGGTCTCCCGAATACAGAGCAATGACGGCTTATAGGAAATGATGAATTTTTTGATTGCCGCATGTTTCATAGAGCAACCTAGACCATGAATATTCCAAGACAACAGACCGCTTGGAACTAGGAGAAGCTCTATGCTTGGACCTATCGTAGTTAACGGCAAACCACAATCTCCTCAACTCCAAAGGTGATCTCCTTGCAGAACCCAAGGGACGCCTAGGCTTAGGCTTGACCACCGACCCACATTTAGATTTTTCAAGAGATTGGAGTAAACTCCGGAATTCCTCTTCATGATCCTCAACCGAGATGCCAAGGAACTTACTAATGCCCATCATCTTACTAACGACTCATGAAGAATCACTTATGAAAAAAGACATCGGACGAAGAGATTGACCTCCCGCCTAGATCGACAGATAGATCTATAAGGGTATGACTCGGAAGCCCGGATAGTGAGCTGGTTTTATTTTCAGTGAAATTAGATAGGTAGGGCAGAGACGCAGCCCTTAAGATATTCGCTGGTTCCTTATCTGGCTGTGGTAGAGGACCTCCCTGTGAATGCAAGCTCAAATAGGAATTCCAACTAGTAGAACGAGAAAGAGCCAATCTCCTGACCCTTTTCAAAGGACTTTGAATAGGGCAGGGAGATGGGGTAGAGAGGGCGACCGTACCTGAGAGGGGAAGATAAGGTGAATCTAGAGGCCCCGGGCTGTCTCTTACCAATGAGACGGGTTGCTGAGGATCAAGGGCTTTGCTCCAGGACGGCTCGGGTGGGGAGAGATTCTTACCGCATCCACCAGACGCTGCTTCCGCAAAACAAGATGGTACTTGACTTCCTGGTGCGAGATCGGAAACAACCTCATACACTGGCTTCATGAAATCTCTGTTGGTTTTGAATCCATAAATATCACTGCACAAACAGCCCATATCCACATAATACACCATAGCAAGATATACCCCGGCACTTCACCGGTGTAGCTAGAAAGCTATATGTTCTTGGATGCATCACAATGAATCTATTCCATGTTTAACTTTAGGCTTTATGAGTAACTTCTAAAGATTGGGTAAAATCACAGTTTAGATCCCTACTTTTTAGATATTCTCAATTCCCAAATTTATAACCAAAGAACTCAACCTGTTTCACATTGTTAATTTGTTATGGGCCTATCTCAAAGAAAGTGAGGGTCCAAACAAGTTCTTAATACATCACAATGCAATTTGATGCCTCATATGTTTACAGTTTTAGATGTCTCTTAGAATAAGTTCTTAAATAACCAAAAAAATTGTGGATAATTGTAACTACTCCGTCAGCCTATAATTTGAATTTTATGAAAATTTTAAAAAATGCATCCACTAAACAATACTACTGATGTAGGAAAATATTTGCCATTAGACCAAAAGGAATGAAGATAAACATTGGAGAATGCAAAAGAGGAGAGAGATTGGAGAGATCATTAATGTAAACACCTAATGATATTTTCATCTACAAGATCAAGTCTTTAACTTTTTTGGTTGTAGATCATAGTCGTACCACTCGATCAAAATCCAAGAGCCTACTAAAGATAAAATACATGGATTAACTTTATGTCCCTGTACAATTTCAAAGTTTGTTCTAGTAGATTAATTTCTTTCTCCATAGCATCAAACAGTCTCTTATTCACTTCCAAGCAAGTAGCAAAACGCATTTAGTTTCATAACAGAAATCTAACAGATATAGATACATCAAGAAGAGTAATAGAAGCCTGCTTACCCCAAGAGAATCTGTTGAAAAGGTGTCCTAGAGCTGATGTATGGCACTGGAGTTGTTGAAAGTGATAAACATCATTTTGCAAAACCTGATTAAATTCTATGTTCAATTTTGTTTCCCAATTCGGCATCCAGTCAAGCATAAATATAATGTCAGAAAGTGATACTGATCAGGACAAAAAATGGCAGCAGAGCAATAGGCAATAGCGCAGAGAATGGCAAGTAGAGGTTGAGATCTTTGTTATAAGAAAAAGACGGAAACCAGCACACACAAGTGAACATGGCATATGTCGGAATCTACAGCTAATACCTCTTGTTTCATCATTCATGGCTTTAGCTTTCACCAAAGGTGATATAAAGAACTGAGAAAACATGTGAACCAACATTAACATATATAAATTAACCCAGAATATGTCACTTTAGTATAATAATATATGGATCTTCAAATGGTAGAATATAAATGAGAGTAGTATTGCTTAAACTTTAGACACAGGATCAGTGATTGCCCTATAAAAATGGAAACAAGAAAACAAAATACTTTACCCACAAAATCAATGGGTTTAGGTAGAAGGGGACTACAAAGGAAAAAATATCAATGCAGAAGAGAGGTAGATTTGACCATAGAAGAGAAGAATACAAAGGACCATAAGAGAAGTGTGATTTGTTTCTTCCTGAAAAAAAATAAAATATGTATGCTTTTCGGCACAACAATCAAGAATCAAGAATGTAAAAAAACTAAAACACCCTGCAAAACCGACAACCATCTTGACTTAGTTCCAGACCAAATAAAGTAACAAAGATTCCTAAACATGTTCTTTATCAGTAAAACAATAACAATTAGTATATGAAATCATGATAAAAAAATCCATTACAAACAAAATTACTGAAAGTAAGCAAACAAATTACAGAAAGTAAGCAACCAGAAGGTCCACCATCAAGAATTACATAAATTCAATTTGAAGAAAACTAAAGAAAAAGTTGATCTACAATTGCTGGGTCCAGGGCCCGGACCTGATCTACATATAGAGGAAAAAGAAAACCCTAAGCGAGAATCGAAAAATTAGATCCAATGAATTTCCCTTGCCAAAGACGGTAGAAATCAATTGACCAAAGAAGAACTGGCTTTCCCTAAACAACCTAACCACGTTCTATCAGATTAGATCCTCAGAGATGTATGACAACAACAGGAATGGCAGCAGAGGAGGAGGCCCCACCGAGGAATGAGAGGAATCCAGTAGCAACTAGCAACTGGCTTATAATCATCTAAGGATAAGAATATACAGAGTCAGTAGTCAGTGGGCGGTGGAGAAGTGCAGGGGACCTAAGAGGAATTTTAGAAGAAGGTACTTGTGGAAAAAAAAATTATGGGGGTGAACTCCCTCTTTTATAATAGGGTAATCGATACATACAGGAACATTACATAAATACCATTGCCTAGTGAGAAGAGAAACAAAAGATAGAACTAAAAAATCATTACAATAATACTACATACTCGACAAAGAGCTGGACCATAATAGCCTTACTTTTAATTGCAAATGTCTTGTTTTGAGTGCTTTCAATTCTTGACTAGAGTAACTTTATGATGAAGGACCATGCAACTAACCTAGGATGACATGATTGTGAGATCAGAAAATTAATTGTAATAATAATAAAAATCATAAACTATTGAGATTCCACAATTATAATAATGAAATCCAAAGGGAATTAATAATCTCCTGGGTCAAATCACAATACCGCAGTAAGAAATTTCCAAATTGAATTGGGTGATCGTAATGGAAGTAAGAACTTCCACTAGCTTATGGTTATGAGTCTAAATATGCATGTGAGGTATGTTTGCAATTAGTATTGAGTTGTGGAACACAAACCAGCAGCAATAGTAATTGGACTGTCAAAATATAGGTCTTGGATTTATGGGGTTTACTATTTTCTTAGGGTTATGGGAGAGTTGTGATTGCTATGGGGAAGGGATAGGGGCTGTTGGATGAAAAGGGAACAATTGTAGAGGTTGTAGGACAGAGGGGCAGCAATGAAAGTTGTTGTAGGAAATTGTGGTAGCTAGGGGTGTTACTGTAGGAATCTGTGGCAAAAAAGTAAAGGGGCATGGCTGGAATGACGGTGCTAGCAAGGCTGCAGGAAGACTGTAACAGCAAGGCAGAGGCTGGGGAACAGATGTGTGTGTGTGGGGGGGGGGGTAGGCAAAGGGGAAGCGCTGGACTGGTGTGGCAGCCCTGGGGGAAAGGCTAGACAGGTGCGGGAGGCCTAGGGAAAGGTTGGACCACAGCCTGGGGACTGGTAGGGGATGGCAGCAGTGATGAAAAGGGGTTGTGGGGCTGGTGGTAGTGAAAGGAGAGGGCTGGGAGGCTGGCGGCTGCAATATAGTGAGATCTAGTGTTTTCCTTTGGTTGGGTTCTTGCAAGAAAGTAGAAAATAAAAGAAGATAGCAATGGAGAATAAGAGAGCAGAGGATAACCTGTCTAGGATTGATCTGGCTTCACACCATGTCTTCCAACCATCCATTCACAGGAGATTCTAAAATAAAAAAGTTGTCATATTTCATTCATAAAAATTATGTCAATTCTCAATTCCTCGAAGAGTGTATTTATAAGAAAAGAATAAACCCTAAGTTTAACTAATTACTAAAATGCCATTACTCCAAGTTCTAATTAATTACTAAAATAATCTCAATACTAAATAAACTAAGATAATGAATATGGGGGCTGGCTATCTATGATGGGCCACGCCATCCTATGGACTAATCGTAGCCCTCGAATCCTCCCACTCTCGATCTGATAGTGGATCTCCCTCCACATCAAGATCTAACGGTAGATCTCCACCAAGAAAAAGATCCAACAGTGAATCTCCATTGAAAATATGAGCTAAGCTTTTGATGTACGCATCAATTCTCATCGGTTGAGAAAATTTCGCCATTGGTAAAATAAAACTATTGTACTGCTCCAAGAAATCAGGATGAAGTATTTGCAACTTGTCCTGCGCGATCCAAGTTACAGTTTGTCTCTGTCCTTTGCCTCAACTGAATGAGATACTTTGATAACCGACTTGAAACTCTTTAAAATAATGGTGGCAATCAGCATATGTTTCATACTTTTCATTGCTAACTACAATTCATTTTTTGATCTCAACATGCAAATCATGAATGTGCTGTGCAAATATATTTGTGAACTCTGATGACCTTATGTGATCAACAATCAAACACCGTAACAAGTTTCTTAGACTCCTATTGACCACTTCAGTTGACCATCGGTCTGCGGGTGGTATGTAGATGAGAATTGAAGGCTAGTTCCCATGATGTGCCAAAGTGCCTTGCAAAAATAATTCCCGAACCTCACGTCTCGGTTAGACACAATGGTTTTTAGAATAGGCAACATGGTAATTGCGTGTTGGATCTCATGCATGGGTGAGAGCTCACTTGGTAAATCTTTAAGAAACACATTATGAAATTCAGGGATAATCGGTACCACACCTAGTGGTACCTCTCCAAGCGAGTTAAAAGAGGCCTCTTTGGTGACAAGAGTATGTATAACAACCTCATTCATAGGACTAATGATGGGCATCTCATCCGTACGCTCTAGAAACTCGTTTGAGTCACCTATGACCTTATCAAAGTGACATGGGACATTCCTAACACAACCTACTCGTCCATCGATGTCCTCACAATCCTCATCATTAGGAGTAGTCACAGGCTCATAACTTTCTTCCTCAAGCTCACCTTGCTCATCATTAGGAGTGTCCATGGCCTTGACAATTAAAGCACTGGACTGATTTGTTCCCTTTAGGATTCCCACCAGCTTTTCCCTGCCCTTTGTTGTCTCTAACATTGAGCGGATTGCTAGTATTAGCGTTAGTGTGAGGTGTCACTCTTGAAGGAGTGGACCTACTGACATGATTCCAGGAATCAAATTGCCTAGTAAATTGTGGTTTTGGATACCATTCTAGCTCTTGCACCATTTGATATACATGCTCTAAGGTGTTAATATCATGAGGGATAAGCTCTCTCTAAAGATCTGGACGGAGGCCCATTCTGAACCTAGAAAGTATGACTAGATGGTCTTCCCTTACATAGCAACGCATTATAAATTCATCAAATTTTATAATGTAATTAGTGGCCGGCATAGAGCTTTGCTGAAGAGATTGCCACTGGCCCATGAATTTCCCACGATAGGACAATTAGAGATATTTCTCATTAAGCTTCTCTTTCTTTTCATGCCATTGGACAATGGGGTCCTTACCTGATTGTTCATTCATTCACTCAACATTGGTCTAGAAAAGTTTTGCTTGACCCATCAGTTTCATTTTGGCAAACTTGACTCTACGATTTTCAGACATTTCATACCACTCAAAGTAGCGGTCCATGTCTGCTAACCAATAAAGAAAGGCCTTCGGGTCAAGTCGACTATTAAAGCTCGGGGCCTCAATCTTGATAGATCTCACATGTCGATCATCCGGATCATAGGGATCCTAATCATGAAAATAAAAATCGCCGAAATTGATATGAAACGGTCGATACGTATTGGTATTGGTAGTCCCTTATATAATATTTATACGGATACGAAACAGGCGATGCGTATTGTTTATTAGTTTTTCACGTTTTAATTCATTGTGTTATTGTAATTTTGTTTGCTACTTTGTTTTTTGGTCGCTTCCCATGACTTTATATTTGGTTCTTATAACAAATTTTGATTTAAAAAAAAAAAAAATTTTAATGTGATTTTTTTTCTTAAAAAAGAAAATTTTATATATATCGTCTGGAACTGATACCGAAATTGATACGTATAGGTTTCGGTTGGGACTGATACATCCCCCAAAACCGTATTTTTAATCCTTGATCCTAATACTCAACAGGGCGATGGTAATCTTGCTCTCTTCCACAACCTAAGCCTTGGTCTCTACCTCTAGTCCTCTACCGACATCTACATTATGGGACCCTTCTTCCTCTTCCAAATATTGGTCATTCTGAAGGGAAGTCTTAAGGATAGCTAATTGGGCATTGGGGTTGGTATTATGGGTTTCCTTACTGGCCTCCATGCGGGGCTAGATGGTTATTGAGGATTTCTAAGACCTAAGTGAGTTGGGTGAGATCCATGTTTGGTTGGTTACTCTTCCCAGTACGAGTGGGCATGTACTAACTAGTGTCCTAAGACTATATATGTTGCAAATGGACTCTATTCCTAAATGCAAATGACAAACACTAAGCTAACCTAATGCTCTGATACCAAAATTGATGTAGGACAATACAACTAACCTAGGATGACATGATTGTGAGATTAGAAAGTTAATTGCAACCATAGTAAAAATCATAAACTATTTAGATTCCACAATTATAATAAAGAATTCCATGGGAATTAATATTGTCTTGGGTCAAATCACAATCCCGTAGTAATAGATTTCCAAATTGAATTGGGTGATCATAATGGAAGGTCCACTAGTTTAGGGATTTAGACCAAAAATTCAATAATGTTTCCTTGTCAATTGAGGATTTCAAAGAAAAGTCCTTTAGGCTCAACTATGGTTATGAGTGTAAATATGCATGTAAGGTGTGTGATTATGAGTGTAAATATGCATGTAAGGTGTGTGTGCAATTAGTATTGAGTTGAGGAATACAAACCAACAACAATAATAATGGGACAGTCAAAATATAGGTCTAGGGTATATGGGGTTTACTGTTTTTTTAGGGTTTGTAATTATGGGACGGTTGTGATTGCAATGGAAGGGATAGGGGCTGTTGGATGAAAAGGGAACAATTGTAGGGGCTATTGGACAGAGGGGCAGAAAGGGAATTTGTTGGAGGAAACTGTGGCAGCAAGGGATGTTGCTGTAGGGAACTGTGGCAGCAAAGTAAAGGGGCAGGGGGTGCTACGACAGTGCTAGGAATGCTGCAGGAGGATTTTAACAGCAAGGCAAAGGGCTGGGGAAGAGTTGTGTGCGTGGGTAGGTGGGTGGGGGTCTGTAGGCAAAGGGGAAGGGCTGGACCGTAGCCTGGGGACCATAGTCACCAAGTACGGGTACGGGTATTAAACAACAATGATACGTTCGGGAAGTACGGGTTTTAAACAGTAAAACACGGGAAAAGTACGGGGAGTTAAAAATAATAATAAATAATTTAATATATATATATATAAATGGGTGAATCTTGGGTAAAATCGAAGCTAGTCTCTCCTACTCCTAGCTAAGGAGATAAACCAAACATTGACGGGGAATAACCCGAGAGAGAGAGAGAGAGAGAGAGAGAGAGACTTATCATTGCCGGATAGAGGTTCCACCCGAGAGCAGCCGAGTGAGAGATGAGAGAGCTGAGACTTGAGACCAGAGCGAGAGATGAGGTATTGATGTTTTGCCTTAACACATCGTCTCGTAACTCTTAAAATACATTTTAACATTTTTTTTTGGTTAAAAAAAGTTTTAAACGCGTATAAAACAGAGTACGTGTTTAAAACGTGTTTAAAACGTATTTTAAAGTTTAAAACAGCAAACACGTTTAAAACGGAGTTTAAAATGGCGACCCCCTCTAAAAGTTTTAAACACATTTTAAACGGGTACTTTGTGACTATGCTGGGGACTGGTAGGGGCTGGCGGAAGTGATGGAAGGGGTTGTGGGGGCTGGTGGCAGTGAAGGGAGAGGACTGGGAGGCTGGCAGCTGCAATATAATGGGATCTAGGGTTTTCCTTTGGTTTGAGTTTTTGCAAGAAAATAGAAAATAAAGAAGATAGCAATGGACAAGAAGATAGAAGAGGATAACCTGGCTTCACACCATGGATTGATCTGGTTTCACACCATCCCTTTACAAGAGATTCCAAAAGCAAAAGAAGCTCTCATATTTCATTCATAATTTTTTTATCAATTCTTAATTCCCAAAGGGTGTGTTTAAGAAAAGAATAAACCCTAAGTTTAACTAATTACTAAGACACTATTACTACAAGTTCTAACTAGTTACTAAAACGCCATTACTAAAACAATCTCAAATACTAATAAATTAAAACAAAAGTAAATAAACTAAGACAACTAATAATGGGGCCAGCCATCTATGATGGGCCACGCCATTTTATGGAGTAATCGTAGCCCTCAAATCCTCCCGCTCTCGATCTGATGGTAGATCTCCCTCTACATCGAGATCTAACGGTAGATCTCCATCAAAGAAATTATCCAACGTTGGATCTCCATCGAAAATACGATCTAAGCCTTTGATGTCCACATCACTTCGTCTCTTAACACACTGATTACTGATAAAAAGAAAAAAAATCTTGGCAGTATAGAGTTTGGCCATAATTTGTATATTGTTCTGCACCATTATTGCAAATGTGATTGAACTCCCCAATTTTCATTGTAAAAGATGTACCAAATTTCTGCAGTACACCACTGAGATGGGCACTAAAGCCATCTCGTAATGAATGTCAGAGGCAGCCTAATCCCTCTGTTGTCTTTCTGAAGTCAGCTTTTGTGCAAGTATTCTTGGTAGACTTGGCAATATTTGATATTGATTCTTCTAGTTTAAACAAATGTTGCGGGTAATTGATGCAAGAAAATGGGCTAGGCTTCTTAATTTATTTCTAGGTTAGGAGATGGGAAATATAATTTATATTTATTAAGTAATACAAGGAGACATTTGGGTTCCGTTTGGCAATCTAAAAATTAGGGCTCATTTGATTTATTTAAAAGTAAGAGATAAAATTGAAATAAGACCTTTTGGTAAATGTCCATCTGATTCAAAGCTTTACTTTTTAGACGTTAGACATTTTGCCTCTATTGCAACAAGTGAAGAAAGTTTGCCTTTTGAAATAGCATATTTTGCTAAAGCAGGTTGATATTTTAATATTATTTACTTTGATTTTTTTGACAGTTACTTAAAATTTTTTATTTCATTTTTACTTTATTTCTAGATTTGGTTTCATGTTAGGTGTGTAATTTGTTTTCAAAAGGACTCAAATGCTCCTCAAATAAGTGCTTATTTGTATGTATTACCAATCATGCTATTAAAAAGAAGGGCTTATTTTATTTTTTTACGAAACAAATTTATTGTGCGAAAATACCAAAATCTAATATAGTAGCTCTCATTAAATCTGATAAAATTTTCTAAATGCCCCCTTGGCGGGTTCTTATGTAGCTAGGTAGTTTGGTGGCATATGAAGTAGCCTTTTCCGCATTTATGTATGGCTTATTATTAGGCTTAAAGATAGATTAGAGAAGATTTAGCTTAAGAGGATTGGTAGTGACAGATTAATAGGATTTTTTGTTACTATAGGCTTAGGCAGACGCCATGATAGTTGATAATCACCGGTTTGAGGATCCTAACAGTATGGTTTAGAATCTGATAAGTATGGTCTAGGGACAACAAAGGTTGGTTTATTGTTGGGTCCTTCTTGCGGGCTTGGAGTGATTATCCTCATGTAACATTCCCGAGTAAGGTGGTTTGGCACTCAGGTATGCCATCCAAGGTATCTTTTTTTCTATGGATAGCTTTTCTGGGCAAAATCTTGACTCTGGTCCACCTTCAAAGTAGAGGCTGGAATCTCCCAAATCTATGTGTGATGTGCCTTGCAGCGGAGGAAACTGTAGATCATTTGTTTTTGCACTACCTTTTTGCACACCTTATCTGGAGTCACTTTCTAGCTCACTTTGGCATTGCATGGGTCTTTATCTATTCCTTCCAGAATTTCTTATCTTGCTAGCATTTGGGTTTGAGGGGCTTGTAGCTGGGTCGCTTATCCCAGGGGCAGTGACTCGGTCTATTTGAAAGGAGTGGAATAGGCGCATTTTTGAGGACACTTCTCTATCAAGTGATCAGGTTACCAAGCAGGCTTGCATGCTCTTTAGAGATTGGGCTTCCATCGGGGGGATAGCCTCGGGGAGGGAGGATGCTGGGCTTCCATCTTAACAAGCTATGATGTTGCCGAAGCCTTTTGCTTTTCATCTTTTGTTTAGAGTAGGGGTGACTGTTTTCTTATTTCTCTTTGTCAAGTTCACTCTTTGTGATTCTTGTACCTTCCTTTTTGCTATTATATATGATGATCTTGATTACCTATTTTAAAAAAAACAGTAGGGTTTACACAGTTTTACGGACTGGTTTTAGGGTTTGATTGAACTCATAATTCAAGATAACTTGTATTTGTTCATGATTTAAAATAAGGATTCAAGAACCAATTGCATGGATGATTTTGCACAACAAATTAAGAATTTATTCACTAAAACACTATCAATGTACAGGCTTACCAGTCTTATAACATGGAGAAATATTTGATAAAATGATAGAGATGGTAGCAAAGCCGTGAAATCTCCCTTAATGGAGTCACACCACCATTGATGCTTTCGTAGATTTGGAGTCTTATCGATCAGCACAATGGAGTCACATATATGTTGATCACATCAGCAGTGGCAGCAATCACAGTTTCCTTTTAATGGAAGTGAAAATACTAAAAGCATATTTATTGACTATGGGCAGCAGCCTTATAAGTTATAACAAAACTAGTCCTAAAATTGAGAAAATAGATGTTTCTAATTTCAACTACTATAAATCATTATCAGAGCTTTTGTAAATTAATTCAGACTGAATCATGCTGCCAAACAAATCTTAAAACAGAAATATGAAATGACTCAAAATTTAAAGTACGTTTTTTTATTAACCAACCAGGTCAGATGATCTATTATAAGGCGTTGTGGATTCTTTTTTTTTTGGGCCTGCAACAGTAGACTTGTATGGGTCAAACTGTCCTGTTGTCACGAGGAATCTGTTTTTCCTTCCATTTCTCCTCCGTCATGGTGTTGATGAGCAATTACCCTACAATGGCAGGAGCATGCGGTGTTATCCTTGATTTGTAGTGATTAAGTACGGTTCCCTTCAGGTTTCTTAGTTCTTTTTGTTCTTTTGGGGAAGGAAATGGTTTTGAGTCATGCTTTTGTCCTCAGTTCTGGGTGAGCTGGGGAATTTGGTATATCATCCAATGAGTTGATTGCATATAAAGTTTTAAGTTAGAGTGTAGTTGCTGGATGCATGCCAGCTAGGTGCCCCTCCCACTTCAGAATCCCTCACCCACTGCCCTATACACCTTCGCTAAAGTAGAGCAAGTCAACATTTGCAACACCTGCTTCCCACTCCCAGAAAGGGATCCTTTCACACACCAGCCCCTCTTTATGCAACTAAGAGTTGGGTACTTGATTTGCATTTCCCATCTGTGTGTCAATTTTACAGTAAATATTATTGTTGACTCTCTTTTTATCTCTCATACTCGTACACTTCACCACTCACACACACATAAGCTAAATTTCTCTACGATATGCTTCCTCTCTTCACTGCAAAAGTGTACAAAGCTATCGTGCAATTTCATTGTGGCATACTGGCATATACTGGAGTCAGTGAATTAAGTTGAACTGAATTTCAAATTCTAACATGACAGGCCCGACTTCCTGAAGCTCGTGTTATTTATTGCTCAGCAACTGGTGCATCAGAGCCGCGCAATATGGGTTATATGGTCCGCCTTGGACTTTGGGGAGATGGAACATGTTTCCTTGATTTCCGTGATTTTCTAGGTGTGTTTTTTGTGTTGCCTACTACTTTTGTTGTTTTTGATGTTGTTTGGAATTTTCCGGTGCATAAAATTCCTGCCATACTTAATTTAAGGGATGTTACCCAGGAATACCTGAAAACCAAAAAAATTTACTGCTCAAATTTCATAATATTGAAAATGACAAAAATTGGGTTCAGAATGGGTGGATGTAATAACTTTTAACTACACAACTCGCCCAAGGGCGCTATTACCCATATTCTCAGCATAGATAATCCAAATCAAAAGTTCACTTTTGTCTTTTCATATCGTGTTTAAATTACACAATTTCAATGCGAACTGTATCTTGTATTTTTGAATATGTGTAGCCTTTTTTCGTATTGTCTATTTGTTTTGAGCACAATTTGGCAAATACTTATTTATTTAACGCATCTTCTGTGGAATGTGATCTTATGGATGTAGTAGGCTGGTTAAGTAGATTCAAAGGAAGAATTTATTAAATCTGTTAATTGAAGGTGAAACAATATTCACGAATCACGTTCCATAAAAAAGTGTGTTACGTTCAAGATTCCATAGATGAGTTATTTTTGACAAGATTTATTGCTTAGCAGCATCCTGTTTTGAACCCTTTTCCACTCAGAATTGGTCTTGGTTCAGAATCTTCTTCTCGCTTCTGTTTCTGTTCAAGATCATTCATGTATTTCAATCCTTAAATCTGCCAAGTTTATTTTTCCTATACTGTTTGGCAAATAATTAGAGTTTGAATAAAAGGTTGAGATCTATCTCCAGTTTTTAACTTAGTCATGTGGAGATGCATGAATTTGACACATCTTCACATGATTAGATTAATTACCACCAATTCGGCCATTTGTACCAAAAATATGATTGAGTGTACTTAAAGCAGTTTACATTGTGTTGGAAGTCTTCATCTATCTTTACTACTCACCTAAAATGGGAGTTTTTATGCGAATATTGGAGCAGAATCACTAAAAGTAATCCTCTGGATTGATTCAAGAAAAGGGAGAAAGTGATTTTTTTTTGTGTGGAAAAAATGTAGTTTTGTCAGCAAAAAAAGATTATTTTGTTGCTCGACGACTGAAGTCAAGTCGACCAAAGTTTTGCAATTTATATAAATGTTTTGTAATATTTTAGTCGATCTACCAAAACGTTATCGTAACTTTCAAAACTTACCGAAAAATGTTGCCGAAACCCTGTACTATTTATCCTTCAAGTGGATATTGTTAGCCGGCTAATGAAATCAACACGTTTCCACCGAAGTTTACCAAAACGTATCGATTTTTTCAATGGTGAAGCAAGGAGGTGGGTTTCATGTTGGTACATAAGAAACATTGGGATATGCATCAGGGAATACTGTAATTTTAATGTCACACTCGCAGGTAGTTTTTGTGTCAGTACCCATGGAAACAGAAGCTTTCGTAGGAAATATTAGGAAACTTGTCGATGTTTAAACCATATTTGCAAATATTTAATAGCCTAATACTTAGTTTAAAACGATGTAATAACTAGACTAACACATAAATATAGTTTTATATATTTTCCAATCAATATTAGGGTTGTATTCGAGCCGAGTCAAACTAGATCTTGACTTGAACATTAAATTTTTTTTTTTTGGTGCCCCCCATAGAGGGCTCTTACAAGGCCTAACCTAACCCAACCAGAAACGAGATACAAGATCTCTCCAACAGAGTAGCTATATATTAACCACAACCACATGTAGCTTGCAAGGCCTAGGACTCGAAGCCAGGTTTGTAACTTGGAAAAGGACCGCACGTACCAGTGATAAACATAATCTTGTGTATCTTGGCTTGAACATGTTCAAGTTAGGCTCGATCTGGAATGTCTAGGCTCTAATAGGATTGGTCAAGCTTAGCTCGGCTCAAGCAAGCTCTTCTTGGCTTGAGCTCAGCTTGATGCATATTCTGGTGAATGGTGTCTGCAGATACAGGGGCAGTAGATCATCCTTCAGGTCTACCTTACACGGAAAGTAGCAGTATTCCTATTAGAACCAGACCAACGTAGAATTCGGATGTCAAAGATTAAGCAGCCAAAAAGAAGAGTACCACTGTATTACTTTTACAATGAAAGGTTTTCCCACTGTTATCGGATTACATTCAAATGAAAAGAAACTCAGCTACATCCAAATGAAAAAGAAGGAGACTTCGTTGAGCTTTGCGGCGGAAAAAATCGAGGCTCGTCATCAAAAAGGAGAAATGGGAATGAAGCTCTCCTGCTTACATCTCTGATGTAGCATGAAAGTTTTTTGTGTTCCCTATGTGTTTAGTCAGCCCCAAACACCGTAACTGCTCCTTGTTGGATGGGAGAGGGCCAGAGCCTGCATTGGAATTTTTGATACTGTCTGTTTGTTCTGAGGGTAGCATTTTCTGGCAATTTCTTTCATACTTCATAAGGTGATGTGTTCATCACCTACATGCATGTACAAGCTTGGATTGTAGGAACATAGACATGGGTAGCTGAGACATATTAAGCTACTAAAAAGGATGTCATCAGGTGCCGTGTTCATCAACCTGCGTGCAGACGAATATCAATTGTAGGAACATAAACATTAGTAGCTCAGATATATCAAACTACTAAAATCATCGTAAAGAATATGCTGTGGGGCACCATTAAGAAAAACATAATAGCACAAAAAGTTCAGAACAATAAAAATTTAGATTAATAATATTGACCAATATCCTATCACCTATAAGGCACCACAGGGTGTAATAGCATATGCTAAATGTACTTGATTTATAGGTAAATTAAATATGACAAAGCCTTAAATAGTTCTAGGAAAACTACATCCCTTTAACAAAAACAGAACAGTAAAAAGATGGTTTACTATTGCAATACCAATACACTAACACGTTACACCTGAAGTGTTGTTATCTTTGAGAATGTGACATGGAAAATTTCAACATACACCAAGATGGCATCATTCTATGGAGTAATACATGTAGTTATCTACCAAGAGCATATGTTTTGAATTGAATCCATAACCTTAGATTGCTCAATGAGTACTTAATAATTTCTGAAATATTGGGGGTATGAGACTATGAACCTTGTACAATAACGGTTTAGATTACTCCACTAATATCGTGGATTCCCAATTTGAAGCTGCTGTGCATTGTTCTTTAAGGGGAGTAGAAAACTAGGGTTTTGCAGAAGAGAAATAGAAGAAAAGAGAAGAATGAAATATGAATAAGGTATATATATGTGTCTCCATCCTCTCTAGATCTCCTTTTATATTACTTATAAGATGAAAGGAAATAAGTTCCCATAAGTATATAATGACAATATATAATAAAAATAAATAAAGGAACTAGACAGTAAAGAGGTAATGGATTTATTTATATGGCCTATTACAACACTTCCTCTCAAGCGGGGCATAAATATCTAACATGCCAAGCTTGCTAATAAGCCCATGATAATGTGCTGAAGTAATGGTTTTCGTAAGAAATCCGCTAACTGATCTTCTGTTCTGACAAAGGCAAGAAAAATTGTCTTTGATGCTACGTTCTCTCGTGTAAAATATCTGTCAACCTCAATATGCTTGGTCCTGTTATGTTGTATTGGGTTATGTGCAATACTAATTGCAACTCTATTATCACAATAGTGTCATCTTGGATAGGTTAGGAAAACCTAGTTTTGTCGTCATGGTTTTGATCCACAATAACTCACAAGCTCTATGAGCCATGACTCTATACTTAGCTTCAACATTAGTTCGTGCAATTACAGGTTGTTTCTTGCTCCTCCAAGTAACCAGATTTCCACCAACCATGGTGCAATAGCCTAATGAAGATTGATGATCTTTAACTGACCCAGCCTAACCTAAATTTGTGTATGCCTCTACCTGTTGATATATGTAATATCGATGGTATATTTGTAAAAAGGTATATATGTAATGTTTTTGTCTTAATATAAGATGTTAGTAGGGCTTTCTTTCCCTTATTAAGCAATTTACCCTAATCTCTCTTCTTTCTCTCTTTTCTCTTTTCTCTTCTCTAAACCCTAAACCCTCCAAACCCTCTCTCCAACTGGGTATCAGAGTTTCATAGAAGGAAGAAAAAGGTCATTTAAAGCCGCAAAAACAACCAAAGAATGGAAGACAGTTGGGACATTTTTAGGCATACGGTTGTCTCTAGCCGTATAGCCTAGGAGAGGGTATCTTGATGGTAAAACCCTTAAGCCGAAGATCAGTATTTCTGAGATTGCTACATGGAATGCCGAGAATTGCATTCTTTTGGGCTGGTTAATTCTATGGAGCCTTAGATTGTCGGAAATTACATTTCTATAAGGATTGTCATGAGCTTTAAGAGTCTCTTATTCAGACTTATGCATTAGTGAAGAATGATGTTTGGATATCAACTTACTTGGGAGGTTGCTCACTTTCAACAAGGGGCTATGCCTATTTCTGATTATTTTGGGGCTCCTCAGCGTCATTGGGAAGAATTGAGCCATTATGAGTCTCTTTCTGAATTGTCCGCTACTTCTGCAAAGATTATGACGAAGCGAATTGAACGACATCGAATTTATGATTTCTTGGGTGACCTTAGGGCAGAATTTGAGCAGTTGCGCACTCAGATCCTTGCCACGTCTCCTCTGCCTTCTCTTCGATTAGTGTACTCTACTGTGTTCAATGAGGAACGCCAACGGGTTGTTATGTCTTCGAGCTCCCCTCCTATGCTCCCTTTGGATCGTACTGCCTTTGCTACTGATTTTCATCCTTATCCAGGATGTGGTAGGGGGACTGATAGGGGTATTCGAGGTCGTGGTGGACGTGGTCATGGCAGATTTACTACTCCTTGTGCTCACTATGGTATAGTGGGACATGATTGTGATCATTGTTATCGCATGCATGACTATCCCGAGGGTTACCAGTCTTGTCCTGCGGCTCATTTTACTACGATTCCTGCGATTGATTCTTCGCTTACTGCCTCAGTTGCTGCGAGTGATCCTTTGGAGTCCTTGAGAGCTCAAGTTGCTGAGATGATCCGCGCTGAATTCCGTCTATAGAGTGACTGATACTTCTGCTGCTTCATCTTCACTTGCTGTCTCAGATATCCATCTCCATCTCCCTCTGCCAATACTGCCACTACATCATCTTCTTCCCCTAGCTGGGTAATTGATTCCGGAGCCACTGATCGTATGGTTGTTGAGTCACAGGGTTATTTCATTTATTCACCTCCATCTCCTACTGCCAAGGTTTGCTTGGCTGATGGTTCCGTTACTCTTGTTTTAGGAGTAGGGCACTTTTCTATATCTTCGTCTCTCTTTATCTCATGGTTTACATGTTCCTCGTTTATTTTCTAACCTTATTTCAATTAGTAGTCTTACTACTAAACTTAATCGTTGTGCTATGTTTTATCATTCTTATTGTCTCTTTCAAGACCGGACTACGAGAAGGATTGTTGGTATAGGCGTGAAAAGAGGCGGACTGTATTACTTTGATACTGATTATGCTTCTGATCATGCTTCTGATCATGTCCTTGGGTCCTAGCTACTGCTGCTACTACTACTGTTTTTCCTTTTTCTGTTGATGTTACTTATGATACTTATCGTTTATGGCATGCCAAGTTTGGGCATGTTGGATCTAAGACTTTGTATTATTTGATTCCTACTTTTAGTAAACTGTGTTCTTCATCTACTTTTCAATGTGAGACTTGTGAGCTTACTAAACATATTCGCACTGTTTATCCTTCTCGTATGCATAGACGTCGTTCTACTTTCAAGCTTGTTCATTCTGATGTTTGGCATCCATCTCCGGTTATCTCTAGTGATGGTTATCGTTATTATGTTAGGGTTTAACTTATTAAGTCTAAGGATGGGGTGTTTTCTAAATTCCAAGAATTTCATGCTATGGTTCTTACCCGGTTTGGTGGTCTTATTAAGGCCCTTCAATTTGATATTGGTGGTGAGTATCTATCCGCCCCTTTTGTCCAGTATCTTCACTCATAGTATTGCTCATCAGCTTACCTATCCGTACACCCCTCAACAAAATGGTGTTGCTGAGCTCAAGAATTGCCATTTAGTGGGTGTCACTCGCTCCTTGTTGCGAGGCATGCAAGTGCCCAAGCCTTTTTGGTCTATAACCCTTTTCACTGCATGTTTTCTCATCAATCAGGCACCTTCTTGTGTTCTTGATGGTCTCTCACCTTATCAGCTTCTTTGCCCTCTCTTATGTTCCTATTTTTCCCATTGAGCCATGAGTATTTGGTTGTACCTGCTTTGTTCAGGATCTTCGTCCAAGTCGTCCAATTTCGATGTGTCTTTGTTGGTTATTCTAGTGCATCGAAGGGCTATCGGTATTATGATCCCCAGTCCTGTCACTTCTTTGTTTCTTTGGATGTTACATTTTTTGAGACAGTACTATATTTCTCTCCTGCTCCTACCAGCCATATCATCTCTTTGCCTTTACCTGTTTCATGGGATCTTCCGTAGCAGGAGCTTCTCACATACTCTCGTCGACAACCGCCTGGTTCTCTCTTCGATGCGCCTATACCATAGTCTTCCTCGTAGGCCTAGGCCTCTCTACTAGGTACTTCTTCACCTTCCTTTATTCTTATTCATACTTTTCCTATTATTACTCCTGTTGCTTCTAATCTAAAGTTGCCTATTGCTCATCGTAAGAGTGTTCGTTCCTGTGTTACTCTTTACCATTTTGCCAAGTATGTTTGTTATCAGGCTTTATCTTCCTCGTACTAGGCTTTCCTCTCCGCTATTGATACTATGACTATTCTTCGATTTGTTCGTGCTGCTCTTCTTCTTTCTGAGTGGAAGAGTGCTATGGTTGACGAGATGAATGCCCTTCAGTCTAATCATACTTGGGATATAGTTCCTCTTCCAGCCGGGAAGAAACCTGTGGGCTGCCATTGAGTTTTCACAGTCAAACATAACTTTGATGGCAGTGTTGCTCGGTATAAGGCTTGTCTTGTCGCGCGCGGCTTTAGTTAGACTTATAGGCTTGATTATGATGCTACTTTTGCTCCTGTGACCAAAATAATTTATGTTCATGTTCTCCTCTCTAATGCGGCCAATCAAAGTTAGCCTCTTTATCAGTTGGACATTAAGAATGCCTTTCTTAATGAACATCTCACCGATGAGGTATATATGGATCCCCTCCTGGTTTTCTACTTCAGGGGGAGTCTGGGAAGGTTTGTAGACTTCAGAAGTCTATATATGGTTTGAAGCAATTACTGCGTGCTTGGTTCCATCGCTTCAGTGAAGTGGTTCTTAGTATGAGCTTTCAGCGATGTCACTCTGATCATACTATCTTCATCTACTCTGGCGCCTCAGGCCGTACTATACTTCTAGTATATGTTGATGATTTTATATTGTTTAGTGATGACTCCTCTTTTATCTCTCATGCTAAGAGTGAGTTGCGTACCTTTGATGTCAAAGACCTAGGTCATTTGAAGTACTTCCTTGGTCTAGAGATTGCTCGATCTAAGAAGAGAATTTTTATGTCATAGCGGAAGTATGCTCTTGATCTGTAGAGTGATACTAGTA
This sequence comes from Tetracentron sinense, assembly GCA_015143295.1. Classification (NCBI taxonomy): domain Eukaryota; kingdom Viridiplantae; phylum Streptophyta; class Magnoliopsida; order Trochodendrales; family Trochodendraceae; genus Tetracentron; species Tetracentron sinense. The sequence goes on along the minus strand of CM026553.1, from coordinate 1,090,282 downwards.
TGAGTGGGGTGTAAACCCTTTACTTCTCCCATGGATCCAAAGCTCTCTTTATATGATAGTGAGGGTGATCTTCATCCTTATCCTCATGCCTACCAGTGTCTCGTGGGTTGCTTGATATATCTCACCCTCACTCGACCAGATATTACGTTTGCCGTCAACATGGTTAGTCAGTTTATACATGCTCCCCATGCTTCACACCTTGCTGCTGTTCATCGTATTCTTCGATATATCAAGTGTAAACCCAGTTGTAGACTTGTATATCGCTCACATTGGCATCTTGAGATCTCCGGCTATACAGATGCCGATTGAGCTGAATTTGCTACTGATCGTCGCTCCACCTTTAACTATTGTGCTTTTCTTGGGGGCAACTTGGTTGCATGGAAGAGTAAAAAGCAACCCGTTGTTTCTCGCTCTAGTGCTGAAGCAGAATATGAGGCTCTTGCTCATGGGACTTGTGAATTTATGTGGTTCGTTCTCTTTTTTCCGAGTTAGGGTTTCCTGTTAAAGGCCCTATGTCTTTATATTGTGATAATGAGGTTGCCACGAATATTGCTTCTGATTCTATGCTTCATGAGAGGACAAAGCATATTAAAGTCGATATTCATTTTTTCCGAGAAAAATTTCGGGATTGTTCATTATCTCTTTAGTATGTTTCATCTTCTCAACAACTTGCTGACATCTTCACTAAGCCTGTTGGCCCTGCTATCCTTCAGGATATTACTGTCAAGCTGGGCATGCTTAATGTTTATGCTTCAACTTGATGGAGAGTGTTGATATATGTAATATCGAGGGTATATTTGTAAAAGAGTATATATTTAATATTCTCTTCTTAATCTAAGATGCTAGTAAGGCTTTCTTTCCCTTACTATGCAATTTATCCTAGTCTCTCTAGTTTCTCTTTTCTCTTCTCTAAACCCTAAATCCTAAATCCTCCAAACCCTCTCTCCAACTCTACCCACAAGTGCCCATTCCGTTTGAAGAATAACCCTAAACCATATGAGGACTTAGGACTTCAAGTATCTCAATACTCTTTCCATAAGCTCAATGTGCATTGTTTTAGGCCTGTGCACGAACTGGCTGATTACACTCAACATCTGGACGAGTCAAGGATAAATGAATCAATCGACAACAAGTCTCTGGAACACACCAATTCCTTTGAGCAACCCTCCACTCTCATGGTCAAGCTTAACATTAGTTTCATCAATGTTGCTATTGGTTTTAAACTAAGCTTTTTAGTATCTTCCAACAAATCATTGATATATTTCCTCTAGAATACAAAGATGCCATTTTATAACTTCAATCCTAAAGAAATATCTGAGTAACCCCAAATCGTTTATCTTAAATTCTTTAGCCCAAAGGTCCTTAAGCTTTTGTATCACCCCTGGGTTATCTCCAGTTACAACAATATCATCTATATACACTAGTAGTGCAATATTCGTATTTTCTATATGCTTCACAAATAGTGTATGATGTGAGTGACACTGCCTATACCCGAACTTCTTAGCGACTCTCCTAAACATTTTAAACAAAGCTCTAGGGGATTGTCCAAGACTGTATTGCATTCTTCAAGCGACAAACTTTGCCCTTGTGATCCTGAACATCAAACCCATGAGGCAAAGCCATATAAACTTCTTGGAGATCTTCATGAAGAAATGTGTTCTTCACATCTAGTTGTAAAAGTGGCTAAGATTGACTTGCTGCTAAATTATGACTATATTCATCTTTGCTATAGGCATGGTTCAAGATATTGGTACGCACCCGCCAATATGGGTAGTGTGTACTGGTTTACCGTCCACCCGATACATAAATATGCTGGAAAGAAAAAGATCCCTCATATCTGTGCCATTTTAGACCAACACGGGCAGGTGCGTACCGGTTTACTCTCCACCCGATACATAAATATGCTGGAAAGAAAAAAGATCCCTCATATCTATTTTGTATAGCCATCAGACCGATATAATACTGATACGCACGATATGCACCCATTTCTCCTTCAATTTACATTAGAAGCCACAACACGAACCCGATACGCACAACTTATTTACTTAAAGTATCATTTACGTAAATGATTTCATTTACTTCAGATATTTATATGTAAATAAAGCTATACCCTTAATTTGAATTCAATAAAAATTATCCTAGATTCAAAAATTTGAAAATAAAGTCAACTTTCTAATTCAAGAACAAAATCCACTTTTTAAGGATTTTGTCAAAATTTCAACTTTCAAATTATAAGGTATTTCTCAAATCTTTAAAATGTTATAAATTCTACTATAGCAACACATTATTTAAACCATAAGTCCGAGAAAAGAGTCATATTTTAGTCTTCAAAAATATTTTCATCTACAAGGTCAAGAAGTTAACTAATAGAAAAACACTTACATTCAACCTTTACAAAAAATTTCTAAACATATGTTGAGTAGCCCCATTTAAATTCATTAAAAATAGTCAAAATTTAAATTCTAGAAGAATTCAAATTCAAATTTCCAGTTCAAAGCCAAAATTCGATTCTTAGCCGTCTGGGCCAAATTTCAACTTCCAAATTGCAAGACTTTTTTCAAATCTTAAGGACTCATAATTTTTAATATGTCAAAACATTATTAAAATACAAAATACTGGTAATATTATTTCACACATTGACTTTTATATGATATTAGGTCACTACATGCTCAGTCGTAACTCCCAAGCATTGAGTGAAATTTATTAAGAGACTCCACAACTCTCGGATTTACAGTAGACGTACATACATATGTACCAGTCCACATATCACGTTCACATGCGTTGTCCACGTTAGTGTCAATATGTATGACTCAATTATAATCTATCACTTTATTTAGTTCCCGAGCCCACACTGTTAGATCCGGCACAAAGCTCAATGTGGTATTGAGCTTCTATCATGTATATAATTTACTTTATGAATGTAAGACTACTTTTTTGTTTTTTCATTGAATGGAAGGTTTTAATATCTAGATTGTATTTCCTATACTTAGCTAAGTGACTATGGTTTGTATTTTTATACTTGTTTATCAGCACACACACATTTTTTAACTTATACAATTCCTAACTTGCATATGTATGGTTATAAATATAATAAGGGGCTTTCATTTAGTTTGTTTTTAACTTATATGTGCATTAAAATAAATTTTATGCAAGGTATTCATGTTTTACCTTGCGTATCCAAGCGTATCTTGATTTTTTCCACTTTATCCAACCGATACGATACGATTCGATACAAAGATGTATCTTATATTTGACTTATCGATACAACACCTAATACCGATATTTTGAACCAAGACTATAGTCGTAAATATTTCCTGATAATCAATCCTAGAAGTCTGTGTGAATCCCTTAGCAACCAACCTTGCGTTGTATTTGTTAACAATACCATCTGCCTTGTATTTTACTATATCCACCCACTTGCACCCAATTAGCTTCCCAGCCCTTTAGTCCTTTACCTAGGCTGCCACCAGTTTCCCCCTTCCTTCTTATCACTATTACATCTATCCGAGTCCATCTCCCACACTGTCCAGCCTTCACAGCCTTCTCCCTGCACTGCCGCCTGCCCCTAACCCTTCCCCATCACTGTTTCCAATCCCTAGCACCCTTCCTAGTTACTGCCGCAACCCTACCCCTGGCCCCTTCGACTGTCGTAGCCATACCCCTGTCCCCTTTGATTGCTAAACCCCTTCTACAGCCCTAAACCTGCTGTCCCAGCCCTATTCCTAAGCCCTATTGCTGTTCCAGCAAATCTGGACTTGCACAATTGTTGTTGTCATCAACATTACATTCACATCATTACCACCCTCAGCCCTAATACCACTCCAGACCCTAAAATCAGCCATATTCCCTAAGCCTTAAATACACCGGTTTCAAATTTTTCATCAAATTCATCCTAGACCCTGGATCTTATCTTAACCCTTTGCGGAGATGTCTCTACACTTTCATCTATGAGACCATATTGATTTGATGTTATCTAAACATATTTTAAAAATACTTGTTTGAACAAATAGAGCACAGAACAAAATACAAAGTCTCGTAATAAGAGATATGCTGTAAAAATTGGAAATAAGCAAGTCATATATGCATATGTATTTGAACAGTAATAAAGTATATGGGCAATGCATATGTATCTAATGAAACAATTGAAAGGAAACTAATACATATGCATGACCTAAAAAAGGTTCACCTAAGACTAGTGTTCATTAGAAATAAGCATCCCCTTACATTTCTTCTATCATTCAAAAGTAATGATAAATAACCGCGTTCGAATTTTATTTTTATTGCCATTAGAAATGGCATGATGACCTCCACCATTCACAATGACCATAGGATATTGGTTTCAAAGTTCAGAGAAAGTATAGGATATGTAGATAGTTAGAGTATAGGGGTTTATACATCAGTTTATTCACAAATTTACTCTGGATCACCAACAAAGTTGTGAAATTCTGCAAGGCAATATAAGTGATCAAATAACACAATCACAAGGCAATATAACATATCTATTCTCAGAGTTCTAAAATCTGCAGTAAAGATTGAATTCTCCATGGAGACAAGTCGGGGCAATCTAGGCAAATCGCGGATTCAAACCCAGTTGAACCTGATTCAATTTGCCTTTCTTCTACCGTTTTTTTTTTATCCATCCTTTCTTCCACCCTTGAGAATGGAGGTACCATTACCAACTTCATTTTTTTTGACAATCACGATCCAAGTTGTAGCTGTTTCCAAGGAAAGAATAGTTTGATACAAAATTGAGGATATTTGTTTTTAGTTAACAAAAATTAAACATGATTAATTCATATAATAAGGAAAATTCACGTATTTAATTGGGAAAATCTTACAAGCTCTGTTAGTCAACAATTCCATCAAGTACATTGCTTATCATGCACTGGCCCATCACAAAGAAGGAAAAAAAAGGATATATGAAGAATAAAAAGGTCATATTCAATGGTAAAAACAAAATAAATGAAGGATAGCATTGGCTTGTTTGGGTATCAATCCACTTGTATCCCTGAGTCATATATGTCTTCAGCTTTCCAGTCTAGTGGAATGTCATTAATCGGCAGTCGGCACCACCCATGTCTCATCTCCATCGCGTAATAACATCCGTATAGATAACGGCCCACTCGGGGGCATTATAGTTGCCAATACTGCTCCATGGCTCTGGTCCACCAGCTTGCACACAAAATCTAGACGGGTGCTTGTATATCTCACTCACAGTCATCAAGAGAATAATGTCACCAAGATAAATCTATCCCTCACAAAGTAAGATCAGAACAGAGCATGCAGAGTTCAAAAATCCATACATTTTACTCTGCTTTTGGAGAAGATAGGGTGGTGTTGAGAGAGAAGTAACATACCTGAGAAACCAGTGGTGGCTCAAACTCATAAACTTTTCTCCGGCAAGATGCTGGTCACAAAAGGGGATTGAGCATGGAGGAAAGGAGAGGTCGGCATTGTATCAACAACAAAGGGATCGAAGGGAGAGTGAAATACGGCATATTTGGTTTTTGAAGTTAGGGTTAGTGTGTGTTATACTTGTACACATGTACTGTGTATTTTATATATTATACATAATATATGTTATTAATAACTCAAGTCGAGCTGATCTCAAGTCTAATTGAGCCGTAACTGAGCTGAGCTTCGAGTCGAGCTAAATCAAACACGGCTAGGCTCGAGCTTGGCTTGTTTAAAATTTTGAGCTCATGTAAACTTGGCTCAGCTCGATTGAGCTTGAACTTGGCTTGAATGAACCAAGCCGAGCCGCCGAGCCAACTTGGCTTGTGTGTAGTCCTAATCAATTTATAATTTTTAAATTTAAAGTATTAGTTATTAATACTGTTAGTTAACTTACAAGTTACAACAAGGCAACTAGATTTTTTGTAAATTAGTTATGGACTGAATTTATATTAAATGCTTATTTAATATTTTTATTTATTTTAGTTCAATTCTCAAACTAATTAAAAAAATATTATTTTTAAAAAAAAAGTTTTTTTGAGAGTTCAATTTGACATATACAACATACTAATTTTACAACTAATTAAAAGATTTTCTCCCAATAGATAGACTGGTCGAAAACATATAATATACTAGACTTTGAATGATTTGCCCTAATATTAATCTTAATAATTAGAACATTTATAAAAAGTTAGGGTTCTGCTACGAGCATACCAACATTTACTTCTAATACACCATTTAAAATTTCTGACTGCACACCAATATTGTTGATGTGGTTGTTGTTATGCCACTGTAAAAATATAGAGAGATAAACCCTCTTTAAGGTAAGAGTTCAACCTCAGGTACGACGTCAGTCCTTGGCGGCAATTAGCCAGCGCCAATTCGTCCTACTTAAGAACCTCCTAATCCGTCGCTCCCATCAAGGAATATTGGAATAGCCTTATGAATATTCTCAATCCGTTCAAATATCTATCTAATGTGTGGTCTGGGAGCATGAATCGTGCTTCAATACATGGATTTATCACTGGTTGCCATTGAAGATCCACCAACATGACAAGCCAATCATCCAATGATTCAATGCACTAGCTCCTGAGAAAGAATGAAAGACTGCAATTTTACGTGCGGTCCTCCAACAATTTTTAGGTATGAGATTAGATTTGGTTAAATGGGCATGGAAACGGTTGAGATCATATATATAAGTGGAAAGTGAAACCCTAGACGAAAGGGAGAAGAATAGAAGAGAGGCTGATTCTCTATTTCTATTATTTATATCACATTATCGCTCATAAAGTAAAATTGCAATACTACCCTTAATGATATGGTATGGTGTAGCTATACATATCATAATAACATATCTCAACACTCCCACTCAAGCTGAGCATAGATATCTATCATGTCCAACTTGTTAACAACAAATTTTAAATTTGCCTCGACAACACCTTTAGTTAGAATATCAACTTGCTGATTTTTTGTTGTGACAAACATTAGCCATAGGTTTTGAGAAATAGTCTGCTGAAGTGGATTTTAAGCAATACTGATAGGTGACTTGTTGTCACAAAACAATTTCATTGGAACATCTACCATAATTCCCAGATCTCGCAATAATATTTTCAACCATAACAATTCAGCTACACCATGGGCCATCAACGTATACTCGGCTTCTACACTTGACTTAGTTTAATTAGTATCATTGCAAGCTTCTAGCAGAGATATCCGTGATTTGCAATTAGTATGCCTTTCCCTGAAGTAGTCTTCAAATACTGCAAGATTCTCTCAAGTCTCAACAACTTCATAATGAGAAATATGAGGTTCATACATAAACCGACTCACCACATTAATTGCATACGCAATATCAGGTCTGGTGAGAGAGTGATAAAGAAGGTGATCTACTAGTCTTTGGAGTTGGTTTGGATGAGTAAGGTATTATGGTTTAGATTTAGGGTGTTAGTTATTAGGGTTTGAGAGGAGAAAGAGAATAAGAAGATTAGAGAGAGTTAATTGTCTCTCTCTTCCTCTTTATTATTTATACTCCACTAAGGGTATACTATTAATATATAAGATATACTATTAGTATACCAAGAATACATTGTATAAGACAAACAAAACACATAAAAGAGAAGTATTCTACATTCATTACATCTCTCTATCTTCCAATAATTGTCCATCACTGGTGCTCAGCTTGTGATTCGGCTCAATCGGAGTACGTGCAAGTCGAGGACCTACCTTCCCAGTATCCTTAAGTAAGTTTAAGATATACTCTCTCTATGATTTAAAGATGCCATTTTTTTGAGCGAGCCACCTCTATACCCAAAAAAAACTTGAGAATTCCTAGGTCTTTGATATCAAATTCTTGTGCCAAAAACTACCCAAAAACTACTTGAGACTTCCTAGGTCTTTGATATTGAATTCTTGTGCCAAAAACTTCTTCAAATTAGCTATCTTGGAGAATCATTTCCTATCACCACAATGTCATCCACATGGACAATTAAAACTGTAATTAATTGTCTACAGTGTCTCACAAGGAGAGTGTGATCAGCATGACTATGTGAGTGACCTATTCTCATCACACTTGACTGAACCTGTCAAATCAAGCCAGAGGGACTACTTCAGTCTGTAAGTCGACTTCATCAATCGACATATTTTTTCTTTATTGTTGGGAAGCTTGAACCCTGGTGGAGGAGACATACACACCTCCTCCCGTAAATCTCAATGAATGAAAACATTCTTCATATCCAACTAATGCAATGGCTAAGAACAATTTGCTGTCAAAGATAACAATATTCATATAGAGTTTATCTTTGCAACTGTAGCTAACTTTTCCTTGTAATCAATCCCATATGTTTGTGTGTATCCCTTAGCAACTAGTCTCGTATTATACCTTTCAATGGACCCATCACCTTTTTGTTTTATAGTGAAAAACCACTTGCAACCAATGGGTCCCTTTCCTTTAGGTAACTCAACCATTTCCCATGTGTCTTGATTAAAGTTCTTATTTCTTCCATTATAGCCTCCTGCCATTTAGGGTCAAAGCCCGCTTGCTGGAATCTGGAAGGTAAAGAGACAAAAGACACAGAGAATACAAAAGCAAAATAGGAAGGAGAAAAAGATGTATTGAAGACATAATTCAAAATAGGATGCTCAGTACACCAACGCTTCCCTTTCCGTAAGGCAATAGGAGCATTAACATCATTAATAGGAGCAAATGCTAATGAGGAGTTAGGATTACTTGCATCTTAATTGGAGCTTGGTTTTGAAAAATCCGAATTAGTAGGCGGACTTATCACAGTGCTCCCTTCTCCTTTTTGTGTCTAGTGTAAACTTGTAGTTCCTTTTCATGTTGGACTACATCAGTAACAATAGTAATATTAGTAGGAGCTAAATTTTGTCTCAGAATAATGCAATGGGAAGGAACATCAAGGACCAGTTGAGGAAGATGAACTAAAGAGGAATGCTGCATCTCTTCCAGCTCACTATGCTCTTCCTGGAGAGAGGTAGGAGGACGAGGAAAGTTGAATCCATACCAGTAAACCTTTTGTATGAGTGGCTGCACAACCTAAGGCCTATTGCGGAATCACTGTTTTGCATAGCGCAAAATCAAGCCAAAAAGTGGATATTGGTTTGCCAAATGTGTGTAAGAAAAATGGACATGGTTTGTTTTTGGAATAACGCTTTTGAGCACCCTCTGACTGTGTCCCTATTTAAATCACTATTCACTACTTAATTCCCCAAAGCTAACTTATAGCTTTGATAAGTCCACACGAAACCATCTTGCAATTTCCTCAACAACTTAAATCATGATCACAATTGAATTAGAGAAAGGTCAATGGAATTCCTCCAACTTACACCTTGGATGAGATTCTGCACCCACTGGTGCAACATAATAAGAAGATTAATTGCATCGTGTTTTCTGAAGAGTCTCAAGAGGTGTTGATGTAACATTAGCCAAACAATTTGTCTTGCTATATGCTGCCATCTGCTAGTGGTGAAGTTAACTGAGATTTCAGTGGTTTCATGTTGGGAACTCACATTGTGCTGCCGCCTGCTATTGGTGATGTTAAATGAAATTTCAGTGGTTGGTCGTTGGGGAACCTAGGGGTCATCAGGGATTGTAGTGACTCTCATAAACAAGGAATGCAACATTATTTATGCTTCTCTGGTCTGATAGGGAGGGAGATTCCAATTGAGGTCAGGCGACGGCCCCATTTCTGGGGCCTAAATTTGCCAAATATCTAAACTTCGCTAAAATCCTTATCAAGGGGGGCTCTTCTAACTCACGGAAATGGATTGTGTCAAAGTCTAGAGGGCTCTAGGGATTTGCTCACACATCAAAGAGATTCATGACTTATGCCCCCACCTTGGTTACCTTGTTCTAATGGGTACCAAGACCTGCAAAAGATGTTGCAGATTCCCCTACCGAGGGTGGGGTGGGTTGTTAGAGAGGAGCTTTATTGCTGGGCTGCATTACCTTTGTAATTGGAGTCTTGTATTTGGTGATTTCCCTTGTGGGCCTGCCTGCCTGATCTTTTTTTCCCCTCACTTTAGTGGCTTGCTTTTCTTTCTCTTGTATTTCTCCATTGTCCTTTTCAGTTTAAGTATCACATTAACCATTACGAGGAATTGATGTGTGGGCATTGTAGGATTGCCTCTTCTAGTTTTGGTTGGTACCATAGCCACCAGAGCATTATTCACTTCTAGAAGCTTTTTCACTATGGGGATTGTATAATCCCCTTTTCTAGTTTTGGTTGAAAGCATAGCTTCCAGAGCATTATTCATTAATTCACTAAGATAACATAAGTATGTAACATTGTGAACCATCAAATGATGTGCATCTTCCATGGCCATGGTTTAAAATTTCATTCTCTTACTATGTTTCGGTTCCTCAATAAAAGGAATCACATTGTGGGAGCTTTTGAAGCATTTCATAAACATTGTAATTTTTTTGAAAACTTACATGCAAAAACACTACAGAAACAAGTAAAATGCATTGATTTTTTAGGGAGTAATCTATATTTTCTTTATTTTATCAAAATTAGAATTTACAACATTCATGCATAATTGTTATATGAATTAAATAGAAATGGGAAAACGTGCATTTATTTTTTAGGAATGATTTATTCCTTCTGTTAATTGCGTATATACATGTTTTCTGTTCAATGATATTTCTGTTAGTTATTTTCCATTTTAATTCATTTTTAAAATTTAAAACAAATAATAAAATCAAATGATGGGTTAAAATTTAGTTCTTACCTTATATATATATATATATATATATTTTCTTTTTTCTTTTTTTACTTATTTAGAATTTTGTATGGAATTCCTTTTTGACTTGTAGATCAGACACCCAAATAATATGTAGTTAACTCATGGGTAAGGAAGATTTAAGGGAAAAGAATGAGAAAACTTATAGTTTACCAGTTGTCCCATTTTCCACTAAAATTTTGAATTTAACCTTCTAGATCTACTGTATATGTATGTATAATAGAATCGTAGATGTGATGCATTACCCTACATCTACTTGATTCTAGCCTAAATCTACCGAAGAGGGCAAAGAAAAGGAAAACATTAAATAGCATGAATAAAAATCAAAGTAATCTTTTGGGGATCCTTAAACTTTTCTTCTATTTTCCAATAAATCATGATGCTTTTTGATATTCAAATCTAAAAAGAATGCTTGTGTTTGGTACCTTAATCCTCTAAAATTGTTCTTCAATTGAGAGAGCGCTTTGAATTGGGGGTGGTGTTAATAAAGCTATTGGGGAGAAGTAAGCCATGGTTGACATATATGGAATGTAAGTAGCATAACTATCTAATTAAAATACTGGGCTTGTAAAAGATCGAGTCTTTAGGCCTGGACAACATGAAATGTACCAACACTGTCATGAAGCATTGCTTGGGACACTTTGATATGGACGTATCATATTCACATAAATGGTATTTGATATGACACCCCTTATATTTTATATGTCAACGCAATATAGAGAACAAAACTGAAATATAACTTGGCGTATCAAAGCATATCAACTGTGTTATAAGCTTTTGATGCATATCTTTTCATTCTGTGTCACTTCCTTTTATTTTCAGTGTATCATCACATATCAAGTGACACAAGGGGGTATCCACTATATTATTGAGTGATAAGAGATTGTTTCGATGATACATGTCTGTATCAAAAGGTCTTGACACATCCATTGTTGGTGATACTTAAAACCATGGTTTACTGAAATTTCTTAAATATGTTGCAATTTTCATATTGCAGTTACCTTTTGTATTGGAAATCTGGATTTTCAAAACGTGTCACCCTACAGTTTTACCAATGTGCGTCTACTTTTTAAACCATGGAATAAATCAATACAAAGTAACCAATTTGTGGATCTTATGCATTTTGAAACATGCTCTTCCTATTCCAATGATGCATTTCTGTTTCACTGCTTGCTTTAGATCTCTAATTGAATACATGCCTTCTGGTGGCAACTGCAATATGTTTTCTATACATTTCTTCTTCTTTTAGTAATTCATCTTTAAGGTAAATGCATTGATTTCCATCTCACCATTGATCTGTCTGATCAACCTATATATATATGTGTGTGTGTGTGTGGGTGGGTATATACCATACTATGCAGTGCCTTTTTCTCACTTGCCATTTTCCTGGTTATACTTTCTTGTTTATTCTAAGTTAGCCAAAAATGAAGATTCTTGTGCATCAAAAATTATATGCAGGTGCTCTAGATAAAGGGGGGGTTGGAGCACTGGAACTTGTTGCCATGGATATGAAAGCAAGGTCAGAAGGTTTAAAGTCTTCTTGTAGCATGATCTGTATTGAGAGTGAAAAATATCTAACTACTTTCTATTGTTGCATCTTCCAGGGGTATGTATGTATGTCGTACACTTAGCTACAAAGGGGTTGAGTTTGACGTTATTGAAGCGCCATTAGAAGCAGAAATGATGGTATAGGATGCCCTTCTTCTGTAGCTATTTGTGATGCAGAAGTTGAAGATAGATTTCAGTACCCTACTTTTAGTCAGTTGTTTTTATATATTATTAGCAGTTTGACATTAGAATTATGTTGAAGTCTCCAATTTTTTCTTTAGGTGAAATGTAAAATCTCCAAATTTTATTTGAATTTTTCCTAGAAAAGTAATAAAGAATTTTATTCTCAAAAGAGGGGAAGTACCCCATGGAGATGGGGAGACAATGACTATCTCAAACAAATAAAATATTGTGCAAGTAAGAAAGGTACAAAAAGAAGAAAAAAACAACAAAGTTAATCCTCCTCTCCCAATGTGACACCAATCAAGAGTAGAAATCTTCAAATCTGATTCCCTTGAATCTTTGATCCTCTCAACTTTTTTAATCATTCCTACCATCCCTGTTTTCAAATATTCTTGTATTAAGGGGTGAAGACCAGAAGAAAAAAAACTTTGGTCTTCTCAATTGTTTTATCGTTGCTACCATCCCTTTTTTTTTTGTAAAGATTCTTTTATTATGTTCCTTACAAAGACACAAACATACCGCAGCAGGACGTATTCTCCAAAAAGCTACCTTGTATACTTCCTTGTTGCATCTTCCATCCCTATCTCAGATCCAACAGTCACCTGGGAAAAAACCAGCAAAACCCAAAGAGGCCTTGAAAATGAGACAACACCTACCTTGTATACTTCTGGTGCATAAGAATGTGGTCGACCGATTCCCCATCTTCTTTACAGAAGACACAACAATTCCTTACTATCCAGGCTCGGTTAATTAAATTATCAACTGCCATTAGCTTGTTCAAAATAGCTGTCCACATTAAAGAATCTCGGGATACATGAGCCCCACTCATAACGAGCCATGAAGGAATTGGGAAATTAATGATTGACTGTTTTAGCTATATCGACAGAGGCCCCCACCTAAAGTTCTGACCCTTGCTTTAAGCTCTGCTCTGGGAGAATGGGCCCACCCAATGTGATCAACATCACATGATTCAGAGATGTGTAGAAGGACCTGATTGTGGATTTGCCCTAGGATCCTGAATCGAGATGCTTTTTCTTCATTTTCGGAATCAAAGCTTATCCAATTTGAGCCCCAAAATTGCAATGTTCTCCACTTCCCATCATTCACTTCTCTTCTGAATTCTATAGACTGCACTATCTTTCCGTAATATTTTCAAGATAACTAGCGACTGAGCGTTCTTTCCCTCCACTTAATTATAAAGCCATGGGTACATAAGCCTGAGAGGAGTTTTGCCACATCATAGATCCTCTTGGAATTTTACATCGTTTCCGGTTCCCTCCCTGATTCTAATGTTTTTGTCTTTTTGATGAAGTTGTTTTACATCTTCGTGATGCTTTTCCAAACGGAACAAACCTCCACACTATCGATAGAATCTACATTTTTCTTTCCCACCCATTCTCAAGGTTTAAAACTTCGGTCATTACAGAATTGGAAATTTTTTTCATGGAAATATATGGAGGTCTATTGAAACACTGTGAAAATTATGAGAATGTAGGAAACATTAAGGAAATGTTAGAATTCTAAGATGAAACTTTAAGAAATGATTATTGAAACGTAAATACACACTTAGAACTCATTATAATAAAAACAAAAAAAATAAAGTAGTAAATGTGATATTCTTATCCATTGACAATGTTGCCTCACATGTCTTACACTATAATGTCAAAAGTGCACATAAATGTGTTTTTATAAAGTAACACATCCCCAAAGGAAAAATATTATTATATAGCACCCATAAACTAGCAAGTCATGACTATAACCACATAGAGTTATGATTTAGCTCTAAATCATCATCCCTATCTCTTCTAAGATGCCGACGAAGCTCATGCTCTAGGTAGCGGCAACACTGTGCATAAGATTTATTCCTTAAGGTTTTAAACTTTGGTTTAAGTATAAACTTTGTTCACCCTATAAGTGAAAATTTTGGGGAAATTTATGAAAGTCTTGAAATATTGTATAAACTTTGGAAACCATGGTAATATTATGTAAATAAAAACATGCACTGATACTTTGGGAAATGATAAAAAGTATCAATACACACTCACAACTCAGTGTATAACAAGAAAACTATTTGAAATAAGAATATGAAATAAATAACATGTGACATAAGCTGTCGTGCATGTCTAAAGCTTTAAAAGTTGAAATTAATGGTGATCTTTGTCACAAAATAATACATCATAGAAAGGGTATAGTAGGGCATATCACATATATCGTAAGACTTTTAAGTTTTATCCGCATAAATTTACAACGTGGCTCATAATATTGTAATTTTTACTTTAAAATGCATAAAGTATACATGCATGCATTTATTTTAATATTCCCATTTTTTTTTTAAATTTTCATAAACTTTTTAATTTAAATTATAGTATAAGTATTTTGACATTTTCATGATGAAAATAGCTTAATAGTTGTAACTATCCCATTAGAATCCCTAGTTATTAATTGTTGACAATCATCCCATTACATTTTCTATTCTTTAACATTAACACGTTATTGTATTAAAAAAACTATTCACAACCGAATTTTCTATTTTATATGAAAACTCAAAATGGGCTTAAAATTGAAGAAAATGGGGAGACTCTAGAGTTTGACACTTAGGTGCTGAATTGTTATTATCTGATCAACATTTCTATACATGTCGAACAAATTATTGATTTATATAGCCCAGAAAGTCAAAATTTGGTATGAACGGAAAAACCGTTCTAAAACATTAGGAAACATGCAAGGAAATATTGTAATTTGATAGAACAAGTAGGTTTCGTGTCGGTACCCATGGACATGGAAGTGTTTCATTGGAGATATTAGGAAATGCGTCGATGTTTGAAACCATTCTCATTCTTGCTTTCAAACTTACCATATATATAGGCTCAACCTCCTCGAAAGCGTACCCCAAAGTGTGTCTTAGAGCCACATGGGGCCCGGGGGGTCTTCAGTCCCCCTGAAATTTTGAAAAATAAAAAATTTTCTTTCAGTAATAATAGGGGCTTAGTCTGGGAGAGGGGAGGAACCGAGGGATGGGCATCTCTAGCCCCCCCTAAAATTCTGAGAAAAAATGTATTCCTTGAAAACGGAAACAAACATACTTGATGGCCAATGAACTTGGCCCCCCAAAAAAATTTCTGGGGCTATGCCCCCTAACCCCCATTGTTAGTCCCCCCGCCACAAGAGAATCCTTGATCCGCTCCTGGTGGAAGGGGTTGTGGAGGTGGCGGCGGTGATTGTGGTTGAGGTTGTGGTGAGAGTCCTAGAGTTACTATTTATGAGAATAGATTCTCAAAAATGGCTGTTTTGCTCCCTAGATTCTGTTACAGAAGCACAATTTTTTGTCGGAATCGTTTTGTTCTGAAATGCATTTCTCTAGAAGTAGAAAGAGCACTCCTTGGACGTGATGCCTAATGGCTCCTTAGTAGCCACTGAAATTAAAATGGAATAAAGTGAAAGGAAATAACAAATAAGTTGGATGACTAGAAAGAGTGTTGCAAATTAAAGCGATCTTTTCTAGCATTGTAGTCAAGGCGTCCATGCGATAGTGGTTCCCTAGGCGAGGCGTGTTAAGGATTATAGTATTTAAGATACTAATATATTGTTAAAAAAAGATTTAGAATTATAAATATAGCATACATGAGACCAAAATGCCACTTAAAAAAAATATTGGAGAAGTGGGGAAAGAGCCAGATGCAGAGTCCCTACACAAAATTATTTAGTAAAAAATGTTATATTATCCATATATGTTTATGTGTGTATATATTAAAAGTATGTCAACGTTTCCAAGATCAACTATGTTCTAATTGATTTTATGATTAGAAAGGCTATACTTACATAGTCCTTCAAGTGTAGGACCTCCTTTTTGATTCACACGAACCTTCTTCAAGCTTTAAGGTTTGTCCTTTCAATGGAAGCTAATGGCCCTTCTAGTAGAGATGTCCTATTGTACTTCTTTTCCTTTTTTCCCGATCAACACTTTGATCAAGGTTGGAGTAGGATCACCAACATATCTTGGAGGAGATCACAAACCAAAATCCAAAGGGAGAGGGAGGAGGCCGTATGGTCACCAAAGGGGAGAGGGGGCCGTACGGTTACAAGGGGAGAGGGGGACGTCCACTTTTGAGATTAATATATTTCTCTTAGGGTTTCCACAATGGAAACCCTATATTTATAACATTGGATGCCTCCTACTCCTTTTGGGAGTAAACCCCTAATTAGTATCCTAATCAAATTAGAACACTAAAGTCAAACTCTAAGACTTTCTAAAAGTCTTAGTTTCCTTTTATCCAACTTCTAATCAAATTAGGAGTTACCAAATAAGGAGAGTGGGGCGCCCAACCCTAGGTTGGCCTCACTCCCTTTTGACTTTATCCAACATATTTGGATAAAAAATAATAGGAGAGAGAGAGTGGGACGCCCCACCCTAGGTGGGTCCCACTTTTCTTCATCCTATTTTTTCGTCTTTTCTCATACCGTATGAGGAAAAAATACGCTATACCATATAGCAAACATCATTTATGAAGAAAATTAATTAATTTAATTGTCAATTAAATTAAATACCTTTAGAAGATTCTAGTGTGCGGGATCTCCTATTTTTTGGTTGTGGGACCCCGTTATTACATTTATGTATATGACCGAAACTAGGAAACACTTTCCAACAATGAGTCCATTAGGTATTTTAGAATTTCAACTAAAATCCTGGACTTCCACTAATTTCGATAATGTCTATTAACACATCATAATTAATCCTCTAGAAATTAGAGAATTACATGTAAGCAATTCCAATTACATTTATTTACAATTCAGTCCTTCCACCAAACTGTATTGTATATAAATTGCAGGACAATATCTTATATTGTCAAGTCCCTAGCTTATATATATTGAGAATACATTCACTTAATACTTTATGTCAAACTGAACTTTCAAATACAATTTGAAATTCATTAAAAAGAATAATAAGAAATATTTTTCTATACTTATAATATAATCATTCTGATAAAACCATTACATTGATAAAAACTAGCTGGATTTTCAAGTCTGGTTTTACTAGTATCAACTCAATACTTTACTCCTTTATGAGTGTTGGAATCCTTATTGAGTGTGCACACACTTTTTTAAGTATTGTGTACATAACATAACCCAACGAGCCCGTGTTTAGTCCGTTATTAGACATTTCCGATTGGCTACATCAAAGCTACATATGCAAATACTTGAGAAAATGTCGACCCCTCAGGTTAAGGAAAATCTGTCGAATGGATCATCATAATATAACTTCACAATATATTTCCTAGGGTATCCACTATTCGATCCGGTTCAGTATAAGTACATATTACTTATACCCACATCTTAGTTAAGAGACTCTTCTCTTTCTGATTGAGACTCATCATATCATCTTATGAAACTAACCTTGTGTAAGTCAGTAAGGGATACATTGTCTAGATGTATCCCCTTTGGCTTAGAACAATTATAGGTCTACAAGGAACTGGAAAACCATATCTCCTTAGCATTTGGTTTTCAACCAATCGGATGGTTTTCCTATAGTGTTCTCATCTTATTAGATATACTTTAGAATGTTTTACCGAATAAAGAAGACCATGTGTGAAATAGATATGTTGTATTATCATTTGAGATCAATACAAGACTTGAATGGCTTTAGTGGGCATATATGTCTAACATATATATATATATATTATTGTTTTAAGTTATTGTATATAACATCCAACTTTATGTGGATGTGGGAATCTTTGTCACTAGCACTTGGGTGCCACAGAGATGAGGCTTAGACACCACATAGGAAACCTCATATTAACAAATGCCCGCCTAGACCTTGGTTAGGTGGTGGGGGTCCTCTCCAGGTAAGTGGTGGATTAGGTGACATTTTGACTACAGTTTCCTACTTTTGATAGGTTAGTCTTTCTTCCATGGGGTTAGTCTTCTGATCTTTGTACCCTTGGGTCCCACAGAGGTTGAGTAATAGCTAGAACCAGGTGGTAGGCCAAGGTACACTAAAGGAAAATACTTAACTTCAGTGTAGTCAAGGCGTCTAGGCGATTAGGCCTGGCTAGGCGAGGCGCTGCCTAGGCGATATAAATAATTAAATTATATTCATATATATTAAATATATTTATATGTAATATTAATATATACACATTATATAAATAATAGATACATAATTAGTTTGAAGTTTTCTAACTTTTAAGATGATTTTGAATGTTGACTTTGGATGTTGCTTTTAAAGTTTAAATGCACCACCTATATCTAAGATAGCGTTTTTAGACTTTAAAAGAGGGTTTTAAAATAGGGTTTAAGAAAAAAAAAATGATGGTTTTAAAATAGGGTTTAAAATGAGAAATGCTTAATTTAACGCTGCCGCATTCCACTGTAGAGGAATGTGTGGTCCTCATTGGTCCATGTCCCCTTTTTTAACACCCATCAGTTACGGTTAAAATTCATTCACCCCTAGGGTTATGCAATCTAACCTTAGTTTTTGAAAACAAAATATATTAGCCTTAATTTTCTTAAGCTTAACCATAGTTAAAGGAGTATTAAGAGGGACACGTGGACACAATATTTGACTACATAGTCAAATGCGTGGTGGGTTAATCACTACCCCATTTAAAATATGGTTTAAAAGAGGTTTTTAAATGAATTTTGAAAATAGGATTTTAAAGGAAGGTTGAAAAGAGGGGTTTAATATAGGTTTTTAGAAAAAAAAATTGTATGGACCGCCTAGCGCTTAGATGCCTAGGCAATCGCCTATGCGACAAATAGTGAATTTCGCCCGCCTAGAGTGGTGCCTAGGTGGTTCAAGCCCAAAAAGCCTAGGCTACGCCTTGACTACACTGCTTAACTTTTTAACTTAAACTTTCTGTTCAATTGCCAACCTCTCCCACTCTATAAATCTCACTCTTTCCGAAATTATGCAAAGCATTGAAACAACTTTAAAGCATATGGGAATGTATCTCGAGTATCTCATCAGAAGATGATACGCGTTCCAGAGAACATTGGGGTCATCCTCAGGGTATCACTGGATCATTATGACCAATGAAGAAACCTCATGTCACACTGCCCTCCTTCGCATTCCTTAAAAGTTTGCTCAGAGCCTCAATGACCATGATGAGAAACAGGGATAATGGATCCCCTTGTCTAAGACCTGTGGAGCTTATGAAAAATCCTGCTAGTGTGCCATTGACAAGCACCAAAAAAGAATCTGTTGAATAGCATAAATTGCATCCATTCCCTCCATTAAATTCTGGAACCCATTCTTCAAAGTAAGTTATCTACTAAATTCCAGTTAACATGATGAAACACATTCTCCATGTCTACTTTATAAAGTATTCTTGGGTTTCTTCGTGAAATCTCAATGACATTCATTGGCCAGAAGAACCTTGTCTAAGATTTGTCTGCCCTTCTTGGCGCCTTGGCTAGTGGAGATTATCAAATTCATATCTTTAGCCTAGAAGTAGGACCTTTTAAATGATATTGTAAAACCTTCCCACCTAACTAATAGAGCAGAAGTCTTATTAAGACTTAAGCGCCCCCTCTTGTCGAAATCAGTGCTACAAATGTATTATTTGAGTATTTGTCGAAGCTTGCCTTATTAAACTTTACCATTACTTTTTGAAGTCCATTCCAATCACATTCTAGCATTTCTATAGTAGATTATAGAAAACCACCAGGGCCTAGGGCTTTGTCTCGTGAAAACTTGCTAGTTGCTTTAGACATCTCCTCTTTAATGATTGGACTTTCTAGCCAATTTCTTTTATCTAGGAGGTGACACTCAAAGTCTAGCACATCTAACTTTGTTCTTTAGGAATAAGGCTTAAC
The DNA here is from genome assembly GCA_015143295.1 of Tetracentron sinense. Taxonomy (NCBI): domain Eukaryota; kingdom Viridiplantae; phylum Streptophyta; class Magnoliopsida; order Trochodendrales; family Trochodendraceae; genus Tetracentron; species Tetracentron sinense. The sequence goes on along the minus strand of CM026553.1, from coordinate 1,070,026 downwards.
ATAGTTTTCATATTACCCACCATTGTCCTTGATTTTCTCCACCTCGGTTAGAGTTTCATCTACTTTCAATTTTGTGTTAAGGTTATTCGTTCTACGAGCATTTGTTATGTGCATGGATGCGTATCGATACATGTTGGTATTCTTCATAGCCTAAACAAAACTTAAATGACATACCAAAATTCCTATGTTTTGGTGTGTATCATATATGTTACTATACATCTTGTAACGTATTGACCTGACAGGTCAAAAGATTCTTTAAAGCTTCCAAGTCCTATTTTATTTTCTCTTTGGTCTTTTGCTCCTCGCTTTGGTTTTCAACTGAAAAAATGGTCAGTCCGTTCATTTCAAAACATTGAAATACATCTTTGATCTCCGTGGAGATCGAATTGAATGTGGATATTAGGATTCTGTAGGTATATTCAATATTATCTATTTTTCACTTTAGTGTTCAAATGTTCTGAAATGATTTGAAAAAGGATTATATAGATTATAAAATCATGTATCTGTGGCTAAATCTATAGATCGATGACCTTCAACACAAAGATTTTATTTATATTACTTAAAAAAACAAAACAAAAAGAAATGAAAAACTCGAAAATACAGAAGAATTTAAACTTAATAGCCTTTATACTACTATGGGTATTATATATATGTGAGTGTTTTGAGGGCGATCTATCAGATCCCCATACTAACCCTAGTTTTTGGAAAACTAATTATTTATTTTATTATATTTAAAAATAAAAATAATTTTTTATTCAGTAGTGCAATCATGTCTTCGTACTAGTTTACCACAGGTATATGAGTCGGGCTTAGTATTACAACCAAGTTTCGAATACATACCACGTACAACTTAAAGGAATAAGGCTAGTACTAGCAATCTTGAGCTCGCATGTAATTCAATATGGTACGATGTACCAATTATAGCTTCTTATTATATTTCATAAAAACTAAATGTATTATTGAACTTCTAGCTGTTTGCAGGTGTATCTTCCATATTCTGAATGCCTCTATTTGTGTAAACTTGTGTTACTAACGTACTTTTCTTAATCCTTGTGTATTGCCTATGATTAATTATTTTATCAATAAATTATTCTTTTATATTTCAAAAATTATATTTTATATGTATGTTTATACAATTTAGGCTCAGCGTATTTGCGCTTTGAGGAAGTGATGCATTGTGGTGACTTATATAAATAGTTAAGATGATAGCTTTTGGACTCTTATCATTTTTTAAACTTATCTTTGCATTAAAATTAGTATTTATTCTTTAGTTTTTTACGGTGTTTTCGTGCGTATTGTATGTGTCCACCATACTTTCAGATTTTTACTTACTAATACACCTCAATACCTAGATTTTGAACCATGGATATGCAGTGGAAAAACTTAATGTTTTTATCCCCCACATGCAGTCATCCTATCTTGAATTTTGGTCAACAATTGATCTCCACATAACACAACTCTTGATGCTTTTCTTTTGCTGCCACTTCCTTGATTGTTTTCCTCAGAAATAGGGCCTTTTTTATGGATGAATGTGAAATCTGTATTTATGTAAGTGCTGAATTTACAAGTGAAAGGGGTGACAAGCCCTCTCCCCCTCCCTCCCCCGCTGAGAGGGGAAAAGTTAAAAAAGAGCTACGTGACAGAAAGTATAATATGGCTCCAATTGTTTCAAAAATTGAAACTTTTACAATCAGAGAACTTTTAAAGAATCGAGGCCCAATTGGATGTAAACCATCCTAGGTTGCTACATGTCTTTGTGAGAGACTGATTATCCCCTTCAAGTTCTTTTGTTCCGGACTCCTCAAAAGATTGTCAATGGAATTGTCTTCCAAAGAATTTTCCTCTGCTCTCTGATGGACCTTTGGGCCACTCAAGCAAGAGATCCCTCACATGCTCTTGAAATGACCATGTCATCCCCAAAAGAGAGAGGCACCACACTGCCTATGTATATGAACAATGAATCAAAAAGGTGGTTTCCATCCCCTTCCTCATTTTTGCGCATTAATCATCTGTCTAGAATTTGCTATGCCGCAATTTCGAACTTCGAAGGTGATCCACTATGAGGATATTTTCTAGAGCTGCTGTTCATGTTATAGTTTTTAAATCTGCCGCCTTTTTTCTAGCAGAACCTGATAGGAGGATTTTTACCAGGAACTCCCCTTTGGGGTATTCTATTTATGTTCTAAGGTCATCTCTTCTGTGTTAATTTTGGATTCCTACTACCACTTTAGAAGCTGAAGACATTCCTCTATGTCTACATCTCTGAGCCGAGGTTTATTCTGATGACCGGACATTTATCTTCTCATCCCTTACTTGAAGCGATCGCTTTAGAGCCTCTTCTCGCGATGGTAGCCTATATATCCTCGGACATGCATTGCGAAATTTATTAACCCCACATCAATCATCTTTCCAAAAATGAACTCTTCCCTTAATCACATGACGAAACCTGTATGCCTCTTGATACTTCCTTGTCTAACAAAATACCTTTCCAAAATCCCACCTGCATATGTACAACTGGTTTTCCAAGAATCTCAATTCCTGCTTGAGACCCTGAATTTGGACCCAACTACCCTTCTCCATAGGGCTTTAAATTCCCTGCCGAATCTCGGCAATTATTTACCCACTAAATCCCAATTCATGCATCTTAACTATCTAAAACCCATCTCCCCACATCACTTCGGGTAGCACACCTAATTCCATCTAACTAGATTGAACCTCTTGTTATCTCCTCTTCCACTCCAAGGAAATTTCTTTGCAACTTTTTGAGGCATTTGGAAACTGAAGCAGACATCTTGAAAAGGAATATGCAATTAAGGAAGGTACGTGAGGGTACTCTTGATGAGCGTGATCCCGCCTCCAAGAGATAGGTAACTTATCTTCCAACTTGCTAACCTTTTTTTTTTCTTTCCCCATTCTCTCAACCATCAGGTTCCAAATGCTCCTAAAATGATTTGGATCCCATTGGAAGACCAGTGTATGATTTTGGAGTTCCATCCTAGGTTTCTAGCACAATCAATGAACAATCCATTCTCATTCCGTCTTCCTATACCAATCAAAGTGCTTTTCCTTGACTCAAAGTTTGAACACCACCTCAAAGCATTTGAGGACCAACCTTCTTTTAGAAGCCTGCTCCCTGGATGTGTCCAGAAACATCAAGATATTGTGATGTACTGGAAATGAGATATAGCTGGACCCGTGCTCCCCGGCCTTGAACTTCTGGGTTAGGCCGACTTCTTCCGCCCTTATTCCCTTTCTTGCTAAGATCCTAAGCCACCAAAATGAGCAGGAGAAGGGAAAGAGGACATTCTTGATAAGGCTTGGATTATGATAAAGTTATATGCTATCTGCCACTTATTGAGGGTAGTATTGCAGTTTCACTAGTTATTACATACTATGCCATTCAAGCTCTTTACAAAACATTTTTTTTCTCTCATTATTCTTTATTTTTGTTCTTCTTCTCTTTCTTTTATCTCCACTTATTTACACTTAATGGCTGTAAATTTATTGTGTTAAATTCCATCCTTCTCAGGACATGTATAAAAAGGCAGCAGAGTTTTGGGCTGAACTGCGGGTGGAATTACTGTCAGCAAGTGCATTTCTTACTGACGAGAAGCCCAGTTCTAGTCAATTGTGGCGATTATACTGGGCAAGCCATCAGGTATAGTGTTGGCTGAGTTCATTAGTGGTTTACATTTTTGATCTTTGTTTCTAAATTCACTTTCATCATTTATCTTTATTATTCTTTTGTTGTTTCATTGTGTGCTATTGTAGCGTTTCTTTAGACACATGTGTATGTCAGCTAAGGTGCCTGCTGCTGTAAAGCTGGCTAAGCAAGCATTGATGGAAAATAAGTGTGTGGTCATTGGCCTTCAGAGTACTGGAGAGGCACGAACTGAGGAAGCTGTGACAAAATATGTGTGTCTCTCTTGTTTCATGTTTTCTGTGGTGTATGCATTTCCATCTGTTTCCATATTATTTTTATTTTTTGGTTTCCATAAATCGATTGCCTTTTCAACTGGTCTTGTGATAGGGCCTTGAACTTGATGATTTTGTTTCGGGACCTCGGGAACTGTTGCTAAAATTTGTTGAAGAAAATTATCCTTTGCCTCTAAAGCCTGATTCATTACCAGGTATGTACATGTTTATATACTGGGTTACTTGTACCTTTTTCCAGTTTTCCTTTGCTCGGTATGAGTAGAGCTGTCTTTCTATCTGGTTACAGGAGAGGAAAGTGTTAAGGAGCTTCAACGAAAGAGGCACTCAGCAACTCCTGGTGTTTCATTTAAAGGGAGAGTAAGAAAAGTTGCAAAATGGAAAGTTCCAAGTGATGGTGAAAGTGATGAAGAATCTGAAAGTGAGTTTCTTTAAACTGGAAGGTGAATTGTGATAGTACTAGTGCTTTTCTCCAAACATTTCAGTTATTTTTTGTTTTGTTTTTTTGTTGTTGTTTTTCTTTCATGGCTTTGTACAGTACAAATCTTTCCTTTCTGTATCATTTTCTCCTGGACTCTTTTTACAACATTATATGTTCATCTTAGTTTTACATCACCGTACTAACCTTTTCAATAAGTACATGTGGTTCTTTATTTGGACTTTATTGTTCATATGCTTCTTCAATTTATTGAATTTTTCCTTTGAATCCTCTTAGGATACATCACTTTCTGACCTGCTTAATGCATGGACCTACTGCTTTATTTGAATTCACTGTCTTTATTGTTTGTATTTACTTCTATGTTGCTATATGTTGAATAAGACTTTATGGGCTTTATTCCTATCAGCCTTGTCTTTATGTTCTCTCTTATATACTGTATTGTGCGTCTACTATTAGTAGCTCTTATATGCTAATAGTAGACCATTAGTGGAATATAAATAATAAAGTGTGTGAGAGAGTTAATTAATGTGTCTCACTATTTTTCCCTAAACCTAATCTCCTTCTCCTTTTTCTTTTTCCTCTCACTCAAATCCTAACTTCTAACCCTAATAACCTCACAAACTAAACCAACTTGGTATCAGGGCCAAAGAGAAGACTCGGGGAGTATAACTCAGCTGGAAGAACTCAGAGGAGTGTTGACGTTAGCTGTATGGACTGTCAAAATGCATCAGATTTTTTTTTTGATTCATTGTGATAGATCATGATTTTATGAGAATTATGGTTATTTTTTAAGAATTTTTTGAGATCCGGAGATGTACTTTTTCTGAATTTTCGTCACAAATTAGAAAAAAAATTAGATCTGGTCTTTTGGATTGTGTGATTGATATAGGAGTTTTTTGGGAACTCACACCTATTGTGTTTGATCCATATAATAAATATTGACGGATTGAAACAAGGTTCGTGAAGATCGGAGAAGTATTGAATGCCCGATGAAGGTTTTTCATCCTCATAATTGCCTCTTTTTTTTTTACTGTTGGGCCCTTTTTTGTTACTTGAAAGTTGGTATATGGCTGGTGGGGGCTATTCCATAGATTACAATTATCCCGAACATTGTTAGGTTGTTGTTGGGTTACTGTTTTTTGGTGTTGTTGACTATTCTATTTATTGTGGAGGTACTTTTGAGTGTTTTTTGGGTTGTGGAACCTTACCTTGTTGATTGGTATAAAACAACCTTGTGACTTTCATAATGGATGAATTTGAGGTTAGCCAGTCCTCTAGTGTCCCTGTACAGGGTGAAGGGAGCATTAGGGTTAGTGCTAGTGATGCACCAAATCTCCATATTACTGTAGTGAAGTTAAATGAGACAAATTTTCTTGCTTAGTCTCAATCTGCGATATTGTTTGTTAAAGGCAAGAGAAGATGAGATACTTTAAAGGTACTATCTCCACTCCCAAGATCGAGCCTATGCCAAGTGGGAGGCTGAGAATGCAGTTGTAATGTCATGACTTCTCCACTCTATGCAGTCATACATCAGTAGTGTCTACCTGTTCCTTCCTTCCGTAAAAGCTATATGGGATGCTGTGACACAGATATATTCTGAGATAGGGGATACAACCCATGTTTATGAGTTGTGTTAGAGTATCTCACAATTCAAGTAGGGGGATATGTCTATTCCCACCTACTGTTCTCTTCGCCGTCTCTAGAAGTGCTAGATCACTATCAGACCTTCCAGGTTAAGTGTCCTGAGGATGCGACTACTTATACGAAATTGGTTGAACAGAATTAGGTGTTTGAGCTACTTACAGGGCTGAATATGGACTATGAACAAGTCAGGGTTCAAATACTTGACAAAGACCCGGTCCCACCCCCTAATGAGGTCTATGCATACTTATACTGTGAGGAGCATCGTCGGAGTGTTATGCTCTCTCTCATTATTGATAGATCTGTACTAGCCTCCTCATTCCAATGGGAAGGCAGAAATGGTGGTCATGGCAGAGGTGGTCGTTTTGGATCTACTGGACGATCTACTGATGATCGGGACAAACTTAAATGTAACCACTGTGGGCGCACACGTCATAGAAAAGACACCTGTTGGGATCTATATTATCGTCCACCCCCACGGGGTCTTGGTAGTGGACGAGGAGACATGGACAGAATACCTGGAGGGGGTTCAAGTGCAAACTTTGTTACATCCACGGCCGTAGCATCTACTACTGTATCTCCATCTGATAGCCCTCACCTGTCTCAAGATGAGATCGATGCCTTCCGCCATTTTATGTCCCAGTTGGAGACACCGAGTATCACTAGTGCCGCCTCAGTCCCTTACTCAAGTACCTCAGCCTCGGCTCTCAGTGCATCTGTTTCCGATCATAGTCGCTTCTGGATCATTGATTCAGGAGCATCTGATCATATGACTGGTATGTCTTCCTTTTTCATCTTCATTGATTCTATTAGACACAAAGTTAAAGTTACGGATGGTACTTTATCATTCATTGCGGGTAAAGGAAGTATTGATGTTACACCCTCTATGTCCCTTACCTTTGTTCTTCATGTTCCTAAGTTTATCTTGAATCTTTCTTTTATCCGTTAGCCATATTACCAAATCATTGAACTGTAGCGTCACTTTCCTTCCTTCTCATTGTGTGTTTCTAGACTTGGAAACAAAGGTGACGATTAGTACAGCCATGAGGAGCGAGGACTGTATCTGCTCGATCCTTTGCCTCGCATATCAGTCCAACAGATACCCCATGATTTTCGAAGTATTAGTAGTACGGAGGACTTATACCGGTGGCACAGACGTCTCGGCCACCCCTCCATTTCCTTTCTTAGGCATTTGTTTCCGCATTTATTTGTTCTTGGTGTGCTTTCTTCTTTTCATTGTGAAACTTACAAATTTGCTAAACATTGTCGAACTTCATATCCCTATAGTGGTAATAAATGCAATTCATTATTTTCTCTCGTGCATTCTGATGTGTGGGGATCATCCCCTGTTACTTTATCCTGTGGTTTGAAGTATTTTGTTACTTTTGTAGATGATTTTTCTCGTACTACATGAGTGTATATGTTGAAATCTAAAGGTGAAGTTGACACTGTTTTTTCTTTTTTTTCATACATTGATTGCCACTCTGTTTAACACCTCAATTAAAGTCCTTCGTTCAGATAATTGGGGGGGGGGGGGGATATATGACTGCTAGTTTGGCTACAATTTTTGATTCTCATGCTATCATTCATCAGACTTCTTGTGTTGACACACCTCAAACAAAATGGTGTGGCTGAGCGAAAAAACAGACATCTGTTTGAAGTCACTCACTCGCTTATACTTGCTATGAATGTGCATAATATTTTTTGCTCCGACATCGTTTGATTGCTGCTTTCTTAATCAATTGGATGCTTTTCCGGATTTTGTAGTTCCAATCTCCTGTTTCCTTGTTATCCCCTTCTACTCCTTTGTTTTCAGTGGCCCCACGGATTTTTGGATGTATTTGCTTTGTGCATATTGCCCATTCTGCTCGCACAAAGCTTGATCTTAAGGCTCTTCGATGTATCTTTATTGGGTAAGTTCCTTACCAGAAGGGGTATAAATGCTATCATCCTCCTTCTCGTCGGTCCTTCGTATCTATGAATGTCACATTTTTTGAGTCTACTCCGTATTTTTTTGCCAATGAGACATCTCTTCAGGAGGAGAGCATCAATGAAGAGATATCTTCTTCTCTTCCTCTTCCTATTTTGTCCTCTAACAGTGATTGTAGACAGGGGGTATGAACCTGTGGTCAAAGAATTGCAGATATACAAGAAAATGCATAAAGAACCTCATGAGCCCCACCAAGAGACCTCTTTTGATTCAGGTAACATTGTTGTTCATTCTAGTCTTGACATTATTGAATCTGTAATTCCTATTGCCCTTAGGAAATACACTAGAACATGTACTCATCATCCTATCTCTAATGTAGTATCTTACCATGTATCTTTTTTCGTATCGCTTGTTTGCCTTCACTTTTTATTCTATGTTTGCCCCTCGTAGTTTAGGAAATGAATTGTCTCAACTAGAATGGAAACATGCTATAGAAGAAGAGACGTGTGCACTCAAAAAAAATAGTATTTGTGATATGGTTAACCTACCAAGAGCGAAGAGGCTGGTTGGATGTAGGTGAGTGTTTACAGTCTTGGATGGCTCAGTTGAGAGATACAAAGCTCGCTTGGTTGCAAAGGGGTATACTCAGACGTACAAGATAGACTATTAGAAGTCAGTGAGAGTCCTCATTTCTCTTGCAGTCAATAAGGATTGATCCTTGTTTCAGCTTGATGTGAAGAATGCATTTCTTCACGATGATTTAGAAGAAGAGGTGTATATGGTACCTCCTCATAGATTCAAATTCCCCTAAGATGAAAGGAAGGTGTGTAAGCTAAAGAAGGCTCTGTATGGACTGAAGCAGTTCCCCGGTGCATGGTTTGACCATTTTCGCAATGCTATGGTAAATAATGGTTACAGACAAAGTCAAGCAAACCAAACATTGTTTCTCAAGTGATCGTGCCAGAAAGTGACTGTCTTGATTGTTTATGTGGATGACATTGTTGTAACAGGTGATTGATTTGGATGACATAGAATCTCTGAAGGGTAAGTTAGCAAAGCATTTGAGATCAAAGATCTGGGTCTTCTAAACTATTTCCTTGCAATTGAAGTTGCAAGATCTAAGAAGGTCTTATTTCTCTCTATGCAAGTATGTACTTGACCTACTGGAGGAGACAAACATGATGAGTTGTAAGCCATGTGATACAATTATAGACCCTAATCATAAACTCAGTGAAGCTAGTGAGGAACATCTGCCAGATGCTGGAAGGTACCAAAGACTTATTGGCAAGCTTATTTATTTGTCCCTTACCAGGCCAGACATTGCTTATGCTGTTAGTGTAGTCAGTCAATTCATGCATTCATCAACTACTGGGAACCTAGAGGAAGTGAATCGAATCCTCCACTACTAAAAGTCATCTCCAGGGAAGGGTTTGTTGTATACCTGTAATGAGAATTTAAGGGTTGAAGCTTACACTGACGCATATTGGGCTGACTCAATTTCTGATAGATGCTCTACTTCCGAGTATTGCACCATGATTGGTGGTAACCTTGTCACATGGCAAAGTAAGAAGTAGAATGCAGTTGCTAGATCCAATGCATATGTAGAGTTTAGAGCCATGGCACACAGTGTGTGTAAACTACTTTGACTCCGATTACTGCGAAGTGAGATTGAGCTTCCTACTGAAGGCCTAATGAGCTTATATTGTGATAATAAAGCCGCTATTAGTATTGCTCATGATCCAGTGCAGAATGACAGAACCAAGCATATTGATGTAGATCGCCATTTCATTAAGGAGAAGTTGAAGGCATGGTATATTTGCACCCTGTTTGTGAAATCGGAAGATCAATTGTTGATGTGTTGACCAAGGGTCTTGGTGGTACTTAGTTCCAAAATATTGTTGGGACGTTAGGCATGAGTGATATCTACGCACCAACTTGAGGGGGAGTGTTGAATAAGGCTTTCTGAGTTTTATTCCTATGGACCTTGTCTTTATGTTATCTCTTATATACTGTATTGTGGGTCTATTATTAGTAGCTCTTATTTACTAATAATAAACCATTAGTGGAATATAAATAATAAAGTGTGTGAGAGAGATCATTAATCTCTTTCACTATTTTTCCCTAAACGTAATCTCCTTCTTCTTTTTCCTCTCTCACTCAAACCCTAACTTCTAACCCTAATAACCTTACAAACTAAACCAACTTTATACTGCCTTAAATATAATACATTTCTCTCAAATCTTAGTAGATAGACATGCTGAGACACAAAGTGCTAGAGTAGTTATTTGCATATTTCTTATTGTATTTATTTGATCTATGCAGCCGAGTCTGAACATGATACTACCGAGTCTGATGATGAGTTTCAGATCTGTGAAATTTGCAGTACTGAAGAGGTAACTCATTTTGGCACATTTAAATGATTGAATGCATACATAATGTTACTGAATTATATGCATGGATTTGATTTAGGAAAGGAAGAAATTGCTTCGATGTTCCTGTTGTGGCCAACTGGTCCATCCCGCTTGTTTAGTGCCACCTTTGCTGGACTTAGTGTCTGAAGACTGGTCATGCTATTCTTGCAAGGAAAAGACTGACGAGTATCTCCAAGCAAGACATGCCTATGTTGCGGAACTTTTGAAGAGGTATTTAAGTATTTTATTATTATTATTATTAGTATTATTATTTTTTCCCTAGTTAAGAGGTCAGTTTTATTTACCTATTAATGGTTGAAAACAGGATTCAATGTTTTATATATATGATATTAGGTATGAAGGAGCTATGGAGCGTAAGTCAAAAATTTTGGAGATAATTCGTTCTCTTGGTCTTCCTAACAATCCTTTGGATGATATTATTGATCAGGTAGCGGTCACATGAACTGAACTTTTTTTACCTTTTAAGTTCCTGACTAAACTAAAGCATCTGCAATTCTATAGGCTGTGTAACTCAAATATTCTGTCGTTTCTTATGCTCTTTTAATCGATGAACATCACATTCTTGCAAAAGAGCTTCTTTACTTGACTTCCATCTAATTTTGAGATGAAAATTTTAAAACCTTTCGGCTTGATACTGTATTTGCTGAGATCTGTTGTCTAGAAATGTGTTGGCTGTAAAAAGCAATCCATTCGAATCGGAATGGTTTTTATTTATGTTGTTAAAATTGTATACAGGCGTCTTGCCTTCCAAGCAGTGTCGTTAAGGCGTCTAGGCAAGGTGTTGCCTTAGCGATGCCCAGGTGAACAAAATAATTAACCTCCTAGGGTTGGCAATAATCTAGGAAAATTAATATTTAATGGCCCATCTCATTTCATGTTTATCTCAGCAACAAGCTTATTTTCATGTCACAATGGTGGCTCTTTTATGTAAGTCTTTTTCTGCTGAATTATTAGTTGACTTTTTGTGCTTGGGCGTCGCCTAGGCAGCTCCTCGCCTAGTCAAACCTAATTGCCTAGATGCCTTGACTACCCTGGATCCACCAAAGACTTTAGATTCAAACTGCTATACTTCATAGGCCAACCCATTTGCTTCCATGCCACCAAATGGTTTCGTACCTTTTTCCTAAGTAACAAATAATTCACTTTTAATTTGCATTTTTAGATTTTTTCTAGAAAGTTGCGATATTTTCAAATTGTCATGAATAATTTGTGATTTAATCGTTTGACAAAAAAGTCAATTTATTCACGACTTTTTGAAAAAGCGCAGATTTTGTTACTCTGATTATTGGTCTTGCTGCCGTTTGGTAAAATATTTATAATCTGAAAGTGCTGGCAATGTTAAGTGCAATGATAAGGGAAGCTCCTTCAGCATGGTAGCATTTCTAAACAAGGTTTTAAATTTCGGTTTCACAAGAAATTTTGCACATTGGAATTTGGATATTGGAAATATCATGGAAAGTGGAAACTATCATTGGATATTGTTGAATCTTGAATTGGGGAGTACTTCGCATTTGTAGGAAAAAGTTAAAAGGAAAAAAATAGGAAAACGGGGAATTTTTGTTATAAAATTTCAAGAAATGTTAGAACATACAGGGTTATATGCTCAAGACTCAATAATACAAAATGTAGCCATGTACAATAAAGCTAGTCTAGGGGTTGTGGTATGTGTAGACACCCAATTTTGCACGGCCAAAGTCCCTTTTCAGCTCCAAGTATCAAAAGATGGACTCAATGAAGAAGATCCGAACCTCGAAATAAACTGAGGTTATGCCAAAGCCAAAGCCAAAGCCAAAGCCAAAGCCAAAGCCAAAGCCAAAGCCAAGCCCAAGCTAGATTAAGCCCAAAAGAGGGGGGAAATTCATTCTTTAAAAATTGTTTGAGTTTTTGGGAGAAACTTTAGTCCCACATCGCTTAGAAAAGAGAGCCTCTCTCTTTTTCACCTTAGAAAAGGTCACACACACCCCTCTCTCATTTACGCCAGAAAAACCCTAGTCTTGGAGACTCTTGAAGACCATAAACTTTGTATCTACTTTGAAAACCCTTAGGGTGTGTTTGTTTGGGGGGTAAGTGGGGGGGAGTAAAAGAAAGTGAGAGAAACACCTACTTACCCCATGTTCGGTTTGCAAGAAAGCTTCATTTTCTAGAGAATCAAGATGCTCAATAGTGCCAAATTTTCTTGCACTTACATCTATTTCATATTCCAGCTTTTTGGTGGAATAGTGAGAGAAAGTGAAAAAAGCCCATTATTATTCCAATTCTACCCTTTTATCAAAAGGGTTTTGTAAATGTGAACAAGGGGTATATTTGGAAAAAAATATACTTTCTCCCACAACTTTTCTCTCAAACCAAACATATAAGAGAAAACCCACTTTCTCTTTCTTTTCTTTTACTTCACTTTCTTTTCTCCCACCCATTTACCCCTCAACCGAACACACCCTTAGACTTTGGGAAATCTCTACACCCTTGGAGAAAAATCCTAAACTCTTGAAGATCCAAAACCCCGGAGAAAACCCTAATCCAACATGAAGGAGCCATGGAGTTCGGATCTTCCTTGGTTGAAGCTATTTTCTTTAGGTACTTGGAGCGCGGGAATTCATTGGATAGTGATCATAAAGGTTTGCAACATTTATCTTGATCCTCATTCTACATCTAAGCTTCTTTTTCTTTTACTTTCCGGTAGTAGTCCACAGTTCCCTCCAAACGGTCATGAGGAAGTGGAAACCTAGATGAAGGAAAGTGGGTGAAAGGAGTATTCGACTTTTTCCTTATATTTATTGTCCATTTTTTTTTCATTTTAATTAGATATGTCCCTTTTCCACTCGTGTAAGCGAGGCCTCTCTCCAATCAGTCGAGGAGAGAGTTGGTCTTCGCCGATTTAAGGAAAAGAGGCTCACCGTTTAAGTAGAGAGAATGACCTCAATTCGGTCGAAGAGGCAGACATTTAATCTCGAAATAAATATATAAAAAAAAGGAAAAAAAAGGCAAGTACAGAAAATCACCCTGATTCGGTCGAGGAGGGGTGTATTCCAATCTCGAAAAATAAGTTTAGAAGGATTTGCTTCGATTCGGTCAAGGAGAGGCATTCCGATCTTGGAAAAAAAGAAGAAGAAAAAGGGTCATTTAGTCGATTTATTTATTTCATTTAATTCATAAAAAATGTTAGAACAATAGAGAAAATTAAAAGGCAACCACCGTTCGACGGATGGGTTGGGGTGCAAAATACCTTCCTCGACTCATAAAAGAATCCCCGAACCCGATTTTTTGTTCTCAAACCAAGAGCTTTATTTTGGGTGACCAATCACACTCTTATCCTTCACTCTTTTCCTTTGTTTGGTGGCGACTCTAAGGTCTCGGCTTCTCACTAGGGCAAAAGTGCTAGTGTGGGGTTGAGATCAACTCGAGCCGGCTATTGCACAAGATGTACTAACTTGCATATATTATACTCTGAACATACAATAGTCATATAACAAAAATATATAAAGTTAAACAATATACTCAACAACTAAAAATAGTCATATTACTACATTGTTTTAGTAATCAATCTTTTAAATAGCTAGCATTCTATAAATGAGGTAAAGTATCATAATATTATGTGAAATGCGAAATATCGGCCGGGATTTTTTGTCACATTTCCCATGAAAATTATGAAAAATAAACTGTGAGCATGGTTTGAAATATCCTCGATATTTTCAATATATCCCTGATATCGCAAGGTAAAAAATCTGTCACATGTATATTTTTTCATACAAAATATCGTCGATATATCTCTGTTATTTCCGATATATCATCCGATATTTTCGATACATCATCGAATATTTTCGTTATTTCGCCCAATATTTCTGATAAATGTTTTATAAGTAAGGGATATTGAGAGAAATGTCGATGACATATGTTGATATCATACCCCCACGCCGTATTTACATAGGTTATTATAAATTTTACACCATATTGTACAACACAACGATATATTGTTCATATCTTGCAATATCATGCGATATTCCGGGGAATATTGGTTTTAAGTTACAACTTATTTACATTAAATATCATTTAAGTTGAACCCCCATTTGAATTAAAAAAAAATGATCTTAGATCTAAATTCCTTATGAGTAAAAAGCAAATTTTCCAGTTCAAGAACAAAATCCTTATTTTAATGTCGTTTTAGGGATTTTGTCAAAATTTTAACTTTCAAATGCTATAACCCAAATCTTAAAATTTCATAAATTTATAATATTAAAACATTATTAAAACCTAAAATTCTGGTGAAAAGTCTCATATTTTAGTCTTCAAAAATATTTTTATCTACAAGATCAAAAAGTCAACTAATAGTTTAGAAGATAAATACTTACTTTCCAGCTTTAAAATTTTTTTAAGCATATTATGTGTACCCTCCATTTAAAATACTCCCAAATTTAAATTTCAAAAGAATCATATGGATATGTTTCTAAGAATGAGCCGTAATATGAGTATGAGGGTACAGTCTTATCTGGCAGTGTCAGTGACAATTGTGCTCTCAGGAGCATAGCAATGTACTGTCCGAGGACCAATATCCACATGAATATATTTTTGTGTATGAGCCACATCCTTATGGATATTGAGGTGTACAACCTCATTTAGCAGTGCTGGTGACAGTTATGCCTCAGTGGTCAATCTCCACAGTACCCACCGATGGGTGTGTTGTTACGTTTTGGACTAGATGACTATTAGCATTATGTACTTGAGTATATATTAATATACCATAATGTGATGATCTGGGCACAGTATTGTACATATGTGGATAACTAGTATTATCGTTAGCCTAGTCAGGACAGAGATGACTTCGAGCCTTTGCGTAACTCCTTTTGGTTTTGATTGTAGTTCTTGGGGTGACTTGGATTATTATGTATATTTGTATTGTTATGAATCTTGTGAATTATAAATTTATTATTGATTGAGAAATGAATGATTTAGGAATATGAATCAATCATGTGTCGTCAACGCACATCTTTGCCCCCTTCCCATTGCATCTCTTATGTACATTGATGTTTTTTTAAATGTTTCTATTGTCAAAGGTGTATTAACATCTATTTTAACATTTCCCGAAGTTCTACTGCAAAATTTCATGTTTTGCCCCATTTGTTTTGTCAAATTTCCAAAAATCACTGATAAACAATATATCTTTTTTCCACTGCTCGACATGTCGAGCGATATCGACATTTAGAACCTGGACCGTGAGATAATACCGGGTGTATTTGAAATGTTGAAATTTCGGCAAAATTTCTTTGATATTGCCAAAATTCTAGAACAATGGTTTTAAATGAAGATTGCTTCTTAGTTCACGTGATGTTCTATTATCTTGTATAGCCAAGTCAAGTCCATGGTTTAGAAATTCAACACAGTTTCATATGTTCTCTCTCTCTCATATATATAAATATTTTATATATATATATATATATATATATATAATATATATATATATATATATATATCGGTTTATCAAATGAGACAAGAAAGCACAGGGAATATATACAAATATTGCTGTGTTGTATGCATTTTGTCATCTTTCGGACAATATTCATGTTGTGTTAGACATTTTTTTAAAGACCTGCTTGCTTGTGCCAGTGGTAGTGTGTGTATATCTCCATGTGGGTGGTCTGAGATCCATTCCCATGAGTAGTGGTGTGTCGGTTATATGCCCAACCGTTTGGCTCAACTTCAAATGCTAGGCTCCCTAACCCACTAACCTATGAACAGATATTGACACCACTAACCGTGTTTGCGTCCTAACCATGTTTACGATACCAAGAAAAAGAAGAAAGTTTTTAAATTAAAAATCCATGTAAACATTGTTAAAGGCTATTGAATTATCACATATCTAAGGTTCTTGATTTTCATATATATCTTAGATATGTGATATATTTAAGCCATGCAACTAATTATATAGGCTTTTTAAAACTAGAACACATTAAAGGTCCTTATTTTCTAATTTTACATATTTTCAGTTTACAACAAAGAGGTGTTATATTGAAAAAAAAAAACAATTAGTGAAAATTTAAATTTTAAGCTAATAAATAACAAGAAACACTATAACTCCATATATGTGTGCATATTTGAAGCTTTCCGTAAAATAATATGAATAGTGTGGATCTCTATATGTATTCTTGGCCATCTACTTATATAGATTATTGTTTATCTGTGAGAGTTGAGTGTGACTCTCTTCTTTTCAGATGCGTGTCAGTAGGCATTTGAATTTGAACTGTTTATCTTGTTCTTTACTTTTGCTATTTTAAATGGTTGTTTTTAGTAGTTAGATTAGCTTTGAGTATTCATGAACAGATTTGCGTGATTTTAAATTTTTTTAAAAAAAACATTTATACTAGTTTCCTATATTTTCTATGAATTTTTGTTATGATCCCAAGGTTTTCTAATATCTTATAGTTTTTCTGTTGAGTTTTTTTATGCCCCATAGTATGTATCTTTAGTACAGACATTTAAACCTCTGTTATTTATATGTTACACCAAAGCTATTCACTATGTTCCTTCAACTGCCTTGTTCTTTATTTTTCATTGTCTTTCCTCGTAAAGCTGTAGCTTTTTTGGGTAGGAAAAGTATAATTCTCATTCGATAGAAAGAGTCATGTTGCTAACCCAACTGGGCAGTAGCATCATGGGGGCCTCTTGAAAGGTATTGACAGTATGTGTAGACAGAGACCGAATGCTAGCATTGAGAGCCACTTGAGCTTGAAGGAATCATGTTTCTTGTGAACTGGAAGCTGAGCTGAACAAAACTGCTTCTCATTTGTTGAATGTCGGCCAGTGGGGCGTGGATCTCCCAGGGGGGTGGGCAGAGATCGCGAGTCAGAATGTCTACCATTTCTTTTGAATCTAACTTAAGAACTACAAATCACCAACTATTTGATATAGCTACATCAAGACCCAACCTGATTGCTTCTGCTTCCGCTAGAAGAGTAGATCCTCCCGTCAAAGGAATTGCCTTCACACAGTCTCTACCCCCACGGAATTACGAACTATAATTCTTTCACCCGCCGCCAATCTGGAAGGAAGGGCCGCCCCGTCAACAGTTATTTTTATCCATGGAGGATCTGGGGGCACCCACACATCCGCCTCAACTACATCAGTAACACCCGGGTAAATTCTTTGGGCTAAAATTTGATTATCACGTAGTTCAGCATTTCGGTGGCCAGGGAGTCTGAACATTGGATAGCCAAGGAGGGGTTTGGGTGGATTCCTTTGAATAGACAGTCATTTCGGATTCTCCATACATTCCATAGGATTTAGCATAATCTGATAGGGAGTTCTCTTGTTCCTGAATTGAATTCAGGGTGGGAAGCCCAACTATTACACCAACATGCGAAAGATGTGGGAGTTTTGTTTCGTAGTCTAATAGATAGGGGAGAACCAAACCATATGCTACGAGAACACGGGCATTGAAGAAAAAGGTGGATTATTGTTTCAGGAACAGATAGGCATAGCGGGCATGAGTTCTCAACTTGAAGCTTTTTGCGGCGAAGATTATCGCCCACCGCTAAGGTGTTGTGGCATGCTTGCCAAATGAATAGAAGGATTTTCTGTGGAATAGGGATATCTTCTAGGTGGATTTCCAATGGTTCAAAAACCCGAAAACTCGACTCGACTCAAAAGTTAGCCGGGTTGAGTAACTCGGAAAACTCGACTCGGTCTAACTCGAAATATATATGTAATAACTTGAAAAACCTAGTTTAAAGATCTCAAAGTACGCTGGTTTTACAACCTCAAACCTATAAACTAGGTTTAATAGAACCCATAATAGGTTGTCTTTGTAGACCCAAAAAAATATGATGCAAAAATCACATGACGTTCAAGTTTAGGTTTAAAAAAATGATAAAATACCCTTCTATGACTCAACCTAGTCTGGCGAGTCGAAAAAACTCAGCTTGACTCGATCGAGTCACACGAGTAACTCGACAAATAATGTCTCCGAGTTTTGAGGCGACTCAACTCGAAATTCAGTTGATTCAAGTAACTTGCCGAGTTTTCAAACTATGGTTGAATGATCCTTCCACTTTTTGTGCAAAGTCAATGCTGGGATGGAGCATTTGAGGTTTATTATTTTATATGGATGAGGCAATCCAATTTACATAAAATGGAGATGGAATTGGTGTTTAACATTCAATTATTGCAGTTAGTTGAACATAATTCTATTAAGTGGTTCAATTTATTCTAAGCAATTGAAAAATGAAATAGTATTGGGGAATATCTGTTAATCCTTCTTGTTTACCACTTTAAGACATTAAAGTGGCTTACTAACTGCACCAAAAATGAAATGGTGTCTTGCCAATTTTTTTTCCAAAAGGCTTCCACAATAGTATCAACCTGTTGCAAACAATGAATCTAGGGTTCCTTTTCTCATTTCTTTTTCTTGAAAATTTTTATTGTTTTGATTGGTGTTTTGAAAGGCATGACACCTCAAGGTTCTCCTTAAGGCGAGGCCCAAGGAAAACGCTTTGAGGCTAAATCTTAAGGCTTAAATATCCTAAGGCTAATGCCTCAAACTGTGAGACTTGCTTTATGTCTGAGGCATGTGCCTCATGCATTAATCAAAATAGGATTCTAACCACATAACTGAGATTTGAAAATTGATTTTTTTTAAGGTGTGACCCTCATACATTAATCAAAAATGGGGTTCTAGCCACATACTAAGACTTAAACATTAAATTATAAGGTGTGTGTCTTACAATTTCTTTTGTTAATAAAAAAACATTAATTTTTTTTTTTCATTTTGGTATTAGTCTAAATAATAGTTAATTTAATATGCCTAACTTTTTTAGGCTTTTTGAAACCTTAGTGAGTATATTTCACTCTAATTTTCATAGAAAAAATTGCAAAGATTTGGAGCCATTGTCTAGTATATGTAGTTGGTAACTACTTTGTAATTGCTTGTTGGAATCTAAAATCAATCACATGATTGAACATTATCACTCTTTTAATGTCTGAACAAGAAAATAAATCTAAATTTTAGTTTTTCTTGCCTTTTAAATTTATTTTTATGATTTAATAATTTATATAGTATTACATATGCATATGCGTACACACCCATGTGCTCACACACACACACACATATGTATATATATATTTCCTTGAATTAATTGTTTTGAATCTTTTTATAATATTCTCATTATTAATTAATTTGTTTATTACAATGAGGTAGTGTAAGCAAGGTTGTTAAATTGTAATCGAACTGTAAAATCGTTTGAAGACCGATTCGATTCAAATCGTATATCGTAAGATTGAATTCATTTTTCAAAAAAATATTAAAAGAATATAAAAAATATTTAATAAATCAAAAAATAGACATTTCATTGCATCCACTATACAAAACGTGAATGAATTCCTTAAAACGAAACATAACCCCCAATATGATCAAAGATAAATCAACAAAAGTAAACTCATATAATCATGTTGTACGAGATCAAGTATCAAAAGACTTGTACAATTAAAAAGACTAATAAAAAAAATTTTCAAGCTCTCTTAGAATCCAACTCCCCAACTCCATTCTCTTTCTTCTCTTTTCTTTCTCTTTTTGTCCCATTTCACAGAAATAGAGAGAAAAGCCAAATAGGGGGTTTGGGATGCTCGTCATAGGGGTTTTCTCGTTTTTTCTCTCTTCTTAAAAGACAAAGTACATTTAGAAAATTGAAAGAATAAAAAAAAAAATATTTTTAAATATTGGTCCGTAACATGGATTTCGTACTCGAATCGCATGAATCATACGATTTGAATCGCAATTAACTAATTAAGATTTTTACCTAGGATTTTATTCAAATCGCAAGGATTTAACAACTTTGAGTGTTAGGCTTAAGACTCATGTCAGAAGTCTCACGCCTCACGTCTCAAGGTTTACACCTTACGCATCTTGAGGTCCCAATGCCATGCCCCACGCTTTCGCGTTTTAAAACATTGGTTCCGATTGTGATGGTTTCATGTTGTTTTGGGAAGCCAATGACTCTAATATCTATACCTAAGTAGATAATTGACATACCTCTTGCTTAAAATCTTTTACTCTTGGAAGTGACGATGAACACTTTCATGTTTACATCTGGTGGTATATATATCATTTATTTCAAAACACATGATCATTGGCTACTGTTGCATTTAATGTTTTAATACTTATCGACCAACCAACTTCTACATATCATGTTTGTGCAGCTTGGAGGTCCTGATAATGTTGCAGAAATTACAGGCAGGCGAGGAATGCTTGTAAGGGCCTCTAGCGGAAAAGGTGTAACTTATCAAGCACGGAACACGTGAGTCTGGGCATTCTTAGCTTCTTAACTTTTGACTTTATCTCATAGTGGCTGAATATCTATATTTTATTTTTCTCCAGAAAGGACGTGGCCATGGAAATGGTGAACATGCATGAGAAGCAACTCTTCATGGGTGGTAAAAAGTTGGTTGCTATCATTTCAGAAGCTGGATCAGCTGGTGTTTCGTTACAGGCAGATAGAAGGGCAGTAAATCAGGTATATTAAGTTTGTGATTTTCTCATGTCTATGATGGCCAATGTGGCTAATGTTGGATGCTTTGCTTTTTTTTTTTTTGCGGTGTAGTAAGAACTAAGAACGGAATCTTGTGACCAACTGCACCAACCCCTGATTTCCTAGGGAAAATTCCGAGTGAATTGGTGCGGATACCTGAAGGGACTAGTCCTTGGCTCGAAGGCTTTGGGACACCCTTCGTTACCCAAAAAAAAAAAAAAACGGAATCTTGTGATCAACGACTACTGAGAGTGTATTTGACACACCATATGCTTCTTAAGTTGCATTTTTTTTGGTAACGGAGAGTGTCCCAAACCCTTTGAGGCAAGGACTAGTCCCTTCGGGTGTCCGCACTGACCTAGTCAGGATCATCCCTACGGACACCAGGTTAAGTCGAGGAGTGGGAGTTGAACACACAACCACAGGGAGCAAACCTGAGATGCTAGCCAACTGCACCAACCCCTGATGGGTTCTTAAGTTGCATTGTATTCTCATCGTGGTGCTATTTAACTTTTTTCATACCAGAAAAGAAGGGTCCATCTAACTCTAGAACTTCCTTGGAGTGCTGATCGAGCAATTCAACAGTTTGGAAGAACTCATAGATCAAATCAAGCTTCTGCACCTGAGTATCGGTGAGCTTGGCATTATATTTCTGACTATTTTTGTATCTGTTTGAACTGCCAGTTGCATTAATATACTCATGTTGAGTTAATATTAGATTAATTGTATCTTGTTTTGCTTTATCCAACAACTTGAAAAGTGATTACTTCAGGAAAATGGAACATGAATTTGATAAGGAAAGCTGGGCCCATTTGATTGGCACTTTTTATCATTTCAGTACTGTACAGAAGAATAGCCTTGTTTGTGTTGCTAGTACATCTAGACTTTCTTCATTGAGAGGGAAAGTTTTTCTTTATTATTAAACTAGACAAATTACAGAAAGAAAATTCCAAAGCTTTAGAAGTCAAAGTCAATACTGTGCAGCCATAATAATGAAGTAATATGTCCCCAAAAATGAAAAATACTACATAATAGGGGCACTACACAATCTTATATCTGTAGAGTAATTAAGTAGCTCCAAGTTATCTCTTCTAATTTATTAAATTAGAAGTTATCTTATATAATGTAATAATTACAATCAAAAACATTTTCTCTATTTAGTTATATTAGAAAAGAAAATACTCATACGAAAACGTAGATCCAAGCAAATATTACGGGCTTCTGACTATGTTTGGGGAGCAAAATGTCAAATCTATTTAGTTTTCGGAAGAAAACAAAACCACAGGACATCTATGGTTGCATGGAGTGGAGCAGTCTGGACATAACAATGAAATTCTCATATTCCACATGCCATGTGACAGATCAGTCACACTAGGCTCCACAATCCTTCCTATGATATAACCAAGTTTTTCACGACTGCCTGTATTGGCCGATTGTGACCACTCCAAATAATTATTGCAATCGAGCTTCATTGTATTAATTTGCATACTTCGTTCTCAGATGGAGAAGCCACAAAAGGTGTAAACCCTGGGTTACTTGTGATTGATGCCCTGGGTTACTTGTGATTGATGAACTATCCTTCATACCACTAGTCTCGGACATACCGGTCAATTTAGGGTCTTAATTCTATGAGAAGGGTAGAACCGAATTCTTCCAAACACCGAAAAATCCCTCAACTAGAGGACAAGACAAGCCTGATTTACACAAATCAGCTTACTATTCCCCAAACTAATCTCCACAGATTAGTTCACCTTCATACAATTGAGGAGCATAGCCCAAACATATCCGAGACATGAATTTTGATTGAGATTTGAAATCTCTACAAGTTCAAATCTCAATCAAAATTCATGAAACTTGTTTCAATATTTCTGGATCAACAAACCACATCAACTTTTATCAATTTACCACATCAGAAAAGCCCGCACAATTCTATCCAAATGCGTGATTCAAAAAATGATTTTTTTCCCCAAAATCACACAAATGGGAAAATCCTTGTCGAGATCTTCTAAACAATTCTAGAATAATCACTACAAATCCCCTAAAATACTTTTCTAAAAGAAATTTACCTTTTGGGGGGCTGGGGGTAGGGCTGGTTAACAAACACAAGTACTCGTGAACAGCTCGAGCTCGGCTCGTTAAAAACTCGTTCATGTTCATACATTTATTAAATGAGCCAAGCTCAAACATGAATTGGGAGCTCGATTACTAAACAAGACGAGCTTGAGCACATAGGTGCTCGGCTCGTTAAAAAAACATATAATAAGTCAATAAATTAAAATAAGAATAAATTACCTTTACTATTTGCTCGTTACCCAAGAAAGCTCTGGTCAGAAAAAGCTTTTCTTGGTTTTACTCTTTGCTCATTACCATAGAAAGCTTTGTTTGGATAAGCTTTTCTTGCTTTTACTATTTACTCGTTAGCCAAGAAAGTTTTGACCTCTTACCCAAGAATTAGGGCTGTAAATGGAGCGGATATTGGTATATCCGAATTCGTATCCGATTATATATCCGGATATCTGAATAAATATCCGGCGGATAGTGAAATATGTTATCCGTATCCGACTTCGATTAAAATATCCGGATTCGGATAGTATCCGAATTATCTGATTAATTTTTTTTAAAATTAAAAAATATAAATTAATATTAAAAAAATGTAAAAATATATAAATTTTTATTAAAAAAATATATTTTAAAGGTTATATTAATTTTATAAATTTAAAATATATTATTTATATATATATTATATAATCGGACGGATATTTATCGGATCGGATATAACAGTATCCGAATCCGTATCCGATTATAAACGGATAATATTTTACTAACCGAATCCGCTCCCCCGGATACCTATCCGGATAATTATCCGA
The DNA here is from genome assembly GCA_015143295.1 of Tetracentron sinense. Lineage (NCBI taxonomy): Eukaryota > Viridiplantae > Streptophyta > Magnoliopsida > Trochodendrales > Trochodendraceae > Tetracentron > Tetracentron sinense. Next base: position 1,046,273 of record CM026553.1, on the reverse strand, counting down.
CTAAACGGATTCGGATAATATTTGCTTCCATTTACAGCCCTACCAAGAATGCTTTATAGCATTTACCGAAAAAAAGGAGAAAGCTTACGGATATAGAGATAGCCGGTGAAACAGAGAGATAGTGGAAGTGAATCCGGACGAAGTTACCGGTGATGGCGATAGTTATCGGTGATAGCTATTGTTACCGGTGTCTCACCTCTATTTACAGCGTTGCGGCAGCAGGAGCTGGAGTATCAAGCACAAATCTTTAAGTATGACTCTTTATCTTGTGCTCCCGATTCGCAAGAGCTTCTAATCCATGCAGGTGAGGTTTTTTCAGTTCAAATCCACCATCTCCTTTCCCTCTTGTACAAAAATTTGAGAGAGATGCAGGGTTTTTGGGGAGAAATAGCAAAGTATTTTTAGGTTTTTTTTTTTTGTTGTATAAATGAGTCGAGCCGAGTTTAGCTTGAGATTGATAATTTTTTGCGAGCCAAGCTTGATCATTACTTGAGAAGCTCGAGTTGAGTTCGAGCCGAACTTGAACGGATGTGGGTTACAGCTACTGAACACCCCACTACTTGGCTCGATATCACCCTCAGCTGGGGGTGGGTTACAGCTACTGACTTCATTTGCTTCCTTCAGTCTTCTGAAACATGTATTATCCCTTTAATTCGTCGTCTACTCTGATACAAGTAGTAATCTAGGGTTTTGTACTATTAGTGTCATGCCCCAAGTTTCAGATTTTTCCGAATTCTGAATTCTGAATCTCGAGGCGCAACGTCATAGCAGATTATATATTGTCAAAATAACATTCATTCTTTGCTTTTCAATTACATAAACCATATTATCTTACAGAGCCAAAACTAAAAGATAAACCTCCAACTAAATATTTAGAATTAACATCTAAAGTTCCTAAACACTGTACATCCTATAATCCAAAACACTAAGACTGGTATACCTCACAAAAATTCAGATCTCGTCTCCTTGCTTCTTAAGAACCTCCAAAACAAACCATCTCCGGTACTATATCTTACTCTCAAAATAAGATATGGAAAGAATGAGCACACAAGTAAAAATCATATTCAATAGGATTCATAACCAATTAAAATATGATCAAATAATCTTATATGTTGTTAATACATAAAGATATTAGTAAGATACCAATTCAGATGATAATAAGAAAGGATGTGCAAAAGGATAAAAATAACTGGACATACAAAGTGTTAATAATAACTAGACACTAATGACCAGTCTACCATATAGCTAAACGACACTGAATGCTGAGTGCCACCCCTCATGACTGCATCGGTAGAGGCCACTTATCCTCATTGATCAAATGAGGTCCACTTATACAACTTGGCCAACGGTTCACTTGTTTGCCTGTATGTATGCATGGTATTCTTTTAACTTAAGTCCTTAAAATCATCACATATACACATAAATGCTTTCACTCTTGGCATCACTATTCAAATTGTAATAAAGATGTATTTCAGAATTCTATAAATCAAAACTCATTTAAATCTACATTTATAACTTAAATGGAAACCTAATTAACATATTTAAAAAACTTTCTCCATTAAGATCTCAATTCAAAGTAACCACTGAAATATAAATCAAAGATAATTTCAGATATCATATTTAATTCCAAATAATTTTGAAGTATTCAGTATTCTGTCAAATAGGAACCAAATAGAGTTACTTTAAACAAGTAACCATTCGAATAGACCACTTAGTAACCCTAATGCAGACATGATTGGCTATAAAAGACCAGAAATACAAATTAAAAAACCTTATTTAGAACACCTTTAGTTGTAATCAATCAAAAATATCTTAAACCCTAAATCAATTTTACAATTAAAAGAATAGAACCCTAAGAAATATGACTAATTACTCACTTCTTTTTGCAGATTTTTCAGCAAATCAACCAACTCAAGATTCCTTTTTTTCTTCCTTCTTCTTCCTTTTCTTTCCTCTTTCCTTTCCTTTTCTTCCTTCCCTTTTTTTCTTTCCTTTCCTTCTTTTCTTCTCTTCCGTAATTCTTTTTTTTTTTTACTGTTCTATGGTGATATGAGAGATAACAGAGAGTTTTAAACTCTCTTAAGCAATGCCCACATGTGGGTTGGTTCTCCACCACCCCACACTTCACTTATATTATTTCTATTTATGATATACCCCTTCCTCTTAACTTTATTACACTTAAGCCCTTACTTCAAAGATTACTTATAATTAATCCCTTAATCATAATTAATTAACTAATAAATAGTCTTAAATAAATAAATAAAATTAAAAAAGAAAAACTCTTCTCTACATTAGACTGATCATTTCTGTTACTGTCAGAATTTCGAAATTCTGCTCTGATTGACCAATATTATGATCTAAAGTCTAAATTTCTTAGGGTCTCTCATGGTCACCCCTTTCCTGTATGAATGTATTCTTAACTCACATACTTCAATATTTTAAATATATTGATACTTAATAACACATTATGTGATAACTAAAAGTTGGGTCTTTACAATTAGAGTTTATGAATTGTGAGGAGGAAGAAGAGAAGAGAATAAATGAGTCCACCCCTTCTTGATCTCTTTTTTATGTTTATTAATGAAATGAAAGGACATAAATGCCCTTAAAACAACAAAAACATAATTATAAAGCTGTCATGGGCTTATTTTTTTTTGGCCCAATACTTGTAAATCGAATGGTTTCATTGGCTTCATGACTCCAAATAACAGAAAAACAATGAAAGAGACTTGGAAAATTTTGTTTCCCATTTCTCATCGATGTGGATATAGTCTTTATTAAAAGTCCAAATGGTTCTTGGTCCTGGTTGTTAATTTTGTGGTTGTCAGCTACTATCTATAATTTTCCGTACTAAAATTTATTGTGCATTTAAAAATAGACACTGAATGTGCACATACTAGTACAGTTGACTTGTTAACTTTATTTTTTGGCTGACCAATTTACCTCTCACAATTTACTTTTTATTGTTTCGTTGATACTTACTTGAAATGATCTGTTTGTTGTATTTGTTTGACCATATTTATTTTTACTCATGTATGCTTTGCAGGCTTCTCTTCACTAATCTTGGAGGTGAACGCCGATTTGCATCTATTGTAGCCAAGAGATTAGAATCTCTTGGAGCCTTAACACAAGGAGACCGTAGGTAATTTTGGTTGTCTTTTCCGTATTCGTTATCAATGAGCTTTGTAGAAATAAATTACATCATGTTCTCAGTGCAGTGGATCATCCTTTGTGGAATTATGTTCTCACAATGCGGCTGTATATATTACAGGGCAGGACTATCCTTGAGTGCTTATAATTATGATAGCGGTTATGGAAAAAGGGCCCTGATGATGATGTATAAAGGAATCATGGAGCAGGTTGTTGTCATCTTGTTGCATCCATGTCGACCTCTATATATGTTAGATTAGTATAAGCAAGATGAATTTTATGTGAATTCACTGGTGTTTATTTTTTTCAGGATCCTCTACCAGTTGTACCCCCTGGGTGTACATCTGAAAAACCAGATACAATCCAAGATTTTATCGTCAAGGCAAAAGCTGCTCTTGTGTCAGTCGGAATAGTCAGGGACACTGTTATTGGTAATTTTTTTTGGAAATATTCTTTCATTGGGACTCAGTAATTATCATTTGCATTTTATTCCCTTTAATTTTTTCTAAATGGCTCTAAATGCAATAATTTCCTTTACTTCATTATCATGGGCCAAAGTTTAGTGTTTCTCTACTGATGGATTTTCTTAGTCTGATGTCATCTTGCGTGCATAGATCTTTAACTATCATACATGAATTGTTTTGTGATAACTTGCCAGTTAAGTTTAGTGTTTCTCTACTGATGGATTTTCTTAGTCTGATGTCATCTTGTGTGCGTAGATCTTTAACTATCATACATGAAGTGTTTTGTGATAACTTGCCAGTTTCTATGATTTTCTATAGGCAATGGAAAGGATTCCGGAAAGGTTTCTGGTCGTATTATTGATTCGGATATGCATGATGTTGGACGTTTCCTCAATCGGCTGCTGGGGCTGCCTCCTGAAATCCAAAATAGGTTTGTGGTTGGTTGATTGAAAACCGATGTGCTCTTTTTGCATGTATATATATATATTCTTTTGCTTCAAAAGTTTAAAACATCACCATTACAATACAGGCTCTTTGAGTTATTCGTCAGCATCCTTGATCTTCTCGTTCAGAGAGCACGCATTGAAGGACATTTTGACTCGGGAATTGTTGATATGAAAGCTAACATTATTAAAATACAAGGAACACCAAAGGTTGTTTCTTCCACAAGAGCTCCTGCTGACATTGTTACAGCCAGTTATTATTCTTTAAATTTATATACTTCATTTTCTCGCAGACTGTTCACGTGGATCATATGTCAGGGGCATCAACTGTACTGTTTTGCTTCACTATGGATCGTGGAATAACATGGGAGGTAAATCTTTGTACTTCACTGAATACATGATATTTTTTTCGTGAGAGTAACCACACACCTTTCTAATTTATTCATCTGTATGTAGTCTGCAGTTACCTTGCTTGATGAGAAGCAAAAGGATGGGCTTGGATCAGACAATGATGGATTCTATGAATCTAAGAGAGAATGGTTGGGAAGAAGACACTTCTTATTAGCATATGAGGGGTATGATGGTTAACTATCTTTGTGTCTATGTTTAGTCATGCAATTCTTCACCATTTGTTCTGTTGAATTCAGGAGCAAACATTATTTTCTAACTAGGCAACTAATTTGATGGAGTACAGTTTCTTGGAATGGTCTGTTCCAGTGCCCCGCTGACATTATTCTTGAACTTCATCAGGCACTAATGTCTTAAATTTGGAATTCTCATTTCAACATTTAACATGTAAATTGATGCAATTTGAATAATATGTATTTCAAACGAAGAAATTGAGGGTTGAAGCAATATTAGATTGGTTGGAGGTAAACAGTTAATAGTTAACAAGTGTCTTGACTTAAGGTTGCTGGAGAAAGTGGTATTGGATTTTCGAATCTAGATGGAGATGTGATTGTGAATTTTGATAGTCCATAATTTTTAATTCATATCTATGATTGAGTGGCCATTAAATGTGTTAGACAACTTTTTCAAGTTCAATATAAGTTATTTCCAACATTTGAAATGTCAGTTTCAAATGAAATTTCTCACTTTAAAAGTGGGACATTTCAAAGAGAATATTCACAAGATATTTTCAAGTTGGTGTGGGTTGAGATATGTTATTATTATGTGTGTATATACACCATATCATGTCATTACGGATATTTTAATCTTACTTTATAAGTGATATAATATAGATAACATAAAGGGGGAATTAGCCTCCCAAGCTTTCTCCCTAATTTTTCCTTCTCCTCTTCTTCCATGACTCCCTTATTTCTCCAGCGTTTCTACTATCTACTTGGCATCAGAGCAACAAGATCATCAAAGACCATTAAGATAGCTTGTAAACAACTCAAAAATGTGGAAGGAGTCACTGATGTCAGCTGACCATACGGCTAACGATAGCCGCCATACGAACAACATCCCCCTCCCTTAAAAATTTGTAACAACTCAGAGGGAATGGTTTTTTTAGGGTTTATGAATATTTGTGTGGAATTTTTGGATGAACTTTAGATGGGTTTTTCTCACCTGAAGTGTTTCGTGAGAAAAAATTAAATGTTTGAAAATCTGATAGGTTTCTTTTAGGTTAATTTTTGACATTCACTTTAAAGTGGACGTACGAAGTTGCGCTTGGTATACAGTCCAAATCTGATATGTTGAGATTAAATTGATCTGTGGAGATTTGATAAAATATTTAAAAGATATTTGTGGATATGATCATCAATGTCAACTGAAGTTAGGCTGGAAGTGATTTTAGGGTGTCTGAGAATCCCAGTTTGATGCATATTACAATGTCCTATTAGCGATGTTACGACCGACACCGCCTAGGCGACCAGACGTTCTGTTGGGTCCAGGCGGTCCAATGACAAAGAACAGTGTACTAAGTTATTTAATTTTGTTTTCTACCTTAAAGTAAGTTAATTATTCACAAACCCTTCTTTGGAGGGCTTTGTTGTACTTTACATAAACTTATCAACCATTATGAATATATTTTTTTTTTTTTTTCTAGGGTTTGTGTTTGCCTTTTGTCTTATCTAAGTAATGAGGAAGAAAGAAGAGATGAAACAAAGAGGGAGACAAAGAGGAAGAAGAAGAAATGGGGACGGAACCAGCCATCCCATAGCTAGCTAGGTCTCCCCTTCTCTCTCTCTCTCTCTCTCTCTCACGGTCCCCCTCATGTTCGTTCTCCATCTCCCTCCCTCCCTCCCCCCCCGGCGTTCTCTTTCTCTCTCTCTCTCTCTCTCTCCCTCTCCCTCCCAACATTCTCTTTCCACCTCCTGTTCTTTCCTCATGTTCTCCCTGTTCTCTCTCTGTGTTAGTCCCCTGTTCCCTCTCACTCCCTCCTCTCTTTCTCTCTCTCTCACCCCACTTTCTCTCCCTCCCTGTGTTCTTCTCTCTATCTCTCTTTCCACCTCCTGTTCTCTCTTTCAATTCACTATTCTCTCCCCACTTTATCTCTCTCAATTCCATGTTATGCCCCCTTGTTTTATCTTTGTTAGTCCCTTGTTCCCTCTACCTCCCTCCTCCCTCTCTTATCTTTCTCAGTCCCTTATTCTCTCTCTCTTCCCCTTGAGCCCTCTCTGTTATCTCTCAACCCCCTATTCTTATTGAACAGTCTACTCTCTCTCTGTTCTCTCTCAGCCTTCCTTTGTTGTAATTTAGGAAGGTGTCAGCTTGCTTTGGTTTTTTGAATGTACCTGAATGTCTCTGTTTGAATAATGTGATTCATGGGAAGATAAATCTGTTTGAAACATTGGTGCTACTTTTGTTTTCTACTGTAAAACACCAAAAAAGATAAGAATACTACTCTATTAGTTATTACATATGGAACCAAACTTTGCCACTTTGATCATTGATGCTTTAAACATTGGTCCTTCTCTGCATTATAGTATATGCGACACAAAACCCCTTCAAACCCCTTGCAAGTAGAATCACACACACACAATACACCTCCCTTGGCTTCCATAGATTTGCATGTTGTTGTAATGCTGTCTCACCTGAAATATTGTCGGATAATTAACCATCTCAAATTCTTTGTATGCTTAAATGATCTACATTTTTCATGGTTAATTGAACTCATAATCTACTAATTTAAAAAAATTGAACTCATGATCTATATTTATCATGTTGTGTATGCTTAATATTCTTTATTATGCTCTCTTGCGTAGCTGTCTTCTCAAGCTAGTATCGAAAAGTGGCAAGTGAAGTCTACTGATCCTGCTTGTAAGTATTCATACCTCAGGGGTGTTTCTGGAAATCGAAGTACGTGGAAAGAGGGTTTTAAAAGAGGGGTTTTAAAAGAGTTTTTAAGAGTGTGCAAAGAGACTAGAGGGGTACAAAATTGGGGTGTTTACAGTTGCTCCTCTTTGTCGGAGGGTGCGGGCACGTGAACGACATATTCATTTTGGCCTTACCAAAATGACAAGAACTTTGTTGAGTGTGAGTTGTGTGGTAAATAGGGGTAAATTCATGCCAAGCCAGCTCGAAGGCTCGGCTTAATTAAGCAGAGTTCAAGCCAAGCTTTTTGGCTTGATCAAGTCGGGCTTTTTTCGAGCTTGAAATTTCAATCAAGCCGAGCTCAAGCTTGGCCCAGCTTGATTTGGCTCGTCTCGATTCAGCTTGAGCTCAACTTGAAATATTTATAATATAATAAAATAATATTATTGTTAATAATAATATTTAATGTTTAAATTTATAAATAATAGATTTTTAATATATATATATATTATGTTTCAAGCTGAGCTCGGTTCGAGCTTTAATCGAGCTCGAGCCTGGCTTGAACAAGTTCAAGTCGGACTCAAGCTTGACCCAACTTTGCTCGAATACACCCCTATTGGTAAACGGATAAAAGGGGGTATAAGTGTAAAGACCCTAAATTTTAATATAATAAAATTATGCATTTATGGGTCCTTAATTGAGGTTAATTAGTTAATTGTCTGTTAAATTGTTAAAATGTGGGTTTTGTTCGGGATTGGATTGTGCCGAGGAAACTTCGGTGTTTCTACTCGAAAATCGTATACAATGTGTGGGTTGACTACTTGGATGATCAACTGTCTTGCCGGATCCGTTGTGTATCGCTTAGTGGGACCGTGGAGGTCTTGTATGTAAGAAAATCGAGAAAACGAGAAATTTACAGATTTTCGGAGTTCCGTTGGGACTCAATATTTCGCAAGGATTCTAATAGAAATCCGTGTGACTGGTACTACAATGTGCCGGTCAGCCGTGAGGACTACCGTCTGTCGTTTCGTCAGTTTATGATCTCATATGAAGAAACGGCAGCGTATTTTGTGTCCAAAATCAGGAAATTAGTGAGTTTTGTAGTCTTCTTCTACACTTAACTTTTTACTGTCAAAACTCAGTATTTCTTCCCGAAATTTTTACAGCGGGTGTATGACTGTCCCAAGTTCGGTCACCTGAAGTTTCGTTAAAATCGGATTTCATTTAGTATGGTTTCAGAAGCTATATACACGAGAAAAGCCGGAAACAAAGTCAACCACTGAACATAGTCAAAGGTGACCATGTGATTATCACATGGGTCCGCCTATGGGGCGCCACATAGACATGTTTATTGTCTATATAAGGGGGGGGGGGGCAGCACGTTATTTCTCACGGATTCTCACTGTGTGCAAGCTCTGGCCGAATCCCATTTAGAGAGAGAAAGTGAGGAGAGAGAAAGAAGAGAGAAAAGAAGAAAGAGAAAGAAGAGAGAAAGGAAAAAGGGAGGTCCCCTTGAGGTTTTTCGATGTCCCCAACGCATTGGCGGCGTTCGATTTTCTCCTCGACGTCTCGTTTGGCGTGGAGAGAGAGAAAAAGGTAGAGAGAGAAAGTGATGGTTAGGAAGAGAAAAAGGTTATCTTGGGGTTGATCGCCCTTCTGAGCGCGTTAGCGGTGTCCATTGTGGCCCTAGACGCCTCAAAAAGCGTGAAAAAGGTAAAACCTTTTTTTTTTCCTCTTTTTTTCCTCATTTTTTATATATTCTTTTATGTGGAGCATATGGATGTCTTGGCACGGAGACCCCTATGTGATGTGTGGAAGGGTTGGATGTGCGTGAAAAATGAGTAGAAAGGTGTAACCCTCGGTCTCGAGTGTCAAAACCCCGGATTTAGGCTCACTGTGTGAATGACGTGGATGAAAAAAGGGTCGGAGACCCCTATGTGATATTGTGATTTTATGTGGATCTTCGGGGAGTCCAGATCGGGTCCCAGGTAAATTGTATCGCCACTCTAGGGTGATGAAAAGTTGTTTTGCAGGTCGTATCAGGCTATGACACATCCATTAGCCTGGAAACATTCCCTAATGGGACGGTGTGTTACCGGATTTGGTTCACGGGTGCGAGGCCGAAGTATTTCAGTTAATCAAGCGAGGCTTGGATTAACTGGGGTTAACTTGTGGTTAGAAAATCTAACCAGGGTTAAGTATAGTCTGTGGTTCCTCTTTGACTAGGTCTAGAGAGACGGTGTCCAATAAGGCCTGGGGTTCCTCTGTGACTGATAGTCTGGGGATGTCGGTCTGTTTGTTTAGGTCGTCCGTGGTGCCTCTTGGACTAGGTCAGGAGTGGCGGTGTCCTACATGACTGTGGTTCCTCCATGACTAATAGTCAGGAGATGTTAGACTCCTAGGAAGTTTAAAATGGCGGAACACTAGATAATGTATAGTCCGGGGTTTTTATCTGGTTGGGTCAGAAGATGTCGGTACCGTGTCTATCGGGGTCCCTTCTTGGTGGAACTTCAGGAGATGTCGGCATTGGTAAAGATGTCGGGGTTCCTCCATAGACTAGTCAGAAGATAACGGTAGACAGGTTGGTCGGGGTTCCTTCTTGACTGATACCCAGGGTGATGGCGGCAAATACACGGTAGATATTGCTAGTCAATTGAATGGAAAAATGTCCTTATTGGGTGAATGCTAATGTTGTGTGTGTAAGATTCGGATACGAAGTTGTCTAAGTCGGTATATTTAAGGTTGGTGTAATTGTCTGAGTTGGTGGGTGTACTCAGGGTTCGGTATGGAATTGTCGAATTCCAGGTGAGTTGGGTTGGTATGCCCATGATTTGGTCGTATTCGGGTGAAAGCTGGAATAGGGTGTGTGAATCTAAATGGCTTTATGTATGGTTATGATTTAGAGACTTTAAGCTGAACATTTGTGGATTGTGGCCATTAATAGTCTCAGGAATCGAAATGAAACATGATTGATGATTAAAATGATAACTTGGTAATATGAGTATATTCATAACTGAACCCCATAATTGGAAAGTAATGTGAGGTCGGGAATCTCAATTACGGTAACGTAACCCTAAGTGACCTTGGGTCACATTTTATTATATACTGTTCTATTTTACTGTAATATGCAAATTGAACTATTTATTATATCATTATTGATGTGTGTTATTATGTGAAAAATATTTTAGAAGGACTGGTTTTATTGGGCTTCATAGCTCACTGACTTTTTATGTCAGCAGATCTCAGAGCTGCTAACCAGTAAGTGAAAAGTCCAATTGGAAATTTTGGAAGATTGTACAAACTGTACTCGGCGTAATAGAGGCACCTACATTTGTAAAACAGACTTGATGTAAATAATACAGGTATATGGTTTGTATGATGGCTATTGTAATGACAGATGTTATTTGCTTTTTGGAAGCATCTGATAAATGTTTAAATTTCATGCATTTTCACGGGTTTAGTCTTCCGCTTGCGTGATTTGACGAACGGGCGCGCGTCTCGGAACTTGATTCCCTAGGCGCTGGTTCGGGGTGTCACTATAAGTCACCAAAATAGGAATGCAAAGAAATGCGCGAAGGTAACAGTTGCAATTGTAAGTGAAATTCCAGGTTTATAAAAGATAGCAAAATTAACTAGTGTTGTAATGGGTCATCTAAATAAGCCCATCTTAGCTTTACTATCTAGGTACTTTATTATGTTTTAGTGTTTATTGTCTTTTATGTATTTAAGGGCATTTACGGCCTTTCATTTTGTTAGTAATATAAAAGAACTAAATGGATGAAGAAATTAGTTTTCCATACCCTATTTCCCTTCCTTCTTCCTCTTCTCCACTTTCTCTCTTACACAAAGCTTAGTTTACTATTCCTAATTTTCTACTTGATACCAAAGCAAGAAATCAAGGCCTACATTTTTTTCTTTTTTTGAATGACATGAATAGTTCTACGTGAATAGTGTCACGTGAATGTGCTGCATGAATAGTTCTACGTGAATCTAGTATGGTTAAATATTTTTGGAGTTCGGGTTGATTTTATTCTGAGTTTTTGGTGTATCTAAGTTGATGTTTCATGCTCTCGAATGATTATGAAAAAAAAATCAAATTTACATTATTCAAGTTTAAAAGGTTTTTGGGGTTGTTGATGGACATCTAGATCATTAGTTCTAGAGTTATAAATGTCTGGATTCATTGGTTTTTACAAAGTAGTAGTTTTTTGGAGTTTGTTTGGTGAAAGAGTGTGATTCCGGGAACCCTAATGTTATTCTATAAGTTGTTTTTGTGAAAAACAACCATATTTAACCTTCGTAAGAAGCGTTGGCAGTGCTTATTGTTGCTTTTTTTGTGCTGAAAAAGTTTTTATTGACCTAATTAGTCTTTTTTTGTGGAAGAGGTGTTCCTTTTGAAGTATTGGGATTTTTTGAGGTGTTGTTGGTGTTTGATTATATGAAGTTGAAAACCTTGGTGGAAGGTTATGAAGTGTGTGAGTTGCTGATTAATATAAATCAGAATTGATTTAGACCTCTAGTTGAAGCATTGTCGGTGTTTGAGAGAACTGACTTATTTAACTGTTTGGTTTTCCAATCCTTAAGTAAAACGTATGTTTGTGATTGGTGGTGTGAAGGAACTTCTAAGCATGCAGATCAGTTTGCATAGTGCCTCCTTTGCTGATATTGTCTCTTTTGGGGAATCCTCTATTATGCTACCTCATTTTCAACAGTCCTCTAAGGACACCCTTCTAGTATCCAAAGATGAACTTGAGCGTTTCAGTCAGTTACTTTCACAGATGGAACTATCTTCTAGATTCTCCATTTTCGTTGTTCAGATAGGTACTAATGCATCTGCTCATCAGATATCTTCATTAACTTCACATGGGATTCCTTGGATCATCGATTCAGGAGCCTTAGATCATATGTTTGGTACATCCACACTTTTCTTTTCTTACAACTCTTGCTATAGTTCTTTGAGATTGAAAATAGCTAATGGTTTCCTTGCATCTGTGACTAGGAAAGGAAGCATCCATGTCACCCTTACTCTCTCATTGTCATCTGCATTACATGTTCCTGGGTTTTCTATTAACCTCCTTTATGTTAGTAGTTTAATTAAGCATTTGCGTTGTAGTGTAACATTTTTTCCATCTCATTGTGTATTTCAGTATCTGTGACACAACGGCAAATTGGGAGTATACATAAAGTGGATGGGCTATACATCTTGGATCAGGCTCCTACTCCTATCTTTAGTGTTTTTCAGTCTTGTAGTTTTATTAATAAAGACTAGATTTTTCTCTGGCATTATCGGTTGGGTCGCATATCGTTTTAGTCCTTAAAAATTTTGTTTCTTCATTTGTTTATGTTTATCAATTTTCGAAGTTTGTAGTGTGAAACTTGTGAATTGACAAAACATAGTCGTGTTTCCTTTCCCCCCCAGTATTAAAAGAAGTTCATTTCCATTTGAAATGGTTCATTCAGATGTATGGGGACCCTCTCCCACTCTATCTATGTTTGGATTTTGATATTTTATTTAGTTTATTGATGATTATTCCGTTTACACTTGGTTGTACTTGTTGAAAACTCGAGCACTCGAGGGGGTTGTTCGGGGGGCCATTTTGGAGGCATGGGTGACACCTTTGTTCACTTAGTTGCTTCAATTGGTTCTACAACATCGGATGCTTCATCTGCACCCACCCCTAGTTCTGGGCTATTCCGAGAGAAGATTGAGGCTCTTTGCCATTTCATGTCTCGGTTAGAGACATGAGCTTCTACAGCTGCTCCTTCATTTGCCCACTCAGATACATCAGCTTCTGCAAACAGTGCTTCTCTTTCAACTACCAACCCCTCATGGATCATTGACTCAGGAGCTATTGATCACATGACGGGTATGTCATCTCTTTTCTACTCGTATCATATTTGTTCAGGAAAAGATAGAGTTAGTTGCCGATGGTTCTTTTTCTTCTATCTCCGGGAAGGGTGGTGTTGTTGCTACTTCCTTTATGCCCTTTGCCTCTATCTTACATGTTCCAAATTTTGCAACGAATCTTATGTTTATGAGCAGTATTACAAAATCTTTGAACTGCAATGTTACATTCTTTCCCATTCATTGTATCTTTCAGGATCTGGTGACAAGGAGGACTATTAGTAGTGGACATAAGGAAGATGGCTTATATCTGCTGGATCATTCACCGTAGTTGTCACATCAGTCTTGTTTTGGGAGTAGCTTTATTGCTACTAATATAATGCAATGGCATTAATGATTGGGTCATCCTTCTTTTGTGTTATTGATCAAGATGTTTCCCCATTTTTATTTTTTTCATCCTTACATTTACATTGTGAACCCTGTGAATTTGCGAAACTTTGTAAATCGTCTTACTCATTTTATGGAAATCGAAGTAATTCTCTTTTTGATATAGTTCACTCTTATGTTTGGGGTCCATCTCCCACTATCTCTCTAGTTGGTTACAAGTACTTTATTACTTCTGTGGATGATCACTCACGGGTCACTTGGGTTTACCTTTAGAAAACTAAAAGTGATGTATATTCTGTGTTTAAGACCTTTCATACCATGGTTCAAACCCAATTTGGCACCCCTATCAAAGTCCTCCGATTGGATAATGGGGTTGAGTACACTTCTAATGATCTTTCTTCCTACCTTTCTGCTCATGGGATTAAACATCAAACTTCGTGTGTCAAAACCCTGAACAAAATGGTGTAGCTGAAAGAAAGAACTGTCTCTTGTTAGAGATCACTCGATCCCTTCTTTTTACTATGCATGTTCCATCTTCTTTTTGGTTTAAAGCCTTATTCACTGCTACCTTTCTCATGAATTGTTTGCCTTCTCGACTGTTGGGCTTCAAAACCCCCCCTTGTTCTCCTTTTTCAATGGGTTCCCGTGTTTCCGATTCCACCCAAAGTTTTCAGGTGTGTTATATTCATGTTTATCGTCCTGACCGCTCCAAACTTGATCCCAAGGCCTTAAAGTGTATCTTTGTTGGCTAATCTTCTACCCCAGAAAGGGTATAAGTGCTACCATCCTTCGTCTCGAAAACGCTTGATGTCTCTTGATGTCACTTTCTATAAAACCTTCCCTTTCTTCCCTCGCCCGAAGACATCTCTTCAGGGGGATATTGGGAGTGATGAAGCATGGAAGAATGAAATTGCTCCTCCTGAGAAGAAAAAAGTGTTGCAAGTGTATTCAAGACAAAAAAGAAATGAACATCATCTTCCCTACCAAAAAGCCTCCTCTGATCCTCCTATCCCAAGTAACACTGATACTCCTATGTCTCCTGTTGTTAACGATACTAACCTTCCGATAGCTATTAGGAAAGGAGTTCGTGCATGCACCCAACATCCTATCTCCCACTTTGTTACCTACAACTCCATGTCTCCATCATATTGTGCATTTGTCTCGTCTTTGTCTTCTGTTTTTGTGTCATGTAGTGTTCCTGAGACTCTATCTAATTCTAAATAGAGGAAAGTAATGTGTGAAGAGATGCATGCTCTCAAGAAGAATGCTATTTGGAATCTTGTTAACCTGCCAAAAGGAAAAGAGCCATTGGGTTGTAAGTGGGTCTTTATGTTAAAACTTTAGTCTGGTGGATCTGTAGAAAGGTACAAAGCCAGGTTTATTGCAAAATGCTGCACTCAGACCGTCAGCCGTATGGTGTTGACTATCAGGAGACTTTTGCTCCTATTGCGAAGATGAACTCAATTCGAGTCTCATCTCCCTTGCTACCAATCAAGGGTGGTCGCTGCAACAACTTAATGTTAAAAATGATTTTTAAAAATGATTTTCTCCATGGTGAGCTAGAGGAAGAAGTGTACATGAGGACACCTCCTGGGTTCAAGTTTCCTACAATTGGGGGAAAGGTGTGCAAGTTGAAGAAAACCTTGTATGGGCTAAAGCAATCCTCGAGAGCATGGTTTGATAGGTTTCGAAGAGCTATGCTTAAGTACGGGTACCCGCAGAGTCGAGGCAAAGACAAAGTGCCTGCCCTAATAGTCTATATTGATGAATTGTTATGACAAGTAATGATCAGGAAGAGCTGAAAATGCTGAAGCGAAGCAACACCTCGCAGAAGAGCTTGAAGTTAAAGATTTGGGTGAATATGTTCTTGATCTGTTGAAAGAAACAGGGATGATGAGATGCGAACATATTGCCACTCCTATTGAGCAAAACCATAGACTTGGGGACAATAGTGAGGACTGATTGACTGATACAGGAAGATACCAGAGACTGGTAGGTAGACTCATCTACCTCTCCCTCACTCGTCCTAACATAACCTATGCAGTGAGTGTGGTTAGTCAGTATATGCATGCTCCCAGGACCTCTCACTTGGAGGCTGCGTATAGAATTCTCAGATACTTGAAGTCTTTTCTTCGAAAAGGTCTCCTCTTTGCCTCTCATTGTCACATAAGGATTGAGGCATACACAGACGCTGATTGGGCAAGGTCGGTGTTTGATAGAAGATCTACATCCGGCTATTGTACCTTTATAGATGGCAACCTTGTCTCTTGGTGGACTAAAAAACAAGCGGTTGTTGCTAGATCAAGTGCAGAGGCAGAGTTTAGGTCCATGGCACATGGTGCATGTGAACTTTTATAGCTGGAGATGTTACTGAGAGAGCTTGGCCTCCCTTCTCAAAAACCAATGAAGTTGTATTGCGACAACAAAGCAGCTATTAGCATCGCTCACAATCTTGTTCAACATGACCAAAACAATCTCATTGAGGTCGACAGACACTTCATCAAAGAAAAACTTGCTCTAGGACTAATCTGTACTCCTTTTGTAAGAACAAGGGACCAACTTGCAGACATCTTGACCAAGAGATTAGGAAATCTCCAGTTTCATACCATAACATAACAGACAAGTTGGGTATACAAGATATATTTGCACCAGCTTGAGGGGGAGTGTTAAGAATATTGTTATGTTATGTTGTAGTGTGAGGGCATTTATGTCCTCATTTATGTAATCTTGTAATCTTTCTCATATATTTATAATAGTAGAAGAGAAGGCTTAGTTAATAAGCTCTCTCTCTATTCTTTATCTCTTCTCTACTTCTTTTTTCTTCATTCCTCCAATCCCTAAATCTTTAAATTTCAACTATCTATATGAGACCTGACCCGAAAAATGTAGTTACAGCTAGATCAAAAGGAGGAAAGAAACAAACCACAATATAGAACCGTTATAAGATAGAGGATCAGAAACGGGTGATACAAAATGTTGCTAAGTAGTTCTATTAAGCAGGTATTTTGTTCAATACTGCTAAGTTGAAAATTTTTCAAGTAGCAGTACAATCTGTTGGTTGGATTAAACCTCCTTCATACAATATGAGCTAAGAGAGCCATGTCTGAAAGCCGAAGTTGACAGAACGAAGGAGCTTTATAAATTCTACGAAGCAGCATAGCACAAGAATGGATGCACCATTATGTTTGATGGTTTGACGGATAAAAGGGAAAGGAATTTGATAAAAATTTTGGTGAATTGTCTCGTCGATGCATATAAAATTGACTTGATTAGTTTAGTTTAAGGTTAGGGTTTAAAAGAAGGAAGAAGGAGAAGAGGAAGAGAAGGATGAGAAAAATAAATAATGGAGAGTTTAGTTATTCTCTCTCATTCATTAGATTATATGCTTAACATCTAGAAACGAATATTACAAGTATGTCATTATTACATATACTCTAGCAGGTTCTAAAAATCAACAATATCGCCGATATTTGTCGATGTCGCTCATGGCCGACACATCTATACCGTGTAAAGAAATATTTACACGTTGTTGGGAGTTATCGGAGATATATCACCAATATCGGTGATAATTCCCTGATGTCGAGCGAAACCCTAGAATCAAAGCTTAATTTAGAAAAATACAAAATTCAAAAGTGTAGAGAAGAAAGAAGGAAGAAGAAGAAAGAAGGAAGAAGAGGTGGTCGTGGGTACATACCTGTGCCGATTGCCGTCTCCGTAGCCTTCGCCTTCGCCGTAGACTTCGTCGGCACCCCTCTCCCCTCTTCTTTCGGAGCTCTGCTCCTTTTGTTTATTTTTTGGCTGGGTTTGGTCTAAGAAAAGATCGAAGCATTCTGTATTAAACTCTTAAAAGGGTAATGCTAATTTCACTCCTTCTTTAAACCCTTAAAGGGTAATGCTAATGTCACTCCTGTTTTAAACCCTTAAAAGGGTAATGCTAATGTCACTTCTGTTTTAAACCCTTAAAAGGGTAGTGCTAATGTGACTCCAAAAGTTTCATTAAACATACTCCCATACCCTAAAAAGGGTTGGATTCTTTAACCCTGAGGGTTAGTAAACCTTAATCATGGTTAAAAGGAAATAAGAGAGACGATAAATTTTTTATTTTGTCTAAAAACCAAGGTTAGATATTTTAACCCTAAGAGTGAGTGAATCTTAACCATAGTTAAAGAGGTTTAAAAGGGACACGTTCATCTTTTCTAAAAAGGAAATAAGAGACGTTAAATTATTTATTTATTTATTTTCTAAAAACCAAGGTTAGATATTTTAACCCTAAGAGTGAGTGAATCTTAACCATAGTTAAAGAGGTTAGAAAGGGACACGTTCATCTTTTCTAAATTTTTTTTTTCTAAAAACCAAGTTTAGATGTTTAAGATTTACTAACTCATCAAACCTTAGTTTTTTGAATTTTTGAAAAACAATTAATGTGGTACCTTTTAATTCCCTTTAACTATGATTAAGATTCAATAATATTGATTTATACACCCAATTTTTAAAAAAAGTATTAAATTTTGTATTATAAGGCCTTTTTTCTATTTTAAAGATTATACTTGAAACTTATGTATGAATTTGAACAAAATTATATCATTATTATTATTAATAGCTAATAATTCTAAGTAATAAATTATTGTCACTCGTCAGCGTACATCTTTGCTCTCTTCTCATTGTATCTTTTAAGTTCATTGTTGTTTTTTAAAAAGTTTTTATTATAAAAGGTGTATTAACATCTAATTTAACATTTCCTGAAGTTTCACTGCAAAATTTCATGTTTTGCCATATTTTTTACAAAAATCACCGATAAACGATATATCTTCCGATATATCTTTTTTCTACGGCTCGATATGTCGAGCGATATCGACATTCAGAACCTTGATTATACTATAAATGTACAATAGACCAAAATAGTATTCAACACTCTCCCTCAAGTTGGTGTATACATATCTCCCATGCCCAACTTTCTAATAATACTGATGAATTGAGGTCTCCCCAATCCTTTGGTCAAAATTTCCGTTAGTTTATCCCCGGTCTTCACAAAAGGAGTGCAAATGTCGCCCGATCTCAATTTCTCTTTTATAAAGTGACGATCTACTTCAATATGTTTCGTGCGATCATGTTGCACAAAATTATGAGTTATACTCTTGTTGTGACAGTAAAGACTCATGGGTCCTTGAGCAGGAACCCCAATCTTTGAAAGTAGCAATCGAAGCCATAGGAGTTCACATACCCCATGTGCCATAGTTCTAAACTCTACTTGTGCACTAGATCTGACTACCACTAGTTGCATCTTGCTCTTCAATGTCACAAAGTTGTCACCCACAAATGAACAATACCCAGATGTGGAACGCCTATTTTAGCCTGCCTAGTCTGCATCTGTGTAGGTTTCTACCCGTATGTCGTCATGGCTAGCATACATTAATCCTTTCCCAGGGGTGGACTTGAGATACCAGTGTATTTTGTACACTGCCTCCAGATGTCCTGAGTTCGGTGCGTGCATAAACTGATTGAAAACATTGACGGCATACACAATGTCTAGCCTGGTCAAAGAGAGGTAAATTAGGCATCCTAAAAGTCTTTGGTACCTCCCTGAATTTCAAAGAAGTTCCTCACTGTCTTCACTAAGCTTGTGGTTCGCATCAATAGGAGTGTCACTAGGCTTACACCCCATCATCCCGGTCTCCTCAAGTAAGTCTAGCACATATTTTCTCTGAGAGACAAAGATACCTTCCTTTGATCTGGCAACTTCCATCCCTAGGAAGTACGTTAGATGGCTCAAATCCTTGATCTCAAATTCCGTTGCCAACTTACTCTTTAGCTTTCCCATTTCATCATAATCATTCCTGGTCACCACAATGTCATCCACATACACAATAAGGATAGTAACTTTCTGGTGGGAATGTTTGATAAATAGTGTGTGGTTTGCTTGTAGTAATTCTTCAACATGACAGTGCAAAATTTCTCAAACCAAGCTTTAGGAGATTACTTTAGCTTGTACACTCTCCCCTTGGTTGAGGAACTCATAAAGCCAGGAGGAGGTTTCATGTACACCTCTTCTTCTAACTCATCATGTGAGAAGGCATTCTTCAAATCAAATTGGAATAGGGGCTAATCTTGGTTGGTAGCAATGGATTTACAAGCATCCCTTCTTCAATCACATGAGGACCAAAACTGGTGGGAGAGATTTGGTTAGGACTGTAATGACACGATTTGTCACAACATTCTTGACACTTCAGAGGCTTTATACTTATAAGAAGAGCCTTAAGAGCATTGTTTATCTCCATATTAGGACTAAGAGTAAATGGGTAAAGAAGCAAGAGGGTAAAAATGTTGAAAATACAATAATGTCTCACGTTTTGAAGAGGGGTTCTTTATTGTCATAGGGCTGCCACACCACTTGTTGAAGTATTGCGTTTGGTTGATGGAGTTGATAACCCGCTACGGGTTACATTTATGAAGCATTACTACGTATCGAAGAAAAGATTATGATATTATTTGTCAACAATGAGAATGACTATAGGTCAATTATTGACATAGTGGATGAGAGACAGGGGACCAACTTGGTCAACCATTGCATGTCGCAACTTTCTTTCTTAACCTAACTCTTTTGTTTGAGCAGAAATGATTATTGGACAGGAGGTTGGTGAATTTCAAGTGACTTTTATTGAATGTTTTGAGGGATGGTTAGTGAAATATCCTCTTAAATGGATGCATATAAATATAGACGATTTCTGTTTGGCAAAGACATGACTGTTCGGCAACGCAAAATGAAGCAACCAAGTGAGTTAATAGAATCCTTAGGTTTGCTAGTATTTCTTGTTTTATAATTTTAATAATTACCCAATACTAATATTTTATGATACAATTAAATAGTGAGACTTATTTGGGGCTCAGACTCTAGAACTTCAAAAGATTGCACTTCACATTCTCGGGCTTACATCACTTCTTCCAATTGTGAGCGCAATTGGAGTACTTTTGAGCATGTGAGTAGTATATTTTTAATCAAGAATGGTATATTGAAAATGATTGAGTTACCTAAGGAAATGAGCAAGTTGGTTGTAATTGGGTGTTCACTGTGAAACACAAGGCTAATGAGTCGATTGAAAGATGTAAGGCAAGACTGGTTGCTAAGGGAAGGGATACACACAGACGTATGAGATAGAGTATAGGGAAAAAATTTATTATGGTTGCAATTATAAACTCTATAAGAGTTGTTATCTTTGGTAGTGAGTTTTTCTTGACTTTTACATCAGCTAGACGTGAATAATGCATTACTCCATTGGAGATTTATGGGAGGAAGTGTATGTGTCCTCTACCAGGGTACAAGCTTCTCAACAATAATGGAAAGATATGTAGATTGAAGAAGTCAATCTATGGACCGAAGGAGTCTGCCCGAGCTTGATTCGAGAGGTTCAGTTAGGCTATGATGAGGATAGGTTACTTACAGAGTCATGTTAATCACAGTATCTTTGTGAGATGTCATAGGCAGGTAATTACATCTTTAATTGTCTTTGTCTTCATCTTTTTTCTTTTTTTTGTGGAATACCTCCCAGAGGGAAAGGGGGATTTGGCGGACCCCTACCTGTTTATTAAATAAAAGAAGAAACTACAGGGGGGACAAACCAAACCCCTAAAACGCCAACTGAATTACAATCTAATGCTAGGTAAACCAAGTTTATCCGTCCTAATAATGCCTTTCAGCTTGACAGGTAACTCTGAAATGTCCCTGAAGACGAGATTCCTAGAAGAGATACAAGCTTCATTTGCCAAAAAATCAGCACATTGATTATCTTACCGAAAGATATGCTCAAACATCATATTACACTTATCTTTAATACGACTAATTTCCGTCATCCAATACCAAGCTTTCCACTGAATTTTCCCATTTCCTTTGATCACATCAATCATTAGTTTAGAGTCACTTTCCACAATGATGTTATGGATTCCCAAATTTTCACAAAGCTTGCAACCATCATGCATCGCTCTAATCTTTGACTCTTTATTTGAACTAATACCATAAAAATAGTGGTATACCGCTATCATTTCCCCTTTATCATCCCGGATAATGCCCCCACCTCCGCTAACGCTAGGGTTATCCTTGGAGGCTCCATCAGTATTAAGCTTGAACCAACCTGGAGAAGGAGATAACCATTTAGTAATAACGACTTTTTTCATCTTAGGCACAAAGGAAGCAATTTGGTAAGATCCTCTTCCCTACTAGTAGGCCAAGAAGTGAATTCCCAATGTTTTGCAACATTTTTAATCCAATCCTTTGTTCTGTTGAGGATAACCTGAAAAGATCTCTTTTTATTCTCGAATTTGATCGAGTTCTGATATAACCAAGTTTCCCAGCAAATAATCCTAGGCAACACTGTGATAAGAAGCCCACTTACTGAACCTTTCTTCCCGCTGTTCGCAAATCTCATTATTCTAGTTTGAATAGTCTTGAGCAGCAATAGGAACATCCAGCATCTGGCCCACTATGGTCTAAAGCTTATTCCTAATATCACTTTGGCAAAATAGAGAATGATTCTTAAGAGATCGAAAAGTTGAAGAAGTTTCTGGCACATGAGTTTAAAATCAAGGACCTAGAAAGTTTGAAGTATTTTCTAGGCATAGAGGTGGCTTGCTCCAAGAAGGACATCTTTATATTATATAAAAGTGTGCCTTAAACTTGCTTAAGGATATTGAGTAGGTGCTTAACTTGTAGATACTCCGATTAAGTCTAATCATAAGTTGAACACCAATGATGGACAATTACTTTAAGATAAAGAGTCTTCTTTATCTTTCTCTCACCAAGCTTGACATAGTGTACATTATTAGTGTGTGTCAATTCATGCACGAAGTTTGGATTTCTCATTATCATGTTGTTTTGAAGGCTACTCAAAGAAAAGGTGTGTTATTTGCTAATCATGGATATCTCCAGATAGAAGCTTACACTAATGCTAATTGGATTGAAAGTGTTGATGATCGAAGGTTGACTATAGGGTACTTTAAAGTTCTTAGAGGTAATCTCATAACTTGGAGGAGTTAGAAGCAAAGTGTGGTGGCTAAGTCTAGTACAAAATCCGAGTATAGGGTGATGGCCCTTGGTGTGGCTAAATTGTTGTGGTTGAAAATCTTATTGTGTGATTTGGGAATTGAGGTAGATATTCCAATGTTGTTCTATGATAACAAGCTAGTCATCAACATTGCTCAAAAATCGGTTCAACATGATTATACTAAAAAAATAGAGATTGACAGACACTTCATTCAAGAGCAGATTATTTTTTAGAATGTGTGTTTGTTGTTTGTTACAACAAAAAATTAGTTTGCACTTACTGAAGGTGTTGGCAGGGAAAATTTAAAATTCATTCTTAACAAGCTGGGCATAATAGATTTCTATACTCAGCTCTCTCCCGAATTCTTCCTTCTCCTCTCGTCTTCCTTTCCTCCCTTATTTTTCTAGGGTGTTTACTTTCTACTGGGTGATATTTCTCCATTGGGGTGAAAATATGGGGAAATTTAGAAAAACATGAAAATTTTAGTAAAACTTTAGGAGATTTTGAAAGAGGCATGATTATGTATTCAAGACTCAAAATAATACAAATAATAACCCTTTATAATAAGGCAAGTTTAGGGAAAAGCTATGCACTAACAACCATATTTGATACAACGATATCCAAAAAACATTCATACATTATGTATAACATCCATTAGTCATACAATGAAAACAAATATAAAAATAATAAACCAACATGGGAGGTCACTGATATGTCATATCCATGGTGATATGGGCAATGCTCAAAATCGTCATTCCTCCTAACTAGGGTGAGATAATACACTTGTTTCAAATAGCTCTAGTATTGTGTGCAACTCATGTGATAATTTTACCATGTCATATACTCACCAACATAATAATGGTGCTTATCCGGGTGCACCATCATTCACTTCTTCAGATGTAGGTATTTCTTCTTGTAAGATCCATATTTGGTATGGGCATATTCCTTTGTCAAAACTTAGTTAAGTCGTGTGTCTTGTGTCTTTGCCTACAAGTGAGTCATGTTCGTGAAGAAGAAGACTGAAGAAGATCAACTAAAGACATTCCGATCGTCGCTTTCGTCTCATACTATTAGGATGGTAAGTGACCTAGATACCTAGCTATTCCTTAGGTGTATTTGACTTGGAATAATCTCTCTTACCTTAGGAGATTAGCGGCTTGTTCATTAGATTGGAAATTGGTTCAAAAATGCACTATGTTCAATGCTGTGAATAGTAACCGAGGATCTGGTCGACCGACTTGGAATCCGATCGATCGAACCGCTGCGTGAATAGTAACTGAGAACTTCTAAACTTAGTTTTTGGCTTCCTATTTATAGGGTTTGTTCCCATGAATGAACCTAAGGGGTTTTGAGAGTATTGAGAGAGCTTTATTGAGTGTGTTAGGGTTTTCCAAACTCATTGGTTGAGATCCATTGATTTCTTCTCTCCCCTTCTCCTCTAGAGATTGAAAGCTTAGGTTTAGATCTAGATTATTCATGTTTGCTTGACTTCCATCTTTTGGAATCTCTCTAGAGATTTGTTGAATTAAACAACCATCAACGACCCCTTTTGGTCGGAGGAATCTGAAGTTGTTGCTAACGGAGCGAGTCCTTTGCAGATGATCATGGATTTGGAGGCCTAAGAGAAGTACAAGCTACTGTGGTAGATTGTGGGACTTGCGGGCACGTGCTTATTGAGGCGGGAGGATTGAGTACTAAAGGATCGTTGTGTCGAGTCCCGTTGAGTACAATTTGAGTTTTGTAAGTATTTGTTGACTCTTTGCCTGAGTGATATCCCTTTTGCTGGACGAGGTCCGGTGGTTTTTCCCGGAAGGGGATTCCACCTAAAAATCATTGTGTTGTGGTTTGTGTTTGTGAGTTCTCAACCTAAAAAGTAATTTTTGGGGTTCACCGGAATTTTCAATTATGATCCTTTGGCTCTTGATATGCCTATTTCCCATTGTAAGGGCATTAAGTCTTATATGCAACATCCTCTTGCTCATTTTTGTCTTTTATTCTACCTATTTTGGTTTTATTGCTTCCTTTGATTCTATAGTTGTACCACTAATCTTGCACAAGCCCTTGCTCATCCACAATCCATGTAGATTATGGTAGATGAGATGGCTGCCCTGGAGGAAATCCATATCTGGGTCAATACTGATTTACCGATGGGCAAGAAGGTAGTCTGATGTATGTGGATATGTGTAGTTAAGCGTAAGGCAGATGGGATTGTTAACAGATATAGGCATGTCTTGTTACCAAAGGCTATGCACAGACTTGCAATGTTGACTATCAAGAGACATGTGCTCCAGTTGCTAAGCTTCATTCCATCAAAGGGTTATCTTGTGTCTGGCCGCTAATCTTGATTACCCTCTTCATTGGCTAGATGTAAAGAATGCTTTCCTTCATCGTGATATGAAGGAAGAAATATATAAGATGCCACTTCCTGGTTTTTCTCCTTGAGAAAAGGGTAGTTCATGTACTGCAAAAAGCTATTTATGGGTTGAAACAGTCACCCAAGGCTTGTTTTGATCGATTTCATGAAGCTATGTTACAAAGTGGATTTAGTCAGAGCCATGCTGAACACACATTGTTCCTGTGTAGAGCTAGAGGGATTATCATCGATATTGTTTATACGAAAGACTTGGGTCACCGTCGGTATTTTTTGGGCATTGTGGTTGCTTGCTCATATATACATTTGTCAGCATAAGTATGGACTGGGTCGTCTTTATGAAACAGGGATGTTGGAGGCTAAGCCATGTGCCCATTGGGCAGACTCATCGATTGCAATCTGATGATAGCAACCCTCTTCAGAACAATGGTCGATATCTTAGATTAGCTGGATGTTATCTACTTGACAATTATGTGTCCTGACATTTCATTTGTTGTGAGCCATGTTAGTCAGTTCATTCATGTGCAGCAGCCCGGTTTTCTTTTTAAAAGATGCTCTACCTTAGGATATTGTACCTTTGTAGGAGGTGAACTTGTTACTTGGAATAGCAAACAACAGACTAGATGGCTGATCTTTTGTAGAGGCAGAATATCGGCCTATTGCACATGTGAGCTCTTATGGTTACAATCTCTCCTTACAGATTTTGGCATTGTGATAATCAGTTTGATCTTGGCATTGTGATAATCAGTCTGTTATTAATTTCTTAGCTAATCTGTTCTATCATGAGAGGTTGAATCATATTAAGGTTCATTTTCATTTTCTTCGGCAGGAAGTGATCGAGGTAATATTGTTTTCCCCTATCTGAGACCTCAGTTTCAGCCTGTAGACATTTTTACCAAGGCTGGTCCATGCGCTCATTTTCACGAGATTATGTCAAAGCTTGGCATATTTGATATATATACTCCAGCTAGAAGGGGTGTGTAGGGACGTAGAGGTCATTTCTCAAATTTTTAATGTAATTCATATAATATATAATTTGTATGATGTAGTAAGGTAAAACTTATAATTGTTCTAAAGCCCTCATATAAATAATAAAATGAGAGGGTGTGTGCAATAATATACACAACACTATTAATTTACTTCCCACTTCAAACCCTAGATTGCTTGAACCTCATTCAATCACATTCAACCCTAGATTGCTTGAACAGTTGAACCTCATTCAAGCACACTCAACTGAACCCAAGGGAAGAGGAGGGTCACATCATACAAGCCTTTCGGTTTCCTTAAGACCTTATTCATAAACTCATATATACTTTGGTCCACTTGATCTAGTCAACATCTTGCAATGAATTTAGGAATATTTCCTCCCTCCATCTTATACCATAAAGTTGATGGGTAATCGAGAAGACCTTGTCCACCCGATGCACATAATCATAACCCCGTAGTTCTTCCATTATGGCCTCAAAGTTGTGTTATACAGTTATAGTCCCCATTTTCTCTTTAGTATTGGCCCATGATCTTATGTGGAGTTGGGAGCTGCATCCCCGGACCAGAATGTGTGGCCTCTTTCTAATCATGTGTCGAATTGGTGAGTGAAAGCAGCATTATCAGGTATGTGCATGTGGTGTCCAGATTATTTCTTTAACACTTTGTCCACTTCAGATTCCTTCAGCCATTCTCCTTTTCTAGATTTTTTTTTACTTCGATAGACCCATGGGTGGGTCTGCCATTCTTATGCTCTAGGTATGCTAAACACCTTCACTGCCTCGGCGAACACCACTTGAAGTGTTATCATCCAACGTCCCAGTACCTCTTTCCCTACTGCTACCACCTGCCTCAAACATGACCTAATCTCGTCAAACTTCCGCAATAATTGATACAACTTTGCATGTTTCTTTTATTCCTATAGATGGGTAGCACAATATTTTTTTCTCCATGCTTTCGGCATTTCCTTAGTCTTAAAATTTAATTAAACAACCTCGTAAGCCTGAATATTTTAGTTTCTCCTATACATGTCTACACTTCAATTTAAATATCATATCGTCCCAAAGCCTTTCCAATCTTCATTCTAGTAAGAGCTTCTTTCACTTTAGTTACCCTAATTCTTTGAAAATAATATTGTTCTCTAATCTTCACTAAGTTAGTGTCTCCATCTAGTATGTGTATGTTCATATGTTGTGCAGTTCTTATTCAGTAACTTTAAAAATATCATCACCATCTATACTCAATCTCTTCATCCTTCACCAATCCTCTCTAGTCGTGGCCCACAATGCATCTAACATGATTGGGTGTCTAGTTTTTCTCTCCCTAATTCTTGCAAATTTATAAACTTTTTTCTCACCCTCTCTTGTGCTTGGATTATTATTCAAGTCATCATATGCCTTATATTTGACTTGGCTTATTACTTTCTTAGCTTCTCTTTTATTATTTTTATAGTTTTCTAGGTTTTCCTCATTTCTAGTTCTTAGCCAAGTCCTGTAGAACCTCTTTTCTTTAATGGCCTTTTGAATCTCATTACTCTACCGCTAAATTTCTTTATGAGATTGGTTTTCATTTTAGATTTCCCAAACACCTCTTTTCCCAATCGGTTAATACAATTACCCATTTGGCCCCACAACTTGTAGTTTCTGTTTCCAAGTTTCTATTTTCTTCCGTTTATCAATTTATCGCTAAAAGCAATAATTTTGTATCCTTTTAGATTCTACTACCTTATTCCTAAGCCCTTTTTATTTTATTTTATTCTTTCCATGTTGTGTGGCTTGAATCTCTCATGATAACCTTACAATCTTTGCATGATGATAGCTTATTCCTCTTAAGTAGAAAAAAGTCAAGCTGGCTTTAGTCCGGACCACTCTTGAAAGTCACTGAATACTCATTTCTCTTCTTAAACTATGTGTTTGATATGCCATCGCAAAGTCAAGAATCGAAACTCACACCCCATTTCTATCTCCATAACCCCACCCTTTATCGACCCTATCATATTGTTTATTTTCTTTTCCTATGGCCATTTAAGTGACCTCCTATAAATATCCTTCTGCCTTCAGGAATCTCTTGAATTAATCCATTGTTGTTCTCCCAAAATTTCTTCTTAAGACTTTCTTCTAATTCTACTAAGAGGGAATAAATACTAGTAATGTTGATTACAACCTCACCAAATAGTATTTTGTTGAAATTAACCTATCACTTACTGTCTTAACCCCTACAGCATTATCTTTCATGTACCCATCCCCAATGCTTTATCCCCTTCCAGTTAGTCTCTTGCTGGAAAATTATTTAATTTTTCTTATTTTCATTACATCCACCAATTCCACTTCTTACTTATTAAAGTTCCTGCATTCCAAGTGGCAAGACAAATCTTACACTTATTAACTAGCTTCATTACTCACACCTATCCAGTGACGCCCAAAAACTCTTGCCTACTTTTCACCGCATGTGGGTGTTGTTGCAGCAGTTTGCTTCCAGAGAACGCCCTAGCCAACCCTTGTCTATTTCTCACTAAATCTGGGGCTCGTTGTATCTTGTCGCTTCTAAGGAATGCCCTAGCATTAGCATGAAATAGCAGTTCATGATTTGGTGGGGTATTTACACAGGTTGCCGAACTGACAACCCTCCTCCTTTATCCAGGTTTGAGACCAGCTGACCAGCGATGTAACGCAAAAAGTAGGGACACAGCCTTAGTGAATTTTGTAGGGGCACTTCGATAGTGAATTTTGAAGTTTATAAAGTAGGAGTTCTCTCTCTTCACTCTTAGTGTTCTCTCTCCTTAATATGGCTTACTTTTTCATTTCTACCTCAGGGTTACCTCTAGTTATTTTGTGTTGCTTTGTAGTATTCAAATCATTTAAATGCCTAGTGACTGATTACTGTTTATATTGTCTCTCTATTTTTTTTTTTCTCAGTTCTGTTTCAGGAATGTTTAAGATATTTCGTCCTGCTGTTGGAGAGGCATTGAGGTATCAAAACAAGTTGGATTAGGCTTCATATGACTTTGTAATTTCAGCCTCTACATGATTTGACACATTTCAAACCTTGGTTTCTCCAGGGAAATGCCTTTAACAGAGCTAAAAAACAAGTACAGAAAAATTTCGTCACAAGAGAAGGCCTGTAAAGGTTGGGAAGATGAATATGAGGTTTCTTCTAAACAGGTAAATAGATCCTTGTTGAATTTAATTCATTTATATTGTAATCATAAACATTCTCAATACTGAATCTCTTTAGGGGGTATAGATATTCAACAGGACTGGTCTAATATAACTTTTTTGCTATAAGCTTTGATATTAGGCACCTGTTCAATCATTACATAACTGGGCATCGAAAGAATTTTTCTCTTTTCTTGAATATCTAAGCAAGTTAATTATATATTCTTCAAATTTTAATTATTCTACAATTACAGGTGCCTAATAGATGGTTCACCTCCAAGTTGTGGAGAACAAATTCATATTGTAATAACTGAATTTTTTTTATTTATGAAATGATCAGTGAACTTGTTGCCAGAATTTTATAGAATTTGTCTCTTTTAAACTTCAATTTATTGAGCTACGTAATTTATGTTTGTTTGTTATCATTGTTACAAATCTCCCGAGAAATACTCAATTTCTCTCGAGAAAAAACGAGAAAACATCTAAAGTTTAAAACTCCGTTTTTATCGCGATATTTTAAAAATCTATCGAGAAATATAATTTTTTCTTTTCTTTCTTTTTATCCCTTATATAACGCGAGATTTAGCTAAGATTTAACTGAGATTTTAAAAATATCTTGAGAAATACACCATGTTGTTGGTTTTATGAATGTATAACTTGGTGATGTTAATTACTATTTTCTGTAATTTCAATATATTTTATTAATCATTTTTGAGATTTAGGCGAGAAATAGCTGTAGACACCCAATTTTGCACACCTCAATGCCCCAATTAACTCCAAGCATCGAAAAATGAACTCAAAGAACAGATCCGAACTCCAAGCAAACTCCAAGAAGCTGTAGGAACCCAAAACCAACCCAGAGCCCAAGGGAGGGCCTTTCGATTTTTGTCAAATGCCTAGTCTCGCCATTCTAAACGGCGAGAAGCTTACAAAGACCCTCTCACCCTTTTAAAGGGCGAAATTTCATTTCAATACCATTTTTGCATCTCGCCTTTTAAAATGGCGAAATTAGGAAAAACCCTATTTTCGCATTCTGGTTTCACGCGCCGACACCTTAGCACCGCATTCAAGGAGTAAAATCCATTTCGCCGTTTTAAAGGGTGAGAATCCAATATTTTCAAATATTTTATTATGCCCAAGCCAATCACGGTGGGGAACTCATTGTTGGGTTTCGGGAAAAGTTTAGTCCTACATCGGAAAAAAGCAAGAAAACCCATTCTTTTTCCGTTATAAAAGGCCTTCACCCCACACTATTGCTTCATCTAGAAAATCTTGAAAAATCTTGGGAGAACTTCTGGGATTCAGAAAATCCCTAGTCTTGTTTTGGAAGCTTAGAGATATCTTGCCAAACCTTAGGAAGCCCGGAGAAGACCCTAACTCACCTTGAAGGAGTCACAGAGTTTGGATCTTCTTTGTTATTTTCATCTTAGGTGCTTGGAGCGCGAGATCATTGGAGCGCAATCATAAAGATATGCAACATTCCTCCAGTCCAATTCTACTTCCACCCATCCAAGTCTTCTCTTCCTTCTCTTTCCCCTAGTAGTCCATAAATTTCCCTCCAAATGGTCATGAGGAAGAGGAAATCCGGGCGAAGGAAAGAGTTAGAAGAAGAGATCTTCGATTTCTCTTCCATTTCAATTCTTTTTATATGTTATTATTTTAAATAAACTAGTTATTCCCTTTTCCACTCAACGTAGGCAGGGTCTCTCTTGAATCAGTCGAGGAGAGAGATTGGCCATTGTCGATTTAAGGAAAAGGGGTTTACCGCTCCAGTAGAGAAAAATCACTCCGATTCGGTTGAGGATGGGTGAATTTCCAATCTCGAAATAAAAGAGAAGCCAGTAGAGAGAAATCAGCTAACCCATTTATTTTTGAGGTTGGCTCTTAACCCTCTCATAAGGAGGAAGATGGATCTCCTTTCTCACAACCATCTTCACTTACTAATTGCCTTTGAATATTGGGCTTTTTCTTCTAGAAAAAAAAAATCGTCCATGTAGGTTATTTATAAGTACCTTTAGCTTTTCAAAGATGCAAACCTGATGAGAACCAACAAAGGAGTAGGCAGTTGATCATGCGACTACTCCAGTGTTACCTCATGTGTATTCTCATATGTTTTGAGGCCGTTTATGGCCTTAGAGTAAACCTCCACATGAGTGAAATGTTTGGAATAAGGGCTATCCCAGATTAGAGAAGTTAGCAGGCGTGCCAGGGTACAGAATCTATCAGTTTCCTTCCTCATATCTTGGCATGCCACTTAGGGCTGGTTTGAAAGCCAAATCACTTGGAAGGCCCAATAGCTTTCTAAAGGTGGTAGACTCATCCTCATTATGAGTACTCTTGCTAGCATGCCCCACTTCATGTCTATTTTGACCATCCATCCCAGAGTCTATTCCAAACAAACTCCATTGAGAGACTTTAGAGGAGTATTTTTATGGAACGATCAAGAGGAAGCTAGGAAATAACACTTTAATTTAGTGGAAGGATGTGTGTCATCCCATTGGCAAAGTAGTTCTTGGAATTAGTAATTACAACCATGCTTAAATTGAACGTAGCTCTTCTAGTAAGTGGTTCTTGAGGGGTTCTTTTTTTTTTTTTTTCGGGGGGGGGGGGGCTAGAGAGAGAGAGAGAGGTCATTGTAGCTAATTATGGGAAATGGAACCTGTAGGACGTTAGGTCTCATGGGGTTAGCTCATAGAAAGCGATCGTAAAAGGTGAAGAGGTATCTTGAAAATCCATTACCTATAAAGTAGGCTCTAGTAAGCTTATTAAAATTTATGAGGATTTTTGGTGCTACAATAGCTTGCTTAGGAATGAATTCTCTAACATTTACTCTGTTGTCTCTGAAAATCATTTTGTGGTGGTCTCATACTCTAAGAGTAGGAATGGTGAGGTTGTGTGGATGCGGAAGTTGAGAAAGGATTTGAATGAATTGGAGTTGTAGCCTTGCAGGACTATTTGAGGCTTTTGAGACATATATCTTCAAATATGACAAATCCTCTTGCCAATGGCGGTCGGATTTGTCTAGCAACAACAAGGGCCAATTCACTGTGAGATCATTCTACTCGACTCTTGGTGTTAGAGCCTCTTATTCTTTTCCTTCTAGTGGTGTGGAATCTTAGACTCCTAGTGTTTCATCTAAGATTGCGTTGTTCCTCTAGACAGCTTTCTTGGAGAAATTCCCACCTTAATCCACTTAAAGAGGAAGGGTTGGCGGTTGCTAACAAATGTTTTGTGTTTGGTTGAGGAGTCTGTTGATCATCTATTTATCAACTGCCCCCTAATTAGTTGGATTTTGGGGTATTTCTTATCCCACTTGGGATGTTGTGGCCTATGGGTCTTCCAATCTAGTTTACGGTCTTAATCTTCACTTGGTTCTTGAGAGATGTGGATTGTTTTCATAGAGTGATTTGGTGGCTTCTCCCAAACATTTTGGAGAAGAACTGAAGGGTATTCGACAACACTTTTGTTCCAGTTGAGAAGATAAATCTAGATATCCCGAATTTGATATTTCAGTGGATAGTGACGATCTTGGGTCGTCGTCTTTTTATTTTTGTTTGAGTAGATTGGTATCATTGAACTTCTGTAACACTTATTATTCTAATATTTTGATATTTATACTTATGCAAAAAGATATTACGTCTCTTTCCTTCCCCTATTTTGTGGTATGGGAAAGGTTTGTTTTAAATTATTTCACTAAGATTGCATATCGGAACGTCAGTCTTCTGTTCTTTCTCTAATATATCATTTAAAACTGTCAAGTAAGGTCTGTCTTCTTTTCTTATCTAATATAACATGTAAAATGGTCAAGCTTAAGCAAATTTCCTTCCTCACCTTGAAATGGGTTGATTTTAATCAAGGAGACCAGTTCTTCTGTAATCTTGACAAAGACTGCTGCCCAGGTCGTGTTACAGCAATATTTATGTTCTGACTCTGGACATGATAGTTCCTACCCAAGGAAAAAATTGGAGTTTTAAGCATGCTTGAGAAGCCCTTCCCTTTAAGTTAAATGCTTTCTAATTGCATTAAACAATATTATCTGTGTCACCTGCTAAAATTAGCTGTTTTGTAATGGCATTACCAATTGTATGTGTTTGTGCGTCTGTTTATATGTCCAATGATTTTGGATCTCAGTCTTGGCATCAATTCTTGTCATCGTAGAAATCAGAACAAAATCCTGAATTTCTGTCAAAGTATTTTGGAAGTTTGTAGAATACCTACTTGAAGTTGTTTTAAATTTCGAAAGTTCGAAAATTGCTCAAAATTGAGTTGAAAATCTCTAAATTTTGGTTGAAGGAACCTTATATACCAAGACGTGCATGAACTCATGGCACTTGCACACATAGTCACCAATTACAGGTGCAAGTTTTAAACGGCAATTATCCATTCGAGAAATACAGATTTTATATGGCAAAAACACGGGAAAGGTAATGGAAATTTTTTAAAATAATTAATAGTTATAACTAAATAAGAAACATGATACTAACTACTTACAATCATTCAGTCATCATTCAACAAAAGAATTGAAATTATATAGCCCTCAAAATATCACCATTCATAAGTCATTCATTTTAACAAACGGATATAATCATCCACCATTCAAAAAAAAATGTACAATACCATAATCCTATAAACTAGAACCCCATAATATTCAAACCCTAACATAAAATTCAATAATATATTTGTAAAAAAATAACCATATATGCTAACTCTATCATAGGATTCAAATAAGTAAATGAGAATAGGAGACGAACCCTAAAAAATTAAATTTTAACATGTAAAGAATAGAAATGACCTTTAGGTTGCTTGAATATTGACAATGGGAGTAAGAAACTAAAGAGGGGGAATCTATAGTCTAGAGAGCAGGGAATCTAGATTCTTCTTCTTCTCATTTTCACAAAGGGAATTGCAGTGATTGCAATCGTATAAACAGGCGAAAGCCGAGAAATTCGCATGTTTTATTTTTTAAATTTTCACTTAGAATGGTCGTTGTTTCAACAACAAAAAAAATTTAAAATAATGGTGTTGCCGTTTAAAAAAATAAATCTGTTTTGTATGTGTATTGTACGAGTTTAACACAAACAACGTGTTTTATACAATGATCACCATTTTAAACTTGATACGGCATAAGTGCGCCGTTTAAAATGACAACTCCCCAAAAAGTTTAGTACGCATTTTAAACGCAAATAAAACACGTTTTTGGTGACAATGCTTGCACACACACACACTAAATCACACTGTATAGTTTTGAATATCTGATTTATAAGATAACAATTATTACCATATTGAAAGTTAAACTTGCTTAGTAGTTGACATGCTCAGGTGAAAAGTTATATAGACTATGTTGAGTTAAACTTGCTTTATAGTTAACCGTTAACCTGCTTAGGTAAAACGTTATAATGACTATGTTGCGTTTGGGAAGAAAATCTTTGTTAATCCCTGTTTTATATTGTTTCTAAGTCTCATTGTTCTTATAAAAAAATTTCCCTATGTGTAATGCGGGTTAGAGGGCCTTGTATCTCATGCTTCCATAGCTTGTATCTTCCCATAACGTACATTTAACTTAACCTGCAGTGCATGCACGGCCCAAAGTGTAAGCTTGGCAATTTCTGTACGGTTGGCAGGAGATTACAAGAAGTAAATGTCTTGGGTGGCCTTATTCTTCCTGTTTGGGGAACTATTGAGAAAGCCCTTTCTAAGCAGGTAGCTGACCTGATCTGCTGCTTATTTATGCCCTTTTATGATTTTCGTTTTTGCATGATTAATGTGATGTTAAGAACATGGACCTTTTACTGTTTTGCAATTCTTAGTCCAACAATGAGCATTTATCTTATGATAGAGAAAGTGATTGTCATGTGCATTTGTGCTTGGTCACCATAATATATTATGCAATTTATAATTTTATAGGGCATTTTTTTATATCGGTAAGCAAATATTTATATAAATATTGAAACAGAGATACAAAGTGGTACAATAGGAACAGAGTTTACAAACACAAACTCAGGAAAAAGGGTTAAAAAGCATACAGACATCCCCCTATATTAAAAATATAGTCAGCCAAAACTACTCAGTTAAACGAAATTCAATCCAGCACCTCTCCCAGATCCTCCCCTGCTCATTGAATGGTTCACCATTCTAAATCAAGTAATCTAATGTGAGAACACATTCAAGAAAAATAGGAGGGAGAGTCCTCAAATACTCTCTTGTATCTCTCTTTCCATATCGTCCACGCGAGCGCTATCAACACTGACCAGAGACTAGCAAGATAAGAAATTGTGAAAGGAATAAGGAAATACCCATTCCACACCTATTTGAAAGAGGAAATACCCTCAAATCTCAAAAACAATAGGACAATACAAAAGTAGGTGATCCACCGTCTCTTTCGCATGAAGGCACAAAAACAACGGTTATCTATCCTCTACCCTCTATATTTCAAGTGGTCACAATTGAAAGTAGCATTTCCTAGTAAGAAAGATACCTTAGAGGGAATGTCTGGATTCCACATAAGCCTATGAGGAAATGGTATAGAGGATACTAACCCAAATGACTATTCCGGTGATCTTACTAAAATCGATCATTGTGGCTTCTAGACCAAAGTCTACGGTCCATGCCTTGAGAGCACGGGGGAGGAACTAAGACGCTCTAAAAGTCAACCCATGTCATCGATGTCCCAATCATTCAAATCTTGTCTCAACTTGAACACCTCACCATCTGATCATCCCTTAAACTCATAATAAACCTAATGTAGGACAGAGTAAAAGTGGAGGATGTACCTTAGAGTCTCACTAAGGTTTTCTAGGAGTCAAATTTGATGTAGGATAGAGTAAGAAGAGTGGAGGATGCACCTTAGAGTCTCACCAAGGCTTTCTAGCAGTCTCACCTAGAAGAGAATAATGGAGTCTCACCATTTACAAAGAAAATTGCTTCAAATTATATTCAAATTTGGAATGCCTTACAATGCCATGTCCTCTTTTTATAGACCCAATTAGAACATTATTTCATTAATACAAGAAGATTTTTGACTTTCTATAGAGTATTCTTAAGGACTCTCGACTTTCTAGAGAATTTTTAAGACTCTTAACTTTCTAGAGAACTCTTTAAAGATTGACTTTCTAGAGAATTCTTGATATTCTATAGATTCCTTAAAGACTTTTCAGTCCAGACTTTGGGATTTGTGGCCCACCTCTTGGATGGCCCATAGCTCAAGGTCGTGTTGATCCAATGATCCTAACCGTCTGTTGTAGACTTAGGATGAATGTTGGCGGCATGCTTAACACATGCAAGTCGGACGGGAAGAGAATTCTAACAACTTTAAAAAAGATATAGACCTTCTAGAAACACTTTGAATTAATTGCTAGTCTAGAAGCATTATAGGCCCAATGTATAACCCTTATGGACAACCATGGGTCTACGACCATAAGTCTTAAGACTCACGAGTCTACCTTAATCAATAGGCTCCATATTATATTCATTACTTTTCTTTCTCATACTGTAAACTTTAAGAAGTTGATGTTAGCCTAAAGGTTACAATCATATGACCCTCGATTAGTTTTAATGATAACATAAATAATGAAATGACTCTTGTAATACTAATATCTTCCATGAGCAACTTTTTCCACAGTATTCAAGAGATAAAGAAGTGATTTCAAGCAAAACTCAAGAACCTTCAATGAAAAAGACCAAGTCAAAGCATGATGACAATTCCAAATCAAAGCTTCAAGAAGATATTCAACTATAAGCAAAAAGGATTCTACAAGATTGTCTTAAAGGCACTTCTACTGAAGACCATAGAAGCAAAAAGATCAACTCCATCAAGGTCTAAGTTTAGGTAGTCAGTGGTCTGTCTAGGATTTCTTGTAAAAATCCTCAAGTAGTGATTTGGTGAAAAAGCTCAAAATACCTTAGATTGACCATAGGTCTCTTGACTAAATATAAAAATATGATTAAGGACCTTAAAACATGATCATCTTACTCATAAAGGTTAAGTACAAAACCTTGGAATCAAATCCTATCTTAAAGGTTTTGAAAATGGATTCTGCAAATAAAAATGGTATATCCAGTCGATCAGATAGACCATCCAGCCGATCAGGCAGACCATCTAGTCGATTAGGCAAGCCCTGTGATCGACTGAATAGAACAAATTTTTTCAAAATTTGTCTGCATATACTGATCAAGTTGAAACTCTATGTGAATCCATTTTAGATCATTCAAAAGATCGTTATGAGATATTAATCATGTCTAATTAATATGTTAAAAGACTTTGGAACTCGTGCAAATAATTAAAATCCAAGAAACCAAACTTCTTGAAGACCCTTGTGATCGACTGGATAGAACAATGCATAAAACTTGGTTTTTGCCATCCAGTCGATCAGAACTTTGATCTAGCCGATTTGATGACCATCCAACCGATCAAAGGACCCTTCTAATCAACTGGATAGCTCAGAAAAATCTGAGACCCGTCTTTAATGCTCAACGGCTATATTTATAACGGGTGATTTTTCTTTAAATGCTCATCAATGGTAATAAATTCTGGATCACTATAAATATAAATGATTTTTGAAAGATCCAAGAACAGCAACACTCACTTTTACACTGTTCTATTGATCAATCATTCTCTTAAGCTAAAAATCCCAATCTTTAGAAAACGATACTCCGTTTTTTCTCTTTACTTGGAGTTGGAGGGTTCTTAGAGTGAGCTATTTCATTCAAATCTAAGTCACAAGGAGTTTATTATTTAGATTGTTAGTCTAAAAACCTCATTCTTTTATTCAGTCAAGAACCTGCGTGTTCTTGCAAGTGAAGCTGCTTTTTCGGTTTTGTCAGAGAGGGTTATGCTCGGACTATGTAAGGTTCTATCCTGACCTTAAGAGGGATTAAAAGGTTCCATCCTGACCTTAAGAGGGATTGTAAGGTTGCATCTCGACCAGAAGAGAGATTGTTACAGGTTTAAGCTTCACCTGTGAAGGAGCTTGTACGATCAAGGATCGTAGTGGAACCTCTTGCGGTTTGCAAAGACGGGGAGTAGGCTAGAGATTGCCGAACCTCGATAACAAATTGAGTTTGCACCTTCTTTTCTCTTTTCTATCCCTTAATATATCTTGCTCTTAAAATTCTATAGTATCCATTAGCTGCATTTCCCTTTAATTTTTAAATTCCACACTTAAAGGGTAAACTATTTTTAATTTTGCCATTGACCCTATTCACCCCCCCCCCCCTAGGGTCCATATCTAGGCAACAGTTGATCTCCATCATAACCTCTACTAATGCGTCCCTATCCAGAGCTAAAAGGAAGATGTCGCCAAAGTCATCTTTAATTTTTGCAGATCTGCACAACACATCCTTCCAAAACCTAACCTCTAACCCTCTACTTACCTTAAACTTGAAGTTGGGCAAGAGTAAACTTGCAATTGACATGATACCCTTGCACAACCCTAACCTATGTGAACTCTTGATCTCCCTTAGAAGTCGACAAGATGTCTCCCCATACTTAGCCATTATCACGGAATGCCATATACTCTCTCTTTGCTCTCCGAATCTTCATACCTATTTTTTTTAACAACTCCTTGTTTACTTGAACTAAAGCCTTCAGGTTCAGCCCTCTACCCTTCTATGGACAACAGATTTGATCCCAAGTTATCAAGTGATAATTAAACATATCTCCTTTCTCGTTCTAGGGAAATTGTTGTTGCATTTTCTCAATATCAGTGCCTAACAAATGTGGGATGGTAATGATAGACATATAGAACGTAGAGAGACTGTTTAGGGTGATTTCAATGAGAGTTAATTTCCCACTTTTGATAGAAAAGATTATTTTCATCCTGATAATTGATTGGCAAACGTCTCAAGCACCAGGGCCCACATTGCTTTGGATTGAAAACATGTCCCAAGAGGCTTACCAAGATATACTGATGGTAAGGACCCCATTTTGCATCATACATAGGTAGTGAATTACTCTATGTTCGAGACCTCTCCTACATTCAGAATCTTGGATTTAGCCAAATTGACTCGCAGTCCTTATACTGCTTCAAAGCAAGGTTCTGAATGTCAATATTGCTTGACATGTTGAGC
The DNA here is from genome assembly GCA_015143295.1 of Tetracentron sinense. Classification (NCBI taxonomy): domain Eukaryota; kingdom Viridiplantae; phylum Streptophyta; class Magnoliopsida; order Trochodendrales; family Trochodendraceae; genus Tetracentron; species Tetracentron sinense. The sequence goes on along the minus strand of CM026553.1, from coordinate 1,007,116 downwards.
CGCAAAAAAAAGATATATCAGAGATATATCGGTGATTTTTGGAAAAATGGCAAACAATGGAGCAAAACATGGAATTTTCCAGTGAAACTTAGGAAATGATAAAATAGTTGTTAATGCGCCTTTTAGAATAAGAACATTTTAAAAAAAACTACAATGTTTATAAGAGATGCAATGAGAAGAGATCAAAGATGTGTGCTGACAAGTGAGTAGTGACGATAATGTATGATTAATACCAAAGTTAGATGCTTTATTCGGTTATTCTTAAAGGTTAGTAAATTTTAACCCTGGTTATATGGAGTTAAAAGGGGACATTGTATTTAAAAAAAAATTATAAAGCTCAAGATTAGATGCTTTAATCTTAAGGGTTAGTAAATCTTAACCACAGTTAAAGGGAGTTAAAAGGGGACATGTTAATTTAAAAAATCTAAAAACTAAGGTCAAATGCTTTAACCCTAAATGTTAGTGAATCTTAAGTAACAATAGGTAAAGGGAGTTACAAGGTGACACATTTAAATTTTTTATTTTTAAAAACCAAAGTTAGATGCTCTAACCTTAAAGGTTAGTGAATCTTAAGTAACAACAGGTAAAGGGAGTTACAAGGTGACACATTTAAATTTTTTATTTTTAAAAACCAAAGTTAGATGCTTTAACCATAAAGGTTAGTGAATCTTAACCACAGTTAAAGGGAGTAAAGTAAGTAAATAGGGAAAAAAACGCAAAACAAGGGATGAAGGGAAAGAGGAAGAGCCAAAGAGGGGAGAGGGATTTCGCGACTTAGACGGATCTAATTGCAATTGGCAACGGCAAAAGGTGACGGCGACGGCGACGCTCCACTCTCACAGGGTATTTACCCTCTGTCCCTCTTGGCTCTTGCCTCTTCTTCCTTCTTCTTTGATTATTTCTTCTCTTCTCTCAAATTTCAACCCCTTTTCTTTTTTTATCTTCTAAATCAAAGATGAATTCAGTTCGTGAGTCTTTGTTTTTTTGGATTATTGCCTGCAAATCTACAAAACCCACTCAAAAAGTGCTTCAAGTGGTTTTGGTAGGTTTCGGTGATATATCGCTGATATCGACGATATATCGGCGATATATCCCGACACTATGTAAATTTTTTCTTACATCGCATAGATGCATCGACCACCGGCGATATTGACATATATCGCCGATTTTGCTATCCTTGCTTCAAAGCATCTAAATAAACACCTAATTGGGTTAAATTTTGACACAGCTCCACAAAACATCAGGGTGTCATCCGCAAATTAATTATGAGAGATTCTCAAATTCTCTTTGACTATCGAGAGGCCTTCGAAAATAGGTCTATCTGCTCTAGACAACATTCTGCTCAAGGCTTCTGAAGCAAAGATAATGAGAAATGGAGATAGAGGATCCCCATGTCTCAAACCGGAGCTCTCTAAAAATAACCCTTCGAACTACCATTAATAAGGATGGAAAATGACAGATGATATGCACATCTTTATCCATTGACGCCACATAATCTCATTTATTTCAACACAACCCAAAACCTCCCAATTGTATAGGGTATGTTAAACTTGTATAACCTATTGTACATAAAAGCAAGGTTTAAAAAATCGACAATATCATCGATATATCGCCGATATTTATTGATATCGCTGATCGGTGACACATTTACGAGTTGTTCAAATGTTTTTACACCATATCGACGATATATCGCCGATATCGTGCAATACCGACCAAAATATGTTTTTTTTTTTTAATATAAAAGGCTTTGGCCTTTGGATTTGAGAGTAAGACTGTAACAGATGCAAATATTATCTGTATCCGATTCACATCCGAATCCGTTTATTGAAATTAACCATCAGGATAGGTATCCGGCAAAGAGGATTTAGATAGTAATTTTACTATCTGTTTATAATCGGATACGAATTCAGATATTGGTATATCCGATTCGATAAATATCCGACCAATTATAATATATATATATATATATATAATATTTTAAGTTTATAAACTAAAACAATCATAAAAATATATATTTACATAATTTAATACATAAAATTGTTATTTTTAATATCAATAGAGATAAAATATTAATATACTATTTTAAAAATAAAAGTTGTATATTTTTTAAAATCTTAAGTTATAGTTTTTAAACTTTGTAAAAAGTAATCGAATTATTCGGATATTATCCGAATTCGAATATTTTAATTGGAGTCGGATACAAATATCATATTTAACTTTCCGCCGGATATTTATTCAAATTTGGATAGTCGGATATATAATCAGATACGAATTCGGATATACCACTATCTGCTCTGAATCCGCTCTGTTTACAACTCTATATAAGAGTGAAACAAAACTCTATCATATTGGCATAAAATACCCCTTATTTGAATTCAATAAAAATTATCCTAGATCCAAATTCTTGAAGAATAAAAAGTCAAATTATCTATTGAAGAACAAATCCGCTTTTTAGTGCCTTTTTGATAATTTCAATTTTCATATGTTAAGGTATTTCTCAAATCTTAAAACCTCGTAAATTCTAACCATATTAAAACATTACTAAAATCCAAAGTCTGTTGAAAAAAGTCTCATATTTTAGTCTTCAAAAATATTTTTATCTATAAGGTCAAAAAGTCAACTAATAGTTGAGCAGAAAAAGGCTTCACATTCAAGCTTTGCAAAAAAAATTAAGCATATTATGAGTACCCTCTATTAAGATACTCCCAAATTTAAATTTCAAAAAAATCATATAGATATATATATTTGGGTATGAGCCGTATGAATATGAGTATGAGGGTACAACCTTTTCTAGTAGTGTCGGTGACAATTGTGCTCTCAGGAATATAGTTGTGCATAGCTAGAAGGCCAATATCCATATGGATATGTTTTTGTGTATGACTCACATCGATATGGGTATAGAGGTGTACAACCTCATTTGCCAGTGTTGGTGGCAGTCAAGCCTTTGCGTAACTCCTTTTGGTTTTGATTGTATTTTTGGAGTGGGTTGGATTATTATTATGTATGTTTGTATTATTATGAATCTTATGAATCATAAATTTATGATTGATTGAGAAATGAATGAAACATTTTATTTAAGTTAGTTATGATTTAGGAATATGAATCAATGATACATTGTGTCAACGCATATCTTTGCCCCCTTCCCATTGCATCTTTTCTATACATTGTTGTTTTTTTAATTGTTTTTATTCTCAAATGTGTATTAACATGTATTTAAACATTTCCTGAAGTTCCACGGCAAAATTTCAACTTTTATCCCATTTTTTTGCTATTTTTTTCAAAAATCATCGATAAACGATATATCCCCAATATATATTTTTTCCGCGACTTGACATGTCGAGTGATATCGCCATTTAGAACGTCGCATAAAAGTGAACTAGTTTTGTGCTTGAAAAATTGTACTTTTGCCAAGTTTTGACTAAGTTGCAAGTCCTGCCAAGTTAAATACTTATCTTCTAGCATGGAGATAGAGTTGGTTAACATTTTTAATAACTACCTAGAAATTTCAGCAGCAAGCTACAACTTCAGTCCCTCACATTCAGTGAACTATAAATGTGAAAAGGTTGAAAGATCTGGCCAAAGAAGGTGATAGCCCTATAGATCCATTCCAATGGTTCAACGCTTCCCATTAAAATATGGTGTGGCGCATGTCTAATTGGCTAGGAGGTGAGGCAATAGCTTACCAATGCGATGATCAGTAGCTGGTCTGAGAGGATGGTCATCCACACTAGAACTAAGACACTGTCTGGAATCCTACGAAGGAGCAATGGGGAATTTTTCCCAATGGCCGTGATAAAAGAAGTGAGATGCGGATAGTTAGATAACTATATTTGCATGTGTTTAATTAATGGAACCCTCTTTCTTGCGCATTATAGTCAATTGTATAGGGTGTGATAAACTTGAATTAGCATTGCTCACAATTCGGTGTCTATGAAGTTGAACCTTGCATTCTTCAGGTCGGTCAAAAGAATGCTAAGCCACAGAATCTCACACAATCCATGAGCCATAGACTGGAACACTGCCTCTACACTAGATCTGGCAACCACAAACTGCTTCTTCTCCACATGACGAGTTTACCACCAACAAACGTATAGTAACTAGAAGTGGAGCGCCTATCTGATACGGATCCAGCCCAGTTTGCATTAGTGAAAGCCTCAATCTGTAAATTACCGGTACAAGCATACAATAAACCTTGTCCTGGAGCCGACTTGAGAAATCTCAGAATCTTGTAAACCGCATCTAATTGTGCGGAGTTAGGCACATGCGTGAACTGGCTCATAACGCTAATCCTATGCGCAATATTAGGATACGTAGTGAAAGATATATTAATCTTCATACAAGTCTCTTATATCTCCCTGCTTCTACATGCTTCTCATAAGTGGCTTCACTAAGTTTATGGTGAGGTCAATGGGAGTGTCATAAGGCTTACAGCCCATCATATCAGTCTCATGTAGAATGTCAAAGACATATTTGCGTTGCGATATAAAGATACCTTTCATGGACCTAACAACTTCAATACCCAATAAATACCTCAACTGGCCTAGATCCTTAATTTTAAATTCCTTTGCAGGCAGGCCCTTCAACTTCTGCATTTCCTCCTAGTCGTCTCCAGTCAACACAATGTCATCTACATAAATAATGAGGGCAGTCAGTTTTTTGCCATTATGCTTGATAAACAAGGTATGGTCAACTTGACTTTATTTGAAGCCATTTTTAATCATGACGTGGCGAAATCTTTCAAACCAGGCCTTAGGAGACTACTTAAGCCCGTACAAGGCCTCCTTCAGTCAGCATACCTTCCCTTCAGTTATAGGGCACTTAAGCCTAGAAGGAGGTTTCATGTACACTTCTTCCAAGTCACCATAGAGAAAAGCATTCTTCACATCGAACTGCATAAGTGGCCAATCTAGGTTGGATGCAAGAGATAAGAGAACCCTTACTCATTTTTGCTACGGATGCAAATGTCTCCTGGTAGTCTATGCCATATGTCTGTGTGTACCCTTTCTGGCTAGGAGCATAGCCCAAAAATAAGGACTTGATTGCCTTAGGATCAAGTTTGGTACGATCCGATTTGTCAACATGAACAAAATATGTACAATCAAAGATCTTCAGAGAAAAAGGAAACAAGGAGGGAGATGGAGCCAGAACATCAATAGGACTCTTAAAACACAAAATCCTAAAAGGCATGCGATTCATCAAATAGGAAACAGTCTGAAGGGTGTTGGACCAAAAACTTTTAGGAACATGCATGCCAAACAAAAGAGCACAAGTGATTTCCAACAGCAACACCATTTTGCTGGGGAGTACCAGCACACGTAGTCTAGTGGATAATCTCGTGATCACTGCATAGGAGGAGAGAGTAGTTGACAAATACTCTCCACCATTATCGCAACGAAACTTTTTTAACCATCAAACTGGGTGGTAATCATGTTATCAAAAAACTGAAAAATGGAGCAAGCATCACTTTTATGCTTTAACAAGTAAATTCACGTTACTCTAGAGAAATTATCAACAAATGTAATAAACTAACAAAAACAACAAGAGGAAGTGATAGGGGTAGGGCCCTATACATCATAATGAACAATGGAAAAATAGTGAATTGCTTCTATTGCCATGAGCGGGATATGAAGATCGACATTTTTTAGCAAATTCACAAGTTTCACGCTGAAGTTCAAACATGAAAACAGAAAGAAAATAGTGGGAAAAACCTTTTTAACATAAAAGAAAGATGGGTGGCCCAGACGTCTATGCCACTGCAACACTTGTGCAATGTTGCTATCACTACTACTATTAGGCCCAGCAGGAATCTGCTGAACAGGAAAGCCACCCTGAAAGGCCTATCCAACAAGTTCAACACCTTCTCCTCATAGCCTCTACCAATCGTCTGCCTCATCTCCAAGTCCTGAAATACACAAGGAGAAGGAAATAAGGTGATACTACAATACAAGGACTTGGTTAAGTGACTACAGACAAGAGATTTAAAGCAACATTAGGAACATGAAGAACAGATGATAAAGGCATAAATAGGGTAGGCGTGATGCTACCCTTACAACCAATAGAGGAATAAGACCCATCAGCAATTTTAATTTTATCCCTACCAAAATAAAAACATGATATGAGGCAAACAAATATGACATACCAGCCATGTGATTTGAGGCCCCTGAATCAACAATCCAAGGGCGAGTAGATGTGGAGACAGATGCACTGAAAGCTAGAGTTGATGTACGTATTGAGCAAACGAGGATGTGGAAGTTGTGCCCAGCATCTCCAACTGACCCATAAAGCACCTACATGCCTCTATCTTATTACGGGAGAGGCTAAGGCTATTAGAAGATGATAATGGCCTAGATGTAACAGCTAGAGTTGGATCAGAGGCAACTGAGTGAGAGCTATAGTCAAGTCCTCCACCACAACCATCACTAAGGCCACTACAACCTCTGCCTCTGTTGTGGGCAACCATAGAGGTGCCAACAAGTCTCTCTGGTGTGTCGAGTGCGACCACAGTGATCACACTTCAGCTTGTCTCTTTCATCACCGGTGGTCCTTGACCTACCACCTCCTCGGCTACCCGACCATTATCACGACCTCTACGCTGTGACCATGAAGAAAAAGCAGACCACTCTAGAGAAGAGGGTTGCATACTAGGCCGGCGACGTTCCTCCCTATGGAGAATGGAATAGGTCTCAGTAAGGAAGGGAATGACTCTTTTACCAAAATTTGGATCCTGATTTCCTCATACTCGGGGTTGAGGCCAACCAATAGCTCATAGACTCGGTGGTCTTCAACATACTTCTTATACTTTACAGCATTCTCACTGTACGAAGTCCTATACAGATGAAACATATCAAACTCTTCTCACAGACGGTTAAGAGTAGATTAATACATGGCCAGAGAAACATCACCTTGTTTCAGTTACCCAATACACTGGTGCAACTAATAAGCTCTAGCATGAGTGCCCTCCTCGAAGTAAGTTTGCGTCACAGCATCCCATAATGCAAGAAATAGCGAAAAACAGCCCTAAACAGCACCTTGCCGGAAAAATTCAGTAGGAAAAAACGTCGCCAAAGCTCTAGCAAGATTCCGATTGTCATGAAACTTGTACCAAAAGGTCCAAAATTTTGAGTGGGACTAACCACTACCAATTTGCCTAAGTAAAATCAACTAGAGATTTTTTTTTACTACAGTCCAAGACATTGGAGTACCACAGACTAGCAAACGAGGTGGGAAAAAGTGCCTTCCAACCTTGGTGGGTCGAGAGGGGCATTATAATGGACGGTACATGTTAGTTGATCCCACCAAAATGGTGCACAATGGGATTGCTCATCATTTCGAGAGGTGCATGATAGTGGAAGGTACATGTTAGTTGATCCCACCAGGATGGTGCACAATAGCACTGCTCATCATTTCATTGATTTAATACAAGGCGGTGTGTGCGGGCATACCACGTGTCTCGCTAAGTCTTTTCTTGGTGGTATTATCAGCATGTATGTGTGTAAGTCATTGAGGGAAGAGGGCGGGAATACATGTTTGTTTAAGACACTTTTTGGTGGTAATCTCAAAATGCACATGACAGATGGGGACAAGTCTCAGAATGCATGTGACTCTCTGGATGGTAGTGCTCACTCTAAAGTTTTTTCGAAAAGAAGAGACGACTACCAGAGAGATGGAAAGTTCAAGGTAGGCCACAAAATGTCTACTCTCCTCATCACCCTTTTCTCATCTTTTTTTCCTTGAGGCACTTATGCACACCCAAAGGGGGCCTCTAGGCACCCCCCCCCTCATTTAATGAAATCCATGTTTTCATTATTTCTCTCTTTCCTTCTCAATCAGAAGTTGCTCTCTTAAAAGAGCGTAATTAATGGTTATATTTATCTAGGATGGAAGGGGTCTCTCCCACATAAAATAAAAACTCTAGTCGACGGAGAATATTTGACACCAGATTTCAGATGTCGCATTCTCTTTGAGACGCTTGAAATTTAGCCATACAATATGTGTTTGGTTGCACACTCCATTCTATTTTTTTATTTATTATATTTAATTAGGGGACCAACAATAATATCCCTTACATAAGAGAATAATAACAATGAAAACCCAATAGACCTTCAATCCTCAGAATACCCTCATAACAAATCTACCTTTGTCTCTATGTGACATCGGTGAGATAGAGGGAGTGCAAAGAGATCAAGTAAGACTTATACTTGGACTGGTGAGAAAGATAAGTTGAAGTGTGATTACTGTGGTCTTCTACCCGTCACACGAGGACAAAAGGGAGATAAAGGAAGTGCAAAGAGATCTAGTAAGACATACTGGGATTGGTGAGAAAGATAAGTTGAAGTGTGATAACTGTGGTCGTCTATGTCACACCAGAGAGCCATTTTGGGCTTTGTATGGTCACCCAACTAAGTTTATTCATCCTAATTCTACTGCTGCCCATATAACTTCATCTTCATATCCTACAGCTCTTGTTACACCACAATCTATTTCTCAGGATGCATCTCATCAAGTTGTAAATCCCTATAAGGAAGTGGTTACTATTTCCAAGGAAGAATTACAGAATCTACAAGGCTACAATGTATGATGGCGCAACTGGAATGCCCTTCTACCACTTTTACCTCCACATTTACTCACAAGTGTTTCTGCCTCAGCTTACTACACTTCACTCAACTTTTGTGGCGTATCCTAGATCATAGATTTAGGAGCCTCAGAGGTATGTAATCCCTTTTCTTCAGTATCAGGACAAGGGAATGTTAATGTTTTTCCATTTTTGTCTCTATCTTCAATGCTCCATGCTCCTAATTTTCCCATTAGTCTTTTTTTTGTTAGTAGTATTACCATATCCTTAAACTGTAGTGTCACTTTTTCCCTTCTCACTGTGTCTTTCAGGACTTCGAGACAAGGAAGACGATTAGTAGTAGTCGTGAAGATAGTGGTCTATATCTCCTTAATACGTCAAGCTCCTCAATTGCTCAAGAAGACCAGTCTAGTAGTAGTAGTAGAAGTGGTTTTGTTAATATAGATAGGTTAATGCAGTGGCATACCCGGTTAGGTCATTTGACTGTTATGTCCTTTAAAATGGTCATTTCCTAGATTATTTCAGGGTTGTTTGGCATCGTTCCTTGGGAATGATTTTTCTTATGAGAACAGAAACAATCTAAACGTGTTTGGCAAGTCATTTTTAGGAAACAATTTTAAGAATCGTCCTGCTTTAGGCACAAATTTTAGGAGCAAAAAAAGTCATTTTTCATAATCAATTCTGAGGAACACGCTTGAAACGAACGAGATAAGCATCAAAATTGACGAGATAGATTGAGACATAATTAAAAAACAATCGTATTTTATGACATTTATATGTTTTGATGATATAACCATATTTAATGCCTAAAACAAATTTTTTTTTTCTTTTTTCACACAAACGTAATTCTGTTATTTCTTTTCTTCATAATTGATTCTAACTGACAGTTACCAAATGCATTCCCAGTACAAAATTGATTACAAGAAACAAAACTTATAAGAATTAATTCTTTTTAAGAATGAGAGAATCGCCTGAATTGATGCCAACGGCCCCTTAGTTCATTGATTTCAGTTGATTTTCAGTATGAGCCTTGTGAATTTGCTAAGCATTGTCGTACTTATTATCCTATCAACAATAATAGAAGTACCGCTCCTTTGGCCACTGATCACTCTAATATCTGGGATCCTGCACCCACTGTGTCATTATTTGGCTATAAATACCTTGTGACCTTTATTGATGATTAATATCGTAATGCCTGGATGTATCTCATGAAGGCTAAGGATGAAGTTTATTTCATTTTTTGTGTGCTTAATAAAATGGTGAATACCTGTTTGACTCAAAAATCAAAATCCTTCATTCTAATAATGAGGGGAGTATAGGTACAATGAGTTTACTTTTCTGAAAGGGGGATAGAACTCCAGATTACTTCTGCTTGTAATTGCTGAATTGCATCAAAAATCAAAATCCTAAATTGCTCTATTTGAATTTTAAATTGGAGAAAATTGGTCTGAATTTCTAATTGAGTTTTTAGGTATAAAGGCTTAAATTGTCATCTTATGGCAATGGAAGGATATGAAAAACAGAATAAGCCCTCAACACAATTGTTTTGTTTATTTTTTTATTTCCTTTTCCTATTGTGTTATTGAGCCAGTATGACAGTGAGGGGATCTTCCATAAGTATGACTCTTGTAGGCTAATAATTTATTTAGCTTTTACAAACCAAATCCATTCGGAATGTTATCCAAATTCACCTTCTAAAACTATATTCGAACTCGTACAAGTCATCCAATTTAAACCCTTCTCAGAAATCTTCTCGATTATTCCCATCGTCTTCTGGAGCATGTCATTAACAAATGAAGTAAACAATTTCACATATAGGATTCCTAAGAGAAGGTGTTAGTCTTTAGCCTCACATTACAGGAAATGAAAAAAAAAAGTGGTTGGATTTTGATAGAGAGAAGGTTGCACCTTGGAGGGGGATGAGAGGTGGCAGCTGTTGGTGTTGCTAAGGCTGTACAGTTGGAGACTCTTCCTCAACTGCTGGGGCTGGCACTACCATTGTGACAACTAACGAGTGATGACTGTGAAATAGTTAGGGTTGGGGCTTTAGGGAGAGAGAGATTGAAAGAAAGGGAGGGAATTGAGTGGTGACTGATGAGTGCTGCAGGGTTGGTGGCGAGAGGCCTTCAATGATGCTATGGCCTATGGGCGGTGAGAGAGAGACTTAGGGTTAAGGATTAAGGGTGAGAAAGAAATCAAGAGAAAGGGAGCTGCATGCAACTGCCAGAAAGAAGGATTAGGGGCTTACCTTACGAGTTTAGGCTTTTTTTTTTAATCTTATGTGTATAATTCACGAATGATTCGCCTTACTTATAACAAATTCGCGAATTGTTTCTTATTTTTGAATAATAAAGACGAATTATATGGATAACAAATTATATGTATTATTCACGAATAATATACAAATTTAATATGGAATTCATATGTATGTGTGTAAAAATATATGTATATATGTATATCTATATACATGAGCTGCCAGCGAGACTAAGCCAAATTGTAAATGAGGACCAGTCTGGTCGTAGCTTTGTGCGCATGTAATTCTCTCATGCTTCTTTATTGCAGGTCGGGGTCTGCCTAACCCCAGCTTTGATTCAAAAAAATATATGTGGTCTTAGGTTACTATTATAAGCATCGGGGCTGAAGTACGGGTTCTTGGAAGACATTTAACGAAATTAGTTTACCAAAACTTTTGAAGGTGGTCAACCAAAATTGGAAAAGTCTTGTATGATAAGGTGGAAGTACGGGAAGATCATAAAGAGTGGATATGTTCCACTAGTATTTTTCTGACTAGTAACAATTTTCTATAAATAATGCAAGCATTGCAATGGAAAAGAAAAACATGAGATAGAAGCTCCCTACTTGCAGAAGAATCCTGATTTATGCCACTTTTTCCAAATCGTTAGCTTTAATTGTGGTACTTTTAAACACTCTTGAAAACATTTTTGGGTGTCAACTATGGTGGTGATTGCCTTTAAACTCCTTGAGAAAAAAATTGCAGTCTGGAGTATGTTAAAATTTTAAACTAGTTCCTGATGGTCATATTGAAAACGGCCTAAAATGTATTTTCATGTTTGGTCCTGTACAGGGAATTTAATAATTAGGATTTGTATAATTTTTCAAACCAACCATTCGAGGACCAAGTTATTCTATTCAGATCTAATCTCATCATATTGTATGCTATCTTTCAAAGCATATTCTGCTTGTAGGTCCTCAATTTCTGGAGAGGTCTTACAATCTGTAGACAAAATCATCATTGGTTCTTTCAATTGGATCCCTGACCACGGTTTAGTACAATACGGACTCTTGGTATGCTTTGATGTTTTTCGGAGTTTTAGAGTCTTGAGACCAACCAATCAAACCGTTAACAATTTCCGATAATACTTTGTTTTTTCTCCACATAAACTTTCAATAAACGTTAGAAATGTTATTATTGTTATTTCTGAAACTTTGTATTCTCTAATCTAGCAACTTCGTTCATGTATAGCTTTAGCAAAATCAACTTCGTATTCACAATTCTTCTTTGAGATATATGAATGGAATTGTTAATTTGAATCTTCTTTTAACTTGATTTTACTAAAGCTCTCAATTCATAGACTAGATAACAACTTTAAAAAGTTTTACATGCCTGGAAATTAGAAATAGTAAAATATAGTAATAGGAGGGAGACGGATATATCGATGGACTTCATGACTGAAATTTTAAACCATGATAACATCTAATGGTTGGAGACATGTTTTGTTACTTGTAGTATGCTCATTTTCTCATAGCAATAGTGTTGGTTATGTCCATATTATTCATGTTCACTGATCTACCCCATCTTCTCGCAGGTTCAGAAATAAGCGTAGCATCTTTTTCCTTATCCATGCCTCATCCCAACTATATGGGATCAGCAATATGAATCTTGTTCCTCATTCTAGTTTATTTAGTCATATTGTTGATTAGAGCTTGTGTTATCAAATCATCTTTCTAACTCCACCCACGTTCTTTTTTGGCCTTTCCCTCATCCTTTTAAAGCCAACCAACTTACTTCTCACTGGTTACATCATCAGGTTTTGTTGAACGGGTAAAAACCATTTTTTGGCCTTTCCCTCATCCTTTTAAAACCAACCAACTTACTTCTCACTCGTTACATCATCAGGTTTTGTTGAATGGGTACAAACCATTTCAATCGACTCTCCCTATTTTATCACCTCTAAGAGCTACTCATATTTTTTTGAGTGCATTCATTCCTGATCTCATCTTTCCTAATGTTTTCCCTTCTTAGTCTGTAGGTGCTTGTTTGCAAGTGGATCACTCATCCGTATCAACACCCTCATTTGAGCTACACACAGTCTATGAATGTGTCTTTACTTGGTTGCCCATTATTCTGCTCCATAAAGTTCTGACCTTATTGTCTTATAACATTTTAGTTTGAGTGGAATCCATCATTGACATAATACCATGGAAGCACACTCCAAAAGCACATAATAATCCAGAAAGCAGGATAAATATGCTTTTGGGATTTTCATCAGAACTTGTGTAAATTAGTCATTGTGTTATCTTCTACCAGTACTTACTGATATGTCTCTGTATCCATATACCAGTACTACTGATGTGCTCTGTATCAAGTATCAACATTCTTTTATGCTTGAAAGTTAGAAATCCAAAAGTTCCAACTGGACAGTGCACTGTACACAGGTTTTGAATATCGATTCTTTATGCACAGCAAAATGTGCTATTGTTGTTTAAAATAGTTAGCCATTTTTTACTGTATGATCCGCTGACTGAGACTTATTTAATTTGGTTATTTCATTTTACCTCCTATTTTCTGGGCTAAATGTTTATCTACAACACTTGAGACCTCATCATAGTGATATGTACAGGCCCGCCCAAGCCATAAACGGCTTCGTGTCGTGCGTATGGAGACCACCGCAGATAGCCAGCGAATTGTTGGGCTTCTTGTCCCTAGTGCTGCTGTTGAATCAGTGCTCCAAGGTTCTCTCTCTCTCTCTCTCACACGCGCACACACACACACTGGGGGTAACGAAGGGTTTCCCAAACCATTCGAGGCAAGAACTAGTCCCTTCGGGTGTCCGCATCGACCCATTCTGAATATGATTACTTAGCCTCTTCTAATCATCATCACATCAAATCCAGATCTAGTATGTAGTCAATAAAAATTTCTGCTACTGAATTCTGTTTCAGCAGAATCCCAAGCCCAAGTTACTCATATAGAATAGATAATTGCATGAGTTGTTGATACAATGAACCACAGATTACTGGGAGGTTGCACTTGGTTTCCTGTTTCATCACAGATTACTTGGAGGTTGCACTTGGTTTCCTATTTTATCTATCCATTGTTGTCTAAATTTCAGTACAACATGCGATACTCTTAGACATAGTTACCAGAGCGAGAAGCGAAAGTGAGAAGCGGGGAGCGAATTAGCCTTAGGAAAGGGGAAGTGAGAAATGGGATAAAGGCTCCTCATTCCCATTATGTTATCATGAGTAGTTATGCCATTGGTTTTATGGTACATGAGATTTTTGTGAAAAAGTAGGTGCCTTAGGTTCCAAATCGACGATACTTGCTTAGAGTCTACACCCTAAGCGAGCTTCCAAGGAAGTGAGTCTAGGAAACGAGCTTACTGGGAAGCAAGCTTCCCACCCTGTACATAACTTTCCTAGCGAGTTTTGCTTTTCTATCTTATTTAGACATTTTCATCGGGAAGCCAAACTTACTGTTTCTTGTACTCTTTTTTGGCAGATTTAGCTTGGGTTCAAGATATTGATGATTGAGATGAAGCAACAGTGGAGGCATTTTTGGTCTAGAATCTAGATTATAGCAGATCAAACTTATCTGGAAGGTGTTATATCACCTCCATCCAGATGAGACATTTTTTGGTGATGCACGGCAATGGGTTCCAGTTCAAGCAAACCAACTGAAGCCTCATGTAGAAAAAAGAAAACGAAATATTTTTCTGCACCACGTAATGCAAATCATGCAGTATGTTCTCATTATTATAATTTTTGGGTCATTTTTTTTTTTTATTGGCTTATATTTTGTACATTAGCAACATTATGGTATCAAAAGGTGAAAACAATTTACTAGTTGTGCTGGTTTCGGTCCTGCCTTAACCGACTTGTAGCAAAGTCACCATACATTGTCATTGAAAATCAAGATGAAATACAAAGGGCTCTCTTATTTGAAAAACAAAATTGTTGGAGCGAGATACAAAGCAAGCACTCCACACACCTGGAAAGTGAGGCTTCACTTCACTCTGGTTCTATCTTTGGATTTAAGATTGATTAGCACGCAAATGGAGCATCAACATGATTTTTGTTGCAGTAGAGCTTAGATGTTTATTGGTCTGCTTATCAGGAATTGCTCCATACGTTAATCAGAATTCCATTATCAGGAATTGCTCGCTTACTTTGCTTCCGCATAAACCTCTTGGGTGCTACTTCATTTTCTTAAGCAGGTTTTGTGCAACTCTGGTCCTTTTACTCCAGCTTTTGCTCGAGAAAATCGAATGGCAGATTTCCTACAATGGTCGTGAACACCACCACTCCACCTTCGCTGGAGCTTGTTCATGATCAATTTCTTAGAACTGGCATCCTTCCCAAAGATGTCTGAACATGGCGGATGCAGTTTCCCTACTACAAGAAATCTACCAATTAGCGATCGAAATTTAGAGACAGATTAATATCTGTTTCTAATGAATGTTTATAGACGGAATTTATTTTGTCACTAATGTTCCATCTCTAAGAGCATTCCTAGCAGCCTCACCAAATTTCACTCACCAAAATAGCCAAAACCCACAAAAAGTGGTTTTGGTGAGCCACTTTTTTAAAACACTCCCAACAGCCTCACCATTTTAACCAAAAAAAAGAGGAGAGAGAAACAATATTTTATCATTTGTGTGGGAAAATGAAAAAGGAAGAGAAAAATATTATTTTATTGTTTGTGTGGAACCACAAAAAAAAAGGGGAGAGAGAGAGACCTTATTTTATTATTTGTGTGGGCTCAAGGGTGAGAAGATTTAATTTTGGTGAGTCTACAGTACTCACCAAGTCTGTAGACTCACCAAATGAGTTTCTTCATTCTCTTGAGGCTACTGGGAGTCATTTTAACACCTTTTTAGTCTTTTGGCTCACCAAAATAACTTTTTAGTTATTTTGGCAAAATAGCCAAAACCCACAAAAAGTGGTTTTGGTGAGCCACTTTTTTAAAACACTCCCAACAGCCTCACCATTTTAACCAAAAAAAAGAGGAGAGAGAAACAATATTTTATCATTTGTGTGGGAAAATGAAAAAGGAAGAGAGAAAAATATTATTTTATTGTTTGTGTGGGACCACAAAAAAAAAGGGGAGAGAGAGAAACCTTATTTTATTATTTGTGTGGGCTCAAGGGTGAGAAGATTTAATTTTGGTGAGTCTACAGTACTCACCAAATGAGTTTCTTCATTCTCTTGAGGCTGCTTGGAGTCATTTTAACACCTTTTTAGTCTTTTGGCTCACCAAAATAACCAAAAAGTTATTTTGGTGAGGCTGCTAGGAATGCTCTAAGAGCATTCCTAGCAGCCTCACCAAATTTCACTCACCAAAATAGCCAAAACCCACAAAAAGTGGTTTTGGTGAGCCACTTTTTTAAAACACTCCCAACAGCCTCACCATTTTAACCAAAAAAAAGAGGAGAGAGAAATAATATTTTATCATTTGTGTGGGAAAATGAAGAAGGAAGAGAGAAAAAAATATTATTTTATTATTTGTGTGGGACCAAAAAAAGAAAGGGAGAGAGAGAAACCTTATTTTATTTTTTGTGTGGGCCCAAGGGTGAGAAGATTTAACTTTGGTGAGTCTACAGTACTCACCAAGTTTGGTGAGTACTGTAGACTCACCAAATGGATTTCTTCATTCTGTTGAGGCTGCTGGGAGTCATTTTAACACCTTTTTAGTCTTCTGGCTCACCAAAATAACCAAAAAGTTATTTTGGTGAGGCTGCTAGGAATGCTCTGCTATACATTTAAAAAAAAAATTAAATTACATATAGAGACAAAAATAATGTCGCTAATAGGAAGAAAATATAGACGGAACCGTCACTCATTCATATAGTGATGAAGGCCACACCCCCTACCACACCCAATAGGCGGGGGTGTGGGTGCCCCAACTCTTGTATTTATTTTTTTTTACACGTGGTTAGGCAGCAGCCCTAATAATTTTATTTTATAAAAAAAAATTTTATGTAGGCATCATTTACCTACATTAGTTCGTCAGATGTTAGCTTGGACATTGGAGCTCTTGCAACTCATACCCTTAGGGGATTGGATCCCCCCGACCTCCCTCCATCCTAGGTCACACCCCAACCACTCACGCAAGAGGCGGGGGTGTACCCTCATTAACAGTTTGAAATCGTTCAACAGTTAGAGTGGTAGAAACCTTGCATTGGAACGTAAGCCAAACATGGGGATCTCAACGGCCACACTCATAAAGGGAGTTGGAACCAAATCACCCCAATGTGGGTATACGCACACCTCCAATTACTTAGATGACACAGGAAGAGGAGATTTGCACAACTCTTCATGGATTCCCATCGAAACAACACCATGAGGATGAAATAAAGAGGTATCTTTATCAAGTAAATAAATAGGTATTATGACTTTTTTGAGTCTAGAGAGCCTAAGCAGATTGAAAAAACCAAGCACCCAGAGTTCAACCTCAACACGAAACCGTGCAAACCGACGGATTGATGAGTCGGGTCAAAAAATTGCCAAACCGCGTAAAACAGCTTCTTCCCTCCCGGAGAATAAAACATGTTTCACATTATTCTAAGACTCGGTGTGGAAGGGACTTGTTCCTAATCTCCTCTGCAAAATGATTGTAAGACCGCCTGTCATAGCACAACCTGAGACTAGGCACGGGGTTTTTCGGATACCCTAAAGCCCTTGCGACTTTCTTTTTTTCTTTTTCGTAGGCATCATTTATCTACGTTAGTACGATTAGTATGTCCAACTCATATCCTTGGAGGGATTGGATCCCCCCAACCTCCCTCCATTGAAGGCCACAACCCCTACAACTCACGCAAGAGGTGGGGATGTCCCTTGCAACTTGTTAATTGCATAAAACACGTTTCACATTATTTTAATTGAGTCATATTTGAGTGAATCATAAAAATTAACTGATTCAAGTAAAAGAACATGAATTTAATCACTTTATTTTACGAAAAAAATATTATACAGGAAGAAAAAGTGATTAGAATGTTCCAAATATTTGAACACCCTAAAATTCTTCCAGAGGCCGCATTGGCACAATAACAAAGTCCTATTAATTATATTCTTCTCAAGAACTCTCACCCACAAATGCCCTTTTATTTTGTAACTAATAATTTGAGTGTATCTATGATACGCCAGATTCTCTCCCCCATTTATTATTACCATCTCCATAAAATCAGTCAGGAATGAATCCTCTGCGGTTATAACCAGACTTGGGGCAGTCCGGTTATGCCCCTAGGTATGAAATTTCGCTTAAATTTTACAAAATTTTGGTTTCGGCCAACCCCAACAACATTGAAACTGGGTTTATTTCGAAAATCAAATTTCGATCGAAATTTCAAAAATTTGGGTCAAATTTTGGATTTCGAAGATTTCGGAATTTCAGCCGAAATCTAATATATATATATATATATATATATATATATATATATATATTTAAAATAGGTTTTTTTAATTAAAATTTAGAAATATTTAAAAAAATTTACTAAAATTTTGAAAATTTATATATTAATTTTAAAAATAAAATAATAATATTTATATAAATATATAAAATTTTAATAAAATATTATTTTTAACATGTATATATATATATATATATATAAAATAAAATATTAATATTTCGAAATTTCACTGAAATCCCGTAATTTTTCGGGATTTCAGTTCGGCTTGGCTGGCCGAAATCGTTGCAAATTTCGAAATTAAAAACCTTATTATGCCCCTGAGGTTACTATGTGTCCCTTTTAACACTCCTCAATTGTGTTTAAGATTCACTCACTTCTAAGGCTCACCTACTTATCCTTAGTTTTTAGAAAAAATATTTATTTATTTTTAATTGTGATTAGCAAAAATATTAAGATATTTTTTAAACCGGAATCACAATGTTAAAATTCGATAAACTGAGAAAAGTGCAGTTTAAGCTTCAGTTCTGCCATGTGTCCTTGCGGGGGGGGGGGGGGGGGGGGGGGGGGGGGGGGCGGATCCTTGTAAACACAAGATCTCAATCCTTGTGAGTATGTGACAAGGACATACGCCGGAAGAGTCTAAGATCATTCTAGAGAACCCTCCACGTGTCAGTCCAAAAAGACACGACGACACCCCCTTGTCTGGCGAAGCCATAAAATAAATGGGTAAGAAAAAGGAAGAGAGATATAAGTAGGCTTTGGATTGTCTCTAGCGAGACAACCATAGAATAGGGAACAATTGGTGGAGAAGTCAAAATCATGGGGCAGTGGTGGAGAAGTCGAAATCATGGGCCCCATGATTTTGACTTATCCACACACTATATGACATATGGCGATAAGGTGTTGAGATAAAGGGGGAGAGATATCAAGTGGGGAGAAATCAAAATCATGGGGAGAAAATGAAATGACTTCTCCCCTCTGAGGCCTTCATTTTCTCTCCGTATTTTGATTTCACCCCACTTATATGGCCTCAGGTAACCATAGAATAGGGGACATGTAGCATTAAAAATGGAAGAAGTCATTTCATTTCTTTCCTTGATTTTGACTTCTCCCCAGTTGATATTTCTCCTCCCTTTATCTCAACACTATATCATCATGTGTCATAATGTGTGAAGAAGTCAAAATCATGGGATCATGATTTTGACTTTTCCACCGCTTGTCCCCTATTCTATGGTTGCCCCGTGATAAGGGGTTTCTGATCAGAGACAATCCAAGGCCGAAAATGAACGGACTTTTCTCTCTATTTTGTTTCCATGCCACCTGTTGCATGGTGTATGGATGTCCAAGACGACCTTTCCAGCTTCGCCAGAGAGAATCCTGAGCGCCCCACTTTCCCATCCCTCAAAACTGCAAGGGTGAGAGGATGCTTTCTAAACAATAAAACAAAAGCTCACCTTCTTTTGCTAAATACCAACTTTTTCCTCCTAATTAGTAATTACTGTTTCAGTTTTCTATCGGGAAAAGTAAGGAAGAAAGAAAAAGAAAAGAATCTGGTTCTTGTTCTCTGCATTTCTCCCCCTCTTGGATGACTAAAGATAAAGAGAGAGAGAGAGAAAGAGAAAGATAGGAAGATGTTTGTTGGTGTTGTTTGGAACTGTGCTGCAGAGTTCAAACTCCTCTTAACGACTCTTCTCATTCTCTCGTCTTTAGCCACTCTCCTCCAATTCCTCCCCTCTCGTCTCTCCCTCTCTCCTTCCCTCTGTCTCTCCAACTTCTCCTCTCTGGCCACACCACCACCTTTACTGTCACCACCACCACCTTCACTATCATCACCACCACCACCACCGTCCGTTCAAGAAGATGAGATTCGTGATGGGTCCATGTCCATGGGCATCCGCATCATCAAGCGTGCTTTCTACCCATACGGCGCTGCTGCCTACTCCTTTATCCAGATGGGTACTTACAGGGGAGGCCTCAACACCTTTGCCGTAATTGGCCTTGCTTCAAAGCCCCTTCATGTCTACGCTAAGCCTCGATACCTCTGCGAGTGGGTCCCTCATTCTAATCGTTCCTCCTCCACCACCACTCTCGCCTACAAAATCCTCCCTGATTGGGGATACGGCCGTGTCTACACGGTAGTTGTTGTCAACTGCACTTTCCCAGAGCCCGTCGGCGTTGATGGCTCCGGAGGGCGTTTGATTCTCCATGCCTCCACCCGCGGTGGAGGCGATCGAGATGTCGACGCAATCGACAAGATGGAAGCGCTTAGAGAAGCTCCAGGGAGCTTCAACGCCTCCATCTTTACATCCCCACCTCCCTATGATCACCTCTACTGCGGGTCTCCGTTGTACGGGAGTTTGAGTCCGCAGAGGGTGAGGGAGTGGATGGCCTACCATGTGAGGTTATTGGGGAAGAAGTCCCATTTCATTATATACGACGCAGGTGGGGTCCACCGGGAGGTTCTGGAGGTTCTGAAGCCATGGATGGAGAAAGGGTTTGTGACACTGCACGATGTGAGGGAGCAGGAACGCTTTGATGGGTATTATCACAATCAGTTTCTTGTTGTGAATGACTGTCTGCATCGGTATCGATTCATGGCTAAGTGGATGTTCTTCTTTGATGTCGATGAGTACCTTTATGTGCACCCCAAGAACACCATTGCGTCCATTCTTGATTCCCTTTCCGATTATTCGCAATTCACTATCGAACAGATGCCCATGTCCAATAAGCTCTGCCTTGCCACCGATGAAGGAAAAACTGTGAGGTGGGTACTCTTGTTTCTGTTTTTTTTTTACCTTAATTTTACTGGTCTCAGTTTATTACTGGTCTGCGTAGAAAAGTCATGAATTCAACATCTTACAACATATATAGTGTTAGGGACAAACCTTGAGTTTTACATACTAAATTAAGGAATTCAACTTTTAGAGCCAAATTAGAGACGCAAACATATGATTTTACAACACGTTTCTAGTCTCAGATTTGAATTGATCAAGGTTAGTGTGAGAATATCAACAGTTCAAGTCTGGCTGGTGATTTGCAGTTCATGATTCTAGTTTTTTTTCAAAAATTGATAATGAGGTTTTTAATATTCACAATTCGTGTCCATGTCAAGATTCAATTTTTGAACCTTCTTCAAGACAAATCATTGAAACTACTGGATTTAACAATAACTTAATAAAGAAGTTAAATGAGATTTTCAGTTAGTGTGATATGATATAGGCACATTGTGGTGTGGTGGTTGAGTGAATGTAATTTTATGTGGAGGTTCTTTTGTCTGTTTGTTTATGTAGAAAATATATCTAAATCGGCTGGTGTCTCCATCTTTGGATGTATTCACACATTTTTTGGGGTTTTAGGTTTTAGGTGTCTTTGTATTTGATATTGGTAGGAAGGAGATGGAATGGTGGCCTGAACTTGTCCTCTGTCTCCTTGTTTCCCATTATTATGATTTAGACCTCCTTTTAATACAATCTAGTAGAGGGGTAAAATTCT
Organism: Tetracentron sinense; assembly: GCA_015143295.1. Classification (NCBI taxonomy): domain Eukaryota; kingdom Viridiplantae; phylum Streptophyta; class Magnoliopsida; order Trochodendrales; family Trochodendraceae; genus Tetracentron; species Tetracentron sinense. The sequence continues at coordinate 985,402 of CM026553.1, read as the reverse complement.
AGATTCCGAGTATTATAATTGTAAATGAGGACCCACCACTCCATGAGTGACCAGTCCCTGTCGCCTGTCTTGGAGAGGTTAACTTGAGAGGATTATATGATAATATTAAGAATCTAATGAATGATGGCCAATTCGTTCTAATGGTGGGTCCTAACCTAACCCAACCCACCCTACGTTTCCATAGCCTAAAAATCACACCGACACATGTGATTGTGACTTTTTGATTGGCAACGGATTTACTTGGGCCTAGGTTCTTAGGCCGACCTATATTTCTTTTAAATGTGGTTAAGGTTCACTAACTCTTAGTGTTAAAGAAATTAACCTGGAAGGAGATTTAAATAACTCGGTTTAAAAAAAAAAAAAAAAAATCAAGGTTAGATTCTTTAATCCTAAAAATTAGTGAATCTCAACCACAGTTAAATAGGCCGGAGTAGCTTACTTAGGCTTCAACAAGAGCTTTGATTAGCTCCTCCATTTGGGGTGCTTGGTAAAAATTGTATAGCCCTGGTGCGAGAAAGATGAATGTTCATCAGTTGATGGTAGGCAACTTGCATAGAGTGCTTTGGGATTTTATATATATATATATATTGCTTTTTGAGTCTCTTGTTTTGTTTGTTTGTTTGTTTGTGGCGGTGTGAATGATAACAGTAAATGGGGGTTTGAGAAGCTAGTGTATAGGGACGTGAAGAGAGGAACAAGGAGGGACCGGAAGTATGCGGTGCAAGCACGGAATGTGTATGCAACGGGGGTGCACATGTCTCAAAATGTAGCCGGAAGGACGCTACACAAGACAGACCGCAGGCTCAAGTACTTCCATTATCATGGGACCATCTCGGAACGGGGAGAGCCATGTCGACAGCTGGTCAATGCAACCGACCTCACCTTCCAAGGCACGCCCTATGTCCTGGAAACCGCTTTGAGAGGCGCCGCCAAGTTGGTAAAGAGATTCGAAATTCAGACTATTGGGACTAGGCTACGAAGAACGCGGCAATGACAGCTTTCCTTTGTTTTTGCTTTGCCTTCTGGACCACATATTCATTTTTGTATGCTGTATATAAAATCGAAATATTTCCTTGATTTATAGAGAGGAATGAGTTTGGTCACATGGGATGTTTTTAATTTTTACCGACCTTTTTTTTTTGGCTCATTTAACTACTTTAGTAGGTTGGATCGAAATATTCAGACTCTTGCAGCTCGTACCCGCCGGGGGGGGGGGGGATCCCTAGACTGACTAAGCATTTTCAGTGTTTGACAATCTACTACTAGAGAGGGATCAAAGTGATCTGTTTGATAAGATGGGGGGCAAATGCAAACAGTTGAGGTATTCCTCATTCTGTATGTAAGCACCCAATTTCTACACACTTTTTTTAACTATGGTTAAGTAATTTAATCATGGTAAATCCCAGGCAAACCCTAATTTAAATCCTAGTCAAATCATAGGTAAATTCTAGTCAAATCCCAATCAAACCCTAGGTAAACCCTAGTCTAACTCTAGCATAACCGTAGGTAAGCCCTAGGTCAAACCTAGGATCAACCCTAACCTAGCCCTAATCCTAAAGAGCCTAGTCATGGACCTAGGGCTAAGCCCAAGGCCCATAAGGCTTGAACCTGTAGCCAAAAGAGCCTTAGGCCCATACAGGGCCCACAGACCCCCAGCCAAGCCCTAGAAGGGACGCCCAACCCTAAAATTAAAAAAAATATCAGAATATTGGTAGTCCATCTACCGATATTTCTTTTGTGGTAAAAATCGTACCGCATGCTGTACATTTAAGCTGGGCCAGACCCATTCTTCGAAAAACCCAAGAATAGCGGTAAACTATTTACCGTCATTCTTTCCTTCAGCCTAACAGGGAATGGCGGTACTGGTTCTACCGTCATTCCCTGAGTTTGCGTTTTACGCAAACTCTGCACCCTCCAGTGCCTCAGGCACGCCTCTGGCCAACCTCCCATGCCTTTGAGCTTTCTATCAGCCTCCGCCTACCCCTATCCTTATTCCCTTGGTGTCCATAAACCCCTCCTCTATAAATTGAAACTCATCTTCAAGCTCAAACCCATTAAAAAATTCCCAGGAAAAAAAAAAGATTATGTAAAATCCGAAAGTTCCAGAGCCCTGTGTTTGCAAATCCATGATCTGAGCCTGAGTCTTGGCCTACCCTCCTCAGAGAGGTCCTCTCCTTTTCTCATCACCGTAACCACCACCAAAGTTTGAGACGTGCCAGTAGGGTAGGGTCCTTCCCCTGCCCTTCTCTTTTCTCTTTAAAAAAATTCAGTGAACCTTAAATCCGATATTTGAGTTGAGAATTCACAAGTTCAAGGGGATGGTTAGGTTTCCCTACAATTCAATCTACTATTTCTATGATTTAACAATTAAGTTATTAATTAAAGAGATGATGAATTTAAAGTGCGAAAATAGAGAGAAACATCTAAACCATAACACAAGGATTTTTACGTGGAAACCCTTCCGGGAAAAATCATGGGACCTAGTCCAACCATGAGAATCTACTAAAACAAAGTTCACAAAAACTTACAAGACTCGAACTTGACTCCTTCGGACTCGACACTACGATCCTTCAGTTCTTAGTCCTCCACGTCTCAAAAATTCATCACGTACTCACAAGTTCCGTGATCAATCGCAGCAGCTCATACTTCTCTTTGTATCTCGAAAACAGTCCACAATCTTCCGATCAATCTCCATCAATGACGGCTTCGGATTCCACCAACCAAATCATACTACCACGAACCTTCTCGGATCAATCTCCTTCGCAAAGGCTCCGGAACACTCTGGCCAAGTTGTTCTATCCAGAACGGGTTGATGGTTTGATTAAAATCAAATCCTAGATGGACTCCTTCAATTGAAAAGTCCAAGCAAGCTATAATGAAGCTTTTGGCTTGCAACCACTAGGATGAAGAAACTAACAAAGGGGGTAGAGAAAAATAAATCCCTGAGTTTCTATGAACTCTAGAGATCCTCCAAAGTGCTTTTGACACACTCCCAAAATCCTCTTTTTCATATTGGAAGGGTTCTAGTTAAATAGGGAACTAAAACCAAAGGTTAGAAGTTGCTAAAACCGAAAAAGGCAAGAAATCTGAAAATCCCATATCAGGGTCGACCCTGGGAGTACCTTAGGTAAACCCAACCTTGTACTTCGGTCAAGCGAAAGGTCTCTCAGGATTGACCCTGGCTTTTCTTGCTTTTTGGATTTTTATCCCATACAAAATGTCCCCATATTAGGGTCGACCCTCAATGGTCAGGGTCAACCTTGAGGTGCAGACCTGATTTTAAAAGTCATTTTTAGCTCTTGCACCCCTTATGAAAGTTATAGATCTTTTCGACGCGGTCGATTTGATATATTATGGAGCAAAATCCGAGCTACAGTTTGGGAGATATGTCACCTACAAGCAACCTTGGTTTTTTGAGAAATTTCAAAATTTTGAACTTGTTTTGCACTACATATCTCACCACCTAAGGTCCATATGATTAGTCTAAAATGATGTCCACCTAAGGTATCAAATTATGGTTAATCTAAGTCAATTCCCATCGAAGATAACATGATATCTAGGTCAGTTATCATCCTATGAGTGAAACGAAGGAAATGATCAACCGAGTCTTCAACGGTCTTCAACTTCACTTGTTGTAGATGCTTGAAGGCAATGACACAAGATACACCCCTAATCATCTAGACTTACTTGTTTTGACACCGGAATAAGCCAACACATAAAATATGGACTTTATAATCTCCTCCTTTGGCAATTCCTTGGCAAAACAAAACTGAAGTACATGACTTGACACAAACTCACCCAAACACATAAAAACTGTAAATTAGGGCATTACATGACTCCAACACTATTACATGACATCAATTGACAAATCATCTTAAATGTAGACACTGAAGTTCTTGTCAAGTAAGATCTGTTGGCTACAACCCTACACCTGCACATGCTCATAAATAAAATACCCAGTGAAGCATGTATGGAATATGAAAATGCATAAACACAGGTATTGCAAGGAATGTACTGAACTTGGGAAATAGTACCCAACATTATCCCTCTTTTTTGTGCAATTGCCAAAAGTAATCATGATGTCAATATCACAAAGAATATACCAATTTAACACATGTGAAATATCAAGGTAATCACAATACAACCAATCAAATACAGATAATGCAGGGACTAAAGAGCGGGGTACAAAATAGAAATATAAAGCACAAACTCCACCTCAACAACTCAAGCACAAACTCTCCCTCAACAAATCAACTTGATATTCTCCCCCTAAGATCAAGGACACCACAAAAAACAGAGCACCTATGATAGAAAGGCTCATGCCAACTAATAAGAAAAAAAAAAAAATAAATCATGTGTCACACAAACATGCATCAAAAGCATTTAGTAATTTAAAATTATAAGTCCAATGAAGAACATGATTAGTTAGTCCAACTGATGATACACATCTAACTAAATGGGGATGACTAACAATATGGTCATTCTGGATTGGTCATCCAATGTCACACTATTGGGATAAATCAAACACCTACAGATTGAAAAATAGACCTCTCAAAACAATCAGTCAGAGTGCATGTGAAATTGTAAAGCATACACATATGAATAAGTCTCTAACTATGTAAGATAAAACTAATCTAATTTTCTGCCTAACCAAGAGACTGAAGGTGATATATCCTCAATTAGCAACAAACTCATGTTCAACCCTGGACAAGTATAGAAATAAAGATCACACAAGGAATGCAGATCATGCAAGTCAGACAAGGGCAACATGACAAAAATCTTTTGAATTTTAGTTTTTCAATGGTTTTGGATTTTTCAAAATAAAGAGAACAGAAAAACAAACTAAAACAAATATCAACAAAAAAAATAAAAGACCTACTAGTATACACAAGCAACATAGCACTATGACAAGATACATCAATATCACACACCCTAGGCTATGGCAGGCACGAGCTAAGTGAGGCCCTTGAGGTCTTCCTTTCTCACCCAAACGGTTTTAGCAGTTTGATTGACTCTTTGGTCTCTAACCATTTCAATTGAGGTAGGTATGACCTTTTGTCTCTTCCTCTTGTTCCCCATTTTCCTAGATTGAATCCTAGAATTAGGACAAGTATTATGGTTCACCCCGTTACCTCCTTTATATCTAGCATAAGGAGTGTCATGATCATGCCACTGTCTAGAGTTATCATAGATATTCAATATATCATCATTTAACTTACTAGACATTTCCACTAGGATATCAACTCTCCTTTGAAGATTCTCATTTAAGTTATTTTGGTTCTCAAAACCATGATTGGGCATTCTTCAAAGTTTAGGACATCGAGGTTTAATATGACCCTTCACTCTACATTTATGACATATAGGAATGAATTTCTGAGTTGAAAGGTCTTTACCTTTAGCAGGAGGGCGCCTTTTAGCACCAGGCTCAGTGTTCGAGGTGGATGAAGTTCCCTTCACATCTCCATACCTCTGATTTTGCTCAAGATCAGCCAACTTGATTTCAAGACTTGTCTTTTTATCAAGATAAACATGCAAATCAAATACAAGAAGCTGAGTCTTATCAAGGAGGGAAGCCTTCTCTTCCTCAAGCTGTGACACAAGAGCTCTCAACCCTGAAGCCACTTGGTCTAATGCATCTTTTTCTATTTCAATAGATTTGATCTTTTTGGATATGGAAACTGAACCTTTTTCAGCTTTAGGCATTCCTGAAATAGCTCATCATAGGCAGCCTCGAGGTCTCCCTCAGAATCTGAGTCATTCTAACTCTCATCATCCTCACCATCACTATAATGTTGGTCACTCACAACATACTGTCAGCACTTTTAAGATGTTTCTTATTATCAAAGTGTTTGGACTTTGACTTCTCAAAAGATTTTTGTCATTTCAAATTAAATCTCTTATTAAATTTCAGAAATTTTCTGAATTTCTTTGCAAATAAAGTCAACTCTTTTTCATCATCCTTAGAGTCATTATCTAAACCATCTATGGATTCCTTGATGGATTTCAAGGCAATAGATTTTGGTTTCTTAGATGAGTTCAGATTTAACTCATAGGTTTGGAGAGAACCAACCAACTCTTCAATTTTTAGAGCATCAATATTTTTGCTTTCTTCAATGGCGATAACTTTCTATTGAAATCTCTCAGGTAGAGACCTCAAAAGTTTTCTAACAATTTTGAACTTAGGAATTCTTTCCCCTAAATTGAAACTAAAATTGATAATGTCACTCAGATTAGCATAAAAACTGTCAAAAGTTTCATTATCATCCATCATCAGCTTAGAGGTAAGCATTTGAAGTTTGGAGATCTTGACAGTTGTAGTCTCTTCATTGGTAATTTGAAGAATGTCTCATGCCTCCTTCGAAGTGTCACATTTAGAAATACGCTGAAATTCTTCGAGTGTGACAGCGGCGAAGATTGCATTTAGACCCTTACTGTTCCATCTACAACTTTCAAGATCTACATTGGTCCATTCAGAAGAAGGTTTAGGGATGGTCTGGTCATCAATGGTCTTTGTTGGATGGGTCCAATCTTGTTCAATGGAGATCCATACTCTCTCATCTAATGATTTTAGAAATGCTCTCATTCGAGCTTTCTAATAGGTATAATTATTCCCATCAAATAATGGGGGACAAGAGATGGATCATCCCTCTCTTTGGAGATTCATATTCACCGAATATAAGAATGAGATCGCACTAAAAATTAGTGAACCCGCTTTGATACCAATTGAAAAAAATTCGATGAACCTCCAATCCGATGTTTGAGTTGACAACTCACAAGTTCAAGGGGAATGTTAGGTTTCCCTACAATTCAATCTACCATTTCTATGATTTGACAATTAAGTTATCAATTAAAGGGATGATGAATATAAAGTGCAGAAATAGAGAGAAACATCCAAACCATAACATAAGGATTTTTATGTGGAAACCCTTCCGGGAAAAACCACGGGACTTAGTCCAGCCATGAGAATCCACTAAGACAAAGTTAACAAAAACTTACAAGACTCAAACTTGACTCCTTCGGACTCGACACTACGATCCTTCAGTTCTTAGTCCTCTACGCCTCGAAAAGTCATGACGTACTCACAAGTCCCGTGATCAACCGCATCCGCTCGTACTTCTCTTTGTGTCTCGAAAACAGTCCACAATCTTCCGATTGATCTTCGTCACTGACGGCTTCAGATTCCACCAAACAAATTACTCTGCCACGATCCTTCTCGGATCGATCTCCTTCGCAAAGGCTTCAGAACATTCCGTCCAAGTTGTTCTATCCAGAACGGGTTGATGGTTTGATTAAAATTAACTCCTAGATGGACTCCTTCAATGGAAAAGTCCAAACAAGCTATAATGAAGCTTTTGGCTTGAAAAATCTAGGATGAAAGAAACTAACCAAAGGGGTAGAGAAAAATAAATCCTTGAGTTTCTATGAACTCTAGAGATCCTCCAAAGTGCTCTCCACATACTCCCAAAATCCCCTTTTTCGTATTAGAAGGGTTCTAGTTATATAGGGAACCAAAACCAAAGATTAGAAGTTGCTAAAAACCAAAAAAGGCAAGAAATCCAAAAATCCCATATCAGGGTCGACCCAACCTTGCACTTCGGTCGACTGAAAGGTCTCTTAGGTTCGACCCTGGCTTTTCTTGCTTTCTGGATTTTTATCCCATATAAAATGTCCCCATATCAGGGTCGATCTTGAGGTGCAGACCCGATTTTAAAAAGTTATTTTTAGCTCTTGCACCCTTCATGAAAGTTATAGATATTTTCGACGCAGTCGATTTGATATATTATGGAGCAAAATCCGAGCTAAAGTTTTGAAGATATGTCACCTACAAGCAACCTTGGTTGTTTGAGAAATTTCAAATTTTTGAACTTGTTTTGCACTACATATCTCACCACCTAGGGTCCATATGATTAGTCTAAAACGATGTCCACCTAAGGTATCATATTATGGTTCATCTAAGTCAATTCCCACCTAAAATAACATGGTATCTAGGTCACTTACCATCCTATGAGTGAAACAAAGGAAATGATTAACCGAGTCTTCAACGGTCTTCAACTTCACTTGTCATGGATGCTTGAAGGCAATGACACAAGATACACACCTAATCACCTAGACTTACTTGTTTTAACACCGGAATAAGCCAACACATAAAACATGGACTTTACACTCTTTATTATATGTCAGCCTCTGTTCCTATTCCAAGAGACTTTTGTTTCGTCCAAGTCTGAGAGTAGGCGTTTGCTTGCCTTTTTCATAGGCTATGGGGACCCCATGAAACCTTAACACCATCACACACCAAGCATGGGTACTTTAGGTGTCTTCCCATACTCCCCCTAAGCTTCTTGGAAACCTCTAATCCATAAAGGACCCCCAGAAGCATGGTAGTGCAGCACCATGAAGGAAAAATTTGAAACCAGAGAAAATCAGGAATGGGGGTAATCTCAATACCGCCATTCCTGGCCTTTTTCCTTGCAGTGGCTCTAGGCCTTATATAATGTGAACCTGGTCCATTCCTGAGCCTAGTTGAGGTCCCTGAGACCTCCCCTCTACCCCCTGATCATCTCATGTTCACTAGACCAACTTAACCGGGGTTTAACTAAAAAATATAGAAAATATCCAGATTGTCGGTAAACAGATTACCGACATTCCGGGTTTTCTGGTTCTCATTGGAAGTGGCCACTATGGGCCCAATCCAAACCAATCCCTGGGTCCAGACCAGACCCCATAACATTCTCAAGGGTCCCTCTAGGCAACTCCCCAAGCCTCTGGGCTCACCCCTGACCTTTCCCCATGGCTGCAAAGCCACTGTTTTGAAAAACAATGACAATGACAGTAGTTATTCTATCGCCAATTCTATTTTACAAAGAAAGAGAATTTGTGGTGATTATTCTACCAACATTCACATTGTTTTCACACCGGTGGGCCTTGTTGGGTCCAGACCTTGTAGGAGACCATTCTAGGCTCTGCCAAGCTATCTGGGCCCACCTCAGACCTAGTGAGACCCTGAACTAGGATTAAACTTAACCTCGATTAACTTTTAACCATGGTTAAGACTATTTTAACTTGGGAAAAATCCTTTAAAATCCCTTAAAAAGTCAAAAAATGCAAAATGATCAAAAATCAGACTTGGACCTTTATTAATCATGGTTAGCAACTCTAACCATGGTTAACTCATTCTTAACCCCAGTTAACCAACTCTAGCTTTGGTTAAGCTCATATCCTAGGCTTCTAGGCCCAATCCCTAGCCTTCGGGCTCAATCTTGGCCTCTAGGCCCAATCTCTTGCCTCCAGTCCCATACCCTAGGCCTTCGGGCCCACACCTTAGGCCTCTGAGCCCAATCCCTAGCCTCCAGGCTCAATCTTGGCCTCCGGGCCCAATCCCTTACTCCCGGGCTCAACCTTTAGCCTCCAGGCCCGAAACCCTAAACCATGCATTTGAACACCCCGGTCAATCAAACCTTAGTCCCCAGACTAAGTCCTAACCACCTCGGTACACTCACACACTCCCCTAGCCTTGACACAGGCTCATATGTCAGAACTACGCTTGATCTGATCTCACACCATGTGAGTATGTAGGCAATCCTACTCGAGTTCGACCCTAGTTTAAGATTTTCCCTTTCTTGGATTAGTATACCCTAAAATTTAGGCATTTAATTAAAACTTTAACATTAGTTTGACTTATACCTAGGGAGTAGGTAACCATTGTAAAATGGGGGTCCCAAGGTGCCTAACATCTTCCCCAGAAATTAATCAAACCGCTTACCTAGAATCTCATTGAGACTACTAGACCTTATCCATATTCAGGACCTATCCCTTAGAATTAATAGGTGACGACTCTTAACCTTAATCAGAAATATCATGTGAGGCAAAAATCTGTGCTCACAGCTCTGGCAGGTTCAACCCAAGAACCTAGGTTTAAGCCAAATTAACCTCAAAATTACTTAAATGCCTAAGTATTTAGCCTAAGACTAATTCTTTCATCTCTTTTGGTGTATTTTGTACTGTACATTTCATACATATCATAATAGTATAATGACCCATGATAACTCATCTACAGACTTAATACACTTACGGCTGTTAGATGATTATCCTCAGTGTCAGAATTTTAACAGTCTTTGAGGTCTGCGGAATTACGCATGTTGGATGATTATCCTCAATGAAGGATTTTGAACGCTCCCGCTTACATCAATCATCCTTTTTCAGGTATGTTCTATACTAGGGAGTCGCATATACAGTATTAAGTGACCCTAAACCTTTTAGGAACACTGCAGTACCCCAGCATTCAATATATAGAATAAGTTAAGGTATAGTCTACAAGCAGCCCACTTGGAGGGATACTCTAAACTCTAACCTACTTGCACCCTGTACCTATCCCCAGTAATGGTTGAATATCAAGGCACTCTTACCTAGGTAAACACCCATCCAGGGGCACTCAATCTTATAGGGATCCACTGAAATACCCTCTCCTGACACCATGTGGACTAGAAATACCACTTTCTCAAGCCAAAACTGACACTTAGTTTGACGTATAGCTAATCCTCCCTTAGTGTCTTAAAGTAGTCTGAAGATGTGTTTTGTGATCCTTTTGTATCTGGGAGTTCACCAGGATATCACCTATGAACACTATAACGTAACAATCCAGAGTTGTCCTGAATATCCTATTCATCAGGTCCATAAAGGTTGTCGGCGCATTTGTCAAACCAAAAGGCATGACCAGGAATTCGTCATTCCCGTATCTAGTCTTGAATGCAAACTTAGGAACATCCTCTATCTTTATCTTCAACTGGTGATAACCTGATCTCAAGTCAATCATGGAGAAAAACTTAGTTCCTTGCAACTAGTTAAACAAGTCATCAATCCTTGGCAATGGATACTTGTTCTTAATCGTGACCTTGTTCAGTTGTCGATAGTTAATGCACATCCTCATCAAATCATCCTTTTTTCTTCACAAACAATATTGGAGGTCCCCAAAGTGATAAACTTGGGCAGATAAACTCGTTATCGAGTAACTCCTAAATCTACTGATTTAGCTCTTTCAACTCTATAGGAGTCATTCTATAGGGTGTCTTGGAAATGGGTGAAGTACCCAGAGCTAACACTCAGAATATCTTCTCTTCTAAAGCAATAGGATCTAGACTGCCATAGAAGGTTGGAGGATTCATGCGACGGAATGCTTCAATCCCAATCGGAGCATTGTGCTACCTGACTGCCATTAGAGCAGTTTGTTGGGCCATGGACTCTACCTATTGGGTCATTGCAGCAATGGTCTCTATAACTCGATTTATGTCTCTCGAGCCACTGCTCTCAAAGGATTCCCCCGTACCTCTCTCTGGATTTCTATGTCCTTCGATGCCTCATCTCATGAAGTTGGTCCTGAGAGTAACCAACAACAAGTCTGGTCTTAGAAGGACAACTTAACCTAACACATAACTATAGCCTAAGTCCTAGCAAACCTAATATATTTGCTCTGTCACACTCCAAAATCTCATCTAGCCTAAAATGGGACTTTAGGCCCAAGACACTACTTATCTTAAATTAAACCTTAAAGCATACGAGACAATACCAAATGATGTGGATTAGTGGATTTCTCATAGTTGGTATGAGATTTGTTTGTTCCTGAAAATATTTCATCGCCTAGGCATCATAGAACCTGAAATTTTTTTCTATATATATTAACAGATAACTACTATGACAATGCTACCTAATAACTGAGTTCATATTACCTAAATCATTCCAACACTGTCAACGACCATAAAAGTGAACCTAAGAGTCAACAAAGTAAACTCCTGTATCAATATCGACTTTAAATGAAACAACGGCCTAGCAACCTAATAGTATGGAAAGTAATCAAGGTCCCTCATTCCCTCCTCGGGATGGTCACCTTCTTCCTCTGCACCGTACTCCTCCACCTAATGCTCCTCCGCTACCTTAGAACCTAAACTTGCAGACATAAAAACATATCAGTTGAGCAACAAGCGGCTCGGTGAATATGAAATCCTAAGTAGCAATGCCAGAAATATCAATTATCATATTCATCATGGATAACACAATCATCAGTATGGATAGGTGTGAGCAGTGAAATCTCACCGTCCATTGCCCAAGTGTGTGTGCAATGACACACACCTGATCACAGTCTCTCGGAGAGACGGTTTGGGTTCACGCGTGCCTGTGGCACGCGCCGTACCTTTAGCTGTCAGCATTAAATGCTGATGGCTGGCACCATGCTGCCCAGCTAAGCAAGAGTAGGATTTGATCCGTAAGGATAAATCTCACGGATCCACCCTAAATAGTAGCTCCCAAATGGGCTGATACATACCCCATCCGTGAGGACCAAAACCTCACGGATCCAATATTATGTGTTGGCCTCTGACAAGCTGACACATATTCATCCGTGAGGGCAAAATCCCACGGATCAAACTTTGGTGTTGGCCTTCGAGAGGCTGACACGTGTTGATCTATGAGGACCGAAACCTAAACCTCACGGATCCAACTTTGGTGCCAGCCTTCATGAGGTTGACACGTGTTTATCCATGAGAACCAAAACCTAACGGATCCAACCTTTAGTGTTGGCATTCATTAGGCTGACACATGGCATGTCCATGAGGACAAAACCTCACGGATCCAACACGAATCATATTTATTGTCAGTTTCCAATAGACTGACACGTGTCCAACTGTGAGGACCAAAACCTCACGGATCCATCTGAGAGGTTGACACCTATCCTATCGGTGAGGATAAAACCCCCATGGATCATATGTAGCTTCAGCTCCCAAGAGGCTGACATGTGTAAGTCTTCACGGATCAAATATAAGGTCCTAGATCTAATCCAAACCACGGGCAAGATTGTGGTCTCACCTTGTGATCCGTGGTTGAGACCTATGGTCTCACCTGGTGATCCGTGGTTGAGACCTATGGTCTCACCTGGTAATCCGTGGTTGAGACTTGTGGTCTTACCTTGTGGTCCGTGGTTAAGACCTATAGTCTCACCTAGTGATCAGTGGTTGAGACTTGTGGTTTCACCTTGTGGTCCGTGGTTGAGACCTATGGTCTCACCTGGTGATCCGTGGTTGAAACCTATGGTCTCACCTGGTGATCCATGGTTGAGACTTGTGGTCTCACATTGTGGTCTGTGGTTGAGACCTATGGTCTCACCTGGTGATCCGTGGTTGAGACGTATGGTCTCACCTGGTGATCCGTGGTTGAGACTTGTAGTCTCACCTTGTGGTCCGTGGTTGAGACCTATGGTCTCACCTGGTGATCCATGGTTTAGACCTGTGGTCTCACCTTGTGGTTCGTGGTTGAGACCTGTGGTCTCACCTGGTGATCCGTGGTTGAGACCTGTGGTCTCACCTTGTGGTCCATGGTTGAGACCTGTGGTCTCATCCTTTGATCCGTGGTTAAGACTTATGCTCTCATACTAGTCCGTGGACTGGCCTAGGCCATTCTGTCCCAGCTGACAGTCAGTATTTGACTGTCATGGGGCAGAGAATCCTTAATAAAAAGGATTCTCTGTCAAGCTATGGGGAATCCCAAGATAAGGATCTCATCTTTTAAAATCTCATGGGATACCACATGACACCCTATGATTATTTTAAGATTAGGACTATGTCCTATATCATAGGAAATGATGAGATTAAACATCCTCCTTTTCGAGTAGTACTAGGATTTCCTCCCAAAAGGGGAAACCTGGTACAAGAGTTCTCAAAAGAAGAGGATTCTCTTGAACTTGAGAACTCTCCTAGATAAAGGAGACCTGCAAGCTGGCATCCTCTAAAAGGAGAGCCCCTTTTGACTTTCATAAAATAAGAGAGTTAAAGAGGAAGTCCCAAAAAGGACTCTCTCAAATCCATAAAGGGTGTGTTTTCTCACAAGAAACACACACACAGAAGATAGAAACGAGAATAAGAGAAAAAGCTCTCTTTTAAACAGCAGCAAACACAAGCAAGCAAGTGAAGGAGAAGACTCCGCAATATGTAGAATATACGGTGAGCCCTCATACATGGCCACCATTCTTTTTCTTTATTTGAAAACAGACCTCAATGAGGCACTTGTAACGCCTACATGGGAATTGGGCAATCCCATTGAATAAATATATATACTTTATTCAATTTGTTCTTCTTTTTATTCTTATTCTTAATCAGAGGTTCGGTTCTTCCCCAATAAAAGGGAAGGTAAATTAACAGTCTAAGTTCACTCAGATTGAAAAGATAGTCCCCCACAATAAACAATAAACTCCATACAATAATAGAGGAACTTTGAAAGCAAAGAAGATGAATTTTGCGCTCACAATAGGTTCATAATGACATTTCATAACATCACTCATATGAGCAGGTTCGTCATGGTAGTTCAACATAAATATATCATGCATAATCAGAGTGTGGAAGTCTCTTGAATATCTAATCATTCTTTTCTTTTCTTTTCTTATCTTACTCTTCTTCCTTTTCTTTCATGAGTCATCATTCTTTTTCTGTTTTCATGTGAACATCATTACATGCGTAATCACTAATAGTAACTTAAAATAACTCTTCACTATATAGGTGAAAGAGATTACTATATTCTACATATTGAGTATCACTCCACAGCACTTTACTCTGATGCATACAGAATTACTTGTGATTCACTCTTGTGATTCACTTGTAGAGGTACGCATACCTCATGATCTTAGACTGGTGGTACTCAGGCTTGGGAAACTCATCATGCAATTTCACATACCCAACCCTTTATTTATTTCCAATTGTTCATAATCGTGCTCTTATCATGCTTGTATGTCGATCATAATAGTAAGTGAAAGGCGATGCTCTCATTAGTCAAATAACACTTTAGATTACCAAATCCGGTACCTTCAGTGATCTATTATGTGCCTCATCCCATCATGATAGAAAACTAAGGCTCATGAGGTTTAAATCTGAAGGTTTATTCACTCAACAATACACCACTCCATGCAAATTCAACAATATACAATTTAAATCTGAAGGTTTTTCACTTTGTCTCCGTGTGATTGGTCGTCTAGGTAATTTAAACACCCCTTAAACATGATTTAGCATTTAGACACAGATTCACACATAATTGACATATTTACCCATACTAATTACATAAATGGCATAGAAATCGATAATTAGAAATTCAAGTCTCTACAACACAAGTCTGCATGGGGGCAAGTTCGTCACCGAAGACTTGTTTTGGCGTTCAACAATCTACCGAATCAGGCATTTTATTTGTCACGTGTTTTCATCACGTGTGGTTGTTTGTCTACATGGCAGCCATCCCAAAAATCGTCATCAACATTTAGCCCTCTGTCTAGGAAGTTGCAACGACGGTTTTGCAAGCATTTATTACTGCGTCAAATCGGAGAATTTTGGGCGCCGATCTTCTTCAACATATATGATAGATTTCTGACACATGTTCAGTCATCATTATTGGCACTACAAGAAAACTACCGGACAAACACGGAAATTTTCCGTGTCTATTAATAAATTTCCGTGTCTAATACTATTAGACACGGAATTAACGACCGTGCCTAAACCGTGACAGTTACTCTCGTTTCTGATACTATTAGGCCCGGAATTAATTTTCCATTTCTAATAATATTGTTAGACATGGAAATATTTCTGTGTCTAATGATAATTACCCGTAAATGTAAAATTATATATGACGTCACACTGTTCCGTGTCTAAATTTAGTATTAGAAACGGAATCATATTTTTGTCTAAATATAGTATTAGAAACGGAATCATATCTGTGTCTAATATATTTTTCTGTCTCTAATACTCTAATATACGTCATATCTAAGATTAGACACGAAAATAATTCCGTGCCTGATAATGTATTTCCGTGTCTGATATATCTCTTTTTTTTTACAAATCCAGTACCCTGTCTCCATGCCATAACCTGTCACCTGTTTAAATACATTTTAATAATGTACCTATTTTCATGCATTTGAATAATGTAACCTATTCTTCAATTGATTTCATTTGAACACTGCACCCATAGGCCATAACAGCAAATAAACAAAATACATATAATCTCTTTAATATAAACAAGATCACAACTTCAATTACATTCCTTTCCACCAAATTCCTTTCTACCTATCTATGAATCCATGTTCGTATGGACTCCACCACGTGGCAACCATGGAGTTGGAATGACATCGGCAGAAAATTCATGAAGGGGGATTCAGATAAAAATTTATGCGGAAACTGGATCTTCTAGATCTTAACACCATAAAAAGCATCAAAATTATCTAAGAGTTTCAGTCATATAACCTCGATGAATGTTTTTCACCGGTTAAGCTTAATCCACTCGAACCGTTAGAACTCTTTGTAGAGATTTCTCTGAAAAAATACTAGCAGCTCGATCCTTGTTCTTCGCTATCCCCACGAAGCTTTAGAATCTCCTTTGGAATTATAGAAGCAAGAGGAAGAAGATTGATCAATGGTGTAGACCTTCTATCACCAATAATACTAAGGTTCAAAACCCTAGATTTGCAAAACCCAACTAGGACCACCAATATAGCTCACGAAAATCCCTAGGGGTCTCCCTTAGGGCTCACGGTTTGGAGAGAGAGAGGAGATGAGAGAAAAATTCTGGAGAATTCTACTTAATGGTCTAGGGTGTTGGGGTATTTGTAGACTAGGATCTTATTCTGATCCTACTCCAACTTGATCTTATCTAGTAGGATTTATTAATTAACAATAACTCTTATTATTAATTAAATAAACTCCTACTTAATCTATAACTACTTTAGTTATAGTAATCCTATTAATTAAAGAGTCCCTATTATAAGAGGATTCCTTAATTAAAAGGGATAAGTCAACATCCTACACCAAAGTAGGAAACCTAGTCAAATTAGGAATCCACAAGGGGGGCATGAGCTTCTATGGGGCGTGGGATTTGAGGAGTTAAAACTCCTTATTGTAATCTAATTATAATAACATCTTAATCCTAATTGCAATCCAACACTTGGATTTTAATTCCATAATAAAATGAATTATATTTCAATAATTATTCAATTAAACAAATCCTAATCCAATTAGGATTCCTCAAGTGGGCGCCCCACCCTAGGGTTTAAACTCATGGCTTTGGCCCATATTAAAGGTCCATTTTAATGGGTTTATGGATATGGGTCAAACCCATTTTCCCTTTAATTATGTTAATCAAATAATTACTAAAATAATCCCTTAGTTTAAATTAACAATTAATTTAAACAATAGATTAACTATTAATCTATTTAATTAAATGATTAACTTTTAATCACTTAAAATAATTGATTAACTTTTAATCAATTATTGAGCTTATATTTCTTATATGAGCACCTCCACGGATTGCTCTGGGACATTCTTACCCTGGCTTATCTAATGTTATCCCATTGACCCTAAATGGGAATTACATCGGAATTGCAAGTGACGTGAGATATTCATGTTGCAATTGAATCCCAGTGTATGAACATTAACCATTACGGATCCCGCCACATGAACTTTTAAATTCGATTTATCCTTCCAAATACATTATCCCTAATAGGCATTCGAGATTGACATACTATCTAACCTATAGCCCATTGCAAATCATCCGGGATTCCAAGACTTATGATTAAGCCATGAGAAACAATTTTTCATGAAAAACATTTTGAAAAAACTCTTTTATAAGTATTATACCTTTTAATAAAAGTATATTTCAAAACTTATTTTGTTTTCAAAATCACTTGCGCAGGATTTGAACTTAATCGACTGTCTTACCCGGAACTTGGATAATCTCTCAAATTAATGAGCATGCATTTCTTGTTTGAAATTCATCATAACTCGAACAACTTTCTAACTATCCAACTGTCACTGTATTGTATTCCCTAAGTTAGAAAATACGTTGGTGAAATCAAAACAGTCAGATCACTACCCAGTCATAGATGAACTCATCAGATCTAAGGATCATCAAAACCATTCAATGTGAATGAGAGACCAACTATCTGATAGTATATTTATGCAAGAGGTCTCTCATTGAATGCAATCAATCAGTGTACATTCAAGCACCCATATGTTGATGTGTAGTCTCTACTACAATAGTTCAAGATAGAACTACATCTCAACTATTGAAAACATCTTAGCATTCTGGCAGCCATATAAGTGAAGTGCCCAGCTTCACCCACAGCTGTGACTATATAAGGTATAAGGAACCAGATAGTTATATCCACCTGTGATAATCTAATCACATAACTTTCCTACAATATATCCTATGGACCTTTATCGATATCTCATATCGTATAGATCATCTCATGATCATGGTCAATTACCCATAATGAATACACAATAGATTAAGAAGAAGCATTTATTAATCAAATTAATAAGGTTCTAACAATCTAAATGACTTTTCTAGGCATCAGATCCAACAGTTCATCTATCTCAATCTGCAACTCTTTCCGAATCTCTTCAAGCCTAAACAGAAAAAAAAAGTAAATTAAGAGTAGTGATCAGATCATACATTTATGTGAATTATCCTATTATACTAATCAGATATGAAGAGTATTGGATTTTTACCTGAGCATTTAGCTGATCAATAACTTCGTCAGTAGAACTGCATACTATCTTCTCACTATCATAACAGGAGGAAATAACCATGTCAAATAAATGGTGAGTTTATGTAAAAATATTATCCAAGTGAAGTATTATGCTATTCGAAATGATCATTTCATGAAAATAAATAAATCAAATCAACATCAATACTTAATGTCTGACAAAAGTAATTTCACTGACATTCAAATAGTATGATCTGTCATACATTATGCTTGGATTTTCTAATTATTTCGTAAAATAGTAATTTAAATTTGTTTCAAATGAATCCAATGTCGTATGCCCGATTTGGGCACCGAAATCCATGTTTCTGAACTATACTTATTGCCTAAATATACACCACTTCCAAACCGGGAGTTGGATTTCGATCGCGATTCTTCTAACACATGTATTTCAATAATATGTAAGTGTTGGAGTTGGTTTTGAGCGAATCCGACGTTGTATGCCCGATTTGGGCACCGAGATTGCTGAAATTCATGTTTCTCAACTATACCTATTACCTAAACCTACAACCTTCCACCATTTCCAAATTAGAGGTCGGATTTTGATCATGTTTCTTCTAACACGTGTATTTCAATAATATATAAGTGTTGGAGTTGGTTTCGAGCGAATCCGAGGTCGTATGCCCGATTTGGGCACCGAGATGGCCGAAATCCATGTTTCTCTACTATACTTATTGCCTAAACCTACAACCTTCCACCATTTCCAAACCGGGGGTCGTATTTTAATCATGTTTCTTCTAACAAGTGTATTTCAATAATATGTAAGTGTTGGAGTTGGTTTCGAGCGAATCCGAGGTCGTATACCCGATTTGGGCACCGAAATCCATGTTTCTTAACTATACTTATTGCCTAAATCTACAACCTTCCACCATTTCCAAACCGGGGGTCGGATTTCGATCCCGTTTCTTCTAACACGTGTATTTCAATAATATGTAAGTGTTTGAGTTGGTTTCGAGCAAATCCGAGGTCGTATGCCCGATTTGGGCACCGAAATCAATGTTTCTCAACTATACATATTACCTAAACCTACAACCTTCCACCATTTCCAAACTGGGGGTCAGATTTCGATTAATTAAGGACTAACTTGAGGACTACCCTAGACTAACCCTAGACCTACAACTTATGCTAAAACCAGATTTTAGATGTCTTATACTAACTAATAACCTAATTTAGGTGACAACTAACTAAACTTACAACCTTCAGGCCTAACAAGAGTCTGTAATCTTCCACCGTGAAATTCCACAAACGGAACATGTAATAGCATTGGCATGTTCCTTCCAGTATAACATGCAATCGTTTGGGCATGCATCAATCTTATTGTAACCAAGACCTAATTCTCCGATTATCTTTTTAGTTCGGTAAAAGGATGCAGGCAAAGTCTCACCATCGGGAAGTGCCTCTTTCAGTAATTCAAGTAACATCGTGAATGATTTGTTGCTCTATCCATTCAGACACTTAATGTTATACAACCGGACGATAAAAGATAGTTTACTGAATTTTTTACATCCGGGATACAAATCTTGCTCGGCATCTTCTACTAACTTATAGAATTTTGCAGCTTCTTCATTAGGACTCTCTCTTGTTTCACTCGGCCCCTCATCGACTATCCTTTGGTTTGCATGATTGGGTCCGAACGATGCGTGCAACATCTCTTGCATATCATCTATGACAGGGTTATCCACGTCCCTCACAACTTGGGCAAGTCGAGATCTAGGATGCGGTCTTTCCCCGTGGAAAATCCAAGTACCCATGGCATAATGCTTATCGAATCCATTGCAAATCAAGTGTTCGTATACAATGTGTCGTATATAGTAATATCGATTACTACATTTTTTACACGGACACTTGATAGTACTGCCAGGCTGTGGTGATTGACTAAATGCAAAATCAAAGAAATTGTTCACACCCGTTTTATATATGTCACTCCATCTATGTGTAGAAACCCAACTTTTATCCATGGTCACTTTATCAGCTCTCGCAATCACTAACAATAGAAGACAATATATACATGTCATTAATGAATGATACATAAATGACACTGGAATAATTAGGATACTACATGCATGCACCATGGTTGTTACTTTCTCTTATTGGGTGGGGTGTTCCTATCCCATTCAGGAATACATAATCCCCAAGAATCAGTACCGCACGTCCGCAATTAATTTTCAGGAAATTTTGGCAGCATCTCCCTATGGCTCTCCAAGTACACAATTCAGACAAGAGGCAAATGCATTACTTGTCCAAATATGTACCTAGAGAGCAATAGGAATGACTGACAAAAAGATTTCAAAAATTGAGTGTGCTTCGGGCGACTGACACATGCTTCGGGATTATGCATTCCCAAACTGTCCACACAGACAATTCAAGAATCATTTGCAGATAAACACTCCTCTTGACATATAGGACGGATTAGTTGTTAGCGGTGATGTAGTCCACGTAGGAACTACACATCGTAATCAACAACGAATCCTTCTATAGTGATGGTAAGAGAGGCACTTATCCGACAATCATTCTTGAACCGGAGATCTAAGTTTCAATACATGCACATTCACAATGACCATGAAGAATGCAGACATCATTATGGAACTTACAGTTCCATGATGATAACTATAAAATTATAACACCCACAGAAATCCGAAGTATTGCAATAATCTAAAACAACCCACATTCATTAATAGAAATACACCAAAGGCAATAGACATAATAGTTAGTAGAAATTAAAATTATAATAGCAAGTTCAATACACCATAGGCAAACAAGAACACAACCCTACTATTATAGAAAGATTTCCGTGTCAATAATTCCGTTGCTATACGGTAGATTTGTTGTAGTGTTATCAAACTTGCTATTATAATATATTGTTGAAAAACTAATGATGAGACCTAAAATCATTCAACTGATTAAATCCAATGGACACCGGAATTATTGAAGAAAAAAGGCAATATATAGTTCGATTTGGGTTTTGAGAGTTTCGTTGGGTTAAGAAACTCTTAATTAAGAGTTACATAAGTTCTTTAATTAGTTTTTTATTTTTTTAAAACCTTACTATTTAGGATAAATTCACTCTTAGAAGAAATCAAGTCAAATTAGGAGTTTGGGTCCTTATATAAGCTATGGTCATAAGGAATCATACATTTTTTTTTTTAATAATTGAATCTTAGATATCTTATTTTTTGAGATTTTGTAAAAATTATCATATAAATTTAGGGTTTTGTTCAAAGAGAGTGATTTCTCATTTCTACTAAGATATAATGAAACTGAATTATATCGATTAAATTAACGATTAATGCACATGGTTATTTGAATATATATGCATATAAAAGTGTATAATAAATTGAAAAATATTAATTCGTTATTCTCAATTACTATAAAAAAAATTGAGTTTATTTGGATATATATGTGTATAAATTGTCGAGGGCAGATTCTGGACAATTAAGCCATAGCACATAAGATCCAATTATCAAATAACCTCATATAAGATCTAATATGAAATTATTATATGATAAATTATGTGAGCAATGATTCTTAGGACAATAATACGTCACATGTTGATATTACTTTATTTTTATAGGTAAACGATCTTGGAGAAGGGTTAACCCTAGAAATATTTGTTATGTTATGTGCTATGGCTTAAAGTTTCCGAAAGATCCAAGAATTGCAAATTTTTACAGGCCTCGAGACTTGAAGGAATGCTCCCACTTAAGTGGTTCTGATTTAGAGCAAGCCCAATACATGTAGATTTTGGATCATCCCAATAGAAGAGGGAACACTACCGGTGATTCGGTTATTGTTCATAGCCAATAGAGTTAAGTTAACGAGGTTTCCAATCCCAAAGGGTATGCTTCCAGTTATTTGATTTTCTCCAATAATTAATTTACTTAAAGGGGTTGAGAAATTCGCTATAGAGCTAGGCAGCTTACCTCCAAACTTATTTGTAGAGATATCCAATAATCTCAAGCTACTGCAGTTGATGAGAGATGTCAAAAAACTCAAATCACCGGCTTTCTTGTTTCCTAGATTATTACCGCCTAGGTTCAAATTCGAAAGACTTTGTAGGCCTCCTAGATTAGCTGGCACTCCCCCAACAAAGTTTTTTGTAGGCATATCAATTATTTCAAGTCTTGAGGCATTGGATAATGAATCTGGAATGCGCCCACGAAATAGGTTTATTCTAATTTCTAATACTATGAGATTAGGAAAAGTGTGGCCTAAATTTGGTGGAAGACTTCCGTGAAGTTGGTTTTGAGGAATCAATATTGAACCAATGGATGAGAGATTGTAAAGCGAGGATGGAATCTTACCAGTCAGTCTATTTGGGCCCAGCCCTAGAAATGTTAAGCTTGTCAATTGGCCTAGCTCCTCTGGAATACTTCCCTTTAAAAGATTGCCTCCTAAAGAAAAGCTTTCCAGAGATAAAAGATTCCCAAGAGAAAGTGGGATGAGTCCGATTAGATTGTTTTGTAAAGATATAATGCTAAGAGCTTGGATAACAAGCTTAGCTCTACCAAAATTGTACCCTACGAGTTTGTTACCGCCTAGATTAAGGTATAACAGATTGGTGTCACGAGAGAGATTAGTATGAACTTACGCTTCTAGTGAATTATTCTCCAAATGGATAACCTGTAGTTGACATAAACGAACAACTTCTTGAGGGATATTACCGTCGAAACTATTGTTTTCAAGATGGATATCCCCAAGAAAGGTAAGGTTTCCGATGGAATGAGAGATTGACCCAAGCAATCCCTGGGATTGTAGATCCAACATCGTGACTCTTTGATGGCAACGACCACATGTAACCCCTTCTGGACAATATTCTCAATTACACATATAACACAGAGTGATTAGTATACATATTGTTGTTTTCTCGTTTGAAATCGTTTTCCGAGAAAAACAAAAGCAAACAGAACGTGTTCTCAACCTTTTACCGGTTTTATATAACTTTTTTATAAAACTTAGACAAGTCTACATTAATCCTAAAAATTAATACTAGTCAATTAAAATTACTCATGTTTTTACCAAACAAAAAGGACAACAATTAAGGATCCTGTTTGTAAAGAAAACATCACTATATTAACTCAGTATAGACAACAAGCTCATATAATATACGGTTATAGCCATGAGATTGTTAAACCTGTATGATAATTGGACATGGTTACAATTATCATCTCAGTTTGAATTAATTTCGATTAATGCACATGGTTTTTCATATTCTGCTATGTGTATAATTCAATCACAAGTCACAAGCTTAATATAATCATATTATTAACTTATAATAATTAATATAAAATAACAAGTCACAATTTTATTAAATAATACTCATTATTTTATAGTAATATCCTATAAAATTATATTATAGGATTTCATTCCGACTAAATCTAGGTTCCCACGAGTCATCTTTCCCCAGGTTTATTTTAGTTTCTGTTTTTGTTTTGTTTTCAGATATGGGTTTTGTTTATTTATCTAGTATTTGGTGAGTTCTTATTTTTCTATATTTTTTTTCCTAATCTGGGGTTTGAAATGGATCTTATAAAAGAAAGAAATAAATTGCTTATAGCCAGACACACTAAATGGCTCGAGGATTGGAGCAAAAAAAAAAACGGAATCACAGTCAGACATACTAAATCACAGCCAAATGATATCCCAAGCAAAAATAAAATAAAATAGAGGGAATGGAACCTAAATCCAAGAGATCAAATCATAGCCAGACACACTAAATCACAGCCAAACACACTCCCTAAGTTCGATCGCACAAACAGGCCAACAGATGTTTTTTTTTTTTTTTTTCAGTCCTATTAATTGGGGTTAAATATAACTTTAATTTATTTTAAAAAACCACAACCTTAAGGGTAAAGAAAGAGACAAAGAGAGAGAGAAGTCAGTAGAGAGGGAGAGCGTGAGAGATAGAGACATGCAATAGAGGGATAGAGAGAGTAGGAGAGCTCGGTAGAGAGAGAGAGTGAGAGAGAAATAATGACTTACAGTGGGGGTCGGAGCTTTTATCCGACGGTGGTCGGAGATGGGAGCCTGCGGTGATCAGTGTTGGTCGGTGGCCGAGGTCGGAGGTGGAGGAGAAGGAGAGAGAGAGAGAGAGGCGCGGCAGAGAACAACAAAAGGGGGAAATGGTATGAGTTTCGCGGGTTAATGAATACAATATTATCAGGCACGGAAATATTTCCGTGTCTAATGCTCTTTTAATTTTGACACGGAAAATTTCCGTCACTAACACCAATATCCGTGTCTAAAAGTATTAGACACGGAAAGAAAATTTTCCGTTGTTTTATTCATTAAATTTATAAATCTTGGAATAAACATTAGATACAGAATTTTAGATAGGTATTAGACACGGAAATATTTCGTGTCTATAATTTCGGTAGTTTTCTTGTAGTGTGGTGCCAAGAAATTAGAACCGTCATTTTTTTTTTAAATAAATGACAATTGTTATGTGTTTGTAAACATTTGTTTTTTCATTGGCACCGATTCATAGTTTCCAAATAATCGTGGAGCTTTAATTATCATCCCATACTTCATTCTTTCTTCATTATCATTCTTGAGGTAAGAAACCAAAATAAAGAAGTCAGGCGATTTGCTGATTGTCTTGTGCGTCATTTCTTCTTTAATCTTCGGATATGGGTGCGAAAAAATTAAAGGATCCTTCAAAAGATAATTTTTGGGACCTCTCATCAGAGCATCACTGGAATAAATATATTCCGTACGTTAGATGGATGGACTTTAGCATATGGAGATAATGAAGCAGGAAACGGAGATCTCCCACCAGCAATAAGAACATTAAGATTTAGACTGGAAAGACAGAATTTTCCCATGTCAAAAACCAGGCTTTGCTCTCACAGTGGTTTTACTAATGAATGGGCTAAATGGTGTGCCCATATTCTGGATCAACAGGAGTACGCTGCTCATCTTCATACTGCCGAGATATTTAAATGCATAGAACAATGTTCTCATCAGTTTGAGATAAGGAAGGACAGTGATTCTCTTATTCAATTGATCATGCGAAGATGGAATACCCACATGCACCCATACTTTTATTACGGCATGGGGAGAAGCAATGCCTTCTTTAGAAGATGTTCAGGCTCTGTTGCAGTTACCATTAATATTTGGTAATCAAGACCCCTGGTTTCTTAAGTTGTATACAGAAGAGAAGAAAATTTCCTTGGAGTCTAGGTGAAGAGAAAACCAACTTTTTATGGTTGGGTTCTTTATTTTTAGAGAGAAGAAGACCCATCTGAAGCAGACCCTAAGAAGACAGATCATATATTCACTTTGATGGTAAGGGTTTCGGTACGCCTTTAAAATTTCCTGCTTTTATAGCTATAGCTATGTGGCTTTCTCGATATATTTTCGGAGGCAGACGAACTGAAAGGTTGTTAGATCATCACTTTCCTCTGGTTTAGAGACTGTCCAAGGGAGGTTGTCTTAATTCCTTTGGCGTCTCTTTTCTTTGGTACATTATACCATATAGCTAGCTTTATCACAATCAGCTGGTCATTTTCGCCCCTTCCTTCTTGTGCTCATCAAGTGCCACGTACTCTTCCACCAATTGAAAAAGGGTAAATCTAATCGGTGCAGTGGCATTCCAAAAAGAAGAGACGATCCGGAAATTTTAAAATAAAATTTGGGGTCATGAGGGTTATTAATTAGGGTAATTAATTAATGATTAATGTTAAAATAATTAAGGCCGATAGTGGGCCTAATTTAATTAATTATTAATTGAGTTAATTAGGGTCTTAAACCATGGTTAAGTTAGCTGGCTTAGTCAAGATCTGCGCCTGGGTAATCTTCTGACAGACCCGATATTTTATCCTACCCGGTATCCCAATCGGCTGCCGCGGCGGTCAGCCATGGCGTCGGTCGCATCGTGCTTCTGACTTGTGTCAAGCTCGTGTCGAGTCAAGTACAGGGTGGTTGGTAGTTGTTTAACCAAAAAAAATTAATAATAATAAGAGATGATTGTGGGCATGGGCATGGGCATGGGCGTGCCCACCAACCCACACCCACACCATGCTACCCACGTCACCCCCATACCTCCTTCCCGTGTTGGTTTGCGCAGCTAAGAGAGAGAAGGAGAGTAAGAGAGAAAGAAAGAGAGAAAGGGAAAGGAAAAGAAAAGAAAAGGAAAAAAGGAAAGAGGGCGCGTGCTCGCGCATTGTTTCTTGGGACCTAGCTCAAGGCTAGGTGAAATTCCTTTCTTTCTCTATCTTTCATGAACTTGAAATTGTGATCTTATGGTTTAAATCTTGGTTAAACTCTTGCTAAAACTTGGTCTTGGAAAAAGAGAACATTTTGATTTGAACTCAAGATTGAATGAAATTGGAATTTGTGGTTTTATAAGGTTGTTTAACCCTAATGGAACCCAAATGTGGGTAAAATAGAGGTTGGGTTTGAAGGTGGAAGGAATGGTAGTGGTTAGACCTCCTAATTCCAGAAAAGAAAGCATCTTTGCACTGACCAATCAATCAGAGGTGTTACAGAGCACATGGGAGATTTTTGTGCATGTCCGATCGATTGGACCCACATGGGAGCAGTTGCAGAAACTGGGTATAATCCCTGTTATTGACTAATCGATCAGAGGCGCCAAGGCAGTCAAACGGAGCTTGGCCAGAATTAAAATAAAAGAATAAATGTGATGGGGACGTGTGTCTATCGCCCACCGATTGATCGGAGGTTCCAGTTCGATTGATCGGAACTCAACAGGATTGAAAAATAAAAAGAACAGTGGGGACACGTGGCTGTCACCCACCGATTGATCGGAGGCTCTAGGCCAATCGATCGATCGGAACCTATAAAATTCTGGGGATTTATCCCCCTATGTCATGTATTGATACTTCTTTTTGGTCAAGGGTAATGTATGAATCCATTGGCCCAATAAGTCCTTAATTGGAACTATTGGTTCAGACTTCCTTCCGTGAGATGCAAGGCCAAATTGTTGGAATTATCCAAGTTTGACTTGAATTAATTGGAGATTTTTTACGGTTAGAAACTCTAACCTGTGTCAAATGTTAGCCGAGGTTCTCTTTGATTAGATCAGGAGATGCGTTATCTATTGAGAGCTGAGGTTCTTATGTGACGGATAGTTGAGAGAGTCGATGTATATTGTTACCCGAGGCTCCTCTTTGATTAGGTCAGGAGAGGGAGTGTCATTTAGAGTCGGGGTTTGTCCACAACTGATAGTCGAGAGAGTCGGTGTGTATTGGTAGTTGTGGTTCCTCTTTGACTAGGTCAGGAGAGAGAGTGTTTGTTTAGTACCGAAGGTTCCTTCGTGACTAATAGTACCACTTCAATCAATACTCTATGAAAGAATCGCATGTGTGGCCTTGTCAATACTAATACTACTTAAAGGATTAGAAACGGATATATTTCCGTCTCTAATACTGTATAAGGTTCAAATATGGAAATATTTCCATTTCTAATGATAGTTTAACTTAGAGACAGATATTTTCCGTCATTAACAACAACTTCCGTGTCTACAGGCATTAATGAAGGAAAATAATCCATCTCTAGTAAAAGTTTTATTAAGAAAATGTACATATATGTTTGAATTTATATTAGAAATGGAATATTTGTGACGGAATTATTTTTCATGTCTATACATGACTAATTAGAGACGGAAAAAATTCTTTATCTAGTATTCTGTTACTAGTCGGTAGCTTTGTTGCAATATTATTCAAACTCAAACGGGCCTGACTTGATATGAAATCACGATTGGCAAGTGGCCGTCTACTTCCAAAAGCCAAAAACAAATCTTAAAAAGCATGTGCTGAGAGAATGAATCCCATTAAATGTTTGAAAAATTCAATTTCAAGTGAAATGAGTGCTTAGTATTCGATTAAGCATCAGAATCTAAAGGTGAATTCCCACTGTGGTGGTAGCAATTGAGGTGGGGGTGGGGAGTGGTGGTCGTAGTGGGGGAGTGGTGGTGGGGGTGGCTGTGAGGGTAAGGTGGTGGAGGTTGTAGTGGGTTGATGGTGGTAGCGGGATAGGGGTAGGGGTGGTTAAAATGGTGGGGTTGGAGGTGGCTGGCTGGCAGTGACTGGTGGTGGTAGTGGTCGAGAGATAGACCAGCGTATATGGAGAGAGTGTCATGCAACTAAGGTCGGGAGTGTTTTATAAATTTCACAGGTCTATAATATTTGCCAAAAAATTGATGTTTCGAGCTGAGGCTGAGACATGAATTTTTCCCAAGTAGTGGAATTTGTTTCTCGTGCCAACCTCATTTTTCGAGAATGGATGCACCCAAGCACATGAACAATAGCTAATTTCCTGGCATTTCTCATGCTAATTTCCTGCTGAAGGTACACACAGCCCTTAAAAGTGATTGTTGTACAAGTACCAAAAAGAGCAATCACCCTGTTGCCTGTTGCCTGTTGCCTGTTGCCTGTTGCCTGTTGCCGTCCACGACATGGATCGGATAGCAAATGGTTTGAGTTTCTGTAGCAGTGGATGATGTTCTTATTGTGTTCATCCCGTCTCATTGATATGGTATAAGGGTGGGTGCATCTTGCAACAGGTCTAGATCAGGCACAAACGAGACTGCAGATAGAAAATGGTAAGTCATAAAATAAAGGTGCTTCTCATTGAACCCATTTTCAAGTACACAGGCTCGTCAGAAAGAACCTTCAGACTTCACCTTGCAGTATGCAAACTCGAGTGGAATGAAAACCATGAAACGGTCAATGGCAATGGCATTGAGATTTTATATGAATTACAGAAAGATATCTACACAAAATTCTACTGGAGAGAATTATAGAATAGAATCAACACAACAGAGATTCCAATGATGACTGGAAAAGCCGTGACCAAATACAGTGCTCCGTATCCCTGCATGAGAACTACCTCTGCTAGTCACAAACTCAAAAACATTGATGTTTTAGGAAAAAAACAACTCATTGTAATAAATGAAAATAGCTTTTGGTTGAACACATCATATGAGACTATATAATAACCAATTATTGAAAAACTAGTGCTTCTATAATCTCATCAGGGGGTGTTTATTGTGCAGCATTACCGCTTATGCACCTTTAAGACTGAAAATTATTGTAAACATCCAGATTGCACCCAGTAAGGCTTACAAAATCTATAAAGTTTGAGAAAGATTCCTCCCAAAAAAAAAAATCTTTATTTCAAAATGACCCAAATACCCATTTTTTTTAAATGACCAAATTTTTATTCATCGACAGAGTGCCAACCAAACAGGATTACAGCTATCAGCGCTTATTGACAACAATATTTATTCATGACAGCACTCATCAGCATAATCTTTTTGGTGATGCACCACCACATTACTGTGTACTTCTATCTCCATTCATAGTCCTCACTCCTCAAGGAATGTAAGAAATAACATTTGCTGCAAGATTAAGCGAGCAGCCCCTTGAAGACCAGCCAATATATATATATATACTAGTAAAGGTGCACATGCAAGCACGTATAATTTTTTATTGTAATAAAATAAATAATTTTTTTAGTTTTTTTTTTTTTAATTAATTTTTAATATAATTTTATTAGATGTTACTCTCCGTATATATATTAATTAAATTATAATAATTTAGTATATTTTATTGATGGTGTAGTAACTATAGGTAACTATGGACTTTCTAATAGAGTCCTTCTAACTCTCTACTAATAGAGAGTCCTCATTAATAAGAACAACACAATATAGAATCCTTATCCATAGAAATAGCAAAATAGATATTTAATAGGTAGGAGTGGGTCCCATGGATCCCACATAATACTATACATTATAATTATAAACTATATAATATAAAAAAAATTTATAAATGGTGAAGGGTAATTATGTCCAAGTAAAGTTTTGCATACTCGTACTTTTATTAATAGAATGATATATATATATATATGGGGGTGTGTGTGTCCATGTTGATACCTAGACATGGTGCTTGAGTAGTTGCTAAGGTTTGATTGTGGATTAACAATAGACCTGGGTTCAAAACCCTTGTCCAGTAAGGCTTAGGTTAAAAATACCCCACTTGCAAGCAGCTTACCTACAAAACAAATAAATGTTTCCTAGCCTAATACCTGTGTATGAAATACTTAGCAGAAAGAAAATAGGAGAAAGTCAAGGAACGAACCACAGCTGAAGGCACTTCTGCATCATCGCTCGCATCAGTATCCTCAATCTCAGCAGCTGAATCCCAGTCCATGTTAAGTCTCTTAGCAGCCGCTAGAGGATCAACACCAGTGTCGGTAGCTTTGGCATATAGAGATTTGCTAGGCTTTTTCTTTGGCACTTCAACCTAGTTAACAAATACAGACAGGAAAGATTTAGATTCCATGAAGAGTTTAATTTGTTAGTGTTTCTTAACATATGCTGCCTACCCATCAAAACTTGATCTCTGGGAATGGGATGCACATTTAGCTATATGGAACACAGCAACATGATATGATGTATTCAGAGTTATTCAAAAGGACTGGATTAAAGCTCATTGAATAAAACCATTTATAAGGAGAAACAAATATAAACTTAGGAAATATCTGTTCATTGTGCCCTATTTCAAGAAAAGAACCTATCTGTTGTTTTTTCCATTAACTTACCAACCATATTCTAGTCACTCTGTTTCTTCACAACAGAAATTTCAGTTTTTCCCTTCTAAAGCACAACAATTCATATATAAGTGCAAGTAAAGTGGTCAATAAGGTGAGCAGTCAGAAGAAGAAAATCTCTCATTTCATTGTCTCTCATCAAAATATGATCTTGAGCAGGAGAACATATTGCTTCCAGAAGAGCTCTCACCATGTAAATAGCCTAACATGTAGGCTTGATTAGATCTTAGTTACTTCTGCAAGGAATATCAAATTCTCATATGATCACAGGGATGATTTCTCATTTTAAGGATTAATGAATAATCAGGAAAAAAAATTGACAAATGTCGAGTGATAAGACAAATGTCCTATCTGATTATCTTTTCATTGTAAAAGTACATTATATATGATTGAAATGCATTGGCAAAGCACAGAGCAGATTAAATTTTGACAAAACCTTTCTCTTTCCCATTTATTTAGCACAAATACAACATAGAGCTGCAATTGATTTTTTTCCCTCGACCCAAAGTTCATAGTTAGGGCCTTAGGGGATTTCATGACGAACGCTGTTGCAAGTGGTCATAAGAAAAGCAATCATTTCTTACTTGTATCTTCGGGTTGAGGGAAAAAAATCAATTGCAGCTTTACATTGTATTTCTGCTAAATAAATGGGAGAGAAAGGTTTTGTCAAAATTTAATCGGCTCTGTGCTTTGCCAATGCATTTCAATATATAAGACACTTTTGCAATGAAAAGATAATCGGAGAGGAGCAGATCAGGTAATTCGGAGTGGAAGCTGCATGCAAGGGGAAAATTTCGAGTATAGAGTGGTGGAATAATTTTCCATTTTAGAGATGTACTACAGTTTTAACACCGAACAAAATAAAAGAAAAAGAACTACAGTTTGTATAGCATAGGAACAGCAAGGATTATTTTCTGATGGGGAGATGAAATCCAATTTGAAACTTGTAGTTCTCAAGAAATTTTCTGGAAAAACAGGGAATTTCTCTGAAATTTAGACACTGTAATCTTGTATGCATTGTAAATCAGACATGGACATGTGAGTTGGTGTCCGTCAGTTGCAAGATATCAAACCAGGCAAAATAATGTACAATTACAATAGGATAGGGCGAAGTATGTCCAGCCCATGTGTATCAGGATATATATATATATATATATATATATATAAGTAATCGAAGGGTGAATTTTGTTTTTGCCCAATAGGCCAACGCCCACTTTAAGTTTGAAAATCACGATTTTCAAACACTGCGGAATGATCCTTGCTAAATAATTTTAAGGAGACCTTCACTTGGTAAAAAATTTCAATATTTATTGTACGCTCAAATATTGCCCTAATTTACAAAGGGACAGGAGAGGAGGCGGCATACTTTTTTTCTAATTAACACCTCAAACCTCCAGATCTCAATTTGATCCACACATGCATAGGGCTATCAAAGGTCAGAGGTCCTAGATCTTACCAACCCAGCCCTCACTTATAAAAAGTGAGGACCTAACTATCGGAGAGCCTGAACTAGCTAGGCCCAAGCCCTACCCTAAAGGGCCAAGGCCTAAAGAGGAGCAAAGGAAATTTTTAAGTCGTATGCTGGACTGTATTATGAGCAATGATAATTGCAACATTGTTATCATAATATTAGGTCATTACTCAAACAATAGGAAAACAAAGCTCCCGAACAAGAATTTTCAGGCATAGCAGTTCACATACAATGAGTGCCATAGATCTAAATTCTGCTTCTGCACTCCAACGAGCAACAACTCATTGTTTCATACTTCTCCATGTCACAAAGTTGCCTCTAACAAACATACAGTAGTAGTACCCAATGTAGATCTTTGATCATCGCTACAGCCTGCTTAGTCTGCAACAGCCAACAGTGTATGCTTCCACTCTCACATGCCCATTTCTTCTAAACAAAAGACCCCTGTCAGGTGAGGATATAAGATTAGTCAAAATTCTATATGTTGCTTCTAGACCTGAAGTCTCGGGAGAATTTATGAATTGGCTTATTATGCTGACTGTATATGCAATATCTAGCCTCATAAGAGAGGTAAATCAATTTCAACCTCCCAATGATCTGCTAAGAACTCCCACATCATTTAAAGGTCCACCACTATGTTCATCTATCTTATGATTTTACTCAATGGCGTATTTTCCAGTCTAACCCAAAGCTTTCTTGTCTCGTGTCATAAATCCAAAACATACTTCCTTTGAAAAATGAAAACACCCTCACGAAGATCTAGCTACTTCAATTCTCAAGAAGTACTTTAGAAGTCCCAAATCCTTAATCTCAAACTCATCGGCTAAGTTTCATTTTAACCACCTAACTTCACTAAACTGCCTGTTATAACAATATCATCTACATATATGATAAGAACTGTAGTGCAGCTTTTGACATGCTTGACAAATAAATTATAGTTTGCGGTCTGCTTGGGTTTGAGCATATCCTAACTTCACTGATTCACACTCTCTCTCAAACCACGCCCTAAGAGACTTTTTCAGTTCATAAAAAGCCTTCTTCAATCTACAACACCTATCGTCCCCCCTATCAAGGTGAAATCCTAGCGGAGGAGCCATATAATGTGTTGAATAAGGCTTTATGGGCTTTTTTCATATGGACATTGTCTTTATGTTATCTCTTATATATTGTATTGTAGGTCTACTATTAGTAGCTCTTATATACTAATAGATCATTAGTGGAATATAAATAATAAAGTGTGTAAGAGAGATCATTAATCAGACTAATTTTTCCTAAACCTAATCTCCTTCTCCTTCTCCTTCTTCTTCTCTCTCTCAACTAAACTCTCAAACCCTAATTACAACAAAAACTAAACCAACTTGGTATCAGAGCCAAAGGGAAGACCCAAGGGACGAATTCAGAGGAGTGCTGACGTGAGCATGACGCCATGCTAACGTTAACCGTACGGTACGGACTGTCAGAATTTTTTGCGCCAAATTTTTTTATCGTTCCATGTGATAGATCGTAATTTTCTGAGAATTGTTGTTATATTTTGAGAATTTTCTGAGATACGAAGATGCACTTTTTCTAAGTTTTCGTCAAAAAGTAGAAAAAAATCAGATCTGTTCTTTTGATTGTGCGATTGATTTTGGAGTTTTTTGAGGACTCAAACCTATTGTGTTTTATCCATACGATAAATATTGACAGATTAAAACAAGTTTCGTGAAGATCGAAGAAGTAGTGAATGCTCGACGAAGGTTTTTCATCCCCATAATTGTTGGTTTTTTTTTTTTTTTACTGTTGGGGCCCTTTTTTGTTACTTGAAAATTGGTTAATGGCTGGTGGGGGCTATTTCATGGATTTCTATTATCCCGAACATTATTAGGTTGTTGTCGGGTTGCTATTTTTAGTGTTTTTGACTATTCTACCTATTATGGAGGTACTTATGGGTGTTTTTTGGGTTGTGGAACCCTAACTTGTTGCTGTTTTTTGAAGAATAGTACTCTCTTCGGGTTGATTTGTGTAAAAAAGCCTTGTGACATTCATGATGGATGAATCTGAAGTTAGCCAGTCCTCTAGGGTCCCTATACAGAGTGGAGGAAGTATTGAGGTTAGTGCTAGTGATGCATCAAACCTCCAGATTACTACAATGAAATTAAATGGGATAAATTTTCTTGCTTGGTCTCAATCTACGATATTGTTTGTTAAAGGCAAGGGAAAGATGGAAAGATGAGATACTTAAAAGGGATTATCTCCACTCTCAAGTCTACAGATCCAGCCTAT
Organism: Tetracentron sinense; assembly: GCA_015143295.1. Lineage (NCBI taxonomy): Eukaryota > Viridiplantae > Streptophyta > Magnoliopsida > Trochodendrales > Trochodendraceae > Tetracentron > Tetracentron sinense. Next base: position 950,543 of record CM026553.1, on the reverse strand, counting down.
GCCAAGTGGAAGGCTGAGAATGCAGTTGTAATGTCATGACTTTTCCACTCTATGCAGCCCGACATCAGTAGTGCCTACCTGTTCCTTCCGCAAAAGCTATATGGGATGCCGTGACACAGACCTATTCTGAGATAAGGGGTGCATCCCGTGTTTATGAGTTGCATCAAAGTATCTCACAAATCAAGCAGGGGGATATGTCTATTCCCACCTACTACTCTACTTTTCGCCGTCTCTAGGAAGATCTAGTTCACTATCAGACCTTCCAGGCTAAGTGCCCTGAGGATGCGGCTGCTTATATAAAATTGGTTGAACAGAATCGGGTGTTTGAGCTACTTGCAGGGCTGAATATGGACTATGAAGTCTTCCTTTTTTTCATCTTACTTCATTGATTCTGGTAGACACATTTAAAATTGTGGATGGTACTTTATCATCCATTGCAGGTAAGGGGAGTGTTGATGTTACACCATCTATGTCCCTTTCCTCTGTTCTTCATGTTCTTAAGTTTACCTTGAATCTTTTATCTGTTAGTCATATTAACAAATCATTGAATTCGAGCGTCACTTTCTTTCTTTCTCATTGTGTGTTTCAGGACTTAGAAACGAAGATGACGATTGGTATGGGCCATGAGGAGCTAGGACTGTATCCGCTCGACCCTTTGTCTCGCATTGCTTCATCAGTCCAATAGATACCCTATGGTGTTTGAAGTATTAGTAGTATGGAATTATACCGATGGCACAGACGTCTCGGCCACCTCACCATTTCCCTTCTTAGGCATTTGTTTCCGCATTTAACTATTTCTAGTGCTTTCTTCTTTACAATGTGATTTGCGAATTTGCAAAACATTGTCAAACTTCATATCCTTATAATGGTAATAAATGCAATTCACCATTTTCTTTCGTGCATTTTGATGTGTGAGGACCATCCCTTGTTACTTCATCGTGTGGTTTCAAGTATTTTGTTACTTTTGTAGATGATTTTTCTTGTAGTACATGGTGTATATGTTGAAATCTAAGAGTGAAGTTGGCACTGTTTTTCCTTCTTTTCATAGAATGATTGTCACTCAGTTTAACGCCTCAATTAAAGTCCTTCGTTCAGATAATGGGGGGGGGGGGGGGGGATATGTCTACTAGTTTGGCTACATTTTTTATTCTCATTGTATCGTTCATTAGACTTCTTGTGCTGGCACACCTCAACAAAATGGTGTGGTTGAGCGAAAAAAAGACATTTATTGGAAGTCACTCGCTCGCTTATGCTTGCTATAAATGTGCCTAAATTTTTCTGGTCTGACGTCGTTTTGACTGTTGATTTCTTAATCAATCTGATGTCTTCCCGGATTTTGGAGTTCCAATCTTTTGTTTCCCTGTTATCCCCTTCCATTCCTTTGTTTCCAGTGGCCCCACGGAATTTTGGATGTATTTGTTTTATGCATATTGCTCTTTCTGCTCGCATAAAGCTTGATCCTAAGACTCTTCAATGTATCTTTCTTGGGTATGTTCCTCATCAGAAGGGATATAAATGTTATCATCCTTCTCGTCGGTCCTTCATATCTATGGATGTCACCTTTTTTTAGTCAACTCCATTTTTTTCTGCTAATGAGACATCTCTTCAAGGGGAGAGCATTAATGAAGAGATATCTTCTTCTCTTCTCATTCCTATTTTCTTCTCTAACAATGATTGTTGACAGGGGGAGTGTGAACCTGTGGTCAAAGAATTGCAAGGATACAAGAGAAGGCAGAAAGAACCTCATAAGCCCCATCAAGTGACCTATTCTGATCCAGGTAACATTATTGTTCATTCTAGTCCTGACATTGTTGAGTCTGAAATTCCTATTGCATTTAGAAAAAGTACTAGAGCATGTACTCAACATTTTATCTCTAATGTTGTACCTTACCATGTCTTGTCTTATCCGTATCGCTCGTTTGTTTTGGCTTTGTCTTCTGTGTCTATCTCTTGCAGTTTAGCAAATGCACTGTCTCAACCAGAATAGAAACAAGCTATGAAAGAATAGATGTATGAAAGAAGAGATGTGTGCTTAGATATGGTCTACCTACCAAGAGGGAAGGAGCCGGTTGGATGTAGGTGGGTGTTTACAGTAAAATACCGCTCGGATGGCATAGTTGAGAGATACAAAGCTCGCTTGGTTGCAAAGGGGTATCCTCAGACGTACGACATAGGCAATCAGGAGACATTTGCTCCAGTTGCAAAATGAACTTAGTGAGATCCTCCTCTCTTGCAGACAATCAGAATTGACCCTTGTTTCAGCTTAATGTGAAGAATGCATTTCTTCATGGTGATTTAGAGGAAGAGATGATACCTCATCCTGGGTTCAAATGCCCGTCAGGTGAAAGGAAGGTGTGTAAGCTAAAGAAGATTTTGTATGGACTGAAGTAGTCCCCCAGAGCATTGTTTGAGTGTTTTTGCAATGTTATGGTGAAGAATAGTTACAAACAAAGTCAAGCAAACCACACATTGTTTCTCAAGCGATCATGCCAGAAAGTGATTATCTTGATTGTTTAGGTGAATGACATTGTTGTAACAAGTGATTATTTGGAGGAGATAGAATCTCTGAAGGGTAAGTTAACAAAGGAATTTGAGATTAAAGATCTGGGTCTTCTAAAGTATTTCCTTGGAATTGAAGTTGCCGGATCTAAAAATGACATATTTGTCTCTCAACACAAGTATGTACTTGACCTACTAGAGGAAACAGGCATGATGGGTTGTAAACCATCTAATACACCTATAGACCCTAATCATAAACTCAGTAAAGCTAGTGGGGAACATCTGCCAGATGCTGGAAGGTACTAAAGACTTATTGGCAAACTTATTTATCTGTCTCCTACCAGGCCTGACATTGCTTATATTGTCAGTGTAGTCAGCCAATTCATGCATTCATCAACTACTGGCCACCTGGAGGTAGTGAATCGAATCCTCCACTACTTAAGTCATCTCCTGGGAAGGGTTTGTTATATACCTGTAATAGAAACTTAAGGGTTAAAGCCTACACTGACGCAGATTAGGCTGGCTCGGTTTCTGATAGACCCGTTATTTCCGGTTATTGCACCATGGTTGGAGGTAACCTTGTGTAACGACCCGGAATTTTAATATAATAAAATTATGTGTTTATGGGTCCTTAATGAAGGTTAATTAGTTAATTATTTGTTAAATTAATAAAAAGAGAACTTTGCTCGGGATTGAAGTGCACCGAGGAAATCTCAGTATCGTTTAGCGAAATTCACACACAGTGTGCCGGTCGACTGCCGGGACACACCCCTACCGTATCGGTTCCGTCATGTACCATTTCACGGGACCGCGGGGCCATTATGTGTGATAAAATTGAGAAAAACGGGAATTTTTCATACTTCCAGAAATTAAGTGGGACCCAATATTTGTTAGAGATCCTAATAGAAATCCGTGCGGTTGGCACTAATGCGTGTCAGTCGGCCGTGGGGACTAATGTCTGTTGTCTCGGCAGTTAGTTATCTCAAACGAAGAAATGGCAGCCTATTTTGTATTCGAAATAAGGAAATTAGTGGGTTTTGTAATTTTCTTCCGGACTAAAGTGTAGCTGTCAGAACTCAGTATTTTTCCCCGAAATTTTTACAGTAGGTGTCGGACTGCTCCAAGTTCGGTCACCTAAAGTTTCGTCAAAATCGGATGTTATTAAGTAGGATTACGGAGGCCGTATATGCGAGAAAATACGGAATAATAGTCAAATGGTCAACCCGTTGACTTGGCCAACGGGGACCATTAATGGTGGTCATGTGCATGGCACATGACCCTTGCATTATAAATAGGGGGCAGCCCCTTTTAATCTCATGGTTTTGCAACAGTGGGAGATTTCTGCCACAACAGATTTTAGAGAGAGAAAGTGAGGAGAGAGAAAGGAAGAGAGAGAAAGAGGAGAGAGAAAGAAGAGAGAGAAAGAAGAGAGAAGTGGGTCCTTGAGGTTTTTCGACGTCCCCGACACGTTGGCGGCGTCCGATTTTCTCTCCGGCGTCTCGTTTTGCGTGTAGAGGGAGAGAAAAAGGTAGAAAGAGAAAGTGGAGAGAGAAAGTTGCATGCGCTCTATCCCGGGGTTGATCGTCGTTGGGAACGCGTTGGTGACATCCGTTTTTGCCTACGAGGCCTCGAAACGCGTGAAACAGTAAAACCCCTCTCTTTTCTTCTCTTTTTCCGCTTATTTTGCTATATTATTTCATGTGATGTATATGCATGTCTTTTGACGTGAATGAAAAAGAGGCGGAGACCCCTATGTGATGTTGCGATTGTATGTGGTCTCTCGGAGAGCCCAGATCGGGTCCCGGGTAAATTGTATCGCCACTCTAGGGTGACGAAAAGTTGTTTTGCATGTCTTGTAAGGCTATGGAGGCATCCATTAGCTTGAAAACACTCCCTAATGGGAAGGTGTGTTACTGGAGTTAGTTCATGGGCGCAAAGCCCAAGTATTTCAGTTAATCAAGCGAGGCTTGGGTTAACTGGGGTTAACCTGTGGTTAGAAAATCTAACCAGGGTTAAGTATAGTCTGTGGTTCCTCTTTGGCTAGGTCAGGAGAGACGGTGTCCAGCATGGCCCGGGGTTCCTCCATGACTGATAGTCGGGAGATGTCGGTCTGTTTGTCTAGGTCGTACGTGGTGCCTCTTGGACTAGGTCAGGAGTGGCAGTGTCCTGCATGGCTCGTGGTTCCTCCGTGACTGGTAGTCAGGAGATGTCGGAGTCCTAGGGAGTTTAAAGTGGCTAAACATCAGATAGTGTACAGTCCGGGGTTCCTCTCTGGGTGGGTTAGAAGATGTCGGCACCGTGTCTATCGGGGTCCCTTCTTGGTGGAACGTCGAGAGATGTCGGCATTGGTATCTCCATAGACTAGCCAGAAGATGACGGTAGGTAGGTTGGTCGGGGTTCCTTCATAATTGATACCCAGGGCGATGGCGGCGAATACACGGTAGATGTGGCCAGTCAATTGAATGAAAAAAATATGTCCTTATTGAGTGAATGCCCATGTTGTGTGTGTAAGCTTCGGATACGAAGTGGTCTGAGTTGTAATACTCAGAGTTGGTGTATTTGTTTGAGTTGGTGGACTCATAGTTCGGTATGAAATCGTCGGATTCCAGGTGAGTTGGGTTGGTATACCCAAGGTTTTGTCATGTTCGGGTGAAAGCCGGAACAGCGTGTGTGAGTCTAAATGACTCAATGTATTATGGTTATGATTTAGAGACTTTAAGCTAAACATTTGTGGGCTGTGGCCAATTAATAGAATCTTAGGACTCGAAATGAAACATGATTGATGATCGAAACGATAATTTGGTAATATAATACATTCATAACTGAACCTCATAATTGGAAAGTAATGTGAGGTCGGGAACCTCTGTTAGGGTGACGTAACCCTAAGTGACCCTAGGGTCACAATTTATTATATACTGTTCTATTTTACTGTAACATGCAAATTGAACTGCTTATTATATCATTATTGATGTGTGTTATTATGTGGAAAATAGTTTAGAAGGATTGTGGTTTTATTGGGCTTCATAGCTCAGTGACTTTTTGTGTCAGCAGATCTTGGAGCTACTGACCAGTAAGTGAAAAGTCTATCTGGATATTTTGGAAGCTTGTACAAATTGTACCTGGCGTGATAGAGACGCCTACTTTTGTAAAACAAACTTGATGTAAATAATACAGGTATATGGTTTGTATGATGATTATTGTGATGACAGGTGTTATTTGCTTTTTGGAAGCATTTGATAATTGTTTAAATTTCCCGCATTTTCGCGGGTAAAGTCTTACGCTTGCATGATTTGACGAACGGAAACGCGTCTCGGAACTTGATTCCCTAGGCGCGGGTTCGGGGCGTCACAATTGGTATCAGAACCAATAGCAATAACCATCACACAAATCATACTTGAGCATAATACACCTAAGAACCGTTGGATAGGCGATCCCTTAGAGATTTATTCGATATTCCTAGTTGAGTGATTGTTGTACATGTCATGTTTCGAAATCAGACATTGATTTGGAATATGTGCATGTGCAGGAATGGCAAGGACGCACCGAATTCCCGCAAAGAGGGAGATAGCTCTGTTTGAATGGACGGTGACTATGCAAAGAAGACGTCACGCCGGATGGTCGTGTTACCGCACTATACACCTAAAGGCGGTAAAACCACTCCGTAAGGGATTGACCGCACAAGCAATGCGCGAATCCCTAAGAAAGAGCGAGATTGATTGGTTGTTGAGAGAGGCTAGACCTGAGACAGAGGACCAGGCACCGCAGGAGGGTAGTGTAGCAGTCTCACCGATAGAGGTTGAGACTTACGAAGTATATGATCACGGTGGAGGAGCGTGGTGCATCTATATTGTTTTGGCGTTTTGGAATATAATAGATGCCCTACTCGATCTTTCTATCATTAGATCACTTTTTGTATGTGTACAGCTACATGATGTTTTGTATACGCTGGTGTACTATATACTGTACAGTGTTGCTTTGTATATATAAAAGATGAAGTGAATGAAATGTCTCTTTTTGGATATCGAATTCTCAGTGCATTTCAGTTTCATTTTATTATTAAAAGTTCGTTACTTTATAATTATAGGTGAATCATGCCACCTCGACGAGCACCCGAAAATACCTTGGCTGGGGCATTCGAGGCTATTACAGCCCTAGCCAACCTAATTCAGCAACAAGAAGCCCAGAATATGAATGGAAATGGGAATGGTAGTCGTATCCCCATTGCTACCATGCCAGAGCATGGGAATGTGACCCGATTGGAAAAGTTTAAAAGGCTTGGACCGTCAGCCTTTTCGGGCACGACTGATCCGTTGAAGGCGGAGAACTGGATCAGAAATCTGGAAAAAGTTTTTAGGGCTATGTCCTTGCCAGAAAATGACAAGCCCGAGTTCGCTATCTTTCTACTTGAAGGAGAAGCGGAACATTGGTGGACCACAGTGGAAAGGACAGTTCCACCACATCAGAGGCCCGTGACTTGGGCAAGATTTACTGAATTGTTTTATGAGCGCTATTTTTCAGCGTCGATGAAAAAGAGGAAAGAGATGGAGTTTCTTCAGCTGACCCAAGGAAACATGTCGGTTAGCGAGTATGAACAAAAGTTTAATCAACTCTCGAGGTTCGCTGCGAGATTTGTCGAGGATGAGCAGTGGAGGGTTGAGAAATTTGAAGAAGGATTGAAGCCGGCTATCAGAGGGAAATTGGCAGCTCAACGATTTACCTCCTTCTCAGAGATATTAGATAGAGCACTCAGAGTAGAGCGAGTGCATGAAGAACTGGCACAGTCTAATGCTGGCAAAGGCAAAGGGACAGTTGGGAAGCCTTGGATAAAGGAGAATAACCGGCAGTTTACTGGGAAAAGAAAGTTCGAGGACATGAAAAACCAAGGGTCTACAGGAAGATTGGGGCTTAAGTGCGAGAAATGTGGTCAGGGCCATTTGACCAAGGACTGTAGAGCGAAGGTTTGCTTCCAGTTTGGAAAGCCTGGACACTTCAAGAAGGATTGCCCTAAGGCTCAACCACTAGCGTTGGAAGGCGGAAAAGGAAGAGTGTTTGCAATTACCCAGGAAGAGGCACAGCAGACCGAAGGTGTCATCGAAGGTAAACTTTTAGTATTTCAAGTACCTGCTTATGCTTTGATTGACACTGGTGCTACACATTCGTTTGTCTCTACTCGTTTTGCTAAACACATAAGTTACAAGCCTGATACACTCAAAAGCATGATGTCTGTATCTACACCATCAGGGAAAGTTCTGTGCACAAAAACAGTCTATGATAGGTGTCCCATACTTGTCAATAATGTACGGATGTTAGTAGATCTGATCGTGTTAGACATGAAGGATTATGATGTTATCTTAGGGATGGATTGGTTGGCTAATTATCATGCAGTGGTAGATTGTAATGCCAAGAAAGTGATATTTCAAATTCCGGACATCCTAGAGTTCGAAATACAGGGGATTATCCGAGGTCAAGCACCCAAGCTAATATCAGCAATTAAAGCATGTCACCTTCTATACAAGGGGTGTACTGGGTATTTAGCTGCAGTGGTGGTCGATAAAGATGAAGATGACACTTTAGGGAATACCCCGGTGGTCAGAGAGTTTCGAGATGTGTTTCCTGATGAATTACCAGGACTCCCTCCTACTAGAGAAATCGATTTTACAATCGATGTTACTCCGGGTGTAAACTCGATATCTAAAACACCATATCGGATGGCTCCGGCTGAGTTGCAAGAACTGAAGATTCAGTTGCAAGACCTATTAGATAAGGGCTTGATCCGTCCTAGTGTTTCACCATGGGGAGCACCGGTGTTATTTGTCCGAAAGAAAGACGGGAGTCTGCGTCTGTCTATAGATTATCGTCTGCTGAATCAAGCGACGATCAAAAATAAGTATCCTCTCCCCAGGATCGATGATCTATTTGATCAGTTGCAAGGCGCCCAAGTGTTTTCAAAGATTGATTTACGGTCCGGATATCACCAATTGAGGGTCAAAGAAGAAGATATTCAGAAGACAGCATTCCGAACTCGGTAGGATCACTACGAGTTCTTGGTGATGCCTTTTGGACTGACAAATGCGCCTGCGGCCTTTATAGAGTTGATGAATCGTCTTTTCAGGCCGTACTTGGATCAGTTTATTGTGGTATTTATTGATGATATCTTGGTGTACTCACCTAGTCATGAGAAGCACGCTGAGCACTTGAGGATTACGCTACAGACATTAAGAGATAATCAGTTGTATGCTAAGTTCTCCAAGTGCGAGTTTTGGATGGAAGAAGTAGCCTTTCTTGGACATATTGTGTCAAGAAATGGAATATCTGTTGATCCTTCCAAGATTCAGGCAGTAACCGATTGGGCAAGGCCATCCACTGTTACTGAAGTTCGAAGTTTTCTGGGATTGGCTGGGTACTACTGCAGATTTGTAGAAGGTTTCTCGAAGATAGAAGCTCCATTAACGGAATTGACTAAGAAAGATGTGAAGTTCGAATGGACGGCATCTCGAGAGCGAAGCTTTCAAGAATTAAAGAAGAGATTAACAACCACTCCAGTATTGACAACTCCCTCAGGATCTGGAGGATTTGAGGTGTATTGCGACGCTTCCAGTAAGGGACTCGGTTGTGTCTTAATGCAAAACAAAAAGGTCATTGCTTATGGTTCGAGACAACTCAAGATTCACGAACGGAATTATCCCACGCATGACCTGGAGTTAGCTGCGGTAGTATTCGCACTAAAAATTTGGAGACATTATCTTTATGGAGAGAAGTTGGTGATCTATAGTGATCACAAGAGTTTAAAGTATCTATTCTCCCAAAAGGAACTCAATATGCGACAGCGTAGATGGATGGAATTCTTGAAGGATTATGATTATGTAATCCAGTATCATCCTGGTAAGGGTAACGTGGTTGCTGATGCCCTGAGTAGAAATACAGTTGGATCTGTAGCATATATGAGGGCCGAGCGATGGAAGATGATCGAAGAATTCAAGAGTTGAAATCTGAGTCTAGGATTCCAGGGTAATAGTGCCAAGTTGGCTAGTATTCAGGCCAAGCCAGTGTTGTTACAAAAGATTCAAGAAGCACAGTTGGAAGATCAGGAGATCAAAGTTATCAGAGATAAGATTCTTCAAGGAAAAATAGGTGATTTTGAAGAATCTGAAGATGGAACACTTCGATTCAAAGGTCGAATCTGTGTGCCTAGAAATCCTGAGTTGAAGAATGAACTGCTCAATGAGGCACATCGATCTCGTTTTGCGGTGCACCCCGGATGTACAAAGATATATCAGGATATGAAGAATAACTACTGATGGAACGGCATGAAGAGAGAAATTGCAGAGTATGTATCTCGATGCCTTGTTTGTCAGCAAGTCAAGGCAGAACATCAGAAACCACCTGGATTGTTAAATTCATTGCCTATTCCCGAGTGGAAATGGGAGCACATTATGATGGATTTTGTGGTGGGGTTACCGAAAACAAGGAGTGGACATGATGCCGTTTGGGTGATAGTTGATCGATTGACGAAGTCGGCTCACTTTCTTGCTATAAAGGATACCATAACCCTGGAAAATTTATCAAAGTTGTACATCAAGGAGATTGTGAAGCTGCATGGTGTGCCAGTATCTATTGTGTCAGATCGCGATCCGCGATTTACTTCCCGATTCTGGAGGAGCTTGCAAGAAGATTTAGGTACGCAGCTAAACATGAGTACAGCTTATCATCCGCAAACCGATGGACAGTCTGAGTGCACAATACAAACTCTAGAAGATATGATGCGCACTTGCAGTCTGGACTTTCAAGGAAACTGGGATGATCACTTGCCATTGATCGAGTTTGCATATAATAACAGTTATCAGGCAAGTATTCAAAGGGCTCTTTACGAGGCCTTGTATGGCAGGAGTTGTCGGTCACCAGTATGTTGGACTAAAGTAGGGGAACGTAAACTACTGGGACCTGAGTTGGTGCAAGAAACAACAAAGAAGATCGAGTTGATTCGATCGAGGTTATTATCTGCACAAAGTCGACAGAAAAGCTATGCAGATGGAAAGCGCCAAGACTTAGAGTTTCAAGTCGGCGACCATGTCTTTTTGAAAATCTCTCCATCAAAAGGTATTATACGATTCGGAAAGCGGGGAAAGTTAAGTCCGCGATTCATTGGACCTTTTGAGATTTTGGCTAAAATAGAAGGTGTAGCCTAACGTTTGGCGTTATCACCAGAGCTGGCAAGGGTTCACAATGTATTCCACATATCCATGTTGAGAAAATATGTACATGATCCCTCGCACGTGATACGATATGAACCAATTCAAGTCAGAGAGGACTTAACTTTTGAAGAAAAGCCAGTGATAATTTTGTTCCGCAAGGAACAGGTGTTACGAAACAAAACGATTAAGCTAGTTAAAGTTTTATGGGAACACCATAGCATAGAGGAAGCCACATGGGAACTTGAAGATGTCATTAGAAGCAATCATCCTCAGTTATTTGATGACTAGTGTATATATAAATTTCGAGGACGAAATTTTTTGTAACGAGGGGAGATTGTAACGACCCGGAATTTTAATATAATAAAATTATGTGTTTATGGGTCCTTAATGGAGGTTAATTAGTTAATTATTTGTTAAATTAATAAAAAGAGAACTTTGCTCGGGATTGAAGTGCACCGAGGAAATCTCAGTATCGTTTAGCGAAATTCACACACAGTGTGCCGGTCGACTGCCGGGACACACCCCTACCGTATCGGTTCCGTCATGTACCATTTCACGGGACCGCGGGGCCATTATGTGTGATAAAATTGAGAAAAACGGGAATTTTTCATACTTCCAGAAATTAAGTGGGACCCAATATTTGTTAGAGATCCTAATAGAAATCCGTGCGGTTGGCACTAATGCGTGTCAGTCGGCCGTGGGGACTAATGTCTGTTGTCTCAGCAGTTAGTTATCTCAAACGAAGAAATGGCAGCCTATTTTGTATTCGAAATAAGGAAATTAGTGGGTTTTGCAATTTTCTTCCGGACTAAAGTGTAGCTGTCAGAACTCAGTATTTTTCCCCGAAATTTTTACAGTAGGTGTCGGACTGCTCCAAGTTCGGTCACCTAAAGTTTCGTCAAAATCGGATGTTATTAAGTAGGATTACGGAGGCCGTATATGCGAGAAAATACGGAATAATAGTCAAATGGTCAACCCGTTGACTTGGCCAACGGGGACCATTAATGGTGGTCATGTGCATGGCACATGACCCTTGCATTATAAATAGGGGGCAGCCCCTTTTAATCTCACGGTTTTGCAACAGTGGGAGATTTCTGCCACAACAGATTTTAGAGAGAGAAAGTGAGGAGAGAGAAAGAAAGAGAGAGAAAGAGGAGAGAGAAAGAAGAGAGAAGTGGGTCCTTGAGGTTTTTCGATGTCCCCGACGCGTTGGCGGTGTCCGATTTTCTCTCCGTCGTCTCGTTTTGCGTGTAGAGAGAGAAAAAGGTAGAGAGAGAAAGTGGAGAGAGAAAGTTGCATACGCTCTACCCCGGGGTTGATCGTCGTTGGGAACGCGTTGGTGACATCCGTTTTTGCCTACGAGGCCTCGAAACGCGTGAAACAGTAAAACCCCTCTTTTCTTCTCTTTTTCCGCTTATTTTGCTATATTATTTCATGTGATGTATATGCATGTCTTTTGACGTGAATGAAAAAGAGGCGGAGACCCCTATGTGATGTTGCGATTGTATGTGGTCTCTCGGAGAGCCCAGATCGGGTCCCGGGTAAATTGTATCGCCACTCTAGGGTGACGAAAAATTGTTTTGCATGTCTTGTAAGGCTATGGAGGCATCCATTAGCTTGAAAACACTCCCTAATGGGAAGGTGTGTTACTGGAGTTAGTTCATGGGCGCAAGGCCCAAGTATTTCAGTTAATCAAGGGAGGCTTGGGTTAACTGGGGTTAACCTGTGGTTAGAAAATCTAACCAGGATTAAGTATAGTCTGTGGTTCCTCTTTGGCTAGGTCAGTAGAGACGGTGTCCAGCATGGCCCGGGGTTCCTCCGTGACTGATAGTCGGGAGATGTCGGTCTGTTTGTCTAGGTCGTCCGTGGTGCCTCTTGGACTAGGTCAGGAGTGGCAGTGTCCTGCATGGCTCGTGGTTCCTCCGTGACTGGTAGTCAGGAGATGTCGAAGTCCTAGGAAGTTTAAAGTGGCTAAACATCAGATAGTGTATAGTCCGGGGTTCCTCTCTGGGTGGGTTAGAAGATGTCGGCACCGTGTCTATCGGGGTCCCTTCTTGGTGAAACGTCAGGAGATGTCGGCATTGGTATCTCCATAGACTAGCCAGAAGATGACGGTAGGCAGGTTGGTCGGGGTTCCTTCATAACTGATACCCAGGGCGATGGCAGCGAATACACGGTAGATGTGGCCAGTCAATTGAATGAAAAAAATATGTCCTTATTGGGTGAATGCCCATGTTGTGTGTGTAAGCTTCGGATACGAAATGGTCTGAGTTAGTATACTCAGAGTTGGTGTATTTGTTTGAGTTGGTGGACTCATAGTTCGGTATGGAATTGTCGGATTTCAGGTGAGTTGGGTTGGTATACCCAAGGTTTTGTCATGTTCGGGTGAAAGCCGAAACAACGTGTGTGAGTCTAAATGACTCAATGTATTATGGTTATGATTTAGAGACTTTAAGCTAAACATTTGTGGGCTGTGGCCAATTAATAGAGTCTTAGGACTCGAAATGAAACATGATTGATGATCGAAACGATAATTTGGTAATATAATACATTCATAACTGAACCTCATATTTGGAAAGTAATGTGAGGTCGGGAACCTCTGTTAGGGTGACGTAACCCTAAGTGACCCTAGGGTCACAATTTATTATATACTATTCTATTTTACTGTAACATGCAAATTGAACTGCTTATTATATCATTATTGATGTGTGTTATTATGTGAAAAATAGTTTAGAAGGATTGTGGTTTTATTGGGCTTCATAGCTCAGTGACTTTTTGTGTCAGCAGATCTTGGAGCTGCTGACCAGTAAGTGAAAAGTCTATCTGGATATTTTGGAAGCTTGTACAAGTTGTACCTGGCGTGATAGAGACGCCTACTTTTGTAAAACAAACTTGATGTAAATAATACAGGTATATGGTTTGTTTGATGATTATTGTGATGACAGGTGTTATTTGCTTTTTGGAAGCATTTGATAAATGTTTAAATTTCCCGCATTTTCACGGGTAAAGTCTTCCGCTTGCATGATTTGACGAACGGACACGCGTCTCGGAACTTGATTCCCTAGGCGCGGGTTCGGGGCGTCACACCTTGTCACATGGAGAAGTAAGCAAAATATAATTGCTAGATTCAATGTAGAGGCGGAGTTTAGAGTAATGGCACACGGTGTGTGTGAACTGCTTTGGCTCCAATTACTCCTGAGTGAGATTGAGTTTCCTATTATGAGCTTATATTGTGATAATAAATCCGCTATTAGTATTGTTCATAATCCGGTGCAGCATGACAGAACCAAACATATTGAGGTAGATCATCATTTCATCAAGGAGAAGTTGAAGGCGGGGTATATTTGCACCCCTTTTCTGAAGTCAGAAGATCAAGTGGCTGATGTGTTGACTAAGGGTCTTCGTGGTACTCAATTCCGAAATATTGTTGGCAAGTTGGGCATGAGTGATATCTACGCACCAACTTGAGGAGTGTTGAATAAGGCTTTATGAGCTTTATTCCTGTAGGCATTGTCTTTATGTTATCACTATTCCTGTATTGTGGATTTACTATTAGTAGCTCTTATATACTAATAGTCGACCATTAGTGGAATATAAATAATAAAGTGTGTGAGAGAGATCATTAATCTCTCACTATTTTTCTCTAAACCTAATCTCCTTCTCATTCTTCTTCCTCTCTCTCTCAAACCCTAACTTCCAAACCTAATAACTTCACAAACTAAACCAACTTATTGTATATGATATACACTTCTTCATTCAGATCTCTAATAAGGAATGTGTTCTTCAAATCTAGCTAATACAATGGCTATGATTGAGTCGCTGCTAAGGATAAGATCACCTGTACAAAGTTCATCTTTGTCATAGGGGCAAAGGTCTCCGGATAATCAATCCCATTCATCTGAGTCTATGTTGCACAAACATAGGTGTCAGAGTCAGACTTGGTTATGGAGTGTCAGACATGGCAAACCCCCAAAAAAAAAAGATTCGGATACACGCGAGGATATTCTAATTTTTTATTTTAAAAATTATTATACTTTAAACATTATATAAATTATTATAGTATAAAATTAAAAAGAAAACAAATTCAATACAAAAGAAAAGAAAAAATATTGCAAACAATACTAAGTTGTATCCCTTTTGAAATGTTACATTCATAAAAACAAAAAATTTCTTTTGGTTGGTTAGAGGATGATGATATATACTTGTATCCCTTTTGAAAAGCAAAGTACCCAAGAAATATACACTTGAGAGATTTTAGGTCCAACTTAGTTATATGTGGTCCAAAGGCATGAACATAACACAAACTCTTCGCCTTTTGGATGAATAGGAAATAAATGACAATTTGGTTTTAAAACTGATATGGAGCTTTAAAATTCAAAACACGAGGAGACATATGATTAATGAGAAAGGTGCAGTTAAAACAGTTTTCGACCAAAAATACTTTGGAATATCAGTATGTACGAGAAGCGCCCTTGTTCCTTCTAAAAGATGTCTATTATTTCACTCAATAACTCCATTTTGTTGAGGAGTGTATGGACAAGAGTTTTGATTTTCGATCCAATTGTCATCAGAAGAAACTAGGGATTGAGAAAGAGAGAAATAGAAAAGAAAGAGAGAAGAGGAAAGGGGAATGAAAGAAGTTATCTCATTCCCTCTATATCTCTTTTATATATTATTAAATAGATGAAAAGACATAACTAAGTGCCCTTTAAGTACAAATAATAAAAGCATTAGAACATAAGGATAAAAAAGAAAATAATAAAGTCAGGGTGTTCCTATACGACACTCCTCAAGCGGGGCAGAGTTGTCTAGTATGCCCAACTTTCCCACAATGTCACGGTGTTGATTAGATGTTACTGCTTTGGTGAGAATATCTGCTAATTGATCATTTGTCCTGACATAAAGAAGACTCAACACTTTAGATGCAACATTTTCGCGTAAAAAATGTTTGTTAACTTTAACGTGTTTTGTCTTGTCATGCGGTTGTGAGCAATATTGATAACTGTCTTATTATCATAGTACAGTTTCATATCTGACTAGGATGGAAAACCAAGCTCTGTCATTAAAATTTTAATCCACAACAACTTACAAGCACCATAAGCCATGGCCCTGTAGTATTCTTGGGCAATGCCTCTTGCAACAATGGCTTATTTTTTACTTCTCCAAATAACCAAATTACCACCAACAAATGTGCAATTGCCTGAAGTGGATCTCCTATCTCTAAATAAGTCTGTCCAGTTGGCCTTAAGATAGCCCTACACTTGTAAGTGACCATTCTTGATAAACAACACTTTCCCCAATGCAAACTTAAGGTATCGTAGTACGTACTACTCTCAGTTGCCTCCATAAGAATAGTATAAGGCTTATGCATGAACTGGCTAATTATTCTTACCACATAAGCAATATTTTGTCGTGTCAAGAATAAATAAATGAGCTTTCCAACCAACGTCTGAATCATTCCAATATCCTTTAAAGGTTTACCACCTTCATGATCAAATTTCTGGTTAGCTTCCATGGGTGTATCAATAAGCTTTACACCAATGAAGATGCCTTTCTTCGACCTGGCAACCTCAATTCCAAGAAAGAATCATAAAGGACCCAAATCCTTAATCTCCAATTATCTAGCAAGGAGCTTCATTAACCTTTGAACCTCTTGAGGGTTATCATCGTTACCACAATATCATCTACATAAACGATTAAGGCTGTAGTAGTTCCTCCCAAGTGCTTCACAAAGAGTGTGATCAGCATGACTTTGAATATACCTATATTTCTTCACAACTCCACTGAATCTTTCAAACGAGACTCTAAGAGATTGTTTTAATCCATAGATTGCCTTCTTTAATTTGCATACATTCCCTTTAAGATTCTGAACTTGAAATCCTGGAGCAGGATGAGCCATATAGACTTCTTTCTATAAGTCCCCGAGAAGAAATGCATTCTTACGTCTAGCTGGTGCAGAGGCCGAGATAGGTTGGCAACAATCAACAATAATACTCGAATTCAGTTCATCTTAGCAACTAGAGCAAATGTCTCCTGATAACCAACCCCACCAGTCTGAGTAAAATCTTTGGCCACCAGTCTGGTCTTGTACCTATCCACAGTCCCATCAACCTTGTATTTCACGGTATACATCCATTTGCATCCTACTAGTTTCTTCCTTTTAGGGGCATCAACAAGTTCCCAAGTGTTATTTTTAGTGAGAGCCTTCATTTCTTCCAACATGGCTTCTTTCCATGAAGGCAACTGCAGAGCTTTTTTCACACTATTTGGGATCGACACTAAAGACAAAGAAGAGACAAAGGCTTGAAGAAGGGATGAAAGTAAGTCGTAAGAGAAAATAGGAAATAAGATAAACAACCGTACAGATATGTTTCCCTTTGCGTGACAACATCATCAAACATCAATCTATATTATAATAGAAAGAAATAAGTGCCACCTAAACCCTCTCTTTGCTCTCCAATCTCTAATCCAGGCAATCCTAAGAGCCTTATTTTACGTGTGCGACGTGGTTCATCCAACGGTATCTATATTTTCTCACTTGGATTAAAGGGTGTGTGTAGAAACGTGTCTATCTTAAACATTGCACCATACCTTCCTAATCTCTCTCCCACTCATGCAACACCTCCCCAGCCACCCCCACTTATATATCTCTCCTCGATAACCAAACATTTTCCACTTTCACATCCTCTCTCTTTTTTTTCTAGCTATTCTCTTATCCTCTCTCTCTCTCTCATCTCGACCTCGTCTCTAAAGATTTTCAAACGATTTCATCTCGCATTTAGAAGAATTTTTCTTTTAATTTTTTCACATGTGAGGGTGTTTCTGTGTAGACAGCAACGCATGGATTGAATTCCACTCAGCCTGTTTCAGTTTTGTAGAATACCAGGTATGGAACTAGATTTATAGAGTATGAAAAATGGTCGACCATTAACAGGTATGGAAACAGTGTTGCATTTGTAAAATACCAGGGTGATCTATACTTTGGTTAACGGTGATTTTTCATTCTCCATTCCCTTCTTGATTGTTCTCCAAGTAAGAGGTTTAGGTTTCTAGCATTGTTGCAGAACATTGGTTTCAAATTTCTTAATCCATTTTTTTAATGTCGCTAATAGGAAGATGATGAATAGTGTTGGGTTGAGTTACTTAAAATAAATTTTTAATGTTTTCCAGCGATCATTGATCTAGGTTAGTTTTAAAATTTTCAAATCGATGCACACCAGGAAAAATTAATGAAATACACCTGAAGAAAAAAGAAAAAGGATTAATGTAGAAGAAATCAAATAAAGTTGGGTTCTTTAATAAAAAATGGTTTAACGTTTTCCGACGACTACCATCAACAGATGGATTCAACAAAGTTGCAGTTTTATTTTTATTATTATATTTAATTTTTAAAATGATGGTTGTTGGTTTTTTAAATTATGGATTAAATTATGTTTTCCATCTTTGTTTCCTTTCTTGCTTTGGCGTGAGAAGATTTAAATTTCTGATTTTTTTTTCCCAGTTAAATTACCTTATTTTTCATGTTCCTGAACCTCTGGTTTGCTTGACGTATCAAAATAGAGGATCCTTTTAAGTGATAGGCCATCCTTAAGACCGAACAAACCCCTTAAAAGAAGCCCAATGTGAAGCTTTTGGAACATGAGGAGAGCATGAAAATAGATGAGAGGGGCAAACTGTGATAGAGGTGAGAGCAAGAGTCCAACCATGAGAATGGGAGTGTGTGTGAGGAAGAGTGTGAAAAGAGATAACTAGTGAATCTTTAACTCATCGTTATCAACAACAAAAAATCCTTATTGTTTACACCTTTATCTCTTGCAGAATTTGAAATGGTTAAAACTACTTATGAAAAGGGGAGGTTGTGACAGGTGTTGGCAAGGATAGGGTGGGACAACAAAGTTGGCTGTTATTAAAGAATCTCCGATCCCTACAAGGTATTTTTTTATATTCAAATCTTCTTTATTATCAAACTAAATATATTTTGATTAAAATTTTAGTCTTAATACAAAAGTTATCCCGTGCATTGCACAGGGTCTTTGCTAGTAGTATTAAGAGGTAAAGGTGACGACTTACCAAAAGAAGGCTTTGAATCCACAACTGTAGGGAGAGAAGATTGCCTAGAGT
The DNA here is from genome assembly GCA_015143295.1 of Tetracentron sinense. Lineage (NCBI taxonomy): Eukaryota > Viridiplantae > Streptophyta > Magnoliopsida > Trochodendrales > Trochodendraceae > Tetracentron > Tetracentron sinense. The sequence goes on along the minus strand of CM026553.1, from coordinate 931,731 downwards.
AGGTGTTAAGCTCTTTGTTTTCACCACCAAATGACCCAGAAGATGAGTGAGGAGCAATGGATGACTGAATCACAGATGAAAGGTCACCAGTAACAGAGCAGAGAGAGGAACACCGAAAAAAATAAGAGACTGACACAAAAAAATATATATATATAGAGATAAACTGCTTGTCGAAAACAGGATCATAACACTTATAACCTTTTTAGGTGGAAGGATAACCCAGAAATAAGCATTTGATAGACTTGGGGTCCCATTTGGAACTATTTGAACCCATAATATGAATAAAACAGGGACAGTCAAAAATTTTAGCAGGAATGCTAAAAATAGGATGTTCAGGAAGCAGTAACTTAAGTGGAGATTTAAGGGACAACACCCTTGACTGCATACAGTTGATAAGGTATGCAGTAATAAGTACGACGTCATACCAGTACCATTTCTCTACCTTCATCACAACATAAGACTTCTAGCTACCTCTAGCATCTGTCTATTTTTTCTTTATGTCACTCCATTTTGTTGTGGAGTATAGATACAACTGTCTGATGAATTATTCCACGTTCTGCTAGATAGGATTGTAATATTCCTTCTAAGTACTCCCGGCTATTGTCTAATCTGATAATTTTGATACTCTAGTTTGCATCAGATAAATTCAAGTATACTGGGTGCAATCATCCACAAATGAAATGAAATAGTGGAAGCCAAAAATAGATAAAGTAGGGGAAGGACCCCACACATCATAATGAGCAATATCAAAATGAAACCGGCTTCTTTTATTGCTCGGAGGAAAAGAGACACGACAATGTTTCACTAGTTCATATACTTCACAGTGTAAACTTAGCAGACTAATAGAAGTAAACAGGCTTGAAAATACTAATTTCAATGACTAGAAAGACAAATGACCCAGCCGGTTACTCCTACTAAACCAGTCTGCACAAGGAGAAGTCAGATCCGAATCCAGGAGGTAAAGACCATCAACTTCACAACCACTTTCAATCTACTATTGTGTCTTCCGATCCTAAAATAATCAATCTCAAGGAAAGAAAGTTATACTTCAGTTTAAAGTCTTAGCCAAGCTGCTAACAGAGAGGAAATTAGAAGAAAAACAGGTACATGTAGAACAGAAGACGAATAAAGATTAGGAGAGGCGAAAATTGTCTCCTTTCCAGAGACTGGAGAAAGAGAACCATCAGAAACTGACTTTAACACTACTAGGACATGAATTCTAAGAAGAAACAATAGAGGACATACTAGACATGTGATCAAATGCTCCTGAATTAATAATCTAGGAGTAGCCAGATAAGGGTAAAGAAGAGGAAAGATGTGCAAAAGCGAAAGTATTGGAACCCAACTGGGCAAGAGAAGTGAATGAAGAAGAGGAGTGATCCAACTGAGCAAATAAATTGCGAAGGTTCTCAAGTTCATCCCAAGAAACTGTCAACATCTCCCTCGAGGAAGGCTGGATCAGGAGAAAGTATCCTAGATAAAGTAGAACTCGTCGATGAAGAGCTATGTGTGGTAGATGATTGTCCAGGACAAGAGAATTCTGTCGGTCTGCCAACCAGATCCCACTAAGTCTCCTTAGTGTGCCTCAATCTCCCACAATGGTCACACTTGAATTTGTCTCTCTCTTCTGAACTCATAGCTCTCTTCAGAGAACTACCCTCCATACCACTTATCTCTGATACACTGTCAATTACAGAACCACACTATGTGATATTAATACGTCTAGAGCCTCTAAATACCAAAAATAACTCCAACAACGAGGAAAACAATGTTGATTCACACAAATCAGTTCATCAATCTCCACCGACAATCCCCACAAATCAATTAATAGTGGTATGATTGATTTAACAACCCAATTTGTAGGGTATTCTGGGCTAACTCCCTACACACATGGAAACTTAGAAAATAAACAGATAACAACAAAAGAAAATTAATTAAACAATTTATTTAATTAATTATGATCGAGAATCACTTCACTGAGAGACACTACAAAGAGTATTTCTTGAAGATAGTCGAAACCTCTCATGTGCAAGGAATGTGGCAGCACTATCCGGGATACAACTCAGCTTGGATTCTCTCCGGTCTTCCCTATGAGCTTGCACTACTCAGTAGAAGATGGGGTATAGATCTTCCTTTAAGATGCCTCTAAAAGAAATACAAATAATATAACCACTTGATTAGGGTTTGTTAATTATTCATTTATCCTAAAGTCCCACTTGCTCCATGAAAAGAGTTTATTTAATTATTTGGACAATTTTCAAAATGACCGTTTTGTCCCTAAGGGGCTAAGGGCCTGTTTAGTTACATGGTTAGACCTAAATTGGTGAAGTCTAATCCTAGTTCCAAACTATTCTAAGTTAGGTCTAGTCCAGTTTACACTATTCTGGTTTAGGACTGTTCCCAATCTGTTTGGTTACAGGTTCTGGTTTGACCAAAACCAATGCTATTCCAATACTATTTGGTTATAGGTTCTGGTTTGACCAAAGCGAATGCTAATCCAATTTTATAGTTAATCCATTTTAACTTATTCCAAATCTAGTTTTATCATGTCCTGAATATGTTTGGTAATGAGTTTAAGGCATGTCCAGAATTAATCCAATCCACAAGTCACCCTTGATTGGGTGTAGATGTTCTAACGTAGGGTCCACCATGTGGATTCACATACTCGTCCATCTGAGATCAGATGGATACCAAATGGGTTGTATCCATAAGGCAGATCCACTAGATCAATCCTATAGAATTGATCATCTACCCAATCTGGATTCCAGATCGGGCACTCAAATGGTCCACATGTGAACTGTTTTACAATGGACGAAAGAGAAGCCCGAAGACATTTTGCAACTCCATGCGGAGCCGAACCAAGGTCCATTTCCAAGCATCCATGGATCTGGATTGACCCTAGACAACCTTCTGGAGATGGTTCTTTATTAGAACCGGATTGTGGATCTGGGTTTTGGAGCTTCTTCATCGAGCTTCAAGATCCATTAATGGAGGTATCTAGTTCAGAGTCCCCCTAATGGATCAGGTAGGTCGAACCTGTTTTGGACCAAGGCTCACTCTCTCTGAACTTTGGTCTGGTATGGGTTTGGGTTCCCTCTCTAGACTTGGTCTATTGCTCTAGTCTGGGTTCCAACAGATCTGAGAACCATTTAAGGCCCTCTTATTTATAGAGGGACCAAGGCTAGCTTGCATGTACATGGGCTCACCCACCTGGCTAGACCCTCCTGGCCTTGGCAGGCCGCCATGCAAGGGCCACTTGGCTCACTAGGTCAGACCAAGGTTAGATCACTCTACGCTTGCAATCATGGGCCTGAACCATCTGACACCCCCATATGGGTTCTAAGATCAGAAGCCTAGATTAGACGGCTCAGGATCAATCTAAGAGACTAAGTCAAAGCCAAGATCAAACAGATCTGATCAACCCAGGATGATCATCTGATCAGGATCAATCTAATCAACGGTGTTGATCTAATGGACGGTACAGATTAGACAAAATAAAGGATGAACCCAAAAGCGACTCTACGACAATCAAGGTTCTGAATGTCGATATTGCTCGACATGTCGAGCCGCAAAAAAAAGATATATCTGAGATATATCGTTTATCGGTGATTTTTGGGGAAAATAGCAAAAAAAAATGGGGCAAAACATAGAATTTTGCAATGTAACTTCAGGAAATGTTAAAATAAATGTTAATACACCTTTTAGAATAAAAATATTTTAAAAAAACAATGCACATAAGAGATGCAATGAGAAGAGAGGAAAGATGTGCACTGCCGATTAACGATAATGGATGATTGGTTCATGTTTCATGCATCTAAATCTAAAATAAGTTATATTTTTAAATATTTCTAAACATTGTACCAATACAACTCATGATTAAAAATATTTTATATTTTTAATAGATTAATAAGTTGTTTTACTTTTAAGGTTATTAAATAATATATTGAAGTAATATTTAGTAATTATATATACATATATATATTTTTAGTTAAATAAGTTATATTATTTGGTCGTGTTATTAAGTACATTATTTAGAATTATTAGCTATTAATAATAAAAATAGAACATTAATAAATGTAATTACTAAATGAAATATTCATGAATTTCATGTATAATCCTTAAAATAAAAAAAGGCCTTAGTAGGTCTTTTTTAATGAGATTATGAGAGTGACCCTAACATAAGGTCTTTTTTAATGAGATTATGAGAGTGGCCCTAGCATTAACTTTATTAGGTTAAAACTTAAAACAATTAAAGAAGTATGTTTAATGATATAAGAGTTACCCTAGCATACACTTGTTAGGGTTACTTATAAGTTAAAACATATGTTTAATGATATAAGAGTGACCCTAGCATACCCTTGTTAGGGTTACTTAAAGCATAAAAGGGTCAAGCCCCTTATACCTCATTCCCAAGACTCAGAATGAAATTAGCATCACCCATGTTAGGGTTTAAACCACTTAAAGCCCAAGCCTCTGTCTTTCCCGAATCATTCAATCAGTTCATAGCAAACAAAAAAGAAGAAGAGAGCAGAGCTCAGAAAGGATGAGGGGAGGAGAAGGATGGCTTGACCTTGACGGGCTTGGCTATGCGTGTGGCTTTGCAATTGGTAAAGGGCCAAAGGCTACAACCCTTGTCAAACGGAGATGGCGACAATGGACAGGTTTGTACCCACTGTCTCTTCTTCCTTCTTCCTTCTTCCTTTTTCCTTCTTTCAATCCGTGATTTTCTTTTTTTTTTTGGATGATGACAACTGCAAAACGGATTTTGCTCGATATCGGCAATATATCAGCGATATCTCCTGACACCATGTAAAATTTGCTTATTATCAAAATTTTGAACCTTGACTACAATGCGGATGTGCGAAGTGCGGCTCATGGTACCCAAAGTCCTTTGCCCAAGCCCATGCGTGCTCGCTGCGAGCGCAGCTCGCAAACCCAAGGTATGGTGTAAAGGATAAGAAAGGAAGACCATAAGGGATTAGTTATTTACAACTAAGCAAACACTAAGTGATTTATATTCCCACCAAAACCTTTTTCCAGTTTCCATAAGCGATGTGGGACTAAAGGAAAATAAGGCATTCCACTACAAGTGAGTGATTTATCTCATTCAAGAGAGCAAACACCCACCCTAATCAACATGTAAATGATGGGGGGTTTTAGTCACCAATTAAAATTGAAAATCCGGATCCTAATGATTCAGTTTTAATTGATTTCAAAAAATTAAATCACACCAACACAATCTACTTCCTCATCAAGTCTTAATATGACCTCTTTTCTCTAATGGCCTTTTGAACCTAATCACTTCACCACCAAGTTTCTTTAGACGATGGATTTTTCATTTTAGGCACCTTAAAACTTTTTCCCCAAACTTTTAATATAATTAGCCATTTATTCCCCACCATTGTAGTTTTTGCTTTTAAGTTCCATGCTTCTTCCTTGATTAGCCTATTTCTAAAGCAATCACTTTGCCCCTTTTTAGGTTTCCATTAACTAATTCTTGGTCCCTTTTTTGTTTTCAATTCTTGTCTTCCAACTCATAATGAAAAGATCCATGATTTAAGTAGAAAAAAGTTAAGTTGGCTCCTATTTGGGTCCGCTCTTAAAACTTTGAAAGTGACCATATGTTTATCTCTGTTTTGATAGTATGCGTTTGCTATTGTCATCGCAAATTCCCGAGTTGTATCACCCATCTCATTTCCATATATATCCATACCTCCTCCCTCCATGCACCCGATCATATTGTCTACATTCTTTGCCTCCATGAACATTTAAGTCCCCTCATAGAAATGTCATCTCCCCTTCAGGGATCTCAAGTTAATCAACCCATCTCCTCCCAAAATTTCTCCTTAGTGCTTTCTTCTATTCTTAGTTGGGATGTATAAGCACTAATAAAGTTGATTAATACCTAAACTCATGATATTTTGAATGACAACAACATATTGCTTACTCTCTTAACTGTTGCCCAAGGATTTGACCCTAGAGGGGGGTGAATAGGGTCTTGGCAAATTCAAATTTTATCCCATTTCCTTAAGCGGAATTTCAATTTTAACAAATTAAAAGGAAATAGAATTTAGCAATTCTACACACAATGCAAAATAAATAAAGTAAAGAGTAGAAATAGAGATAGAGAATGCAAACACAAGGAGTTGGTTCACAAGGTTTGACAACCTGCCTACGCCCGCCTCAAGCTATGCCCGCTAGAGGATTTCCCACGATTTACTCAATCGTCAATCTTCTTACGGATGAAGATCAAGCCTTAACAATGCAAGAGAATCTCCTCTCTTAACTTCAGTCTACTTTTCAGGTAGAGACCAAACATTTACAAAGCTCCCCACTTCAAGGATAAGAATCCACCGATTCTTGATTTTTTCCCACGCTTGTTTGAAAAGTATTTTTACAATCTAAAATTGCTCCTTGCACGAGCTGATAGGTCACTTGTATGCTCTTTAAGAGTCTCTCAAAGAAATGGAGTTGAATAACTCAATTCGGACTCTTTTGGGTTTTCTAGGTTTTTAACTCAAATGATTGATCAAAGAATGATAGAGTGAGTTATAGAATGATTGAAAGAATTGGAGTTCATCTTTTAGTTCATAAATCAATCTTATTTATAGACCAAGAGGTTTTCTGGCCGTTGAAAGAACATTGAGAATGAAACTAGCCGTTACAGCATATTCTTCTTCCCGCATGAATTCGTCGACGAGTCTGAGTGAACTCTGTGAATTCGTCAACGAGTTTAAGGCCAGAAAGTTATAGTAGCTTCTGTAACCCCATTCGTCAACGAGTTAAAGTTGGCTTGATAGATTCGTCGACGAGTCCTCTGGTTTTTCACTTAAAACTCATCTTTTGAAGACCTTAATAATGGGAATGGTTTCCTAGGTCTTTTGGCTTGCCTTTAACATGATTTTGATCATTCTTTATAATGTCCTAGGGCCTTAGAATATTGATCAATTTAGTCCTTAGGCTCCTATGGTCATTCTAGGCTTTGAGCAATTCAACCAACCAAACTTTGAGGACTTTTACATTAAGTCCTAAGAACACTCTCTAAAAATATAAAACATTAAACTTCCTAGAGAGTCTTCATTCCTCTTGATCTTGATCATCTTCTTGGATTTCATCTTTAAGCTTCATGATCTTCCATTTCTTGTTCATGATCCGACTTGAACTTTGGGTATGATCTTCAATAACTTCATCTTGATCCATCTTGACTTGTTTTTACTTGAGTATGATCCTTCTTTGTAGATGGTGTCATTTTCATGTTTTTTCCTTGAATGGCTTACTAATTCTCTTTATAAACTGAATTACATTTAAACTCAATAGAAGCATTAGTAACACAAATCTCATTATATTATTGTGTTATCATCAAAATTAATGATGATACCTTAGGTTGAAAACCTAAAGGCTAACTTTAACCCCTACAGTATTATCTTTATACGCTCCTTCATATTACTTCCCTTACCACTTACCAAAGCATCAAAATTCGTACTCATCACCTATCTCCAAAGCTTCATCCCCTTTATTCTCTTTTGTATTTTGTCCACTAATTCCAACCTCATACCTCTCAAAGTCTGCACATTACAAGTGCCAAGAAGAATCTTACTCTCTTAAACTAGCTTCGTTACCCATGTCTGTCTAGTCCGTTGCAAATACCTTCCATACTTTTCCCACATCAATCATCATTGTAGCACGTCACTTTGGGGAATGTCCTAGCCAACCATTGCCTATTTTTCATTACAACTGAGTCTCATTGCAGCGGGTCGCTTCCAATGAATGCCCTAACATTAGCCTGAAATAACAATTCAGGTTTCATGTCATATGATTTGAAGAGTTTTTTATTTTTACTGGCTACTGACCTGACGCAACCCTCCTCCTTTATACATCTCAATACTAGCTGCCTAAAAATCCTTATTTAGAACCCATTTGTACAGTTCTGGACTTTTTAAAATGGAATAAGTTACCAAATCTAATCTTGCCTTGCACCTTCATTTCATCTCACCTCGACAATATCCTCCGTATGGCCATTACCTTAAATTATCCTCAAAAAATTTAACTCTTTCATTCACTAATAAGTCATACAAGTGGGCACTTCTAAATCAAAGAAGCAAGGAACACTACATCGAAGGCCTCACATTATATATCGTTTACTTATTAATCCATGACAGCCACAACAAGCTGTTAGGAAGAAGGGACTCTTCTAAAAGATTTGTACACGCCCAAGAATGAAGACATGGCTTACATCAAGTTGTAGCGACTTCAAAGCTGCTAATTTTGCCTGGGCTTGGATTACTTCCTGAAAATTGTTTTCATTGGCAAGAAAATCCAACGACCAAAGGATGTAATTCATTTTTAGGCTTTCGCTCCCATCTTGACTTTAGCTTTATCAAGCGAATAAACAACAAGAAATTTTTTAGGATGAGTAATGGTTCAATAAGTGTCCAAGAGCTCAGTTTGAGTTGCCAATCATAACTTTCCAGAAAATATTAGCATCTCGTCAAAAGCTGCAAAAGTACATTAGCCTTCTTCTTTTTTAAATATGCAAGTAGGTTTGTGGTTAGTAGTTTATAGGTTAGCTAGAGAAAGACGGGTAGCTCAATTGGCAATGGACCACGCCTTAGGATGCAGAGGTCCTGAGTTCGACTCTTGTCATCCCCTTGGGGCCACCCGCACAAGGTTCCATGGTTCTCATGGGCCTTGGGCTTACCCGTTCATGTGGGTTGTGGGGTCTTGCATGCGCCCGGGGTTTACCCAGTCTACCCAAAGGGTGGGCTTGGGTGTAATGACCCAGAATTTTAATAGAATAAAATTATGCGTTTATGGGTCCTTAACTGGGGTTGATTAGTCAAGTGTTTGATAAATTTATGGAAAATCAGGTTTGAAGGCGAGGAGCTTCACCTTGGGCGTTGATCTTTTTCCTGAATGCGTTGGCAGTGTCCGTTTTGCCCCTAGACGTCTCTAAAAGCGCAAAAGAAGTAAAATCCCTCTCCATCTCTTCTCTTTTCCCTTATTTAAGCTACTTTAATTATGTGGAATGATTAGGTGATATTATGTGTAGATGAAAAAAAAAGGTCAGAGACCTTATGAATGATGTATGGATGGGATGGATGGGAGTGAAAATGGAGCAGAGGGACGGAGCCCTCGATTTCGGGCTGTTTCTAGCTCGGAATTTAGGCTCAGTGTAATTTGCGATAGATCGTAGGGGAAATGCGATCGATCGCAGGTGCGATCGACCGCAGGAAGTTATGAGAGCCTGACTAGGCTTCTATATGTGTGATGTGATGTGATTTTGGCATTGTAAGGCAATGGTAGGGTCCATTGGCCGGGTTAAGTTCCCTATCGGAACTACTCTTGTATGATGTGATGTTTGTTTTAAGGCAATGGTAGGTCCATTGGCCTCGTAAAAGTCTCACCTCGGAACAACCTTTGTGTATGATGTGATGTTGTTGGGACATGGTAAGGCGATGGAATGGTCCATCGGCCGGGTAATGTTCTACATCGGAACGGTATACCATCGGACTTGGTACACGGGTGTGAGGCCCAACTGGTTCAATTATTCAAGCAGGGCTGGGGATTTCCTATGGTTAGAAAACTTAACCTACGTGAAATGTTTTCTGTGGTCCCTCTTTGGCTAGGTCCGGAGAGGCGGTATCTATTATGAGCCCGGGTTCCTCCGTGACTGATAGTCAGAAGAGTTAGGACGACACATTGGGCCATGGGCTCAAGGTTGGATTTGGGTCTATGTACCCAGTGATATATTGAGTTTACGAACTCAATGATGTTACCTTGAGGGGGCATTGGCCTATGTCGGCAGGTATGCACCTAACAGAGGTTGTGATGATATATGATGGTAGCTGTCAGAGGTGTTGTGCTTGACAAGATTTGATGTCGGAGGTGTTGTGCCTGACAGAGGTTAATGTCAGATGTGTTTTGCCTGACAGGATTTGATGTCAGAGGTGTTGTGCCTGACAGGATTTGATGTCAGAGGTGTTGTGCCTAGCAGAGGTTAATGTCAGAGGTGTTATGCCTGACAGAGGTTAATGTCAGATGTGTTTTGCCTGACAGGATTTGATGTCAGAAGTGTAAGATTTGATGTCAAAGGTGTTTCCTGGTTATTAGATGGGTGTTCCTGGCATGTCAGATGTGTTATTCCTGGCAGGTCAGATGTGTTCCTGGTAATCAGATGTGTTTCCTGACAAGGGTGTCATATCAGAGGTGTTATGCCTGACAGAGTGATATATCAGATGTGTACCTAATAGACAGGTGTTTCCTGATGGTTAGGTGTTTCCTGGTGGTCAGGTGTTTCCTGTTAGTCAGAGGTGCATCCCTGACTTGTCAGATGAGTTTCATTTTCCTGACAGGTTGAATGGGTTTCCTGGCTATCAGATGTGTATCCTGGTGATCAGATGTGTTTCCTGACAAATGTGGTTGTGTATGTTGGTGTTCCCACAGAGGAAAAAATAAAAAGTAATATGTCAGAGGTGTTGTGCTTAACAGGATTTGATGTCAGAGGTGTTTCCTGGTTATTAGATGGGTGTTCCTGGCACGTCAGATGTGTAATTCCTGGCAGGTCAGATGTGTTCCTGGTAATCAGATGTGTTTCCTGACAAGGGTGTCATGTCAGAGGTGTTATGCCTGACAGAGTGATATGTCAGATGTGTACCTGATAGACAGGTGTTTCCTGATGGTCAGGTGTTTCCTGGTGATCAGGTGTTTCCTGTTAGTCAGAGGTGCGTCCCTGGCTTGTCAGATGAGTTTCATTTTCCTGACAGGTTGGATGGGTTTCCTAGCTATCAGATGTATATACTGGCTGATCAGATGTGTATCCTGGCAATCAGATGTGTGTCCTGGCGATCAAATGTGTTTCTTGACAAATGTGGTTGTGTGTGTGTTGGTGTTCCCATAGAGGGAAAATATAAAGTAAGTGTTAGAGATGTGGTTCCTGACAGAGTGTGATATGTCAGAGGTGTTGTTCCTAACAGAGTGTGATGTGTCAGAAGTATTGTTCTTGGCAGTTATCGGGTGAAGACCCGGGTTATGTGTAGAATATGATGATTTAAGGATTAATTGGGTCGACATACCCAATGATTGGTTAAAATCGGGAGAAGTCCCGATTGGTTGATAATTGAGTCTGTGGACTCATGGATAGAGGTTGTACACGGGCGAAGGTCCAGTTGATCGAGTCTGTGGACTCAAGGATAAAGCGTGAGCGGTTATTTTAGAAACGGTAACCTGGTGTCGTGGACAATGACTAGATGAATTTGACAACTTGGAGGTTGGGAACCTCGAATAGGATGAGATAGCCTTGAGTGACCTCGGGTCACAAATTACAATATTATTATTCTGCATATTATTATAATATGAGAATTGTATTGTACTACTATATCATTATTGATGAATGTTATTATGTGGAAAATAGTTTAGATGGGCTGTGGATTTTGCTGGGCTATATGGCTCACTCCTTCATCTTATGTCTTCAGATTCTGGAGCGATTGTAGATTGGCATTAAGCTATGCTTGATAGAGTCTGAAAAGTGTTCCGGTGCAGTTGCGGCGCCAAAGTAAGGACTACTATAGCCAATGAGGTATCACATTTGCATATGATGGGTTATTGTGATGACCAGTTGTTATTGTTTATATAAGCTCATAAGAAAAGTTCAAAATTCCCGCATTTTCGCGGGTAAAGTCTTCTGCATGCGTGGTTATGACGAACGGGCATGCGTCTCGGAACTTGATTCCTTAGGCGCGGGTTCGGGGCGTCACATTGGGGTTCGTCGATTAAAAAGAGAGAGAGAAAGGCGGTTTTCGATCCTATGTTTGTGTATCAACACTCACAGATTTTACCAACGAAGAAGCTGGCATCTTAGAGGGAGTTCTAAATTTTGACAATGTGCATCTTATTTCAAACTGGTCTGCATGCTATAAAAAGTCGAGTCTTAGTAAGCAAATACTAACTTATACTCTCTTAACAGTCTTGGAAGATAGAACCTTTTCAATTATTTGAGGCAACCATGAGGAACTGGAAACTCTAATGAACAATGCATACAAGAAAGAAACCAAATTCTGAACATTATAGACTCCAATGCAGTTAAGAGCATCATTCAATTTGAAAATATGCACATGGAAAATTATAAGAATACCTCTAGATTAGGCCATTGAGTCAGTTCCTCAGCAAGCATCCGGAGAGCAACTCGATTTTCAGGGATTCTTCCTTCATTCACCTACATGAATATGGCAGTCACACCATAAATCTTGCTACAAAATGATACTATTTCCCATCATTGAAGATGCAAACAGTCAAAGAACTATTGCTATCAACACATGTTTATGGCATCTTATTGTACTTCCCAAGCATATTTTTTAATGATATTTTCACCCATTGTGTAATTCTAAGTGTAGTCAAAGCATCCAGGCAATTACTAGGTCACAAAAAAAAAACATTTTTGTATCTAAATTATTATTTTTTTAAATAAAGATTAAATAATGGAGATAAAGGGGAGAGAGTTAACTGAGAAAACCCTAGATAAAATCTACTAAGTAAACAATGGTCTATATATATATATATATATGTGTGTGCGCTTTTGAATAACATCTAACATTTTGTTTTTGAGCAGTAAGTAGAAATATATATTAATCGAAAAAGATATGTACAGGTTAGTGTTTACATGGGACTAAACACAAGGTGGCAACCAAGACAAAAACTCAATAGAACATCAAGATGCACAACCCAACCCTAGAAGGTAAGAAGAAAATACAGCTCTTCATTCTCCCTCCTAACAGATCACCAAGAGAGAAAGCTTAAAGATGAGAAAGCAAAATCTTTCTTTTGGAAGTGTTGCATTTTCTCTCTTCCCAAATACTCAAGCAGATAGCACCTAGCAACATCTTCCACACAATACTCTAACACCCCAACCCAACTAGATAAGAAGTTTCTAAATGAAGGAAAACCCCCTGCCCCCACTGCAAGGATAAGGATTGGCCTCAAATCCATCTTGCAAGAGAACAATGAAGCAAAAAGTGATCAACCATCTCCTCCTCTGACATGCAATTATAGCATCTATTTGCCATTCTCCACCCTTTTTTTTCAAGCGATCAATGATAAAAATCTTATCCAAGACCATAGTAACAAAATTCGTGTTTTTCTCAAAGGACATTTGGAATAAATCGCGACTTTTTCATCAAACGAATAATTCACGATTTGCAACTTTTTAAGGAAGTAACATATTTTGCTAATTATTAATAACTTTTTGAAAAGTCGCGAATAAATAGGTAATAAATTAAATATTATTTGATTATAATTTTTCATATAGTATCTTTTCAATTTTTCTGACATTGTCCCGATTTTTCCCTAGCTAAATAGTTCCCAAACTCTGACTTGATGACTATGTCCAAGATTGTTCTCCACCAAAAGAACGGAATTTTTAACGGAATCCCAGGATTTCATTCACCATGATGTAGTCAAAATGTCACCTAGGCCACTGCTTCGCCTGCCAAGAGGCCCAAGACCCCTATCTCCTAGATCATGATCTAGGTAGGCACTCATTAAATCTTATACAAAATATATACTGTAAACAGAAAAAGTAAATTCCCTTTGCCTCGCCTAGGGACCCCTTAACGCTTAGGCGTCACCTAGACGCTTTGACTACACTAATTTCATCCCAAATCACTTTGCGTTCAATGTTTTTTGCCGTTCTATTGATTGGACAAAACTATTTGAGTCCAAAATAGTTTTTTATGTTTTGATCAAAAAAGTTTAAATGATTAATTTTTACTATATTAGACTTAGTAGTAGTCCATGCCCATATTAGTTGTAACCTTATTATGTTATGTATGTACGGCTGGTCGAAAATATTTATTAAAAAAAAACAGAAGGTTGCATGTTGCATAGTTTCTGATAGGAGAATCAAATAACTAAGTATCTAATTATCAATCCAAAAGCTTGTGTCATCACCGTCATTAATAAGTCACATTACAGAAGAGGCTTTATGTTACACAAATTTGGGACCAGGTTATAGAGAAACAGGCCTTGATACTTGTAGTTTAAGGATGAGAGAGATGATGATATTCTCATGAAAAAGTTGGACCATAGACGAGTGGTTGTGGGAGATTCCATCCCAAGCTTCATATGGAATGCTCTAGGTGTGTCTTCAACCTTTGTGATGCCTAAAACAACCTTCATCAACAAGAAGAGGACCTTGCCCTATGGGACCTTATGTCTTCTCTCATGATCGTGTCAATCATTCCATTAAAATGTGACATATTCGATAGATAAATCTACTGCTTGGAGCATTCTAGAATTACTTACAACTTAGAATTACCATGCACACTTGGAGAGAAAAAAAACAAGCCAGCCAACTATCTTGCTTCTCTTCATATAAATTGTTATGATGTGATACTTCATTCTTTTGATCTTGCAGAGCATCTATGGTTGTAAAGATGCTCATTTGTAATCCTTTCTCTCCTTGGTCAGGTGAGGTTGTGGTCTTTGTCACACCCTAGCTTACCCATCAAAAAGAGCATGTTGTCCTCTCGGAATGGTTTTCATTGTCATCCTAAAAGAACTATAGCACATGCAAACAACAAAATATTTGTTATAGACCTTCTTACTATCCTTGCATGAGCTGAAATCAAACCCATAACCTCAAGGTTGTTGCATAAAGAGCCATCCAATTGAGATACGAGCTAGACCCCAATTTAACTTTAGTTCCATTTAAATGCGATAACGTATATTGTAAGAAAAATTAAGGCACGTACATCTTCCAGAGCAGCAACTAATTCCTCCCTCGTTGGAGTGTCAGGATCTTCTATGCCAAGCAGTCTCCTGCGCTCAACGTCTCTTGGGTCTTCAATCATGATTGTTAACTTAACCTGAAAATTGGAATGCTTACATAAGAGTTGTTTGGCATGGCTCATTTTTAGAACAAAAAAATTTCAAAAGCTCAACACCAAGGATGCATCAAATATACAAACTAGCCCCAATTCAGCAAAAGAGAAAGAGGGCATGCAGAGTTAATGGCTCTAACCAAGAATCGTACAAAAACATGTGGACTCCACAGAAATTATACAACATGTTGAAATATACAGCACCCAAAACAAATAAAGAATTGAAGACTTGCAACTCATCAGAAGACCAGATAAGAAGAAGGTTTGGCAAATAGGATATTTTCAATGAGTTAGCTTCTGAGGGGCCTTTGGAGCTTGGGTCTTTGTCGGAGCCCTGAGTTGGGCGAAGGAGTGGCCCCAATTTCTCCTCTTGGGTCCCCAGTATCAAGTCCACATGATATGTCGAATGCGGATCCTTTTGGTTTTGATCCAATTTTATTAAATGATTGGGTTTCAAGTTTGATAAAGGTTGAGTGCCCTCTATCCTTGCTAGGCCCTCTAGGATTCAGGGGATCCTAGGGTTGTGGCACTGTTTATGAGTTCTTCCATAGAAGAAGCGCCGTCAAAGTGCTCTGGGAAGGTGTTGTGTTAGCTGTTAGGCAAATCGTCTCGTCTAAGGAGGATTTTTCACCTTCAGGATCCTGAGTGAAATTGGTGGGTTCAAGGGTGGGGCTAGTGGATCCTAATTCCTACCCCTAGTTGCATATCAGAGGATTCCGAAAGTGGGCATTTGGGGTTGGTAAGGCCAGCTCATAGCTCCATCTTCGGGTGTCATCCCATGAACCATACTCCATCTTGTTTTGCGAAAGTAACGCTGGGAGGGAGTGAGACGATCCGGTCTAGGCCCAGCTCGGGAAGGAATACTACCTCATCATTTTCTTCATCTCAAGGTTTGATTTTGTCAAGGCTTGATATTCAATGTCCTCTTCCCGTGCAACGTACGCTTCCATCCTCTTCTTCTCCTACCAATCTTAACCTGCAGAAGGATAGGGATGCTAGGGGAAGTTCATTTTGCTCATGCTACCAGGATAATATTTCAGTGTTGCAAGCTCAGGAAATTATAATACCACAATCAAATGGAGGAAAAGGATCTCAAAAATAGGGCTAGTACTTTAGTGGGTAGTGGTAATCGTTTGGAGGAGGTTAGTAGTCTAGAGTCAATGCCTTCGGTCTTATCTGCTATTGCCCTAAGAGGAGCCCCATGGCAGTCTCTCAAGGAGAATCTAGAAAGATCCCCGTGTGGGTTGCAAGCCAGATACAGGGTCTAGGCCAGTTTCTAGGTCTCTCATATGAGGGGCATGAGGAAGAAGCTAGAACCTTGTTTTAGAGTCTCGAGGAGGTTAAGGTTCAAGCCGAGCGAGGATCTTAGCATTAGAGCTAAGGAGGTTGGAGGGCATTATCAACTACGATAGAGCGATTTCTAAAAGTGTTTCCTGTAGTCTGAGGTCAATTAGGGATCACAAAGTTCTTAAATGACGGGTCTCTCCATCATATCATGGAATGTACGAGGGTTAGAGTAGAAGATGAAGAGGTTGGCAGTAAAACAGTTGGTTAAGGTGAAGAGGTCGTATATTTTGTGTATTCAAGAGACTGAGATGGAGGTCATTAAGGACAGATTCATTGGGAAAATGTGGGGCTCCTCAGTCCCAGGTTGGACATCCATCCCTTCTATAGGGGCCTCAAGGAGCGATATCCTATTAATTTGGGACAAGGAGGCTTTGGAGGTTTTGGATTCACAGATGGGGGCCTACTCGATCTCAATTATTTGCAAGGTTGTTAGGGAGGAGTTTTGTTGGGTATTCTTAAGGGTCTATGGGCCCTCTGGAGTCTCATATGATAAGGTGTTTTGGAATGAATTGGAGGATGTGAGTGGTAGATGGGAGGCTCCATGGAGTCTAAGTGGGAACTTCAATAGCATTCGATTTTCCTATGAGAGAAAAGAGGGGTGCCCCATTAGTGCTAAAATGAGGAGGTTTGGGGATTTCATAAATCGGCATAGACTCATAGATTATCCATCAAAAGGTGTTCAGTTTACTTGGTCTTCAATTTCTGTTGCTAGCAGGATGGACAGATTCCTTGTCATTTCAAAGTGGAAAAGTCATTTCCCAAATTGCTTTCAGGAGACCCTTCTCAGACCCACCTCAAATAATTTCCCAATTGGATTGGCAAGGAGCTATAGGGGGGCCCGACTCTGTTCGAGTTTAAGAATATGTAGCTTGAAGATGAAGGTTTCTAGGAGTTAGTGGAAGAGCTTTGGAAGTCTGCAGAGGTTTGGAAGTCTGCCAGTACCTGTCTTGGTTTAAATCTCAAATTTATAAAAGTCAGGTTAGATTTGGAACAAGGAGAACTTGGTAATGTTCTGTTCAAGCTAGCTGCCCTCCTCAGGGAGATTGGAGATTTTGATATATTGAGGACTTCAGGAATCTTTTTGTCAATAGAATTCGAGATAAGGAGGCTAAGAAGTTAGAGTATGAGAAGGTGTTGAGACTGAAAGAGATTAGTTGGAAGCAGAAAGCGCGGGTCCGTTGGCTAAAAGAAGGAGATCGAAATACAAAATTCTTTCATAGAATGGCCAACTCTCATATAAAAAGGAGTTTCGTCTCCAAGTTGATGGTGGATGACGAGTGGAAGGAGGGGAAGAGGGAGATGTAGCATTGTCTCTTTCTATTCAGATTTGTATAGGGAGAAAGAACCTTGGTGTCTTATGGTAGACGGTCTTCCATTTGAGTTTTTGACTCCTGCTCAGAGAGGGGCTTTGGAATGCCCTTTTTAAGCGGAAGAGGTGTTGAGTGCCATCCGTGAGCTTGGGGTTGACAAGGCACCAGGCCCTGATGGTTTCTTAATTAAGTTTTATAGCTTGTTGGGATATAGTCGGGAGTAATGTACTAGCAGTCATGAATGAGTTGTTTGATATAGAGAGATTTGATAGAGTGATTAATTGTACTTTTGTTGAGTTGATTCCAAAGAAAGAGGGAGCGGTGGACTTTCAGGATTTTCGTCCGATCAGTCTTACGAGCAGCCTATATAAAATCCTCTCGAAGGTGATAGCTGTTAGACTTGAGTTATTAATGAATTCCATCATTTCCCCCCATCAGAGTGCTTTGTGGGGGGCAAGTAGATTATTGATGGTATTCTGATTGCCAACGAATACATAAACGAGTGGCTCAAATCTAAAACCCCGAGTCTTCTATGCAAATTCGTATGGAAAAGGCTTATGACCACGTAAGTTGAGATTTATTGAATTATATGATGAGAAGAATGCATTTTGGGGTTAAGTGGCACCATTGGATGAAGATGTGTATAGCATTTTTGTCATTTTCAATTCTTGTGAAAAGCAGCTAGGCAGGCTTCTTTCAGAGCTCCAGGGGGTTGAGACCATAGTTCAAAAACCCGAAAACTCGACTCGACCCGAAAGTTAGCCGGGTCGAGTAAGTCGGAAAACTCGAAAAAAAATCGACTCGGTCCAACTCGGAATATATATGTAATAACTTAAAAATTTTGGGTTAAAAGAACTCAAAGTACGTTGGTTTTACAGCTTCAAACAACAAAATTAGGTTTAACAAAACCCATAGTAAGTTGTCTTTGTAGACCCTAAAAAATATGATGCAAAAATAGTGTGACATTTTAGTTTAGGTTTTAAAAAATGATAAAAATACCCTTCTATGACTCGACCTAGTATGGAGAGTCGAAAAACTCGGCTAGACTCGATCGAGTCACCTGAGTAACTCGATAAATAGTGTCTCCTTCGAGTTTTGAGGCGACTCGACTCGAAATTCAGCCGAGTCGAGTAACTAGGCCAAGTTACTCAGGTGACTCGCTGAGTTTTCGAACTATGGTTGAGACAAGGGGATCCTCTTTTGTCATTCCTTTTCATTAGTCTCTGAAGCTTTGAGTTGTATGCTCTCAAAAGCGGATGGTCCTGTGTTTGAAGGGTTTTCTATAGATAATGATTCTTTGTGCATTTCTCACCTTCAGTTTGTGCCTTGGTTTTTTGTGACGCGTCATGTCAGAACCTAGTCAACCTTAGATGTTTTGAAGTTGTAACGAGCTTCAGAATTAATTTGGCCAAATCGGAGATTATAAGGGTGGGAGGAGTTTCGAATATAGATCAGTTACTTGCTACCTAGGATGTAAAGATAGATCACTTCCTTCTGTCTACCTAGGCATGCAGCGACTGGTTTTAAAGCTAAGTCGGTGTGGTCCCCGGTTTTGGAGAGGTTCAAAAAACAAATTGTCAGGTTAGAGATATCCCTTCCTATCAAAAGGGGGGAAGTTGACTCTGATCAAAAGCACCCTTAACAGACTTCCCGCTTATTTTTATTCTGTCCTCACAATTCCTCAATCAATTACTTCTATCTTAGAAAAACTAGAAGGGAATTTCCTTTGGAATGGTAAGGGTATTCGTTTCAAGTACCATTTGGTAGCTTGGGATAGGATTTATAGGCCTAGGGAGGGGGCTGAATCTTTAAGTCACTAGTTCCAGTGAACAAGACTTTGTTAGACAAATGGGTTTGGAGATTCAGGGAGGAAAAGGAGAGCCTTTAGTGGATTATCATCGTGACCAAGTATGGCGAGTTTTTCATGTCGGACCCTGAGGGAGGTTAAGGGTTCTCACGGGGTGGTGGAAGGGTATTATAGCAGTTGTCAGTTTGGTATAGCAGTTGCCAGTTTGGTTTTGTCAAACTTTAGATTTAAGGTGAGGTGAGGTGTGGTTCTGAGGTCAGATTTTGGAAGAATGTCTGGTGTGGTGTGGTGTGGCTCAGTGAAGCTTCGGGACGAGTTTGGTAGCATTTTCTCCTAGCTGAGGACAGGATGTCCTAGTTAGGGATTACTTTCAAAGGCTTGAGGCTGGGTGGTGTGGTGCCCAAAGCTGCGTCAAGATCTTCATGATTGGGAAGTAGAGGTTTTGGGTAGGCTTCTCGAGTGTCTTGGTTCTTCTCTTGTGGGTACTCAGGATAGAGATGTTAGAGTGTGGACTATAGGCAACAATGCACGATTTTCTATACGATCACTTTTACATGATTCCTTCCGATTCTTTTCCCCATAGGTTGGTTTGGACTCTTGGCATCATCTCCAAGATATCTTTCTTCATTTGAAATGTTACTTTGAATAAGATTCTAACATGTGATCATTTGAAATATAGAGGGTGGAGGATGGTTAACCGCTATTTCGTATGTCTTCAAGAAGAAGAGTTGGTGGACCATCTGTTTTTGCATTGTCCTATCGCAAGCAAGATTTGGGGCCTTTTTCTCTCTCGATTAGGTGTAGAATGGCTCTTCCCTTTGTCCTTTCAAAACTTATTATCCTGTTGATTTTTGGTAAGTGTGGATGGGATGTGAAATGCAATGTGGTTTGTCCTTCCAGGTGCTATAGCATGGTCTCTCTGAAAAGAGAGAAATAAGAGTCTTTGAAGACTCTCCCTCTCTGTCTAATTGTATTCGCCTGTTTGATCTTGAATGGTGTTCCATTCGAAGAGATGGGGAGGATGTGAGAGCAATGATGGGTTGAGTCTTGTCCGTTTATCTTTGCTTCTTTCTGTGCCCATGTGCCCTCTTAGTTTCATCTTTTCTGCTCTTCCCCTTTTGAGTTTACACCCTTGTAAACCCCCTCTAGCTGTAATGATTTGCCGTTTGCTTTGATTTATATATGCCTTGATTATCAATCCAAAAAAAAAAAATCATTGAAGGACAATCATGATATGGAAGAACCCAAGCAAGGCTAAGAAAATTATTTGGAAAATACTTGAGAAGTCAGAAAAACTCACCTCGCTGAAGAGCATATCTCTGTTTTTTCGGAGAAGCTCCAAAACCTACACAAGAAGGCAGAATTAGAATCTTGTTAGTGAAGAAGAAAAGAAAGTAGCAAAAAAATGGTCAAGAGATGCAATCAATAGAAATGCCAATTTAGTAATCTAATCCAATAATGAGTGAAAGATAGAAAAAGGGAAAGAACTCTTTGGATCTGGGCAACGTATTCGAGGTCTTGTGGCTGTTGCTGCTCGCCTTCTGCAGCTGAGATGCGCAACTCCGTCTCCTCCTTGCCGACGAAGACAAGAAGCGGGGATTTCCTCCGGCGGGGGCCAAGTGTGAGGGCGGCGGCTCCGGTGGTCGAGGTGGTAGGTCTATGGTTCAAAGAAAGACGGTGGTGGAAGAAGATGCTTAGGGTTTCAAGGGAGGGTGAGGATGAGGATGCCACTGGCAGTTGCAGCAGTTGCAGCAGTTGCAGAGCCATCTCTCTCTCTCTCTCTCTCTCTCTCCTAATGACAAATCAATTTTTAAAGAGGAGAGATATTAACATTTCTCTTTGTAAAGTGTCCGCGCACTCCCCCACCCACTCAATTCTCAACGCAAAAATGATGGAGAGGAGTTTTCCTTCTGAGAATTTCTGGGGGGCTGCAAATAGATTGATTTGGCTTCAGCCACGAGATCTTATCTTATTGCCCATACCTACTGTCCGCGGACGCAGCAAATCAGTTTGTGGTAGGGTTTTTGCGAATTTTGTTTATGGGAGCAAATCGCCTCGTCGGCCTCTAATACCAAAATTGGCATTAGGGGCCCACATACCCAATAGCTTCCTTCCACCTCAAAAGAGCATTTGTTATGTTTTATTTAATGTAATCATGTTTCTAAACCCAAGAAAGGGTAATATGGTCATGATTTGACATTTTGTCCTTGATTTGCTTTTTACCTTTTATCCTTCTTTGCAAAACGTCTCATCTCCTTTTACTTTCTCAATTTTCTTTGGTTTCTCCTACGAGAGTGACCGCGTCTTCTACAAGCTTCCTCTCCTCAAACATAAAACACAGGTATATTTTATTATCATTCATTTTTTATTAAAAATTTTGGAAGTTCGATTATAAGATTTATTTTATTTTTTTTCCTTTATTGGAATGATGTTAATTTATCTGTATTTCCCTATCTAAACTCTCTATTGTTTTTGTAATTGATTTTTAATAATACTTTTTATTGGAATTAATATTTGATTGCAAAGCTCTCTATTTTCAGGTAATGATTTTTTTTTTTTTCTTTTAAGGATTTTCTCCTATTTTAGGTTGTTTGGGTTTTTTTTTCTTTCACCGTTGCATGTTGTTTGTTAATTTTGCATATTATTGAACTCGTCATTAGGTCAATGGATAAAGACAATGATACTATCTTGGATAGTTCATATGAAAAGGAGGTAGATGTGGGTATTCTGGATTTCTCAATTCCCAAAGTACAACAATCTGTAAAATGTAGGTTGTCCTTCAACCTAGATGATGGTGACATTGAAGAAGTTGTTCGCAAATCTTTGAATAGAGAAGAGAAAACACCAGAACCCTTTGAGTATCATGCTTCCATGCAAGATGATAATAGTTGGGTTCCAACAGTTAATATAGAGTTCGAATCCGAAGAGAAAGCATATGATTTTTATAACAGGTATGGTGGAAACAAGGGTTTAGTATACGTAGAGGTCCTGTAGACTGGAATTCAGAAAATGTATTGCAATCGAGAAAATTTTTATGTTCAAGAGAAGGGTACCGCCAAAAGGATCGAAGAGATGACAGAGTGAAAAAGCATAGTGCAGATACAAGAACCGGTTGTGAAGCACGTATGGTCATTAAACTAAAAAAAAATGGTAAATACGTTGTCAGTGAGTTTATTGAAGAACATGATCATGGACTTGTAACCCCATCAAAAAAGCATTTGTTACAATCACAGAGGACATTATCAGTTGCTCAAATTGCTCAAGCAGAGAAGGCAGATGATTCAGGAATACCACCAAAAGAAACGGTAGAGTTCATGAGTAAAGAAGTTGGAGGTCGTGAGAATATGAGTTTTCTTATAGAAGATTATAGAAATTATCTGCGTACCAAGAGAATGAAAGAAATGCAAAAGGGAGAGGCAGCAAGCATTTTAGAATATTTTGAGGGGATGCAATTAGAGAATCCATCTTTCTTTTATTCCATACAAGTTGATAACGAGGATCAAATGACCAACTTTTTTTGGGCGGATGCAAAGTCTGTAATAGACTATTTTTACTTTGGGGATGTGCTTTGTTTTGATACCACGTATAGAACGAATAATTGTGGTCGACCATTTGCACCGTTCGTGGGAGTAAATCACCACAAACAATCAATCATATTTGGTGCTGCATTGCTTTATGATGAAACAAAAGAATCATTTAAGTGGTTATTTGAAACATTCTTGAAAGCAATGTCTGGAAGACAACCAAAGACAATTCTCACAGACCAATGTCCAGCAATGACGAATGCAATCGCTTTGGTATTTCCACAAACACGACATTGCCTTTGTGTTTGGCATTATACCAAAATGCAGCTAGGCACCTTAGTAATGCGTTTCAAAGTTCACGTGCTTTTAAGTCCGATTTTGGTAGATGCATATATGACTATGAAGATGAGGAGGAATTCATATCAGCATGGAAAAGGATGCTTGAAAATTATGACCTCGTGGCGAATAAGTGGTTGCAAGATTTATTCAAGGAACGAGATAAATGGGCTATAGTATATGGTCGGCAACACATTTTGTGCAGATATGATGACCACTCAACGAAGTGAAAGCATAAATAGTACATTGAAACATTACTTGGGGCCTAAGCTTAATCTTTTGCGATTTCTTAAGCATTACAATAGAGCAGTAGACGATCGACATTATGCAGAAACACGAGCTGAGTTCAAAGCAAGTCAAACATGCCCAAAATTATTAGTTGATGTTCGTATATTGAGGCAAGTGAGAGATGCATACACACCAAGTGTATTTTAAATGTTTGAGAAAGAGTATGAACAAATGTTAAACTGTAATATCTACAGTTGTGGTGGGGATGAGACAACATTCAAATATGAAGTTTCTATGGATGAGAAACCTCAAAAACACCTTGTGATATTTGACTCATCCAACAATAAAATTGTGTGTAGTTGCAAGAAGCTTGAGTTTGTAGGAATTCATTGTAAACATGTGCTGAAAGTACTGGAGCATAAAAATATTAAGGAGCTTCCACCCCAATATATCTTGAAAAGGTGGACAAAAGATGCTAAGATGGGAGTGGTAAGGAATAATTGTGGGAATTTAATTGAGCAAGACCCTAAGGCAGGATTGAGGTTACGATATAGCTCTTTGTGTTACAACTTCCTTAATGTTGCAGTGAAGGCAGGATTGAGGTTACGATATAGCTCTTTGTGTTGCAATTTCCTTAATGTTGCAGTGAAGGCTGCAAAATCTGAAGAGGCATATTTGTTTGTTTCAGCCAAAGTTGAGAAATTATTGGAAGAATTGGAAGGTGTTTTGAAAAAGAAAGCTCTAGAGAAACCTTTGTTTATTGAAAGTACACATGTTGAAAGTTCTTGCCATGATAATAACATTGAAGTGAATTTTGTTAATGGCACATCATCCCAAAGAGTAAGTAGGATCAAGAAAAAGGCCAAAGTTGGACGTGGTGGTCGTAGGCTAGTGAGTGGGTTAAAGGATTCAAAGAAAAAAACTCTAAAGAAAACTCATTTGCCACATGCAAACAATGGGAGAAAAGGTTGGTAAAACACTTCATAAAACTTTTATTAGTTATATTCAATATAATTTTTGATTTATGAAAATAATCATCTTGTTATTAACTAACAAACTTAATATTTTATTTTATTTTAGGGCAAACTAAAGAGACACCAGTCGAATGGAAGAGTAAGGAAGTACCTACACTACCTGATACTATTCCTTCCGTTCACATGAATCCCACAACATACTTCCCACTACCGTTCCATATACCAAGTCAGTTCACTCAGGTAGCATTTTGTTTATCTTGAATAATGTTCTAATTTTATATGTTGTGTTATGTGAAATTTCAACAAACTACTAAATATTATCATTGATTTCTCCAAATGTTATGTAGTGGTCTTCTTTTAATGAATTTGTAAGTGGTCATTACATGACATCGATTTCTGCACGTGATACTGTTGGCTCCATGCATATGCAGTTGACACCATACATGTATCAACAACCTAATCCCGGCATGCACCAACGGAGCTTTCTTGATATGACACAATTTAGTCAAGTGTGATTTATCAACATTTATATATTTAATAGGATAATAAAATTATATTTTGGCAAGATAAAATTTTTCAAAAGTTTTTATGATTACCAATTTGTTGAGATTT
Source organism: Tetracentron sinense (assembly GCA_015143295.1). Classification (NCBI taxonomy): domain Eukaryota; kingdom Viridiplantae; phylum Streptophyta; class Magnoliopsida; order Trochodendrales; family Trochodendraceae; genus Tetracentron; species Tetracentron sinense. The sequence continues at coordinate 906,720 of CM026553.1, read as the reverse complement.
ATTGAGAGTTTATTATTTTACAGGAGACTCCAGACCATAATTATAGCATGCACTAAGGATTCCAAGGCTGCAGTTCTCAACAAAATCAAAAAGAAGGATCCACACTACATGAGTGGATCAATTAGTGGAGTCAATTAACATTTTCAATTTGTTTAAAATTTTCTTTTTAATGGTTGGTCAACTTTAACAAATCCTTGTTCTTCTTAAGTGTTCTTGTTAATAGTTATGGTTTTATGTTGTGTTTGGCAAATTTAATTAAATTTGACATCGATGAGATGGATTAGATTTTGGGCATCAATGTGTTATTCTCTCTATAAAAATAAGAAATGAGATATCTATATTTTGAAAAAACACAATGAGAACCTTGATCTCAAATAGGCAAGAACAACATTCTCGTGACCAAGTCGATTTTCTTGTTAGTACAAATATATAACAGGCCAAAGAAAATTGAGAAAGTAAAGGAGATGAGACGTTTTGCAAAGAAGGACAAAAGACAAAAAGCAAATCAAGGACAAAAGGTAAAAAACAAATCGTGACCGTATTACCCATTCTTGGGTTTAGAAACATGATTGCATTAAATAAGACATAACAAATGCTCTTTTGAGGTGGAAGGAAGCTATTGGGTATGTGGGCCCCTAATACCAATTTTGGTATTAGAGGCCGACTAGATGATTTGCTCTCCAATAGTTTGGCCTCCGATTCTCAGTGGTATTGAGCCACCGGTCATTAATAGACATGTGGCCGGAGAAGTCATTTCATGACGGCCTCAAATTGTCTCGTGAAGCCAAAAGGGCTTGGGTGTCTATAGAATTGGGGACATATGGTGGTGAAGTCATAATCATGGAGCCCATGATTTTGACTTCTCCACACATAATGGGACATGTGGTGCTAAGTGTGGCAAAAGGGGAAAGAGATATCAAATGGGGAGAAGTCAAAATTATGGGGAGAAAATGAAATGACTTCTCCCCTATTTTATGCCAACTGTTACGTAATGTGTGGACACCGAAAACCATTTTCTGGCTTCACCAGAGACAATCTAAGGCCTTTCATGACCCATGATTTTGACATCTCTACACATTATTTGACACATGATAATAAAATGGTGAGATAGAGCGGGAGAGATATCAAGTAAGGAGAAGTCAAAATCAGGGAGCATGTCGCTTAATTTGTGGTGGCTTGAGACCACTTTTCTAGCTTAGCCATTGAGAATCCGAGGCCCATGTTTTCGTTCGCCCATTTTTTTAATTGATTTGGTGAACTTTGTTTTAATCTTTTTTCCATGATGCACATGTGTAAAATGTAAAGTGTGCCTCATAACACCTTAAAAAGTCTGTGCGCACTCACTGTGAGGGAAACTCGCAATCACAGACCCACGTTAAATTGTACATCCTAATAAATACTTATTTTACATTCGTAAAGACACTCAAGCTTTTGTTTACCCATGAAATTTCACATAACTATGTGGACTAAACATTTAAGAGACAAAACTCACGTGAAAACAAGTGAGTTTGCTTTGTTCTTAAATAAGAAACCAAGACTTAACCCACTCAACAACTCAAATGGGTTGTTTCCTTCTTCAAAATAGAGATCATTTTAAAAGTGGTTTTATAAATCAAGGACAAAAATTAAAATTTAAAGAAAATTAAGGACCTAAATATGAATCTTTCAAATCTAATTTTAAGCAACAATCCCCACCAGGTTTAAATTTCTATAGCAAATATATATATATATATGGATGGACTGAAAGTCTCGTGCATAATGTGATAGGTGTCTTTCAACTTAAACCTCTACTTAGTGTAGGCAGATTAAAGTTAGTCAGTGAAGCCACCGGGACTAATCCTTAAACTTCGAATCCGGGTTGACTAATCAGATCTATCGTGCTCACGCTTGTTTTAGATGTTTTGGTGTGTATTACATCTCGTCATTTTTACATATGTGCTGTAATCCCAACAAACTAGGAGATCTAGAGATCAGCCTCAATTCATAGAAAGTAATAAGATTCCTACTCATAGTAATGAGAGTCTATTAAGAGTGTTTCTGTCACATTGTTGCCATTTAAGGCATATAGCATTCTTTAAGAGAGTTTCCTTCAACTCTCAATCTATAACACACTAGATCATCACAAGTTGACATACTGTAGGAACTTGCACTATCTACATCTTTTAAACTCATAAAAGATAAAGGAAATATATTTCATTAATGGTTGTGCTAAACAGTTTTTTATCAAAGCTTGTTATCAAATTGAACTTGGGAGTCTTATCAAGTTGGGCTTTTGTCTACAATAACATGCAAACAGGCTTTAAGTCCTGTTCCTATTTATGGCACCAAGACCTTGTCAAGGTACTTGATTATGAGTCTTACGATTACATGACTTATCCTACTGAATGACCTTAGTGCCACCAATCTCCGCTTCAAAGCTTATAACATTTTTGTCTAGCTTAACTTCCAATCCCACATATATTGTGATAGCTAATTAACTTGGCATCTACCATATTAGGACTTCTTTCAACATGATCACGTATGTCTAGTAGACAGACGTGTGGATTCATTCAAACTCAAATTATTATAATCACAATTACTGCACCGGTCAAGTACAGCCTCTCAAATTTGTAGCACCCAGCATAGTGTACCTAAAGGCAAATTAGGTCTCTAAATTATATATCCATTGCATTTGTGAAAATGAAATCTAGCACCATTCTAAATTATAAAAAATTCCAATAAAGAATAATATAAATTCCGAAAAAAATAGTCACTACCTATTCTATTAAGAGGGAAAATAGGAGTCGGGATCCATTGTACAGCTCTCTACAAAGATTCCTTGTAGTGTTCACCTCCATTTGCCACGTACTGAGTCAATAAAATCTCTTTTTCTATGTAAGCACCTAATTTTTACACCCTCCCTTAACCATGATTAAAAAAGTTAACTATGGTTAGCCTAGTTTAACCCTAAGTCCACCCTAGTCAAACCCTAGCCAAGCCCTAGGTTAAACCCTGAGTCGACCCTAGGACAAAACCCTAAGGTAACTCTAGTTAAACTAGCCCTACGTCAACCCTAGTCAAATCCTAGGTCCAACCCTAGGTCAACCCTAGATCTAACCATAGGTTAACCATAGTTTAACCCTAGGTCCAACCCTAGTAAAACCCTGAGTCACACCCTATGTCTAATCCTGGTCAAATCCTAGGTCAATCCAAGCTAGCGCTAGTCCAAACCTAACCCTAAAATGGACCTAGGGCTAAGCCCAAGGCCCCTATGGCCTGAGCCAGTAGACAAGTGAGTCGTGGGCCCAATCACTGGCCCATAACCTAAGCCAAGCCTTGTAGGGGAGCTCAAGGCCCAGAAATTCAAAACTCAAATTGTCAGTGAACTATTCACCGACATTCCTTCTGTGGCAAGTTTCGTACCGCATGCAAGGCCATTTAATATTGGGTCAGACCCCTTTTTTAAAGAAACCGGGAAATGAGGTAGAATTTCTACCGCCATTAATCTTCTATGCCTTGTAGGGAATGCCGGAACTGGAATTATTGTCATTCCCTAAGTTTGCGTTTTACACAAACTCTACACTCCCCAATGCCTCAGGCATGCCCCTGAACTACCTCCCATGCTTCTAAGATTTCAACCTTCCTTTGTCCTAATCCCCAGAATGTCCCTAGACCCTTCTCCTATAAATCCAAGTCATCCCCAAGCTTTCAAAACCATGCCAAAAAAACCTCCCTAAAGAAATTCTGTAGAAATCTGAAATCCCCAGAAGAGCTCTAGACCTCCAAGCCCACTTGGGATTACAAATCTAGGACCTCAGTGCGAGGTAATCTAAGCTACCCTCCACTTGCATCACCACCGAAGACTCCACCATCAGCATTGTTGCAAGCGTGCCAACAGGGTAGGGGCCTCCCCCACCCCTCTTTTTCTTTTGTAAACCATTTGTGAGCCCCTGATCATCTCTAGGGGGGCTCAATTTGCTATTGATCCAAGAGTAGAGGTCCTTGTGCCTTTCACATAGGCATGGGGACCCCCTCAAATGGATAAATCCATCATCATTTGTGTGGTTCAACCTCAAGTACGTGGAAGATAGTCCTCAAAGTCTCCAACGCTCCTAGTGTATCCTTAAATCAATAAGGAAGACCTTGGAGTAGCCTTGGTGCGAAGCCCGAGGGGGAAAGTTGTTCTGGAAAATTTCCAGAATGACGGTAAACTCAGTACAACCATTCCGAATATCTTCCATTTGTAGTGGCCCTAAGCCACCTTGGTAGGTCCCTTGTCCTTTCCAAGGCCTGGGTTTGGTCCCTAAGACCTCTCCCTTGGCTTCCCTGGTCATCTCAGGTGTTGTGGACCTCGCTAACTATGCTTAAAATGCTTCAAATAGTAGAAGGTCCAAAATGTCGGAAAACAGTCCACCAACATTATGGGTTTTCTGGTTTCTGCTAAAGATGACCACTAAGGGACCACCTTAGGTCAGGCACCAAGACTCAGGCTCGAGTCCCCTGAACCTCCCCAGGGTCCCTTGACCCAGTGGGCATCTCTCCTAAGCTCGCCTTTGGTTATAAAGCCACTATTCCTGAAAACCAAGAATGACGAAAATTATCCTACCGTCATTTTCAATCTGTGGTAGATTGGAAATGGGGGTACAATAATTATCGTCATTCCCAGTTTCACTAAACAGTGAGCCTTGCAGGGCCCAAACCTGATAAGAGGTCATTCTTGGCCCTTTCAAGCTGTCTGGGCCCACCTTATTCTCAACCAGGCCTTAACTAGGGTTAACTCAACCCCGGTTAACCTTTAACCATGGGTAAGACAATTTTAACCTTGGAAAATATGAAAAAATCCCTGAAATCCTAAAAAATCTAGAAAAAAGCAAATGGATCAAAAAAATGATGTTTGACCTTTTAACCATGGTTAGCATCTCTAACCATGGTTAACTTACCTCTTAACCACAGTTAGTCAACTCAATGAATGGTTAAGCAACCCTAGGCCTCCGGGCCAAAACCTTAGGCCTCCAGGCAGAAACCTTAAGCCTCCAGGCCCAAACCCTTAGACCGCCGGGTTTCTCCTTAGGCCTCCGGGCCCAAACCCTTAAGCCATCGGGCCCAAACCCTAAAACTCTGCACTTGACCATCCCGGTCAATCAAACTTTAGCCCCCGGATTAAGCCCTAGCCACCCCAATGCACACATACTACCCTCATCTCGACATGGGCTCATGTGTCAGAATTACGCTCGATCTGATCCCATCCTATATGAGTACGTAGGCAACCCTACCCGGGTTCGACCCTAATTTAGGATTTTCCTTTTCTTGAATTAGAATAATCTAAACACTTAGACATTTAATCAATTTTGAACTTAATTTGGCATATACCTAGGGAGTAGGCATTGTGAAAAATCCGGTGAACCTCAAATTAATGTTTGAGTTGAGAGCTCACAAACCTAAGAGGATGGTTAGGTCTCCCTATAAGTCTATTTACCTTTTTTTTTTTAGATTATACAATCAAATTATTAATTAAGGGATAATGAACTTAAAGTGCGGAATAAGGGAAACAAGCAAACCACAACACAAGCAATTTTTACGTAGAAACCCTTCCGGAAAAAACCATGGGACCTAATCCAGCAATGAGAATCCACTAAGACAAAATACTAAACACTTACAGACTCGAAACTCACCCAAACAGGACTCGACTTCCTTGATCCACGGCTCTTCCTCCACGCCTCAATAAGTAATCATGATCTCACGAGACTCGCAATCTACCACAGTAGCCTATTATTCTCTTGTGTCTTCGCCACAACCACGATCTCCACCATCGATCTTCGTAAATGACGATTTCGAATTCCATCAATCAAATATCACATCCACGATCCTCCTCAAATCGATCTCCTTCGCAGAGGCTCCGGAACACTCCGGCTAATTGTTCTTAACCAAACGGGTTGATGGTTGTTTATCAAAACACTCCCTAGTTGGATTCCAAACAATAAGAATACCCAAGCAAACATGAATGAAGCAATCAGTGGCTTGCAATCTCTAGGGTGTAAGAGGAGAGGAGAATGGGTTGAGGGAACCCTAATAATCCCTTTGAAACTCTCTCTAAACTATCTAATCTGCTTTTTTATGAGCTAAGGGATCACCATATAAATAGCCAAGGCAATAGGAATTACCAAAACAGAGTTCAGATGGTTTTAGAAACCAAAAATACAAGGTCCGTTCGAACGACCATGGGGGGCGTTCGAACAGCCTTGGATTTGGATGAAAACGGGCGGCCAGTCAATCTACTGTTTTCAAATTTTTATTGCCCATTCGAACGGCCAGCCAGCCATTCTTGGGCGTTCGAACGGCCAGTGCATATTTTCAATATTTTTCAATGTCACCCCTTATCCAACATCCAAAATGTCGCGACCCAAAATACCCCTAGGAGTTAGGGATACATTGACTCGTGACCGCTGTATCATACCTCCAGTATAATACATAAGGCACACGTGGAGACCTGTTAGAAGTACAAACATATCTAGCGAAAGTGACAAAGAATGCACAACGGAATAAACTTAATAAACATAGCGGAAGCAAAGCGATACTCCTATAACTCAGTTCAAGCATGAACCAACAAAAGTATATACATGTGAGAAACCCAAAAGTGGAGTGGACAAACCCCACACTCACATCACAAAATAACATCTTAGACTTCTAAATCTGCCGATCAGCAAAAGTCGAAGTCTCGACACCTATCTATAGGACCATCATCCTGATAATGATCCATGGAAGGCTCCGGGTCGAAGTACTCTTCCTCTAACCATGGTTCTGTGCCACAAATGTCGAACGGAGCCTGAGCACCTGCCGATGATAACAGATATCGGCTGAGCATGGAATACTCAGCGTATACAAACTAATAACAATAAAGCGTTAAGCATAGAGCATACGAATCATGGAGAATGAAATCCGTAAAAATATGTAAGAGCGTGGAAACCTTGAAATAACATGTGAGATGAGGTTCGAAACCAAAACCAAAACTGTAACCGTGTGAGTCATGCGATAATCATAGCCTTGTGAGTTCGTGTTTACTTAGAGTCATTATGATCCGTAGAGACATGGAGATACCATAAAGCACAACATAGAGCATATCCTTAGAGATCTTAGAGTGTTACATTTATGACCCGTAGAGCTTGTGAGACGATCTTAGAACTTATCATAGAGTTCCTTGTGAGCATAGTTTGATCCGTAGAGCTTGTGAGACGATCTTAGAGAAATCATAGAGTTACTTAGAATCGTTCCCTTTTAGTCTTTTTGTGAAAAACACATTTTCGTACATTGAGAAATCCATGGAAAACATCGATTCATGCGAGACATGCGAGCATATGAGCATATGAGAGAAATCATCATATTTAAGCATAAAAATCCCTTAGATGTATTTCATCAAGCACTTAGAGTGCATCATAATAGTATCTTTCACCCAAGTATATAACTACATACCTTCACACCATAAACATCCAAGATATATATACATAAGTAGTATAGATTTAGAAGAACATCACTTAGTAACTTAGTAGGATTGCAAGATCGGTAGTAGAGTGTATCTACCTTGGTGAAATCAAAGACTTTGATTCCCAAAAGCTTGAACAAGCAAGAACCTTGAGTTATTGGTTGAGAATCACCAAAGGAAGTGGAAGAACCTTGATCTTCCACAAGCTTGATCAACAAGTAGTTCCTCACCTTCTTCTCCTCTTCAAAATCTCTCAAAAATATGTATTAAGGGTTTCTGAAACCCTAAGGCACAAACCCAGCCTTTATATAAGCAAAGGGTGGTGGCTAAAGTCTTAAACACCCTTAATGAAGAAAATTTGCGTATAATCGATCGAGCGGTGGTACAAATCGAGCGATCGGTGGCTTACCAGTCGATCGGCGGTTTCAGCCGAGCGATCTGTTGAAAACACCCTCTCTGGAAAATTTTCTCATACAAAAAAGTTGACCAATCGATAGATACCGATCGATCGGTAGTTGACCGGTCGATCGAAGGATGTCACCGAGCGATCGGTGATCCCCTGTTTTGCTGTAAAACCTTGTTCCGATTGCTTGAAACTCCTCTAGTATCATTCTATCACTCTTTTATGCTTAATACATGCTCCTTAGTGATATCTAGGCCCATTGAAACATGCACGCCATAAATCAAAACTCGTATATTAACATAAAGCCCATTAGTGCACAAAACCACACTTGAGCACTATTCACACACTATTCATCACCTAGTGCAATAGAGATTCGGGGCTCTACACAAAACCTTATAACGACCATCCAAAGGATATTGAAATATATGGGTCAATTTCTAACCACCTAGGGTCTATGATTAAGGTGTTCTAAGTCAATTCCACTTATGGTAATCACAAGGTATTTAGGTCACTTACCATCCTAAAAGTGAAACGAAGGCGATGATCAGAATGTATTCAGTTGATTTTCTTCAGTCTTCATCTTCACTTGACTTGGAAGCTTGTAGGTAAGGACTCAAGATACAAGACCCATTGTTTTGATAACGGAATTAGCCAATACCAAAATGTGGACTTTACACATTGTAAAATGGGGGTCCCAAGGTGCCTAACCCCTTCCCCAAAACTTAATTGAACCACTTACCTAGAGTCTCATTGAGACCATTAGACCTTATCCATATCTAGGACCTATCCCTCAAAATTAATAGGTGTTGGCTCTTAACTCTTAATCAAATCCCTTGTGGGCGGAAAATCCATGCTCACACTCTCTTTCTTCTAATCTCTTATGAAACTTGTTTATAGGTACTTTTAATAAACTAGTTGACATGGCACTTGCAAGGTTGTGTTTAAGTGAAATAACTTAATAGAATTTAGAATATATATATATAAAAAATAACTCTTAACATTTTTTAAACAAATTTTAATACATGAAATTGAAGAAAAAGTTGAGAAGATAAAACAACAAATAACTTGAGAGATGAAAACCAACCAGTACAAGCAATTGAATTCAAAAAGGTTTGGAAATTTATGAGAATTAAAGAATTGTTAAAATAAAATTCAAGCAACATTAGTGATGGGAGAGAGCCAATAAGAGAGTAATCGCCTTCCTCGTCTCTATCAAATTAATGGAAGCTTAGAAGGAGAAGAGTCTGAAAAATTATCACTATTTTCCGAGTGTTATCCATACAATTCCATGGAAAATACTTTATGGTTTCAACAGTAGCCATTAATCAACTCAAAGGTAGTATGTCAAACCCCCTCCTCTATTAGGAGCCAATTTCCGATTACCCGGGCTGGGGCATGACGGCTATTCTTTTCTGCACTCGTGGCCACGAGGAGGATGCCCTGGTTTTCAACAATCGACAAGGGTACAACTATGTCAAAAATAATAGTATACATGCATGCACCCAAATGTTAGACATATATGCCCACGAAAGCCATTCCGGAATTGTATTAGTCTACTTAATCAATAAAAGCATATTTTACATTCACACGTTATCTTCTACATTGGGTAACATATTAAAAGTATCTCATTAGATGAGACTGCTTTGTCCCTTAGGTAACATTGTAGGAAAACCATCTAATTAGTTATTAACTAATTGGTAAGGAGATATGGTTTTCTGGTTCCTTGTAGACCTAGTATTGTTCTAAGTTATTAAAGATACATTTGGACAATGTATTTCTACTAACTTACACATTGTTAGTTCCATATGATGGAGTGCGGAATCTCAATCACCGAGAGAAGGGTCTCTTGACTAAGATGTGGATATAAGTAAGAAGTACTTATATTGCAACTGGATCGCTCAGTGGATACCCTTAAAAATATATTGTTTATAAATTTAGGGTAATCCATTTGACAGATTGTCCTTAACCTGAGAGATCGACATCTTCTCTAGTATTTGCCTATATAGCTTTAATGTAGCTAATCGTCAATGTCCAATACACCAGACTGAATACGGGCTTGTTGGGTTATGTACGCTATATTAGAAGAAGTGTGTTTACGCTCAACAAGGATTTTATAACTCTTTTAGAGTAATTTATATTGAGTTGATACTTGTCAAAACTGGACTTGAAAAACCCAGCGTTGGTATTTATTGATAAAATGGTTTTATCGAGAAGTTTATTTTATATATAAAAGAAATGTAATTATAATTTTTATTTATTTTAAATAATTTCTAAAATAATTTTGAAAGTCCAAGTTTGATTAAAAGTTTCAAAGAGAATGAGTTAATATAAGTTAGGGATTAAAGACAGTATAAGATATTGTTTCGTAAGCTTATAACAATATTGGAAGTGGAGGGACACATCTGTAAATAAATCTTGTGATAGAAATATCTGTAAATAATTCTCTACTTTCTGGAAGTTAATCACATTGTGTTAATGGACATTATTGTGATTAGTGGAAGTCCAGGGACATAAATGAAATTCTATAATCCTAATGGAGTTATAGGAAATGGTTTCCTAGTAACAATGCTTTAACCAAGAAGGTTAAGCACTTGGTCCCACAATCGGAAATAGGAGATCCCTTTAGATCCCACACAATGAGATCTTATTAAAGCTTTTAATTTAATTATTAATTAAATTAATTAATTTCTCCAAGTAATCACTATATGGTATAGTGAAGCTCTTATAGGTTAAATCACATTGAATGTGATTAACCAAATGGGTAGGACCCATTGGAAATTTTGATAAAAGATCAAACGATGACCTTTAGGGTTTAGAACCCTTAAGGGGCGTGTGAAACTGGGTCCCACCTAGGGTGGGACACCCACTTCAATTTTTAATTGGTTAGTTACTAATTGATGATTCCTTATTGGATAAGGATAAGATTAGTTAGTTGCTAATTAAAGATTCCCTAATTAAATGGGATTCCATTAGTTTGTTACTAATTAATAATTAGTTAGTTAATAATTAAAGATTCCTTATTAGATAAGGATAAAATTAGTTTGTTACTAATAGATAAAGTTAGCTTCTTTTAAAGATTAATCTTAATTAATTAAGAGTAATCAAGAAAGGAATCTTTTGAGGAATTCTAATTGGATTAGGATAAAGATGAGAGAGTCTTGGATTGCAAGCAAAGTAATTCAAGAGGAGCCTATAAATAGTGGACGTCCACCCCTTGGAATTGATTCCAAGACCCTACGGTTTTCTCTCTTTCTCTCCCTCTCCAAAAGCTCATGCCCCCTCTTCTCTTTGAGTAGTGTGCAATCACTATTCTCTTTCACTCTCGGTTCTAGTTTTTCTCTTGAGCAAAAGTAAAACCAATCTTGTTAAATCAAGAAAGGGTCTTGAGATTCAATAAAAGAACAAAGATCATAGAGCTTGAATTGGAAGGACCATTAGTTTCCATTAGATAAAACTTTAAAGGAAAAAAAAAGTTTCGTGTGGATCGCGAAGGAGACTTTACACTTGTGATGTTTTGGAAGCATTGTTCTAACGTGGATTTGACTTAACAATATCAAAGTCGCAAAGGTGATTGTTATTTTATCATTCATTAAATAAAATCAATTAGAATCTTAGTCAGATCTTGGGATTCGATGTATGGCCCCCAAGAACTATTTTTCTAAAATATTAAAAAGAGGCATATTTTCACCAAAAACAAACATCATCACTACATGGACATCCACGTACACATACATCAAACATGTACAACCTGTTATTGCCGATTTATTATGCTACCTTTATATTCATTTCCCATTCCAAAGCATCCTTGACTAGAACTGAGTTTTAGTTTTCTGGTTATAATCATCGCTCTCTCCATTAGATAATTAGCAGTATGTTTTCCATCTTTTTGTTGCACAAGGACATCAAGAAGAATTGCAATGGAGGGAAGAAGACGATTACCGTAGTTTTTAGAGTGAAAGAAGAATGAAAAACTATGCTTTTGGGAGGGGAGAGGGGAGTTTTTCATCGGTGTTGAGATCTCTACGGTGGGGTCCACAAATGTTGGCAGTTGCATGTGCATTGTATGCCAGCTGGAATACCAAGCAGTGACTAAGCTTGAGTCTAAGGCAGCTGCTATCCATCAACCACGTAAATGCTGCATAGGTTAAATAAAAGGGTATTTTCAGGAAGAATAAATTCGATGAAACTTTTGAAGGATAGTGAAGTTAAGCTCTTTTTATATAGGTTATAGATAAGTATGTATTATGTTAATTTTATAAATGGTAAATTACACTGACCTCCCATGAAGTTTGGTGAAATTTCATAAACCTCCCCTCTTGTTTCTAAAATAACACTGACCTCCCCTATTAGTGTCAAAAGTTAACACTGTTAATGAAGATTCCACATTTACTATTTTACCCTCATTTTATTTAGAAAACAATCATATTGTATCTTTTATACGTGGCTGCAAGTTGAACTGATGAGGAATTTGCTGTGTACAATGATAATGAAAGAAGTGCATTCCCGATGATAATATGTTTTGTATGACCATTTATGAAATGTTTAAAGTTCCAAAGTATATGGTAATGATCACAAACACTCCACACACTCTATGTTTTACATGACCGAGGTTTTCTCATAAGCACTAGGAATGAAACTCATAATAAAATACAAGTACGACCTCATATGCATGATTACGGAGAATTGTCAAGGATGTTGGTAGCCCAGGATAATTCGGGTGCTAACATCTTGCTCATAAGTTAAGATATAAGAAATGCTCATAAGTGGAATGATCAAACAAGGAGGTTGGTAGCCTAGGGTTTTGCGGGTACTAACCTCTTGCTCACAAGAAATTCGCATAAGCTAGTGGATTGTCAAGGAGGTTGGTAGCCCAGGTTTAAAGGTACTAACCTCTTGCAGTTCTCATATGTTTGGTGATTTTTCAAGGAGATTGGTAGCCTAGGTTTTAAGGATACTAATCTCTGGCTCACAAGAATCTCGAAAGGAAGTCTCATAAGAAATCTCACAAGGCTCATAAGCTCACAAGAACTCATAAGCTCACAAGAAATCTCACAAGAACTCATAAGCTCCTAAGAACTCGTAAGAACTCATAAGAACTATAGAAAGTGTTTTGTTTTTCACGAAAGATAAGATTTGAAGAATTAATGTCTAAGCTGGTTTTAAGCATGATTTGTGAACTATATTTCTTTTAATTACTCGCATGTGATATTATTGTTGTTATAACATTGCTAGCTAGTAGTATATATATGCTGAGTATTCCATGTTCAGCCGTACATTTATGTCGGCAGGTGCATGTGTTCCCTATGACATTTGTGCTCCGGGTACTTGGATAGAGGAAGACTATGGCGAGGAGGAGCCCCATGAGGAGCTGGTAGTAGAGCCTCAGGTGGAGGCAATGGACTTAGACTATTGGCCCTTTCAGGGTGACTACTGAGAGAGAGAGAAAATATATTTCATTTTGTATTTTGACGAGTGGGCATGTCCACTCCTGTTTTGGTTTAATTGTTGTATAAACTTGAAATACAATCATATGTATATAAAGAAAGTTTTAGTTCACGCTTCTACACTGTATTATGATTCCGCTATATTTTGTCTTGTGTATTTTTATAGAATGATTTAGTATCGGATATGACAAGTCACGAGCTAAAGTATCCCTAACTCCTATGGGGTATTTTGGGTCGCAACAGGACTCGACTTCCTCGATCCACAGTCATTCCTCAATGCCTCAATAAGTAATCACGACTTCACAAGACTCGCAATTTACCGCAATAGCCTGTTCTTCTCTTGTGTCTTTGTCACAATCACGATCCCCACAATCGATCTCCGTCAATGACGGCTTCGAATTCCACTGACCAAATATCACATCCACGATCCTTCTCGGATTGATCTCCTTCGTAAAGGCTCTGGAACACTCCGGTCAATTGTTCTTAACAGAACGGGTTGATGGTTGTTTATCAAAACACTCCCTAGTTGGATTCCAAACAATAGGAATACCCAAGCAAGCAAGATTGAAGCAATCAATGACTTGCAATCTCTAGGGTGGAAGATGAGAGGAGAATGAGTTAGGGGAACCCTAATAATCCTTTTGAAACTCTCTCTAAACTATCTAATCTGCTTTTTTTATGAGCTAAGGGATCACCATATAAATAGCCAAGACAGTAGGAATTGCCAAAACAGAGTTCAAATGGTTTTAAAAACCAAAAATACGAGGTCCGTTCAAATGGCCATGAGGAGTGTTCGAACGGCCTTGGAATTGGATGAAAACGGTTGAAAACGGACGGCTAGTCAAGTTACTGTTTTCGATTTTTTATTGCCTGTTCGAACGGTCAGCCAGCCGTTCTTGGGTGTTCGAACGGCCAGGTTGGGAGTTCGAACTGCCAGTGCATATTTTCAATATTTTGCACTGTCACCCCTTATCCAACATCCAAAACCTTATAACGACCATCCAAAGGCTATTGAAAGTACATGGGTCAATTTCTAACCACCTAGGGTATATGCTTAAGGTGTTCTAAGTCAATTCCACCTATGGTAACCATTAGGTATCTTGGTCACTTACCATCTTAAAAGTGAAACGAAGACGATGATCAGAATGTCTTCAGTTGATCTTCTTCGATCTTCATCTTCACTTGGCTTGGAAGCTTGTAGGCAAGGACTCAAGAGACAAAACCCACTGTTTTGATAACAAAGTTAGCCAATACCAAAATGTGGATTTTAAACATTGTAAAATAGGGGTCCCGATGTGCTTAACCCCTTCCCCAGGACTTAATTGAACCGCTTACCTAGACTTTCATTGAGACCATTAGATCTTATCCATATCCAGTAGGACCTATCCTTCAGAATTAATAGGTGTCGACTCTTAACTCTTAATCAAATCCCTTGTGGGCGGAAAATCCGTGCTCACACTCTCTTTCTTCCAATCTCTTATAAAACTTGTTTATAGGTACTTTTAATAAACTAATTGACATGACACTTGCAGGGTTGTGTTTAAGTGAAATAACTTAACATAATTTAGAATATATATATATAATATAACTCTTAACATTTTTTAAACAAATTTTAATACTTGAAATTGAAGAATAAGTTGAGAAGATAAAACAACAAATAACTTATGAGATGAAAACCAACCAGTACAAGCAATTGAATTCCAAAAGATTTGGAAATTTATGAGGATTAAAGAAATGTTAAAGTAAAATTCAAGCAATACTAGTGATGGGAGAGCCAATAAGAGAGCAATCGCCTCCCTCGTCTCTATCATTTTAATGGAAGCTTAGAAGGAGAAGAGTCTGAGAAATTATCACTATTTTTCGAGTGTTATCCATACAATTCCATGAAAACTACTTTGTGGTTTCAACAGTAGCCATTAATCAACTCAACGGTAGTCTGCCAAACCCCCTCCCCCACTGGGAGCTTAAAAAAAAACAAAAAACTCAACAATCGACAAGGGTACAATTATGTCAAAAACAATAGTATACATTCATGTACCCAAAAATAAACATCATCACTACATGGACATCCACGTACACATACATAAAACCCGTACAACCTGTTATTGCCAATTTATTCTCCCACCTTTGCATTCATTTCCCCATTCCAAAGCATCCTTGACTAGAACAGAAGATATGAGCGAGGTGGGTTTTAGTTTTCTGGTTATAATCATCGCTCTCTCCATTAGATTATTAGCAGTCTATTTTCCATCTTTTTGTTGCATAAGGACATCAGGAAGAATTGCAATGGAGGGAAGAAGACGATTACCATAGTTTTTAGAATGAAAAACTATGCTTTTGAGAGGGGAGAGGGGAGTTTTTCATTGGTGTCGAGATCTCTACGGTGGGGTCCACAAATGTAGGCAGTTGCATGTGAATTGTATGCCAACTGGAATACCAAGCAGTGACTAAGCTTGAGTCTAAGGCAGTTGCTATCCATCAACCACGTAACTGCCGCATAGGTTAAAGAAAAGGGTATTTAAAGTACGAATAAATTCGATGAAAACTTTTGAAGGATAGTGAAGTTAAGCTCTTTTATATAGGTTATAGATAAGTATGTATTATGTTAATTTTATAAAGGGTAAATTACACGGATCTCCCATGAAGTTTGGTGAAATTTCAGAAACCTCCCCTCTTGTTTCTAAAATTACACTGACCTCCCCTATCATTGTCAAAAGTTAACACTGTTAATGAAGATTCCACATTTACTATTTTACCCTCATTTTATTTAGAAAACAATACGTGGCTGCAAGTTGAATTGAAGAGGAATTTGCTGTCTACAATGCAACGAAAGAAGTGCATTCCCGATGATAATGACAGACCTGGTTCTACTCAAAATACTTTGGAAGGACATTATGCTCCCCAATCAGAACTTCACCTCCTTTTGGCTTCTCCAAACCCAAAGTCAATCTAAGAAAAATAGTCTTTCTACATCCATTTGGGCCAATAATGACAATCTTTTCACCACTATGAATTATTAGATTTCGAACCAAAAAAAAAAAGATTTTCTTTGTTAAACAACACCTGCCAAACAATATATGTGAGATGAAGAGACATTAAAAGTAATAATAACAAAATCCTATACTCTGTAGTTCCACGCTCAGGAAACCTGATCTTTTGAAGTTTTTCCGGTTTCTGCAATTACAAAAGCATTATAGATACTGTTAGTTTAGGGAGAAATCTTGCGAGGTAATAATAATATTACAAGATTTATAGTGTGTCATAGTAATATAATAGTCCAACACCGCTTGTTTAAGTTGATGTTGAAGTGTTTTTTGTTAAGTGTAATGGGTAAATTTCGTAAAACCCCAAGTATGGTAGTAACGAGCTCGTCCTCGGTGTGGTGTTATCGTTTGAGCTCATTTTCGTCGTCTCTTCGACGACGGGCCCGTTGTCATATGGACGACGAGAACGTTGTCCACCGAACGACGACCCCGTTATCTCATAGACGACGATCACGTCTTCATTCTGACAACATACCCGTCGTCTTATTGTCAACGAGCCCGTACCCCAACACGTAATGAGATCCGGTGCTATTGCCCAGTCGCCTGGGACTGATCCTACCTCTACGATGGTAGGTGGGAAACATTGTCTTGGCATTAAATACAGCATTAAATGCCATTTAATGCTAGTCACCTCGGACGAGTTCCTACTCTATGCCTGCTCTCTTTTATATGCAGATACTCGTGCAGTACGAATGACCGAGAGATCTATCTAAAATGATTATTGAAGTACACATCAGAGATTTGAGGTGTGCATGGTCATCCATGGGTGCCTATGGCCATGGCAGGAGGGGCCTATAAGAACCTGTGAAAAACAGTGTGAATGGACGGATTTTTTTTAAGAGCTAAGACCCTCAAACTCTCTGCATTTTTTACTGTTCATCATCTTCTACACCTACTGACTTTACCATCGGAGTACAAGTCAGGGTCCCACACCCTCCACTCCAACCTTTTACCGGTAAACCAGAGCGTGGGGAGGAGCTGTTGCTGACGCGTGTCCTTTCCGGTAATTTCCCCTCACAAAATTGGCGCCGTCTGTGGGAAATTTTTTGCCGAACCCACCCTTTGCTCACACCACCTCTCCCGGTCAGCATGGCAGACCAAACTCCTCAGTCTATCGTCGAAAACCAGCCCCCTCAAGCCATTTCCTGCACCCCTTCCGCCATGCAATTCGCATCAGGCCAATCTTCTGGACAACCAGAAAGGCCCATAACCATACCTGATCCCATCCTGTTACTATTACAACAACAGCAGGCCACTCTGGCCCAGATAGTCAGCCAACAGCAGTCACTGCAGGAGCGGCTTGATGCTTTAGAGCATAGTAACTTGGAGATCGATGACGAATCTCCTAAAGGGGGCTCTGCGGCTCGTAAACTCAATTTCTCTTCTTCCCCTCCCCCCAAAGTAACAATCCTGATGTCGCCGTCTGCACCAGAGAATCTGGAGAGGAGATTCACTCTCACTCCTTCTACTGACGAGACTGCCTATCCTCGTTCTCTTGGTGCTCATGCTGAACAACGAGATCTCCGTGTCAGCAACGACGGGTTGAAGACAGGCTTAACCCTCAAGGACGTGGAAGCCCTGATCAATGCTCGAGTCAGAGGAGCGACGAGCGGGGCCTCTCTCGATCAATACGCTCAGAAGTACAAAGACGAGGAGGAGACGTCCCCTTTTTCCAAGGAGATTGTCGAATCATATACCCCGTCAAAATTCGTGGTACCAAATTTTGTTAAGTTCGATGGGAGGAGAGATCCTATTGACCACCTGACTGACTTCAAGAATGCTATGGCTGTCCGTAATCCAGATGATAATCTCCTCTGTAAAGCCTTCCCTAGTAGCCTGACTGGAGCGGCTGCGAGATGGTTCTGTAATCTACCCGCTGGGTCGATCAAGTGTATGGCTGATCTCAGGTCAGTTTTCATTGACCAGTACATCATTAACAAGAAGAAGAAAGCAGGCGCAGATTCACTCTTCGCCATGCGAATGAAGTCGGCGGAACCCCTTAGAGACTTTATTCAACGGTTTACCGATGAAGTCTCTAATATCGATAAGATCGAAGACTGCACTTGCATAGCGGCCTTCAAGAATGTTATACCCAAGAATTCTAAGCTCTACGAATCTCTTGCCCTTGACTGTCCAATCAAGATGGACGAACTGATAGTCCGTGCCTCTAAGTACGGGAGGATGGAGGACGATATTGCAGCAACGACGAGACCCAGAGCACGAGGGGTAGATGTTGTGGAGTGGGGAAGCAGACCCTCCTCGAAGAGAGGGAAGAGACCAAAGTATGAATCATCTTCTAGCGACGAGGAACCACGGTGGCGCACACGATAGGAAAATGTGGTGTACGTTGAACGACGGGGAGAACCGAACCGACACTCGTTGGGAGTCCGCCAACATTTAGATTCATCAAGGAGGACGGATCTACGTCCCAACTCCCAACGGCGGGACGACCATGCCTATCAGAGACAAGAGGAACCCGGGCATAACAAGGAAATGGAGAATCAGACAACAGAAAGATGTCCTTTTGCATCTCGGGCTGGTCAAGTCAACTTCACAGCGAGCCCGGCGACGATTATGAAGACGATGGAAGACAAACCATACTTCGAATGGCCAGCACGAACCGTTCGTGATGTCACCTCGGGACCCAGGGCGCATGAGTATTGTCAGTATCACAAGTGCCACGGGCACCTTACAAATCGTTGTCGCATCCTGAGAGAATATCTGGAAAGATTAGTCCGTGAAGGCTATCTGAGAGAATATGTGGACTCAGGAAGAGGAGAAGGGCGTATTACGGATCCATCCACTCGATCTCATGAGGGAGATCCATCTGGTCATATGGGCCCAGGCGGAGAAGCTCCGAAGGGAGTCATAAATGTCATCCATCGCGCTCGAGTACCGGAAGTAGATATTGAGCAGCAGTTCCGAGCGAAGGCAAGGAAGTTATCACACGTGGCAAAAGTTTGTCAGGTGCGATCGACAACGAGGGAAATCGAGCAGGCCCTATCATTCACTGATCAGGACATGACAACTGTGGTCAGACCTCACTATGATGCTCTTGTCTTGACTATGCGAATTGGCGATTTTGACATCAGGCGAGTGCTCGTTGACCCTGGAAGTGGGGCAGATATTCTGTATCTCCATGCTTTCGCAAAGATGGGGTTGAACCCGACAGTTCTCATCCCTGCACAGACCCCCTTGATAGGATTCGACGGAAGCTCGATGCAACCCGTAGGAGAAGTCATCCTACGGATTGAACCCGGCAGTTCTCGTCCCTGCACAGACCCCCTTGATAGGATTCGACGGAAGCTCGATGCAACCCGTAGGAGAAGTCATCCTACCGGTCAGAGCTGGACCTATCATCTTGTCCACTCGGTTCTCCATTGTCGACGCGCCGTCCCCATACAATGCCATCTTGGGGCGATGGTGGACTCACGAAATGAGAGCTGTTCCGTCTTCTTATTATCAGGTACTGAAATTCCCTACTCCGGACGGACCAAGTGAAATACGAGGAGACCAGCTGGCATCGCAGAAGTGTGATTATGCCCCACCCGACCTACTCAAATAGCAATTACAGATCGGGTCCGTGGAAGAGAAGAACCCGGGTGAATCGTTGACGAACCACTCTGTTGAACCCACGAAGCTTGTCAACCTTGGGACGGAGAACGAGCCAAGGACGCTACAAATTGGGACCTGTTTGACAACGGACGAAGAGCAGGAGTTGATAAATTTTCTGAGGAGGAATCTTGATGTTTTTGCTTTGTCCCACGAGGACATGACGGGTATCAATCCTGAAATCATCTGTCACCATCTCAACGTTGATCCCGTAGTCAATCCGGTTAAACAGAAGCCTCGTAGACTTGCTCCGGCGTACCATGAGGCCGTCAATGAAGAGATTGATAAGTTAATTCAGCACGGGTTCATTCGTGAGGTCCAATATCCAGAATGGATAGCCAATGTAGTAGCTGTTCCGAAGAAGAACGGGAAAGTCAGAGTCTGTATTGATTTCACTAACGTTAACAAAGCTTGTCCGAAAGACTTCTTCCCAGTTCCCAGAATCGATAGACTTATCACTGCCACCGCGGGTCACGAGATGTTGTCCTTTATGGACGAGTATTCGGGTTACAATCAAATCCTCTTAGCTGAGGACGATCAAGAGAAGACAGCCTTCATAACGGAGCGTGGCCTATTCTGTTACCGGGTCATGCCCTTTGGCCTGAAGAATGTCGGGGCCACTTATCAACGGTTAATGAATCTGATGTTTGGACCCTTGCTTGGTAAATCGGTGGAGGTGTACATTGACGATATCGTTGTGAAAAGCCGAACTCGGGTCTCTCTTGTAGCCGACTTGGCGGAGCCGTTTTCTATTTTACGCACTTTCAATCTGAAGTTAAATCTTGATAAATGTATATTCGGCGTCAGCTCGGGCAAATTCCTTGGTTACCTCGTCAGTCAACGGGGCATCGAAGCAAATCCCACGCAAATCCGTGCTCTGATAGATATGCCGGAACCGAAGACAAGGAAAGAAGTTTAAAAACTGACAAGACGTATCGCTGCTCTTAACCGGTTTATATCGAAGTCTTCTGACCGTTGTAGAACTCTGTTCGAGTTATTGAGGAAGGATTCCGTTTTCAGGTGGACAGAAGAGTGTTCCCGATCTTTCGCCGCCTTGAAGACGTATCTAGGTCCACTCCTATCCTCTCCGTACCTGAACCTGGTGAAGTGTTGTACCTCTATCTCTCCGTTTCGGAACGAGCCATTGGCTCCGTGCTGCTCAGAAGTCACAACGGCGTAGAGAAGCCTATTTATTTCGTCAGCAAAACATTCCACAAGGCAAATCCCACTATAGCAAAATGGAAAAGGTATGCCTGGCTCTTGTCTTTTCTACTGAAAAGTTACGTCCTTATTTTCAGGCACATACCATTGTCGTCATCACTACGTACCCTTTGAAAATTGTGCTGGGGCGACTTGAAACTGTGGGACGTATGTCAAAGTGGGCAGTGGCACTCAGCGAGTTCGATATCCAATATCAGGCCCGAACCGCAGAGAAAGGACAGGCCGTTGCAAGCTTCCTGGCCGATTTCCCCGTGGAGGAGGCCGAAACTTCAGTGGAGCCCGACCGTCATGAGCTCCCAGACGATGCGGAGGAGGATACCGTTGTGGAAGACGAGGCGGGAGATGGAACCAAACTGACGATGTGGTGCGGATGGGTCTTGTACGTAGATGGGTCGTCTAATGTCAGCGGTTCGGGACTTGGTGCTGTTCTTGTCAGCCCAGATCATGTCAAAGTACAAAAGCTGACGCGTCTTGGTTATACTGCCTCCAATAATGAAGCTGAATATGAAGCGTTAATACTTGGGTTGCAAAGTGCACGAGAGTTGGGAATTTCTAAACTCAGAGTGTTCTGTGATTCACAGCTCGTGGTGAACCAAGTCAACGGTATCTATGAATGTCGAGATGAACGGATGAGACGCTACGCTGCACTTTTACAAGAACAACGAAAAGCCTTTGATGTCATCGAGATTAAACATGTCCGAAGGGACGATAACAGGCATGCTGATGCATTGGCATACCTCGCCTCGATGATGCAAACTGATGAATCCAAGACAATCCTCATGGAGTATAAGGAATACCCCTCCATTGAACTGCAAACACAACGCACGGTTTTATTCGTAAATCAAGTGCCAAGCTGGATGACGGGCATAATAACTTATTTGAAGAATGGAATTCTCCTCTTCGACACAAAGGAAGCAAGACGAATACAATATAAAGCTCCCCGTTATACCCTCGTGGATGGGGAACTGTACCCTAAATCATTTGGAGGACCCCTTTTGAAATGCGTGCATCCTGAAGACGTAGAGAAGATCTTAACCGAGCTCCACGAAGGGATTTGCGGCATCCATTCGGCAGGACGGACCATCGCTCATCGTGCTCTGGGGCAAGGATATTTTTGGCCATACATGCAAACTGACGCACAAAAGTACGTACAAAAATGCAGTCAGTGTCAGCGTCATGCGAAATTAATTCATGCCCCCGCTCAGGAACTCAACATCGTGTCTCAACCTTGGCCTTTCGCTCGCTGGGGACTTGATATCGTAGGACCCTTTCCTAAGGCTCCCGGTAATCTAACTTTTCTGCTGGTAGCCACGGATTACTTCTCCCGGTGGATCGAGGCTGTTCCACTTGCGCGTATTAGAGAACAAGAAGTGAAGAAGTTCTTGTGGGAACATATTGTCTGTAGATTCGGCATTCCGCAGTCCATCATTTCTGATAACGGGAAGCAGTTCACAGGAAAACTCATTGCCGACTTTTGTCGAGAGTTGAAAATCAAGCACATCTTCTCTTCTCCTTATTATCCTCAGGGGAATGGCCTTGCCGAAGCAGCAAACAAGAACATTTTCGAAAAGTCTTCCAACATACACGAGAAGTCAATAGCGGAAAGCTGGGTCCCAACTGGGAAGAGCCATACATCGTGGACCGTGTCGGGAGCCCCGGTGTGTACTACCTTAAAGACCTACAAGGTAATGTAATTCAGAAGTCATGGAACGTCATGAATTTAAAGCAATTTTTCCAATAAAGTTGTGCGTTATGAGCATTTGCTGTGAGCATGTGATCAATCGTTTTTATTTACATATCCAGTACTTGGTAAAATGTTATAGATGTGTTACCACAGCGGGTGCATTTCACACGAACAGGGTATTCACCACGGGACACAGGTGACTCATACAAAGGAATTGTCATCTGAGCATACTGGTGGCTTATACTAATGGAATGTTCTCTGAGCATGGTGTCCCGATGTGTTACCACAGCGGGTGCATTTCACACGAACAGGGTACTCACCACGAGACACAGGTGGCTCATACAAAGGAATTGCCATCTAAGCATACTGGTGGCTTATACTAATGGAATGTCCTCTGAGCATGGTGTCCCACCACGAGTTACCACAAGTTCGTCTTTATGAAATGGACCATTTGTCGAAGTACGTCCGTAGTGTTAATCCGCGTCTTTGACAACCCCTTATTAGAGTAATATAGTAAATTATATTCGTTATGAGAGGGGTATCCAATCACGAGTTAATTATATGCTATTTGTCTTATTTGAACGAGATGCCTATTCCGGATCGATCGGTTGCTACACGGTGACCACAAATGGAGATATATATAAAATTTACTAACGGGAGTCGAACATCCGAATTGCCATGAGTACATCCAAAACAAAATACGAAAGAAGGGGATAGGAAGGAGGAAAGATATCTTCGCCAACTTCAACAACTACGACAGCGTCATCGGGAACGATCGGAACGTTGTCAGCAGTAACAGCGGTATCGGCGGAAGCAGTTTCAGCTGGAGCCTCGAGGAGAACGGGAGATGGTCCAATAGGTGACGGGGGTTGCCCCCCTCCTTGTACCTCGAGCTCTTCACCGAGCGGGAACTCCATGCCCACAGCCTCAGAACGAGTGGCCTCGTCCTTCGATTGCTGGGGAGACTCTACCAGTCGTCCCGATTCTCAGAGCTCGTTCATCAGCTCCCTCTCCGTCTCGACCCGATCTTCGGCTATCAGCCGTTCCATCTCTGTCTGAAAGTGGGCTCGAAGAGACTCCGTTAAAGCCTCCTTGGCGGCTTCAACCTCCTTGTCCCTCATGGCCGCGGCCTCCTCAAGCTGTTTGGCCAACGCTGCCTTCTCGGCTTCAGTCGTCTCTAGCCGTTGACGGAGAGTGTTCACGATCTCGTCCATCTCGCTGATCCGAAGGACGGATCTCTCGGCCTGTTCCGCCGCCGCCTTCTCTCCCTCCATCGCCTTATGGGCTTCGTCCCGAGCTTTGTCCCGTCGTTTCACGGCCGTGGCAATCGTGCCTTTAGCAGACCGCAGGTTAGCTCTAACGGACATCAACTCGTGGTTCAGCCGTTTCACGTCCTCGGCCCCCCTCTTCTCCAGGTCGATGACTTTGTCCCTCAGCGCATTGGCATTACGCCTGTTTTCGGCGGTGATTTCGTACATCCTGGCAAGCATGTTGCCCAGCTAAAAAAAAAAAAAAAAAGGGGGGGGGGGAGAGAGAGATGATATAAAAAAAAAAACAAAAAAAAAAAACGTACCGTGGCAACAGCTCGACTCGCGGCACTGAACATCCCCATCCAGTGCATGTCTCTCGTTGCGGCTATATCCGCTGGGAGTCTCATCGCCAACATCATCGATGTGGCAATGGAGTCGTGCTCCATCGCCGAATGTGCGACGGTAGGACGAGCATATCATCGGGATAGCTCGGCGGGGCCCCCCATGGTAATCCTCTCTCGAGGAGGGGCAGGAGATGGAGGAACAGAAGACGGGGAAGCGGAAGACGAAGCCACGTTTGTGGCTGGTGAGGAAGTAGAGGCCGGGACAACCACAGGGGCAGTAGAGTTGGGAGGAGCAACAGCAGCCGTATCTGCCACAGTAGACGGAGCAGCTATGATAGCCACGGGAGGGCCGGTGCTAGCAATAGGAGGCTCCTCCGCGGGGATACCACTCCCCTCTCCGAATGTTGCAGATTGAGTAGGAAACACCCCGGCGGACTCCCGTTCTTGAACCCTTTGGTCGTGCTCCACCTCTCGCCGAGCTTTTTTTGCCTTCAGGGCTTTGAGAAGGGCGGGGAGGACGAGTCAGCGTCGGAGCCTGTAAGGATCACTGTTGAAGTTGGTCAGCCATGTCTTCCTCTATCTCCTCGTCAAGGGAAGCTATCAGTCCGAGCGGTCTCTGAGGCGGTGGATGAGCTGGTCGGGTGGCTTTCTAGGTAAGGTCCCTGTCTCTACAGCGGACCCTATCTCTTGAGCAGAGGACGGCGTCCAGGTGACGTAATCGTCCCCTTTATCGATGCGAACTTTCCGAAGCGCGAACTCTTCTTCGGCGGAAAGTTCAGAGAAACGTGGCTTAGAAATCTCTGCAGAAAGAGCGAAACGTTATTAGTCATGTAACAGGAATACGTTTTCAGAACAGACAACGGAGAACGATTCAAAAGTAACAGACCTGAAGTAAATTCGTGGGGAACAGGACGGGCAGTCTCTGCTCTCCAAGCTCCGGAGACCACGAAAGGCATCTCCTTCCAGTCCCGTTCCACATCAGGGAGATGTGTGATGATATCGGGGATCCTGGGTTTTTGACTCCAGGTGAAGTACGTTTTCTTTCCCTCCTCATCAACCCCCGGACATTTCACAACATGGCGGAAGTGGAAGATGTGCATGGCCTCTACGTTGTACCCGTCTCTGTTGAACTTGTCCATCAAAGACATGTATTTGTAGAACTTCGGGTGCATTTGCCCCGGGGCAACTTGAAGGACGGACATGACGGAGTCCGCAATGGGAGATAAGGGATATCGAAGTCCAGCCTCGAACTGGGAGAGGTAGACGATAGTGCAGGAAGAACGGTGGTCTGGAAGAACGTCTTCTTCCTTAAAATGAATGTGGACATGAGGGAGAATTTGGTAAAGGGCTCTGTAATGGTCAAGAGCGTATTTGGCAACTGTTTTGGTTTTGGGTTTGGAAACGCTGGTGATAACACCGTGAGGGGCACTGCCTAAACAACTGGCTTCATCGGCACTATCTATTCTAACAACTTCGGCAGACATGGTGGCAAACAAGTATAGCAAAAAAAAAAATATAGGAAAACGACCACAGAACAAAAGAAGAGGTGGATGGAAGAGGTTAAATTGAACACAAAAGAAAAGAGGAGAATCTTACCAAAAACTGTATCTAGGAAGCAAGGAGCACAGCAAGAGAAGAGAGAAGAGCAGAGCAGCAGACCGTCGGTGAGAAGAATTTCCGGCAGAGTAGCAGAACGCAAGAATTCAAGCGAAGAAGATGAAGTACCAGGCCTTCAGTACTTATAGACCAGTCCATAACTCGAAGGACGATAATGACCTCGATCTATACCGTACGCGTATCCACGCATGCAGACAACATGAAGGCCAGGATGGTCTTCTGACCGAGTTAACTAACCATCGGGTAAAACGAAGCGTCCGAAAGATAATGATGACAGCCTGCCAAACATTTATGAGGTATGACGTTTCGGCATGCGCAATACAGCTGGCACGACGCTACGTCTTCGCGTGCAGAATACTTGACCTATCGCCATTCTGAGGTTAGCAGTATCTTCTCCTCCGTCGTTTCGTTATATTTATGACACTCTGAACCACGTTCAAAGTATCATAAATGGGCAATTTGTAATGAGTAAATTTCGTAAAACCCCAAGTATGGTAGTAACGAGCTCGTCTTCGGTGTGGTGTTATCGTTTGAGCTCATTTCCGTCGTCTCTTCGACGACGGGCCCGTTGTCATATGGACGACGAGAACGTTGTCCACCGAACGACGACCCCGTTATCTCATAAACGACGATCACGTCTTCATTCTGAGAACATACCCGTCGTCTTATTGTCAACGAGCCCGTACCCCAACACGTAATGAGATCCGGTGCTATTTCCCAGTCGCCTGGGACTGATCCTACCTCTACGATGGTAGGTGGGAAACATTGTCTTGGCATTAAATACAACATTAAATGCCATTTAATGCTAGTCACCTCGGACGAGTTCCTACTCTATGCCTGCTCTCTTTTATATGCAGATACGCGTGCAGTACGAATGACCGGGAGATCTATCTAAAATGATTATTGAAGTACACATCAGAGATTTGAGGTATGCATGGTCATCCATGGGTGCCTATGGCCATGGCAGGAGGGGCCTATAAGAACCTGTGAAAAACAGTGTGAATGGACGGATTTTTTTTAAGAGCCAAGACCCTCAAACTCTCTGCATTTTTTACTGTTCATCATCTTCTACACCTACTGACTTTACCATCGGAGTACAGGTCAGGGTCCCACACCCTCCACTCCAACCTTTTACCGGTAAACCAGAGCGTGGGGAGGAGCTATTGCTGACGCGTGTCCTTTCCGGTAATTTCCCCTCACATTAAGAAAGGAACAAGTGAGTTAAAAAGGTATTTTTTGTGTTATTGATATTTCAGGGGTAATTCAGATGTTTTAAAATATTTAAACCATATATGACATCATCAAAATCCATTACTATTAGTAACGGCATATTAATGTTAATGGAAGGGGAATCTGTTAACACTAATTGAAGCACGGAGGAGGGGAGGGTAATTTCAGAAATAAGAGAGGAGGTTTATGAAATTTAGCCATATATAAGGAGAGGTTAGGAGAGGTACTGTAATATACCCTTTTGTTCACACGCACAGGATTAAGGCCCCTCGAGCAGGTTAGACTCGAGTCCTATCCAATTCCAATCCTTGGCCCTTGGTTCATATCGCTTTATTTTTGGCGGGAAACCTTTTAATTCCCGCGCTTTTTTTCCCGCCAAATACAGCCATCGATGCTACAGTTAATCAATTCCGAAGGAGCTAGCTAGGGTTCCGATCTTCAAGCTTCAAATCGACAGAGACGAAGAAGAACAATGGATGCTTTTGGTGGGTTTTTCATAGACGAGAAAGCAGTTCGCGTAGAGAACATCTTCTTGGAGTTTCTCAAGAGGTGATCGTTCGATCTCTCCCATTTTAATTGTATCTTCATCTCCTTTTCTCATTTCTTCGATTGCTAATCGATCTGTTCTTCAGCTTTAAGCTTGAACCCAACTCGGGCGAGCCATTCTATGAGTCGGAGATTGAAGCCATGAAATTGAAGGAATCAACGACTATGTTCATCGATTTCTCTCACGTTATGCGCTTTAATGATGTTCTTCAGAAGGCCATCTCAGAGGAGTATTTGAGGTAGGATCATAAACTTCAAATGCCCCTTTCGCTGCATTCCAATTTGATATTAAATAACTGCAAATTCGATGTTTTCGTTAGATTTGAGTCGTATCTAAAGAACGCCTGCAAGAGATTTGTAATGGAACAGAAACCGACGTTCATTGCTGACGATAACCCTAACAAGGACATTAATGTCGCCTTCTACAACATTCCTCTGATAAAGAGGTAAAAAGTACCTATCCTATCAGATTAAAAAGGATTTTTTTCCCTTCTCTTTTGGTTATCTTGGGCTATATTTTTTCTGCTGCAGATTGAGGGATTTGACGACGGCGGAAATTGGAAAATTAGTTTCAGTTACGGGTGTGATCACACGGACGAGCGAGGTTCGACCGGAGCTTCTCCAAGGGACTTTCAAGTGCTTGGATTGTGGGGGTGTTATAAATAATGTGGAACAGCAATTTAAATACACCGAGGTGGGTGGGTGTAGTGTGTGTATCTGATTGCTCTGTTTCTCCAAATTTAGTATTACAATTAACCATTGTCTGTTGTGTTGCAGCCGATAATCTGCATGAATGCGACCTGTGCAAACCGAACAAAGTGGGTGTTGCTTCGACAAGAGAGCAAATTTGCGGATTGGCAGAGGGTCAGAATGCAGGAAACCTCGAAAGAGATACCAGCTGGTTCCCTTCCCCGATCGTTGGATGTCATCCTCCGCCATGAAATTGTCGAGCAGGCCAGGGCAGGTGACACGTAAGATCTGCTTCACAGTCATTTTTATGTATTTTTATTTTTATTTTTATTAAAAGGTTATAATTCTTTTTTCTACAATGCTCTCACAGGGTCATTTTCACAGGTACCGTGGTTGTAATCCCCGACATAATGTCATTAGCCTCACCTGGGGAGAGAGCAGAATGCAGGCGAGAAGCTCCCCAGCGTCAGAACTCTACTGCTGGACAGGAAGGTGTAAGGGGTCTTCGAGCATTGGGAGTGAGAGATCTCTCTTATCGCCTGGCTTTTATCGCTAACTCGGTGCAGGTTGGTACTTGAGTGGTATGTTATTAGTGGTCCTGTTGATGCAATAACTCTTTCAAGTTTTTACTAACTATATGTTTCTGCATTCAGGTGTCTGATGGTAGAAGGGATGTAAACATCAGGAATAGAAAAAAGGATGCTGACGAAGACGATAGCGAGCAGTTTACGGTTAGTTCTTGCCTCTTGGAGCACAACCTCTGCCTTCTGGCTTGTCTCTCACACTGAATTACTATCATGGTCCATTTCTATTTTTTCTTATTATAATTTTATTAGCAATTAAGGATGAATCAGCCTATTGTCACTGATTTGGACAGTGCAATTGGTGGGCCAACTGTCCAATGAGGCATATGCCAAAGTTTTTACCAATTTTACACTTCTGAACCCTTGATCTATGAACCTAATTCCCAGTTAGAATTGTTATTTTTATTTCCAGCCATTCAAGTTTTAGATATAGACAGAAGTTTGTGACTGATCAATGTGATTTTTGAGCTATTTTACCACATAATAGGTAATAGCCCCCTTGAGACACCTGAGTAGATGGTGGGTCACTTGATGGATGGACCTCTCACACACATACACTTCCGGATCCTAGATCTATGCACGTCATTGCCAGTATAATTTTTATTTTATTTCCAGCTGTACAAGTTTTAGATATAGACTGAAGTTTGTGACTGATCGATGTGAGCTATTTTAGCACCTAATAGGTAATAGCCTACTTGAGTCCCCGGGGTAGATGATGGGTCACTTGATGGATGGACTCCTCTCTCTCTCTATCACACACACACACACACGTGCACACGCACACTCACATACTATATATATATATATAAATATATATCACACACACACCACATAACATAGGTGATAGGACATGTTCTAGATTGTGGTTGGCCCCCACTAGGATCTTAGTCACTTGAGGTACACTTGATACTTCCGATCAAAAAAAGAGGTACACTTGATACTTGTTGAAAACATCACACTTTTTGTGAATGAATGGTGATCACATTGAACCCTTACTAAATGCCTCACTAGGCATTTTTCCCTCATTTCATCCCAGAGTAATTTTTCCCTGCAGACTATCATGAATACACCTTACTGATCCTACCGTTCTATTTTATATATTTTTTTGGCAGGCAGAAGAACTAGATGAAATCCAGAGAATGAGGAATACCCCTGATTTCTTCAATAAGCTTGTCGATAGCATCGCCCCAACCATTTTTGGTCACCAAGAGATCAAGCGAGCTCTCCTTCTTATGCTATATGGTGGTGTCCACAAGTTTACTCATGAAGGCATCAACTTGAGAGGAGATATCAATGTCTGTATTGTCGGGGATCCCAGCTGTGCAAAGTCTCAGTTCCTCAAGTATGCCAACTTGTTTTATTTATTCTTCCTTTTCTTGTAGCCTATGCAAACTAAGCCATTGATGTTGTACTGAGTCAACTACTTTGTAGGTATGCTTCGGGCCTAGTTCCAAGATCTGTATACACGTCCGGAAAATCCTCCTCTGCCGCTGGGTTGACGGCAACTGTGGCCAAAGAACCAGAAACAGGGGAGTTTTGTATCGAGGTAGCATGTCGTTTTGTTGCCTTCATATCAATCAGAATTTCTTATAATAAGTTTAGTATAGATTCTATGGCCACTCTGTAATAGAATAAATATGCAGAGGGGCGAATGCCCTTACTATTAATGGGCTTCTCAATGGTCGGTGCGCATAGCAGCAGTAGCGGGATTGGAAGGGGGGAAATTATTCCCTAAAATTCTAGGCATTGACTTACGGGATTGGCTTAAAAGGGAAATGGGAAGTAAGGATTAACAAAGTTCCACAAGTATTATGTTGTTTTCAAATAAACTTTTGAATCGACGATTAACAAAGCTCCCCAAGTATTAGGTTGTTTTCAAATAAACTTTTGAATTGACTTCAGGCTCTACAGAAGTCAGAGAAGTCACAAAAATTGTGTTTGTTTTACAGTTCATTTTGAATTCCCACAGAAAATTCGAAAACCTGACTTATAGGGGAAGCTACGACTTCCCGCAGAAGTCACTGCATACTCGCATTGACTTACACGTCTTGCAAATAAGGAGGGTTAAAAAGTATCTTCTCCCTTGTGCAAACTAAGGCCCTGTTTGGATAAACTTCTCTAAGGAGAGGACTTCTCTAGGAGATGGAATAAGAAGCAAGATTGCTCTCCCCTACCTTGTTCTCACCTTTCCACATTGCCACCCAGTTTATTGGGTTTACAGATCCTGTTTTCAGGCTTTATTGATGATCTGTTTGAATCATTTACAGGCTGGTGCACTAATGCTTGCTGATAATGGCATCTGTTGCATTGATGAATTTGACAAAATGGACATTAGAGATCAGGTTTTTTTTTTTCCCCCTTCATTTTTTCCCATTTCCTTTTGTATTAATTCTGCTCACAGCTTTTGCATCTCGTGTAAGTTGCAACTTTGGATGTCTGACCTGCATCTGGAATTGTAGGTTGCCATTCATGAAGCAATGGAACAGCAGACGATAAGCATCACAAAAGCGGGAATTCAAGCGACACTAAATGCTAGAACATCAATTTTAGCTGCTGCAAACCCCACTGGGGGGCGCTACGACAAATCAAAACCACTCAAGGTGAGAAGATTCCTGTACTAGTTATCACATGGGGGTTTCATAAGCCTGTAATTGGTGTCAATCATGCATGATATGCTGATTCAAGTCTTCAATAATAAAGTTGCCTCTACTGTGTTTCTGGGCTCTTAAAACATTGAATGGTGACTCTGGATCTCCTCTTCTTCCAGTACAATGTGGCCCTTCCTCCTGCTATCCTTTCAAGATTTGATCTGGTTTATGTTATGATCGACGATCCAGACGATCAAACAGATTACCACATTGCTCACCACATCGTGAGAGTTCATCAGAAGCATGAGGATGCACTTGCTCCTGCATTCACTACTGCAGAACTGAAGCGTTATATTGCTTATGCAAAGACTCTAAAACCCAAGGTTTGTTGTTTACACTTAATTTAAACAAGATTTTCTGCATCTGCAAGTACATTTGCTGTAATCCTTCATGCCCCCATTAACATAATTCAAATTCACGCAGCTAAGCTCGGAAGCCAGGAAAATGTTGGTGGATTCCTATGTTGCTCTTCGTAGAGGTGATACTGCTCCTGGGAGTAGAGTTGCTTATCGCATGACAGTTAGGCAGCTGGAGGCATTGATCAGGCTGTCGGAGGCAATTGCTCGAAGTCATTTGGAACTTCAGGTGTGTTAAATCCCGGAACATATCTTACCAAATCAAAGCAATTTTTACATGTTCTCTCCATAAACTTGAGATTTATATCCTTATTTATAGGTGGAACCACGACATGTCCGTGTTGCAGTGAGACTGCTAAAAACATCCATAATAAGGCAAGAAAATTTTTGACATGTTCAATATCATTCTTTCCACCTTTCTATGGAATTAATGGCGGTTTTTGCTTGCAGTGTTGAATCGAGTGAGATTGATCTGTCTGATTTTCAACAAGAAGAAAATCGTGATGATGGTGACAATGGCAATGATGGAAATAGAGGTTCTGATCAAGGTGATGCTTTGCCTAGTACAGCCTCGGTGGAGCCAGCTTCTGGAAATGCAGGTGGAACTCTATCGCGAATATAGGAACTCTAATTGCTAATATAAATAATGTATTTTGCTTGCCTGGAATTTTCCAGTGTAACAAAAATAATTTTTTTAATCTGTTGAATATCACAGAAAGCGGAGCAGGATCTGGGAGCCGACAAGGGAAGAAACTAGTAATAAGTGATGAATATTTTCAGAGGGTTACCCAAGCTCTTGTTATGCGCCTTAGACAACATGAGGAAGCTGTACTGCTAGATGGTAAACAACATCCACTTTTTTACTATGTTATCTTATTTTAAAGGTTTTGATGAGTTCTATGAAAAAGAACCCTAAATCACCATGCTGCCTCTGAAACTTCAATTAGAGTTGTGTAAGTCTTGATGTTTGGTCGAAGATTAGTGTCTAACCTATCTCTTACCATAGACCCCTAACCCAAATCTGAAGCCTTCAAACCTTTAAAAGTCCCTGAAGAACACAGGCTCACCAAAGAACCCAAACTCAACTCTCATCACTTGAAATGATTGCCTAGGAATAACCCGAGCTCCTTTTGATGGGCTTCCTATATAATCTGCAGGAACTGGATTGGCTGGAATGAGGCAGAGGGATTTGATTCAGTGGTATGTGGGTCAGCAGAATGAGAAAAACAACTACAGTTCCATGGAGGAGGCGGCAGATGAGGTCTCCAAAATCAAAGCTATTATAGAGGTACAACTAATTAAACTTTGCAAGAAAAGCAAGTGGTGCTTCTAATGTATTCCAAATTAGAGAAATCTGGTAGCTTGGATTTTCTATCTAACAAATACTGTTCTGATGCAGAGTTTGGTACGAAGGGAAGGCCATTTGATAGTCGTTGATGATGGCAGCCAAGCAGCAGCAGAGGGTCAAGAAGCGAGGCAGTCATCATTATTCTCTAGAAATGACAGGATTTTAGCCGTGGCACCAAATTATGTTCTTGATTGACTTCACTGAACTGTTTAGTGTACTCTGAAAATATAACAGTGATCATCCATGGCTCATGCAAGCTCTTAATTTTGGGAAGTCCAAATCCCTCCATCAAACTAAAGCCTGCTTACATAGATGTCTAAGGTGGTTGTTTGTCTTTTAACTCAACTGAGCATTCCGAAGAGAAGTAGTTGGAGATGTACTAGTGAAGAGCTGAAAGATGTGCTCAATCTACTGTATGCTATTGAAAGCTTGATTTCATTGCTTAGTTTAATTTTATTAATGGTTGTGGACGTGTGGTTGTGGAAAAAGAAGACAGTTGTTCTGGGCAAGGAGTTTTTTAAAAAAAATAATTTGGGCCACTGCTACAATATCCTGGGCCAAAATTACTCTCAACTCAATTAAACAGTCGGGATAATGATGCTGTTACCTTTCATCTTCCAAGTGACTAGACAATCAACTCTTTTGGTAAAAGTTGAATCAGAACCTTCAGCAGAGGAAGAAAGAAATTGGGACATGAAAAGAGAATAGAAAAAAGAACCCAAGAAGCTGGTATCCTCTATTTTTGAAGATGGAAATGCATCAAACCTTGGCGTGCACTTACAAAATCCACCATTAATGTAATATTATTATAATTGTATGATCTTAATATAAAGGGACTAAGCCTGTTTTTTTTTGGTATCAAAGGGACTAAGCCTGTTAATCAAGACCTTAAAATCTCATACAGATGTAGCAAATGGCACAGACTCATTATTAAAACTCATACGAACAGGCTTTAATGTAAAACTCATACAGGCGAGTAACTTTTTTGCTTGAGCGTTCATTTTCTCACCCCCTTTCTTGAACTAGAAGTTGGTCACTCTGAGATTTCCCCTTTCATTTGCTTCCTAAAGTTATTTTCTTGCACTTTCCTTGCGATTTCTGTGTGTTTTTGCTACCTTGGATTGGATTCCCCATGGCTTTTGTGTTCTCATTCCTTGTATTCATGGTCTCACAGAGAGGCTCTGGTAAGCGACTGCGCACCAAGAACCCATCACCAGACGATCTTATTGTTGACTCTTTATCCTCATCCCATAGTGACAGGTCTTCATCTGTGAGTGATGATTGTCCAACTCCTTCACCTCCTAGTACTTTCCTAACTCGAGCTAAGGCTTCCACCAAGGCTAAGTGTAAATTTCAAAATTTTAATTTGTAATAAGAGGGGATGAAATCGATGAATTTCTAGGGTAATGTGAATAATAAATAAAGAATAATTTTGTATGATAGAGGAGGGGTTGTTTATGTACAAAAGTGAGGTGAATGGGATGAGTTGTGATTGATGCTTTTGAATCATGTTATTGAATCATGAATGTATGATAAAGTGTATTGGTATAATTTCCATGACAAATTATGCGTATATTGTAACGACCCCAAAATCCCACAAGGCTAAAATAGGACTTTAGGATCGCCACATTACTTAACCTGCTTAAAATCCATGACATGCAAGGCACACTAACACGAGTCTCCAAAAATGAGGATAATAAAATTTCCGATATATCAACTGTAACTCACTAAATAGCACGAGTCTATAGTCAACAAATACAACTCACTAAAACCAAAGAGTCTGATACACAACTAAAAAAGTCTACTAAGCAACATCTACTCAAGTCTAATACAACTCTCTCAATCAAATGAAATAAAAACTAAGAGGTGTAGCCACCCAAGTCTCTGGCTCCCTCCTCAGAAGGCTCACCTTCACCTCCTTCCTCTGCGTATGTTTCCTCAACCCACGGCTCCGCCGTGTACTCCTGCTCTAAACCTGTCAAGACAAAGTCCGGCTGAGTACAAAGGTACTCAGTGTATATAAAATCCAACCAACAATAATAATATACCTGCACTTAGTTAGAAACATATCCAATAACATAATAACATAATCAGAGTGTGGAAGAACGTGTGCGCATATACATCATATCATCACCTTGACTCGTGTACTTATGAGAATCTTAGACTTGGAAGACAATACACTTATGAGTTGCTTATGCTTATGAGACCATGTGCTTGTGAGATGCTTATGCTTATGCACTTATTTAGATCATACAATGATGTGACATGCCGTTCTTGGCGGGATACGGACCATGTCTAAGAATCAAATGGTTGACATGCCGTTCTTGGCGGATACGGACCATGCCTAAGAATCAAATGTAATTGACATGCCGTTCTTGGCGGATACGGACCATGCCATGCTTATGCTTATTCAGAATGTCATACGTATGCCATGCTCATGCTTGTGGTCCACATGTGTGACTTGTGAGACTCTTATCTTAACATACACGTGCATATGTGCTTAAGTGTCAAAATTAACATTCGAGTTGGTAATTGCTTAGATTCCGATCTCCCACCATGAAAACTCCACTATACTGTCCCATACCAAATAGTTAGAGAATTCCCGGTTTGAGAGATGTTCCTCTAAGTTCTTACATTCCCGACTATCAATTCCCATGCAAATAATTAGACATACTTAACAAACAATTCACATATACATATCTTATCATAATTCATATCTCAATTCATAATCAATTTACCACCATTTCATAAGAATATAATAGCATTTATCATTTCAAGCATTTTCACAAACACCTTGTGTACGCATAATATGAATCCATTTCCCTTCTATATTTTCAAGCATTCATCAAACCATAATTCATCCATACAATCAATTCACTATTCACATCCACATATTAATCCCATCCTCCATACATTTCCCATCCTTCATATATTCTATCCACATCCAATCCACATTTCCATCCACATTTCCATCAATAATTAGCTTACTTCATAGAAAATTTGGGAAAAATGCATTTAATCTCCATTCTATCATTTCTATCAAATTAATATTCACAAAACATTAAAATAGAGTTGATTTGGATAGTATATCGACCTTAGGAATCCTTCCCTTGGATTCAAAACGCTCCCGAGGAGATTTGGAGAAGCTTTGAGGGACGATCTCCAAGCTTTCCTTTCAATCTTCTAGCAACCTCCTTCTCCAAGCACCCTCTCCCTCAAACCCTAGGTTTTCTCCCCATTTTTGCCAAATTAGGTTAGAAATAGGTAGAGTATTTTAATATTTCGAGTAGGACCCCCTATTTATAGTCCCAAGGTCTGAGAACAAAAAGACCAAAACGCCCATACTAAAATTCTGTAAAAATCACTAAAGACCGAGCGATCGGTGGTTAACCGAGCGATCGGTCGCCTACCGATCGATCGGTGTTTATGACCGGGTGATCGGTCAAAAACACACTCTCTGGAAAATTTTCCCATACAAAATTTTGGACCAGTCGATAGCTACCGATCGATCGGTTTTGGACCGATCGATTGCTACTTCTGACCAAACGATCGGTTGCCTACAGATTTTTGACCTACTCTACTGTTTTGGCCATAACTTTTGACTTGCTCGACGGATTTTGACGATTCAACTTGGGTTGGATTCGTCTCTCGAAAACGAACATTTCTAATACTTTAGAATTTCTAAATTCCATTTAATTAATAGACTAAATTGTCCCCAAAGTTGACTGATCTGCAATTCCATTAGATAAAACCCACCATTGACTTGACTTAAACTCAAAATAAGGAAAAACATTAAACATGAACTTCGAAGAGGGTTCCAACACCTTTCTAATGGTTCAAGAATCACTCAATTCCAGTAAACGGCACCAAAACTAGAGCTTCCTAAAGTTTAGGGTGTGATATGACATCTCTCCGTTACAAGTTTGATTAAGCCTAGTTTACGCCACACCAAATAAATATATAATACAATAAACATCAAAACACCACAAGGACTATAATACCCCTAATACAATGAAGTAAAAACATGAAAAAGATTCGGGGTCTCTACATCCTCCCCCCTTAAAAGAATTTCGTCCTCGAAATTACGTACCTTAGGTGAATAAATGTGGGTACTTTTCGCGGACTTCGGCTTCTCTCTCCCAAGTAGCCTCTTCTCTAGAGTGATGCTCCCATTGCAAGAGTACAAGAGGAATGACCTTTGAACACAAAACTTGCTCTTTTCGGTCCAAAATTCGAGCCGGTTGCTCCACTAGAGTCAAATCTTCCCGAATTTCCAACAGTTCCAAATGAATGACCTGTGAAGGATCAGTAATGTACTTTCTCAACATAAAGATGTGAAAGACATTATGCACACCTTCCATGTGAGGTGGTAAGGCGACCTGATAAGCAATTTCCCCGACTCGGGTGATGATCTCAAAAGGACCCACATATCTCGGACTAAGCTTGCCCTGCTTGCCGAATCTCATCACCCCCTTCGTAGGTGAGATCTTTACAAACACAAAATCTCCGACTTGGAACTCAAGATCTCTCCTCCGAGTATCGGCATAGCTCTTCTGTCTACTTTGAGCTGCTTTCAACCTCTCCCTAATCAACTGAACTCTATCCACAGTCTGACTAACGAGCTCGGGACCCAAAAGATTCCTCTCACCAACTTCGTCCTAACACAAAGGTGAACGACAACTCCTCCCATAAAGTGCCACAAACGGTGCCATCTGAATGCTAGCTTGATAACTGTTGTTGTAGGCAAACTCAACCAACGACAAGTGATCAACCCAACTACCCTGAAAGTTTAACATGCAGGCTCGTAGCATGTCCTCTATGATTTGGTTCACTCTTTCAGTTTGCCCATTTGTCTGCGGATGAAATGCCGAACTAAAATCCAAATGAGAACCCATGGCCTGCTGAAAACTCTTCCAGAATCTGGATGTAAATCTCGGATCTCGATCAGAAACAATGCTAACTGGCACTCCATGCAAACGAACTATCTCCTTGATATAGAGGTTAGCCAATTGATTGGAGTTGAAAGTGGTCCGATATGGAAGAAAGTGAGCTGATTTAGTCAATCGGTCAACCACA
This sequence comes from Tetracentron sinense, assembly GCA_015143295.1. NCBI lineage: Eukaryota > Viridiplantae > Streptophyta > Magnoliopsida > Trochodendrales > Trochodendraceae > Tetracentron > Tetracentron sinense. The sequence continues at coordinate 868,167 of CM026553.1, read as the reverse complement.
ACCCAAATGGCATCAAAGTTCTTGGCCGTCTTTGGCAAACCAACAACAAAATCCATAGAGATATTTTCCCACTTCCACTCGGGAATAGGAAGAGACTGAAGAAGTCCTGCCGGCCTCCTGGGTTCGGCCTTCACCTGCTGACACACCAAACACTTGGATACAAAGGTAGCCACATCTTTCTTCATACCTTTCCACCAGAAATACTTCTTAAGGTTCTGGTACATCTTAGTACCTCCCGGATGCACGGTGTACTTAGACTTGTGTGCTTCATCCAGAATCTCCCTTCTTAAATCCTCATCCTCCGGAACACAAAGTCTACCCTTGAAACAAACTCCACCATCCCTCCAAGAGAAATCCTCAAACCCGCTGTTGAGCGACTTATTCATAGCAGCGTGTAGTTCTCCATCATTCCACTGCAGGTCTTTAATCCTGTTCAATAAGGTTGGCCTGACCATAATGTTAGCCAACAAGGCTCCAGATGCTCCCACACTGAAACCCGCATCGAGGCTAGACACCTCTACTAGTAACTTCCATTCTTGGACCATCAAGTGTGCCAAGAACCCAGTAGGTCTCCTACTTAGCGCATCTGCCACTACATTCGCTTTCCCCGAGTGGTACTGGATAGAGCAATCATAATCCTTGAGGAATTCCACCCAACGACGCTGCCTCAAATTCAGCTCTTTCTGTGAGAATAAATACTTTAGACTTTTGTGGTCGGTGAAAACTTCAAACTGCGCACCGTACAAGTAGTGTCTCCAGATCTTAAGAGCAAAAACCAAGGCTGCTAACTCCAAATCATGGGTAGAATAGTTCTTCTCGTGGTTTTTCAACTGCCGAGAAGCATAGGCAATCACCTTCTCGTGTTGCATAAGAACACAACCTAACCCAACGAGTGAGACATCACTATACACCACAAAATCTTCACTACCCGATGGAACAGTCAAGATTGGAGCGGTGGTGAGACGCTTCTTCAACTCAAGAAAACTCTTCTCACATTTCTTATTCCACTCGAATCTAATGTTCTTTCAAGTTAGATGAGTAAGCGGAGCTGCCAAACTAGAAAATCCTTCTACAAATCTTCGATAATATCCAGCTAGGCCCAAGAAACTTCGAACCTCTGTAACACTCTTTGGCCTTCCCCATCCTTCCACTGCTTCTATCTTAGCAGGGTCAATTGAAATCCCCTCTTTTGACACCACATGGCCTAGAAATGCTACTTTTTCTAGCCAAAACTCGCACTTGCTAAGCTTAGCATATAACTTATGCTCACGGAGTGTCTTCAGGGTGATCCGGAGATGCATCTCATGCTCCTTCTGTGTCCTGGAGTACACTAAAATGTTATCCACAAACACGATCACAAAGCGGTCCAGAGTTGGCTTGAAGATCCTGTTCATGTGATCCATGAATGCTGCCGGAGCATTTGTCAAACCGAACGGCATGACTAAGAATTCAAAATGCCCATATCTGGTCCTGAAAGCAGACTTAGGCATATCTTCCGCCTTTATCTTCAGTTGATGGTAGCCTGACCTTAAGTCGATCTTGGAGAAATACTTAGCTCCTTGCAACTGATCAAACAAGTCATCGATCCTAGGTAAAAGATATTTGTTCTTGATAGTGACCTTGTTCAGTTGCCGATAGTCGATGCACATCCTCATCGAACCATCCTTCTTCTTCACAAATAACACTGGAGCTCCCCAAGGTGATGCACTTGGGCGGATAAATCCAAGACCAAGCAATTCGTCAATCTGCTCCTGAAACTCTTTCAACTCTGCTGGAGCCATCCTATATGGCGCTTTAGAGATGGGTGCCGTACCCGGAGCTAACTCAATTGCAAACTCTACTTCTCTATCCGGTGGCAAACCTGGTAAGTCCTTGGGAAAGACATCCATAAATTCCTCTACAACTGGAATACTTGAGGAATCTGGTGCTTCCGAGGTAGTAAGACTCAATGCCGCGAAATGAGCTAAGTCCTTCTTCTTCAACCCTTGGAAACGAAAAGAGGGCTCACTGATTGGTATAAAGTTGACCACTTTCCCAAAACAGTCGACATGCCCATGGTATTTGGAAAGCCAATCCAAGCCTAAAATGACGTCAAAGTCTTGGAACTCAAGAATAATCAGATCAGCTGGCGTCTCTCTCTGACCTACTCGAATATCACAAGCTCGATAGACCTTATCGGTGATGACCGAACTACCAACAGGAGTAGCAATCGACAATTCACGATCTAACAGACTTGGTTCAAACGGAAACTCTCGTGCAAAACTAGGTGTGACGAAGGAGTGAGTGGAACCAGTATCGATCAAAACATGAGCGAGGAAATCATTTATCAACAATGAGCCTGAATTAATACACAAAGCTAATTTGTCAAATCATGAATACATACATGCATCTTACATCATACCACATAACATTTAATATCACACACATAGCATCAGAACAATATTTTAATTGACTAAAACACAATTAAACGTACCCTGCACAACGTCGTCGGACGCCTGTGCATCCCTCTCCGAGGTAGCAAACACTCGACCCTGAGCTGGCTGGAGAGGCTATTGAGGTCTAGGACCCTGTGGTGGCCTCTGCTGTGTGGGCTGCCTACCTGGGGGACTGACTCCCTGTGGCTGAGTCGACTGAAGCCCCTGCTGAATGCGGAGTGGGCAATCTTGGATCCGGTGTGAGACCTCTCCACAATGGAAACATCCTCCAGTAATTGCCCTACACTCTCCCACTCTATGTCTCTTTCCGCACTGGTTGCATGTATCATACAACTGGGTACCAGCAGTAGGCGGAACCACCTGAGATGCTCGAGGGGCTACCTGAGTAGGCCTCTGATACGGGGTAGGCCTAGCAATGGGCATAGGACCTGCTATCCTCGACCTCTTGTTCTGGGGGACAAACCTCCTTGCTTGCATCTTCTCCCTCTTCTTCAAAAATTTATGTGAATTCTTCTCAGCTATCAAGGCGCGCTGATACACCTCCCTACATGTTTCGAGTTGAAGTATCGAAACCTTCTCCTGGATAAAATCCTTCAAGCCTCGCTCAAACCTCTTTACCTTCATTCTCTCTGTAGCAATCAAGTGAGGAGAGAACCTAGAAAGCTCTACAAACTTGGCCTCATACTCGGCCACTGACATCCTCCCTTGCTCCAAGGTAGAGAATTCAATCTCCTTCTGATCTCTCACAAACACCGGGAAGTATCTCTCGTAGAAGATGTCGAGGAACTCTCCCAAGTCCACTCTTGTCCGGCTCGCACCTCATTCCTCTGCCTAGATACTGCCCTCCACCAATGCTCCGCTTCACCTTCCATGACGAAGGAGGCCCATTTCACCCTCTGCTCATCGGTGGCCTCAAGCACGGAGAAAATCTTCTCTAGTTGCATGATCCATAACTCGAAAACTGAGGGATCGGTACTACCATAGAAGGCTGGAGGACTCATCCTCCTAAAAGCTTCCACTCCGTTGTGACGGGGTGGGTGAACATCAATCTGCCTCTCTAGCCTAGCTTGACCTGCCGCTAGTAATGCAGTTTACTGAGCCATAATTTCAGCCTGCCTCTCCATGGCTGCAGCAATAGCTTCCATGGTCCGACCCACATTCGCCTGGGCAGTGCCGTCTGGAGTACCCTCATCAGTCACACTGCCTCCTCCATTCCTATTATTTCGTCCATCCCTTCTCATGCTTACAATCCTGAGAAGAAGAAAACAATCCATTGAGAACACACTCACATAAAATTCCTAAGTCTACGCTTAATCAAAACTCAATCCTCAACAATTTTAAAGTCCTGAACTTGATGTTGCTTCCCTAAGGTTCACATCTTCCTATACCCTACACTTAATACCTTAGCCCTAAGGACTCTAATGCCTTGAGCTCTGATACCACCTCTGTAACGACCCCAAAATCCCACAAGGCTAAAATAGGACTTTAGGATCGCCACATTACTTAACCTGCTTAAAATCCATGACATGCAAGGCACACTAACACGAGTCTCCAAAAATGAGGATAATAAAATTTCTGATATATCAACTGTAACCCACTAAATAGCACGAGTCTATAGTCAACAAATACAACCCACTAAAACCAAAGAGTCTGATACACAACTAAAAAAGTCTACTAAGCAACATCTACTCAAGTCTAATACAACTCTCTCAATCAAATGAAATAAAAACTAAGAGGTGTAGCCACCCAAGTCTCTGACTCCCTCCTCAGAAGGCTCACCTTCACCTCCTTCCTCTGCGTATGTTTCCTCAACCCACGGCTCCGCCGTGTACTCTTGCTCTAAACCTGCCAAGACAAAGTCCGGCTGAGTACAAAGGTACTCAGTGTATATAAAATCCAACCAACAATAATAATATACCTGCACTTAGTTAGAAACATATCCAATAACATAATAACATAATCAGAGTGTGGAAGAACGTGTGCGCATATACATCATATCATCACTTTGACTCGTGTACTTGTGAGAATCTTAGACTTGGAAGGCAATACACTTATGAGTTGCTTATGCTTATGAGACCATGTGCTTGTGAAATGCTTATGCTTATGCACTTATTTAGATCATACAATGATGTGACATGCCGTTCTTGGCGGATGCGGACCATGTCTAAGAATCAAATGGCTGACATGCCGTTCTTGGCGGATACGGACCATGCCTAAGAATCAAATGTAATTGACATGCCGTTCTTGACGGATACGGACCATGCCATGCTTATGCTTATTCAGAATGTCATACGTATGCCATGCTCATGCTTGTGGTCCACATGTGTGACTTGTGAGACTCTTATCTTAACATACACGTGCATATGTGCTTAAGTGTCGAAATTAACATTCGAGTTGGTAATTGCTTAGATTCCGATCTCCCACCATGGAAACTCCACTATACTGTCCCATACCAAATAGTTAGAGAATTCCTGGTTTGAGAGATGTTCCTCTAAGTTCTTACCTTCTCGACTATCAATTCCCATGCAAATAATTAGACATACTTAACAAACAATTCACATATACATATCTTATCATAATTCATATCGCAATTCATAATCAATTTACCACCATTTCATAAGAATATAATAGCATTTATCATTTCAAGCATTTTCACAAACACCTTGTGTACGCATAATATGAATCCATTTCTCTTCTATATTTTCAAGCATTCATCAAACCATAATTCATCCATACAATCAATTCACTATTCACATCCACATATTAATCCCATCCTCCATATATTCTATCCACATCCAATCTATATTTCCATCCTCATTTCCATCAATAATTAGCTTACTTCATAGAAAATTTGGGAAAAATGCATTTAATCTCCATTCTATCATTTCTATCAAATTAATATTCACAAAACATTAAAATAGAGTTGATTTGGATAGTATATCGACCTTAGGAATCCTTCCCTTGAATTCAAAACGCTCCTGAGGAGATTTGGAGAAGCTTTGAAGGACGATCTCCAAGCTTTCCTTTCAATCTTCTAGCAACCTCCTTCTTCTCCAAGCACCCTCTCCCTCAAACCCTAGGTTTTCTCCCCCTTTTTGCCAAATTAGGTTAGAAATAGGTAGAGTATTTTAATATTTCGAGTAGGACCCCCTATTTATAGCCCCAAGGTCTGAGAACAAAAAGACCAAAACGCCCATACTAAAATTCTGTAAAAATCACGAAAGACCGAGCGATCGGTGGTTATGACCGAGCGATCGGTCGCTTACCGATCGATCGGTGTTTATGACCAGGTGATCGGTCAAAAACACACTCTCTGGAAAATTTTCCCATACAAAATTTTGGACCAGTCGATAGCTACCGATCGATCAGTTTTGGACCGATCGATCGCTACTTCTGACCGAGCGATCGGTTGCCTACAGAGTTTTGACCTACTCTATTGTTTTGGCCATAACTTTTGACTTGCTCGACGGATTTTGACGATTCAACTTGGGTTGGATTCGTCTCTCGAAAAATAACATTTCTAACCCTTTAGAATTTCTAAATTCCATTTAATTAATAGACTAAATTGTCCCCAAAGTTGACTGATCTGCAATTCCATTAGATAAAACCCACCATTGACTTGGCTTAAACTCAAAATAAGGAAAAACATTAAACATAAACTTCGAAGAGGGTTCCAACACCTTTCTAATGGTTCAAGAATCACTCAATTCCAGTTAACGGTACCAAAACTAGAGCTTCCTAAAGTTTAGGGTGTGATATGACATCCCTCCGTTACAAGTTTGATTAAGCCTAGTTTACGCCACACCAAATAAATATATAATACAATATACATCAAAACACCACAAGGACTATAATACCCCTAATACAATGAAGTAAAAACATGAAAAAGATTCGGGGTCTCTACATATATAAACTTGCATGGTGGTTGAAATTCGGATAGACCAAGACTTAGAGGAAGGTCTTTCTAACCTAGATTTTTTACCATTATAGTTATGGGACGCCATGATGGAGTTTCAAGGGTGGAAGATCGGAATCTAAGGGATAACCTAAATGAAGTTAAATCATGATACTCAAGCACAAGTTCACATGTATGGTATGCTTATAAGTCTCACAAGTACACGTATCTCATGAACACAAGCATGTTATAAGCATAATCTCATGGATACTAGTATCTTACAAGCATTTATACTTATCTCATGGATACAAGCATGTTACAAGCATTGATACCTATCTCATGAGCACAAACATGTACGTAACTCACGAGTACAAGTCCAAGAGTCTCACAAGTACACAAGTCAAGGTGATGATATGAAATGCTCACATGTTTTCCACACTTTGATCATGTAAATATTCTATGTATGATAATCTTGATTATGTACATATGTTATTATATTATTAACTAGACTTTATATCTACTGAGCGTTTCGTTGTTCAATCGAACTGTTGATGTTGACAAGTTTAGATTTGGAAGGTGCCGTTGAGCTGTGGATTGAAGAGGAGTATCAAGAAGAGGAAGAAGGTGACCTCCCTTAGGAGGATATAGATTTGGATCATTATCCATACTAATAAACATTTGTTTTAATTGAAGGGTGTGTTGTAATAGACAATGGATATTTGATATGATGTTGCTTAAGGTTTTTAAACTTGATGTTGGGATCATAATGAATGATCGGGATTTGTTTAAGGTTTCAAGTTGGTTGCATGTTATTAAATTGCTTATCGATGACTTTATCATTATTAAAAATGAATTTTTGGCTATCATTTTAGTATGCCTTGTATGCTATTAAGTTAAGTATGTGCAAGCAGTGTCACAGGCCCAAGGTCCCATTTGACCAATGTGGGATTTTGGTGTCGCAACATTGAACACTACGAGATTTCTGATTAGGGCCATTGGGAGTTCTTTTATTTTCCCAAGGCTTTGTCTTTGGCTTTTCAAAAGAATTTCCTCTTTGTCTAGGATTGAACTTTTTGTTCAGTTTAAAGAATTTTCTAAATTTCCTCACAAAGTAGGCTAATTCTTCTTCCCCCAGTCATACCCAAGTCACTATCGTCCTCATCCAAAGATTCCTTGCTTGATTTCAAGGCAATCAATTTGTTCTTCTGGGATAAACAAAGATTGAGTTCGTAGGTTTAGAGTGATGCAACCAATTCATTGATTTTGAGAGCATCAATATTTTTGGTCTCTTCAATGGTAGTGACCTTGGGTTAGAATCTCTCAGGAAGAGATCTCAAGACTTTTCTCACAATTTTGGACTCACCAATTTTCTCACCTAAGTTGAAGCTAGAATTACCAATGTTATTAAGTTTAGCATAAAATTCATCAAAAGTGTCATCATCTTCCATTTTCATATTTTCAAACTTTGTAGTGAGCATTTGAATTTTTGAGATTTTAATTGTAGTAGTTCCTTCATGGATTGTCTCAAGAATGTCTCAAGCTTCCTTAGAAGTGGTACATGTAGAAAGTTACTGAAATTCTTCGGGAGTAACAACTTTAAAAATACATTGAGACCTTTAGTATTTCACCCACTAGTTTCAGACTCATCCTTAGTCCATTCTTGTGAGAGCTTATTTACAGTCATTCATCAACTGTTTTTACTAGGGTTCATCCAGATTTTGTGGCAACCCAAACTCACTCTTCCAAGGCTTTGAGAAATGCTCTCATGATACGAGCTTTCCAGTAGACATAATTATTGCCATCAAATAATGAGGGATGAGAGATGGATCCACTCTCCTTAAGAGAACTCATAGTTCAAGGATAGCACAAGATCAAACTTAAGGGATTAGCCTTATTAGTGAACCCACTCTGATATCAATTGAAATTCCCAATACGTATCCTTATAAATTTATGATCCCGAAGACCTAGAGGGGGGGTGAATAGGTTTATCCTAGAGATTTCTACCAATTTTAATTTTAGCAATTGTATAGGCAGAATTAAACAAACAATTGCAAGCAAACCAATAAGACAATTAAAGATGTTGTTTAAGTTTAAATTATAATTGAGATCATATGAGTGATTGGATGACTATTTCTGTTAGTTGGTCGACAGTTGATTTATATCATTATTGATGTTATTCTATTTTCGAGGTCATTATTATTAAATGAAATTTTTAGACTGACATTTTAGCATGCCTTTTATGTTGTTAATTTGAGCACGGATTTTTACCCACATGGATATCGATTAAGAGCCGCCACCTATTAATTTTGAGGGATAGGTCCCGTATATGGATAATGCCTAATGGTCTCAATGAGAGTCTAGGTAAGAGGTTTGATTAAGTCACGGGAAAGGTGTTAGGCACTCCAAGGCCCCCATTTTATAATGGTTACCCTCTCCTTAGGAATAAGTTAAATTAAGTTCAAAATTGATTAAATGCCTAAGTGTTTAGATTATACTAATCCAAGAAAGGAAAAATCCTAACTAGGGTCAAATTCGGGTTAGGTTGCCTACGTACTCACCAGAGTGAGATCAGATCGAGCGTAGTTCTGACACATGAGCCCGTGCCGAGGCTAAGGGGAGTGTGTGTGTGCATCAAGGTTGCTAGGGCTTAGTCTAGAGACTAAGATTTAATTGAATAGGGTGGTCAAGTGCATGGGAATGGTTTTGGATTCGGGCCCAGAGGCCAAAGGTTGAGCCTGAAGGTTAAGGGATTGGGCTCGGAGGCTAGGGTTTGGGCCTGGAGGTCTAAGGCTGAGCCCGGAGGCTACCGATTGGGCCTGGAGGCCAAAGGCTGAGCTCGGAGGCTAGGGTTTGGGCCCGGAGGCCTAAGGTTAGCTTAACCATGCATTAAGTTGGCTAACTGTAGTAAGAGGTGAGTTAACCATGGTTAGGAAAGTTAATCATGGTTAAAAGGTCAAACATCATATTTTTGATCCATTTTCATTTTTTTTCAATTTTGTAGGAATTTTCCATATTTTCCCAAGGTTAGATAGGTTTAACCACGGTTTGGAGATAGGTTAACCATGGTTAGAGATGCTCAAAGTCCGGTTTTAATCATTTCTTGAATTTTTATATTTTTTAGGATTTTTAGGGGTTTTCCTGAATTTTTCCAAGGTTAGATAGGCCTAACTATGGTTAAACGTGAACCCGGGTTACGTTTAACCCCAGTTAAGATTCTGGTCCGGTCAGGGGTGGGCTCAGATAGCTTGGTAGGACCTAGAATAACCTCCTAATAGGTCTGGACCTTGTGCAAGGCCCAAATCACAGAAGATTGGAATTGGCGGTATAGGTATTACTGTTAATTCCAATCCTACACAAGATTGGAATGACAGTGAATGTTGTACCGCCATTTCCAATGTTTCTGGAAATGGATTTACAGGCCAAAAAAGGGGTGGGGGAGGATGATCATTGGGTCCCTGGGCCCTTATATTTGCTCAGGGGATTATGGTACAAGTCCTAGGCTTGATCTGGGCCTGGTCTGGATTGGGCCTACAATGGCCATTTTATCAGTGAACAACAATGCCCAGAATGTCGGTAAACTTATTACCGACATTCTGGACTTTCTCTAGTTTCATGCGTTTTAACCCTGGTTAATGAGATTTGGTAAGCTTGGAATGACCAGGGGAGATAAGGGAAGGTCCTAGGGACCAAATGCAGGCGCTGGAATTGACCAGGACTTCACCATAGGGGTGCGAGGGCTGCTGCAAAAGAAGTGGCCCAGAATGGTGGTACTGTACGTGTTTACTGCCATTCTGGATCTTCTCCAGAAACTGATTTTCCTCTACTAGGTTGTGACTAAGGTATTGCTAGAGGCTTCCTAATGGGTTGAGGAGACCCTAGCAAGCTTAGGGAGGTATGAGGGACCTCTCTGATGCCTGCAAGCCCACACGATAATGCACAGAAGAATGGAACAACATTTTTATCCTCTTGAAAGGGTCCCATGCCTATGGGAAAGGCAGAGGGGACCCTTACTCTTGGATTTGGCAAAACAAAAGTCCCTTGGAATAGGACCAGGGGCTCACATGAGATGTATAGAGAAGAGAAGAAGGGAGGAGGGGCAGGTGTGGGCAGTGAAATCTCACCACCCGCAAGGTGGGTGCATGGTGCACCTGTCTACACAGGATCACCACCCATTGAATGAGCAGTTAAGCTTCGCGCATGCCAAAGGCACTCTCACCAGCTAGCCAAGGGCTGGCTCTCTGCTAGCCTGCCTAGCATTAAATACTGGCAGCTAGGCAATAATGCTTCACGGATACCCCTTTGTGTCAGTCTTTAGGTAACTGACACGTGGTTAGAGTTTGCCCTCACAGATAGACCCTCACTCAAGCTTTGCGGATAGATTCTATAAGTCCATCCGCGGACCAATCAATGACTAGCCCAGTCTGTGACCATAAAAGACCATGGACCTAACCCAGACCAAGGGTTGGACCCATGGTCCCACCCTGCATTGGTTCATGGACTGACTAAGGTCAGACCCTAGTCCGCAGTCCAAATATGCTTGGACTTGACCTAGACCGCGGGTAAGACCCATAGTCTCACCTCTTTAATTTTCGAACTGACCAAGATCAGTCATTTCTCAGATGACAGCCAGTATCTGACCGCCATGTGACAGAGAATCCTTAAAAAAAATGACTCTCTGTTAGCTTTGGGGGATCTCAAGATAGAGATCCCCTCTCTTTATCTAATAAGAGAGTGCCATATGACACCCTATCTAAAAAGGGAAGTAATCTCTTCCCTTTTCTGGGAAGATAAGGCTCTTTCCCCTTTTTGGGGGGAAGTCTGATCCTCCCAAGTTTCCCAAAAAAGGAAACCAATTTGGAGTCCTTCAAAAAGGACTCCCATCCATATGATTTCTCTAAGATAAGAGAAACCAGCTGTCTTGGACAGATGACCATCTTTGAGGAGAGTTGACCTCTTTTGATTTCCTAAAAAAGAGGAAGTCAAAGGGGAGTCAAAAAAAGACTCTCCACAACATATAGAAGAGGGAGTTTCTCACAAGATACTACCATGCACGCATGCACATATAAGGACGAAAAGCACACAGAAGAAAAAAGACAGGAAAGCAACAGCAACCAAGGAGGAAGAAAAAATATCTCCCACTAATGGAGAATACCAGGTGAACCCCCAATATGGCCACCTCTCTTTCTTTTCTTTCTTTTGATGCTAAAACCTCTATGAGGTATCATGTAAAACCTACATGGCTTGTGAGCAATCTTTTCCCACACGGTTTTGGCTTTTGGTATTTATAGATGTGGATCTAATCCATATCTAGATTATTATCTTTTAGAATTTCCAATAATGAGAACACTTATCATTAATAGACTCCTAGTTAATCCATAAGAAGTTTGTTATCACAAAACTTTTAAATTAAGTTTTCTTTTCCATAAAGTACTCCTTAATTAAATGGATATAACCAACTCCCTAAAAATTAGGGTTCATTGAATCTAGATTCTCCACCAAGGGGGAGGGGGGGGGGGGGGGGGGGGGGAGCTATATGGATAAGGGATTAGTGATTATCCTTATCTCTCTTGTTTCTTCTAAACCAAGTAATTATCTAATCTCATTAGATAAGAGATAATTAATTGATAATTATCTACTAACCAAAATCCCCAAAAAATAGGGAAGATAAAAGTAGGCACCACCTTAGGGTGTCAAACTCATATTCCATTATATTTGGTTGGTCAAATAATTATTATTTTATCTATTTAAATTAGATTAACATTTAATCTATTTGTACGAGCTTGTATTTCTTTATGAGAACCTCCACAGATTGCTCTGAGACATTCTAACCGTGGCTTACCCGGTGTTATCCCATTGACCCTTAATAGGAAGGACACCGGAATTGCAAGTGATGTGAGATATCCATATTGCAATTGAATCACGGTGAAAGAACATAAACCTAAAAGGATCCCACCACATGAACTATTGCATTTGAATAATCCTTCCATTAACATTATCCCTAATAGGCATTTGAGATTAAGATACTATCTAACCTATAGCCTATTGCACATCATCCGGGGTTCCAAGACTTTTGATTAAGCAATGAGAAACTATTTCTCATGTAAAAACATTTTGAAAAAATCTTTTATTAAATATAATAAATTTTATTAAAATTATATATATTTCAAATATATTTGATTTCAAAATCACCTGCGCAGACTTTTAGCATAATGGACTGCCTTACCCCGGAACATGAATAATCTCTCAATTTAATGAGCATGAATTTCTTGTTTGATATTCATCATGACTCGAACATCTTTCTGATTATCCAACTGTTACCTTATCGTAGTCCCTTAGGTAGAGAGTACTTAGGTGCAATCAAAACAACTAGATCACTGCTCAGTTATAAATGAACCCATCAGATCTAAGGATCATCAAAACTGTTCAATGTGAATGAGAGACCATTTATTTGATTGTATATTTATGCAAGAGGTCTCTCATTGAATGCAATCAGTCAATGTACATTTAAGCACTCATATGCTGATGTGTAGTCTTCACTAAAATAGTTTGAGATAAAACTACATCTCAACCATTGAGAACATCTAAGCATTGTGGCAGCCATATAAGTGAAGTGCCCAGCTTCACCCATAGCTGTGACTATAAGCTATAAGGAACTGGAAAGCTATATCTACCTGTGTCAGTCCATAACTAATCACATAGCTTTTCTACAATATATCCTAGGGACCTTGTTCGATATCTCATATCATATAGATCATCTCAGGATCTTGGTCAATTACCCATAATGAATTCACAATAGATAAAGAAGATGTCTTTATTAATCTAATTAATAAAAATCTTACAATTTAAATGAATTTTTAGGGCATAATGTCCAACAATCTTCCACTTGCCCTTAAAGTCAATGTGACAGAGATTTCAATCCCATACTAAGTGTGTTACAAATACTTTATCTGATAAAGCTTTTGTCATCGGGTCAGCAACATTAAGTTGAGACCTAATCTTTGTAACAATGATGTCTTGCCTTTCAATAATCTCACGAATGAGATGATTCTTCCTCTCCACAGAGATCTTCAGATTGAAAAGTAAGCACATAATCCCCAGTCCTTTTCAGGTATTTCAGGATGTGCTTCACAACAATCCAATGAATGACTCTTAGATTACTATGGAACCGACTAACAACTCCCACTGCATGACAGATTTCCGGTCTGGTACACAACATGACATACATGAGGCTCCCAACTACCGAAGCATATGGGCACCTCTTCATCTGCTTGATCTCATCAGCTGACATATGAGCCATCTTTTTAGACAAAGTAACACCATGTCTAAAGGGAATGAGAGTTGGTTTACAATCACTCATACTGTACCTTGATAAGATCTTGTCAATATAGGAAGTTTTGCTTAATCCCAACATCCGGCATTTTCTATCTCTCAGGATCTTAATTTCGAGAATATAGGATGCCTCTCCCAAGTCTTTCATTGAGAAATGTTGAGAAAGCCAAATCTTGACTGATGAAAACATCCCTATATCATTCCCAATGAGTATAATGCCATCTATATAGAGAATAAAGTATACTACCGCTCTCCCACTATCCTTTTTGTAAATACAAGATTCCTCTAAATTCTTTTGGAATCCAAATTCTTTGATCGAAATATCAAATCTTTGGTTCCAGCTTCTAGAAGCTTGTTTCAAACCATATATTGACTTGTTTTAGCTTGTATACCATGTTCTCCTAGTTAGGAGCAATGAAGCCTTTAGGTTGCTCTATATAGATGTCTTTTTCTAACATTCCATTTAGGAAAGTAGTTTTGACATCCATTTGCCATATCTCATAGTCATGGTGTACAGCTATAGCTAGCAAATATATCCGGATGGATTTGAGCATAGCTACTGGTGAAAAGGTATCCTCATAATCAATTCCTTGAATTTGAGTGTAACCTTTTGCAACAATTCTTGCTTTATAGGTCTCAACGTTTCCATCGGCACCCTTCTTCCTTTTGTAAATCCATTTGCATCCAATGGGCCTTATACCATCTGGTGGATCTACTAAAGTCTAGAAGCTGTTGTCATACATAGAATTTATTTCAACATTCATGGCTTTATACCCTTGAGGTGCATTTACATCTAATGTAGCTTCCCGATAAGTGTTAGGATCTATATCCTTATTGTGGGCAGTGAAAATCTCACCGTCCATTGCCCAGGTGTGTGTGCAATGGCACACACCTAATTACTGCCTCTCAGAGAGACGGTTAGGTTCATGCGTGCCTGTGGCACGCGCATTACCTTTAGCTGTTAGCATTAAATGCTGATGGCTGATACCATGCCACCCAGCTAAGTAAGGGTAGAGTTAATCCGTGAGGATAAACCTCACGGATCCACCCTAAGTGGTAGCTCCCAAAAGGGTTGACACATATTCATCCGTGAGGGTTAAAACCTCACGGATCCAATATTTGGTGTTAGCCTCCATGAGGTTGACACGTGTTTATCCGTGAGGATAAACCTCACGGATCCAACCTTCAGTGTTGGCCTTCATTAGGCTAACATGTGACATGTCCGTGAAGACAAAACATCACGGATCCCACGGATCATATTTAGTGTCAGTTTCCAAGAGACTAACACATGTCCAATCGTGAGGACTAAAACCTCACGGATCCAACTTTAGTGTTAGCACTTGAGAGGTTAACACCTGTCCCATCCGTGAGGATAAAACCCCCATGGATCATATTTGGTGCCAGCCTTCATGAGGCTGACATGTGTCCAACCGTGAGGACCAAAACCTCATGGATCCAACTTTGGTGTTAGCCTCTGAGAGGTTGACACCTGTCCCATCCGTGATGATAAAACCCCATGGATCATATTTGGTGCCAGCCTTCATGAGGCTGGCACGTGTTCATCCGTGAGGACAAAATCTCACGGATCCAACTTGGAGTGCCAGTCTCCGAGAGGCTAACACGTGTTCATCCGTGAGGACCAAAATCTCACGGATCCATATTTAGTGTCAGCCTTCAAAATGCTGACACGTGTTCATCCTTGATGATAAAACTCTCACGGATCCATATTTAGCGTTAGCCTCCAAAATGCTGACACGTGTTAAATCCATGAAGATAAAACCCTCACAGATCAAATATCATGTCTTGGATCTAACCCAGACCACAAGCATCACCTTGTGGTCCGTGGTTGAGACCTATGGTCTCACCTTGTGATCCGTGGTTGAGACCTATGGTCCTTAGTTGAGACCTATGGTCTCACCTTGTGGTCCTTGGTTGAGACCTATGGTCTCACCTTGTGA
Organism: Tetracentron sinense; assembly: GCA_015143295.1. NCBI lineage: Eukaryota > Viridiplantae > Streptophyta > Magnoliopsida > Trochodendrales > Trochodendraceae > Tetracentron > Tetracentron sinense. Next base: position 852,550 of record CM026553.1, on the reverse strand, counting down.
TTCATGGTTGAGACCTGTGGTCTCACCTGGTGATCCGTGGGCAAGACCTATGGTCTCACCCTTCAAATCCGTGGACTGACCTAGGTCAGTCTGTCCTCAGCTGACAATCAATATCTGACTATCATGAGGCAGAGAATCCTTGATAGAAATGATTCTCTGTTAAGCTGTAGGGGGATCCCAAGATAAGAAAATGATCCTCTCTTTTAAAATCCCATGAGATGCCATATGGCACCCCATAATTGTGATAGGATTAGGATTATGTCCTATATCTTAGGAAAGGGTGTGAAAACATCCCCTTTTTCGAAAGGTACTAGGATTCCCCCCAAAAGGAAAAACCTGGTACAAGAGTCCTAAAAAAGGAGAGGATTTTCTAGAGCCTGAGACTCTCCAAGATAAAGGAGAGCCGTAAGCTGGCATCCTCTAAGAGGAAATCCCTTTTTGACTTTCCTAAAATAAAGGAGTTAAAGAAGGAATCAAAAAAGAGGACTCTCTCTTAAACCCATAAAAGGTGTTTCTCACAAGAAACACATACGGGAACACACAGAGGATAAACATGAAAATAAGAGAAAGAACTCTCTTTCAAGCAACCGCAAGCAAAAAGCAAGCAACTGAAAAAGAAGACTCCCTTAACATGGAGAATATGAGGTGAGCCCTAAAACATGGCCACCATTCTTTTTCTTTCTTAAAAAAAACCTCAATGAGGCACTTGTAACGCCTACATGGGAATTGGGCAACCCCATTGAATAAATACATATACTTTATTCAATCATTTTCGTCTTTTAATTCTTCATCTTAATTAGAGGTTCTTCCCCAATAAAGGAAATGTAATTTAACAGTCTGAGTTTACTCAGATTGGAAGGATAGTCCCCCACAACAAACAATAAACTCAATACAACAATAGAGGAAATTTGAAAGCAAAGAAGACGAAATTTGCGCTCACAAATTAAATGGCACGCCCGGTGGGACTTTCTTCTGCTCTCATCTTTGATGAAGAAAAAAAAGGGAACAATAAAAAATGGAAAGTGACTAATCATTTCCCTATCTTCTCTCCGATTGGTGTGCAGGATAATCGAGACCGTCTACGTTCGACCGGCCTGCGTGCTCACCATCAAGAGGAGGGTCTATGTCCCTCCGATGCCGATCCCAGTGACTCACCCCTTAACTTAGGCTGAGGTGGCAGCGACCCCAATCATGAGGCCTCAGTCTATTGGCTGAACCCTCAATGAGTGTCTTGCTGCTCCTCCACGGAGGAGTCAACCCTGCCAGATCCACGGACAGGGTGCATCCCCAAGGATACCCCACGGAGCAGGTGTATCTGCAAGGATATACCATGGGCAGGGTGCATCCCCAAGGATGCACCACGGAGCAGTGGCTTCCCCAAGGATGCTCCATGGACAAGGAGCATCCCCCAGGATGTCCCACGGAGAGGCTGCACCTAAGAGAATACGCGGACACATCCCCCAGAATGTGCCACGGATTGAGTGCATCCAACTAGATGCCCCACAAACAGAGTGCATTCCAAACAGAGTGCACCATGGGGGGTATACCTAACAGGGTGTACACACTGCAGGATGGTTCAACCATTCTGCGACAGGTCAGCCCAAAAGGTAGACCTATATCAAACACTGGGCCAGGCCTAACAAGCTGTCCCAATCCCAACAGTTCGTAATTGAAAGACCACAATTGCTAGGGCCGACCATAGGGCTAGTTGGATATAAGCCTTCTCAGTCCAAATTGACTAACGGAGTCCCCCTTTGAAAAAATTTTCGGGAGGGGAGATGCTGCCTAATTTTCACCGGGGCAAATGAACAATGCCAAAGGCCTCAAGGACTTAATGAATAATCTCTCAAATAACTTAAAAAAATATAAAGTAATTGAGGAAGGTGCTTTAGGGCACTTATCCGTGAACAAGAAATGTCCACGGACAGACTCCGCGGACCAAGGTCCAGGATATCCCACAGAGGGAAGCAGAAGATTATCCACGGACAGGAATACAAGATTGTCCACGGATAGAAATGCCAAACTGTTCATGGACAAGTAATCAAGACCATCCACGGACAGAAGACAAGCTCTGTCCACGGACAGGTCATCAAGACCGTTCACAGATGGAAAATCAAGACCATCCATGGGCGGAGAATTAAGACTGTCCACGAATGGAAGATGCCAGATGTCTACGGACAGGAGATCTGCTCTTCCACGGACAGAAGAACAGCTCTATCCACGGATAGAATTCCAACTTTGTCCACGGACATAAATTCAAGATCATCCACGGATGGGAGGCCAGCTCTGTCCATGGATAGAAGAGCAGCTCTGTCCACGGATAGAATTTCAGCACTCTCCACGGACAGAAATCCAAGACTATCTGTGGACAGGCCCAAGCCTGGTCCACGGACTGAAGACCAAACCACTTGGACCAGAGACCCAGGCCAGTCTGAGGGTTAGAAATATGCCCTTCATAGGTACAGGTCCAAGCCAATTCGTGGACATGGTCCATGGACAGATTTCCCTTACAAGGAAGGAAGATCCACAGATAGGCACTCTGCAATCCGAGGACATTTTCCCTTCTAAAAAAGAGAGGAGTTGGTACTATACAGCCAACAAAAGAAGGGTATTCTCAGAGCTGGATTCATCATTCGATGATGATGCAAGGGGCATTAATAGCCGTGATCAATATCGTCCAGCTGTTAATGCAAGAAACATTTCGAGTCCAGAACAGGCAAATAAGGATTTGTTGTACAGACTGGGTCTGAACACCTTCCGAGGCGCTAACCTTGCAACCTTCACATCAACGATGGCATCAGTCCTTCATCAACACCAGTAGCTTCCATCCAGAGTTGTAAGCCCATTTTGGGGTAGAGCAAGTGTTGAACTAGAAAGAAGAGCAGCAGCACCATATGACCCTAGGGTTAAGGTGCTAAACAGAAGCACTTCTGCTTTTGAGATGCCCGGGAAGAAAACTCTTGAGGAAATCCTCTAACTCAGGAACCAGAAGAATCCTTTGACTCCACCAAAGAAATTGTATAATTATCGGTCGAGGTCAAGAAGGTCCAGGAACCAAAAGTCAAAAAGGTCGACTGACGCCTCAAAGAAAATCCGTTTTGTCCACCAGAGACAAAGGACTGATCCTTTTGCACCTGTTCACCCTACTTGGGAGAAACCAAATACCGGAGTATCATATGATGGTTTCGAAAGAGTGTCCGTGAATGTGATTGGCCCTAGACTCAACCCAGCTCCGGAAGAGTATACAACCCCAATGTTCTAAAGAACTGGGGCAATGCTCGAGCAGAACTTACTAGCTAGGCAAGATTCTCAGAGTTCAGCCGCCACTATTTCAGTCGCTTTGGGCGAAACTGAATTCTCACGAGCTGTCAGAATAGTTGCTCCGGGTCCAGTGGTTTCGAGACGAAAAAGGAGCCGCAAGAATCAGGTCAAAGGCAAAGAGAAAACCCAAGACCAAGTTCAATCAGCTTCTTCTCCACAGAGATCTTCAGATTGAAAAGTAAGCACATAATCCCCAGTCCTTTTCAGGTATTTCAGGATGTGCTTCACAACAATCCAATGAATGACTCTTAGTTTACTATGGAACAGACTAACAACTCCCACTGCATGACAGATATCCGGTCTGGTACACAACATGACATACATGAGGCTCCCAACTACCGAAGCATATGGGCACCTCTTCATCTGCTTGATCTCATCAGCTGACATATGAGCCATCTTTTTAGAGAAAGTAACACCATGTCTAAAGGGAATGAGAGTTGGTTTACAATCACTCATACTGTACCTTGATAAGATCTTGTCAATATAGGAAGTTTTGCTTAATCCCAACATCCGGCATTTTCTATCTCTCAGGATCTTAATTTCGAGAATATAGGATGCCTCTCCCAAGTCTTTCATTGAGAAATGTTGAGAAATCCAAATCTTGACGGATGAAAACATCCCTATATCATTCCCAATGAGTATAATGCCATCTATATAGAGAATAAAGTATACTACCGCTCTCCCACTATCCTTCTTGTAAATACAAGATTCCTCTAAATTCTTTTGGAATCCAAATTCTTTGATCGAAATATCAAATCTTTGGTTCCAGCTTCTAGAAGCTTGTTTCAAACCATATATTGACTTGTTTTAACTTGTATACCGTGTTCTCCTGGTTAGGAGCAATGAAGCCCTTAGGTTGCTTTATATAGATGTCTTTTTCTAACATTCCATTTAGGAAAGTAGTTTCGACATCCATTTGCCATATCTCATAGTCATGGTGTACAGCTATAGCTAACAAATATATCCGGATGGATTTGAGCATAGCTACTGGTGAAAAGGTATCCTCATAATCAATTCCTTGAATTTGAGTGTAACCTTTTGCAACAATTCTTGCTTTATAGGTCTCAACGTTTCCATCGGCACCCTTCTTCCTTTTGTAAATCCATTTGCATCCAATGGGTCTTATACCATCTGGTGGATCTACTAAAGTCTAGAAGCTGTTGTCATACATAGAATTTATTTCAACATTCATGGCTTTATACCCTTGAGGTGCATTTACATCTAATGTAGCTTCCCGATAAGTGTTAAGATCTATATCCTTATTATGGGCAGTGAAAATCTCACCGTCCATTGCCCAGGTGTGTGTGCAATGGCACACACCTAATTACTGCCTCTCGGAGAGACGGTTAGGTTCATGCGTGCCTGTGGCACGCGCATTACCTTTAGTTGTCAGCATTAAATGCTGATGGCTGATACCATGCCACCCAGCTAAGTAAGGGTAGAGTTAATCCGTGAGGATAAACCTCACGGATCCACCCTAAGTGGTAGCTCCCAAAAGGGTTGACACATATTCATCCGTGAGGGTTAAAACCTCACGGATCCACCCTAAGTGGTAGCTCCCAAAAGGGTTGACACATATTCATCCGTGAGGGTTAAAACCTCACGAATCCAATATTTGGTGTTAGCCTCCATGAGGTTGACACGTGTTTATCCGTGAGGATAAACCTCACGGATCCAACCTTCAGTGTTGGCCTTCATTAGGCTAACATATGACATGTCCGTGAGGACAAAACCTCACGGATCCCACGGATCATATTTAGTGTCAGTTTCCAAGAGACTAACACATGTCCAATCGTGAGGACCAAAACCTCACGGATCCAACTTTAGTGTTAGCTCTTGAGAGGTTAACACCTGTCCCTTCCGTGAGGATAAAACCCTCATGGATCATATTTGGTGCCAGCCTTCATGAGGCTGACATGTGTCCAACCGTGAGGACCAAAACCTCATGGATCCAACTTTGGTGTTAGCCTTTGAGAGGTTGACACCTGTCCCATCCGTGATGATAACACCCCATGGATCATATTTGGTGCCAGCCTTCATGAGGCTGGCACGTGTTCATCCGTGAGGACGAAATCTCACGGATCCAACTTGGAGTGCCAGTCTCCGAGAGGCTAACACGTGTTCATCCGTGAGGACCAAAATCTCACGGATCCATATTTAGTGTCAGCCTTCAAAATGCTGACACGTGTTCATCCGTGATGATAAAACTCTCACGGATCCATATTTAGCGTTAGCCTCCAAAATGCTGACACGTGTTAAATCCATGAAGATAAAACCCTCACAGATCAAATATCATGTCTTGGATCTAACCCAGACCACAAGCATCACCTTGTGGTCCGTGGTTGAGACCTATGGTCTCACCTTGTGATCCGTGGTTGAGACCTATGGTCTCACCTTATGGCCCTTAGTTGAGACCTATGGTCTCACCTTGTGGTCCTTGGTTGAGACCTATGGTCTCACCTTGTGATTCATGGTTGAGACCTGTGGTCTCACCTGGTGATCCGTGGGCAAGACTTATGGTCTCACCCTTCAAATCCGTGGACTGACCTAGGTCAGTCTGTCCTCAGCTGACAATCAATATCTGACTATCATGAGGCAGAGAATCCTTGATAGAAATGATTCTCTGTCAAGCTGTAGGGGGATCCCAAGATAAGAAAATGCTCCTCTCTTTTAAAATCCCATGAGATGCCATATGGCACCCCATAATTGTGATAGGATTAGGATTATGTCCTATATCTTAGGAAAGGGTGTGAAAACATCCTCTTTTTCGAAAGGTACTAGGATTCCCCCCAAAAGGAAAAACCTGGTACAAGAGTCCTAAAAAAGGAGAGGATTTTCTAGAGCCTGAGACTCTCCAAGATAAAGGAGAGCCGTAAGCTGGCATCCTCTAAGAGGAAAGCCCTTTTTGACTTTCCTAAAATAAAGGAGTTAAAGAAGGAATCAAAAAAGAGGACTCTCTCTTAAACCCATAAAAGGTGTTTCTCACAAGAAACACATACGGGAACACACAGAGGATAAACATGAAAATAAGAGAAAGAACTCTCTTTCAAGCAACCGCAAGCAAAAAACAAGCAACTGAAAAAGAAGACTCCCTTAACATGGAGAATATGAGGTGAGCCCTAAAACATGGCCACCATTCTTTTTCTTTCTTAAAAAAAACCTCAATGAGGCACTTGTAACGCCTACATGGGAATTGGGCAACCCCATTGAATAAATACATATACTTTATTCAATCATGTTCGTCTTTTAATTCTTCATCTTAATTAGAGGTTCTTCCCCAATAAAGGAAATGTAATTTAACAGTCTAAGTTTACTCAGATTGGAAGGATAGTCCCCCACAACAAACAATAAACTCCATACAACAATGGAGGAAATTTGAAAGCAAAGAAGACGAAATTTGCGCTCACAAATTAAATGGCACACCCGGTGGGACTTTCTTCTGCTCTCATCTTTGATGAAGAAAAAAAAGGGAACAATAAAAAATGGAAAGTGACTAATCATTTCCCTATCTTCTCTCCGATTGGTGTGCAGGATAATCGAGACCGTCTACGTTCGACCGGCCTGCGTGCTCACCATCAAGAGGAGGGTCTATGTCCCTCCGATGCCAATCCCAGTGACTCACCCCTTAACTTAGGCTGAGGTGGCAGCGACCCCAATCATGAGGCCTCAGTCTATTGGTTGAACCCTAAATGAGTGTCTTGCTGCTCCTCCACGGAGGAGTCAACCCTGCCAGATCCACGGACAGGGTGCATCCCCAAGGATGCCCCACGGAGCAGGTGTATCTGCAAGGATATACCATGGGCAGGGTGCATCCCCAAAGATGCACCACGGAGCAGTGGCATCCCCAAGGATGCTCCATGGACAAGGAGCATCCCCCAGGATGTCCCATGGAGAGGCTGCACCTAAGAGAATGCACGGACACATCCCCCAGGATGTGCCACGGATTGAGTGCATCCAACTGGATGCCCCACAAACAGAGTGCATTCCAAACAGAGTGCACCATGGGGGGTATACCTAACAGGGTGTACACATTGCAGGATGGTTCAACCATTCTGCGACAGGTCAGCCCAAAAGGTAGACCTATATCAAACACTGGGCCAGGCCTAACAAGCTGTCCCAATCCCAACAGTCCGTAATTGAAAGACCACAATTGCTAGGGCCGACCATAGGGCTAGTTGGATATAAGCCTTCTCAGTCCAAATTGACTGACGGAGTCCCCCTTTGAAAAACTTTTCGGGAGGGGAGATGCTGCCTAATTTTCACCGGGGCAAATGAACAATGCCAAAGGCCTCAAGGACTTAATGAATAATCTCTCAAATAACTTAAAAAAATATAAAGTAATTGAGGAAGGTGCTTTAGGGCACTTATCCGTGAACAAGAAATGTCCACGGACAGACTCCGCGGACCAAGGTCCAGGATATCCCACAGAGGGAAGCAGAAGATTATCCACGGACAGGAATACAAGATTGTCCACGGATAGAAATGCCAAACTGTTCATGGACAAGTAATCAAGACCATCCACGGACAGAAGACAAGCTCTGTCCACGGACAGGTCATCAAGATCGTTCACAGATGGAAAATCAAGACCAACCATGGGCGGAGAATTAAGACCGTCCACGAATGGAAGATGCCAGATGTCTACGGACAGGAGATCTGCTCTTCCACGGACAGAAGAACAGCTCTATCCACGGATAGAATTCCAACTTTGTCCACGGACATAAATTCAAGATCATCCACGGATGGGAGGCCAGCTCTGTCCATGGATAGAAGAGCAGCTCTGTCCACGGACAGAATTTCAGCACTCTCCACGGACAGAAATCCAAGACTATCTGTGGACAGGCCCAAGCCTGGTCCACGGACTGAAGACCAAACCACTTGGACCAGAGACCCAGGCCAGTCCGAGGGTTAGAAATATGCCCTTCACAGGTGCAGGTCCAAGCCAATTCGTGGACATGGTCCATGGATAGATTTCCCTTACAAGGAAGGAAGATCCACAGATAGGCACTCTGCAATCCGAGGACATTTTCCCTTCTAAAAAAGAGAGGAGTTGGTACTATACAGCCAACAAAAGAAGGGTATTCTCAGAGCTGGATTCATCATTCGATGATGATGCAAGGGGCATTAATAGCCGTGATCAATATCGTCCAGCTGTTAATGCAAGAAACATTTCGAGTCCAGAACAGGCAAATAAGGACTTGTTGTACAGACTGGGTCTGAACACCTTCCGAGGCGCTAACCTTGCAACCTTCACATCAACGATGACATCAGTCCTTCATCAATACCAGTAGCTTCCATCCAGAGTTGTAAGCCCATTTTGGGGTAGAGCAAGTGTTGAACTAGAAAGAAGAGCAGCAGCACCATATGACCCTAGGGTTAAGGTGCTAAACAGAAGCATTTCTGCTTTTGAGATGCCCAGGAAGAAAACTCCTGAGGAAATCTTCTAACTCAGGAACCAGAAGAATCCTTTGACTCCACCAAAGAAATTGTATAATTATCGGTCGAGGTCAAGAAGGTCCAGGAACCAAAAGTCAAAAAGGTCGACTGACGCCTCAAAGAAAACCCGTTTTGTCCACCAGAGACAAAGGAATGATCCTTTTGCACCTGTTCAGCCTACTTGGGAGAAACCAAATACCGGAGTATCATATGATGGTTTCGAAAGAGTGTCCGTGAATGTGATTGGCCCTAGACTCAACCCAGCTCCGGAAGAGTATACAACCCCAATGTTCTAAAGAACTGGGGCAATGCTCGAGCAGAACTTACTAGCTAGGCAAGTTTCTCAGAGTTCAGCTGCCACTATTTCAGCCGCTTTGGGCGAAACTGAATCCTTGCGAGCTGTCAGAATAGTCGCTCTGGGTCCAGTGGTTTCGAGATGAAAAAGGAGCCGCAAGAATCAGGTCAAAGGCAAAGAGAAAACCCAAGACCAAGTTCAATCAGCTCCAGAACCGGATGTTAGTGGATACCAAGAAGGGTCAGAACAAGAAGCGACCCCTGTGACTTCTCCGAGAGATTTGGAAGAAACCTCGCTAGTCAAAGATTCTGACGAGCCAGCTCCTCAACCAATTAGGCCAGAAGTTGTGCAGGAAATGCCTCAACAGGTTTTTAGTGCACCAAATCCTTTATGTGATGCCCAGTGCTTATTTCAGGAAAGAAGAATTTTTGAATCTATTCCGGTTACTAGAACCAATTTCAGAACGACCAGTGGCGGTCATGATGACGAACCTGGATGAAAATGCTTGTTAGGGGAATAACCCTTCGACCTTGGCACCTCCGCCATCAAATGATCAAACAGCAGCCTTACAGGCTCAACTCCGATATAAGGATGATCAGATCATAGCCATGTTGTCACAAATGCAAGAGTTAGCTACTCTATTCTCAGCTCTCAAATCTGCATCGGCACCTGGGTCTCACTTCCCGTACCAGGGAGGTAGCAGCAATCAAGGCACAACCTCTATGCACCCGGTCATCCAAGGGTGCCTGAAATGGGTTCCATTCCGTAATCAAATATGGCAGGCCAAAGAAAGAGAAGAGGATGTACGGATGATCGTGAAGCCTTATCCAGCTATCATGGATGCGGTTCTGTTCCCACCAGGCTTTGTTCAACCAACATTCAAGATATTTGATGGCACTGGAGATCCGAGACAACATTTGTCTCATTTCCTCTCAAGATGCGGATTGAAATCTAAGAACGGGGCTCTTTGCCTCTAACTCTTCGTACAATCCCTAGAGGGTGCTGCTTTCACATGGTATGCCAACCTCCCTGAGGCTTTGATCCCCGATTGGAACACAATGGTGACCGAATTTAGTAAATAATTCTACAACACCCAAAGAAGAGTAGGTGTTCTGGAATTGATTGAGACCCGACAGAGGGACAATGAAACAGTAACAGAGTTCATTGCCATGTGGAGAGCTTTGACCTTCTCTTGCCCTTAGAAATTCACTCAGTTGGAACTCATTAGGATGTGCCTGAACAACTTCAAGCACGACCTTTCAATTGCCTTAATGGCCCAAACCATTACGGGTTTTGAAGATCTATGCACAAAAGCACATGACATGGAAATCCATATAGGAAAAAGAAGGCGAGGCAGGGGTACTGAGCGCCTTGAATCCTCAATGGTCGCAGTGGTTGAAGCTAAAAAATTGTGCCACCAGTACCGAACGTCGGTAGATCAACTGGCCGAATAAACAACGACAAAGGACCAATTAAGGTTGGTACCAAACAAGTTCAAGGTGGATCTAGGAAGCCACAATGGCAAGGTAAAAAGGAGCCGCCAAAGAAGATCACTATGGAAGAAAGGATGAATAAAACATATTCATTCTTGGAAGACATTATTGAGGATCTATTTGAAGACCTCCTTGCCAATGAACTCATCACTATCCCGGAAAGTTGGAGACCTCAAGAGATTGGGATGAAAAATGATCCTAAATACTGTCTTTATCATCGTATGATCAGTCACAAGATAGGTGACTATTTTGTACCGAAGGACATTATCCAATGGCTTTTGGACAATAAAGAGATTGTCATTGATGATCTCCAGCAGGCAGCTATGTCCAATACGGTGGTGGCTTCTGACCCAGTGGATGAAGATAAAGCATCTTCAAGTGACAAACTTCCTGACAACAAACCGTCAGATGAAGAAAACTGGACCATTTTTGAAAGTAAATGGACTAAGAAGAAAAAGCAATTGGCTCAAAATACCGATGCTAAAAAGCAGGCCCAGGCTACAAGACAAGCTCAAACTTTAAGAAAACAAGGGAAGCGCATAGCCAAGGCTGAAAAGAAGAAAAAGAAAGAAAGAGCGAGGAAAGCCAAGAAAAATGGCCATGCCCAAGACGCTCTTGTGGAACAAAAGCCGTTGACGGCAATCACCTTGATGAATTTTATCCCACCAGGCTTCTGCTCCGACTGTGACTATGATAGCCTTTAGTCAACGGATTCAGGAGACGAATCCAATATCTTCTCCTACTATGTTATCAATGCAGTCCCAAATGAAGACCAGTCATGATTAAATGAACCAAGACAAATGGTAGCCTACAGTCCAGAAAGACATCAGACATTTCAGAATTGGTTAGACCGAGCTGAAGACATGGAGCTCCCAGAAAGGAGACCACCCACACCAGGACGGACCCCTACTAGACTTTCAGACCTCTCGAAAGGATTCTCATCTGGAGGAGAAAGAGAGGTAGAAGATGAACAAATACAGTCTGATTCCCCTCAAGAAAGGCTAAATTTGCTTGAGATTTCAAACCTAAACCATCGTTAGATGCGACGACCGGTGCAAATCTCAACTCAACTCGAGGACCAGGATTCACCTACTGAAGTGAATCTGGACAGTAACCCTTTAACAGAAGAAGCAGTCCTACACTCAAGGTTGACTGACAACTCACAGGCGTCTGAACAAATCTCAGCTCAATCTGGGAGTCCAACAAGGCAATCTAAAAGAAGAACTCAGTCATCTTTCCGAAGCAAGAAACGAAAGCTAGACTTCGAATCTGTAAATATGGTCCAACTCGTGGAAGGAGGGTCATCTGGACCAATAGACTTGACAATTTCCAAAGTCTATCAACTCAACCTTCGGTCGCGAAGAAAATTACCACTGAGGTTTGTTCCGGTCCAACATGAAAATCAGACCAGAGCTCAACTGGCCGAAGCCCAAACGGTTATCGGCAATGAAAGGGTCAAGTATGATATCCTGGCACATCTGAAGAAAATTCCTTCCTTACTGAGTGTCTATGATGCTCTCAAAATGTCTCCAGAATTGAGAAGATCTCTTATATATGCTCTCTTCAATCCGGAGGACTTTTCTGAAGAAGTCATAAGTTAGCCGCCACAGCCTCCTCAAATAGGAGCTTCATGCCTCTTCACAATCACTTTTGATGATGAAGATATGCGAGCTGAGACTCTCCAACATAACCGATCACTGTTCATCTCAAGCCTAGTTAATGAGACTAATATCTCCAGAGTAATGATAGATGGGGGTTCAGCTGTCAACATCCTTCCGAGAAGAATGCTGTCCAAGCTTGGCGTACAAATAGGCCAACTTCATGATAGCAGTCTGATCATCCAAGGCTTCAATCAAAATAAGCAGAAGCCCATGGGCATGGTCAACCTCAAAACCAGATTTGGGGATATTACTGAAACTACGACGTTTCTGGTAATTGATGTTGATACATCATACAACGCCCTATTGGGGTGGCAATGGATGCACAACCATCTAGTTGTGCCATCTATCTATCATCAATGCCTTAAATACCCTCAAGGGAACAGGCAAGTAAGGATCGATGCTGAGGATAATCCATTTAATGATGCAGAGGGATATTACGCAGATGCACGCTTCTATATCAAAAGTACCAAAAAAAACCTTCAACAGAAGCCCAAAGGGGAAAAGGTTGAGAGTGGCCTAAAAAGCAATCACAGACCTGTTCAAACAGAAGCTCCGAAAAGGGTGTTCAAATACACTCCAAAATCTCAAAGAAAAGAAGGAGAACCGACCCTATCTTTAGTCGAATCTTCCCGTAATCTGGAGAAGGGGAAGTCGGTTGATCCTTCCCAGACTTGTGAGGTTAAAGAAATTGACCCCCTTGAAGCTCTGAAAGGCAATCATATAGTCCATTTGAGGAGGACGGACTGTACAATGGTTGAGACTACCTCCAGTTTCACTGTCCTGGTCATGAAAAGATGACAAAAATCGATGCTCTTCAATTCTCTAGGTACATATGACAGGATGAATTCCTCATGGACCAATGAAAAGAGCAAAGCCTCTAATCCTTACAGGAAAAAGATAAGCTTTGGTGAAAAAATCACCAGGTTCCTCAAGAAACAAGGGTTTGATCTTGAAAAAGAAAATCAAATTGAAAGAACTATCCTTCCGGATTATGAAGCCATGCTCAGAAAGGAGCAGCATGAAGCCCTGGATACTGGTGATTATATAGATAGAAATACACCAGGAATTGGGTACAATGCCCAAGACTTCGTATTCGGGAAAAGTCACAACTAGACTGTGAATATGGTCACGGTCAGGGAGGAGTCCATATCAGAGGAAGTCTTCATGGAATGACTTCCAGAAGAAACAGAGTCCCTACAGGCATCCCCATGGGTTGAGGCAGCGCATTAAGATATAATTGATAGCCTAGCTAAGGTCAGTCTCGGTGCATGGCAAAAATGACCAACAACGGAAGTCCTCCTGGTGTCATTGTCCCATCCAGAAGAACAGGAAAAAAGCCCATTGTTTTTCACTCTGCAGGACGAGCAGGCAAAGCCTCTTCTCGAAGCAACAGAAATGGTAGAAGGATGAATCCCTATGAAAGGAAGCCTGTGTTTAATTCGGCAATCAAGAAAATGCTTGAGAAGCAGGGGTTTACTGAAGCAGAAGAGCAGGTTGAGCATGAAATTATGCTAACACCGATGACTTTGGCTACCTATAAGAAGGTCGGTTCTAACTTGGGAAAGCCTAAAGTGGGAAATTATGATCCTCCATTAAATGAAGACTTGGTTTGGATTGTAAATACTATTACAGTTGATGAAGACTCCTATTCGGGAGAAGAAATGATCATGGAAGAACCACCGGAAGAAATATAAGTCCGTCCGGCTCCTCCAAAATTTGTATCAGGAGGTCAAGCAACTGTTGATGACTTTCTTGAAGTTAACCTCGGCTTTGAACAAGATCCGAGGTCAACCTTCATCAATGTCTCTCTCTTAAATAGAAAAAGAGGAGTATCTTTGTCTCCTAAAAGAGTACAATGATGTCTTTGCTTGAAACTACACAGAGATGCCTGGCTTAGATCTAAAAATTACAGTCCATCATCTAACAATTCGAGAAGATGTCAGGCCGATCAAGCAGGCACAAAGGTGAGCTCGCCCAGAGCTGGTCGCTTAAATCAAGACTGAGGTAGATAAACTCAAAGCTGGGTTTATAAGAGAGGTTCAATACCCTACTTGGCTGGCCAACGTTGTTACCGTGAAAAATAAAAATGAACAGATCCGGGTTTGTATAGACTTCCGGGATTTGAATGAAGCTTGCCCTAAGGATGAATTCCTTTTGCCCATCACCGAAATGATGGTCGATGCCACGACCGGCTTTGAAGCTTTGTCTTTTATGGATGGATATTCCGGCTACAGTCAAATCAAGATGGCCCCGGAAGATGAAGAGCTTACAGCCTTCTGCACCCCTAAGGGAATGTTCTACTACAAAGTCAGGCCATTCGGCCTCAAAAATGCCGGAACAACTTAACAAAGGGCCATGACTATCATATTTGGAGATATTCTCTATGACAAGGTCGAGTGCTATATCGATGACCTAGTTATTAAAACAAGGCGACGAAGTAATCATCTGGATGATCTTCAAGAGTTCTTCGACAGACTGCGACAACATCAGCTCAAGATGAACCCGCTTAAATGCGCGTTCGGAGTTGCATCTGGAAAATTCCTGTGCTTTATGGTAAGCCATAGAGGAATTGAGATTGACCCTACCAAAATAAGGGCCATTCGTGAGATGCCTCCTCCAAGGAATCAACGCGAGTTGAAAGGACTTCAGGGTCAACTCGCTTATATTCGGAGATTCATCTCTAATTTGGCTAGAAGATGCCAACCATTTTCCCTGTTAATGAAGAAGGGGATACCGTTTCAATGGGATGAAGCTTGCCAAAATGCTTTGGATAACATCAAGACTTATCTCACAAACCCATCGGTCCTTATGGGTCCCATCAGAGGAAGGCCACTTATCCTTTATATCACAGCACTCGAGGGATCTCTTGGAGCTCTCCTTGCTCAACATAATGACCAAGGAAAGGAAAATGCCCTATACTACCTAAGCAAGACTCTGATTGGAGCAGAATGCAGATATAGCCCAATAGAAAAAGTATGTCTGGCCCTCATCTTTGCCCTAAAAAAATTAATGCATTATATGCTTGAACATTCGGTGAAACTGATATCCAGAGCTGATCCTCTCAAATATATAATGTCTCGCTCTACTCTTTCTGGCAGAATGACGAAATGGGCGGTGCTCCTGTTCGAATTCGAAATCGAATTCGTGCCTCAAAAGGTAGTAAAAGGGCAAGCCCTTGCTGATTTCCTTGCAGCACATCCCGTTCCTGCGGACTCGCCTTTAGTCACCGACCTCCCCGACGAAGAAGTCATGCAAGTTCAAGTCAAACCAGGTTGGAAGATGTATTTTGATGGAGCTTCAAGAAGCCCTGAAGGAAAACAAATCAGGAGTCGGTATTGTTTTTGTCACCCCACCCAACGCAATACTACCCTATTCCTCCGCCCTAACAGAAGGGTGTTCAAACAATGAAGCTGAGTATGAAGCCATGATTACAGGTCTTGAATTGACTCTTGAGATCCCAGTGGATGAATTAACTATCTATGGGGATTCAGAACTCGTCATCAAACAGGTATGAGGTGAATATGTAGTGCGAAAGGTTAATCTCATTTCCTTTCAAAAGAGAGTGGATCAACTACTTGCTCAAATTCCAAGAAGCAGTCTCTTCCATATCCATAGAAGACTCAACAATCAAACCGAGTCTTTGGCCGGTCTTGCAACATCTCTGACTCTACCAACGGACAGAATGCTAACCATCACAGTGGGAGAAAGAAGAACTCTCAAACCCCTTCTAGAGATAGACTTCCTGGAGACAGTTTGTTCTGTGATAATTAAAGAAACAGATGAGGATTGGCAACAGCCCTTCATTGATTATGTCCAACATGGTCGATTGCCCGGATACCGTGCCAAACGCGCCGAAGTCCGCCGACAGGTCACAAAATTCATGATGTTATAAGAAACCTTATATAGAAGGTCCCTGGACGGCATCTTGATGAGATGTATCTCAGGAAATGAAATAGATCAAGCCATGGAAGAAATTCATGCTGGGATCTACAGTGCTCACCAAGCTGGGCCTAAGCTAAAAATGTAGCTGAAAAGATTAGGCTACTACTGGCCAACGATGATCGCTGATTATCTCAACTATGCAAGAAAATGCAAAGTTTATCAGCTCCATGCTAATTTTATACATCAGGTTTCCGAGCCTCTCCACATGAAAACATGTTCATGGCCCTTTGCGGCATGGGGAATGGACATCATAGGACCATTCACCGCACCATCATCTGCTGGAGATCAATACATCCTAGCTGCAACGGACTACTTCTCAAAATGGGCCGAAGCTGTTGCTCTCAAAGAAGTCAAACACCACTCAGTGGCAGACTTCATCCGGACCAACATCATATATCGGTTCGGAATTCTAAAAAGCATTATATCGGATAACGGATAACCTTTTCGAAGCACCCCTAGACACAAGTTGTATACCAAATTTGACATCCGAGATGATCATTCTACCCAGTACTATGCAACCGTAAATGGTCTTGCCGAAGCCTTTAACAAGACTTTGTGCAAAATCCTCAAGAAAGTTGTGGATAAAAGCAAATGAGACTGGCACGAACGCCTACCCGAATCCCTCTGGGCATACAGAACTACTCATCGGACTCCGACATAGGCCACACCGTATTCCCCGGTCTTCGGTGGTGAAGCAGTTCTTTCCCTTGAAATTCAAATTCCCTCCCTACGGGTGGAAATTCAGCAGTCTCTCACAAAAGAAGATTCAGTTAAAGTTCATCTTGCAGAGCTTGAAACTCTTGATGAACGTCGTCTCCAAGCCCAATAGAGTTTAGAGATCTACCAGCAAAGCCTAACTAGCGCCTTCAATAAAAGGGTAAGGCTAAGGTCTTTCAAAACATGAGATTTGGTCTTAATGGTCAGAACTCCGATAATCGTCACTCGTCGAACCAAGGGGAAGCTCGAACCAAAATGGGAAGGGCCATACGTCGTGGAGAAGGTATACTCTAATAGAGCGTACTTGCTGACCTCAATGGATGGAGAGCGAATTATCCCTCCAACCAATGCCAGATTCCTCAAGCGATACTATTCATAAGGATCAAATCGCTCGCTAGACCAAAACTTTAAAAGATGGTCTAGGCAAAATTTAGAGCACAAACGACTCGCTAAGTTGAAAACCCTAAGGGGCAGCTTAGGCAAAAATTAGAGTCATGCTCGCTAAGTTGAAAACCCTTAGGGGCGGCTTAGGCAAAATTTAGAGCAACAATGACTCACTAAGTTGAAAATCTGAAAAGGACGACTTAGACGAAAAATGTGAGTCAAAATAAAATGCCCGCTAGATCAAAACTCCAAGAGACGATCTAAGCAAAAATTAGGGCAACAAATAGCTCGCTAGACTAACACTCTAAGAGTTAGTCTAGGCAAAAATTAGAGCGATTTGACAAGCTCCTGAATACGAGCAAAAAAGGTTCACGGTACTTCAAAAGTCTCCAGAATACCAGACTGAAGTCCAAACCCTCCCAGGCACGAACGGAAACTGCCTATTTGCTACTAAATAGCGAATCGAAGCTTCAAAAGCCCCCCAAATACAAGGCCGAAGTCAAAACCTTCTTAGGTATGAACGAAAACTACCTATTCGCTATCAAAATACGAATCCCCTTTCTGAACTACGTTTGGCTTGATCCTGTCATGGGTACGTAGGCAGCCTGAGAAAATTAACTAGGTTCAGTCAGTTCTTTTAAAAGAACATTATCCCCTTGGGATACAAAATCATTGTTATTACCCCTTATATGGGTATTCAAAAAAAAAGAGAAAAAAAAGAACAACATACATTGAGTGATAAAACAAATGTTTTCATTCATTCGCGGGATTAGCGTCCTGGGGATTTACATTCGCGTTCACATCCGGAGGATTTACAATAGGCAGATCTTCATTGATAGGATGTATATCAAGAGGGTTTTCATTAACTAGAGGAATGATATTTGAGAAAGATAATTTCTCCATTCTAGCACATTGTTCTTTGTGGAGACGTGCAGCTTCCTGACAAGCGTCTGCCAAACCCTCTTTCAATCGGATAATCTTCCCCAGAGTCCTTTGACCTTGAGTCTTCACAGAGTGGCTTTCTGATAATTCAGAACTGACAGTCACGAGCTCTGCTTCCATAGATTCACGAGCACTTTTTACCTTTGAAGCTCTAACCAAGGCTTCTTGCAGTTATTGGCGCAGGCTATCTACTTCGACTTCTGCAGCCAGCTGGTATCTGCAGTCAGATAAATTATTTTGCATAGATCACTAGCAACTTCAACCACCTCTGCTATTTTTGAAGATGTGTCGCTAACGCACCCCCTGGCTTCCACTTCAAGTCCACTGATTGGGTCTATATTATTGAGTCGGCAAACTTTCTCGGCAGAGCTGATCCAAGCCTCAGCTTCCTGCTGCATAGAAGGATCTCTGATACCTAGACTATCAAGGATATTGAAAGTTGAAATGTAGTCATTTTTCATCTGGTCAAAATCCTTGAAGTTTTTGCTGAGCAGCGAAGTCTTCAGGCCTTCGAGTACATGTCTAGCACTCTTTGCATAAACATCAGCCAACCGTTTGGATGGAGGAGGAACTGGAGCCCGGTTGGGTACTCCGAAAGTAAACTTCGGAGCATCCATAATTTCCCTGATGGTGTCTGTAAAAAGAAAAGGTCGGGAGTTAGTCAGTGTGAAAATTATTTGATTGGAGTAAAAGAAACAATCAAAGTAACATACAGGGAAGTCCGAAAATTCTCCTGAGAAAGGAATCATTACTATTCCTATCCTCCAACCATCTGCCAGATGGAATAACACCAAGTCTCGGATGCCCTTCGTCTGGTAGTTCTGGTGGAGGAGTAGAGGGAGTATATTCTGGTGAAGGAGGTCTGACAGGTGATGTTGAAGGTTGATTGGCCTGGGGAGTCGATGTCCTATACTCAGGTAAAGGGGTCATGGTTAGAAAAGGTAAATCCTCAAAGGTCGGCCCTTCACCAGTAAATAGTGCAGAATAGGGAATTATTTCCATCCCTATGACGTCGACATCCAACTCTTTTTCTGCGATATGAATTTCAGGAGTATTTGGCTCAGGCTCTTGAGCGGCCTCAACAGTGAATCTAGCTTCAGACTCGGTTTTTCGCATCCGGCCCAACATTAAATTCAATGTTGGCTTTAGTTTCAGGTCTTATATTGACCTCAATATCTATACCAAACGCTGGCCTTGCTTCGGCAATTGTTTCAGTCTCCAGCCCTGTTTTAGCCACTAGCCCTGAGCTCATCTCTGCCTCAACTCCAGCTTCGGCCTCAGTCCCTGCATCAAGCTTAGCAATTTCAACACTAGCTTCGGTTTCAAGCCTCGTGTTGGCCTCCACATCCATTTCAACTTCTAGCCCTGGTTCTGCAATTATTTCAACCTCCGTTTCTGGTCCGGCTGGCAGTTCTGAGCTCAAATTTGCCTTAGTCCTTTCTTCAGGTTCAGCTGATGTAACTCGTTCTATATCAAGAACTTCATTGACAGGGCTGATACTCACTGTGTTCATTGTCACCACTGCCTCAGTCATTACAATGCTAGGATCAGCCTCGGCTGGTGCAACTTCAGAAATAACTCCGATAGTTTGGATGAATTCTTCATCAGCCTTTGAACCTGAAGACTTCCCAGCTTTGAGAGCATGCCTCTTAGCTTTTCTTACGGCTTGTTGAGTTTGGAGAGCAGAGCGGCTTCGGCTGTTTGGGCTTCGAAAAGTAGATGCGCTTCTAGTTCCCTTGCTCTACGAGCCTCTTCTAAGGCAGCTGCCAAACAAACTTCATGAAGATTTGTTTCCATGGGAACATCCCGACTGTGCCCAACAAATTCATCCAAAGGGCGATTAGGGGTGGATTGAGGATCATTGTGTTATGTTGAATTGACCCTGTCATCGTCATCATCAATAGGGTCAGCTACAATGGTCTTGCCCAATCCCTCCAAGATACGGGGTCGAACAGCCATCCCAACGGAAGTCACAGCGGTAGGATCTTCCGGACGAGCTATAAATTCTGTGACACCCTGAGGTCCTTTATACGTGTCTTCGAAATTGTCAGTGTCAGCATAAATGGGTATGTTATGCTCAGCTGTAAGGGCAGCTATCTTGGCCATCTGGATTTGATCCTCAATCAACTCGATGATAGGAGAGGGGCTTCTCTGAACATGCTTGCCTTTCCCCTTGGGGGCTGGTCTAGTCCTTGGACGCTTGCGGGTATCGGCAGTGATTTTCTGTCTTTTGGCGGGTGCCTTGGCCCTTGATGGCTCTTTTCTTTTTCAAGCACCAAGTGCTTGAGTGGGAGCAGGACCACCGGCCTCAGTAGTAGCCATGGCAATCCTTGTCAAATGCTCCTTCATGACTACGACCGGAATATCACGGCCACCGTGCTTCAAATAAGCAGAAGTATAATTTATCCACCATGTGGAGAACCTTAAAGAAGGTCGACCTTCCTGAGCTTGAGAGGGAATGAAAAACCTTGAGCGTGTATCGACACGAATCAAATGATTCCACTCTAGTTTGATTTTATGGAAATCGGCCAAAGTATGATCAACGGCCTCCAGTGCAGGTGGTTTTGCTTGGTCATACCCGAATTGTCGGCCGAATCTGCTTGGGTAGTAAGGTTCCACGAAGCATTCCTTGCTGAGACACCACAAAAGTTTGGCTGGGCAAAGGCTCATCATCATCAAGAAATCCATGTCGGAATAGCCTAGACTCATGTCATCCACCAAATATTTGTTCCCCACCAACTCAGAAGCTCCCTTAAAAGGACGAGCTTTAAATAAACCAGGAATGGCGAACATGTGTTTGATTGTCTCCAGGAGCGATACTTGGCTGGTGCCTGACCGGCTATATAAACCAAGTATGGTAGATCCATCTCGGCTTCGGTAGTTGTCCGTCTTAGGTATGAAGAAGGAAAATATTGATCGATCCAGCCAAATAGGTACTGGAAAGGACCTTGGGCTAAATTGTAACCCGGGTCTTTGCTCTGGGCGATGACCCCCATCTCTCTGTATAATGATGCCATCATTGGGATGAGTAGGGAATGCCTCATGCCAGGTACCATTCTGCCAGCCACCACAAATGTTTCGGGGCGAATTACTTCTCCTCTGCGGGAAGGTAGGACAAAACTGTACAACCAACAAATAAAAAGGCAGCAAAATAACCTTCTCTGCTGACCCCATCACTGGTCTTGATCTTAGAATTTCTGATTTCCTCATTCGATGGAGTGATATAGGTCAGCTTGGAGTCCGCATATGGTTCTCCCTTGAAAAAATACCCCAGCCATTGCTTGAGGGTAACCCTACTCACCTTGCGAGCTGCATTTGTACCTTTACTCGGCGCTACTTCTTCAACTTCTTCGATGGCGGGAGTTTTACCCTTATCAGTAGTGGGTGTCACTCTATCTGAATTTACTTTCAGAAGGACTTTATAAAACCTGTACAACTCTCTGGTGCAGGTGGGAACGTTCTCTGAATATAGAACGTTATTGAAGGGGTTGAACTCATCGTAGAAGGCTTCACTGATCGGCAGCCCCGAAATGCGGTTCATCGCTTGAATGGAGAGTCCGATCTCTCCCCAAGCCATGTGGAAAGTGTTGGTCTCAACACACCAGCAGTTGAGCAAACTGCGGAATAAAAGAACATCTCTCTTATAGTCGTATCTGGCAAGTCCAACTGCTCCTCGAATGCCTAGAGTTGTCAGTTTATCACGGAAGCGTACGTATACATCATGAACCCATGACGGCCACAAAGTTCTACCGTCAACTGTAAAGCAACTCCTGATAAGCATGGAAGCGTCCCAGCAGACGTCGTCAGTCCGGGTCATCAAGATTGGGAAAACTTCTTTCAGTACCCTTTCTGGTTCTTTGCTTGATGGGTCTACTGCAGTACGAGAAGGTGTCAGATAGCTTCCATCAGAGACCAATCTATTGCCTATCAGGCCTTTCTTAGCATCATAAATACAGA
Source organism: Tetracentron sinense (assembly GCA_015143295.1). Classification (NCBI taxonomy): domain Eukaryota; kingdom Viridiplantae; phylum Streptophyta; class Magnoliopsida; order Trochodendrales; family Trochodendraceae; genus Tetracentron; species Tetracentron sinense. The sequence continues at coordinate 830,405 of CM026553.1, read as the reverse complement.
CAGGTATCCGCCCGCAAATTACCCACTCCCTGGGGTCTGCGACATGAAGAGGCTCAACATCCTCTACTCCGAACTCTCCTATAATTTCCAGTTGGTGATTCAGACTCGCCCCATTCTTATTATCCTAATCAATATCAACGAGACGAAGGTTCTCAGTTCTGTGGAAATATCTCGGTACGCCAACCATTCTGCAAAAGAAGGAAGACAAGATATGCAAAATGATTCAGTGCAAAAGGAATTGAATCAATTTATAAATTCTAGATTAAATGGTAAAAAAAAAATAGGCCTTTTAGTTGGGGAGATACACCAATTATAGACTTAGAGTATAAAAATTTGAATCTATGAAGCTTGGATGTCTTGCTTAAAGCATACATCTAAAAAATAAATTGCTTAAAATAATCACCCTAAGGTTTTTTGCTAAGGCAAATGCCCATGGGTATTCATCGTAGTAAATGTCTTAGGACAAATGCTAAGGATAAGATTTGTGGATAAAGTCTCCTGGCCCAGGGACTAAGGTCCCAGGAATGGCCTATTCATGGAAATGGCCTATTCGTGGAAATCTTCCACGGATACTCAATTTTATTTTAAGGCCAAAAGTAAATGAAAGTAAAATTAAATCCGTGGAAAAGTCCACGGATAAACAGTTTTAATTTTGGGGTTAAAAGCCTTTTGAATGTTTCATCCGTGGAAAATATCCACGGACATTCAAAACATTCATGGACAAGGTCTGTGAATATTAAAAGCATCCGTGGATAAAATCCACGGACAATGTTAGGCTCACGGACTAAAGTCATGTGGGCAGTTGGTCCGTGAAAAATATCCACGGACAAAAGTCTAGGAAAATTTAAGAGCATCCGTGGACAAAATTCCATGGATCAATTTTGGGGTTCACAGACAAAAGTCCTGTGGGCAACCTGTCCATGGCCATAAACCACGGGCAATGAGTTTCCAGTCTGGTTTCCCATGACCGAAGAACTCAAGGATTTTGGCAATGGAATCAGAATTCCTGCTGAAAAATGCAGAGAGCCCAAAAGGGCATCCCAAGACTCCCTGATCTTGAGAAAACCCAGGAAATACGAAAAGTCGCATTTCAAGGGATCCCAGGATCAAAAAGACCCAAGGGATGCCCAAATGGGCACCCAATCCATTGGAATGAGGTCTGAAACCCTCATTCCGGTCCTCGGTAGATAAAAATCGGGGAAGAACACTGGTTCTCCCCCCATTGACCCTAATTAGGGTGAAAATCTCACCTTAAGTCGAAGAAAAAAGGGAAGAAAGAAAGAAAATCTTTCTTGACAGAGGAGGAATGCTCTGAACTCAATCAATTTCTGGGTTCGGAGGGTTTGAGAAGACAAAGTGTCTTCTCCAAGCCTAAGGTATCCTTTTAAAGGTCGCCTTTTGGCTCATCCAGACCATCTGTTTCAAAATGGACGGTCCAGATGGTAGGGATGTTCCCCGCCGTTTTACCCTTAATGGCAGGGGTGACCTCATCATGAGGCCTCCTCGATCAGGAAACCCATCGTGGGTTTCCCACTAACACCGTCAGTGGAGGCGGTTACACCCCTCCAGTATCACTGCCAGGTGTCAGGATCCAGATGGATAGATTATTTCCAACAATCCAGATCCTGAGGAGCATTTGTGGGCAGTGAAAATCTCAACGTCCATTGCCCAGGTGTGTGTGCAATGACACACACCTAATCGCGGCCTCTCGGAGAGACGGTTAGGTTCACACGTGCCTGTGGCATGTGCAGTACCTTCAGCTGTCAGCATTAAATGCTGATGGTTGACACCATGCTACCCAGCTAAGCAAGGGTAGGGTTGATCCATGAGGATAAACCTCACGGATCCACCCTAAGTGGTAGCTCCCAAAAGGGTTGACACATATTCATCCGTGAGGGTTAAAATCTCACGGATCCAATATTTGGTGTTAGCCTCCATGAGGTTGACACGTGTTTATCCGTGAGGATAAACCTCATGGATCAAACCTTCAGTGTTGGCCTTCATTAGGCTAACACGTGACATGTCCGTGAGGACAAAACCTCAAGGATCCCACAGATCATATTTAGTGTCAGTTTTCAAGAGACTGATACGTGTCCAACCATGAGGACTAAAATCTCATGGATCCAACTTTGGTGTTAGCCTCTGAGAGGTTGACACCTATCCCATCCGTGAGGATAAAACCCCACTGTTCATATTTGGTGCCAGCCTTCATGAGGCTGACACGTGTTTATCCGTGAGGACAAAACCTCACGGATCTAACTTGGAGTGCCAGTCACCGAGAGGTGGACACGTGTTCATCCGTGAGGACCAAAATCTCACGGATCCATATTTAGTGTCAGTCTTCATGAGGCTGACATGTGTTCATTCGTGATGATAAAACTCTCACGGATCCATATTTAGTGTCAGCCTCCAAAATGCTGACACGTGTTAAATCCATGAAGTTAAAATCCTCACAGATCAAATATCATGTCCTGGATCTAACCTAGACCACAAGCATCACCTTGTGGTCCGTGGTTGAGACCTATGGTCTCACCTTGTGATCTGTGGTTGAGACCTATGGTCTCACCTTATGCTCCTTGGTTGAGACCTATGGTCTCACCTTGTGATCCGTGGTTGAGACCTGTGGTCTCACCTTGTGATCTGTGGTTGAGACCTGTGGTCTGACCTGGTGATCCGTGGTTGAGACCTATGGTCTCACCCTGTGATCCATGGGCAAGACCTATAGTCTCACCCTTCAAATCCGTGGACTGACCTAGGTCAGTTTGTCCTCAGCTAACAATCAATATCTGACTATCATGGGGCAGAGAATCCTTGATAGAAAAGATTCTCTGTCAAGCTGTAGGGGGATCCCAAGATAAGATAAGGATCCTCTCTTTTAAAATCCCATGGGATGCCACATGGCATAGGAATAGGATTATGTCCTATATCCTAGGAAAGGGTGTGATTAAACATCCCCTTTTTCGAAAGGTACTAGGATTCCCCCCGAAAGGAAAAACCTGATATAAGAGTCCTAAAAAAGAAGTGGATTATCTGGAGCTTGAGGACTCTCCCAGATAAAGGAGAGCCGTAAGCTGGCATCCTGTCAGTGGAAAGCCCTTTTTGACTTTCCTAAAATAAAGGAGTCAAAGAGGGAATCAAAAAGAGGACTCTCTCTCAAACCCATAAAAGGTGTTTCTTACAAGAAACACATACGGGAACACACAGAGGATAAACACGAAAACAAGAGAAAGAACTCTCTTTCAAGCAACAGAAAGCAAAAGGCAAGGAACTGAAGAAGAAGACTCCCTTAACATGGAGAATATGAGGTGAGCCCTAAAACATGGCCACCATTCTTTTTTTTTATTAAAAAAAACCTCAATGAGGCACTTATAACGCCTACATGGGAATTGGGCAACCCCATTGAATAAATACATATACTTTATTCAATCATGTTCTTCTTTTAATTCTTCATCTTAATAAGAGGTTCTTCCCCAATAAAGGGAAGGTAATTTAACAGTTTGAGTTTACTCAGATTGGAAGGATAGTCCCCCACAACAAACAATAAACTCTATACAACAATGGAGGAAATTTGAAAGCAAAGAAGACGAAATTTGCATTCACACTTGTCATTAGTTGTAACTAGATAAACCTCACTATTGTAATATTGAAGTCTATCTGGTGGTCTAGAAACTCTTTCAGACCTTTTCAGTGAAATTGAATTAGAAGAGTCTATAGTGGAAGGGTTAGGTTCAGGTGGGACATCGAAAGGAAACTAAGGGTTTCTATTTCCTTTCGATTCCCTACAAAATTCAATTTATCTATTCTAGATTCCAACTTGGTAGGTTTGAGCTTGAGAGCATGCGTAGGATGACCCATACCCTTAGATGTTGTAAACTACGTTTTTGCCCAGTCCACAATTCATAGGGTATAACTGGTATTGATTTAAAAGGAACCCGGTTCAGAATATAAATGGCCATTTGTAAAGCATACCCCCAAAGATAGGAAGGTACATCGGCATGACTCATCATAGATTGAATCATATCTAATAAGGTCCGGTTTCTTCTTTTAGAAAAACCATTCTGTTGAGGTGAGGCAGAACTTGACCGTTGTGAGATAATCCAATTATCCTTTAAGTAATCCATAAAATCGTTGGTGAGGTATTCACCACCTCGATCTAATCAAAGTATCTTTATGGATTTGTCTGTTTGATTCTCAACTTCTAATTTGAATTCTTTGAACTTTTCAAAAGTGTCAGATTTCTGTTGTATCAAATAGACACATCCATATCTAGAATAGTCATCGGCAAATGTAACAAAATACCGGTATTGACCTCTAGCAACAATATTAAATGGACCACATACATCACTATGTATGAGTCTCAACTTCTCTTCAGTTCTTCCTACCTTTTTAGGGTAAGGTCTCTTGGTCATCTTCCCTTCGAGACATGACTTGCAAGTTGGGAGTGGTTTTACCTTGAGAAATTCAAGGGGACCATCTTTTACTAAACTTTTGATCTTATCAAGATTAATATGACCAAGTCTCTTATGCCAAAGATAAGTTGACTCTGTGCAATGTGTCTTCATTCCAGACATTCTAGATGATGAGGTATTGTCACTTAGCAGACTTACATTATTTACCAAAGAAAATATCAAATGGAGACAGTTGATAAGATTACCAGTAATTAAGACCATTCCATTTTTCTTAATCTCAACAATTGAATTAAAAAGGATAGAGTAATCATAATGTAAAAGTCTTGAAACTGATATCAAATTCCTGTGTGCACTAGGCACATAAAAACAGTCTTTTAAAATTAAACCTATGAAAATTGTTATTCTCTACCTTCTTTGTTAGTGCATTCAACCTAGAGTTTGCAAGCCTACATCTCCATTATTGTTTGTTTGGACTTGTCTATTGAAAGAGTCCATCTAGGTGTTGATTTCTATCAAACTATCAACCTATTCTGGATAGAACAACTTGGCCAGAGTATTCCAGAGCCTTTACAAAGGAGATCGATTCGAGATGGATCGTGGATATGTGATTTGGTCGGTGGATTCCGAAGCCGTTATTGACAGAGATTGTGGATTTTTTTCGAGACACAAAGAGAAGAATGAGCGGCTGCAGTTGATCATGGGAGTTGAGAGTACGTGATGAATTTTCAAGGTATGGAGGACTAAGAACTGAAGGATCATAGTGTCGAGTCTGAAGGAGTCAAGATCGAGTCTTGTAAGTTCTTGTTTACTTTGTCTTAGTGATTTTTCTTGATTGGACTAGGTCCCATGGTTTTTCCCAGAAGGGTTTCCACATAAAAATCATTGTGTTATGGTTTGCGTGTTTCTCTCTATTTCTGCACTTTAAATTCATCATCCCTTTAATTAATAACTTAATTGTTACAATATCAAAAAGGGTAGATAGAATTGTAGGGAAACCTAACCATCCCCTTGATCTTGTGAGTTCTCTACTCAAACATAGGATTTGAGGTTCACCGAATTTTTTCAATTGGTATCAAAGCGGGCTCACTAATTTTTTAGTGCGATCTCATTCTATTTTTTGGTGAATATGAATCTCCAAAGAGAGGGAGGATCCATCTCTTGTCCCCCATTATTTGATGAGGATAATTATGCCTATTAGAAAGCTCGAATGAGAGTGTTTCTAAAATCGTTAGATAAGAGAGTATGGATCTCCATTGAACAAGGTTGGACCCATCCAACAAAGACCATAAATGACCAGACCAGACCATCCCTAAACTTTCTTTTGAATGGACCAATGTAGAACTTGAAAGTTGTAGATGAAATAGTAAGGGTCTAAATGCAATCTTCGCCGCTGTCACACTCGAAGAATTTCGACGTATTTCTAAATGTGACACTTCGAAGGAGGCATGAGACATTCTTCAAATTACCCATGAAGGAACTACAACTGTCAAGATCTCCAAACTTCAATTGCTGACCTTTAAGTTTGAAAAGTTGATGATAGATGATAATGAAACTTTTGACAATTTTTATGCTAATCTGAGTGACATTGTCAATTCTAGATTCAATCTAGGGGAAAGAATTCCCAAGTCCAAAATTATTAGAAAAATTTTGAGATCTCTACCTGAAAGATTTCGATCGAAGGTTACCGCCATCGAAGAGAGCAAAAATGTTGATGCTCTCAAAATCGAAGAGTTGGTTAGTTCTCTCCAAACCTATGAGTTACATCTGAACCCATCTAAGAAACCAAAATCTACTGCCTTAAAATCCATCAAGGAATCCATAGATGATTCAGATAGTTACTCTAAGGATGAAGAAGAAGAGTTGACTTTATTTGCTAAGAAATTTAGAAAATTTTTGAAACTTAATAAGATATTTAATCCGAAAGGACAAAAATCATATGAGAAGCCTAAGTCCAAGCACTTTGAAAATAAGAAACATATTACAAGTGTGGACAAGAAATCCCAAGGTGTTCAATGCTATGACTGCCAAGGCTATGGCTATATTGCCGCCGAGTGCTCTAATAAGAAAAGATTTAAGGGCAAGGTAAGGGATGACAGTGAATCTGAATCTGAGGAATCAGATAGTTTTTCTTGTGAGGAGACTAGGGGTTATGTGACCTTTACTGTATCCTTATCCGGGATTGAAGAATCTTCTTCAAATATTGTGAGTAACCAACACTGTAGTGGTGGTAAGGAGGATGATGAGAGTCAAAATGACTCAGATTCTGAGGGAGACCTTGAGGCAACCTATGATGAACTATTTCAGGAATGCCTAAAGCTGAAAAAGATTCAGTTTTCCATGTCAAAAAAGATTAAATCTATTGAAATGAAAAAAGATGCCTTAGACCAAGTGGCTTTAGGGTTGAGAGCTTTTGTGTCATAGCTTGAGGAAGAGAAGACTTCCCTCCTTGCCAAGACACAGCTTCTTGAATCTGATTTGCATGTTTGTCTTCATAAAAAGACAAGTCTTGAAATCAAGTTGGATGAGCTTAAGCAAAATCAGAGGTGTGGAGATGAGAAGGAAACTCCATCCACCTCGAATACTGAGTTTGGTGCTAAAAGGCACCCTCCTGCTAAAGGGAGAGACCCTTCTACTCAAAAATTCATTTCTACATGTCATAATTGTGGAGGGAAGGGTCATATTAAGCCTCGATGTCCTAAACTTCAAAGAATTCCCAATCACGGTTGAAGGAATCAACATAATTTAATGGGAATCTTCAAAGGAGAGTTGAGGTCTTAGTGGAGAAGTCTAGGAGTTTGCGTGAAGATGTGATGAAAATTGCTCATAACTCTAGACAGTGGCATGATCATGACACTCCTTATGCTAGATATAAAGGAGGTAATGGGGAGAATCATAATGCCCGCCATAAGTCTAGGACTCAATCCTAGAAAAGGAGGAACTGGAGGAAGAGGCAAAAGGTCATACCTATCTCAACTGAAACAGTTAGAGACCAAAGGGTCAATCAAACTTCTAAAACCGTTTGGGTGAGAAAGGAAGACCTAAAGGGCTTCACTTAGCCCATGCTTGTCATAGCCTAGGGTGTGCTGTTAGTGTTCTATCTTGTCTTAGTGCTATGCTATTTGTGTATACTAGTATTTTTTCTTTTTACTAGTATTTATTTGCTTTGATATGTTTTTCTGTTTTCTTTATTTTGAAAAATCTAAAAACATTGAAAAACCATAAAATCCAAAAAGATTTTTTTTCATGTTGCCCTTGTTTGACTTGCATGATCTGCATTCCTTGTGTGATCTTTATTTCTATACTTGTCCAGGGTTGAACATGAGTTTGTTGCTGATTGAGGATATATCACCTTCATAGTCTCTTGGTTAGGCTGAAAATTAGACTGGTTTTATCTTAAACAGTTAGAAACTTATTCATGTGTGTATGCTTTACAAATTTTACATGCACTCTGACTGATTTTGTTGAGAGGTCTATTTTCCAATCTGTAGGTGTTTGACTAATCCCAATAGTGTGACCTTGGATGACCAATCTAGAATGACCATTTTCTTAGTCATCCCCATTTTGTGTATTCTCCATCAGCAAAAATTAATGCAATGAAAAGGGCTACTTACTGGGCTAGTGTGAAGTCACTATTAGATGCAAACAGTATGAAATGGCTACCTAGGCGAATAGTAGGTATCTATCTGGGTCACTAGAGTGAAAACCCATGCTGTTAATAGCCAAGACTACCTACCTAGAATGTGTGAAAGCCATCATTGCATGAAAGGATATGTTCAGATACAGAACATCAAAAGAAATCTTATCAAGTTCAGAGGTATTTGACCAAAAAGTAAAAGAAAAATAATGAGTGAAATAAAATGGACACAGGAGCACTAAAATGTAAAAAATCAGCATATCTGAATCTACTAGGTTTGACTTCTATGATGTATATCTCCGGGAGTCCCCTTAGTGATTAATGTCATATCCTCGGAAAGGGAAAGAAACCTTGATCTAGTATCTTGTCAGACCACCACTACACACATATTGCTTCACATTGAACTGTTCACTAAATGTGACTGAGTGAACTGGCTATGTTTTAGCATTCCATGAGATTTAGTTAGATGTGTATCCTCAGTCGGACTAACTAATCATGTTCTTCGTTGGGTTTGTAATTTTAAATTACTACAGCTTGGAATGCTTTTGATGTATGTTTGTGTGGCACATGATATTTTTTTTTTGTGTGTTTTCTTTTTGTGTAGCATGTGCCTTTCTAACATAGGTGCCCTATTTTTGGTGGTGTCCTTGATCTTAAGGGGAGAAGATCAAGTTGAGATGTTGAGGAGGAGTTTGTTCTTGAGTTGTTGATGGGGTGTTTGTACTTTATATTTCTATTTTGTTCCCCGCTCTTTAGTCCCCGCATTGTCTGCATTTATTTGGTTGTACTGTGATTGCCTTGATATTTCACATGTGTTAAATTGATCTATTCTTTGTGATATTGGCATCATGAATACCTTTGGCAATTGTGCCAAAAAGGGGGAGAAAGTTGGGTATTATTTCCCAAGTTCAGTACATTCCTTACTTTACCTGTGGTTACTTATTTTCATATTCCATACATGCTTCACTGGGTATTTTGTTTCTGAGCATGTGCAAGTACAGGGTTGCAGCAGACAAATTTTACTTGACAAGAGCTTCAATGTCTTTATTTAAGATGATTTTTCAATTGGTATCATGTAATAATGTTGGAGTCGTTTAATGTCCTAATTCACCGCTTTGATGTGTTTGGGTGAGTTTGTGTCAAGTCATGTACTTCAGTTTGGTTTTGTCATGGAATTACCAAATGGGGAGATTTTAAAGTCCATGTTTTATGTGTTGATTTATTCCGGTGTCAAAACAAGTAAGTCTAGGTGTGTGTCTTGTGTAATTTCCGTCAAGCCCACAACAAGTGAAGTTGAAGACCATTGAAGAACCGTTGAAGACTCGGTTGATCATTTCCTTCATAGGATGGTAAGTGACCTAGATACCATGTGAACATAGGTGGGAATTGACTTAGAATAATCCTAACATGATGCCTTAGGTGGTAAGTGTCATAGACTAATCATATGGACCCTAGGTGATGAGATAAGTAGTGCAAAACTTGTTTAAAATTTTGAAATTTTTCAAAAAATCAAGGTTGCTTGTAGGTGGTATATCTCCCAAACCGTAGCTTGGATTTAGCTCCATAATATATCAAAACGACCGCGTCGAAAATATCTACAACTTTTGTGAAGAGTACAAGAGCCAAAAATGACTTTTAAAAGTTTTCCCGGACCGCTATTCCTGACCTGAGGAGCAGCCTCCATCCCTAGAGGAGCCGTATGAGGCGGAAGCTACCAGAAACTAACAAATCAATAAGTTAGCTTCTTTCCATTCGCTTTTACGTTTTAGTGTTAATATTTTGGATACTACCTTGATTGTATCTAATGGGAAGGATCTTATCTTCCTATTGCCTCCCCGTGGGTGGACCAGCGTATAGAGAGAGCCCCCCGCCCTTCTTTCCTTCATTGAAGGGGCCAAGGTCCGGAGACCGGAGAAGCAGAGGCAGTAGTTGCACGAGCAGTTCGAGATGCAGCAACACCTTAGGGTCGACCCTGGGCATTGAGGGTCTACCCTGAGTATAGAAAAAAATGTATGGCAAAATTCAACAGAATGTTGAAAATTTGAGGGTCGAACCTAAAGGTTACTTGGGTCGACCCAAGTGCACAGTTGGGTCGACCCTGATATGGGAAATCATTCTAAATCAATTTTTTTTTGCCTATTTTTGGGTTTTTAAACTGTTTTAGCAACTTCTAACCATGGTCTTTGATCCTCTATATAATTAGAACCATGCTAGCTTGTGGAGTACAACTTAGGGAGTGTGTGGAGAGTGTGTTTAAGTTTGTCCAGAGGTTATAGAACCTATGGAAATTGTTGTTCTCTACCTCATTTGTTAGTGCATTCAACCTAGAGTTTGCAAGCCTAAAGCTCCATTATTGCTTGTTTGGACTTGTCCATTGAAGGAGTCCATCTAGGTGTTGATTTTTATCAAACCATCAACCCATTCTGGATAGAACAACTTGGCCGGAGTATTCCGAAGCCTTTGCGAAGGAGATCGATCCGAGACGGATCGTGGATGTGTGATTTGGTTGATGGATTCCGAAGCCGTCATTGACGGAGATCAATCAGAAGATCGTGGATTGTTTTCAAGACACAAAGAGAAGTACGAGCGGCTGTGGTTGATCACGGGACTTGAGAGTACGTGATGACTTTTTGAGAAGTGAAGGACTAAGAACTAAAGGATCGTGGTGTTGAGTCTGAAGGAGTCAAGTTCGAGTCTTGTAAGTTCTTGTTTACTTTGTCTTAGTGATTTTTCTTGACTGGACTAGGTCCAGTGGTTTTTCCCGGAAGGGTTCTACGTAAAAATCCTTGTGTTATGGTTTGCATGTTTCTCTCTATTTCCGCACTTTAAATTCATCATCCCTTTAATTAATAACTTAATTGTTACAATATCAAAAATGGTAGATAGAATTGTAGGGAAACCTAACCATCTCCATTGATCTTGTGAGTTCTCTACTCAAACATCGGATTTGAGGTTCACCGAATTTTTTCATTCACATCCAACTTTGATGCTTCTACATCTACACCCAAATCCGATATTCCTGTGCAGATACCTCAGGCTGAGAACAAACCCATTTGTCAGTTGAAACCACCTTTTCCAGAAAGGCTTATCTAGAATAACCAGGACAAATAATTTTCAGAGATCATAGAAGTCTTCAAAAACTTACCGATCAATATCCCGTTCAGTACTGCTATCAAGCAGATTCCACACTATGCTAAGTTCCTCAAAGATTTACATATAGTCAAGCTGCATACACAAGCACCTAAGGATCTATTTCTAGCTGAAAAAGCCACTGCGTTCAAATTAAAGGATACTGGAAGCCCTACCGTTTAGTGCATCATAGGAAACGATTTTATTTGTACCACTTTGCTAATCCTAGGAGCGAGTGTGTATCTCCTAACTTTTTAGGTCTACCAACTGTTAGGCTTAAAGGACATACAACCTACAGGGGTCATTCTAAAGCCGTGGGTAGGTGTTGGTTGAGATTGATCTTATCGATCCTCTCTTTGTAGAATGATGACCCACTCAGTCTCTTTATGAGCTTCATTTCATTTCGGGGTGATTGTATATAACCCCATTGTGTCTGGCTGAAGACGTTAAACTTAGCGCTGTGGGAAAGGCAATTCTAAGATTTCTAGAGTCACATGAGTCTGCTTATTTTGCATATCTTATGACACTATTTTTTAGGTTGTACGGTTCCCATTATTTCTGCAGATTATCTGATACCTTCCAATGTATAATTTATGCCAAGCTGGTAATACCCTTCCTAAACTTTTGCAACTTGTAGTATACATTCATATCTTTTTGTCTCGATCATGTGCACCGAGGATGGTGCTACCTTTTTTTGGGGGGTGAGTATTTTTCAAAACTTATGTTTTACTTTTGAAAAAAAAAATTGTTTTCTTTTTCTAACTCTTTGGAGCTTTAGAGACTATGAAAGCTTCCGACCTGTCCCGTAGGCCAGAAGGAGGTAAGACTCTGGGTTTTGCAGGTAGATTATCTAGGTTTATTTTCTTCTTAATTTTTAGTTTTCTAGCACTTTCAAAATATTTGCAGGTACCTTTACAATGATGAAACAAAACTAACCGTTGAGTCTATTTATTGAAAAGGATGTCATTTTTTGAAGTACATGCTGGCTCTTAGTTCGCTCTTAGTTCAGTTGTACTACTTTGGATTTAAACACTTAAGAAACTTAGATTCGGCACAAAATTGCACAAAATCAACATCAGAGTCGTCTTAAGTTCAGATTCTTTAGAGATCCAAGAAGAATATTTGTGGAGACCTAACCCAGTGAGCTTTTGAGCATTTCATCATTTCTGAGGGTTATAAAATAATTCTGAGTCACAAGTTAACTCACAATGTCTTTCAACCCATACTTATTCCTTTGAGAGATCTCATTAATTCTTGATTTGATCCTTAAACTCAGAACGATATCAAATATTAGATTATTACAACATAACTTCTTCTGTATCCATTCAAGACATAGAACATGAGAGTACAACCCTAGAAGGTGATTTAGGCCATGTTTTTAACCTTCCAAACTTTCTAGCTTACCTAAATTCTGCATGTTTAGAAACCCTTTTTAAGCCTTTAATGAAAACCTTTTTTTGTTAACCCATTAACCGAAAACCCAATCCAGATAAGAAGTATGACTCGCGACCCTATTTCTAAGAAGGATAAAAGAGTGATTGATATGGGTACACATGAAAGATAGAAATTGAAAAAGGAAAGAAAAATCAAATGGGTTCAAGCTGAAAATAAAATTTGAAAATAGAAGGTAGAAAGCTGAAAAAGAATTGAGCTGCCTCAAAAAGATCAAATGAATAGAAAAAAAGATTTAGTGTTACATCCTCAGGAAAAGTTACAAAGAACATCGAGATATCCTCTTAGAACTTTGAATCCCTGTGACCCCTTATTTTTCTAAACCTATCCCAACCTCAATACAACCTAGTAAAGTCCTGCTCGATTCGGGTTAGCAAAATCATAGAATGTGGAGAAAGAGAAAGAGAAAGAGAAAGAGAAAGAGAAAGAGAAAGAGAAACTATAGAGTGTGATCTGAGGTTCCAAGTGTGTCCCTGACATCCTGCGTATCCCTTGGTAATCTTGTCATACCGTGATACCTCCTGCATGTCCCATTTCGACACCCCATGTGTCTTCGACATCCCAGGTGGGCATCGACATAACGTACTTTGTTGGCACCTCGTATGTCCCCATTTGACACCCGTGTGTCTCCGACATCCTAGGTGAGCATCGACATAACACACTTTGTTGGCACCTTGCATGTCTTCCTTCTGACACACCACGTGTCATTCGTTTGTTTTGGCTAAGCACCTTCGGGTAATGCTATAGCGACCAATCCGGCTAACGCCTCTGGGACATGACATCTTTCGTAAACATCCATTAATCCACAACATAAGTAGCACAGACTACTCTTCATTCCCTAGAGAGTGGCCCTAACTGCTTCTACTTTCCCTAACTCATCCATATCCCTATAAGGTATAGGCAGGCACATCACTCATTGCACCACTGGCAGACCATGCATGCATATCATCATCCCTTAAGAGCTAATCTTGGTGTAAAAATAGGATGATTCTAGTCTTTGTTGTTCAATTACCAATTTGGCACTCTCCAGTAAAAAGGGACAACTGTAAGCACCCAATTATTACACCCTGCTTTAACCATGGTTAGAATCCCTTAACCATGGTTATCCCCAGCTGAGCCCTAAGACAAACCATAATCCCTAGGTAAACCCTGGTCAAACCCTAGTCAAGCCCTAAGCCTAATCCTAGGACAAGCCCTAAACTCTAGGCAAACCCTAGTCAAGCCCTAAGCCTAACCCTAGGACAAACCCTAACCCTAGGTAAACCTTGGTCAAACCCTAGTTAAGCCCTAGTCCTGACCCTAGGACAAGCAACCCTAGGCAGACCCTAATCAAACCCTAGGCCTAACCCTAGGTGAACCCTAGTTCTAAACCCTAGGCAAACCCTGATTGAACCCTAGGCCTAACCCTAGTTCAAACTCAAACCCTAGTCTAACCCTAGGTAAACCCTAGTTCATCCACAGGGTCCAAAAACCCTAAAATCCAAGGCCTAGAACCTTTTGTGGGCCCAAACAGGGGCCCACAACCCTTAAGAGCCATTGGTGTGGGGCCCACACACAAAATTCAAATTTTTTCAGTAATGGAGGTAATATCTTTACCGCCATTACTATTTATAGGCAACGCTACAGTGTTTCAGTTCAAGTGTGCGAGGGTTGGGTCTATTAAGGCAAAATACCAAGAATGGTGGTAATACTATTACTGCAATTCTCAATTTGGCTTGTTTCAGTAATGTCGGTAAGGACATTACTGACATTACCCAGTTTCTACAAATTTGTAGCTGGCTCCCCCTGGACCACGCCTGATCTGCCCCCTCATTGTCTAGCATGCCTAGGGTTATCCCTAAACTACCCTCAGGTCTTCCAAACTCTATAAAAGCCCTCCCATTCTATATGTAGAACCCGGGATCTTTATGACATGTATTAAATGCCTTAAGATGTATTTTCATAAGTTTATAGGTGTTGGGATGAAGGATTAAGAGTGCAAAATACTCTTAAGTGTTAATGAAGGTTATGCCTTAGCATTACCTTCAACTTTAAGAAGCTTTAGTTTTGTCACCGCTCATCAGAATCAAGTAATTCTTGAGTTTTTGGAAAGGTATTCGAACCTTCTTTGAGGTTCATGTTTATCATTTTTCTCGATTTTGAGTCGGGCTCATGTTAAAAGACGGATTTCTGAAGTCGAGTCGGTTGAAAATCTTGACAGCTGAAACCCAATTTTAGATCAGTCAGCTTTAGGGGCAAGATGGTCTAAGAATAAAGAAGAATTAGAATTTGTACAAAACATAAAAGTTTTTTTCCTTCAAAATAAGAATTTAACACAAGTTGAATCGTCAAAATATGACAAGCGAGTCAAAAGTTATGGCCGAAATACAAAAATGCGAAAAACTGGAAACTTTCTGCAAAAGTTGCGATCGCTCGTAGGGACTCTACGAACGATCGTAGTGATGCTATGAACGATCATAGAGTTGCTACGATCGATCGTAAAGCCCTTAAATTGCAGTAAACTCACTGGAGAAGCTACGATCGATCATAGGAACCTACGAACGATCGTAGAAAGCTACGATCGATTGTAAATCGTTACGAACGATCTTAGATACGCGATTTTACTTCCTTTTGTGCGATTTTTTTTGGGGTTTTCACCCCTTTACCTATAGACAAAGGATCATTAGAGGGTTTTTGGCTTACCCTAAACTTAGAGAGACTAAGAGAAGTTGAGAGGGATTGAAGAAGGAGGAGATCAAGATCAAGTGTGGATCTTTTCTCCATTTCAAGTTTGGAGCATTTCTTCAAAGAAAGGGTCATTCTCCACTAAGTTGGGGTTTTCAATTAAGGGTTTTCCTCAACATTGGGAGGAATCTTCAAGGTTAGTACACCCATACTAGTTAACATAGAAATAACTTAGGTTTTCCCTTGTGAAGTAATTATGCTTTGGTTTTTGCATTTACAAGTTATGAAATGAACCAAGTTTCCATAATTGCATAAAATGAACTAAGAAATGATGCCATGGGGGATGATGAATGTTGAATGATGGAAAATGGTGGAAGGGCATAGTACTCATAATGAATATACCATGTGTTTGATGAAATGTTGGAATGATAAAATATGAAATAAATGCTTACAAGAACCTTGAATACTATGTGTTTGATAAAATGCAAGAATGAGATGAAAACATTAGGCTAAGAACATATGAATGAGAGTGAAGAAAATGTTGCATGCAAGGTATTTGATTTATTGCATGTGTGAAATGTGAAACCCAATCTATAAGATATAAGATAGGGATATTTCCCCAAGAAATTGTAAATATGATGATGTGCTCATGAATCTCCTAAATTCCTCATGTGCCTATAATTGTTCAAATGCTATATGTTATCCTCAATCTTTCCATGCCATTATTATGTTCACGAATCACACCCACAAGCACGCATGCATGCATGAATTGGGTTTTCAAGTATATGTATCTAAGAAAACAATAAGGACAAGAAATGTGATTCACGAAGCGAATGATAAAGCCGGACATAAGGCCAGTCAAGGGTAGGGCATATCGCAAGATATGTCATACCTGACTCAACCGAAAACAAGACAAGGAGGTTGGTGTACCTTTTCTATATATATATTGCGCTGAAAGGAATTTACATTCCCAGCTCATAGGTCGCTTCAAGGGCACTAACCTTTGGCTCACAAGTATACAAGCAAGTCAAGTCAAGAACATGACAAGAACAAGCAAGACAAGTGATTCCAAGCAAGACAAGATAAGCAGGCATGATTCTCACGAACAATACCAAAACAAGAACAAGTTTTCAAACACTGACAAGCAAGTTTTGCAAGAAACACAAAAAGCTATTTTCAAGAATAAGACATGATTTTAAAGTACAAGTTTTACCGGGGTTTTTGCATTCATTCAAGCATGTCAAGATCATTAGATTGCTTTACTTCAATGCTATTTGTCATATGCTGCTATTATTGCTTCAAATTGAAATGAAGAATTATATCTCGTTGCCCATGTGTGATTGTTATTGCTATGGTTAGCTAGTAGCTTGTACTCGCTGAGTATTCCATGCTCAGTTGTACCTTTATGTTGGCAGGTACTGAGGATTAGGGCTGCATAAAGCCCGATTGGCCCGTTGGTGTGGCTCGGCTTGGCCCGGTTCGGCCCGAGATCGGCCCAAAATTTTGGGCTCGAACAAGCCAATTCAAGCCTAAAAAAAAGCCCGAAAGCCAATTCAAGCCAAGCTCAAGCCCACCCCTGTGCGGCTCGGCCCGGCTCGATTGAGGTTCGGCTCGGCTTGAAAATTATTTTAAAAATATATATATATATATATATATATTATTTATATATATCATTATTACATATATAAATAATATAAAATTTTATTTTTAAAAAAAAAGGGATTCAAGCCGAGCTCGAGCCAAGCCAAGTCCTGGCTTGAGCTTGAATCAATTCGGGTCGAGCCTGGCTTCAAGCCAATTTTTTTTTTTCGGGCCGAGATTCGAGCCACACAAACCTGTTTTCGGGCCGAGCCGGGCTTCGGACCTCGATCAAGCTACTTCAAGCCGAGCCGGGCTTGGCCAAGCCCGGCCCGAATACAACCCTACCGAGGATGCCCTCAACCCTGAGCCTTGGGATGAAGAAGAGTATGTAGAGAAGAGAGAGCCTCCTATCCCGATGCAATTGTAGGAGGATAGAGACCGAGATGTCTAGCTGTATTTAGATTATTGTTGAGTATAGTAGGCTCAATATTCTTTTTGTATTTTGATAGGTGGGTATGTCCACCTTAGACTTGATATGTTATGTACTTGGAATACAGACCACCTTTTAAAGAAAAGAAAAAGTTGATTTACGCTTCTGCTCTCATGATATAGCTTCTGCACTCTGATTATTGTTGCTATTGTATCAGGTTAGCCTTGTTCATTACAGGATGGTTTGATAGGTATGTATAGTCACTCCTAAAGTATCTCGTAACTCTTAGGGGGTATTTTGGGGCGTGACACCATAGTTCAAATTCCATTTCAAAACTTCCATACTCAAGCTCTACCACAGTTTGGTCAGCCCTACTCCAGCCTTACCAGACCTTTGCTCTCCACCTGAGTTGATCCATAGACCTCCCAGGAGCTCCCCTAGGTTTGCCTCAGTCAGCCACCACCGTGCACTAGCCCTCATCCATTCGTGAGGAGTCGACAATAGGGTAGGGTCACCCCTACCTTTTTTTTCATTTTGAAAACTACACTGTAAGACCCCTGGTCCTATTCTATGGGTCCTTTATTCTTGTTTAGTTTTTATTAATCCACTACAAAACCGAGGATAGGGGTCCCCTTTGTCTGTTCGTAGACATGGGGGAACCCCCTTGAGGTTCTTAATTTGGCTTAGTGGCCCCTGCATGCATAGAACCTCCACGTACTCCGTAGGGGACCCTCAGTCCATGAGGAATCCAGTGGGGAAGCCTTGGTCCAGTCTAGAGTGGAGAAATCATAGTTTATGGGAAAAGTCAGGAATGATTGTAGAATAATTACCGCCATTCCTGGTTCTCTCCCTTGTAGCCCCTGTAGCACTCATTTCAGTGGGCCCTGGTCCAGTTCAGGGCCATGGTTGGACTCCTCTCACCCTGGCCTACCTCCCCTGGTCCTTCTAGGCCCAACCCAGCAGCTTAACCATGGTTAAAATGACCAAAACCAAAGACTGTCTATAATGGCGGTAGACCATCTACCGTCAGTACAATATACCAATCACAAGGTGTTCAACCCACTGTGGGGCCCACTCTAGACCACTCCTTGGGCCCACCAAAGGCCCAGGGTCTTCCCTGGACTTTTCTCTTCAACCTTGTGGGTCCAGCACCCCATGGGATCACCCCTAACTCAACCTACAGACCAGCAAAGCAGCCCTGGAATTGCATTCGTAATGACGGTAATTACATTACCGCCATTATTGATTTCTAATCTTTTGGGCTTTGTATAGGGCCTAGACCAGGTAGGAGGCCACTCTAGGCCCTGCCATACTCTCTAGGCCCACCCTGGCCTGCCTAGACCATTCAACTAGGGTTAACTTATCCCCGGTTAACTTTTAACCATGGTTACGCAACCCTTAACCCTCGGTAAAAATTTGGAAAAATACCAAAAATTCTGAAATTATTGAATGTGTCCAAAATGTTACTGCTTTGACCTCTTTACCATGGTTACTTTATCCATTTAACTACAGTTAGCAACCCTAACCTCGGTTAAATCCAATTTTGGCCTACCAGGCCTAATCTCTTAGCCTACCGGGCTCACTCTTGGCTTACAAGGCCCAATCTCAGCCTACCGGGCTTGACCATGTTACCTTCAACTGTGGTTAGCAACCTTAACCATAGTTAGCTTGACCTTTAACCCCGGTTAGCAACCCTAGCCTCGGTTATATATGATTTTGGCCTACCGGGCCTAATCTTGGCCTACTGGACCTAACCTTAGTCTACTGGACTAACCCTAAGCCTACTGAGCTTAAACCATGGAATTGACCAACCTCGGTCAACCAAGCCCTAGTCTACCGGACTAGTCCATTAGCCACCCTTGGTGCACACACACACACCCCCTACCCTCGGCATGGGCTCATATGCCAGAACTACGCTTGGTCTGATCTCACCCTTGTGAGTACGTAGACAACCCAACCTGGGTTTGATCCTAGTTAGCTTTTCTTTCTTAGATTAGTTTTATCTTAAACACTTAGACATTTAAAAAAACCTTTAACTTTAATTGGCTTACACCTAAAAAGTAAGGAACCATTGAAAAATAGAAGTCTCAGGGTGCCTAACACTTTCCTTGGACTTAACCGAACCTCTTACCTAGACCTCTACTGCGGACCAAGACCGTATCCAACAACCCGGAGACTTATCCATTCTGAATGAATAGGTGACGATTCTAACTTAAACCCGTGAGTTAAAAATCCCGTGCTCACAACATAAACTTTCAATTTTACAAAATTTTCTATGTAAGGGTTCCCTCCATTGCATAACACAATCATTTCTGGTAAAAATGGTACATTTGCATGAATTTAACATGTTTTTGAAAGTTTAGATTCAAAGTTGTTTTTATGGAATCTCATTACGCGCTTTAATGTTTCAAGACCTCAGATTAGAAGAATTTAGGAACCAAGAAGCCAAAAGCAACCATCGAAGCCCCATGCCAACAGGCTACATCATCTAGATATGAGCCAAGCATGGGTTGAGCTAGTGACTGAGTAAGGCCAAAGAACCAAAGAATATATTTCCAAGAGAAAGGGACTCAATTGATAAATATTCCCTACAAGATGAAGAAAGAAGCAAGCTTAATTGGCAAAGGCCGGGGGAGATCATGTTAGAGACTAGGGTTCAAGACTCTTTGCTTCTTTTTGTTTACTTTTATTTTTTAAAACCCTAACCAATTTCCTCTCTACTTAATCTTAAACACTCATTCTCCTTCTATCCTAATCATCAATTTCAAATCTCTACTTTCCCTCTCTCACATGGTAACTCTAATCCCACAATATCTTTCTACATTTTATTTCCCCTTTTAGCTCTCCTTAAATTTTTCATTGTGTTAAAACCCTAATCTTCAAAATCTGACACAAGCCTTATACCATTCCCATGTGTTTGTAGAATTCAGATTAATTAAAGACTTGATAGTAGGGTGATTTTTTTAAACGATGGAAAATACTGACTATCAGTAGAGCCGTTCTTACCCACGACGGGTGCAAGTGCTCTGAGGACGTAACATTGATGGTAGAGCCGTTCTTGCCATGGCGAGTGCAAGTGCTATGAGGACGTTGTTAACCTTTAAGTTTTTGACCTAAGGTAACATTATTGGTTTTGATGATAACACTATAATGTAATGATATTTGTGTTACTAATGTTTCTATTGAGTTTAAATGTAATTTAGTTTATGAAGAGCATTAGCAAACCATTTAAGGCAAAAGCATGGAAATGACACAATCTATGAGAAGATTCAACATCAAGTCAAGCAAGCTATTGGATCAAGATGAAGATATCAAAGATCATATCAAAGTCCAAGTCATATCACGAAGAAGGATAAATTGAACTTGAAGCCAAATAAGATAAATCAACTCAAAATCAAGTCAAGAAGAATGCAACTCTCTTAGAAGGTTTAATTGTTTTATATTTTAGTGAGAAAGTGTTTTAGGACTTCTGTAAAAAGTTCTCAAAATTTGATTGTTTGAAAAACTCATACCTAGATTGACCATAGGAGTCTAAGACCAAAATTGAATATCATTCTAAGGACCTAAGACATCATTTGGAATGATCAAAATCATGATTAAAATAAGATAAAAGATCAAAGAATTCATTCCAATTATTTAGGTCTGATTAAGATGAAATTTCAAAGAGAAAATAAGAATCTCATCGACGAAATTATAGAGGTCCACAGGTCTCGTCGACGAAATCAGCCGCAAAGCTACTATTTTTAATTCAGTCTCCATCTCGTCGACGAATTCTCAGAGCATACCCAACCTCATCGACGAAATCATGCGGAACCTAGAAAAAGTCTATAATGGCTAGTTTTCAACGGTCATATCTTTTCCAATGCCTCTTCAACGGCTATATCTCTGAAAAAATCTATAAAATGGAATATTTTCTGAACTAAAACAAGATGATCTAAAACTCCAATCATTCAATCATTCACTCCAAAGCTTAGATTTTCAAATTTATTGAGTTATACCCTAGAATCTCCAAATAAATTTTAAAGAGCTATTCAACTCCAATCTTTGGGAGATCTTTTAGTGAGTGTTCAACTCTTTTATCAGCTCATCTACGGAGCAAATTCGGATTATATCCGCACATCCATATCAAGTGTATGTGAAAATCAAGAATCGTGGATTCTTGTCTTTGAAGTGGGAAGCTTTGTAAAGCGAAGAGAGGATTGTTCTCTTGCACTGTCTAGGCTTGATTTTCGCCCGTAAGAAGATTAGTTAGGCTTGAATTTCGCCTAGAAGAAAGTTGTAAAAGGTTTGGTCTTCACCCGTAAGAAGACTGTGCGAGTACAATCGTGATGAATCCTTTAGCGGGTACGTATAGCTTGAGGTGGGGACGTAGGCGGGATTGCCGAACTTCGTGAACAATATCTTGTATTTGCATTCTCTCTTCCTACTCGTTACGTCATTGTTTTGATTGATTGTGTAGAATTGCATAATTCATTTTCCTTTTAATTAGTATAATTGAAATTCCACTTAAGGAATTAAGAAGATTTTTTAATTTGCCATAGACCCTATTCACCCCCTCTAGGGTCCAATCCTTGGGCAACAGGCATAACATTGGTGATAGAGCCGTTCTTGCCCACGACGGGTGCAAGTGCTCTGATATCATGCGGTCCTTGGGCCAGCATGACTCGTAGCTCATACGTAGACCATATGCCAAAAAGATGAGTGATCGGATTTGCCTCTTCATCTAGGAATGAGTGACCGGATTTACCCCCTCGTCTAGGAATGTGTGACCAGATTTTCCCCTCCGTCTAAGGATGTATGACTAGATTAATAATTAATCATTGCGTACAGAGTACAGATCTTCACCGTTAGCCCCTAATGTCATGGAGATCCAATGCCGAGAAGAGGACGTGTACCGCTAGCCCTCAATTTCGCGAAGATGACATCGTTGGCTATTTTGTTTGAATTCCAATAAAAGAAGCCAATTTGTAAAGGGAAATTTCGAAGATAACGGTACCTGTTACGGGCTGCATGGTCCAGGTCCTGTACACTCTCGTCTGCATGCATACGTCCTCCGTACCATTATCGTATTGTTGGACATATATGCCCTCGAAAGCCAATAAGAGACTTTTCTATGTTGATTAGACAAACATCATATTCACACAACCAACTATAAAGGGTATTTATATTAATTACTGTCTCAAATGATGAAGACATAAAGTTCCATAGGAAAACTTGTAGGAAAATCATGCAAAGGTAGCAAGGAGATATGATTTTCCGGTTCCATGTAAACCTAATATTGTTCGAAGCCTCTAGAGTACTGGTTGGGCACCGTACTTCATCATGGCTTGCACATGTGTAATTCTATGAGATAGTGTGATGAATCTCATTCACAAAGAGTGGTGACTCTTGACTAACATGTGAGTATATGTAGCAAGTACATAATACTGAACGGGGTCACTAGTGGATACCCTATGGAATACACTGTCAGATTGTATTAGGGTTATTCATTTGACAAATTGTCCTTAGACCTGATAGGCTAACATCTTCTCAGACATCTGTCTATATGGCTTTGATGTGCCAATCGGCAATGTCCAATATACAGGACTAACTCCGGGTACGTTGGGTCATGTATACAATGTTTGGAGAAGTGTGTAAACACTCAATAAGGAATCCACAACTCCTTAATTGGAGATAATAATATCAATGTGATACTTGTTGAATTGAACTGTTAAATCCAGTACTAGTGCTTTTCGGTAAAATGATCTTTATCGAAATTGATATTTTCAATATGGAAAAGTATATAAAAATATATATATGTCAGTTCTTTTCTAATGTTTCTTCAAAAGTGTTTTGGAGGTTCAGTTCAATGAAAAAGTAATCATGAGAAAGAGTTCTATTCATAAGCTAGGGACTAAGACAGTGGAATTGTTCCAATCCTGGAAGCTTACAAGTGATATCGGAATGTGGAAGGATTTATTTGTAAATATATTGTGAGATGGTACTTACAAGCAATTCTCTAATTTCTAGAGGTTAATCACATTGTGTTAATGGACATTAATTGTGATTGGTAGAAGTCCAGGGACTTAGATAACATTCTATGATCCTAATGGAGTTTTAGGAAAGGTATTTCCTAGTAACAATGCTTTAACCAAAAGGTTGAGTACTTGGTCCCACAACCGGAAATAGGAGATCACTTTAGATCCCACACACAAGGACCTTCTTAAAGTATTTAATTTAATTTATAATTAAATTAATTAATTTCTCTAAGTAATCACTATATGGTATAGTGAAGCTCTAAAAGGTGGAATCACATTGGATATGAAAAACCAAATGGGTAGGACCCATTGGAGAATATTTAAAAAAAATAGTTAAAGTGACCAAAAGGGTTTAGAACCCATTAGGGGCGTGTAGAGTGGGGCCCACCTAGGGTGGGACGCCCACTTCATGGAGGTGCTAAATAATAATAATTGTTATTATTATTTAATTAGTATCTAATAACTACTGTCCTTAGTGGATAAGGTTAGTTAGTTAGTTAGAGTTGGTTACTAATTAAAGATTCCTTGTTGGATAAGGATTCTATTAGTTTCTTACTAATCAAGGAATCCTAATTGGATTATGATAATGATAAGATTAGTTGGACACTAATGGATAAGGTTAGTTTCTATTAATGATTATTCCTAATTGGATTATGAGAAATCAAGAAGTAGAAACAAATTGAGGAATTCTAATTAGATTAGAAAGTGGACTATTGAGTTGCAAGCAACCCAAGCTCTCCTATATAAAGAGATGGACGTCCAAGGCTTGGGACACAATAAAATTTCCAGAATTTTATTTTCTCCTCTCCTCAATCTCACACCCTCCCACTCCTCTCTTTTGAAGGTGTACGGTCACCCCTCTCCCCTTTATTCTCTTATGTGTTCTAAGTTTTGAATAATCAAGAAGAAGAAGATCAATGATCTTGATCATTAAGAAATGTTCTTGATAATACAGATTGGATCTTTATTTCAAGATCCTAGAGCTTGAAATTTGGAAGGGCCATTAGCTTCTATTAGAGAAAGCTTTAAAGGAAAAAGAAGGTTCGTGTGAATCGACAGGAGACTTGACACTTGTGAAGTTTTGCAAGTACTATTGTAACGTGAATTTGACTTAACAATTTCAAAGTCGCAAATGTGAATATTATTCCTACCTCCATTAAATAAAATTAATTAGAATCTTAGTCAGATCTTGGGATTCGATGTATGCCCCTCAAGAACTGTGTTTCTAAAATTAAAAAGAAGCATACTTTCACGTATGATATGCTATTTGAAGGAGTTGACATTTCGTACAGAATAGTCCAAGATTCGGCTTGGGGTTCGTCTTTGGTTCAGCTCAGGTTCATCCTTGGTTCTGCTCGGGTTTGTCCTCGCATGGTGGGCAGTCGTCCGACCTGTCATAGACACTCCGACGGGTAAGTCAGTATAGGGTATAGGCAAATGAACATTAGAGTTTAGAGATACTTACTACGTGGTCGTCGATCACTTGGTAGAGCATAGTCGGATATCAGAGGTCTATACAGGTCGGGAATCATTATATGGGCGGATGACCAGGGCGGAGGTCAAACATGACTAGAGCGGAGGTCAAACATAACCTGATGACATACTATGCAAGTATACAGGTGAAAACATTGTGTGAGTGTACAGGTGAAAGCATTGTGTAAGTGTATATGTCGAGTACATCGTGTGGGTGTCCATTCAGGAGTGCTCATTCGGGGATGGGGACGTGTTCATTTGGGGATGGGAATGTGGGGACGGGGACGTGCTCATTTGGGGACAAGGATCTGCTCACTTGAGGACGGGGACATGCTCATTCGGGAATGGGGATGTGCTCACTCGAGGATGGGGACATGCTCATTCGGGGATGGGGACGTGCTCACTCGAGGACGGGAACGTACTCATTCGGGGATGTAGCTTTGGGGACGTAGCTCTAGGGTCGTAGCTCTGGGGACGTAGCTCTGGGGACTTAGCTTTGGGGAAGTAGCTTTGGGGACGGGAGGACAATTTTTTAGCTTGTAGCTTATATTGAGTGCATTGTGCGTGCTGGGCGAGTACACGACCAGTCCAGGTGACCGAATCAAATAGATGAACATAAAGTATCAGAGTAAGGGGTACCTATGATAGAGAACATCAGGCGGACATGGTTGATCTGAGAGAGCATTAGATGGCCGTGATCAAGTGTGAGGCCGTGGAGAGCATCAAGTGGGGCAGAGAACATCAGATGAAGTGGAGAGAATCAGGTAGGTGGCTGTAATCATTTGTATATTCCTTCGAGGTTGGGATTTGAACGGCCTAAGTCCCCTAGTCCTTCTCTTCCTCTTCTGTTTTCCCTTTTTCTCTTCCTTGCCTTCACGCATCATTTCTTTCTTCTTGTTGGTCTCTGCTTACTTATAGGCAATTAGAACAAGTCATCATGACTTGTGTGGTCATGATGATGTCACCTGATATATCACACTCTTTACCTAACTTATGGTATCTTGCCTTTAGGCAAGATACTTGCCAGCTCATAAGAACTAGTACACACACCAAGTGGGCTTAGGTCGGTTGTTTTGAGAAAGTGGGGATTTCCCACTTTGCCACCTTATCCTTTATGAATTTAAGCAATTACAACCTACTAGAACCTCACCGTCTCTATTCAAACATGGTCAAGCCTCTTATGTCCGTGACCGGGTCGAGTTGCTTAAAAAATCATGAAAGAAACAGAAGGAGAAGGGAGAGTAGAATGAAATATGGAAATACACAATAAGAAGCAACGAGAAGGGAAAAGAAAAAAACAGTAACAACAACAACAATTAACCACCGCTTCACCCACAAAACTTGGATTTAAAATCTAAGTGCAGGTAGAAGGAGCGAAACCCAACTTATTTCCGACGAGATCGAACTCCCACAAATGATTTTGCTGCATAATATTCCCTATCACAACTGTACCAGGCCAATCAGTGGACGCGAACCCTAGACACTTGATCCCGTCTGCAGCGTCAATCACGTAACTCTTCACCGGTGGCTCAAATCGAACCCCGTCCGCGAAGTGAAATGCAAATCTGGGCATCACAGACTCATCGAATCCTGTGGAATTAAAGCAGAACTCCACTGGACCGATATCCAACTCCAAACTCTGGAATTTGGTTAAGGCTGCTTTTAACGCGGCCATGACGGGGTGGTATGCTGGTTCAGTTAGAAGTGTTAGGCTGGATCCAGAATCAATAATAGTTCCTCCGGCACCACCCACGTCCCATACTTTGAATGGGATATTCAACATCTTACCACCTATCGAGATGCCCGCTACATTTACAGCGTAAAACGAATCGATCACACCCACAACAAGCTTCGTATATTGCATATTCTTCGCCACTACTGTTGTACTTCCCCCAAAGCTGAGATAGTTTGTGAGGTCGCTTGGGCTCAAGTGATCAACCAGGCAATACGAGAACTTGCCGCCCAGCATCTCTGCGGCTTTTACGGCGAATGAGTACTTATTGTACCCCAACCCCATTACTCCATCAGCTACACTGAAGGCCCGACCTCTGAAAGTCTCGCTGCACCCGATCAGGACGTCGTGGAGTCTAATCTTCCGACCGTTGGTCAGGCCCACTGTCACTGTCTCATTGACAAAGATCCCTTGGGCAGATGACTCGTCTGAGTAACTATCAATCAGGTTATTAAAACTTGTCAAAAATTTCATGATGATAATCAAGATACTAGTCCTATTGATGTCCTAAAACTGAACAATGACTCATTTAGTTGAGATGAAACTCAATATGTCAACCCAGTTGAACAAAATTCGGGCGAGATTATTGTCAAATTCCACTTTCCGATCCTCCACTCTCCCATAATTTTTACTATTTCGATACAAGAAGAGAAAATAAAAATAGGACTTTGCTACTTGGACCGCAAAGGACCTGAGACCACATTGAGACCGCACATGTGATGCGCGGTTCTCATATTTTTCATAAATCTAGTTTTGTTTTTTTGAGAACCGCTCATCACATGCGCGGTCTTAGTGTGGTCTCAGCCCTTTGCGGTCTCACTAGGATTTCCTTAAAAAATATAGCATACTATTTTGACTTTGAATACAAACAGAGGAAAGTGAACGACTGGAGCTGCCCCTATTTTCTAATTCGCGAACACTTAATTTACATTAAAGACTTTACGAAAAAAAATAAAAATAAAAATAAACTTTAAGTTATAGATCCCTTTTTAGGAATGAAATTCTCGAATGTTATAACTGGACTTGGGGGAGTCCGGTTATGCCCCGAGGCCACTGCATGTCCCTTCTGACACCCCTAATATGTGGTTAGGATTCATCTACCCTTAGGGTTCATCCACCTATCCTTAGTAAAAATATTCTTTAATATTTTTTTTCTAATAACTAAGGATAGGTGAGTGAACCTAGGGGTAAGTGAATGCTAAACACAGTTAAAGGGGTTTCAAAAAGGAAACATTGTGGCCTCAGGGCGTAAACGAACTCCTCCGTTTGAGAATTTTATTTCCCCTTTTTTGTATTGTAAAAATGAGGGACAATTTTGTAATTATAAATAGAAAGTGTTTGCAAAATAACCGTCAAATTTAGAACAATGCTAGTCGTCCACTCTCCCAATTTTGATACAAGAAGAGAAAATAAAAAATGTAGCATACTATTTTGACTTTGAATACAAACAGAGGAAAGCGGACGACTGGAGCTGCCCCTATTTTCTAATTCGCGAACCCTTAATTGACATTAAAGACTTTACGAAAAAAAATTAAGCTATAGATCCCTTTTTAGGAATGAAATTCTCGACTGTTATAACTGAACTCGGGGGAGTCCAGTTACGCCCCCGAGGTCGCTGCATGTCCCTTCTGACACTCCCCTAATCTGTGGTTAGGATTCATCCACCTATCCTTGGTAAAAATATTCTTTAATAATTTTTTCTAAAAACAAAGGATAGGTGAGTGAACCCTAGGGGTGGGTGAATGGTGTCAAAAAGGACACATGGTGACGTTAGTGGCGTAACCAAATTCCCCAAGTCCACCAGTTGAGAATTTTATTTCCCCTTTTTTGTATTGTAAAATGAGGGGTAATTTTGTAATTATAAATAGAAAGTGTTTGCAAAATTGTCCTACGTATATAGCTCATTAATTACAAGAGTGCCACATCTATGCTTTAAAAAGAGGAGCTCTCTCAAGGCATTTGAAACATAGCTCCGTATCATATTAATACTCGTATATATAAAAATTATAAAGGGAGATTAACTATGACCAGGAGCTCTGGTTCATGCAGAACTCAGAGCAACAAAAAAAGGGCAGGGGTAGTTTGGAAATTAAAGCAAGGGCATTTTTTTATCATGTAATGCCCAAACTACTCCTGTTCAAGCATATTAATTTTTAGGTTGAAGGTTTGTTCACTCCTAAGTAAATCGGAGCAACTCAGAAAAAGGTTTTAATTGATAGAATGCCCTTCCTTGGTACTATAATTTCCAAATTATCCATGCCCATGAGGCATAATTTCAAGGAGAGCTCCTGTTCATAGTTACTCGCAAAGAAAAAAGTGTGCATTAGAACTACGTACCTAAATGACAATCAAAATGATTAACATAACAACGAGTCAACTCATTAACTCGACGTCATTTGTAGGCAGAATTCATTCGTGGTTCCGGGTAGATGATTAGCAGATTCGAAGGCCACTAGACTAATATATATGTCACCAAATTTGCATTCCCACCAGAATTCATTAGTAGTAATTATTAGGTGATGAGACCCGGTTCTCACCTCTGGATGGATTAGACAATTAGATAAATTAGGTACGGAACATTACCTGTAATCATATGCGCAAGGGGTCATAGGTGTTGGACACCGAGTGAGAGAGAACATTTTCATGAGATCAACCTTACAAATCTTGGAGAAGCAGGGAACTGTTTTGAAGGAAGAGGAGTGATGGGCGTGAAAGATCCTCCGGTGATGAAGCCTCCTCTTTGGACAATTATTATTATCACAACCGTAATTACAATTCATCCAAGTGAGATCGCTTCCAGTATCAGCGATTAGCACGAATTTCTGCACCGGGGTCCCAACTCGAAATGAAACAAAGTACTGCCCAATTCCCCTATCCGCCCCGGAGCGCAATGGAATTGCCATTGAACCGCTGCTCCGAATCTCCGAAGCCATCCTTCTTAGGCCCCGGCCCAGCTTCAGCTTGTGGGATATCATCTGCTGACGAACATTATCGCTGTGAACCAGCTCTTTTATGCGATCCAACTGCGTTTTCGGCCGCATGGAGAGCTCAGGCGAGTGTCTGTGAATCAACTCAAACCGCATTGTATTATTCCATGGGTTCTCAGAAAACACGGGAATTGAGAAGAAGCCATTAACGGAAACCAAGAAGAACAAGAGGAGGAGGGACGCAGGTCTCGACTTCATTTCATGCAATGGGAAAAGAGAAGAGGAGACAGGCCAGGTTGGAATGGTTGGGATGGGAATTGATGAAGAAGAAGAAGAAGAAGAGGAAAAACAAGGCTGAGAATAGAGGGTTGGAGCTGCATTTGCGGCCATTCTTACAGTTCCGGGTTCGTTTCTAAAGTAGGAAATATTTGAGCTAAGGGCGGGCCTTTGGTTTCATTTGTGTCTATATTTGGGGTTTTCTTATTAGAAAATGCTGGTGAGACCGCCAAGGCGTGACCACATCAAGACTGACTGTGCATATGATCCAGGATCTCAAAATTTCACAAATCAATGTAATGAAAATTTGAGATCCATTCATCACAAGCACGGTCACCATGTGGTCTCGGCCCTTGGCCCTTTGCGGTCTCAGTAGTAAAGTCCTTTCTGATATGTGATGATAATAATGTCTAATGACTCGTCTCATCTTTATTTATTTATGATTATATATCATGGCCGTTTGGATGTCTGTCCCACCAAAAAATATTGTCTTCTTTGCTTTTTTTAAAATGTAATTTATGAAATCAATCTGTCTATTTCTGCTTTACACAGTTTTTTTTTTTATCTGTAAAAGAAAAAATCAAATCAAAACAATTTTTGGTGATGCCTAAATCGAAAAAAGTGTTTGACCTTTCCTTTTGGAAGATATTGATGGAAATATTGTATGCAATTAAAATTCAGTACCTACCGTAGGCGCTCTTATAATTAATATTCTATAACTTAATAATCTCTAATAATTAATAATTTTGTAAGGAACCAACTTGGTTCTATAGTGTATAATTAATAATCTCTTATACCTGCTATTTAATAATTTTTAAAAAAAAGTTTTAGTACATTATTAATTATAAGAGAGGTTATTATAATATATTAATACATAGTTATATGAATCTTATAAACACTTTATGATGATTTAGGTATAAGGAAAAGAAAGGGATAGAATTATTTTAGATACTTTGGCTATGTATAATAAATTATCATATATAGTATAAAGTTTAAGATATTTTAGAAAGAAAAAACTAAAAAAACTATTGTCTGAGGATTTCAAATAATTAATAAAAGTTAAAGGGAGAATCCCACAAAAAGTAGAGTTAAAAAGGAATTTTGTGTCTCCCCAAAATAAATAATGTTTCTTTTTCTCTTTGAAAATGGGGGTTAACTTTACCAAATTGGAAAGACAACGAAAATAGAGAGTAAAAGAGGAGAAACGAAGAGGAGGGGAAGATTTCAACCACAAAGAAGAAAACAAAAATGGTTTGCATTCAAAGGAAAGATGAACAAATCTAGCTTTCTTCCTCATCCCGTCATCGATTGCGTTTGGGTAAGTTTTTAATTTGAGTTCTTTTATTTATTTTCCTCTTGAAAAACTTCATGAATAGATCCTAAAGAAATTGTAGTTTGAACTTAGAAGCATGAGAAGCCTATGTTACAACTGAAACCACGATATGAGGTTTTTTGTATTAAGTGACACAACTTTTTTGTATTTTTGATAGGTCAAAATAATGGGCTAGTATAAATCTTTTGTTTTTTTTTTTTGTTTTGGGAGTGCTGGCCTTATACATTTGTATCTACATGAAGCTTACATGGAAAATACAATACATTCAAAAGAAATTATGAAAAGAAAGTTTTTGATGGACCAATATAATTATTCTTATATATGATATTCTCTGATAATTAATATAATTTCTTTCAACCAAGGTTATTAATTACAAGAGGGTCTAT
Source organism: Tetracentron sinense (assembly GCA_015143295.1). Classification (NCBI taxonomy): domain Eukaryota; kingdom Viridiplantae; phylum Streptophyta; class Magnoliopsida; order Trochodendrales; family Trochodendraceae; genus Tetracentron; species Tetracentron sinense. The sequence goes on along the minus strand of CM026553.1, from coordinate 798,962 downwards.
TGTACTGTAATCCAATATGCACAACAAGAAGAAAAAACTCCAGTACAGAAACTTAATGATTTAGGAGATCCAAGAATGTGTTAAACACACGGTCCTTAAAATGAAATGCGCCCATGCTAGTCCTCACCGGCCGTGGTGCTTACAGGTACAATGACGGACACCCCCAGGATTCAACGATCTATATTGAATGTACTCTTTGTTCTTTGATCTCAACGAACTCGACTATGACCAAAACTTTGATAAGCAGATGAAAGAAGAAAACCCACAAATAGTATAGGAACATCTTTTTGTAAAACAATCTGTGTTTCCTTCCAAAGGTAAGTTACAAAACTAATTTGGAAATCTTACTACTACTATATAGCGGTTGGTATCTACGTGGATACCTTTAAAATCTTCATTTTTATCCAAGTTTATGCCACGTGGATACTCACTTTTACTCTCATAACTCTCTCCCCAATCAAATCATCTGCCACTCTCCTATAAATTCTCATCAATTCCTTCCCCTCTCCCCAAGATTCCTGCCCCCTACCGTTTCCATCTCTTTATCTTCTCTAAAATCGTTTCATCTTCCCTCCTTCTCCACCCTATTCAGACCACAATTACCTAATTTTTATAACCTATTACTGAACTTTCTGGTGGCGATATATTCGCACAAGATTTGTTGAGACAATCGCACTCTGCAAAGGGATTCATTTGTTTGCCAAATATTCATCCTCTTCAGGTAAGTGCTGATTCATTTACGTCTTTTTGCACTGTTCTCTCCCCTTTCTAGAAACTCTCTACAACACCTAAGCATAACACTTTTTTAAATGTGTTCTGATTTTTAAAAAAATATATGTCCCCAATTTGAATGCTTGAATTTCTTTGCGTATCCTTGTTCTTTACAATTCATTCAAAGTTTTTGAATATGTTCTTTGCTTGAATGTAATTATTGCATTAATTTGTGCTGTTTTGTTTTGAGCAACAATTTTTATCTACTGATATGTGCCATTGCCATCACTACACCCAATCTCAAATCAATATATTTGGTCAGTGCTCTTCCGCTTTCCCAAAATTAAACCATCTAAACCACCCAAGCGTATCATTATCTTCACTTGCTTTGTGTATTATTTTTACACTATTTTTGCTCATCGCGTAACCAGCTGTGCAATTGGAGTTGGTATCCATTCTTTTGTTTTTTACCCAAGCATTCGGAGATCAATTTTAGGCCCTTTTAAAAAAACTTTAAAATTTCTCTTGACAGACTTTTTTTTCCCGGTAATGAAATTCTACATTTATCTTCCTCATGTCACACGCCCCTTCTTTCTCAGCCATATAGTTCTCCTTTTGTTGGTCAGTAACTAATTTTTTCAAACATATCTCTTCTTCTTTCCCCTCTTATACTTCTCATTTTTCTAATACCTGTATGTATTCCCACATCAATTTTATTGTCACCACACGCCTTGGATTTCTCCTTTTTATATGTCTCCAACATTTTTCCGGTGCAACTTATCTGCCCAAGGCACACTTATTAGAGTTTTCAGAATTTCATACCCACTTAGAGTTGAGATAAAATGGGACCTTTGGTTGTTTGCGAATGGCTGCAATTATTGGCCATATTTTCGCCCTTTCTTGATCAACGAACCTTTGTGTTTTAAATTCATTACATAACCATTTGCCTTCTGTTAACCCTGTTAACTCCCCAAATACTGTAATTTTCCTCCTTCCCACCCAACTAACAACTCGGGTTACTTCTCTTCAATTTTTTTACTGCACATTCCACCAAATCATTCACACAAAATCTGCAAATGCAGTTGCAGTTTCTATACGGCTTACTTTACTGGGTTCTTAAACAGTCATTGTTTTCAGGTAATTGGTGAATAATTTAAGACTTTGTCCAATTTCTTTCATCCTTTCTAGAAACCCTCTAAAACACCCATGCATATAAAGTTTTTAGAATTACTCTATTTACTTTTTATAGCTTTATTTTTTTATGCGGTGATCTAACTATTCAAGGGGAGTTGCCGTCCAACGGCTTCTTAATTAGCACCACCTACTTATTGAGTATTTATTGATTAGAATGCTTGCTTCTCTTGGAGCATTATTTCTTTGTGCAACTCCTGGAATTTTCTTGATTATTATAGTCATATACTTGATTACACATGACATTGTAGGTTTTAACTCTTCCAAGCCTATTGTTAAGGGTTATCTATTATCAAAAACCACACATATCTTCCCTCACACGATCTATGATATATTAATCTTATTTACAATGTGTTGATGAAACCCTTTGAAGGAAATTCTTATTTGCTAATGTTGAATTGTTTGGATCATTTGAGGGAACTATAACAAGTTATTTAGCCATAAGTGTATAATTGAATTTAGATTACATTGTAATATACTACATATTTTAAGACTACTATTACGCTTTATTAACATCAACCACATAAATAATTCTCTCCACAGGCCACCTATAAATGTAATTGTCACTATTATGTATGCCATTTCCATTGTTAGCTGCTAATGCCCGTTGCATCAATTACACTTTAAACTTTATATAAAGCCCTACAAACTGTAAACCTTTATCCTTCCCTTCCTTTATCTTTTCTAAACTCAACTTTAAAAATCACCTTCTAAAATTCCATGCATGTAGTATATATGTGAGATCGGGCATGTTGTTGCTCTATATCTCTACCAAACAAAATTTTATATTAATATTAATGCATTTCTAAGTACAATGCAGCTTAATTATCAGAACAAATTTACATCACCAATTCAAATTCCCCACCGTTATTGCGATATAAAAGGTATGTACTTTACGCAGTAATTTATTCTTGATTAAGATCATATATTATCTACATATTACTACTTAACCGTATAAAAACTTAAAAATTTTACCATGAACGTCCAAGAGTTGGCAACAATATGATATGTCCGAATGAAAATTGTAGTTGATTTTAGGTGTTTGATTGGAGTCCATTTGTTGTGATATGTGCTACATTTCTGTTACTTTATTTGTTATTTTGTCTAATTAATTTCATTAGCTTTGTCTTTTAATTATACTGAGTGTTAGTATTTTGTTTGTTCATATTTTTGTGTCATCTCATTATAATTTTTTTTTCCTCGTGTTTGTTAGTTAGTGTAAATAAGGTTTAGTCAAAAGATACACGTGCAACCTAACCCGTTCACACATCACGTGACCACAATGAGCCCATATGAAGGGTTTCTAGCCCAACTTGCCAAATTCCCATTAGGCCTTTGGGTAACCCCTTGGCTACCTCCACATGCGCGAGGTCTAAATGCTTCTCTTTTTAACACACTCATAGTAGATGTGAAAACATATATAAAGCCATACACACACACATCGTTTTTTCGATGTGGGATTATTGTTCTACACTCAAGATTTGATTTAACACTTACTTGAAACAAAGATACCAACATATATTAGGAACCAAATCATCTACGGTTATAACCAGACCCGGGGAGTCCAGTTATGTTGTTGAGGTTGCCACGTGTCCCTTTTGACACCCTTAACTGTGGTTAAGATTCACCCACCTATCCTTGGTTTTTAGAAAAAAAATATTAGTTTTTTTCTAACTGTGGTTAGAAAAAATATTAAAATAGTTTTAATGTTTTTCTAAAATGCAAGGATTGGGTGAACCCTAGGGGTGGGTGAATTTTAACCACAGTTCAGGGGCACGTGGAGACCTCAACGGCCCAACCGGACTCTCCCGAGTCGGCTATAACCGTAGAGGATTTGGTTCCAAGATATTAATGTTGATGTGCCTGGTAGGAAGTTAGTCAGCTTTGGCTTGTCTCTGGCGAAGCTAGATAGGGCTTTGTCTCGGGGTTCCATAGAATAGGGGACAAGTGGTAGAGAAGTCAAAATCATGGGGCCCATGATTTTGACTCCATGATTTTGACTTCTCCACATATAATAAGACATGTAGCAATAAGTGGGAGAGATATCAAATGGGGAGAAGTCAAAATTATGGGGAGAAGATGAAATGACTTCTCCCCATTTTTTATGCCAATTGCCGCACAATGTATGGAACCCCGAGAGCCCTTTAGGCCGAAGTTAGTCACATTAAGTGAGTGGTGGTTGACTCAGCTCTACAATTCTGGCTGCAGGAAAGGGATTGGTCCGGGTCATTCGGCCTTCATTGGTTGTACTCAAGGCGGAGACAAGATTTTATTGTAGGGAGGAATGGTTGGTTGGAAATGTTAGTAATTTTGATGAATTTGTAGAGAATGTTTAAGTGGATACAAAATATTTTGGGTCTTGGGGATGGGGGTTTGGGGGCGTAGCCATTGAATTTTTTTGATGACTAAGTTCTTAGGCCATTTAATTCATTCTACGTGCATATCCTAGGGGAATTGTTTCTCTTTGTTTACGGGAGAAGCTGTCTCTCTGCCTTATGACTATGTCATGTTAAATAATTAAATGACATAATATAAAAATATTTTTTCTTAAAAGTTTAGAGTCTCCTTTCCCAATAGCTATACCATATTAAATAATTAATTATTATAATATCATTTGTTTTAGTTATGGGAGATAGCTGCCCCTTGTCCCAAAACTATGTTATGTTAAAAAATTAAACCACATACTAAAAAGATATATTTTTTCGAAAGTCCAAAGAGGCACTGCGCCATACCTAGCTATCCTATTCCCTATATTAAAAAATTATGAGTTTTTCAAAGCCCATGGGCACGTGCCTCCCCAGGCTCCCCTTGGCTCCGCCCCTGGTTGTACTTGCAAACCATTGGGTAGGTTTTGTTATTATTAGGAGTTTTATTAAATGAGGACCCATGTTATTACAATATGTAAAATGGTGTCTCTTTCAAAACTCATCTCATTCATATGCCTACATTATTGAGTACTAGTTATGTGAGCGTTGGAATTTACCACCTTTTCTTTTCGGCCAAGTCCTGTGGAGGAATGATGTTAAACACCTATTTTAGAGTTACCACCTATTTATTTATTGAAAATAGGAACCCAGGGTTGCAAATGGATTAGGGCCTATGAGTTTCTTGACATTCTAGATAAGATATTTGATTAAGTTAGTGGAAGGTTTTAGGCATTGGTCATTTCAATTTATTATACCTCGTATTAGCACAAATTCCGTAGAATAGTGATTAGTAAGGGTGTTGAACCACAGATGATTGCGCTAGTTTCATTGCCTTATTCTCAAGATTATTTCTAAATCAATGAGTAACAAAAGTTGATTTGAATTGTATTAAACAAAAACATAAATTAAACTTCTAACTTCTAATTAATGGAATAAACTAATGAGTTTTTGGTGATATTAAGGGGAGAAGATCTAGGGTGTTTGAATCCACCACTACCTCTTAACAATTATCTCATGCATTCATTCAAGGTCTTATAATATGTAAATAATCAAATTGAGTGCGACGATACGTCTCAACTCAAATTCAAGAAGATAAAACAAGTGTTCAAACCCTAAGAATGATCCATCTTCGATTAACATGAAGAGTCCACACTAAACAAGGGTTGTGGAAAATTTGTCTTCCCTAAGCATAAATCATTCTATGGTTTACACCCTTGAACATTAAATGCCATTGCACAATATCCATACAGATAATCACAGAAAATCACTACGAATGAGTTCAATCAGAATAATAAAAAACCTAAGAAAAGGATGATCATCATTGATATTGAATATAAAATCTATTAAATATAGTTAATAAACAACTCTCTCATTGTGCAATCAAAGTTTACAAATACAAAAACCTAAAATAAAATACAAAGATACACTATTACTTAGCTAGGGTTTCATCTAAATCCTAGAAATGAAGATTAGTTCATTGCGAGGGACGAGAACTCCGTCTTCGGCGAAGAACACGAAGAACACATCTCTTCAAACCTTCACAGATCTCCAGAGTTCTTTCTCTTCAATTTCTCAAAATTCATAACCTCTTTCAACGTATTAGCTTTCCTATTTATAGAGACTTTTTCTTGCTAATTAGGGTTTTAGAAACTCCTAATTAGGTCCAAACTCTCCACTTCTATGCGTGCATCTTGAGGCAAAAACACCGATTGGTGATCAATTGCCAATTAGCTGCGATCGATCGCAAATGTTTGGAAATTCTTGTTCAGCTACTGTTTTTTCAGGCAATTGATCGTATGATGTTCTACTACCGATCGCCTCTATTCTGACCGACAATCGATCGCCTTGTGTATCACGATCGATCATAGCTTCATTTTTTCTTTGGTTTGATTTTTCTTCTTTCTTTTGTTCTTCTCATGGTTGACATTCTTCTGAGTCTTTGAAACTTGTAAATCTTCAATTTTGTCTTATTTTTCTTGCATGAATTTGAAATTGACAAAAGTAACCAAGTACCGAAAAACAGTTTCAAAATGGGCTCTAAGGAATTAACACGTGTAGTTTGAGGTGCATAAATGTGTAACAATTAGCATCGATCACAACCTTAAACTTACACATTGCTAGTCCTCGTGTAATGCAAAATAAAAATAAAAACAAAAACTAACTAAACTAAACTATATCCCCTTTCGTGGGATCTTCAGTTGCATTTGACATATGTGACAAGTCTTTTAAACCCCTAAGTGGCCCTAGTGGATGAGTGAAGTCTTGTGAGGGTTTACCAGAGACGATACCCACAAACATCAGTACTACCCTTTAATCCTGTAAATATGCTCAAGTATGACATGCATTTTCAAAACAGTGACTGATACATATTCCAAATCTTCAAAATCACAATACATACAACATAATCTGCAAATTATTAACAAATTTAAATTCTCGGCTCTCTACATCTCAATTTCACATAATCTCACCCAATTATGAACATTTCTACTTATTAAAGATTAGTCACAGTTTTCTTTGATGTGTAATGTGAACTATCAATTGAATATGTGATTTCAACCTAACCTTTCAACAATTATTTTTTTGAGCCACTTGTTGTCAAACTTCCTATCAATTTAAATGACCAACCCAAGGCATTCACTTGAAATTTTTTGTATATATATGTGTGTGTGTGTGTGTGGACTGTGCAAAATCTAAGTCCATTAAGAGTACTAGACAACCCGTGTAACGAGTGTTAGGCCAATAACTCCCAAACCAAAAGGATTTGAGCAAAACTATTATAGGACATTTCCATCGCTAATTACCTAGAAATTATGGCGCCTTAATGGACTAGCTACTACCAACGAAAACGTGTATTCGTCGCTTATTCTTTTACTAATGATATTTTTACCAATGGATTTGCGACGATTGGTTTTCAAAAGAAAAAAAAATGTAAGTATAATCGGCTATAGAGGCAAAAAGGAAAAGTAGTGACACATGTTGCTAACTCAATGTAAGTTTGGAAGTATGCTACTTTTTCATTTTTATTTTTGTAAAAGCCTCTCAGTGGGAGAGAGGGGTTTGGCGGACTCCTATTGTTTATTAATAAATAATAATCAATGGGAGACATAAAACCTTATCTCTACAAATAACCATTGGGGGACATAAAATTTTTCATTGCTGATTTTAGCAAATATGTTGCAAAAGGACATTTCCATCTCTAATTACCTGGAAACTATGGTGCCTTATTGGACTACTACCGAAGAAAACTTGTATTCATAGCTTATTATTTTACTGATGATATTTTTACTCATGGAATTGCGATGATTGGTTTTCAAAAGGAAAAAAAAAATGTAAGTTTAATCTGCTATCGAGGTAAAAAGGAAAAGTAGTGACACATGCTGCTAACTCAATGTGAATTTGGAAGTCTGCTACTTTTTCATTTTTGTAAAAGCTTCTCAGTTGAGGGGTTTGGCAGGATATTACATTTTTATTAATAAATAATAACCATTGGGGGACTTAAAACCTTATCTCTACAAATAACCTTCGGGGGAGATAAAATTTTTCGCCGCTGATTTGAGCAAATCTGTTGCAGATGGACATTTCCATCACTAATTACCTGGAAACTATGGTGCCTTATTGGACTACAACTGACGAAAACATGTATCCATCTATTATTCTTTTACTGATGATATTTTTACCCATGAATTTGCGACGGTTGGTTTTCAAAAGGAAAAGAAATATCAGTTTAATTTGCTATAGAGGTAAAAAGGAAAAGTAGTGACACATGTTGCTAACTTAATGTGAGTTTGAAAGTATGCTATGTTTTTATTTTTTATTTTTGTAAAAGCCTCTTAGTGGGAGTGAGGGGTTTGGCAGACTCCTACATGTTTATTAATAAATAATAACCATTGGGGGACATAAAACCTTATCCCTACAAGATAATTAGGAAAGATAATTCATATTCTATATAATCTGATATTTCTCAACCCCTTTATCTAAATAAACTTCTAACGTGAACATGTGTCTGAAGAGAAGATTTGAAAAACTGGACCATTAATTCCTCATCACAAGCATGATTTGCAAGAATGTTTGCTAAATACATGAGAGAAATAGAGAACCGAATTTCAATTCATCTACTAAAGCTCTAATTTTAGCTTAAGTGTTGGTTCCACGACTATATATTGAAAGATTAAAAACGAACAATCATATGGCCATGGTGGTCATGAAAAATACCCACCTCCGGACAAACTTGGGTTTTCACTGAAAGTCTGCATCTGGGCTAGGATCTCTTAAAGAAAATTATAGATGGTCGACAATTGTTTAGAACTTATATATCTTAATATTTTCTATTTAAGTACTCTTTTACCCATATAATTCCAAAAATCCCACAATTATTTGTCATTTTCTTTTGAGCAGTGATTAGCTATCTATTTCCCTTTCCTTTTCGCAGAACAACAACAAGAATTTAAAAATGCACATGCTTCGTATAGGAAGACAAAATTTGACAATTTCTTTGTGAAATTCATCACTCACAAGAATATGATCGAATAAGGCTCAGGATCCTCTCGAGTTTAAACCGGGGAGACTCTATGCGGTTTGAACCCCTAGAGGTCGCCACGTGTCTCCTTTGACACCCCTTAACCATGGGTAAGGTTCACCCACCCCTAGGGTTTACCCATCCATCCTTGGTTTTTTTTTTTTTAAATATTAATTTTTTAAAAAAAATTTAAAAAACTGTTTTTAATATTAAAAAAACTTTAAAACAGTTTTTTAATTTTAAAAAAAGAATTAATATTTTTTTAAAAAAACCAAGGATGGATGGGTGAACCCTAGGGGTGGGTGAACCTTACCCATGGGGTGTCAAAGGAGACACGTAGCGACCTCAAGGGGTTCAAACCGGAGAGATTCTCCCCGGTTTGAACTTGAGAGAATCCTGGGCCTTATTGGATGGCTCAGGATCCTCTTGAGTTCAAACCAGGGAGACTCTCCGGTTTGAACCCCTAGAGGTCATCACGTGTCTCCTTTGACACTCCTTAACCATGGGTAAGGTTCACCCACCCTTAGGGTTCACTCACCCATCCTTCGTTTTTTTTATATTATTTATTATTTTTTAAATTAAAAAAACTGTTTTTAGAGTTTTTTAATATTAAAAGCAGTTTTTTAATTTTAAAAAAAGAATTAATATTTAAAAAAAAACCATGGATGGATGGATGAACCTTATCCATGGTTAAGGGGTGTCAAAGGAGACACGTGGCAACCTCTAGGGATTCAAACCAGAGAGATTCTCCCCGGTTTGAACTTGAGAGAATCCTGAGCCATCCAATAAAGGTCAGTACATTCTCATTGACCAATGGTAACACGTGGTGTTACCTAGCAACTGTCATCGTCATTCCGAATATATGTTGTAAGCTTGTCTGACCATTGACATAGACGGAAATGCATACAGGTGAGTAATCTATAGGTGACAGAGACGGAAATGCACACAGGTGAGTATTTTGTACATACTCTAAATTGATGTAACTTGGACAAAATTAAAATTATGAGATAAGCAAGCTTGACACACAAACAAAACAAAACAAAAGAAAAACGCTTGATATGTTTGAGACTAGAAATTATTCCTGATTTATTTAATGTGGTAAGGTGAAGATGTATGTATGATTCAGCCAATCAAAACAATACGATGCAGCTAGCCTACCAACTTATGTTGTGTTGCTTGAATGTGATGAGCTCAGTACTGATCCAAAACCTTCAATCGATTGATGCAATATCAGCTATAGAGTTTAGGGTATGAAGCAAGAGGGCCTGGTCCTCCTCCTCCTCCTCCTCCTTGGCTCGAACGTACTCCCCGTATAAATGGAAACAAAACCCAACCACACACATCACAGTCGACACAACCTTTATTCCCCCAAACTCATCCCCGAAAGTGAAAAATCCTCCCAACACGTTCATGGGTATTAACGCAGTCGTGCAAATGCCTCCGGTTAGCGACGTTGTCAAGTATACGATCCCAGCCGTCCCCACAAAACACAACTGCCAACTTACTAAGGTAACTCCCACTGTCAACCAGTACTTCACTGGACCCAGATCAAACCCTATTCTGCTTTCCTTTATGATCTCTCCATACCCATGACCATCTGATGCCATCCCAATGGCGGCAAGCACCGTTGCTGTCATCTCCATCACCAACTGTATTTCCATCACCATCTCGTAACAATCAACCTTCTCGTAGACAATCTGCATGGTAGGTAGATAGAGAGCGAAGAGCATACCTGCTCCGAGAATGGAGAAGAATCCCATGAAATAATGAGTCTGTGATACGCCTATGGGACGGTCATGGCTTGAATCCAATGCCAAGATAATAGAGCTCGATGTCAGAAGAATCACACAAGTGAGGTTCAAGAAGGTGACCTTCTGCTTCACGAGAATTACAGACAGGAGGAGAGTGAAGGTTAGTTGGGATGAGAGAAGGAGAGATGAAGTCGAGACAGGGAGATATGAGACACCCGACGAGAATAGAAGGTTGTTTATACCTAGCATGAGACCTATGAGCACAGATTGGAGTAAGAGCTTTGAAGTGAACTCGGAGAAGGGTCGTCGCTCAGTGATGTTGAGAAAAGGACGGAGGTAAATGGAGAGTAGTAGCAGAGGAAATCCTGCAGATTGAACCAATGTAGAGAGCCATCTGCTCGAACCGCCATGGATGAAGTAGAACCTTGAGAGCAAGCTGGAGGAGATGGATCCCACAGCCATAGATAAGTAGTTGATTAGTAGAAGAACCCAATACGTCATACCGGCTTTCTTCTCTTCTCCATGATGAGATTTAATTGTACTGTCTCTCGGTTCCCCGGTTTCTATATGGTGGTTGTGAGAGGGGTATTGAGGAGGAGAGGCTGGTTCTAAAACCTCCATTAAAGTAGAGTTGTTTGTCTGAAAAAAAGAAACCCGGAGAAAGATAATAAGAGAGAAATTGAATCTGTGCGTAACCTATATTAAAAGAGGTGAGATAAAAATAATAGATTTTTATGGGAGTGTTTTAATGAGTTTACCAAAAAAGATAAAATAATAGATTTGCTTTTGAATAATTAAAGAAAAAAGAAATGAGTCTGTGGTGGTGCTTAGCTTGATTTTGATTTTGATTTTGATTTTGATTTTGATGGGAGTGTTTTAATGAGTTTAGTTTAGGGTTTAGAATGGTTTCCAGAAGTGGCATGGATCGGAGTCCCGTCGTTTACCCTTCAGCTAGCTGTGAATGAAGTTGGCGGCTTGAAAAGCTTCCTAGAAGTAGAATTGCTTGCTACAAAAACATGCGGATAATACACTCTCTTTATGATTGGATAGAGAAAACACGTGTTTTTCTTTGAGTGGAAAGAAATAACCATGGCAAGGTGTGTGCGAGTTAATTTGTGATATAAAATAAATAAATATATAGATTAATTTTGAGCCGGAGCTCGGCTTCACGGGGTTGAATCGGAGCTCCCCTTTAATTTACACTAGGTTCGATGGCACATTTGTAATTACTGAAAAAGGTTGGGACAATTCCGCTCAATGCCGTGAAGTAGAGCTCCTCTTTGTGTTTAAACTGTAAATGTAAATTAAAAGAGGATATAATTTTGAAGAGGAAGGTAAAGAAGATTACATTAAAAGAGGGCCCCAATCGCTAGGGATGGCAACTCCACGGTTTGGGCCGGGTGCCTCAACTAAGGGTGGTTATTGAACAAAATGTTCATAAACTACTCGGGCTCGGTTCGTTAAAAGCTCGAGTATCGTTCGTTTATTTAGTAAACGAGCCAAGCTTGAACACCATTTTCGAACTCGTTAAGTAAACGAGCCGAGCTTGAACACACCCCTACTCGGCTCAATAAAAGCTCGGTTCGATTATATATACATATTAACATACCAAAATATTTAAAATATACTTATTTCATTTAAATATTAAAATTAAGTATATGTATTATATAATAGTAAAGATTAATAGTATATAATGTATTTTATATGATTAGAATACCCTTTATATAATTATAATCTTATACAATTTTAGTTAACACCGTAACTTCTTTGCTAGGATAATAAAGTGAATGTTTTACTTAATATAAATAGCTATATCCAATAAAACAAGTTGCTCGTGAATTACTCGAGCTTGGCTCGAGTTCGGCTAGTAAAGCTCGAGCTCGGTTATTTAATAAACAAGTTAAGCTTGAACATGATTTTCGAACTCGTTTAAAAAACAAACAAGCTTGAACACATCATTACTCGGCTTGTTCGGCTCGAGTATCACCCCTGGCCCCAACCCTATCCCATCCTTCTGCCTGTTGTCATTCTAAACTCGGGGGCGGGGCGGGTGACACCGTTCCTGTTTATCAAAATTCAGCGTATAAGCTGGTTTTGATTTCTTAATCATTTGTCTTTGTCTATTTTTTTGGCGCCTTTAGCGTGAGATTTATTTAATATGGGACTTGCGTATACCAAGAAGAAGATCACTCCTTCATTTATCATAAATAATACAATAAAACTTACCAATTTGGAATAAATAATACAATAAAACTTACCTATTTGGAATTTTTTTTTTCTGTCCTGATATTTCTTCGAACATCACACATTACAACTACGCAGTCGCAGCACTGCACGATGCAGCCCGGGCTACAAACAATAACTTTCGCCTTGTCACATTATAAATACTTGGGATTATCTCCGGTTGGTGTTGACGAGGAGACACTAGCATTTACTCCCATGGCAACACATACCCTCACACCCATTGGTGTGTGGGCACAACACTTTGGTAAGTGTGTACCTGATGTATGTCATGCCATGAGAGTGGGTGCTAGCGGTCTCCAAGTCAGCATCAACAGGAGATGATCCCGTGTCCATTATAAAACACATGTATACACTTTTTTTCTTTGTTAATCAATATCTGTTTCTTAAAAGAAAAGATTATTTCAAAAATTATATTTTAAATTATTTTATGATGTGACATCAATTAATTGAGTATTTGCAACCCTGGGCAGCAATGTTGTCTTCTGCTGCTTTGCATCACATGTTCTTTTAGTTTTGGGTAACAATAATGCCAGCCGGGGAGGGCATCTAATAAGAGCAAATTTAGATTAGATCTAAATATGAATTGTTCATATGTCCTGTCTTACAATAGTCACTTTGGTAAGATAAAATAAATCTGCTTATTTTAGTAAAAATCTGATCTTACTTTTTATATTTTGTTTGACAAATAAGTATTTATTTAAGGACATTTACGATGGGAGAGACAAATAGGCATTTGAAAACAGTATTACGAATATAAAACATACTTGTCAAAAGTATTAAGGATTTAAAGTCAATTTTAAGTGAATCAAATGCAAATGTGCAGAAATAAACCCCAAAGGCGTGGACCAGTGGTTCCTGGGCCTTTCCCTAAGTGGGTCTTGGGTTCCATTTCTCACTCCCCCTTTGGGGCCAGCCCCGAACGGGTTTACCCGAACTTACCTGGTGTGGCGGGTTGCGGGCTCACATCACACCCTCGGGGATTAGCTTTGACCCAAAGGGTTGGGGACACCCTGAGTTCCAAAAAAAAAAGTGCATAAATAAACCTCTTTCTATTTTAGCATAAAAAGCTTTGAAAGAAAATTAACCTTCATGTTTCTCATTATTTTAAAGATAAAACCTCTTATGATAAAATATTTAAATATTTGATTAAACGTTTACCAAATAGTCTTATTTCCGAATAAGGTCTTATTTTCGAAAAGTAAGCAATTAGATCTAATTTTTTAGAGTAACAAGTTGTGTTATTCTTTAAAAAATCATATATATAAATGACGTAAAATTACCAGCATGTCTTTGATTTGCATAATAAACACTCTAATTTTCATGACTCCTTCACCTGCAAGATTTTCTCAAATAGATTGTAATTGAATTTGACTCAATTTGGGCTCCCAATATAAGTTCTTATAGTACTTTTTTAATTCATTAATTAATCTAATCAACATCACGTGTTTGAGTGACATGTAGTAGGTCTCCCATCTCTAAGTGTGACAAAAAATCAGTTTAATCGCAGATATCACGGCCCGGTTTAAACTTGAATTTTTGACACAATTGTAGGATAAACCTGATTGTGATTTCTTTTTAGAAATTGTGAAAGCAAAATATCAAAAGAAATTAACTTTAATTTCCAACATTTCTCGTACAAACTATCGCAATAGACATCATAGCAGTTCCATACCTAAACTTAATATTTCCATAGTATCCCAAACTACATTCTCTCATAAATAAATAAACAAAATAAAAATCCATCTTCTTTTAAAGTCCCTCTCTTCCGAACATTTCTTATATTGTTTATCTGCTGACATAATACGCCAGTGATCTATGAAGCCCAATAAAAATTTCATGAACTGTACTCTAAATAGTCATTTAGAACTCAATATTATACGTCAAACGTACCATACTATATTAATCTAACTACTTTGATCAAAAACAACAATCTCACATGGATAACAAACTTTTTTTTAATGAAACACCTCCTAGCGGGGGAGGGGGGTTTGGCGTACCCTTACCTATTTATTAAGAAAAAAAAAAAAGAACTACAGGGGGGGTGGGGGACATAACACCTAACCCTTAGGATCATCACAATCTAATATTAAACAAACCAGACATGCAGTTCTAATTAACCTTTTAAGCCCAACTGGAGTATCATGCAAGCTCATGAAGATCTTGCTGTTGGAGCTAATACATGCTTCATTATCTAGAAAATCAGCATACTTATTATTTTCTTTGAAGAACTCTCTAATAAATTCCTTAATTCGTTCTGGGGAACTGTTGGCATATATAGGTAATCCCATAAAGTAAAGTTTTAGCAATTTCAAAAAATAGTTTCTACGATACTCGCTCAAGTCAACTTGGACTTGCTGAAGAGAGCTGGATTCCGTTACTATTTTGAAATTGCAGAGTACTAACCTAAGAGAAATCCGCTCGAGCCAGCCTCAATTTGCTCGCTTTTGAAATTATACCAATTGCACAGACATTTCAGTGGTATGAAACCCGAGACCAATTTGCAGCCTACCAAAAATTTTTCAAGCCAACTTGTTTGCAATACATACTATGTATGTAATTCTCGAATAAAGTCAAGCAACTAGTCACCTATGGTAAACCAAGTTATCAAAATCAATTCACCTTGTATGCACTAGGTATCTAGGTCACTTACCATCCTAAATGGTGAGAGCGCAACTTAAAGCATCTTTATCTTTAGTGATAGATTCATCTTCATAGAATCTTTTGAAAATGGATGGACAGACTCATGATTACAACTTGACTAAGTTTTGACAACGAAATTTACCCAATTACAAATTACATATTTTATTTTACAATCTCTCACTAAAGTGGACGTGTGATCCCTTTAATATTTCTTTGTGAAGTGGTTGCTAGCCTCAAGGTTATTACATTGGGTAGCCCTACTAATTTTGATAATAACACAATAATGAAATGAAAAATGTGGTACTAATAATCTTGTTTTAAGTGCTTGAACATTTCAGAACTCAAGGTTACTAGCACTCTTATCATGAAAAATGATGGAAATTATCCAAGAGGAAGATCAACTCAAAGTATAAAATTGAAGACTCAAGATAAGACCATAGTCCAAGTCGGGTCCATTTGAAGACAAAGACAAATCACAAGACCCAAGACAAGCCAAGATCAACTCTCAAGTAGCTTCAAATGTAAGTTTTTATTTGTTTGGGAGTATCTAGGACTTATGTAAGACGTCCTCAAAAGTTTGGTAAGTTGAAAAGCTAAAAAATCATAGATTGACCAAAGGAGCCTAGGACATCTTTTGGAAATCATTCTAAGGCCCTAAGGGATCATAAAATCATGTTAAAACATAGCTAATTGATCTATAAAAATCAATCTCATCTCTTTGGTTTGATCCTAGACAGAATTCAGAAATTTTGTTCTAGATTCGTCGACGAATTCTCAAAGTCATTTGTATTCGGCAATGAAGTCATGACAGTTATTTTGAAATTGCATTCTGTCTTCTGTATTCGGCGATGAATTCAAGTGGGAACCCCACTTCGTCGACGAATTCAAGTCTAAAATAGAAAACTCGTTATAACGGCTAGTTTTCAACGGACTAAAAGGCATTAAATGCTTCCTCAACGGCCTTATTTGATCAAATGCTATAAAAGGAGTTCATTTATGAATTAATAATAACTCTTGATCACTGTAATAACTTCTATTGATCACTCATTCATTACTTTTGATCTCACACTCACTCACATTCATAGAAATCCCAAAAATCTCTCTTGAGCTCATTCAACTCTAATTTCTTTTGAGAGACTTTATTAGAGTTTGTATTTTTCTCTTATCCAGCTCAATTAAGGAACTATTTATTTCGGATTTTCAATCCAAAATCATTTTCTGAGAGTTAGTCAAGAATCTTGGATTCTTGCACTGAAGCTGTTGCTTCAGCTTTATCAAGAGACGGTGGTACTCTTGAAAGGTTTCAGCTCGGCCTAAAGAGAAGCTTGTAAATGTAATATCTCGACCTATAAGAGAGATTGTAACGGTTCGGACTCCACCAGTGAAGGAGTCTGTGAGATTAAGGAATCGTGGTGAATCCTTTAGCTGGAAGCTTGAGGCAGAGAGTAGGCTGGTTTGCTGAACCTCGTGAACAAATTCTGAGTTTGCACTCTCTTTATCTCTCTTCTTATTTTCTTACAATATTTCTATTGTCTTACTTGCTGCTCATTTAATTTATTCCGCATCTTGAACTTATAGTTCATAAAAATTTTAAATCTGCCATAGACTCTATTCACCCCCCCTTTAGGTTCATTACCTGGCCAACAATTGGTATCAGAGCCTAATACTCTAGATAGACTTAAAAAATCTGAGTAATCGATTTTAATATGGTAAATAACATTTTTGCAACAAGCCTAAGAGAATGACAGTCCACAACTAGACCTCCATTGTTTAATGGAGAAAATTATAACTATTGGAAAATCAGAATGATGTATTACATCCAAGCTCTAGATTATGAGTGTTGAAGGGTAATAGTCTATGGCCCCCATCTACCTACAAAAATTGTAGATGATGTTAGGATCCCTAAGGTAGAAGAAGAGTGGAATGATGCTGACATTAAGCTCATTCAAATAAATGCCAAGGTCATTAGCAACCTCTATTGTGCCTTAAGTCCTCAGGAATTTAATAAAGTCTCTGGATGTGACTTTGCTAAAGAAATCTGGGATAAACTTAAAGTCACGTATGAAGGGACTAACCAGGTTAAATAAGAAAAGATTAGCATGCTTGTTCACAAGTATGAATTATTCAAAATGGAAAAAGAGGAGTCTATTGGTGATATGTTCACTAGATTTACAAACATTTTAAATGGTCTAAAATCTTTAGGTAAAGTGTATTCAAATGCAGAAAATGTGCAAAAGATTCTGAGATCACTGCCTAAGGAATAGACTCCAAAAGTTACAGCAATCCAAAAAGCTAAAGATCTCACCAAGCTGCTTATGGATGAACTGTTGGGCTCTCTAATGACTCAAAAAGTCATAATGAAGGATCATCTGCCTGATGAACCAAGAGCTAAGAAAGCGCTGGCCCTCAAGATTGCTCAAGTGGAAGACAGTGATGAGGAATCCAACAGTGATGATGAAGACATTGCCCTGATAACAAGAAGGTTCAAGAGATTTCTCAAGCATAAAAAGAACTTGAAAAAGAGACCATACAAGAAAGAGTTCTCAAAAGTAGTCACCAAGTCTGAATCAAGCAAGAAGGAATCCCTCACTTGCTATGAATCCAAGAAGTCAGGCCACATAAGGACTGACTGCCCTCAACTCAAGAAGAGCCAAAGATTCAAGAAAAAGGCTATGATGGCTATGTGGGATGACTCAGAAGGAAGCAAGTCAGAAGATTCCAGTGATGAAGATGTGGTAAATCTGTGCCTCATGGCAAATGAGGATGATGTAACTTCTTCCTCAAATGATTCTCTTTCATATGATGAAATAAGAGAGACATTTGATGAGCTCTACATTGAATTTGGTAGAATAACTAAATTAAATAAATCTTTTAAAAATGAAATTCACACTATCACACATTCGTGTGAAATTCTGCAAAAAAAAAGAGTGTGTTAGTGAATGAGAATGAGGAATTGAGTAAGAAATTAAATGAAAATTCAAGATTCTCCTCATGACTCATCTTGTGAATATGATGAGTTAAAAGCAAAAGTGAAAGACTTGACTAATACCATCCTCACATTCAAAAATGGTTAAAAGAACTTAGAAAGACTCTTAGGACAACAGAGATGTGTTTTCAACAAAGCAGGATTTGGCTACAACACCTTTTCAAAACAAAAAGATATCAAAATTTCTTTACTAAATTGAGTAGTAACCAAACTCCACCTTCTACCTCATTTTATAATGGTAAAATAGTTAGAAAAGTTTGGGTTCCAAAATGAATATCTTCTTCTTCCAAAATTGACCACAAAGGACCAAGAATGATATGGGTTCCCAAGGGAACTAATCCTCCCAAGAACACCCAAAGGTCAAGTTGGGTGCCAACCAAAGCTATTTGGGTATCAGGGGGAATGTATCTTGGAGTTACTTGAATTGGTTGTGTAGTTATGTCTCAAGTTAAGAACATCCAAGACAACATGGTTCCTGGATAGTGGATGCTCAAGGCATATGACTGGGAACAAGAAGCTGTTTGCATTACTCACTCCAAAGGATGGTGGACATGTTACATTTGGAGAAAATGCTAAAGAGAAGATCATTGGAATACGTAACATTGGTAAGAATAAATCTGTTTTTATTAAAAATGTATTACTTGTAGATGGTCTTAAACACAATCTTATTAGCATTATTCAACTTTGTGATAAAGGATTAAATGTCTCTTTTAAGTCAAATATTTGCATGATTAAAGGACAAGGACAATCTTAACACTCTGTTTGTAGCACATAGAAATGAAAATATTTACATCTTAGATTTTGATGAACTTAAATCTTAAAACATGATCTTTTTTTCTGCTATAGATGAAGCTAGTTGGTTATGGCATAGAAGACTAGGATATGCTAGTATAGATCTTTTGTCTAAACTTTCTAAAAATGAATTAGTTAAAGGATTAACTAAAACTAAATTTATAAAAGACAAAATTTGTGATGCTTGCCAATTTAGAAAACAAATAAAATCTTCATTCAAATCTAAGAAAATCATCTCTACCACTAGGCCTTTAGAACTCTTACATATGGATCTTTTTGGTCCAAATGAAGTAGCTAACCTAGCTGGAAAAACTTATGCTTTTGTAATTATGGATGATTATTCAATGTACTCTTGGATACTATTTATTTCCCGTAAAAATAAAGCACCTTCTCTATTTCAAAAGTTTTGCAAAAGAGTTCAAAATAAGAAAATTTATTCTATTAACAACATAAGAAGTGATAGAGGAGGACAGTTCAAAAATAAAGAGCTAAAGTCCTTTTGTGATGAAAATGAGTTCAACCATAATTTTTCAGCTCCAAGAACTTCACAATAAAATGGTGTAGTAGAAAGAAAGAATAGATCTCTTTAAGAAATTACTAGAACTACGCTAAATGAAAATAAGCTACCTAACTATTTTTGGGCTAAAGCCATTAATACTTCATGTTATGTAATTAACAGAGTTGTTATAAAAAATAAATTGAATAAAACTCCCTATGAGCTTTGGAATGGAAGAATCCCTAATATAAGTTATTTTAAGGTGTTTGAGTGTAAATGTTTCATACTTAATGACAAACATCTTAAGAAATTTGATGCAAAACTTGTAGAATGAATCTTTTAAGGATATTCTATAAACAGCAAAGCTTATAGAGTATTTAATAAGAAATCTTTGGTTGTTGAAGAATCAATCCATGTAGTATTTGATGAATCAAATTCATTTAACAAATCTTCTAATAATGATGAATTTGATGATGAAATTGAAAATCTTCCAAAAGAAACATCTAACTTAGAAATTAATAAAGAAAATAAAGATGATCAAGAGAAATAAAAATCAAATGATAAATCAATTGAAATAGATAATGAGGAAGAAAATGAAGATAAAGAATCTTATCAACTTTACAAAGTTTAGAAATTAATAAAAGATCATCCTAAAGATTTAATTCTTGGTAATATGGAACAAGAGGTTAGAACAAGAAGAAATCTAATGAACCTTGCATTCCTAAGTCAAATCGAACTTTAAAATGCCTTAGAAGGTATTGAAGATGAATCTTGGGGCATTGCTGTGCAAGAAGAATTGAATCAATTTGATAGAAACCAAGTTTGGGATCTAGTGCCTAGACCAAATGACAAATCTATAATTGGTACAAAATGGATCTTTAGAAATAAAAAGGATGAAAATGAGAATGTAATTAAAAAAAAAGCAAGACTAGTAGCTCAAGGTTATAACTAAGAGAAGTGCATAGACTATGATGAAACCTTTGCCCTGGTTGCTAGACTAGAAGCTATAAGAATGCTACTTGCATGTGCTAGTCATAAAGAATTTAAATTATTCCAAATAGATGTAAAAAGTGTATTTCTTAATGGATATATTAATTAAGAAATATATGTATATCAACCACCTTGTTTTGAAAATTATAAATTTCTAAATTATGTATTTAAGTTAACTAAAACTTTATATAGATTAAAGCAATCTCTAAGAGCTTGGTATGATAGGCTAAGTAATTTCTTAATTGAAAATGGATTCATAAGAGGTAAAATTGATACAACTCTATTCATAATGATAAAAACTGATGATATGCTAATAAATCAAATCTATGTAGATGACATCATATTTGGATCAACCAATGAATCTTTATGTAAAATGTTTGCTAAAACAATGCAAATAGAATTTGAAATGAGCATGATGGGTGAACTAATATTCTTCTTAGGACTTCAAATTAAGTAAATCAAACAAGGAACATTTGTTAATCAAGCTAAATATATTAAAGAATTATTTAAAAAGTTTAGAATGGAAAATACTAAAGGAATGGATACACCTATGAGTCCATCAACCAAACTTGATAAGGATGAAAATGGCAAAAATGTTGATGAAAAACTTTATAGAGGTATGATTGGAAGTCTTTTGTATCTCACTGCGAGTAGACCTGACATTATGTTCAGTGTTTGTATTTGTACAAGATTCCAATTTTGTCCAAAAGAAACTCACTTAATTGTTGTGAAAAGAATTTTTAGATACTTGCTTAGCTGTAAAATCCCGAATCTTCATTTCACTAAGTAGTGAATAGTGTTCAAGGTAGTCTTGTAAACTTGCGAGTTTATGCTAATAGAAATGTTTGGATTTATAGTGTGCATGTGTTAATGGGTGTACATGGCCTAAAGGAGTGTGTGTTAAACATAAAAAGGTGTTAGGATTGAATTGGAGAAGGTGCAAGTAGTAGAAAAAGGGTTTTGCATCAAAACAGGGGAGCATTGATCACTTGGTGATAACCAACGATCGCCCGGTCATCTACCGATCGCTCGGTATCTGTCGACTGGTTAACTAATTTGTATGGGGAAAAATTCTAGAAGGGGTGTTTTCAACCGATCGCTTGGTTGAAACCACCGATCGCTCGGTAAGCCACCGATCGCTCGGTCTATACTACCGATCGATCGGCTATACACAGATTTCTTCATTAAGGGTTTTTAAGTCTTTAGCCACTACCCCTTTGCCTATATAAGGCTGGGTTCATGCCTTAGGGTTTCATAAACCCTTTGTGCATTATTTTAAGAGGCTTTTGAGAGGAAGAAGAAGGAGGAAGCTAGGGTTGCTCAAAGCTTGAAGGGAGATCAAGTTTCTTCCCTCCTTTCGGTGTTTCTCAAAAAAGAACTCGAGATTTTCACGTGTTCCAAGCTTTTGGAATCAAAGTCACCAATTTCATCAAGGTAGATACGTTCTACTACCAATCTTGTGATACTATTAGTTACCACATGAGGTTCTTCTTATTCTATACTATAAGCCTTGCTTTGTTATGGTGTGAGATGTTATTTTTATACTTGGATGTAAGCTATCACTATTATGTATTCTAGGTGTTTATGTAAATGCCTCTAAGGGTTTTTGGGTGTTTAAACATGTTATCATTCTCATATGCTCATATGTTGGCATGTCTCATATGAACCGAGGTTTTCTATGGATTTCTCAAAGTACGAAAAGGGTTTTGAATAAGTGACTTATATGAATGATTCTAAGCAACTCTATGATATCTCTAAGATCGGTTTACAAGCTCAAAAGGATCATGATACACTCACAAGAACTCCATGATAATGTCTAAGATCATCTCACAAGCTCAAAAGGATCATAAATGAAATTGCTCTAAGATCTCTATGGTATTGCTCTGTCTCTATGGATCATAATTAACTCTAAGGAACTCTATGAACTCCAAGAACTCACAAGGCTATGATTATCGCAAGACTCACACGGTTTTGGTTTCGGATTTCATCATATGTCTTATTTCATGGTTTCTATGCTTTGATACATTTTAAGGATTTCATTCTCCATGATTCGCATGCTCTATGCTATTATTGCTTTATTGTTAGTAGTATGTATACGCTGAGTATTCCACGCTCAGGCGATATTTGTTATCATTGGCAGGTGCCTGGGTTCTTTTCTTCGATTTGTACGGTACGGAGCCTTGGGTAGAGGAAGAGTATTACGACCCAGAGCCTTCTATGGACCACTATCAAGATGATGGCCTGCTAGATAGGCGTCACGACTTTGACTTTTTTTGATAGACTTAGATAGACTTGATATTTTGTTTAGTGAGAGTGGGACTTGTCCACTCCACATGTTGGATACTTATACAGTTGTATTTTGTTGGTTCAAATTTGGACCGAGTAATAGGAGTATTTAGTTCTGTATTTTGGCTTCCACTATGATAAGTTATATTTTGCTTCCGCTATATGTTTAAATCATTTCTGCTATGTAGGTTTGTGTACTTTGACAGGTTTCTATGCGTGCCTTATATATCATATTGGAGGTATGATATGGCGGTCACGAGTCAAAGTATCCCTAACTCTTAGGGGGTATTTTGGGTTGTGACATTGGCACAATTGATTTAGGCTTATGGTATCCTAAAGACACAAATCTAGATCTAATAAGCTATTCAGATGCAGACTTTGCTGGATGTAAAGTGGATAGAAAAAGCACTAGTGGACCTTGTCACTTTTTAGGATATTCTCTTGTTTCATGGTTCAATAAGAAACAAAATTCAGTGGCTTTATCCACAGCTGAGGCTGAGTATATGGCAGCTGGACTTTGTTGTACTCAAACTTTGTATATGAAATAACATCTAGAAAATTTCAAACTTTCCTATACTAAAATTCCTATTGAGTGTGATAATACAAGTGCAATTTGTATGACTAAAAATCCTATTCAACACTCAAGAACTAAACACATAGAAATCAGATATCATTTTATTAGAGATCATGTGTAAAATGGAAATGTTGTCTTGGAGTTTGTGGATACAAATAATCAGCTTGCTGATATCTTTACCAAACCCCTTCAATATGATAGGTTTTGTGCTTTGAGAAGATAATTGGGTATGACTAGTCTGAATGAGCTAAAATAATCATTTTTATGAACAAATTTGATCAAAAATAAAAATCTTTGAATTGATATGTTATAATTTGTTTGATTATATTAGAAGAATGAATTGAATGCCTTATGATGTTTTTGGATGCTTTAATAAACCAATGGTGAAAAATCAATTCGGTGAATCCTAAATCTATGTTTGAGTTGAGAACTCACAAGATCAAGAGGATGGTTAGGTTTTCCTACAATTTTATCTACCCTTTTTGATATTGTAACAATTAAGTTATTAATTAAAGGGATGATGAATTTAAAGTACGGAAATAGAGAAAAACATGCAAACTAGAACACAAAGATTTTTACGTGGAAACCCTTCCGGGTAAACCACGGGACCTAGTCCAGCCATGAGAATCCACTAAGACAAAGTTAACAAAAACTTACAAGACTCGAACTTGACTCCTTCGGACTCAACATTTCGATCCTTCAGTTCTTAGCCCTCCACACCTCGAAAAGTCATCACATACTCACAAGTCTCGTGATCAACCGTAGCAGCTCGTACTTCTCCTTGTGTCTCCAAAACAATCCACAATCTTCCGATCGATCTTCGTCAATGATGGTTTCGGATTCCACCGACCAAATCACACATCCACGATCTGTCTCGAATCAATCTCATTCGCAAAGGCTCCGGAACACTTCGGCCAAGTTGTTCTATCCAGAACAGGTTGATGGTTTGATAAGAATCAATTCTCCTAGCTAGAAGGACTTCATCAATGGGAAAATCCAAACAAGCATAAATGGAGCACTGGCTTGCAAAACTAGGATGGGAGAAGGATTCTCAAAAGGGAGGAGAGACAATGAAAATTAGAGTTTTTATTAACTCTAGAGATAGTTAAAAAACCCTCTCAATACTCCCCCAAAGTTAC
Organism: Tetracentron sinense; assembly: GCA_015143295.1. Lineage (NCBI taxonomy): Eukaryota > Viridiplantae > Streptophyta > Magnoliopsida > Trochodendrales > Trochodendraceae > Tetracentron > Tetracentron sinense. The sequence continues at coordinate 774,220 of CM026553.1, read as the reverse complement.
TCTCCACGGACTAGAAGGGTTCACCATAAATAGGGAAGCAACCCCAAGTATTAGAAACTGCCAAAAATCGGATTTAGCAAGAAAATCCATATCAGGGTCGACCCTGACCCCCAAAAATGGATTATGGCATGATTTTGCATATCAGGGTCGACCCTGACATCCACTTAGGTCGACCCAACTTTTTCTCACTTGCTGGATTTTTTTCCCATACAAAAACTGCTTATATCAGGGTCGACCCTGGGGGTTATTTTGGTCGACCGATAATTAAAAAAATCAATTTTAGCTCTTACACCTTTAAAAAAAAAAAAAATAACCACTCAAAGGGAGTGGAGGGTTTGGCAGACCCCTACTTGTTTATTAAAATAGGAAAAAATCAGGGGGACATAAAACCTTACCCCTCCAACATGACCAAACCGACTAAATTGGGAGAGGGGGACATAAAACCTTACCCCTCCCAAAACAAACCACACAAAACACACAAAAAACGAAACAAAAACAGGACCTAACCAAAAAATTAACATCTTATATTAAACAAGTTAGAATGGTCAATATGGATTAAACCTTGCATACTTGAAGGACAATCACTGATATCTCTGTAAGTTTTGCTATCCATCTTCTGACAAGCTTCTTTGGATAAAAAATCAGCAACCTGGTTGTTCTCTCTGAAAGTGTGCTGAAAAAATAAATTACATTTATTCTTCAGCCTAATAATTTCCTTCCAGCAATACCAAGTTTTCCACGGTGGCTCTATAATCCCCTTGATCACATCAATAACAATCTTAGAATCACTTTCTACTATGATATTAGCAATACCATTTGTCACAAAGCAAACAACCATTACAAACTGCCCTAATTTCCGCAATGGTATTAGAATTCATGCCATAAAATGCATGAAAAGCTAAAATCATATTTTGGTATCACAAATGATACCTCCACCTCCGCTAATACCAGGATTATTATTAGCAGCCCCATCAGTATTAAGTTTAAACCAGCCCGAAGAAGGACATAACCACTTGGTTATAACAGGCCTTTTCGACTTGGAATTAATAGAATGGATTCTAAAATATAAACATAACTCTCTATCCTTGGTACTGAAATATCTAGGAGTTTTCCATAATTTTGCCGAACCAATGGCCCACTCATTAATTCTTTTCATAATATCCTTGAAAGGTCTCTTAAAATTATCATATCTCGCCATATTTCTATAACTCCATATTTTCCAGCACACAAACAAAGGAACAATACAGTTGAGAAAACCTTTCACAGTACCTCTTTTCCCAACCTGGAAGAATCTCATGATCCTGGTATTTATGGTGTCTTCTTCAAAACATTGAATATTCAAAACAGCCCCCACTCTTCGTCAAATCTTGGTAGCTAAATCTCCTTGACAAAAAAGATGGGACAAGGATTAAACATTGGGGAGAGTACAACAATCACATTTACTAGGTAATGCGATTCATTTGGATTGCACTCTGATGTCAACTGGGATGGAATTTTGAAAAATCTTCCAAGAAAATACCGAGATTTTTGAAGGAATCTCCTCACCCCAAATAAAAGACGCCCATTGAACCTTTGGAGATTCTTCATGAACACATTCCCAGCAAAATTTGGTAGAAAAATTCCCTGAACTTTCATTCTTCCAAATAATATGATCATCATGAGAAGATAAAGCTATCGGATTTTGGATAAGAACCTGTTGAATCTCTCTAGGAAGAAGATTTAACTCCTCTTCATCCCAAGACCCTCTACCCAAAATATCTTTAATCCGTGGGAAAACATTAGGACAATCTGAAGCATCCTCAATCAAAGGAGATTCATCCAACCAAATATCAAACTAGAAATTCGTAGTCTCGCCATTACCAATCAACCATTTACAGTTGATTATAGTTGTCTTTACCCATCTGCCAATATCCATCCAAGTTTTAGAACATTTCAAGAAGCTATCAATCATCCAAGGATGATTGTTATGAAGATATTTAATTCTGAAATAAATTCTCCATAATCCCTTTTCTGAAATAAGCTTCCAAGCCATTTTCATTATGAAAGTATTAGCTACATCACCCAGCTTACGAATACCCAAACCTCCTTCATCCACCGGTTTGGTAATGTTATTCCAAGATACCCAGTGAGCGCAGTCATTTCCTTCACTATCATTCTAGAAAAAATCAGCAAAAGAACTTTCCAATCTACGAATAACCCCTTTAGGGATGTTTGATCCCATCAAACAATGAATCGGCATAGAGGACAAAACATGTTTCAGCATAACCAGCTTCCCACCAGCCGAGAGCATCTTCCCTTTCCACCCTTCCATCTTCTTTCTAACTTCATCAATAATAAAATCAAAATAAATACTCTTCATTCTGCCCTTAAATATAGGAAGACCCAAGTAGCGAAATGGAAATTTATCAATTGAAATCCCATTATTACCAACCAATTTTCTTCGATCCCTATCAGACTTTTTATCAGAAACATAAACCCCACTGTTGTCCTTATTAATTTTTTGCCCTGAAGCCGCTTCATATGCCGATAAAAATTTAAAAAGATTACTAATCGATCTTTGTTGTCCATTGTAGAAAATAAGGGTATCATGAGCAAACAATAAATGGGATTTAGGAGAAGCATTTCTGGAAGTTCTAAAATACCCAACTTTGCCGGAGTGAAACATATTCTTCAACCCTTTACTGAGAACCTCTTCTGCCAAAATAAATAGAGTCAGGGATAACGGATTTCCTTGTCTTAGCCCCCGCGAAGAATTGAAAAAACCATGCAATCTCCCATTAAGAATAGCCGAGAAGAAAGGAGAAGATATGCACCCTGTGAAAAGCTTCAAAAATTTGTCACAAAAACCAAACTGTTTCATCACTAGAATAAGGAAGTCCCATTCTAGCCTATCATAAGCTTTCGCCATATCGAGCTTAAAAATCACATTTCCCCCTCTCACTTTTCTGTTGATGTTAGAATTTAAATCTTGCGTCATAGAGATATTATCAATGATGCTCCTACCTTTCACAAAAGCCGACTGCTCCTCCGATATCAGCTTAGGAAGAATGATGCCTATCCGATTTGCTAAAATTTTTGCAATAATCTTGTAAAAAACATTACATAAATTGATAGGCCGGAATTCAGCAAAGGAAATTGGGTTTTCCATTTTAGGTATAAGGCATAATAAAGTAGCATTAATAGCTCTTGGAATAAACCCATTATTAAAGAAAAATTGAATAGCAGCCACCAGGTCCTCTTTAATTACCTCCCAACAATGATGAAAGAAAAGACCCGAGAAACCATCTGGTCCAGGAGCTCCAGAAGCCCGTATCATGAAAACCACTTTCTGAATTTCAGACATATCCGGGCTCTTACACAGAACCTCATTCTCTTCTTCCGAGACAAGAGATGGGATATGATCCTCAATAATATCACCCATAGAAACCGAATCTGAAAGAAAAAAAATTTGGAAAAATTTAATAGCTTCTTGCCCTGTCTCTTCTTCCGTATTTAGCATCTTCCCCTCTTCATCTTTAATAGCGTGCACCATATTGCGCTTCCGGTTATTTTGGTATACTACATGAAAATACTTCGTATTCTTGTCTCCCTCTTTTAACTAGTGCTCTCTGGATTTTTGTTTCCAGAATATCTCTTCAAAATCTAAATACTTCTTCAGATCAAGCTTAGCAGAGCATAATTCTTTGTATCCCTCTTCATTCCAATTGGATTGCAATTGATTTTCTAATTCATCCACATGACTCTCACACACTAGAAGATGAGAGAATATATTACTAAACCTGTTCTTATTCCAAGCAGATAAAGTAATTTTAAGAGATTTAAGCTTCAAGAAAAAACAAATAAGAGGATTACCTGTTTCATGCTTTTTCCAATCCTCTTTTACGATCTCAAGAAATTCTTCATCTTTAGTCTACATATTCTGGAATTTGAAAGAGAAAGGACTTCCACGCTGCCTATCAATAGCCGAAATGAGGAGAGGGGCGTGATCCGAGGGACTTCTAGGGAGATGAGTGATCGTAGTCTGAGAAGAAGAAGATTGCCACGCAGAATTATATAAAACTCTATCCAATCTTGCCCAAATACAGTGAGCTCTCACCCGGTCATTGCACCACGTAAAACGATTACCCAGAAATTTCCCATCAATAAGTCCACAATGCAATATCATCTCATTAAATTCAACAATCACTTTTAAGTCCGGGTTTCTCCCACCTTTTTTCTCATTTGCATGTCTGACAACATTGAAATCGCCTCCTATTAACCAAGGTGTAGAAACATCCATATTGATAGACCTTAACTCATCCCAAAGTTCTCTCCTCTCAATTTTTCCACACATGGCGTAAATGAAGGAATACCTGACTGGATTACCACCTTGCTCAGATAGAGAAATTGATAAACATTGAGAAGATCTCTGGATAGAAGACACAAAAATCCCATCCTTCCAAAACACCCAAATCCGACTTTCATCACCATTATTAACTGCATAGTTATTAAATCCAAACTCTTTACTACATTTGTCAAGGAATTTCTCATTCTTTTCAGGATCCAGCAGAGCCATGATAGAAACTTTGTTTTCAATAATCATCGATTTTAACCTCCTACGGGAATTAGCATTGCCCGCACCTCTGATATTCCAAATAATAGAAATAATCATTAGAAACTTTTTGGATATCAGGGAGAAGACCAGCTCTAGTCTTCGATCTTGTCATTCTGACTTCAGTGAATGAAGGATGCTCTTCTAACACCTTTTCGGGCAAATGACCATTATAGTTTTTCAACCAAACTGAACCAACTATTCTATTTGAAAAAAATTTGCAACTTTGAATGAATTCAGCCATATTCTGATGAACTTTGTTTCTTCCTGCTTTCACTTCCGAACTGCTGCCCTCGTCCAATAGAAACTTCACTTTCGCAATTCTTTTTTCCTTAGACCGAAACTTAACTTTTGGTTTAGCCAACTGAAGAGCTTCCAATAATTTCTTATGTGCCTCATCCTCCACATTACAGTAAGCATAATTAGTATCTCTATCATTCTGAAAACCCAGATTCATATTATCATTCGCTTCCTTACTCTTTTCATCATTCAAAGCGTGGACAGGGCCAATGTCTTCTTCCTCGGTATCACCTTGTTCTTCAACGTTCCCCAAGGATCTATCCTTCTTCAAATTATCATGCCCATATTTCCAAATACCATCTATGAACTCGTTATTTAGAATACTGATTTCCTCTTCGTCCTTCTCATCTGAGCTCTCATTCGATATATCTTGAATAATAGGAAACATATTACAATCTTGTTGCTGAAAGTCCTGAATAACAACTGCCTTCGGAATGTTTTTTTTCTCCTTCCCGGAATGGATAGACTCTCCTAACTCAGACGAATTTAAATTCTGAGTTTGGTTTTCTAGAAAACGAAAATGTTGTTCTTGCATATCCATTCCAAAGTTGTTATTTGTATTATTACTATTCTCGGCCTGAATCTGAACGTGTGGATCTTTCCCCAAATTAGCATTAGCAATATTTTGATCATTACCTTCATTTTGAATCTAGCTTTCTAAATTGACTGCTGGCTTTTCCTTCACGCTATGTTGATCCCCAGTTTTCTCGATCTCTCCTTTGTTCTTCTCATGATTTCCATGATTTTGCTCATTTCTTGTTGCCTCCTTCGTTTTCCCAAAGGTTTTCTCAACCCATTGAGATGTAGTTTCCTTGAAATGATTACCTTTGGTCAAAATTTCCATTCTCTTTTCTTTTGATTGAGCATCCTTCATAGGTTTCTTGAGTCTTCTCGGGTCTACTCCTCTATAGAGTTTTTTAACACTCTTGTTACATTCCTCCTTCGAATGCCCCACCTTATTGCACGATGCACAAATTTTTGGCTCTTTTTAGACGATGGATTGCCATCTTCCTACAGTACTTAAACCGAGCCAAAATTTGCTTATTTTTTTCTTTTTAACATCAACCTCAACACATATTCTCACCAAACTCGGTCTAGATATTGTTCTAGTCTGCCCATCCACTTTCAAAACCCTTCCTACAATACTACCGATGGCCTTTAGATCCTTGGGATTAAACAAGTTGGTCGGTAGGCCTGGAAGAGATATCCAAACCGGCACCATAGTAGGATCTGCTCCAGCTTGAAATAAAGGAGTCCATTTAATGAATCTAACCAGCTGGCCTTCTAAATAACTGAATTCTTTTAACTAAACAGCAAGAAAATCTTCTTCAGATTCAAATCTAATGAGCATATGGCTCTCATCAAGAATGCCAAGAGCTATGGCAAGTTTAGTATAGAACGATCCTTGGATATGGTTTTTCAATGCTTCAATAGAAGATCTACCATACGAAAACTTAGCAATTAGGGCATGTTTGAAAGCAGCCGCAGAGGTATTGAGTTCTTCCACTGAGTAAAATAAAGCTGGTTCTCCTTGAAAATAAGAAACCTTCTTCACATCCTTGATGCTATCAAAACTAAAATCATTGAGATGAGTAATACGATTACCTGATTTGCTTGAGCCTCCTACCACAGAAGCATAAGTATCCGGCTTGCCAAGAGAAGGGTGTGAGGACCGTGGGATTGGACCTCCCTCCTCCTTACCGGAAACCCTAGGGTTTGCCATGAAACCCTAGCAAAAAACTGTGCAAAAATCTGCTATCATGCACCTAAATTTTTTTTCCCGCTAACATGCACCTCCAGAGCCCTCGACACTATCCAGCTCTTACACCCTTCATGAAAGTTGTAGCTCTTTTCGACATGGATTCTTGCACTGAAGCTGTTGCTTTAGCTTTATTAAGAGAGGGTGGTGTTCTTGAAAGGTTTTAGCTCGGCCTAAAAGAGAGCTTATAAAGGTAATATCTTGACTTGTAAGAGAGATTGTAATGGTTTGGACTCCATCAGTGAAGGAGTCTGTGCGATTAAGGAATCGTGGTGAATCCTCTAGCTGGAAGCTTGAGGCGGGGAGTAGGCTGGTTTGTTGAACCTCGTGAACAAATTCCGAGTTTGCACTCTCTTTATCTCTCTTCTCCTTTTCTTACAATATTTCTATTGTTTTACTTGCTGCTCATTTAATTTATTCCGCATCTTGAACTTATAGTTCATAAAAATTTTAAATCTGCCATAGACCCTATTCACCCCCCCTTTAGGGTCATTACTTGGCCAACAGTGGTCACGTGATTAATTTCACTCTTTATATCTTTCTTGATTATGTTGATGTGTTTTGTGAGACCATTGGTGTTGACCATCATTTCCTAAGAGTTGCATGTAAATATCCTAATGGGTGACATTCCTCTCACGCTAAAGTGGTTGTGTGATCCCTTTCACGTTTCTTTGTGAAAGGTCGTGTGATCATTTTCACTATTTATATTTTACTTGCTTATGTTGATGTGTCATGTGATACCCTTAGAGTTGATAATCATTTCCCGAGGGTTGCATGTAAATTCACTAACATATGACTTTCCTCTTGCGCTAAAGTAGTTGTGTGATCCTATTGATATTTCTTTGTGAAGTGGTTGTGTGATCATTTTCACTCTTTATATCTTTCTTGCTTATATTGATGTGTTGTGTGAGACCCTTGCGTCGACCTTTATTTCTTGAGGGTTGCGTGTAAATTTCCTAAAGGGTGGCATTCCTCTCACGTTAAAATGGTTGTGTGATCCCTTTAGTGTTTCTTTGTGAAGTGGTCGTGTGATCATTTTCACTCTTTATATCTTGTTTGCTTATATTGATGTATCATGTGAGAGCTCTAGCGTAGACCTTCATTATCTGAGGGTTGCGTGTAAAGTTCCTAACAGGTGGCACTCCTCTGGCGCTGAAGTGATCGTGTGATCCTTTCAATTTTTCTTGGATGAAGTAGTCATATGATTGACTTCACTCTCTATATCTTGCTTGCTTATGTTGATATGTCATGTGAGACACCTAGCGTCAACCATCGTTTCTTGAGAGTTGCATGTAAATTCCTTAAGTGGTGGTACTCCTCTCATGCTGAAGTGGTCATGTGATCCTTTCAGTGTTTCTTTGTGTGAAGTGGTTGTGTGATTACCTTCACTCTTTATATCTTTGATTCATCGCTAAAGAGCATGAACCCTCTCTCTTTATTTTCCTTTCTTGCAATTCACCATCTCTCCTATCACCCATCATTGAAAAGTCTAGTCTAAATCTTAGGTAGAATTACATTTTTTTTTATTTTATATTTTCTCTTTCATTTCATCCCTTCTTGAGTTTTACAGGTTTTTCCATGTTTTGATACAAAAATCACGATGTTTTCAGCTGTAAGCACTGAAAGTATGCCTCTTTTTAATTTTAGAAAAACAGTTCTTGGGGGGCATACATCGTGTAGAACCTTGGATTTTTGGCATATATTAAAAGCATTAAGATCATTTTCTTGAGTTAAAAGTTGGATTTCCAAAGCCGAATTTGTTGAAGATCCGAGTTGTTAAAACCCATTTACAGACCAATTGGCTTTCGAGCCCAGTTAGTTAATTACAAACTAAGAAATTGGAGTTTTGTAAAACATAAAAGTTGTTATCCTTTGAATGACAAGTTCAACGCAAGTTGAATTGTCAAAATCCGATAACCGAGTCAAAAGTTATGGCCGAAATACCAAAGTAAGAAAAATCTGGAAATTTTCTGCAAAAGTTACGAACGATCATACAGACCCTACGAACGATTGTAGTTGAGCTACGATCGATCGCAGAAAACCTACGAGCGATGGTAGAACCCCAGAAATTGAACAAACTCTCAGGATGATTTACGATCGATTGTAGAAGAACCTACGAGCGATCGTAGAATTTCAAAAATGAGGAAAACTCTCTGTAACATTTACAATCGATCATAGAAAACTACGAGCGATCGTAGGCAAGCTATGAACGATCGTAGAAAACCTACAACCGATCGTAGGTCTCAAACCCATAATTTTATTTCAGAATTTTTAGGGTTTCTACCCTTTGCCTATAAATAGGGCTTCCATTTGGGGGTTTTTGGCTTACCCTAAACCTAGAGAGACTAAGAGAAATTGAGAGGTAGAAAGGGAGGAGAGATTTGGGGATTTCCAAGAATAATGGGATTGAAGAAGGAGGAGATCAAGATCAAGGTTGATCTTCCCCAATCAAGCAAGGATCACATTCCTTCTCAAGTGGTTGCCTTCTTCCTCAAGCTAGGGATTTCAAATCAAGGGTTTTCTCCAATCAAGGAGTAATCCTCAAGGTTAGTACACCTTTACTAACTCAGTAATAACCTAGGTTTTCTCTTGGAAATGATGTGCTTGTGTTTATACATCCCTTTACTTGAAATGCTTTACTTCTCCAAATAAACAAGATAGGTGAATAGTTGTGAATGGTGATGTATGTGTGTTGGAAAATGGTGGATGGACATTGTACGCATAATAAATGCACACTATGTGTTGGACGGTATCTATTGACTGGTCCAAAAATTTGTATGGGGAAAAATTCTAGAGAGGTGGTTTTTGACCGAGAGCTCGGTCAAAACACCGATCGCTCGGTCCACTACCGAGAACTCGGTCAAAACACCGATTGCTCGGTCCTTCGTGTTTTGCAGAAATTCATTAAGGGTTTTTTGGCTACTCCACCCTTACTTTTAAGTGTTGGCTCGAGCCAAGGGTGTTCATAAACACCCTTAGCAATATTTTGAGAGAGACGGAGAGAGAACCTAGGGTTCCTAAAGGCTTCTTCCCTTTTGAGAGAGAAATCAAGGGTTGAGAACCCAAGATCATTCCTTTGGCTTGGATTCTTCAAATCTAACCTCAAGCAACGCGTGGAGTTTCTTCTCCAAGCTCGGCAATGTTTCCTACGACATTTTCAAAGGTTTCCTTCCCCATTAAGCAAAGAATCCTCCATGCTCAAAGGGTTCCTTCTTCCTCAAGCTTGAAGTCCCAAATCAAAGGGGTTTTTCTTCAAGATCCAGCCTTGATCTTAAGGTTAGTACACCCTCCTAGTTGGCTTTAGTAATAACCTAGGTTTTTTCCTCAAGTATGATTATGGATTGATCTTGTATACTCCTTCTTCTTGAAATGCATCATTTTCCCTAAAATGTAAAGGCTAAAGTAAATGGTGGTGATGGGTGTGTGGAATGGATGATTAGTTGAGGCGATTGGATGCCATGTGGGATGTGGTTGTTGTGTTGTATGATGGAAAAATGCAGGAAGGGCAATGTATCCATAATGCACATACACAAGGTGTTTGATGAAATGCTTGATTGGAAAATACAAGTAAAGGTTAAAAGAATTTTTGCATATCATATGTTTGATGAAATGCATGAATGAGGACTAAACAAAGGAAATGAAAACATGATTTTAAGGATTCTCATGCCTATGGAAATGATATATGCACCGTTCAAAGTATCTTTATGCTAAGACAATGCCCACAATGCACTAAGCACAAGCATATACGAAATTGAAAAATGATCATACAAGGAGGTTGGAACCCGGTTAAGGGTGATAGCCTCTTGCTCATAAGAAATGTAATGCCAAGGAGGTTGGAACCCCGGTTAAGGGTGATAGCCTCTTGCTCATAAGTAATGGAATGTCAAGGAGATTGGTAGCCCAAGATTGTGTAGGTGCTAATCTCTTGCTCATAAGAAAAGGCTCATAAGGAAATTGTTAAGGAGGTTGGTAGCCCCGGTTAAAGGTGCTAGCCTCTGGCTCATAAGAAAGATATTAAACTGTTAAGGAGGTTGGTAGCCCCGGTTAAGGGTGCTAACATCTGGCTCATAAGAAAGGTATTGAACTGTCAAGGAGGTTGATAGCCCCAGTTCAGGGTGTTAGCCTCTGGCTCATAAGAAAGATATTGAACTGTCAAGGAGGTTGATAGCCCCAGTTCAGGGTGTTAGCCTTTGGCTCATAAGAAAGATATTGAACTGTCAAGGAGGTTGGTAGCCCCGGTTAAGGGTGCTAACCTCTGGCTCATAAGAAAGGTATTGAACTGTCAAGGAGGTTGGTAGCCCCGGTTAAGGGTACTAGTCTCTGGCTCATAAGAAAGATATTGAACTATCAAGGAGGTTGGTAACCCCGGTTAAGGGTGCTAACCTCTGGCTCATAAGAAAGGTATTGAATTGTCAAGGAGTGTGCAACCCTCTGGCTCATAAGAAAAGTATTGAATTGTCAAGGAAGTTGGCTAACCTCTGGCTTATAAGGAAACTCACGGGAAATTCATAAGGACTCATATGACTCACAGATGTGTTTTAGTTTTCATGGGAATTATGATTTAGTAAATGCTTATGTATGATGTTGTTTTAAATGATTATGAACTGTATTCCTTCCAGCACTTGCATATGATGTTATGTTTGTTATTACTATTGTTAGCTAGGAGCTTGTACTCGCTGAGTATTCCATACTCAGCCGTACTTTTATGTCGGCAGGTACCGTGGACAACCTCAACCCTGAGCCTTGGGTTGAGGAAGAGTATATAGAGGAGATGGAGCAACCTATCTCGATGCAGTCACAGGAGGATAGAGACCGAGACGTGTGGCCGTATTTTAGATTATTGTTGAGCATAGTGGGCTCGATAGTTCTTTTGTATTTTGATAGGTGGGCATGTCCACCTTTACTGATATGTTTTGTATAAAACTTGGAATACAGTTAAGGTTATAGAAGAAAAGAAAAAGTTGGTTGTCATTTCCACATTGTTTAGCTTTTGCACTTTGTATCATGTTATTATTATAGCACGTGTTACCTTATTCATTACAGGATGGTTTGCCAGGTTAAGTACAGTCACACCTAAAGTATCCCTTAACTCCTAGGAGGTATTTTAGGGCCCGACACCTTGACATGTAGCCTTATGGTTGAGGGTTGAGTGAGAGAGACATGTATTTAGGGTTTTCATTTTGGGAAATTTTGCATTAGATGTGAGTTGGTAACTCAAGGGATGGCTGCTGTATAACAGTTTTAGTTTCTAATTTAGTCTAGTTGACTCTTGTAGATGGGGCATTATTATAAATAGAAGAAATTTTCAAGTTCATTATTTTCTATGCCTGGTATGCTCTCTTACAAGATGACTTTTTTTAATAAAAGCCACTCAGCCAGAGCCAGAGTCAGATGAGCTTCAAGCTGACCAGCAGCCAGACTCAGCCCTAGCAGATGAGCTTTAGGGTGAGCAGCACCCTTGGGATGAGATGCCAGAGTGGTCTGACTTCGTAGATGCTGGAGAGATTCGAGAGATTTTAGAGAGCTCTCATAGACAGCTATCCTTTTTGAGGACCCTAGTCACTTCTATGAGGCTCCTAGCAGACCAGCTGCATCTGAGGAGCAGATGAGCATCATGGCAGGCAAGATTGTCTCCATGGCCTCCAATCTAAAGTAGTTTCAGCTGGAGATGAAGATGTGCCAGTAGAGTTTTCAGGAGGAAATGAGAGCATCCATGCTTTCCTTCATGGCTGAGACTAGAGCCAGCATGGTTACCTTTCAGTCAGAGACCAAAGAGTCCATTCAGAGTCTCTAGGCAGCCAGCTCAGCTCAGTTTTTGCTATTCAGTCTAGGATAGACAACATCCAAGGGGGAATCAAGAAAAATGCTGAATCTTTAGAGCCCATATTGGATGAAATTGAAATTTCAGGGGAAGTCACTAAGAATAGGGTAGATTCAATTTTATCCCTAATAGAGAGAAAGGTTGTAGATGCTATGGAGTAGGGTCTACAACTGAATGATTTAGTGACCATGTTGAAAGGCAAGGTAGAAGGCACTGAGAGGCACATAAGAAATCAAGGACCTACAATTTCTCAAATATCTTCTCTCCTCAGGAACCAAGCTCCAATCATCCACCAAATGGCAAGCCAAGTAACTCAATTTTTCATAGAGGTATCTAATGTGAAGAAACAATTCTTCCAAGTGGTCAAAGGAGCAACTTCCTCATCAAAACCTCCCAAGTCCTCTAAACTTCACTCCATTCCTCCCTCTTCCAATGAAATTTCCAGCAGCAATAGCTCAAGTGGAGATGAAGATGAAGTAGTTGAAGAAGAAGAGCAAGTTCAAGAAGTTCAAGGCAATAAAGAAGCAGGCCTTTCAGAAGATGTCTTCAAGAAAGTTGCTGACTTTGAAATTTGAATTAGTTGATCATTTGTTTTTTGCATCTTTGGCAGTATATCATTCTTAATTCAAATTCTCTCTTATAGAATTTAGTTATCTTGATTCAAAATTTATATTTTGAGTAACATATTATGAATCTTCATGAAATATATTTTAATTGTTCACTTTGTGTTGAAAATTGAAAATCTTAGAATTCCCTTTGTGGAACTTCTCTTGGTACTAAAACATGGTGATATGTCCTATGATCCATCTAAAATATGCATCCAAGTAACAATTGTGATTATGTTTTTTAATGCATCTGTTTAGGGGGAGCTTACCTCTAAGTTTTTATGGAAAACATATTGCGAGGGGGAGCTAAATCCTATTTCATTACATTATTATGTCATCATCAAAAATGGGGAGATTGTTAGCCTCAAGGTTAGAACCTTGGGTACCCCTACTGATTTTGATAATAACACAATAATGAAATGAAAAATGTGGTACTAATAATCTTGTTTTAATTGCTTGAACATTTCAGAATTCAAGGTTGCTAGCACTCCTATCATGAAAAAGGATGAAAATTATCCAAGAGGAAGATCAACTCAAAGTATAAAATCGAAGACTCATGATAAGACCATTGTCCAAGTTGGGTCCATTTGAAGACAAAGGCAAATCACAAGAACCAAGAGAAGCCAAGATCAACTCTCAAGTAGCTTCAAATGTAATTTTTTATTTGTTTGAGAGTATCTAGGACTTACGTAAGAAGTCCTCAAAAGTTTGGTAAGTTGAAAAGCTCAAAAATCATAGATTGACCATAGGAGCCTATGACATCTTTTGGAAATTATTCTAAGGCCCTAAGGGATCATAAAATCATGTTAAAACATAGCTAATTGACTTAGGAAATCAATCCCATCTCTTTGGTTTGATCCTAGACAGAATTCAGAAATTTTGTTCTGGATTCGTCGACGAATTCTCAGAGTCATTTGAATTCGGCAACGAAGTCATGAAAGTTATTTTGAAATTGCATTCTGTCTTCTGTATTCGGTGACGAATTCAAGTGGGAACCCCACTTCGTCGACGAATTCTAGTCTGAAACAGAAAACTTATTATAACGGCTAGTTTTCAACGAACTAAAAGGCATTAAATGCTTCCTCAACGACCTTATGGGATCAAATGCTATAAAAGGAGTTCATTTATGAACTAATAATAACTCTTGATCACTGTAATAACTTCTATTAATCATTCATTCATTGCTTTTGATCTCACACTCACTCATATTCATAGAAATCCCCAAAATCTCTATTGAGCTCATTCAACTCCAATTTCTTTTGAGAGACTTTATTAGAGTCTGTATTTCACTCTTATCCAGCTCAATTAAGGAGCTATTTATTTCGGATTTCCAATCCAAAATTATTTTCTGAGAGTTAGTCATGTATTTTCTTTGTTTCCTCTATAATTTGAAAGAAGCAAAAATCTCCAAAGCTTTTGTCCTTTGATTGTTCACCAAATAAAGCAAAAGGATTTGGTGCAATTAATTGTTTCATGTGCAACAAGAAATCAAAAATCTTGGTTAATCTATTTCTTCCACCACAAGCATGCTAATTCACACTTTTTACTCACAAGAAATCTATGGTTAGGTTACCAAAAATAACAATTAAATTAGCTGAAGTCTAAGAAGCATATGTTTAATTGTTAACAAAAATAACAATTAACTTAGGTTAATTAGGTTACTGGTGGCCCAGGTAGGAGCAAAGGGATTGAGAGAGAGGTGGCCGAAGGTGGTGGGGAAACTCACGGGCACAAAGAGCAGGAGAGGTAGCCGGCGGTGGGGCAACACACGAGCGCAAAGAGCAGGAGAGGTGGCCGGTGGTGGGGCAGCACACGAGCGCAGAGAGATGGCCGGATATGGAGAGATGGCCAGAGATGATATGCAGCTCCGGAGATGGGCAGCTCCATGGATAACAACAGAGGGGAGAGCAGCAGGAGCAAGAGAGAGAGAGATCGGGTAGAGGAGAAAGAGAATTCGAGAACTACTTAAAGGTTTTTGGCAGCAGTTGTTATAACCGCCACTAATATGTAGGTATTAGACGACGATTATTCTATAAACCGTCGCTAATATAGCGTTATTCAATGGTGGTTGTTAAAGAACCGCCACTAATATGTTAACGGGAATGGCAAAAGTGGGAAGCCAAAATTGTGGAGGGAAGCTTTTCAACGGTGGTTACTTAAAAAATCGCCGTTACAGAACTTATATCTATGGCAGTTTAGTAAAAACCGTTGTTACAATTGTGTCAGGAGCAGTATTCCACGACAGTTTCTTCTAACCGTCATCCTATACATGTTATAGTGGCGCTTTCTTCTAACCGCCGCTAAAATTCCTCCGCTAAAGGCCTTTAGTTTTGTAGTGTATGTATAGCCCTTAGTTATAAGATTCACTAACCCTTAAAGATGATAATTATGTTTCTTTTAAAAGAAATATTTAATTGTGGTTAAGATTCACTAACTCATAGGGTTAAAGAATATAAAATTTGGTACCTATGAAAACTGTGACTAAGATTCACTAACCCTTAGGGTTAAAGAAGCTAATACTTTTTAAATATTTTATTGTGGTTAAAATTCACGAACTCCTAGAATTAAAGAATCTAACCTATGGTAAGTTTTTTTAAAAAAAACATTGTTAACTATGGTTAAGATTCACTAACCACTAGGGTTAAAGAAATTAACATTCTTTTTTATGGAAAAATTTTCTTTAACTGTGGTTAAAATTCAATAACCCTTAGAGTTGAAGAATCTAACTTGATTTAAATTTTTTTTTTCCAGGTTTACAAAAACCTATTATGAAGGGGCTGTTGAACCAACCTATAGGCTACGAAAATGATTGTTGTTTATGTAAGGATTATGTAGGATCGTTATTGTCGATCATCGAGAAGAGGCAGTTGTGGATGTAAACCAACAACATAGGTCGACCCCCTTAAACCAGATCTGGGTGATAGAAAATCATTAGAGAGTATTTTCTATATGCTCTTGTCTCTATTATATAGAGAAAATCACCCATAACCGATGCCATTATGGTTATCTATAACTGATGCCTTTATGGCTATCGTTACACTATCTGGTCAAGGGTTTCATATCCATTCTTGATGATTTAATCAAATGGCTATTACAACCAATATTTCTGATACCCCCACTTGACTTTAAAAGCCATTTTGTATAACATTTACCGTAGCCTTATTTGATAAATATGTCCAGCAAACATTTTCTTTGTTAATGATTTAATAACCATCATTTCAGACAATGAGATCTAGAAGAATATGAATTCTCTTTCTAAGCCACATCTCTGACACGTTGTTATACTTCCATTCACATATTAATGTCGGCTCGGTTATTGGAGTATAAATTTTATGGATCCATCGGTCTTTACCAACTTCAATTTATCAATGAAGTGTTTTCACCAGATAACTTCTCAAGCAGTACCATATCATGGTTAATTTGCTTTGAGAGACACCACTCTAAGGGTAAACTGTAGCACCCCTAAACTTTTCGTACCTAATAAATAGTGTTCTCATAGCCTATTGATCTTTCGCGTAGTCCAATGAATAAATAAAGAATAATTAGAAGATTCTAAAATACTAGAAATGTTCCCCTTTGAAAGACGAATCCAACGCAAGCTGAATCGTCAAAATTCGACGAACAAGTCAAAAGTTATAGCCGAAATACTGAAGTGGGAAAAAGAGGCAAAACAGAAAAATTGGCAAAAAAAAGAAGACAAGGAACTGGTCGACCGAACAGCCACCGGTCGACCGAATGCCTTTACCGGTCGACCGGTCAAACAAAATTTTGTATGGGTTATTTTTCCAGAGAGGTCATTTTTGACCGGTTGACCGGTCATGTGAAATTTTGCCCAATTCGTTTTTTTTAAGTCAAATCATTAAGGGTAAAATGGTCTTTGACCACCCCATTCTCTATAAAAGCCCAAATTCGTGGGTTTGGGGTCTCATAAACCCTCAAAGCTCATATTGGGGATTTTGGGAGAAAGAAGAAGCTAGGGTTTTGATGCAAGGAAGATTGGAGGAGTGATTGGAGCTTGGATTTCATTTCATTCCTCAAGTATCCTCAAGATCTTCTCCAAATTACAAGGTGAGTACACCCTACTAACTCACTTAGCAATAACCTAGGATTTCCTTTCAAAAATGATGATTTTGATAATGTGTTACCCATTCTTCTTGAGTTATGTTATTTTCCCTAAAATAAACAAGATAATTGGAATGAATGAGGATGTGTGGGATGTGAATGGGTTGAGGCGATTGGATGCCATATGTTGTGACGTGTGGTGTGATAGAAATGGTGGAAGAGTTTTTTACTTATAATGAACACACCCCATGTGTTTGATTGAGAAAATACGAAATAAATAAAGGTAAAAGGGTTGAATACCACATGTTTGTTAAAATGCATGAATGCGTTGAGAATATAAAGTTAGGGAAACACATATAAGGGGTAAAAGGGGTATTGCATGTTAGGTATTTGATGTAATGCTTATGTAAAATGTGAGACTAAAACCATGAGATGTGAACTAAGGACTTTTCCTAAATTTTAGTAAAAATGATCTTATGCTTTACGAATTTTCCTAGTCTACCATGTGCCTAAAATTGTTCAAAAGCCATGTGTTATCCTTAATCCTTCCATATCATTATTATGTTCACAAGTTACACCCACGAGCACGCATGCATGCATGAATCAAGTTTTCAAGTATATGTATATAAGAAAACAACAAGAACAAGAAATGTGATTCACGATATGAATGATAAAGCTGGACATCGGGCTGGTCAAGGGTAGGACATATCCCTAGGATATGTCATACCTGTCTCACAAGGAAAATCAGCATGAATGATAAAGACGGACATCGGGTCGATAAAGGGTAGGGCATATCACTAGAATATATCATACCTAGCTCACAAGGAAAACAAGCATGAATATCAAGGGTAGGGCATATCGCAAGATATGTCATACCCGGCTCACAAGAAAACAAGTCAAGGAGGTTGGTGTACCCTTTTCTATATATATATATATTTCGCTAAAGGGAACTTACGTTCCCGCCTTACAAGTCACTTCAAGGGCACTAACCTCTGGCTCACAGGTACACAAGCAAGTCAAGTCAAGAATATGTCAAGAAGATGACAAGAACAAGCAAAACAAGTGATTCTAAGCAAGACAAGACAAACATGTGTGATTCTCATGAACAAGACCAAGACAAGAAACAAGTTTTCAAACATGACAAGCAAGTTTTGAAAGAAACATGAAAGACTATTTTCAAGAATAAGACATGATTTTTAAAGTACAAGATTTACCGGATTTTTTCACATTCATTCAACCATGTCAAGATTATCACATTACTTTACTTTCAATGTTATTTGTCTTATGATGCTAGTATTGCTTTAAATCGATATTGTGTATTGTGTTCATTGTTGTTGTGTTTTGTTATTGCTATGGTTAGATAGTAGCTTGTACTTGCTGAGTATTCCATACTCAACCGTACTTTTATGTCGGCAGGTACCGAGGATGCCCTCAACCCTGAGCCTTGGGTTGAGGAAGAGTACATAGAGGAGAGAGAGCCACCTATCCCTATGCAATCATAGGAAGAGAGAGATCTGGATGTATGGTCATATCTAGATTACTAAGGAGAGGAGTAGTTGTGAGATTCCCTTTTATATTTTGATGGGTGGGCCTGTCCACCTTTGACCTTGATATGTTATGTATATATTCACTTGGAATACAGACCGTATGTAGAAAGTAAATTTTTGGTTTACGCTTCCACACTCATGTCTTAGCTTCCTCACTCTGATTAATGTCATTATTATATTATATTCACCTTATTCATTATAGGATGGTTTGACAGGTACGAATAGTTACCTCTAAAGTATCCCTTAAGTCCCCAGGGTCCCTTAGAAGCGATACCAGGATTGAACAAGGCAATAAAGTCACCTTGAAGATTTGTATTCCAAGTATGGACTAGCGAGTTAGTCCTAGTCAAAATAGGTTGAACTTCAACTGAACTTAGAGTCCTACGCTAGGAACATGGATTGTATGTTATGCCATTGTTATGTAGACCATGTGTGCTTTGTTCTATGCTCAGTGAATATATGTTGAGCAAATAGTGAAATTGTTATTAAATGCGTATCTAAGTTAGACTCATGTTGTATTGTCATCCTTAGGAGTAATCATGAGGTGTGGTGCACGGAGTCGCAGATACAATACAAGGGGCAATGGAAGTGATGTTCCATCAGGTGATGATCAACCCGACTTTGCTCAAGCTTTTGCTTCAATAGCTGAGATTTTGGCTATGTTGGCAATGAGGCAACCTACTCCTCCTCCTACCGACACGCTTATAGCTGCTCTTCCGAATAGAGCACAAGCCGGAATAGAGGCTTTTTGGAGGATGAGGCCTCCAACTTTTAGTAGGAGTATTGATCCGCAAGTAGCAGAAGGATGGATCAGACAGCTTGAGAAGATATTTTTAGTATTGACGCCTACTGAAGTAGAAAGGGTCACTTGGGCCACCTTTATACTTGAAGGCGAGGCCGACCATTGGTGGAGGTCCGCACTTAGGACCCGAGAGTTGACCCGACAAGGTTAAGAATGGACATGGGGAGAATTTTTGGATGTTTTCTAGAAGAAGTACTTCCCCATCAGAATGAAAGAAAAGAAAGAAGTTGAATTTATTATCTTGGAGCAAGGTAACTTATCAGTGGCCGCTTATGAGGCTAAGTTTTCAGAGCTATCAAGATTTTCTCCTCACATGATAGCTACCGAGGCGATGAAGGCCCGAAAATTCGAGAGGGGGTTGAAGGCCTACCTCAAGGATCAAGTTTCGATGTTCCGGCATGAGACATATGCCGAGGTAGTCGACAAGGCACTTTTAGCAGAGTCGAATTTTGAGGAATTCTTCAAGAGAAGAGGAATGGAGAAAGGCCAGTCCAATAGTTCAGGGGAGAAAAGAGCAAGGACTAGTTCTTATCAGTCTTCAGGGCCAGCACCGTCACAAAGATTGTACTTTGCACCTCAGTCCCTTCGCCCTTTTGCTCCACTGGCTTTTCGCCCGGCTACTACTCAAGGCCCTCGCCCCGCAGTGACTCATGCTACGGGTTATGCACATTCCACTTATTCTTATGATATCTGCACCCTTTTGTGGAAGGAGGCATCCAACAGAGGAATGCCAGAAAACTACCAGAAGTTGTTTTCATTGTGGTGACCAAGGCCACATAATTCGAGATTGTCCCCGTCGTCACTTGCCAGCTCATTCTCAAGGAAGTAGGCCCCTTATTAGTCAGGCATCTCAGTAGAGCTCTTCTCAAGCATTGAGGCCTTCGTCGTCTACCTAGCCGCCTCGTCAAGCAACTCAAGGATGAGTCTTTGCTTTGTCAGAGCAGGATGCACGTGCATCGGATGATGTCGTGCAAGGTACGCAAAAATATTGAGATTTAAGTTATAAATGCGTGTTATTACATGATGTGTGCTTGTGTACTATATGATACTTATACATTATGGATGTCCTTGCTTGAAATACCTTATTGTTAGTTATTTAATTATACAGGCGCTTTGCTAGTAAACGATTGTCTAGCCCGAGTGTTGATCGACACAGGATCCACTCACTCTTTTGTCTCACCCAGTTTTACAAAGGGCTTTTTAGAGGAACCTAGTCCGTTGGAGCGGGCGTTAACCATTTCGACTTCGCTTGGCTAGTTAGTTGTCACGGACTGAATATTTAAGGATTGTGTGGTTCAAGTGGGGTAGAATGAATTATTAGCTGACCTCATCATCCTAGACTTCCAAGACTTGGACTTCGACATCATCTTAGGAATGGATTGGTTGTCAAACCACCACGGCCATGTTGCATGCTTTGAAAAGATGGTGAATTTCAGGCCGGAATGAGTTAAGCCATTTCACTTTCGAGGATTGAGAGAAAGGGATATTGCTCACCTCGCAGCTTTGAGCTTAGCAAACCTAGAGGCACCGAACTCCTCAGCCATTCCGGTTGTGAGTGAGTTTTTGGATGTGTTTCCGGAGGAACTTCCCAGATTGCTTCCGGATCGAGAGATCGAGTATGCAATAGAAATTTCTCCGAGTACAACTCTAATTTCAAGAGCTCCATATAGAATGACCCCGATTGAATTCAAAGAGTTGAAGGTGTAGTTGGATGAACTACAAAGCCTGGGTTTCATTAGACAGAGTGTCTCACCATGGGGTGCCCCAGTGCTATTTGTGAAGAAGAAAGATGAGTCAATGCGTATGTGCATTGATTATAGACAATTGAATAAGGTCACAACTAAGAATCGTTATCTTTTGCCACGGATAGATGACTCGTTCGACCAATTGAAGGGAGCAAGATTCTTCTCCAAAATTGTTCTAAATTCGGGGTACCATCAATTAAAGATCAAGGAGGGAGATGTTCCGAAGATGGCTTTCAAGACTTGGTATGGGCACTACGAGTTCCTTGTTATGCCTTTTGGTTTGACGAATGCACCAGCAGCGTTCATGGATTTGATGAACCGGGTGTTCATACCCTATCTCGATAAATGTGTCGTGGTGTTCGTAGACAACATATTAGTATATTCCCCGACACGGGAAGAGCATGATCGAGATCTTCGCCTTACTCTTGAGACGCTTCGAGAGCACAAGTTGTATTCCAAGCTAAGTAAGTGCGAGTTTTGGTTGGAGAATGTGGTTTTTCTTGGCCATGTGGTGTCTGCAGAAGGCATTTAAGTAGATTCAACCAAGGTAAAGGCAGTATTGAATTGGGAAAGACCCAGAAGCATCACCGAGATTTGGAGTTTCCTCGAGTTGGCTAGCTATTACTGGAGATTTGTTGAGGGATTCTCTAGTTTAGCTGTACTGCTTACTTACCTCATGAGAAAAAATGCCAAGTTTAGTTGGAGTGACAGATGTGAAGTTAGCTACCAAGAATTGAAGAAACGCCTTACTACGGCTCCCGTACTCACAGTGCCATCCCGGAGCGGTGGTTTTATCGTCTACAGTGACGCCTCTCATGTGGGATTGGGATGTGTGCTCATGCAGCACGGTAAGGTCATTGCATATGACTCAAGGCAATTGAAAGATCATGAGAAGAACTACCTTACACATAATCTAGAGCTTACTACAGTAGTGTTTGCATTGAAAATATGACGGCACTACCTCTATGGGAAACAATTTGGCGTGTTCACATATCATAAAAGCCTAAAGTATTTGTTTTCTAGAAGGAGCTGAACTTAAGGCAAAGATAATGGATGGAGTTTTTGAAAGATTATGAGTGTTCCATTCAATACCATCTAGGCAAAGCTAATGTGGTCGTAGATGCACTTAGCAAGAAGCCTACTGCACTCTTGGCTCATATGATGGTGCATGATTGGAGGTTGTTGGAAGATGCATCCAACCTTGACATCGGTTTTAGCCTCCCTACTTTTGGACCGATAATGGCTAACATCACCATTAGGCCTTACATCTTGGTCCGGATTCGAGAATTGCAAGAATCGGATACCCAGTTACTTGCTTACCGAGACAAGATGATTAGTAGGGGTAGCAAGGATTTCGCCACAAGCAGAGATGGAACTATCACATTTAAGGGAAGAAAATGTGTTCCTGACGATGAAGAGCTTAAAAGAGAGATCTTGGATGAAGTTCACCGGTCTAAGTATACCGTTCATCCTGGGGGTACCAAAATGTATAGAAACCTCAAGGAACATTTTTGGTGGTGGACCATGAAGAGAGAAGTAGCAGAATATGTGTCAAGTGCTTGGTATGCCAGCAAGTCAAAGCCGAACACAGGAGACTGGTAGGTCTCTTATAGTCCCTCCATATTCCTGAGTGGAAATGGGAGAACATGTCTATGGACTTCATAGTAGGGTTTCCACGGACGACAGGGAACTCCGACGCCATTTGGGTCGTGGTGGATAGACTGACAAAGTCCGCGCATTTATTGCCTTATCGAACTAGCTTTAACTCGAACCAACTAGCGGCATTGTACATCAAGGAGATAGTCCGGCTGCATACAGTGCCAGTGAGCATTGTCTCAGACTGGGATCCAAGGTTCACATCCAGGTTTTAGAAGAGCTTCCAGAGCGCCATGGGTTCCCAACTAGATTTCAACACTGCTTTTCATCCATAGACTAACGGGAAAATTGAGAGCGTAAATCAAGTAATAGAGGACATGCTCCGGGCTTGTATGCTAGACTTCAAGGGAATTTGGGAAGACCACCTGCCTTTAGTGGAGTTCGCTTATAATAACAGCTACCGAGCAAGCATCCAGATGGCGCCTTTTGAGGCTTTGTACGGGAGGAGTTGTAGAGCCCCTTTGTTTTGGGATGAAGTTGGGGAAATAAAGGTTTTGGGCCCCGAATTGATTGAGCAGACTGCTGATAGGGTCAAGCTTATCCGGGAGAGGTTGAAGACCGCACAAGATCGACAGAAGAGCTACACCAACACCTGTAAGAGAGCTCTTGAATTTCGGGTTAGCGACATGGTATTCGTGAAGGTTTCGCCAACTAAGGGCGTTATGAGATTTGGCAAAAGAGGAAAGCTTAGCTCGAGATATATGGGTCCGTTCGAGATCATTACTAGAGTCAGTGAGGTTTACTAGGTTGCCTTACCCGCTCATATTACGACAGTCCACAATGTGTTCCACATTTCCAAACTCTGGAAATATATCCCGGATCCATCCCATGTTATCGAGCTTGATCCGGTAGAAATCCGGGAAGATCTCACACTAATTGAGCAACCAGTGCAGATCTTGGACAGGTGAGATCAAGTCTTGCGCAACAAGACCATCCCCTTAGTCCTTGTAAGATGGCAACACCATTCAGTAGAAGAAGCTACATGGGAGGGAGAAGCCAAAGTGAGGAAAAAGTATCCTCAATTGTTTGTTTAGGACTTTGATATTCTTTTGTATTTTGATGCGGTTTTTATACATGTATGTATCATCCAAATTTCGAGGAAAAATTTTTGTAAGGGGGGGAGAATGTAGCACCCCGGAACCTTTCGTACCTAATGAACAACGTTCTCATAGCCAATTGGCCTTTCACGTAGTCCAATTAATAAATAAAGAAGAATTGGAAGATTCTAACACACCAGAAATGTTCCCTATTGAAAGACGAATCCAACGCAAGTTGAATCGTCAAAATTTGACGAACGAGTCAAAAGTTATGGCCGAAAGACCGAAGTTGGAAAAATGAGAGAAAACAGAAAAATGGGCAAAAAAAACATAAGGAACTGGTCGACCAAATTTGCTACTGGTCGACCGAACAACCACCGGTCGACGGAATGCCTTTACTGGTCGACCGGTCAAGCAAAATTTTGTATGGGTTATTTTTTCAGAGAGGTCATTTTTGACCGGTAGACCAGTCATGCGAAATTTTGCCTAGTTCATTTTTTTTAAGCCAAATCATTAAGGGTAAAATGGTCTTTGACCACCCCATTCTCTATAAAAGCCCAAATTCGTGGGTTTGGGGTCTTAAAAACCCTCAAAGCTCATATTGGGGATTTTGGGAGAAAGAAGAAGGGAAGAAGCTAGGGTTTTGATGCAAGGAAGATTGGAGGAGTGATTGGAGCTTGGATTTTATTGCATTCCTCAAGTATCCTCAAGATCTTCTTCAAATTACAAGGTTAGTACACCCTACTAACTCACTTAGCAATAACCTAGGAATTCCTTTCAAAAATGATGATTTTGATAATGTGTTACCCATTCTTCTTGAGTTATGCTATTTTCCCTAAACTAAACAAGATAATTGGAATGAATGAGGATGTGAATGGATTGAGGCGATTGGATGCGATGTGTTGTGACGTGTGGTGTGATAGAAATGGTAGAAGGGTATTTACTCATTATGAACACACCCCATGTGTTTGATGAAATGTTTGATTGGAAAATACGAAATAAATAAAGGTAAAAGGGTTGAATACCACATGTTTGTTAAAATGCATGAATGGGTTGAGAATATAAAGTTAGGGAAACACATATAAGGGGTAAAAGGGGTATTGCATCTAAGGTGTTTGATGTAATGCTTGTATAAAATGTGAGACTAAAACCATGAGATGTGAACTAAGGACTTTCCCCAAATTTTAGTAAAAATGATCTTATGCTATACGAATTTTCCTAGTCTACCATGTGCCTAAAATTGTTCAAAAGCCATGTGTTATCCTCAATCCTTCCATATCATTATTTTGTTCACAAGTTACACCCACGAGCACGCATGCATACATGAATCGGGTTTTCAAGTATATGTATATAAGAAAACAATAAGAACAAGAAATGTGATTCATGATACGAATGATAAAGCTGGACATCAGGCCGGTCAAGGATAGGGCATATCCCTAGGATATGTCATACCTGGCTCAGAAGGAAAACAAGCATGAATGATAAAGCCAGACATCGGGCCGATCAAGGGTAGGGCATATCCCTAGGATATGTCATACCTGACTCACAAGGAAAACAAGCATGATTATCAAGGGTAGGGCATATTGCAAGATATATCATACCTGGCTCACAAGAAAACAAGTCAAGGAGGTTGGTGTACCCTTTTCTATATATATATATATATATTTCGTTGAAGGGAACTTACGTTCTCGGCTCACAAGTCGCTTCAAGGGCACTAACCTCTAGCTCACAAGTATACAAGCAAGTCAAGTCAAGAACATGCCAAGAATATGACAAGAACAAGCAAGACAAGTGATTCCAAGTAAGACAAGACAAACATGTGTGATTCTCACGATCAAGACCAAGACAAGAAACAAGTTTTCAAACATGACAAGCAAGTTTTGAAAGAAACACAAAAGACTATTTTCAAGAATGAGATATGATTTTTAAAGTACAAGTTTATCGGAGTTTTTCACATTCATTCAAGCATGACAAGATTATCACATTGCTTTACTTTCAATGTTATTTGTCTTATGATACTAGTATTGCTTTAAATCGATATTGTGTATTGTGTTCATTGTTGTTGTGTTTTGTTATTGCTATGGTTAGCTAGTAGTTTGTACTCGCTGAGTATTCCATACTCAGCTGTACTTTTATGTCGGCAGGTACCGAGGATGCCCTGAGGAAGAGTACATAGAGGAGAGAGAGCCACCTATCCCTATGCAGTCACAGAAAGATAGGGATCTGGATGTATGGCCATATCTAGATTACTGTTGAGAGGAGTGGTTGTGAGATTCCCTTTTGTATTTTGATGGGTGGGTATGTCCACCTTTGACCTTGATATGTTATGTATATATTCACTTGGAATACAGACTGTATGTAGAAAGTAAATTTTTGGTTTATGCTTCCGCACTCATGTCTTAGCTTCCGCACTCTGATTAATGTCTTTATTTTGTTATATTCACCTTGTTCATTACAGGATGGTTTGACGGGTTCGAATAGTTACCTCTAAAGTATCCCTTAACTCCTAGGGGTGTATTTTGGGGTACGATATAAACATTTAACTGGAGATCAATTTTCATTTTGTCCAGGTTATCACCCTAACCTGCATCTATGCAACTCAATGTTGTTGCCTTGATAGCAAAGACAAAAATTCTTAATTCTTTTCACACAATGCAGCATTCTCTTTACCACTTGCCAATAAGGCATTGTAGGGTTACCTCAGAATCTGCTTACGAGGCCCATAGCATAATCTACTATGCTTGTAGGGTTATGCTTCTCTAATAAGTTTTTCCTCTTGACTCATATATTAAACTCATATTTATGGTCGGTTGACAATTAATCAATTTGGTTTTCCCATGCTATCTAGCGGGTTCTCCAAAAATTCATTTTCAAACCATTAAGCCATTTGGTTTTTCTATGGTAACTGCAGGGTCTCCTAAAATGCTTATCTAAGTTTTTCCAAAATACTTCTATGAGCATTAAAGTATTTGGTTTTTCCACGCTAATCTGCGAGTTCTCCCAAAATGCTTATCTAAGTGCCAAGTCATTTGGTTTTTCCACACTAACATGCGGGTTCCTCAAAAATGCTTTTCTATTTATGTCGAGATTTGCACTTATATGTATTAATGATCAATCTATGAGACCTTTTCCATGCTCTACAGCGGGTTTACCCATCATATATGTATTAATTATTAGACGTGAGATTTTTCAATGCATTGCATGCAATTTTTATCACGCTTTCCTTCTCAAGCCATGAGATGTTTCCACATTAAACTAATGAGTTCACTCTTTATGCTATATTCTGATGATTAAGTCATGAGATAATTCCACGCTATAATGTGGGTTTTCCCATCATGCTTATCTTATGACTATTATACATTTCATATTATAGGCATTACCCTATATTCTAACATCTATTGTCACCAAATCATGAGGTTATTTTACATTGTCATATGTGTTTCCGTCATCATGCATATTCTATTGATCATCATCAACATCATTGACATATAGATAATTTAATAGTCACACTGATTTAATTCGGGAATACTACAATCTGAAATTATGCTCCCACTATTCTATACATGTCTACAATGACATCAGCATGTTCACCTAGATGCTAATCACATCAGTTAATTCTCAATTAACATGGATCAAAGCTAATTTTATAGCTCTTTTTAACCAATGTTATTAACTATGTTACTTTTACACCTTAAGTTTTTGTAAGTGTGTTCAACAATTTAACACTAGTGTACTCTATCTAGTCATAAAATTTATATATGACTAACTAACATAGCATGCAATATATAGCACCAGAAAATAACAGATAATATATAGACTTTAGGTTTCAGAAATCTGACCATCCATTGGTAGTGTTACAAATGCATATGTCCAACACTTGATTTCTGATCCGCAATAGATATCTTTATTGTATTCCTCGCATCTCCAACAGCACACCGGTTCAAATGGATCCGAAATTGGAGTTGTAATAACTCTAATATTGCATAAAATGTGTAGTAGATACACAATAACATGTGTATACTTTAACACTAAATCCAAACCAATATGGCTGATTCCTGCGGATTGGCTCGGCTTCCCTCATTTTGCTTGGCTTGACTAAGCTTGGCATGCTTGAGTTGGGGCTATATTAACTCTTTGAGAAACATAAGACAACACAGTGAGTATTAAATGGGTTGATTGGGCTCTAATGAAAAGCAATAAAGCATGCACGATGTGACTTAAATCCAATCCAAAACGTGTATAGTTAATACACCAATTTGGTGTATATGCTTGCACCATAGAGAAACTTGTTTCAACCCCTCTCTAGTCTCTACCTTTCTTCAATTCCTTACATTTCTACTTTCAAGAGAGCTCATTTCCATTCTGTGGCAGAGAAGAAACCGAAAACCGCTGCTTCACGAAATCAGCCTAGAGCAGTGTTATCTTCTGGTTCAAGCCTTCGCTAAAGAAAAAATAGCCGGGCAGCACTAGTTGTATTTATCTATTTTAATCAATAAATGCATATTTTACATTCATATTGTCTTCTACATTGGGTAATATATCAAAAGTATCTCATTGGATGAGACTACTTTGTCCCTTGGGTAACATTGTAGGAAAATTATCCAATTAGTTGATAACTGATTGCTAAGGAGATATGATTTTTCCGGTTCCTTGTAGACCTAAAATTGTTCTAAGTTAATTAGAATACATCTGGACAATGTATTCCTAGTAACTTACACATTGTTAGTTTCATATGATGGAGTGATGAATCTCAATCACTGAGAGAAGGGTCTCTTAACTAAGATGTGGATATGAGTAAGAAGTACTTATATTGCAACTAGATCGCTCAATGGATACCCTTAGAAATATACTGTCTTTATATTTAGGGTAGTCCATTTGAAAGATTTTCCTTAACCTGAGAGGTCGACATCTTCTCTAGTATTTGCCTATGTAGCTTTGATGTAGCCAATCGTCAATGTCCAACACACTGGCTAAATACGGGCTCGTTGGGTTATATACGCTGTACTGGAAGAAGTGTGCGTATGCTCAATAAGGATTCCACTACTCTTAACAGAGTAAATAATATTGAGTTAATACTTGTCAAAACCGGACTTGAAAAACCCAGCGCTGGTATTTATCAATGAAATGGTTTTATTGAGGAATTTATTTTCTGTATAAAAGAAATGTAATTATAATTATTATTTCTCTTAAATAATTTCTAAAATGTTTTGAAAGTCCAAGTTTGACTAAAAGTATCAAAGAGAATGGGTTCTCAGTATAAGCCAGGGATTAAAGACAGTATTGGATACTGTCCCGTAAGCTTATAACAAATTGGAAGTGGAGGGACACATCTGTAAACAAATATTGAGATAGAAATACCTGCAAGTAATTCTCTATTTTCTGGATGTTAATCATATTATGTTAATGGACATTAATTGTGATTGGTGGAAGTCCAGGGATATAGATGACATTCTATAATCCTAATGGAATATAGGAAAGGTGTTTCCTAGTAACAATGTTTTAACCAAAAGGTTGAGTACTTGATCCCACAACCGGAAATAAGAGATCCCTTTAGATCCCACACACAAGGACTTTCTTAAAGTATTTAATTTAATGATTAATTAAATTAATTAATTTCTCTAAGTAATCATTATATAGTATAGTGAAGCTCTAAAAGGTGGAATCACATTACATATGAAAAACTAAATGGGTAAGACTCATTGGGGATTATTTTAAAAGAATAATTAAAGTGACCATTTAGGGTTTAGAATCCTTGGGGACGTGTGGGAGTCAGACCCACCTAGGGTGGGACGCCCACTTCATGGAGATTAATGTGTGTTAATCATTTTATTAGTTTCTAAATAACTAATATCCTAATTGGATAAGATTAGTTAGTTAGTTAGTTACTAATTAAAGATTCCCTATTTGTTAGGGATTCTATTAGTTTCTTACTAATCAAGGAATCCTAATTGGATTAGGATAAGGATATGGTTACTTGGTTACTAATGGATAAGATTAGTTTCTATTTTGATTATTCCTAATTAATTAAAGGAGAAATAAAAAAAGGAAACAATTAAGGAATCCTTA
The DNA here is from genome assembly GCA_015143295.1 of Tetracentron sinense. NCBI lineage: Eukaryota > Viridiplantae > Streptophyta > Magnoliopsida > Trochodendrales > Trochodendraceae > Tetracentron > Tetracentron sinense. The sequence goes on along the minus strand of CM026553.1, from coordinate 744,229 downwards.
TTGGATAAGGATTAGGATGCTTTGGTTGCAAGCTACCAAGAAAGCCTATAAAGAGGGATGGACGTCCAAGGCTTTGGGCATTCTTTTAATTTCCAGAATTTCCAGATTTGGAAATATCTCCTCTCTCCTCATAATCTCACGCCCTCTCCCTTTGTCCCACTGTGGTGTACGGTCAACCCCATTCCCCTTTATTCTCTTCCTTTGTGTTCTATATTTTGAATATCAAGAAGGAGATCAAGATTCCTTTCTTGAAGATAAAGATTGGATCTTTTAGTCAAGATTCCTAGAGCTGGATATTTGGAAGGGCCATTAGCTTCTATTAGAGAAAGCTTTAAAGAAAAAGAAGGTCTATGTGAATTGCGAAAGAGACTTGGCACTTGTGAAGTTTTGCTGGTATAACTTTTATCGTGAATTTGACTTAACAATTTCAAAGTCACAAAGGTGATTGTGATTTCTTACTCTCATTGAATAAAATCAATTAGAATCTTAGTCAGATCTTGGGATTCGATGTAAACCCCCCAAGAACTATTTTTCTAAAATTAAAAAGAGGCATACTTTGAAGAACCACTCCTTACTTGCGAGTCTTGTCTCAAAGGGAAGAAGACCAAAAAGCCTTACCCTAAAAAGGTAGGAAGAAATGAAGAAAAAGTTAAGACTAATACATAGTGATGTATGTGGTCCATTTAACATTGTTGCATGAGGTCAATACCGGTATTTTGTCACATTTACCGATGACTATCCCAGGTATAGATATGTCTATTTGATGCAACACAAATCTGACACCTTTGAAAAGTTCAAAGAATTCATATTAGAAGTTGAAAATCAAACTGACAAATCCATAAAGACACTTCGATCAGATTGAGGTGGTGAATACCTCACCAACGAGTTTATGGATTACTTAAGGGATAATGAGATTATCTCGCAATGGACAAGTCCTGCCTCTCCTCAACAAAATGAAGTTTCTGAAAGAAGAAACCGAACCTTATTAGATATGGTTCGCTCTATGATGAGTCATGCCGATGTTCCTTCATATCTTTGGGGATATGCTATACAAACTGCCATTTATATTTTGAACCGAGTACCATCTAAGTCTATTCCGGTTACACCCTATGAATTATGGATTGGGCAAAAACCTAGTTTACAACATCTAAGGGTATGGGGTTGTCCTACGCATGTTCGCAAACTCGAACCCACTAAGTTGGAATCTAGGATAGAGAAATGGGACTTTGTAGGGTATCCAAAAGAAACTAATGGTTTCTATTTCTACTCTAAGGCAGACCAAACAATAGTTGTTAGGCTTCATGCCACTTTCTTGGAGGAAGAAATGGATCTCCTTAAGAAGGTTGAATTTCATGAGATAAAAGACGACACAGCCAGTATCCAACCGAACCTAATCCTTCCACTTTAGTTTCTCCTAATTCTGTTCCACTGAGAATGTCAGAAAGAGTTTCTAGACCACCGGACAGACTTCAGTATTACAATAATGAAGTTTATCTAATTACCCCTGATGATGAGGATACATATCCTAATACTTATCAGGAAGCTACATTAGATGTAGATGCATCTCAATGGAATAAAGCCATGAATACTGAAATAGATTTTATGTATAACAACGGCGTCTGGACTTTAGTAGATCCACCAGATGGTATAGGCCTATTAGATGCAAATGGATTTACAAAAGAAAGAAGGGTGTCGATGGTAACGTGGAGACCTATAAATCTAGATTTGTTGCAAAAGGTTATACTCAAATTCAAGGAGTTGATTATGAGGATACCTTTTCACCTGTAGCTATGCTCAAATCCATCAAGATATTGCTAGCTATAGCTGCACACCATGACTATGAGATAAGGCAAATGGATGTCAAAACTGCCTTCCTTAACAGAATATTAGATGAAGACATCTATATGAAGCAACCAGAGGGCTTCATTGCTCCTAACCAGGAGAACATGGTATACAAGCTCAACAAGTCGATATATGGTTTGAAACAAGCTTCAAGAAGCTAGAACCAAAGATTTTTTTTTTCCATTAAAGAATTTGGATTCCAAAAGAATTTAGAAGAATCTTGTATATACAAGAAGGGCAGTGGGAGAGCGGTAGTATACCTAATTCTCTATGTAGATGACATCCTACTCATTGGGAATGATGTAGGGATGTTGTCATTAATCAATGTATGGCTTTCTCAGCATTTCTCAATGAAAGATTTAGGAGAGGCATCCTATATTCTTGGAATAAAGATTCTAAGAGATAGGAAATGCCGAATGTTGGGATTAAGCCAAACTTCCTACATAGACAATGTAGAGCCCCGAACTTTTGACATTTATTCATGACACTTTCGTAGCCATTTTTCCTTTAAAGTAGTGCAATTAATAAATAAGGAAGAAATTGGAAATTCCAAAACGTCAGAAATGTTCCTTTTTGAAGTACGAACCCAACGCAAGTTGAATCGTCGAAATCCGACGAGCGAGTCAAAAGTTATGGCCGAAACAAGAAGGAGGAAAAATATGGAATTTTGCTGCAAGTTACGACCGATCGTACACACCCTACGAACGATCGTAGGTGAGTTACGATCGATCTTAGAGGTTACGATCGATCGTAGAATCTCAGGAATTGACAAAAGTTTCGGGTCGATATACGATCGATCGTGGATAATTTACGATGGATCGTAGACAGGTTACGATCGATCGTAGATCGCGAATCCAGAAATTTTAATCGGATTTTTAGGGTTTCTTCACTACCTATAAAGGTTGCCCGAGCCTTTAGGGCTCTCATTCACACACCTAGAGTATTTTTGAGAGTTAGAGAGAAAGGAGAAGGGGATCCTAACCTAGGGTTTGTTCTTGAAGGAGAAATCAAGGGTTTGATACCCTAGATCACCCCAAGCTTCGGTCAAGCTCGGGAGGACCACGTTCTCCAAGCTCGGTAGCATCTCACGCACGTTTTTGCAAAGGTTTTCTTCCCTATTCGGGTCGGTACTTCTTGCTACCCTCCTAGTTATAGTTCCTTCTTTTACTTTATTTCTCTTTGTCTTCTTTCATTTACACATGTATTATGAGATGGGTTGTGAATGGTGAATGGTGAATGATGAATGGAGATGAATGTGGGCGATTGGATGCCGTGTGTATTGATGTGATGGATGAATGGGGAGGGCATTGTACCCATAATAAACATACATATGTGATGTGAGTAAAACCCACCTAGAAAAGCATGTTGTAGGGTTAATAAATAATGAATACACTATGTTTGATGAGATGCCAAGGTGAATAAAATGAGTGATAAATTAAGGGAATACATGCTTAAGTACTCATGAAATTGTTAGGGCATATGATAGTGTGTTTCTTACATTTCTCAAAATGTGCGAATTATTACTTGTTCAAATCGTGATATGCTATGCTTTGTAAATTACCCAAATTGTCATATTTAATTCCAAATGCAAGTATGCACACGATCTCATGAGCACGCTTGCATCACATGGATTACCGACGTTTTTCAAGAATGGGATTTAGAGGTGGGGCATATCCTACGATATGTTTTACCTCGCTCTTGACAAGGACAAGTCAATCATGCATTATCATAAGAAGGGTTTCCCTTCCCTCGCAAGTACATACATATCATAAGAAGGGTTTTCCTTCCCTCGCAAGTACATCTCACAAGGACATCTCACAAGTGAAAGGACATGACACGGCATGACAAGCATGAGCATTTAGGAAGAAGGGTCTCCCTTCCCTCACAAGTAGATTACTTTTTCGAACAAGCAAGCATGATGTATGACATGACAAGCATGGGCATTTAGGAAGAAGGGTCTCTCTTCCCTCACAAGTAGTTTACTTTGCAAGCAAGCATGACATGACATGACACGCATGATATGACAAGATAAGACAACATGACAAGTTTCAAGCTCGGAAATGGTATTTCCAATCAAGTCAAGTGCACAAGGTTTTCAAGGGTTTTATCGGCTTTTCTGAATGCAAGCATGATTACAAACTGCTTTACTTCCTTGTATGATATGAACTGTTCCTATCTTATATATATATATATGTGTGCATTGCTATCTCATGCTATGACTATTGGTTAGTATTTAGTACCCGCTGAGTATTCCATGCTCAGCCGTACTTTTTATGTCGGCAGGTTCTGAGGGAGCTGCTGCTCCATTTGATGTTTGTGCTCCTGGTCCATGGGTGGAGGAGGAGTACGTCGAGGAGCCTTTGGAGGAACCTCCCGTAGAGGGTTATTAGTAGGTGGTGTTAGATTCTGAGTGGATTTAGCTGTGGGTGAGCATGAGTGATTATATCCATGTATTTTGGCGGGCATGTCCGCATTTTCTTTGTTTTGTTTTCTTTTGTATTAAACTTGGACCATGTGTATATACTTAGAGGTTTGTTAGACTTCCGCTGTGGTTTATAGTTATGCTTCCGCTGTTACCCTCTATTGTATATGTTCTGTGGGTTTTGCAGGTTGGTTCGTCAAGCAAGTCCTGTAAGTCATGATTAAGTCGTCCAAGATTCACTCTAACTCCTAGGGTGGGTTTTGGGTCGCGACAGACAAGATATTGTCTAGGTACAGTATGAGTGATTGTAAGAAAACACTCATTCCTTTTAGACATAGTGTCACTTTGTCTAAAAAGATGGCCCTTACATCAGCTGATGAGATCGAGCAGATGAAGAGGTGTCCTTATGCTTCGGCAGTTGGGAGCCTCATGTATGCCATGTTATGTACTAGACCGGATATCTGTCATGCAGTGGGAGTTGTTAGTCGGTTCCAAAGCAATCCAAGTATAAGATAATTGGACTACTGTGAAGCATATCATCAAGTACTGAAAAGGACTAGGGATTATATGCTTACTTTTCACTTAGAGGAAATACCTTCTCATTAATGAGATTATTGAGAGATAAGGCAGGATGTAGTTGTTACAAAGATTAGTTCTCAACTTAATGTTGCTGACCCGATGACCAAGGCTTTATCAGATAAAGTATTTGTAACACACTTAGATAGTATGAGATTGAAATCTATGACACAATGACCTTTAGGGCAAGTGGGAGATTATTAGACATGATGCCCAGAAAAGTCATTTAGATTGTTAGACTCTTATTAATTTGATTAATAAAGACTTTTTCTTAAATCTATTATGTATTCATTATGGGTAATTGACCATGATCATGAGATGATCTATACGATATGAGATATCGATAAAGGTCCATAGGATATATTGGAGGAAAGTTATGTGATTAGATTATCACTGGCAAATATAACTTTTCGGTTCCTTATACCTCATATACTCACAGCTGTGGGTGAAGCTGGGCACTTCACTTATATGGCTGCCACAATGCAAAGATGTTCTCAATAGTTGAGATGTAGTTCTATCTCGAACTATTGTAGTGGAGAATACACATCGGCATATGGGTGCTTAAATGTACACTGATTGATTGGATTCAATGAGAGACCTTTTGCATAAACATACTATCAGATAGTTGGTCTCTCATTCACATTGAACGGTTTTGATGATCCTTAGATCTGATGAGTTCATCTATGACTTAGCAGTGATCTAATTGTTTTCATTCCACCAACGTATTTTCTAACTCAGGGAATACAATTCAGTGACAGTTGGATAGTCAGAAAGCTATTTGAGTCATGATGAATTTCAAATAAGAAATCCATGCTCATTAATTTGAGAGATTATCCAAGTTCCGGGTAAGACAGTTGATTAAGTTCAAATCATGCGCAGGTGATTTTGTAAACAAAATAAGTTTTGAAATATACTTTTATTATAAGTTATTAGACTTATAAAAGGATTTTCTCAAAATGTTTTTCATGAGAAATTGTTTCTCATGGCTTAATCTTAAGTCTTGGAAACCCAGATGATTTGCAATGGGCTATGGGTTAGATAGTATGTCAATCTCAAAGGCCCATTAGGAATAATGTATTTGAAAGGATAAATCGAATTTAAAAGTTCATGTGGCAAGATCCGTAATGGTTAATGTTCATACACTGGGATTCAATTGCAATATGGATATCTCGCGTCACTTGTAATTCCAATGTAATTCTTGTTTAGGGTCAATGGGATAACATTGGGTAAGCCAGGGTAAGAATGTCCCAGAGCAATCTGTGGAGGTGCTCACATAAGACATACAAGCTCAATAATTGATTAAAATTTAATCAATTATTTAAGTTATTAAAAGTTAATCATTTAATTAAATAGATTAAAAGTTAATCTATGGTTTAAATTAATTGTTAATTTAAATATAGGGATTATTTTAATAATTATTTAATTAACATAATTAAAGGGAAAGTGGGTTTGACCTATATCCATAAACCCATCCATATGAACCTTTAATATGGGCCCAAGCCCATGGGTTTAAACCCTAGGGTGGGGCGCCCACTTGAGGAATCCTAATTGGATTAGGATTATGTTAATTGAATAATTGTTGAAATATAATTCCTTTAATTATGGAATTAAAATCCAATTATTGGATTGCAATAAGGATGAGGATAAGTTGTAATTGGATTACAACTTGGAGTTTTAAACTCCCCAAATCTCACGCCCTCCCCCCCCCCCCTCCCCCCTGGTTGTTTAGGTTTCCTAGTTTCACTAGGATTCGTCAAAGTGTTGGTTGTTTGACTTATCCCTTTAATTAATGAACCCTCTTATTAGAAGGACTCCTTAATTAAAAGGTCTTCTATAACTAGAGTAGTTATAGATAAACTAGGAAATTATTTATTAAATAATAAGAGTTATTATTGTTAAATAATTCCTTAAGAGATAAGATCAAGTTGGAGTAGGATTAGGATAAGATCCTAGTCTATAAATACCCCAACACTCTAAACCATTAAGCACTTTTTTTCAGAATTTTTTCTCTCCTCTCCTCTCTCTCCAAACCGTGAACCCTAGGGGATACCCCTAGGGATTTTCGTGAGCTTCTAAGGTGGTGCAAGTTGGGTTTTGTTTATTCTAGGGTTTTGAACCTTAGTACTTTTGTGATAGAAGGTCTACACCATTACTCCATCTTCTTCCACTTGCTTCTATAATTCCAAATGAGATTCTAAAGCTTCGTGGGGATAGTGAAGAACAAGGATCGAGATTTTAGTATTTTTTCTGAGAAATCTCTACAAAGAGTTCTGACGGTTCGAGTGAATTTAAACTTCACCGGTGAAAAGCATTCACCGATGTGATATGACTAAAACTCTTAGATAATTTTGATGCTTTCTATAGTGTTAAGATCTAAGGGGATCCAGTTTCTGTATATATTTTTATCCGGATCCCCTTACATCCTCTCCAGTTGTTCTTTCACAACCATGACTGGAATATCATGGCCGCCATGCTTTAAATAGTAGAGGTGCAATTTAGCCACCATGTGTAAAACCTTAACGAAGGTCAACCTTCTTGCTCTTGAGAGGGAATGAAGAATCTTGAACGAGTGTCAACGCGTATCAAATGATTCCACTCTCATTTGATTTGATGGAAATTGGCTAAAGTGCGATCAACGGTCTCTAATGCAGGTGGTTTTGCTTGGTTATACCCAAATTGTCAGCCAAACCTGCTCGGGTAGTAAAGTTCCACGAAGCATTCCTTGCCGAGATGCCATAGAAGTTTGGCTGGATAAAGGTTTATCATCATCAAAAAATCCCTGCCAAAATAGCCCAGGCTCATGTCATCTACCAGATAATCATTCCCAGCCAGCTCGGAAGCTCCTTTGAAAGGATGAGCTTTATAAAGACCAGGAGCGACGAATATGTGTTTGATTGTCTCCCAAGAGTGGTACTTGGCTGGCGTTTGACCAGATATGTAGACCAAATATGGTAGATCCATCTCGGCTTCGGTAGTTATCTATCTCGGGTAAGAAGAAGGAAAATATTGACCAATCCAACCGAACAGGTACTGGAAGGGGGCTTGAGCTAGTTGATGACCCGGGTATTTGCTCTGGGCGATGACTCTCATTTCTCTATATAATGATGCTATCATCGAGATAAGCAGACAATGCTTTATGCCAGTCGCCATTCTTCCAGCCACCACAAATGTTTCGAGACGGATTACTTCTCCTCTGCAGGAAGGCAAGACAAAACTGCACAGCAGCAAGACAAGAAGGCAGCCAAATAACCTTCTTTGTTGACCCCATCACTGGTCTTGATCTCCGAATTTCTGATTTCTTCATTTGAGGGAGTGATGTAAGTTGGATTTGAATATTCATATGGCTCTCCCTTAAAGAAATATTCCAGCCATTACCTTAAAGTGACCCTGCTCACTTTGCGTGCCTTCGCACCTTTACTCGGCCTTGCTTCTTCGATTTCCTCTTCAGCGGTGGGATCCTTTCCCTTATTAGTAGGAGGTGATGCTTTGTCTGCATTTGCTTTCAGAAGAGGATTATAAACCTTGTACAGTTCTCTGGTACAAGCAGGGACGTTCTCTGAATATAGAACTTTGTTGAAGGAGTTAAACTCATCATAGAAGGCTCCACTGACCGGTAGCCCTGAAATGCGGTTCATCGTATGAATGGAAAGTCTGATCTCCCCCTAGGCCATGTGAAATGTATTGGTCTCGGAACACCAGCGGTTGAGAAGGCTGGGAAATAGAAAAGGATCTCGCTTATATTCATATCTAGTGAGTCCGACTGCTCCTCAGATGCTAAGAACTGTCAACTCATCACGAAAACATACATATACGTCGTGGACCCATGACGGCCATAAAATTCTGTCGTCAAATGTGGAGCAACTCCTGACAACCATAGAGATATCCCAGGAACCGTCATCAGTTTGGGTTATCAAGAAGGAGAAAACTTCCTTCAGTACCCTCTCCGGGTCTTTGCCTGGCAAGTCTATTGCAGCGCGGGAAGGTGTTAGATAACTGCCATCAAGGAACGATCTGTTGCTGATCAAACCTTTCTCAGCATCATAAATGCAGACAGGTATTCTCCTGTGAAGTACCCACTCTCTTGGATCTGTAACTGGAAGAGGCTCAACGTCCTCTACCCTGATCTCTCCCATGATCTCCAGTTGGCGATTCAGACTCGCCTCATTTTTGTCATCTTCATTAGTGTCAACAAGACGAAGATTCTCACTCCTATGACAGTATCTCGGTGCTCCAGCCATTCTGCAAAAGAAAGAAGACAAGACATGCAAAATGATTTAGTTCAAGAAGGTTAAACCAAATTATGAATTTCAGATTAAATGGTCAAAAATGGACCTTTAGATGGGGATATACACCAGTCTTGATAATGTGAAATAATTAATAATTGATTATAAGATTAATCAATTCTAGACTTAGCTAGATTTGCAACCCGAGTCTGTGAAATTTGAATGTCTTGCTTAAAGCATGCATCTAAAGATAAAATTGCTTAAAAAAAGCAATCACCCTAAGGTTTTTTTGCTAAGACAAATGTCCAGGGGTATTTATCATGGCAAATGTCTAAGGACAAATGCTAAGGATAAAATCCGTGGACAAGTCCACGGATATAGTCTTCTGATTCAGGGACTAAGGTCCTGTGAATAGCCCATCTGTGGGAAATATCCATGGATACTCAACATTTCTAAGAACAAAAGTCCATGAAAGTAAATTGAATCCGTGGATAAGTCCACGGATGGACAGTTTCTAATTCAAAGATTCTATGTCCTGTGAATGGTCCATCCATGAGGAATATCCCACGGATACTCAAAATTTCCACGGATAAGATTCTGTGAAATTTAAGTGGATCCGTGGATAAATTTTAGGCTCATGGACAAAAGTTCTGTGGGCAATATGTTCGTGGAAAATATCTATGGATAGTCAGAATATTCACGGATAAATATCCATGGACATTAAAAACATTTGTGGATAAAACCCACGAATAATTTTTAAGCTCATGGACAAAAGTCCTGTGGGCAGTATATCCGTGAAAAATATCCACAGATACTGAAAATATTCAGGGACAAAAGTCCATGAAAATTAAAAGCATCTGTGGATAAAATCCATGGAACATGTTTGAGCTCACGGACAAAAGTCCTGTGGGCAAGCTGTTCGTGGCCATAGACTACGGACAGTGAGTCACCGGTCTGGTTGCCCATGACCGGAGAACTCAAGGGTTTCGGCAATGGAACTGGAATTCCTGCTAGAAATTGCAGGGAGCCCAAAGGGCATCCCAAGCTCTCCCTGATCTTGGGAAAACCCAAGAAGTGCAAAAAAAAATGCATTTCTAGGATCCCAGGACCAAAAAGATCCAAAGAATGCCCAAATGGGCACCCAATCCGTCGGAATGAGGTCTGAAACCCTCATTCCCGTCTTTGGTAAATCAAGAAAAAAAGAGAAAAAAAAAACAGGGAAGAACACTGGTTCTTCCCCCTCATTAACCCTGATTAGGGTCAAGTCTTATCTTGAAACAAAGGAAAGATTCGAAAGAAGAAAAAGAGATTTCTTGCTTTCTTGGAGAAGAAGACTCTGAACTCAAAAAGCTCTGGGTTCGGAGGGTTGGGGAAGACAAAGTGTCTTTCCTAAGCCTAAGGCATCCTTATAAAGGTTGTCTTTTGGCTAATCCTGACCATTCATTTCAAAATGGACTGTCCGGATAGTAGGGATACTCCCCGCTATTTTGCCTTAATGACAGAGGTGACCTCATCATGAGGGCGCCTCAATCAGGGAAACCCATCGTGGATTTCCCACTAACACCCTAAGTGGAGGGTAGTTACGCATCTCCACTGTCACTGTCAGGAGTCAAGATCCAGATGGATGGATCATTTCCAGCCATCCAGATCTTGAGGGGCATTTGTGGGCAGTGAAATCTCATCGTCCATTGCCCAGGTGTATGTGCAATGGCACACACCTGTTCACTGTCTCTCGGAGAGACGGTTTGATTCACGCGTGCCTATTGCACGCGCAGTCCCTTCAGCTGTCAACATTAAATGTTGATGGTTGACCATCATGCCACCTAGCAAAGTAAGGTGGGGTTTGATCCATGAGGATAAATCTCACGGATCTAAACCTAGGTGACAGTTTCCAAGAGGTTGATACCTGTTCAATCCGTGAGGACCAAAACTTCATGGATCCAACCTAAGTGCCAGCCTCCAAGAAGCTGACACGTCCCTCATCCGTGAGGATTAAAACCCCACGGATTCAACCTTGAGTGTCAGCTTACGAGAGGTTGACACCTGTCCAATCCGTGAGGATAAATCCTCACATATCAAATTTGAGTGTCAGCCTTCGAGAGGTTGACACCTGTCCAATCCGTGAGGATAAAACCTCACGGATCAAACTTGAGTGCCAATCCTGAGAGGTTGACACGTGTCTATCTGTGAGGATAAATCCTCATGGATCAAACATCAACTCCTGGACCTAACCCAGTCTGTGGGTGAGACCTATAGTCTCACCCCGTGGTCCGTGGGTGAGACCTATGGTCTCACCTCCTGGTCTGTGGATGAGACCTATGGTCTCATCTTCTGGTCCATGGACGAGACCTATGGTCTCACCTCCTGGTGTGGGGACGAGACCTATGGTCTCATCTTCCGGTCCATGGGTAAGATCTAATGTCTTACCGTGTAGTCCGTGGGCGAGACCTATGGTCTCACCTTGTGGTCCGTGGGCCAGACCTATGGTCTCACCTGTGACCCGTGGGCAAGACCTAAGGTCTTACCCTCTGGTCCATGGACGAGACCTATGGTGTCACCCCTAGTCCGTGAGCTGACCGAGGTCGGACTATCCCCAGCTGACAGTCAGTATCTGACTGTCATAGGATAGAGACTCCTTCATAAAAAGGATTCTCTGTCAAGTTGTGGGGTTCCCAAGATAAGAATTCGCTCTTTTAAAATCCCATGGGATGCCACATGGCACCCCATAATCATGATAGGATTAAGATTGTGTCATATATCCTAGGAAATGATGTGATTAAGCATCCTCCTTTTCGAAAGGTACTAGGATTCATCCCAAAAAGGGGAAACCTTGTACAAGAGTCCTCAAAAGACGATGATTCTCTTCAGCTTGAGTAGTCTCCCAGATAAGGGAGACCCGTGAGCTGGCATCCTCTAAGAGGAGAGCTCAGTTTGACTTTCCTAAAATAAGGGAGTCAAAGAGAGAGACCAAAAAGGACTCTCTCAAACCTATAAAATGAGGGTTTCTGATTCTTATCAGAAACCCACACGAAGAAACACAGGAGTAATATGGGAGAAAAGAGAAGAAACTCTCTGTCAAACAACAGCAGTAAAAAGCAAGCAAGCAACTGAAGAAGAAGACTCCCCCAACATAGAGAATATAAGGTGAGCCCTCAAACATGGCCACCATTCTTTTTCTTTACTTGAAAAGGCCTCAATGAGGCAACTTGTAACGCCTACATGGGATCTGGGCAACCCGATTGAATAAATAAAAATAAGTTTATTCAATATCTTTGTTCTTCTTTTAATTCTTCATCTTAATCAGAGGTTCTTCTTCAATATAGGAAAGGTAATTTAATAGTCTGGGTTTACTCAGATTGGAAGGATAGTTCCCCACAACAAACAATAAACTTCATACAACAATTGAGGAAATTTGATAAGCAAAGATAAATTTTGCACTTACACATGGACTGAAGCACGTTACCCATCCAAAACTCTGGACATATATTGGAGAAGGGTGATAGTGATTGGAGGATAAAAAAAGGAGCGTAGGAAAATAAACTAAGAAGTTTACCTAAAAAAATTCCATCTGTCTTTGAAGAAAACATGATTTATGCTCCCAATGACAGATCAGATTAAATCATAGTCAACATACTCTATACCATTTACAGGTAGATCCAGTCAGTTTGAAGTTCATTCTTGGCCTTGGGGTTGTTGCATGACTCCGACCTAATGAAAATTTCTTCTTCTCTCTCATGATCTTAAGGACAGCTCTCTCTAGGGATGTCTCGCTCTCTCTCTCTCCAACCTCTCATTCCGAAGAATACTAGCAACATTGGACCATGGTCTCAATAGCACTCTCTCACCCCTATGCCTTCTCTCCCTTCTGATCTCCTCTCCCATGCTTGAAGGGCCCTTACACGACACCTCTAAACCCACCCCTTACACGATATGCCCAAGAAGGGCCCTTATAATTGTAATCCACTTCTACAATAAAAATTATTAACAAATTATACTTCTATTAATATTTTAAATAGATATCCCAAGTTAAATATGTAATATTTAAAATTAAAGGGTATTTAGGTCCAAATAAAGTTTAGTATATTCCTTGTACTTTTTTAGTAGAATGATATATATATATATATCGAAATGATCGTCGTTTAGTATCAATAATTGGCCTATCGACAGAGACTTTAAAAACATGAAAAATTGATTAAAATTTTGATTTAAAAGAATATTCGAGTTTTTAAAATATATATAAAACGTTAAAAGCAAGAAAAATAATAGACATTCTTGGGTAATGACACTCTTTAGAGGATAAAGCATACTTTATGGGTCATAATGAATCTCGAAAGCACAGTCGGAAGCTCGAAATGGTGCTCAGAATGGAAGCTCAGGCGACGGACTTTTGGGAATTTTAAAGGAATTAGGGACACCAAGGTCTTTTCATGGAAAGACCTAGATTATAATGGTAAAAAAACACAAAAAATTGCATGTGTGAAGATTTGCACAAGTGGGTGGGGGCATTATGAGAAGGGTTTTAAAAATAGGGAAATGCTACTGAGACCCCTTTAAGGCCGAGACCATCTCGTGCTCTAAGAGCACGAGATTTCAGGTGGGGCCTACCATGTGAAATGGGCCCCACCTGAATCTCGTGCTCATAGAAATGCTACAGTCTTGATGGTCTCAGCCCCGAAGGGGTCTCAGTAACAAAGTCCTTAAAAATATGTATAATTTGATAACAAACCCAAACTATAGGGGCAATTAGGAAAACCCCTTGCCAATGCGGGTGCAAGCACGTGCAGGTCACTCTTGACCGTAGAGAGAGAATAAATCCTGTAGTCAGGGACTTAGGTATAAACCGCTTGGCTACGCTGAGAGAGAGAGAGACATGTTACTGTACTCTGCAATCTGTCCCAGTCCTCTGCCTCATAACATCTTCTCGGCACTCTCAAAGAAGCAGAAGCAGAAGCAGAAGCTTATTCTTAATAACCCCGCGTCATTCAGAAAACAAAAGAAGGCTTCCTTCATTTGTCTCAGTGTTGGAATTGAGGACATCTTAGAAATCGCCCAAAACAAGGTAGGTAGGTTCGAATTTTCATAAAGATGTTTTCAGTTCTGGGTATCTCCAATCTTGAATTCCTCGGTTGTAGGTTTTGATTGCAGCTACTGTTTCTGCTGCAATAGGCCAGCTCTCGAAGCCTTTTACTTCTGCTCTTCTTTATGGCAATGATGTCGATTTTAAGGCATCCATTCAGGCCGGAGGATTCCCTTCAACCCATTCTTCTGTAAGCCTACTTTTGCTATTTTCTTATGTATCGCTTTGGCTATCGATGATTTTTATTCTCCTCAATGGACAGGGGGTTGTGGCTGCTGCAACAATCCTTGGCCTTGAAAGGTAAGGACACTCAAGCTTTCTCATGGCGGATTACTCTGTTTCTGCCTGATGGGTATTTAGGATCAATTTGTGGCAATTCACAATTTTTTTTTTTTTTTTTTTACTAAACTGCAGGGGTTTCTCGGATTCGATTTTTGGCATTACTGTTGTTTATGCTGCGCTTGTCATGTACGATGCTCAGGTGTAGATGTAATTTCTATTTTGCCATTCCGGTTATAATTGACTTCTCGGTGTTTCATGTCTTCTTTCTGATTGCTAGAATTGCTTCTTTGCAATTTCATTAATGATGCTTCTAAAGTAGTATTGATGTATAAGATAAAGATGAATTTTCTTTCAGCGTGCTTGCTTGTTGCTTAGAATTTTTCGGCTTCTAGTTTGCTTGTGCCAGTTGTTTGTTATCTGTTTGTGAGAAGTCCTCAGTTGATGGAGAAAATGAGGTGCTATAGCTTCCTCTTAATGTTAACCCCCGGTCCACAAAGAGGAGAAGATCTTGACTAGGAAGAATGCAAGAGATCTGAAGTATATAAGCGTGTCTCTGTGTTCGGACATATCGAAAGACATGCATATACACACAAACACATAAAGATAGATCGAGAGGCACACACATGCACATAAATACAAGTGTTTTTAAAAAAAAACAAAAAATTTTCATTGAGTGATGCATGGGCATTAATTGTCGCATCTTATTGTCCCCGAGGAGTTTCAAGGCCAATTTCAATGGATCTTCTTGGGCAGATAAGGGATTTGATATTCCTCACCCCATCAGTCACGGCTTTTGTAGTGTATTGGTCTCCCGTATCAATTGGTATCAGAGGGGTCTCGAGATCTAGTCTCCTCAAAGGGTGTGGGTGGTCACATAGGGGCATTAATTGGCCAATCTTCTTGGGCTTAGAGATAAGGGATTTAATCTTCCGCACCCCATCTGTCGTGGCTTTTGTGGTGTATCATTGTGGTACAATGTATTGGTCTCCCGCATTGGTCTCCTGCATCATTGAGGTACAATGTAAATTATATGCACTTAATCAAATAAAGCTAATGCCTTTTCTATGTTACAATGCTAAATTCAGCAACCACCACCATCTTGATCTTGCAATACTTACTGTGTCCCCTATTTGGCCATGGTCATGACAACCTCCTGCTAAACCCATTGTTCTTTTCTCTAGGATCATTTCCTTTACGACCACTTCCCTCACTTTTCATGACCTCCTTGATCTCCCACTTAGTTAAAAATTAAAATGACCTTTAACTTCCTAATTCGAGAGTCTTCTTGAGTCAATGTCTCAGCAGTTCCATTCTAAATAGTGTCCTTCTGTGGGTCTAGAGTAGGGTCCAAATTCAATGGTTGCGATGGCTGGTCAATGATAGAATTGTGTACCTCGCTCAGCGTTCTTTCACTTTGATCAGACCAAAGATTCCAATCTATAGTGTTAGCTAGTTCATCACCTTGATTAGCAAATCTTTGACTATATTTGTGTTGTTGGCTTCATATGCATCTCAGGATCTTTTATAGATAATAACTTTCTCTTAAAGTAGCATGAATCTGTTAGCTTCACTGTCGTGTTGCACTTTTTGTTATAAAACCATGGCTCTCCTAGTAAAATACGAGCAATTGTCATCAGAATTACGTCGCACCAAACTGAATCAAAATATTGGTTGCCAATAGAGAGGTGACCAAACATTGCTTCACTATAAAGGAATCATCTTCAACCTATATGGATTTGTAGGGTTGTGGGTGTTCTCGTGTCTTCAGATTCAACCAATGTTTTTAAAAGTGGTAGGGGCGTGCGCCTTGGGGCGAGGCGTACTCAAAACGCTATGAAGCGTTATTAAAAGGCGGGTTGGTGAATAAAGTGTACGAATTATCTGAGGCGTGGCAAAAAAAACCGTATGCATCTATGAGGCGTACACATCTTAAACGATGATAATATAATACTCGAAATTACTGCAGTAGAGGTGGTAGGAGATAGAACTTTGGAAGAGCCATCAGTTACCAAACACTGATCGTGGAAGTAGAAAGAGGACGCATAGTGATAGAAGTGGGATTTCACAACAAAGTAAGCATGGTAAAGTTAAAACTTAAAACTAACTAAAAGAATCAAAACGTAAGCCTTTTGAACTTATTACTAATTGTAGCATTTATTTGTCTGTAGGCAAAGGCAAAGGCAAAAGTGTACAAGTTAATTTGGTTGATGAGCTTGATTAACTTGATGACTTTGTTGGAGTGATAGTTCAAGGGGATGTTGGCAATGCTAATGAAGATGCATTTGATGTGATAAATGATGATGATTTTGTTTAAAGATATTCACAATATTATTAAGATGTGGGAAATTAAGCCTCTTAACTGTTGACATCATTCAATTTATAGTTTTGAAGTTTTAATTTGCAAGTTAATGACTTATGATTTATGTATGTGATTGATGATGCATTTATGGTGAATGATATATTTTAATTGTCTTTACTTTTTAATATCTTTTAGATTATTTAATTATTAGGAAATTAAATCCCTAAAGGCTTACGCCTTACGCCTTACGCCTTACGCCTCATGCCTTAGACAAGTAGAACACCTCGCCTCACGCCTTAGCGTTTTAAAACATTGGATTCAACATATCAACAAGCTCATAGAAAACAAAATTCATGCTGCTGCCCCCATCTATAATCAGCTTAACAACTTGGCTCCACACCGTAAATTGGCATGGAAAATTCTGGTACAAAACCGATCTTCATTTATGGCCTCTTTCGATGATGTCAACTTTGTTGCACCGCTTTAGTAACTGTTGATGCTCTTGTGAGCGCAAGATTTCACTCCGGGTCACAAGGAGGGTGTGTTGAGAGTCGCCACCTATTAATTCAGAAGGGATAAGCCCCTGGCTATTAGATAAGGTCTTAGTCTGCGGTAAAGGTCTAGGTAAAAGGTTCGGTTAAGTCCGGGGAAGGTGTTAGGCACCCCGAGACTTCCATTTTACAATGGTTCCCTACTTTCTGGGTGTAAACCAATTAAAATCAAGGTTTGTTCAAATGCCTAAGTGTTTAAGATAACACTAATCTAAAAAAATAAAGCTAACTAGGGTCGAACCCGGGTTGGGTTGCCTACGTACTCACAAGGTGAGATCAGACCGAGCGTAGTTTTGGCACATGGGCTCGTACCAAGGCTAGGGGGTGTATGTGTGTGCACCAAGGGTGGCTAATGAACTAGTCCGGTAGACTAAGGTTTGGTTGACCGAGTTTGGTCAAGTGCATGGTTTAAGCCCGGTAAGCTTAGGGTTAGTCCGGTAGACTAAGGGTTTTAGACCTGGTAGGCTAAAGGGTAAGTTCGGTAAACTTGATTTAGGCCCAGTAGGCCAAAATCGAAAATAATCATGGTTAGGGTTGCTAACCGAGGTTAAGGGTCAAACTAACCATTATTAGGGTTGCTAACCACAGTTGAAGGTAACATAGGTAAGCTCGGTAGGCTGAAGATTGAGCCTGATAGGTCTAGGGTGAGCCCGGTAGGTTAAGAGATTAAGCCCGGTAGGCCAAAACGGATTTAACCGAGGTTAGGATTGCTAACCAGAGTTAAAGGGGTAAAGTAACCATGGTTAGGGCTGCCAACCATGGTAAAATGACCAAAGCAGAAACATTTTGGGCATTTCAGAATATTTTGGAATTTTGTAGCATTTTTTCAGATTTTTCATGGTTTAAGGGAGGTTTAACCATGGTTAAAAGTTAATCGGGTTAGGTTAACTCCAGTTAAGAGGCCTAGGCAGGTCAAGGTGGGCCCAGAGAGCATAACAGGGCCTAGAGTGGCCTCCTACCTAGTCTGGGCCCTGGGCAAAAGCCCAAAATTAAACAAACCAGTAATGGCGGTAATGACATTACCGCCATTACAGAAGCAGTTTTAGAGGGGGTTTGTTGGTTTGCAGGTCAAGTTAGGGGTGAACCCTAGGGTCACCATAGAGGTTGAAGAGGGAAGTGCCAGGAAGACCCTGGGCCTTTGGTGGGCCCAGGAGGTGGTTTGGAGTGGGCCCCACAATGGGTTGAACACCCTGTGGTTGGTATACTCTAATGGCGGTAGAGTGTCTAACGCCATCAAGCTAGTCTTGGTTTCAGGCCAAACTAACCATGGTTAAGCAATTGGGATGATCCTGGAATGACCAGAGTAGAAAGAGGAGGACTTGAGGAGTCCAACCATGATCCTAGAATGGACCAGGGCCCCACCTAAAAGGGTATAACAGAGCTACAAACAGGAAGGTCAGGAATGGTAGTAATTATTCTACTGCCATTCCTGAAAGTTTTCAGAAAAACATTTTTTTTTCTATGGGGGTTGCACCAATGGGTTCCAGGGGATCCCTCATGGCTTGAGGGACCCCCAGAAGCCTAAGGGGAGCTCTGAGAGCTAGTGGGTCTTATAATCTTGCTTGAAACCTCAAAGGGGGTTCCCCATACCTATGAGGAAGGTAAGGGAACTCCTTATCCTTGGTTTGCACACTGAAACAGAATGAGAGTAAAATAGAGGACCCCTGGAATAGGACCAGGGATCCCTTACAAAGCTTAAACAGAAATGAAATGGGTAGAGGAAGACCCTACCCTCTTGGTTTATCCTTCACAGTGGCTACAGTGACAGTGGACTGGTGCACGGCTAAGGAGCATCAAGGGTGGCCTGGGGCAACTCCCGGGGAGGTCTGGGATCCTCCTGAGGTGGAAGTAAGGTGGACTAAGGGTTTGGCTTAAGCTGGTCGAAATCCTACAGAGGTTTCACCTTGAGCTTTTTGGAGTGTCGTTCAAGGCATGAACTAGGGGGGAAGGAGAAGACCTTGGGGTAGTATGGGGATTACTGGGAAGGTGGTAGATACTGGGGAGGCGGACTGAATAGCTGTAGGGGGTCCAGCTGCACTGCAAACCAGAGATCAAGTAATGGCGGTAGAGTTATTACCGTCATTCCTGATTTAGCCTAAATCAAGAATGGTGGTAATAGCATTACCGTCATTTCCTGTTTTATGCTAAACAGGCCCAACCCTTACACGATTAGCCTGGATCACTGTTCACTTTGCCATTTTTGGTAATGGCGATAAAGTTATTACCGCCATTATTTGAATTTTCAAAAACAACAAGTGGGCCCCACTGCACTGGGCTCTAAGGACTTGTGGGCCCTTGTTTGGGCCCACAGAGGTTTCTGGGTTTGATTTGAGGGTTTTTGGGCCTTAGGGCTGCATTAAGGTTTATCTAGGGTTTGACTTAGGGTTTGACCAGGGTTTTACCTGGGATCGCCTAGGGTATACGGCTTGACTAGGGTTAGGCCTAGGGTTCACCTAGAGTTAGGCATAGGGTTTGCCTAGGGTTTAGGACTTGACTAGGGTTTGATCAGGGTTTAAGGCTTGACTGGGGTTCAGCTGGGGATAACCATGGTTAAAAGATATTAACCATGGTTAAGGCATGGTGTAAAAATTGGGTGCTTACAACTCTTTTAAGTTTTAAGTGCATCTTCATCACATAGATATCGTTGAACTACCACTGGAGGTCTACGAATACTAGGTTTGTTCTTGAAATTGTTTTGTTCTTTCATAACAATCATCTTCCTACTTTTTCATCTTAGCATTAGGTGCCACCATCATTTAATATATCGACATCAAATGTTTGTCCTTTTCTCCCATTTTGTCAACTTAAGACTGTAGGATCTCCCATGTTATGAGAACATCGTGATAAAACTTGCTTTGTTAAAAAAATTATGTAGGATAGAATAGGGGGTCCTTCGTTTTGAAATTTTGGACTAATCAAGAAATATAAGAGGGCTCTATAAAGGATGGAATTTAACCTTAAACAATCAATTTAGATTAGAAAACAAATCTTCAAATATAGGATCTTATTTGAATTCAAAATTTATTCCAATGATCCAAATTTTAGGGTTTAGATAAAGTCCAAAATTTAACCAACAAATATCTTCTTTCCAATTCCTAAATTTTACAAATCAAATATGGTGTTTAAGATTTACAATGTTCCCACTCCTTATCTCAAATCAAGCAAATCAAATTTCCTTAAAGTCCAAGTTAAACCAAAATAATCTTAATTCCAACAATAACAAAGTGACCAAAACATACCCTAATGGTTTTAGGGCTTCAAAATTTTGGATTTTGTTGAAAATTCTAATTTCAGATATATTGATTCAATTTTTTTTTAAAATCTGCAATTAATTGATTTTTCTAATAAATGGACCAGAATTATAAAGTCTGATTTAATCAACTGATGATAATTGAAATTGAGGATGAAAATTAGATTAAAATTAATTTGTATGATAGATGGATTAGTGTTGAGCGATTAACACTCTTGGAATTGATCTTGTGATCTCTCCCGGATAATAATGAAGGAATCTTCAACACTAGATTAGCACTAGAGAGAGCTTAAAGGAGAACATTTTCTCCAGAGTTTTTTTTTTCATATCACTTTTTTCCCTAAAGAAACAAAAAGCAACGTATATATAGGGTAAGGGGAGCGTTTTAAACATAATACTCTCTGAATTGGACTCCTAACATAAGAGAATTTCTAGAACACTAAAACACATATTTAGACACTAAGGTGGTGTTTGGTAACACTAATTTAAATAGGTAGAGATTATTTGAAAATTGTGCTTAGTTGGACTTTAGATTGTTAAGTTGAAGGTTAATTGGATGTCTACATCTTTTTGAAGTAGGGGTTTTACCTCTTATTAAGGGGTCGTTTGGATACACTTTCGTTTTTCTGTTTTTAAAAATTGGAAACGACTTTTTGTTTTCAAATTTTTTGAGTAGGAAACACGTTTGGCATTACTAACTTTTACTTGTTTTAGAAAAAGGAAAACAAAAAAATGCGTTTGGTAAATATGATTAAATAATTTCAATTCATGGTGGTGGTAGTGGTGGGGTGGTGGTGGATGGTGGTGTGATGGTGGTGGTGGTGTGGTTTTGGGTTGTGGTGGTGGGTGGTGGGTGGTGGGTAGTGGTGTGATGGTGGGTAGTGATGTGGTGGTGGTTGTGGGTGGGTGGATGGTGGTGGGTCAGTGTTTTCCATTTTTATTCTTTGTTTTCAAAAACAGAGGTAACAGAAAGTTTCTATTACCTTGATTTTCAAAAATTTTGTTACTAATTTTTAAAAACAGAAAGCGGAAACATGTTTACCAAACATGTCTTGTGTAAAATTTTTCAAATTTTTGTTTTTAAAAACAGAAAACAGAAATCGGAAGTGCAACCAAATGGGGCCTTAAAAAGGTAGTATGAGGTACTTTTTTAATAAGTAAAACCCCTTCTTCAAAAAGATGTAGACATCTAATTAACCTTTAACTTAACAATCTAAAAAGTCCAATTAAGCACAATTTTCAAATAAGCTCTACCTATTTAGAGCTTATTAGATTAGTGTTACCAAACACCACCTAAATACTTAACACAATATTTGCCATAAATAGTAATCCAAAAATTACTATAAATAGTAAATAATCAAAGCTCTTTCTAATGACTTAAAAGTAAAATAAAATAGCAATCCTAATTTAGTAATATTTCTAGTTATAAATAACATCTAAAATAGCTCTAACCGAATTAATAAAGACTTTAACTTCAAACTAATGTCTGGTAACAACTTACTAAAGACAATTAAAGAAGCAAAATATACCAAAATTCTGTAAAATATCAAAAAATTGCGAAAATAACCCTAAGATGGGAGATTTTTGAAATTGCTCAAAATAGAAGGCTTTTTCTGGCCACCTAAGGTGCCACCCCATATAATTTTTCAGCCCTTTTCATGTGGTTAGGTTGATTTGACTTTGTGGCTTATTCCCCACTCTTGAAATCTCTATTTCAAGACTTGAATATGGCTTTGTCTTCCTCAGTTGTTTCTTTTGGATTTGCTTGGAGGGTGATCTGGATTCTGCAGGCCATTTCCAATAGATACGGGGTGGTTGGCACTTGGCACATGGATTCATGGTTTTCAAATCCTTGTATTGATTCAGGCTATATTTTTTTAACGGTGATGACTTGCCAAGAAATCTGATTTCTTTTTTTTCTTGGTTAGCTTTTTCTCTTGCATTAAATCTGGTTCCATTACCAATCTCATCTTGTTCAAGTGAAGGTGCAGAGGCTTTTGTGTAGTTTATAAGGGATATTCATGAGGAAGTCATATTTCATAAAAAATATTCGTGAGGAAGTTAGAAGAAAGATTGCAGATTGCTCTGAGAAATGAGCAATACAAGCAAGGTAGATGTTTACCAAAGGTTTGCAAAGTGCCAAGAAGATGATCTAGTGATGATTCGCCTAAAGCCAAAGAGTTTTCCAAAAGTTTTACTCTATAAGTGCATGTCCATTTGAAGTATTGAAGAGATTCGGAATAAGTGCTTATTATCTGAAGTTTCCCTTAGATATGCAAACAAGTCCCTGTTTCCATATTGAGGTTTTGGGCATACCATGGGTGCCATGTCGAAGCCAATTCTAAAGAACAAGCTTTGAAGGTTTCCCATGAGCTAAAACCACAAAGATTTCCTTGACGATCAATTGGTTTCTACACATATAGAGGATATTAGAAGTTCATATAAATTGGGGGTCAAACTCTTTCAGACTCAGACTGTACGTGGATTAAGGTAGAGGATCTTCAATGACTTAACGTGGGCCTATTGTGTGCAGTATCAAGCATCAAACTCACGAAGTAGAGTTTTTTTCAAGCAGGAGGGAATTGATGCATCCAGCCTGTGGGCATACCCTATTAGGGCCCAGATATTGAGCTCCATGAGCCCTATATAGTGGGCCATAGTCCATCACTAAGTAACCAGACCGATAGCAGGAGAGAGAGCGAGAGCGGGAGAGCGTCAAATTTCAATTGAAGATAGGGTCGAGAGCGCCTTCGGAGTGTGATATATTAAAAAATATTAACTCTAAAAGTTAAAATTTTTAACTAGAGTCAAATGTTTTTAAATATTTTTCTAAAAAATAAGGTCAGATTATTGAACCCTAAGGGTTAATAAATCATAACCACAATTAATAAAGGTTAACAAAGACACATGTTGATCATTAGATGCGATTGAACTCTCCCCGAGTTCAATTGTGATTGACTGTGATTCAATCACAAAACACAAGGTTGGTGCGATTGAACTCTCCCGGGGTTCAATCGTGATTGGCTGTGATTCAATCTCATAAGAGACAAGCTCTATCTCCTGACACAAAATATTTATTGTAATAAAGTCTTTGACACAAAGTTCTCTGACACAATTGATTTGATTCTAGTGGAAAAGATGTAGAGACACAAGCTTTTTCAGACTCTTTCTGAAAAAGACTTGAAGTGTTTTCCACAAGAGTGACACGTTGCCTTGCTCGCACAATTTTATATGCAACATTCGCGCGCCATCAATTTCAAAACCGCGCTCCGGGCACAAATCCACCCTCAAACCGTGAGAGCGCGGTTTGAGAGTAGGAGCGGGTGGGTCAACCTGCGGTTTGGGTTACTAAGGTCCATCCATTTACTAAGGATTGGTTGACCATAGATGGGAGTGGGTACATTAGGTGTTTGTGTTTTTCACTATTTAGAATTCTAAAATTCTATTTTAAGAAGGGAAAGATTTGAGCAGTATTCTATTTGCTTAAATAAATACTTCTTGTACTTCTCCATTTGTTAGAATTGGATTAAATACAGAATTTGCTCATTCATGAATTTTAAGGGTGAATCCTGTCTTTGGTGAGGATAAGACTCCATCATCAACCTTAGCTCTAGGTTGGTGAGACTCCAATCAAGGGCCAAGTTTTACCTATTATCATTCCCTTTGTCTTCTTCAAATTTTTAATCGTTTTCTATACATGCCTTCTCCATTAAATACCAGGCCACATATTTGTGGCTTGTCTGTCATCAAATTGGGCGCTGTACCCTGATACTATTCCCTCACTCGTCTTTACTCTGTCTCCTGGAGCAAATGGTTCCCTGCTGTTGCCTACAGCAATTGACTCACAAAAACTAGTAACACTCTACATCACTTGTTAAGTATATAGGCAATGGAATTTTAAAAATTCAAGCATATGTGTGCATTGGGCCAAAATTATGAGAAATATATTGAGGAAAATAATGGAGAAAAAAGAAGAGGGACCCTACAAATGACATTCAGCTTTTCTCAGGAACAAATATTCATCAACAATCAAGACCACCCTTTCTTATTCTCTTCTTCCCTTTGTCTTTTATGTTCATAGCTAAAATTGGAAGGTTAAGGAATACAGGACTCAGATCAGTTACTAGGAAGAACTCAAGATTCAATCATGAAGTATATCAATTCAAGGAGGTGGTTGTCGCACTTGGCTCAGATCATGAGAATTAGAGTCAGGATCTCCCTTTCATGCCTTTTTTTTCTTTCAATTTATTTTTTCGCCAGGTAGCGTAAGTGAGGAGACTCAAGTGTTGAGACCAGTTACTAATTAGAAATCATAATTCAATCTCAAGCATTTCCTGAGGAAGTGATTATTTTGCTTGTCTAATATCATCTAGCTCTATTTTCTGTTTGACCCTTCTACGAGAAAGGATCTTGTGGGACGCTCCATCTCGCCCTTTTCTTCACAAGGCTATTTGGAACCTCAGTGTTCCATCGAAGGTATCCTTTTTCCTATGGTTGCATCCTTGAATAAGGTCATCATCACTTGTGACTACTTAAAAAAATAAAGGATGGAGGATGGCGAACTACTGTTTCATGTGCCTCGAATAAGAGGAATCAGTGGATAACCTGCTGTTGCACTGTTTTTTCGCGACAAAGATTTGGTCTCATTTCCATTTGCTATTGGGTATGGAGTGAGTCTTCTCAAATTCCTTTTTGGGCTCCTTATCCTGTTGGACCTCAGTGAGATAGGAGGCGCTAATTTCTGTTTTGTGGGCACTAGGGGCTATAGTTGATTTGGAAGGAAAAGAATCGGAGAGTTTTTTAGAATAGCTCTCCAGTTCAGCGTATGTATTCAGGAACTCGCAGTCTACTCCTGGATTGGGCTTCCATTAGGAGGAATTTGGAGGACTTTGATCCATCTGCCTTATTTTGACTCAGTCTTTGCAATTGACGGGTATTCTTGTTGTTGGGGTTTAATCTAACTATGGTTTGGTTGGGCCTTTAATGTTGCCACTTTTCTCCTTTGGTACAATCTCCTCCACCCGGTCTATCCCGTATTGTTGTTTTAAAAAAGTAGTGCAATAAAAAAAAAGCATTCTATGAACGAATTTCTTCATAGACAGATAGAGAGAAATGGGAGTAAGCCTTTGGTATTCTGTTCTTATTGCTTAGTTCCTGTCTATCTCTATCTATCAAACTAGACCCTCTTTGGGGACATAAATCCTTGCTCCTCAAATGAAAAGAAACACAAAATAAAAGACAATAGGAAAGAAACGAATATTGAATAAGCCCATTTCATCTAGAAACTCTAGCATTTTAGTTGAGGAAGATCCTTACATTGAAGAGAGAAGTTGTTAGCCAAGACCATTTCCAACTTGATTACCATCGCTGTAAATATGAGATACATTCCCCCCAACACTCACCCCACCAATACCAAGTTGACTTGGGCAATGATCTTCTTTGTCTGAAGCTGCTGAATGCATCCACGATAACCATAAAATCGATCACTTAATATTAGATAGATTCTGCATGATGCATAGTCTAAGGCCATCTAAACGGCTCTAAATTTAGCTTGTAATTGTTAGCAAAATCAGCAATCAACTATGCATTAGGTGAGCTCAGTAATCCAAGGATGCAAATCTGAATAATCAATTGGCTTCAACAAGTGTAAGCCTTCAACATCATGAAAGATAGTAGGTGAATTGAATATTAGAGTCAGATCTTGTAAAGACAAGTATTGAGCCTGGTTGTAATGAAAATAGGTCCTCAAGGAAGAAAATATCTTTGCAGAGCTATGCTACTATTGCAGGTCAAACCATTTGTGCATTATCTGGTAGCAATGAGTTCAGGAGTGGTTGGTTGGTAGATTGATTGTAGCTCCACTTTCCTCTTGGAAAGATGTGAAACAAAAGCTACACTATATTAAAGTTCCTAGCTATGATTGATGTTTGTGTGTTAAATATGCAAATCTCTGACGTATGACATCTTAGAATTTGTCCTTGTTCTATAATCAGAGAATGCTGCAAGTACTTTTTACTGAATGAGGATCCTTCCTTTTGGGTTGTCTGACCACTTTCAGGGGGTGAGAAGAGAAGTGGGAAATCATGCAAAGGCACTAAACAGGACAATTCTCAAGACCCAAGAGAACTCAACTCGCCACAGGGATGAAGATGATGTATTTGATTCTCAACCTGGAACATCCTACATAAATTCAGAGAGCCTTACTCCCCTCTTGTGTGATCAAACAAGTTCTTGTATATCATCAAGCCCAACAAATGCTCATTTATTACTTGGGCCGGAGAACAGGATGGGCCAATTAGCAGTTGATGAGGAAGAAGGATCACAAAAAGCTTACAACAGTTTCATTCCACTGAAAGAATCAATTGGCCACACAGAGATAGAAGTCACAGCAGGTGCCTTGTTGGGTTTTTTTGTTAGCTTAGCAATTTATATTGTAATGTAGTGATAATTTTGTAATTTTTTTTTCTATATATCAAATCTTCAGTATCATCAGAAACTAAATTCAGAACCAAGGAAATAGAGTTCAGATGGTTGTTTCTTTTGTTCACATTTTACCCGAGGGACCTGCCATCAACCTGCATTTGTGCCTTACCTATTTCTGTTGGTGAATGCTAAGCAGACTCTCTGACAAAGGTGACTTGTCCCTCATAAAGCTTCTGTGGGACCCACCTACTTAATTTCTACATGAGGGGCGAGTATGCTGGTAGGAGAGTCGGCCTAGCACTAGGGTTTCCAAGATGAAGATCTGGATCGGATCCGATTAGAGGGGATCCTAATCCTATTATAGATCTGTCGAATCGGATCGGGGAATCCAATTATAATTGGATTAGATATGGATCTAGTGATTCGATCTTATTAAAATCCGATTCGATTTTATTATATATAACAATAATAATATCTGTATAATTGTATAAATATACTATAGTACTAACCATAATTTTATTTTTTTTGGGGGTGGTGTTATCATTTATCTAGGTTAGGAGTTGGTAAAAATGGTGGGCCACTCAATTGTCACACTGCTCAGCCTCAACCGTGTCCTCCCCCAAAGGGGAAATATTTCCTAACGGCCTCAACCGTGTCCTCCCCCAAAGGGGAAATATTTCCTAACCACTGGAGCAAACCAGGAGATGTCACAAGTAGCACTTAACAGAGAGATTCTTGAGTCCCGACATTGGTGATGCAGTCATCAGGATTTCATTTACTGTTTATTCATTTTGATATTGAAGTCGATGATGAAGAAGAAACCCCGTAGAGAAATACTAGCCCTAGCCACAAACTTCCATACACTCCATGTGGTTGGGACAGTGTTGCTGCTTTTCTCTATTACCTTTAGAATCGATTGAAGCCAAAAATCTCACTTTGAGGTTTTCGTAACTTCTTGTAGGGGTAGCAATGACGAGTGTTATACCCACAGTGAAAATTTGGGAAAAAAAAATTAAAATCTGACTTGGGCTACACTCCTCAATCCCATACTACAAGCAAATGGTTGGAACAACGACAATAACTTCAGACCCTCCCACTCTGGATAACTCGATCTAGTCCAAAGAATGCCAGAATACTCCAAAAAGGTTGATAACGCATGCCTAAATGAAATTAAAGATTGAAGTATATGGTTATTGAAGCTCTTGTCAAAGGCAGAGAAATCCACTCTCTTTTGAACTCCATGAATTTCAATATAGCGGTATATTGGCTTCGGGTGCGCTGCTTTTTACTACTGGTACCAGATACCCGATTTGAAGGTTGAATAGTGGTTTTCTCTTCTCCAGAAAGAAGATCGACCGACGGATCATAGAGATGGGAATGAAAAACCTGAATTAGCAATACTCTGTTCCGGTTAACAGGAAAGCAGGAGGAAGCTAGGCAAGATACACTTTTCTATCTAAACACATTAGTGTCTTTTTTATTTCTTTTGGTGTAGAGGGTGTATTAGTGTTTAGTCAGTGAATTTTGTTCTGCAAGTAGCAGCACCCCAAAATTACCAATGGCTTCAACAAATGGAACATGACACTCATGTATAGCCCTGTCATCTTTGCTTATGCCGAACCAGTTGAAATACTATTGAGGGATAGACATCAAGTCCTCACCAAGAACCTAAAAATGAGCTGGTTCTTGCGTAGAATTCTTAGGATACTCCTTGTGACACTTTGGTGTTCTATCCTAAGATTTGCCTTAAAATTGCATCAAGTGTAAAGGTAATGCCTTCAATATTCTTGAGCTACCCATGATTGAGATATCGTTGGGTTGAACTCAGACCTGTATCCATATCTTTCTCAGATTAACAACATGATATAGCTGATGCTGTAACTATTTGCCCGACTTTCGAAGACTCTATAGTCTATTTTTTGACACCTACAAATATTGTTGATAAATAATAATTAAAGTTAAATTAACACTAAGGAGATTATTTTATGACTATGTTCATAATTTAAAATATTTAGTGTGTCTAGAGATTGTGTGTATCATTCTACCAGCCATTAATTATGTTTACTCACTAATATGATTGTTTATTTTCCTCAACCCACCTCATTGATGCGACGGTCCATGTAATGTCACTGGAATTGAGAATTTATGAAGGAGGCGATACTTGGTGAATGTCGAATTCCATATCCCGTGGTCTCTATCATGGGTCCAGAAAGTAGTGGTATGAATTATTACTTCTCTGAAATTATTACTTGGATATATTTTTTTTAATGACAGGTTCCAAGTTTAATGTTAAGAGACATTCCATGGTACAAAGCTAACCAAACCTCTTTAGGCATAGGGTTGGATAGGAAGCATCTCCCCACCAATACAAATATGTTCAGAGACAGATGATAAATGTATGTGTTTCTTATCTTTACCCAATCTTGACGGTTTATCATAGCAAAGTTATGGGTTAGTAATCAACTGTAACTTTAACATTTACTTTCAAAGCCCCCCCACCTTAAAAGGTCTACCTTTTAGTTGTCATACAATAATACAAGTTCAGCTTAGCTGATGAGAACCTGATATTTATAATCCAAGGTTACTTTCATGTATTATATAACTACGAGCAGGTGGCACATGCGATGCCCGTGAGAGCAAGGGGAAGGAGTTAACCACATTTAATAGGAGTTAAAAGGGACACGTGTTAAACCCGCAGGTGCATTTGAACTCTCCCCGAGTTCAATCGCAATTGGCTGTGATTCTATTATTTAAATAGATAGATGAGCATGGGGTAGTTTGGGAATTAAAGTAAAACATTAAATCAAAGTTTTGTTTTATATAAGGGTAGTTTGGGAAATTTGGAAAAATCAGGCGTAGCCTCTCGCATTATAATAGTAAAGATATTCATATTATGAATAATTGTATATTTCTACTATATTTATTAGTTCACATCTTTGGAAGTATGCGTAATACACAGAATATAATGTGTGTATTCGTATTATATTTCTTATATTTAATCTATATTGTATAATCCGTATTCTTATTTATAATAATTTTAATGCGAATCTTCAAAAGAGAGTTGAGGTACCAGTGGATATGCTTAGGAAGTTAAATGACGATATTTTGAAAATCTCTAATTACTCTAAAAAGTGGCATGGTCATGACACTCCTTATGCTAGATATAAAGGAGATGACAGGAAGAACCAATATGTCCACCATAATTCTAAAACTCAACCCTGGAAAAGGAGGAACAGGAGAAAGAAGCAAAAGGTTTTGTCTGAATCCTCATCTGAAACAATTATAACCAAAGGGTCAATAAATTTGTTAAAATTGTTTGGGTGGGAAAGGAAGACCCAAAGGGCTTCACTTAGCCCATGTCTATCATAGCCTAAGGTGTGCTTGCCTTGTTATATCTTGTCTTAGTGCTATGCTATTTTTGAGTAAACTGATATGTTTTTTTTTTGCTAGTTATTTTTTGTTTTGGTATGTTTTTCTGTTTTATTTATTTTGAAAATATTAAGAACATTGAAGAACTATCAAATCCAAAAATATTTGTGTCATGTTGTCCTTGTTTGAATTGCATAATCTGTATTCTTTGTGTGATCTTTATTTCTATACTTGTCTAAGGTTAAACATAAGTTTGTTGTTGATTAAAGTTATATCACCTTCATAATCTCTTGGTTAGGCTGAAAATTAGACTAGTTTTATCGTGCATAGTTAAAGACTTATTCATGTGTGTAAGCTTTGTAATTTTACATGCACTCTGACTGATTCTGTTGAGAGATCTAATTCTCAATCTGTAGGTAAATACTTTATCCCAAATTATGACCTATGATGACCAATCTAAAATGACCATATTGTTAGTTATCCACATTTTGTGTATCTTCCATGAGCAAAAAGTGTTGCAATGAATAAGGCTACCTACTAGGCTAATGTGAAAGTTACTATTTGGTGCAAATAGTAAGTAATGACAACCTATGCAGACAGTAGGTATCTATCTAGGTTGCTAATGTGAAAGCCTCTACTGCCAATAGAGAAGAGCTACCTATTTGCATAGTGTGAAAGTCAGCATTGCATAAAAAGAAATGTTCAGAAAAATAACATCAAAAGAATTCTTACAAAGTTCGGAGGTATTTAACCAGAAGTAAAATATGATTATTGAGTCAAATAAAAATGGATAAAGGTGCACCAAAATGTAAAAAAAACCAGCACATCTGGATCTAACTAGGGTTTGACTTCTTAGATTTGGTATCGTTGAAAAGGGAAAGAAACTTTGATTTAGTATCTAGTCAGACCATCACTACACACAAAGCTTCACTTTTGAACCATTTACTAAATGTGACTAAATGAATTAGATATGTTTTAGCATTCCGTGAGATTTAGTTAGATGTGTATCCTCAATCGGATTAGCTAATCATATTTTTCATTGGATGTGTAGTTTTAAATTAATATTGCTTGGAATGCTTATGATGGAGGTTTGTGTGGCACATGATATTTTTTAGTATTAGTATTATGTTTTCTTTTTTTAGTTGACATGGTCCTTTCTAGCATAGGTACCCTATCCTTAGGTGGTATCCTTGATCTTAGGGAGAGAAGGTCAAGTTGAGATGTTGAGGGGGAGTTTTTGCTTAATATTGCTATTGTTTGTTCCCCGCTCTATAGTCTCTATATTATTTGTAGTTGCTTGATTGTATTATGGTTGTCTTAATATTACTTATGCTTTAAATTGGTATATTTTTGTGATATTGGCTTCCTACTTACCTTTGGCAACTGTGCCAAAAAATAGGAGAGTGTTAGGATATTAGTTCCCTAGTTCAATACATTCCTAGCAATGACTGTGTTTATTTATTTTCATATTTCATACATGCTTCATAGGGTTTTTATTAGCATGTGTAGGTGTAGGTTTGCGACAGACAGATCTTACATGACAAGAGCTTCAGTTTTTACAATTTAGGTTCATTTCCATTTGATGTCATGTAACTTGTTTGGAATCATGTAATGACCTAATTCATCGTTCAATGTATTTGGGTGAGTTTATGTCAATTCATGTTCTTCAGTTTGTCACAGAATTACCAAAGGAGGAGATTGTAAAGTCCATAATTTAGGATTAGCTTATTCCGATGTCAAAATAGCGAGTCTAGTGTGTCTTGAGTCCTTACCTTCAAGCATCAAAGTCAAGTGAAGATGAAAACCGAAGAAGATCAACTGAAGACATTCCGATCATTACATTCGTTTCACTCATAGGATGATACTTATACCATGCTACCTTAGGTAGAAATTGACTTAAAATTATTATATGAACCTTAGGTGACTAGATATGTAGCTTTAAGAGATGTTAGAGGGTAATAGAAACCAAGTTTCGGTGTAAAGAGCATAACTCATTGATCATAGCTCCGATTTTGATCCATAATATATCAAATCGAAGATATCGAAAAGATCTATAACTTTCATGAAGAAAGCAGGACCAAAAATCGAATTTTAATAATCGGTCAACTGCCTTTAAAACCCGGTCGACTGGATGGTTAAAACAGGCTACTGTAATTGATGTTTAGAAAAATCTGATAGACGGTCAACGGCCCATGAACTCCGGTCGACCAACTTGCGTGATTTCAGTGTTATACCTTGTTTCTAACTTTGATTTTGCTTCTATATAAGTTGGGTTTGATCCTCATTCGAACCTAAGAAGTTTAAGAGAGTTTCTAAAAGATTATTAGGGTTTCCCAAACTCATTATCCTCTCATCTTCCACCCTAGAGATTGCAAGTCATTGATTACTTCATTCTTGTATGCTTGAGTATTCTATTGTTTGAAATTCAACTAAGGTTTATTAGTAATCAACCATCAACCCATTCTTTCGAGAAAAAACTTGGCTGATGTGATCCGGAGCCTTTGCGAAAGAGATCGATACGCGAAGGATCGTGGATATTTGATTGGTGGAATCCGAAGCTGTCATTGACGGAGATCGATCTTTGAAGATCGTGGTTGTTCTGAAGACACAAGAAAAGAATGAGCTACTGCGATAGATTACGAGTCTAGCGAGATTGTGATTACTTATTGAGGCGTGTAGAACTAACCGGAGATCGATGAGTCGAGTCCTATTTGGGTGAGGTTCGAGTCTGTAAGTATCTTTACTTTATCTTAGTGATCTCTTTGCTGGACTAGGTCCCTTGGTTTTTTCCAGAAGGGTTTCCACATAAAAATACTTTGTGTTGTTGTTTGTTTGTTTCTCTATTTCTGCACTTAATTATTATCCTCCCTTAGTTAATAATTTGATTATAAAATTTTAAAAATGCTAGATAGACTTTTAGGGATACCTAA
Organism: Tetracentron sinense; assembly: GCA_015143295.1. Classification (NCBI taxonomy): domain Eukaryota; kingdom Viridiplantae; phylum Streptophyta; class Magnoliopsida; order Trochodendrales; family Trochodendraceae; genus Tetracentron; species Tetracentron sinense. The sequence goes on along the minus strand of CM026553.1, from coordinate 710,985 downwards.
CCACCCCTTTGAATTTGTGAGTTCTCAACTGAAACATTGTTTTGGGGTTCACCGGATTTTTCAATAATATATAACAATTTGAGAAAATTATATCCTCCTTGTAGGGGGCTGTGAGGGGGGCAAGAATGCTGACACATGTCCCTGTTAACTCACTTTAATTGTGGTTAAGATTCACTAACCCTTCGAGGTTAATTTTTTAAAACTTATAGAAAACACCAAGGTTAAAATATTAACTTTATTTAAATGAAATTAACTACAATTAAGAGGGACATGTGTTGGCATTTAGGGTGAGGAGTGTATTATTGCTAATAATATGTAGTAGTAATAGCAATGAATTTATCTTAGACAACAAGTCTATAAGATCTCCTCGCATGCTATTAAGAGTGGAAGCTCAAAGAAAAGCTAAGAAGAACATAAATGAAGTTAATATGGAAGAAATTCCTGCAGCATTTTCTAATACCAAGCCTAACAAGCCTTACAAGAAAATTTTTAAGCATAAACATTTTAGGTTTGGTAGAGAAATGATATGCATGAAAGGATTGTTTGGTAACTGATATTATTGTGGTAAATCATGCCACCACAAGATCAACTGTCCTCCATATAAAAATGATAAACAAGGATCTAAGGACATTATTTGTGTGACATCAAAATCGTTTTTTGCTAATTACGACTTCGAAGCCTGATAGGTGGACTCAACTTAATCAAGGCATGTGACAAAATCTAAAGAGAGTTTTATAAAGACAAAGGATATCAAAGTCGACGACCACAGGCTCTATATGGGCAATAACACCTATTGTAAGGTTCACGGAATAGGAACTCTCAAGTTATCATTGTCTGGAGAACTGAACCTTATACTCACTGATATATTGTATGCACCCAGAATGAGGCATAATATCTATGTACCATGTCTAGATAAAAAAGTTTTGAAGTCCATTTTTGTTCGTCAGAAGTGTCTATAGGAAAATACAAATGTATTCTTGTATGGGGCACTAAAACATGACTTATATCGTTGGAATGTTTTCTAATAAAACTTCTAGTTCATCTGCTTACATTGATGAGTGTGACATGGATGTTAATTCAGTCTTATGTCACATAAGGCTTGGACATATAAATTCCAATAAGATGAAAACTCATGTCAATCTTGTATAACTGATAAGATGACAAAAAACTTTTTAGTAAAGGTGAAAAATCTAAAGAATTATTAGAAATTATTCATTCAACTATATGTGGACAAATAAATTTAAAAATATTAGGACCTAATAAAGCAAATTAGATCCTAAAACAATAAAATGTAATTTTATTAGATATTATGAAAACTATAAGAATTTTAAATTTGTAGTCCACCATTCCAATGGTTATGTAGGAGTAATAGAAAGTAGATACACCTATTTTCTAGGAAATCTGGAAAAAAAAAAGATAAAATAGATAACTAAACATGTTATGCATTGATAAATGAAGATATACTCGATGATCCTATAGATTATAAAATGACTATAAAATATGTAGATTCTTATCAATAGAAACAAGCAAATTTCAAATGGCTTAAAATCTATAGAAAAAAATGAGGTATGAGGATTAAAACAATTCTCTAGACAGTAGTATTATATATTCCATAATAATGAATGAAATATAATTTTGATCACTACATATACACTTGGAGTAGTGAGAGTCATTACATAATAATATCTCTTTATGTAAAAGACATACTAACAGCTGGAAATTATTTAAATGAAATCATGAAAATTAAAGAAGGGTTGAAAAACAAATTTTAAATGAAAGATATGAGTGAACCAGATTATGTTTTGTAAATTAAAATGTTCAGAGATAGAAAATGTAGAAAATTAACTCTCTCAAAAATCATATTTAAAAAACATTTTGAAGAAATTCAAAATGATCTCATGTAAAGCTCTTGAGTCTCCTATATATAAATGAACAAATTTGTCTAAGAATGTGGTACATTCAAATGAAGAAGAGATAAATTAAATGAAAATTAAACATTGTGCTCAATTGATAGGTAGCCTAATATATGCAATGTTATGCATTAAACCAGATCTTAGTTCTTAGTTTTGCATTAGGCTTGATTAGTAGATTCTAGAGTAATCCTAGATTAGCACACCGGATAACTGCAAAAAGTGTATTGAGATTATTCAAAGTACATTAAACCTTGTGTTCACTTTCCAATCAGATGATTTGGAGGTTGTAGGATTTTGCGATGCAAATTCCGCAGGAGTTCTTGATGATAGAAAATCCACCTCAGGATACATATTTTTATGGGTGGTGAAACAAGGATGTGTTGCAAGATATATTATGAAAACAGAATACATCGCTTGTAGTAACTGTAGTTATTGAAGCTATATGGATAAAGTGAGTGATTCTTAAACGACTTAAGAATTGATGTAATAATTGATAAACTTATTCACATACATTTTGATAATGAGGTCACGATAAAAATCATTAAAAATGGAAAATCAGTCTAAGAGAGGTCAACATATTGAAGAATTTAGAAGCCATGTAACATCTATTCATTTGATATAGAAACATCTCGGGATGTTGCATATTGATATTGTGTGGCTATAAGCAATTGATCAAGCAACTATAATTACTGATGGATAAATCTAATCTCAATGATATGAATTCTCACATGCATCGCACATCATTATACTATATGACATCTATTTATATTCAACTTCATTCATTCAACTATACACAGTTTCACGTTAATATTGTAGGATGTGGAGCATCGATCTCTCTGAGCTAAATTAAGTATATCTTAGCAAAAGATGATCATTGGATGTCTTGGGATTAGCCAAATGGCTCAACAACTATTTTGACCAAGCAATTAAGACCCCAAGGAGCTATTAGAGTCATTACTTGATCTAAGGGAACCACGGATTAATGTTGTCAAATCCGGACCGTTGAACTGGATACTAATAGCACAAATCAAGGAATACATTAATAGAATCTAACAACTCTATTGTGATGGTATATACCCCCTTCGTTCCAAAGGAGGGAAAACACACCAAAGAGGCATTGGAAAGAGAAAGCATTTCTTGCCTTTCTTGTACTATTGTGAATTTTGATATAGTGTATGACAACAGACCAATTTGTATTGTGTTAAATCCCATAATGGAGAAAACCTGGTTCAACTTGGATCATATACTTCTATCCGGCCAGTGTTGTTGCTTCTCATCACACTTTACTGACTGTAAATAGTAGGGTTCTGATTTCCACTGCATCACGCAACCCAACAAGATTGATGTTCTCAATTAAATAAATAAAACCAAAAATAACATGCGTACTCCAAATCACCTAACAAGATGGCTTTCTATAATTTTTGCTGCCAAGGGAATTGAAATAAATCTTCACACAGCAGCATCTTTAAAAATAGGGAGATCCTTTTAGCAGACAATAAACACCAATACCTGCAGAACCTTGTCTGCATACCAAGAAGTGCTACCAGGAAAAGGATCTTGATTCCAGAAGAAGGTGCAAATTGTTTCTCAGCATGGTACACCCTCATGTCGAATTACCACGTCCTTCCTTGAGGCTCTAAAAGCAAAATGGATACATAAAGCATGCACACAAAAGTGAAATTAGTCCAATATTGTTCAAAGCCAGAGTGAATATTTTAGTAAAGCATTGAATGGTTATCCCATAACGAACCAGTCGTTTGAAAGATCTATTTTGTGCTGTTTTCTTCGACTTCTCCATATCTGTCTTTGCCCGATCCAGAGCCTGGGGCACATGCATGTTATTGATGATATAAATAAGACAGGATTATCTATAGCCATGCTGAGGTGTTAAACCCACCATTTTATCAGTACACCAAAAACCATCTTGAACATTTAATCGGTTGAAAGAAACAACGGATATAGATGGCATAAAACCTTGGGCCAGGTTGATCGTAACCCCCATATAAAGGGATCCATTTAGAGTGGTTTGGTACTGTCAAAGGATATTACAAAATATATACTACAAAAAGACCCACTACATGAAGACTCTGCAGTCATTCAGGTCACCACCAATCATAGATCTTTGAAACAATTATTTCGCTACTTGTCTATCACTGCATGTTTATAATAGAATGAATTGAGTATCTAAAGGTAGAGACAAAATGAGCAAGTATCTGAAAGGACAAAAAATACCTGAATCAGTGACTCCACGCGGCGTCTCATCCGGGTATGCATGAAACCTTCCGAGCACTGTTGTGGTATGTACAGACGTGGGATTGAGATCAAACCAATGAAATGCATGCTTACACATATGCCTAACAATTTGAAATATCCATAATTGAAAGAGGAACAAGGAGAACTTGCGAGATAGCATTTATGCAATTATGCAAACAAGCATAAAGGTCAGTGGGTTAAAGAACAGACCAGAAGCCATCGTCTTGCTGATCCTAAAACGTAGTGAAATATGCAATGGACAAAACCATTTGGATGGTGAAGAGAAATCTCACCTTAACATGATAACTAACATATGCATGAAATGTAGATAAACTCCAAACAGTTCTGTCCAGCTTTCTGCCTTCCACATGGCGTGGGAAAATGACTGCAGAAAATTATTAGACCAAGTATAAGAAGTTGCAATGAGAAGGGCATGGATAGAAAAACAAGAGGAAAACAACTTGAGTCAGTTTTCACACATTACCAAACGTAACAAATCCTGCATTTGTAGCTAGTGCTTGAGCAGGAGCTCCCCTCAGTTCTAGGGGAGGGGAAGGAGACCACAAACAAGGAGGGGCGTTATTTAGTCCAGCTGTCCGCCTTGCTTCCACAAATTCCTGAATGAATATTGTTATATCCCCAGCCAAACTTTAAGGCACAAAGATGAAACTACCTAAGAATGGGTACAAGGAGATAGTGCTTGAGCAGGAGCTCCCCAGATTCGAGGAAAGATGTAGACCACAAACAAGGAGGGCATTATTTAGTCCAGCTGTTTGCCTCGCTTCCACAAATTCCTGAATGAATATCCTTATCTCCCCAACCAACTTTAAAGCACAAACATGAAACTACCTAAGAAAGGGTACAAGGAGATCCCCTATAAATTTTGAAAAACATAAACACCATTCATGTTCTTTCGAACATATTTTAAGAGACCACACAATTTTCAAGACCTTTACCAGCATCAACTTTCAGATGCAAGTGGAGCATCATTCTCTTTATCTAAAGCCATAAAAAATTTCATTCCTTTCAATTCTACGGAAGTTGAGAAATATTGCAGTAAATTTTACAAAAAAAAGCTACTCATTGTACCTGCAAGAAGGATGTTGCCAGGACAGTATCTATGGAGTCCTTGAATCTCATAGGAAACACAACAGTTACCTTTTCTGCCTGCCATAAAACAGTATTATTTAACCCAGCTAACTTTCAAGTGTAATCTCTTCCGGTTAAAACATCATATTGATTATAAGGAAACAGGTACTTGTCAAGGCACCAAAATCACAGATGCTCTGCAAAGAATTACCAAGGCAACTGCAGTATAGACTCATAATAAATTAAAAGCAGAATATGTATACAAACTATAAAGCTGAGAAGATGGTAGATAAAAGTTTGTCTACCTCTGGTTTAGCCAAGTCTTGTTCTACTATAGTCTATAGGTTGGTGCCTTCAAAATATGCCCAAATTCTGAACTCTTAAGACATTAGGACTCATGATTGGATGCATAATTAGAACCATGTATTATTGTGTGATTCCTAAGTCACTTTGTAATTTTTTTGCATACAGAACATCTATTGTTTCCCCAATTTTGTATACTCTCTTTTTTTGATATACTTCACGTGATTCATCAAATATATACACCTCCCTAGTTGTTCCAGTGGTAGGAAGTGTGTCCCACATGCATAGTAACAAAAAATAGTGTTTTTAAAAGAAATAAAACCCGTTTAAAACACTCATTAGAAAGCAACTTTTAATTCATGCATATTATAGTTTAAAACGCAGTTAAAACGAATAATACGAAGAAAAAAAAGGAATAATCTTGAGGATGGAGCACCCTCTTCCAGTGAATCTTCAGGGAATGAAGATGATGGAGATAGTGATGACCTTGATGATGATGCTGCTTTTGAGTGAAAAAAAAAATATTTTTAGTGAAAAAAACGATTTAGAATCTTGTTACTTCTTCATTATATGTTTTTTTATTTATTGGGATTTTTTGGATTTTTTTAAGCAAAAAAAGAAAAAAAACAACAACAACAACAACTTTTATAAGGCAGACCGCCTAGGTGACCGCCTAGCTATTTCCGACTGCCAAATCACCTAGTTGGGCGCCCCACCCCCAAAAACACCTAGGCGACGCCTTAACTATACTGCTTTTTAGGAAATGAAGGTGATGCAAATATTGATGACCTTGATGAAATGATGCTTTTGAGTGATTGATGAATAACAAGTGATTTTATCATATAGTTTGTATTTTGTAATACTTTTCATTGATGAAACTGCGAGAATGCAAACAATAAGTCTTGTTTTTAATCTTGATAGTTGATGTCTTAATAAATTTTGATGTCTTGATGGAATGGAATTAGATGTTAAAATGACGTTATGAACTTATTGTTGTTGATTATAATTAATTTTTTTGTATATTACCTCACCAAATTGTTAGATATCTTAATTAGTACCATGTTTTTAATTTTTATAAGTATTTTTAAAAAATTACTTTCTCCGTTTTTTTCCGAAGCTTTATTGTATTTATCCGAATTTTTCCATACTTGACCCTTGCAGAATTATTCCCGAACCCCGACTTTGTTACTATGCCCACATGGGCGAGGACTCGGGTTCAAGTCTTTTAACAGTGAAGCAGTTGGAAAACCCCTCAATTTACTAACCTACTAACATCCTAACAAGTGTTAGGAGTGAACTAACATAGCTAAATGATGTGTACCCAAAAATAAAAGTGAATAAAAAATCATATGTATATACAGTATCAGTGTTTTAAAAGGCGTGTGAGGCTTATGCATTGAGGCTCACCTTAAGGCGAGGCTCAAGGAAAATGTCTTGAAGCTAAAATCCCATAAGGCTCATGCCTCAAAGTGTGAATCTCACGTGAGGAAGGTGTAGAACCCCGGAACTTGATTGCATGGCACTGTGAATAGTGTTTTGAGGCATTGAAGCCTATGTATTGTGTTGGATGATATCAATGAAGAAGAGGGTTTTGAAATTCAATTAGAGTGTTAAATATGTTATAGCATGTTTTAAAGTCTTAAGGGTATTTTATTTTATGTTTATGGGGGTTAAAAAAAAAGGAGGAAAAGTCCTAAGTACGGGAAAATGAGAAAAATCAGCAAAACAGGCAAAAACAGGGTCAACCGGTTGACCAATGCCCATGACCAGCCGACCCGTCCACCACCGGTCGACCGCTTGGACAGGGTCAACCGGTCGACTGGTGCCCATGACCCGTCCACTACCAGTTGACCGCTTGACCTGACCGGTCGATCGGTGCTTGCACTCCTTTGTATAAAGAAATTTTCCAGAGAGGGGGTTTTTGACCGTGGACACCTCCGGTAGACCGCTTATGCGATTTTTGGCTTGTTTGGCCATTTTAAGCCATTTCATTAAGGGTATTTTGGTCCTTGATCACCCCTTAACCTATATTACCCAATTTCGTGGGTTAGGGTTTCACAAACCCTCTAAGGCACAAATTTGGGAGATTTTGAGAGAGAAGAAGAGGGAAGGCTAGGGTTGCTTCTAGGGTTTGCATTGGTTGGTCTTGAGATCAAGGTGAAAGCTTGGTTTTGCTCCTTCAAGCCTCCTCAACCTTTCTAAAGCTCTAAACCAAAGAAATTTGGTCTTTGAAAGGTAGGTGCACCCTACTAGTTACCTTTGTTACGGTTTTTGATAAAAAGCATGTGTTGTTGATGAAAAGTAATGGACATGTGATGTATTAAACCATGTATATGCAAGCTATTGCTATGGATGAAATTCTATGGTTGTGCAATGTTGTTAAAGAGCTTTTAAGACTACCATAATGTTCACAAGTACAATATGCACATGTATGCATTGCATGAATCGGGTTTTCTTTAAGAACGGGCATTCTAAAGTTTACAAGATCACAACAAAAACAATTGAGACAAGTTATGATTTTCACAAGCACAAATGATAAAGCCTTTGGATTGGTCAAGGATAAGACATATCCAAAGATATGTCCTATCCGGCTTTAAGAAAAGACAAGCAATAATGATAATGCCAAACGGAAGGGTTGGTCAAGGATGTTAGTAGCCATTTTGAAGCATGTTCAATGAGGGGTATTTACATACCCGGCTTCAAGTCGTTTTCAAGGGCAAGACAAGCATGACTCATGCAAGAATAAGAACAAGACAAGCATGATTCTCACACAAGAAGAACAAGACAAGAACTATGTTTCAAGAACGAAAAACATTTTTAAAAAACACGAAAAGTAAGCTTTTAAGTGTGATTAAATAAGCATGCACATATGATTTTAAGAAGGGTTTTCGCACTTGGACTTATGCATGAATATGATTTGTATTGTGTTAAATTGCAAGCATGTCAAGATGCATATTATATTACTGTTAGCTAGTGGCTTGTACATGCTGAGTGTTTCAATACACAGCCGTACATTTTGATGCCGGCAGGTACTCCCTTTGACATTTGCGCGCCAGAGCCATGGGTCGAAGAGGAGTATGTTGAGGAGCCAGTAGACGGTTATCCCCAGGAGGGAAAAGACCTTGACAGGTGGCCTTACGAGGCATATTATTGAGCTACGAGAGTAAGCGATATGTATATACATTTTGATGAGTGGGCATATCCACTCTTTTAGATTTCTGGTTATTGTACAAACTCTTGGGATACAATCATGTTATATAAAGAGAAAATTTCGCTTCCGCTGTAGCATGCCTTATTTATTGTACAGGATGGTTTGATATGACAAGTCAAGTCACGAGCCAAAGTCTCCTAAACTTCTAAGGGGGATTTTGGGTCGCGACAAAGTTGGTATTAGAGCAAAGGCATTAGGTCCATCTAGGGAGTCATATTCCAAGTATAGAGTAACCCTTAGTCTTAGTCAATAACTGGTTGACATTTCAACCGAACTTAGTGTCTTACGCTAGGAAACATCAGTTGTATGCTTATACTATTGCAATGTATACCTTGATGTATTATTATATACCTTATGAACATTAGGTAATAGTTGAAATTGTGATTGAAATGAAGTTGGTTTACAAGTTAGACTCATGTTTACTGTTGTTCTCAGGATTTACACAATGAGACGCGGTAATTGGGGTCGTGGATATCATACAAGGGGTAATGGGGGGTGATGCTCCTTCGGGGGATGGGCAACCCGACCTCACACAGGTCTTGGGGTCTATTGCAGAGACCTTGGCAATACTTGCAGCTAGAGAGTCGGCTGCCATGCATGTTGAACTAGTACCACCTTGGGTACCAAGAGCACAGGCAAGGATAGAGGCATTTCGGAGGATGAGGCCTCCGGTATTTTATGGGAGTATTGATCCATTGGTTGTTGAGGCATGGATCAAGCAGCTAGAGAAGCTATTTTCAGTGTTGTTGCATACTAAGGCTGAGAGAGTCACCTGAGCCGCCTTAATGATGGAGGGTGAGGCTAATCACTGGTGGAGATCCGCCGTCAGAACGAAGGACTTGACTCGACAACATCAAGAATGGTCTTAGGGAGAGTTTCTTGACGTGTTTTAGAAGAAATATTTCCTAATTGAAGTCTGGGAGAAGAAGGTCGAGTTCATTACCTTGGAGCAAAGCATTTGGTCGGTGGCCGAGTACGAGGCCAAGTTTTCGGAGTTGTCCAGGTTCGCTCCATAGATGTTAGCCACAGAGGCTATGAGGGCCAGGAAATTTAAGAGGGGATTGAAGGCTTATATCAGAGACATGGTCTCTATGTTCAGGCATGAGACCTACGCAGAGGTTGGGGATAAAGCCCAATTGGCAGAGATGAATTCTGAGGAATTCTTCAAGAGAAGGGAAATGGTTAGAGGTCAGTCCAGTGGCTCAGCGCCACCTGAGAAAAGGGCCAGGACTGCCCCATACCAGGCTTCTGGGCCAGCACAGTCGCAGAGGCCTCCTTTTGCACCGTAGGCTCCCCGCCCGACTACTACACAGGCTCCTCGCCACACCACTACTCAAGCCACTAAATATGTGCCACCTGCACCCTCTACGTTTACCTTTGAGGTCTGCGCATACTGTGGTAGGAGACACCAGGTTGGGGATTGTCGTAAGCTATCAGGTGGATGTTTCCATTGTGGTGACCAGGGCCACTAGATCGAAGATTGTCCACGCATGCAGTTGCCAGCCCAGTCTCAGGGAAGTAGGCCCCCATTTCGGCAAACTTCTCAACAGGGATCTTCACAGGCTGCCAGGCCCTCCCAGCCCATACAACTCTCTTGCCAGGCGAATCAGGGAATGGTCTTTGCCATGACTGAGCAGGACACATGCATCTGACGATGTTGTGCAAGGTACGCTCAAGTTGCGCCTCAAACGGTTGGTACCCATTTTAAGGAGCTCTGGGTTAAAGCTTATTTGGGCTGTATGTGTGGTGTGTTGTTTGCATGTTGTGTGTGTATGTGTGTTTGCATTGGTGGTGTGATTATTTCCTTCAATTGCCTTCAATAATCACCTTGTGGTGTTGAGTTTACAAAAAAAAAAAGGTACGCTCAAGTTTAGTTGATGGGGTTCGATTGATTTATGATGTGCAAATTTTGTTATATATGTATAACATGCTACCTATATTAATACTTTATTGCATTGGATTGACTTGGTTGTAATGCTCAGGCACGTCACTAGTGACCTAGTGCTTAGCTCGTGTGTTGATTGACACTGAGTCAACACATTCCTTTGTCTCGTCCAGCTTCGCCAAGGGTTTTTCTTCAGAGCCTAGTTGGCTAGATCAGGAGTTGTCCATCTCAACTCCGTTTGGCAAAACAGTGGTCGCAAGCTGTGTGTTCAGAAGTTGTGTAATTCAAGTTGGGCTGCATGAGTTGCCAGCCGATCTGATCATCCTAGATTTCCAGGATTTTGATGTCATCTTGAGGATGGATTGGCTCTCGACTCACCATGGGCATGTGGCGTGTTTTGAGAATGTGGTAAACTTCAAGCTGGATGGAGTTAAGCCGTTTCACTTCTGAGGACTACGGAGGAGAGATATTGCCCGCTTTGCAGCTCTAAGCCTAGCAAACCCAGAGGCACGAGACCCCTCAGCCATCCCGGTTGTGAGTGAGTACTTAGACATGTTTCCTGAGGATTTGCCAGGGTTCGCTCTAGATAAGAGATAAAGTTTGTTATAAAGCTTGCTCCAGGCACTGCTTCGATTTCTAGGGCTCCATACAAGATGGCCCCGGTAGAGCTAAAAGAATTGAAGGAGTAGATAAAGGAGTTGTAGAACCTTGGTTTCATCCTACCGAGTGTTTCACCATGAGGAGCTCCAGTGCTCTTTGTGAAAAAGAATGATGTGTTGATGAGGATGTGCATCGACTACAGGTAGCTGAACAAAGTCACAATCAAGAATCGTTATCCATTGTCTTGAATAAACGACTTGTTCGACCAATTGAAGGGAGTGAAATTTTTCTTCAAGATTGATCTTCGATCGAGCTATCATCAGTTGGAGATTAAGGCTGAAGATATTCCCAAGACTGCTTTCAAGACTCGGTATGGACATTATGAGTTATTGGTCATGCCTTTCGGTCTGACGAACGCGCCGTTAGCTTTTATGGATTGATGAACCGGGTGTTCAGACCATCTCTGGATCGGTGTGTGATTGTCTTTGTTGACAATATCCTTGTGTACTCCAGGACACTTAGGGACACGGGACGATCATGACCGAGATTTTCGACTCACGCTACAGACTCTACTAAAGCATAACCTATATGCTAAGCTGAGTAAGTATAAGTTCTGGTTAGAGAAAGTGGCATTCCTTGGCCATGTGGTATCTGTGGAGGGTATCTCAGTTGACTCCATAAAGATTAAGACAATTATGAGCTGGGAGAGGCCCAAGAGTGTTACCGAGATACGTAGTTTTCTCGGATTGGCAGGCTACTACATGAAATTTGTGGAGGGATTCTCAAGTTTAGCGGTACCGCTCACGCATCTCACGCGGAAAAATGCTAAATTCAATTGGAGTGATAAGTACGAGACGAGCTTCAATGAGTTAAAGAAGCAGCTCACTACGGCCCCGGTCCTCACAGTTCCAGAAGGGAGTGGTGGACTCGTGGTATACAGTGATGCCTCGCATGTCAGGCTAGGATGTGTTCTGATGCAAAACAGGAAAATCATCGCCTATGCTTCCCAGCAGTTGAAAGATCACGAGAAGAACTATCCTAATCTGAGGCAGTGCCAATGGGTGGAGTTCTTAAAAGATTATGAGTGTTCTATCCCGTACCACCTGGGTAAGATGAATATGGTGGCAGACGCTCTCAGTAGGAAGCCTCTTGGCCCACATGATGGTACGGGAGTGGAAGTTGTTGAAGGATGTGTCTAACCTCGACACCAGCTTTAGTCTTCCTACTTTTGGGCTAGTCATGGCTAACATTACTGTCAGGCCTTATATCCTCAACTGGATTCGAGAGCTACAGGGTTTGGATGCCGAGTTACTGGCTTACAGGGATAAGTCTGTCAGTAGTGGCAGCTAGGAGTTTTCCTTGAATGGTGATGGTGTCATCACATTTAAGGGAAGATTGTGTGTTCCCGCTAATGAGAAATTGAGACGAGAGATCTTGGAAGAAGCTCTCGGTCCAAGTATACGGTACATCCTAGGGGTACGAAGATGTACCGGAACCTCAAGAGGCACTTTTGGTGGCGGAACATGAAAAGAGAAGTGGCAGAATATGTATCTCAGTGCTTGGTATGCCAGCAGGTCAAGGCCGAGCATATGAGGCCAGCAAGTCTTTTGCAGTCTCTCCTTATTCCTGAATGAAAGTGGGAGAACATTTTTATGGACTTCATAGTTGGGTTGCCAAAGAAAGCAAGGAACTCCAATGTTATTTCGGTTGTGGTCGACAGGTTGACAAAGTCTGCGCATTTCCTTCAATGACTCATAAAGGTGAAAGCTTGGTTTTGCTCCTTCAAGCCTCCTCAACCTTTTCTAAAGCTCTCAACCAAAGGGATTTGGTCTTTGAAAGGAAAGTGCACCCTACTAGTTACCTTTGTTATGGTTTTTGATAAAAAGTAATATGAAAAGCATGTGTTATTGATAAAAAGTAATGGACTTGTGATATATTAAACCATGTATATGCAAGCTATTGCTATAGATGAAATTCTATGATTGTATAATGTTGTTTAAGAGTTTTTAAGTCTACCATAATGTCCACAAGTACAATATGCACATGTATGCATTGCATGAATCGGGTTTTCTTTAAGAACGAGCATTCTAAATTTACAAGATCACAACAAAAACAATTGAAACAAGTTATGATTTTCACAAGCACGAATGATAAAGCCAAACTTTGGGTTGGTCAAGGATAAGGCATATCCAATGATATGTCCTATCCGGCTTCAAGAAAAAACAAGTAATAATGATAATGTCTAACGGAAGAGTTGGTCAAGGATGTTAATAGCCATTTTCAAGCATGTTCAATGAAGGGTATTTACATACCCAGCTTCAAGTCGTTTTCAAGGGCACTAACATCCGGCTTCAAGCAAGTGTTAAAAGACGAATAAGAACAAGACAAACATGATTCACGCAAGAACAAGAACAAGACAAGCATGAATCTCACACAACAAGAACAAGACAAGAACAAAAAAATGTTTTAAGAACACGAAAAGTAAGCTTTAAGTATGATTAAATAAGATTGCACATGATTTTAAGAAGGGTTTTCGCATTTGGACTTATGCATGAATATGATTTGTATTGTGTTAAATTGCAAGAATGATATGATGCATATTATATTACTATTAGCTAGTGGCTTGTACATGCTAAGTGTTTCAATACTCAACCGTATATTTTGATGTCAACAAGTACTCTCTATGACATTTGCGAGCCAGAGCCATGGGTCGAAGAAGAGTATGTTGAGGAGCCAGTGAGCGGTTATCCGGAGGAGGGAAAGGACCTTGACAAGTGGACTTACGAGGTATATTATTGAGTTACGAGAGTGAGTGATATGTATATACATTCTAATGAGTGGGCATATCCACTCTTTTAGATTTATAGTTATTGTACAAACTCTTGGAATACAATCATGTTATATAAAGAGAAAATTTTGCTTCCGCTGTAGCATGCCTTGTTTATTGTACAGGATGGTTTCATATGTCAAGTCAAGTCACGAGCCAAAGTCTCCTAAACTTCTAAGGGGGATTTTGGGTCACAACAGAAGGCGAGGCTAAAGAAAAATGTCTTGAAGCTTAACCATGAGGTTTAAATATCATAAGGCTCACGCCTCAAAGTGTGAATCTCACATGAGGAACACGCCTCACGTCTTGAGGCTCGTTTTATGTCTGTAGCATACGCCTAATACATTAACTAAATTTAGGGTTCTAGTCACATCATAGTTGTCAAGGCGACTAGGCGACAAACCTCATAGACGCCTGAGGCATCACCTGATGAACTTTTTGTTGCAGACATCTCCCCAATATGAGATCTATATATGACACATTTCCTTGATTAAGGGGCCTGTAATTAATGTAAATTACAAAATCTCTATTGTTAAGATACACTTTGATATAACCATCTTTGCAGACAATTCTAAGAACAATAAAGGAGGATTTCAAGTGTTTGGGGATAAAAAATGGAACAAAAAGAACAAAGTCTACAATGATTGTCGAAAGAGGGGAGAGAGATTATGATGGATAAACTTCAGCATTTGTTTTTGATAGTTAAATAATTACATAGTATTTTCTTTGTGTACACATGCGCCCACACTACACACACATGTACGCAATATAAATGTATATATATAAGCATACATCTCTCTCTATATATATATATACATTATAATCTTTCATTAACTTCTTAAATATTTTTGTAATTTCTCTTATATTTTATTTATTTGTTAAAATGGGAGAAAATTGGGCTTTCTTGTGAGGTACGAAGGGTTAAGCCTCACGCCTTGAGGCTTACGCCTCACGCATCTTGAGGTTCTAACGCCTCGTCTCACACCTTCAGGTTTTAAAACATTGGTATATACATATATATGTATATATATATAATATTTTATGGAAGCACCTCCCAGTGGGGGAGGGGGGTTTAGTGAACCCCTACCTATTTATTAAATAAATAGATACGAAATACACTGGAGGGGGACATAAAACCAAACCCCTAAGAAACTCCATACCCTAATATTAAATAAACCGGCCTTATCAGTCCTATAGTTACCAAAAACCCATATTATACCCATATTGTACCCGCATAATACTTTTAGGGGGTCTCCATTTAGAACTCCGTATTTTTGCCGTGTTACGTGTTATACCTGTATCACCGTATAATACCCGTTTAATACGCATATTATGTATTAAACGCGTACAATACGCATATTTGTGTCGTACTTTTATCATGTTAAACGCATATTCCATATTAAATGATTGTTATTAGTTAACATCATGATTTTTATTTCTTTATAATTATTTTTTAATTTTTCCATACTTTTGCCATGCTTTTGCCGTATAGCACCCGTACTTCCCGAACGAATCATTGTCGTATTATACCCGTACCTGTACTTGGTAACTATGATCAGTCCTGATAATTCCTTCAAGTATAACAGGAATATCATCCAAACCCCTAAGAATTTTGCTCCTAGAGCTAATGCAAGCCTTGTTAGCCAAGAAATCAACGCCTTGACTATTTTCTCTTAAGACATGATCAAAATTCATATTGCATTTGTTTTACATCTGAACAATTTCCTTCCTCCAATAACACGCTCTCCAAGGGGTATCCACAATACCGTTGACCACATCGATCATGGTCTTAGAATCACTTTCAACCAAGGTTCTAAATGTCAATATCACTCGACATGTCTAACCATGGAAAAAAGATATATCGGGAATATATCACAAGATATATTGTTTATCGGTGATTTTTGAAAAAATAACCAAAAAATAGGACAAAACATGGAGTTTTGCAGTAGAACTTTAGAAAATGTTAATACACCTTTGACAATAAAAACATTTAAAAAAACAACAATGTGAATAAGAGGTGCAATGGAAAGGGGCAAAGATGTGCGTTAACGATACAATGTATGATTGATTCATATTCCTAAATCATCATTTCTCAATCAATAACAAATTTATAATTCATAAGATACATAACAATACCAACAAACATAATAAACATAATTGTTAAAGGCATCGTCTCAGGCAGTCGGTCGCCTAGGCGACCATGAGCTCTGCTGGGCTCGGGCGACTGGCCGCCTCAGGTGGTCATTGTGCGATAGCCGGCCCGGGTCGATCTCCTCCCCACATCCGTGTTTTTCAACTGATGAGAAGATGAGATCTGTTAGAGTCGCCACCAACCAAGATTCCAAGTATGATTGGTCACCCACAATTAAGAACCCTCGATTAAAATAAAAACCGAGATTGGGTCCGGGGATTCTCTTATGAGTTGGGGAAGGTGTTAGGCACCCCACCTCATCCGTCGAGCGACGGTTACCTCTTAACTTTCTCCGTTAAATTAATTTAAAATCATTTTCTTCTTTTTTATTATTTCGAGATTGAAAAACCACCCCTCCTCAACCGAGTTAAGGCGATTTACTCTCTACTTATTTTCTTTTATTTCGAGATTGGAAAGCCACCCCTCCTCGACCGAGTTAGGGTGAGTTTCTCTCTACTTGCGCGGCAAAATCCATTTTCCCTAAATCAGCGAACGGCCACACTTCTCTCCTCGACCGAGTTAAGAAGGGCCCCGCCTACCTTTGGGTGGAAAATGGACAAAACTACTAACAATAAATAAAACTAAAAAAAAAAAAGTCGAAAATCTTATCTTCCGGCCCTTTTCTTCGCCCGGATTTCCTCGTCCGCACAACCGTGAAGAGAGAAATCGCCGAGCTACTCAAAGAAAGTGAGGGAAGAAGAGACTTGGACGGGTAGAAGTAGAAGATGTGGATGTTGCATACCTTTTCCCTTTTTAGATGCTCTAAGTATTTGAAGAAAGAAGAAACTTCGACGAGATCCGAACTCCCAAGATTTTTCCCCCAAAGTTGGTGAAGATCACTCTTACGTTGATAGCTTGGATGGCTGGAATTTCTGGGTTTTGAAGGCTCGCACCAAAGTTAGAGGGTTCTCCAAGTTATAGGTTGGCAAAACTGGGCCTCTTCAAAGTTCTCCGGATTTTCCAGGTGAGAGAATGGGTTAGGGTGAGGATCTTTTTATAAGGTGAAGAATAAGGATTTTGTTTTTTCTGGGCGATGTGGGACTAAAAAATAACCCCAACATACGTTGGCACGCAAAACGAGGTTGTAATTAGGGTTTTTCGGTAACCGCGCCTTTTAAAAAGCAGCGGCCTAGGATTTAGGCAAAAAATCGACCCACGCCCTTTAGAAGGGCGCTAGTTTATGTTTTCTAAAAAAAAAAAAGGCTTGGGCTTAGTTGGTTTGGGCTTGGCTTGAACTTCGATATTTTGGAGTCCGGATCTCGTCGTTGTTCTCCTTCAATACTCGGCACCAATGAGCTTTTCAGGCCCATGAACTCATGCAAAATAGGGTGTCTACAGCTGCCCCTCTTTGCCGGATTTGCTCGCAAAAAACGGCAAAGAAAAATAGACATAAGCCTATTTCGCATGTGAAGATTATTCATACACCCCTTGAAGTTATTTTAAATACTTAAAAAAAAATCATTTTATCAAAACAATTTGAAATCTCGGTGAAAATGGGTGGATAATAAACGGAGATGGGTCCGGCACGTGGGCCTTCTCATGGAACCTCGATCCCCCTCACAGGCTCGATCCGAGTCCTACGCAAAGTAAGACGGTGGTGTGAGAGTTTTCAAATAAGTTTTTCAACATATCTTCTTTAAATTCTTAATTTAACTTCAAGGTGTACGAGGTACGTTATCGAACCAAAATAGGGAATTTTAACGGTCGTGATTATGGGATAAACCACGCCATTAATTGGTATGCTTATGGGACTTGATAAATCAAACTCCCATTTTACTTTGTAGCGTGAACCCCTTAACCTAACACGCTTGTATGCTGCCAAAAAAGATCCTTCTCTCTCTCTTTTTTTTTTTTTTTTTTTTGGCGCGGCGTTCTGGAAGGCGAGGAGTCTGTATGACTCCTCGTGCGACAGACCCACTTTCCCCTTTTCTTTTCTTTTTCTCTTTCTTTCCTCCCTCATTTCTCTTGTGGTCCCTACGGTGATTTGCTCCCCATTTTGAAGACATTCTTCTCCTCCGATCAGATTTCCGGCGAACCTTCCCTATTTCCGGCCGTCTTCTCCGGCGAACCCTCTTTTTCTGGCGATTCTTCCATTTCGGCATTTCGGGGTTGTTTGGGGGTTCTAGGGCATCAAGAGAACCCCCATTTGCGATTTCTTTTCAGGATTTTCAGCGTTCGGTGCCTCTCTCCCCAAATTCCTTGGCATTTGCTTGATTTACAGGTAAGTCTCATAAGATCCCCTCCCTTGTATTCTGATTTTTGAAGGCTTTCTTTGTTTTGATGTTTAAATCCTTGAAGACTTTCTTCTTCTCCCTCTGTGAATCCTATTCCCATTTGACACCTTTGCTTCATACTTTGGTGATCTATGTCACTTCATTTGATGTATTAACTCTTATGAGCTCTGAACCGTGCATGTATAATTTCACCCATGTTTTGTATGCATGCTCTCAAGGCCTGCATCAATGATTCTTCTGCAACTGGCTTTAGGAAAGTATCAACAAAGAGACCACAGGACCTCAATTTTTTTTTTCTTTTAGCAATAGTAGGTCCTCAAGTAGGTAGGCAAAGATGACAGGGTCTCCAATCATGACTGTCAATTCCTAAACAAAACTGATTTACCCTTCCAAGCATGTAATGATTATGACGCTGTTGAATTCAGCCCGTAACAGTGTGTAGAACCATAAGCAGTTGTCCCAGTCGATGTAAGACCAGATGGTTCGATGAAAGTGGGGTAATAACACCCTATAAAACCTAATCACTTATTCTCCTCCGAATTCTTAACTTTATCTTTTCTAAAAACGACCATGTCCTTGTTGAATTGTCTTGTACATTTATGGTCGCCTGCATTCCTGCACATAATGGAAATTCTTGTTGTCAGTTTAATGCAACATATGATTTTAAAGTATAACAAACTTGAAAACCATACCTGTTGGCCTTATTTATCATTTTGATTTCTTGTTCATCATGCATGTTAGGAATAAGAAATAACAAATGTGGTTATGACCGTGTCCCTTTTTTATTGCAGATATGGTTAGACCGAAGAGAGCGAAGACCAGGGGATCTTCCTCGGCTCGTCCAGAGATGGATGAGGATTATGTTCCTCCCACGGATGTGAAGGAACAACCGATTGAGGGCTTGCGAGCGGGTGCGAGTTCCAGCGGAGCTGGGGCTTCCTCTTCGAGGGGTAGGAGACAGTCGGGCTCAGATCCCGTGGTGTTAGGTATCCCTGATACCCCTCTATTGAGAGACATAGGGGGTCATATCTCGGCAATTTGCCGAACTCAGGAGGTAAGAAAGATGTAGAACTTTGACAGAGTTAGTCACTTACCTTTGCTTGTTGCATATGATTAATCTTTTACCTTTCCCCTTGATTTTGCAGAGGTCACCTATTACGGGCTGGAGGTGCTCGTGGAAGCCCGTCCTGACATTTTACTGGAGGGCGTCTCCTTCTTTGAGAGATGCGCTAGGGAGGACTCCGCTTGGTCCCTTCTTGACTATTCCTCGGATCCAGAGTGACCGGAGACTGGTTGCTGCTCTGTGCGAGAGGTGGTTTGGGGAGACCAATACGTTCCACTTTCCATGTTGCGAGTTAGCGATCACCCCCCTCGATTTTGTGATGTTGACTGGTATTCCGATTGCTGGCGAGGTGATTCCACCTCTTTCTGTCATTCCTATGGATCGGGCTGCAGCCTTGATGGAGGTCTCGCCGGAGACCATGGCAGCAGATAGTGGATGGGAGGCGGGCAAGGTGAAGCTCTCCTGGTTGGCCAGTATCTTGGAGGCGACAGCTATCTCTGTTATTGACCTCAATTCTCTGGCATTCACGAGTGTGCTCCAGGTCTTCCGATTGTTCATCCTGGGCTTTTGCTTCTTCATGACCGATCGATCCTGCGTAGAGACTAGCTTCCTTCCCCTGATGGATCCCATTGACCGTTTCGACACTTTCGACTGGGGAGGAGCTATTTATGCTAGCATTTTGGCAGGACTTCGCCGAGTTTCCCGTGGGGGAGGTCGATCGGTCCGCTTCTTCTATCACTTCCTCGAGGTATCCCCTTTTCCTTTTTTTCATTTTCTTTGGCATTGTTACTCCTCTTCCTCCTTTTTCTTAACTCTTTGTTTGTCTCAGATGTGGGCTCACGAATACTTGGATCCCTTTTGCCCGAGCCTGAAGGTTCCGGATATTACCTCGTTCCCGCGATCATCGCGGTGGAGCGCGCCTTCTTCTAAGGTTGATAGTCATCTCCTAGATAAGGCCAGGGAGGAGTTGGATCGTCTGACTTTGAGGAGGGTAAGCCGATACTTGGCTTTGATAACTGTTGTCCTTTATCCCCCTTAGCTTATCTCACTCATTACTTCGAATGCAGGTGACTCTTCAGCCATTTTCCGATTTTGATGACATGATCCAGCTCTATTGCAGAGGGGTGAGACGATTCATGGGTCGTCGTGTGGCATTCTCATATTTTGGGGTTTGCGAGTATTTTCTGGGAGAGCGAGTTCTTCACCAAAGCGATGGGGAATTTCGGATCCCGCTTGCACCTCCTCTAGAGATGACACCTGCATTGGCCCGTGA
Organism: Tetracentron sinense; assembly: GCA_015143295.1. Classification (NCBI taxonomy): domain Eukaryota; kingdom Viridiplantae; phylum Streptophyta; class Magnoliopsida; order Trochodendrales; family Trochodendraceae; genus Tetracentron; species Tetracentron sinense. The sequence continues at coordinate 690,143 of CM026553.1, read as the reverse complement.
TACGTTCATGGAGGGGATGCGCACGGCCGGTGTCCCTATCCATCACCTGGTTGGTGAGGTCGTGACACATTCTTTTTATCTTTCTTGGTTCCGGGGCGTGTCCATTGGTCCCATCATGCGCCCCTTTTCTACTCGTCCTGGGGCCACTGAGGTTGGGGGCAAGTTGGTCGAGAAGTATTTTCAGATGGTAAGCTTTCTTTCATTTATGCTTCCATTTGCCTGATGTTTCGAACTTTTACTTCTCTTAACTTTTGCTCTTTCTTTACAGAGACCTCTACTCGCTATCCTGGAGGAGGATAACCGAGCGTTGATTGAAGAGAACGTAAGTTTTCATTCTTCCTTTGTAATGGTGTCAGCAATTCCTTTGATCTAATTTTTCCTTTCTCCAGGCACGTCTGAGAGGCCGGTGTGCGACCTTTGAGGATCCTTCAGTTACTTTTGCGGAGATCCCTCCTCATCAGGTAAAGCTCCTTTCACTTTGATTTAACTTTCTTGTACCAACATTGCTTGATTTTTTTCTTGTTTGGGTTTTGCAGTGTCGGCCCCGTCCTGACATGAGCTTTGATTTTGATGCGGACCCTGCACAGGTAAAGTATTCAATTAATAAATATGCTCATTAATTGTTATTGATAACGCATATTACTAACATGATTTACTCCCTGTTTCTTTTGGGCAGGATGATGACGAGGACTAGTGGACCCGTTATTTTGGAGCTTGAGGCCTTCACAGTAGATTAGGAATTTTCCTCTTTTATTTTGATTCCCTTTGTAAAGTTTCCTGTAATGTAAACATAACTTTCAATAATTAGAAACTTTCCTTTTTTGAAATCTTTGGAGAATGGGAATGGCCAGAGGCCTTGGAGGAATGCATGTATGAATTGTATGGAAAATACTTCCCTGAAACAGGTACAACAGGTCGCGGAGCAGCTCGCGCAATTGCGCGTTGAAACAAAATAGAAGGTGCTGTTTTCGGACAACCCTATCACCCGCGCCTTTTGGAAGGGCGCGGTGTTGATTTTGTTCTTACTTTGTGTCCCGCGCCCTTTCGAAGGGTGCGATTTTGAAGGTTTTTTCTTTAAAAACCTGCGAACAGACTGTGGCTTTGCACTGCACTTTCTCCTGTCCGAAAATTCTCTGCTTCGAAAGTATTCGCCCGAGAGCTTTGATACTTCGATCCAAGACTTTTCCGACTCATCCGGACACGATGGAATATTCCGTTCACGACAATGATGACTCAGCCTCCGTCTTTCATACCTTGCCCAACCTGGAGAATCATCAGCACTATGACAGAAAACTGAAGCGGTGGATGGATTCCTTGGATTCGCCGGAGCAAGAAGCCTTCCATAAATTGAAATTGGGTAATGTGGCCTCCCTTTTTAATGTGAAAATTAACGGCCATCTTGTTAAGGCTCTTTTGGGATGTTGGAGCCTGGAATTCCATGTTTTTAGGCTCGGGGCTTTCGAACTCAGCCCGACTTTGGAGGAATACGGAAGATTATTATCGGTACCTTTCGATCAAGACAAGATTGTTCTTCCAACTTATCGGGCTAGTTGGAAAACTAAAGCATCCTCCTTTCTAGGGGTAAAGCGTGGATTTCTTGAGAAGTTAGATGGTGAGGAAAATTATTTCCGTTGCTCTTTGAAATTTCTGATAGACTACTTCTCTCCGAGGAATCCCGGTTGGATTAGCACTCCCTCATTTGTGGGTCCTCCTGGTTCTTGGCCCCAGTACCGCTTCCGTGCTTTGGCTCTTGCAGTTGCTGGGCATGTATTATTTCCTTTGAGTTTCAACTACATCGATATGCAGATATTGGAAGTAGTTGAGCAGATAATGACAGGTCATTCCTTCATCCCCATGTTGCTGGCTGAGACTTTTAGGGCTTTGGATCGGTGTGTTCAGAAGAGAGGCGGCTTCTTCAGAGGATGTATTTCCTTGTTACAGATATGGATATTAGAGCATCTCAAGTTCTGCAATCCCCTTGCTACTCCGGCTTTTATGAGACAGGATTTAATCAAATCTCATTGCTCCTTCAGTAACATTCCTCCTTTTCTGGATAGTCCAGAGATGTGGTATGATCAACTTATCATGTTGGCTCCGGATATGCTGATATGGAAGTGTTCTTGGCTCCATGTTGTAGAGATCATCTCAGGTACATCTGGAAGACATCATCTCATTTTAATCGGTCTTCGAGGTTCTAGCCATTACTTTCCGAACCGGGTAGTGCGACAATTCGGACGCACTCAAGGCATTCCTGTCATCGAGGCCATAAAAGATGTGGTCGATTTTGGGCCTTCGTCTGAAAAACTCCTCTCCCGTCTTCTGGTTGGCTGGAAATCAAGAGTAAAGTCTACTTTCGGTGATGACCAAGAATCTCTTGTCACTGGAGAATATGTCAGATGGCTCACCGATTGTTTTCTCCCCTATGTTTCTCCTCCGCATCCCTGTGTAGGTGAGAAAAGAAAGGAACCAATGAATACTGTGCTTATTGAAGATCAACCAAATTATAAGGAGTTAGAAGAAAGGATAACTTCCCTTCTTGCAGAAAATGCCGGTTTGAAAGCTGAGGTCGCCAAAATGGGGATTGAGGCTGTTGCATATCAGGATTGTATACAGGATTTAAAAGCTCAGGTTGATGTTCTAGAAACAGTGAATGAGGAGTTTCAGTATTTCCAGAATCCCATTGGTAGAGAGAAGTCTACTAGCCAGGAGGTGATCTTGAAATTGAATGCTGAGCTGGCTCGCCTTCGGCATAAGTTGAAGGGCCAAGGCGGCGCTTCTTCCGATTCGGATTGAGTCTTCAGTACCTGTCTTAGAGCTTGATAATACCTTTTATAGAAAATATTGTTTTCATATTTATGGGTCTCAGAACTCTGTTTTATTCAATAAATGAATTGTTTTCTTTTCTTTTTTCAGAATTCTCGTCATCGACCAAAAATACTACTTTTTCATGCAATAAAGAAAAAAGGAAAAAAAAACACACCAAAATCTTTTCATTAATGGGGTCGCACCTATGAAGGCTGCTACGTATCCCTTAAAATGGGAATCAGACCGGCGTAGTTCGAGCACCATGCAAGCACACAAATTTTTTTATTTTTTTTTCAATCTTTAAAAAATTTGGATTAGAAGATGTATACGTTGACACATGGTGTTCAAACTAATACAAAATTTCCTTGTGCAAGTTCACCATGCATACCTCGAATTATCCCAAGTACTGCAAGTAAGATCCACCTGATTAGAATAAAGAAGACTACCATTTTTATTTTTATTTATGCCTCTTTTACCCTTAGTGCCTGTCACGGTTTTCACCAAGTCTAGCCCACATAATTTTTGCACATTGGCGCCCTGAAGGGTTTTCACGAAGCCCGTGGCAATTGATTCTTGCCATGATATGATATTTTTACTCACAACGCCCTTTCGGGTTTTCATTGCGCCCTTTCATATCATGCTTTCCTTTATGATCTTTTCTCAAGTAATCTCGTCCATCCTTGCCGGTAAGAAGGGATCATGCATAATTCAAACCTTAGTACTTACGGCCATCATTAATCGGAGAGGACTTAGTAGTGGGACAAAACATAAGCCATGGTTGAGGGTTTTTTTTTTTTTTTTTTTTTTGAAATGAAGGGATAAGGCTCAAAGAATTTTTGCACATGTTAGGGTCGGGTATGACATTGCTTGCTCTGGGGATCCTTGTTAGTCTTTGCACTTTCTCCTTTTCATTGATTTTTTTTATTTTTTTTTTTAGGGTAACAAAAACTGCCCCAGTATAAGAGTACTTGGAGTGGCATAAATCTTTTGAATCAAATAAAATTGCCCCAGTATAAATATTTTGCCTTGATTGATTTGATTCCTCTTCTTTCCCAAAAAATGCCCCAGTATGGGGTGCAAACAATGTCATTGTCTGGTGAATAAAAATTTCAGGCTCAAAGGGCTAAGCAAAAGGATAACTGGAAGGATTGTCGGGATTATAGCAAAGAAGGCCTCTCTTCATTTTAACTTTAGCCACGTTCCTATAGAGTTAAGTTATGCATAATACCTTTTAACTGAATCTGAATTAACCGGCTCAGGGAGATCATCTCCATCCATCTCCGCCAATATGAGGGCTCCTCCAGATAACGCTTTTCTGACCACGTACGGACCATTATAATTAGGCTTGAATTTTCCTCGTGCATCAGTCTGGTGTGGCAACATCTTTTTGAGCACTAGATCACCTTCTTTGAATTCCCGTGGTCGGACTCTCTTGGAGTAAGCTCTAGCCATTCTCCTTTGATAGCATTGGCCATGACATATAGCATTCAGTCTCTTTTCTTCAATCAAATTGAGTTGGTCGAACCGGGCCTGTACCCATTCTGTTTCTTCGAGCTCAGCTTCCATGAGTACTCTGAGTGACGGAATTTCAACTTCAATCAGTAAGACAACCTCCATACCATAAACCAGTGAAAAAGGGGTTACCCCTACTGAGGTCCGGATTGAGGTTCTATATGCACGAAGTGCAAATGGAAGCATTTCGTGCCAATCTTTATAAGTGATTGCCATCTTCTTAATAATCCGCTTCAGGTTCTTGTTGGCTGCTTCGACTGCACCATTCATCTGAGGACGGTACGGAGTGGAGTTATGGTGAGTTATCTTGAATTATTCGCATAGCGCCGTCATTCGCCTGTTCTTGAAATTTTTGGCATTGTCAGTGATGATCTGACTTGGAACTCCGTATCTGCAGATAATGTCCCTCTTCATGAACTTGACTACCTAGCTCTTTGTTACGCTCGCATAAGAAGCTGCTTCTACCCACTTTGTGAAGTAATCAATTGCAACTAGTATGAATCTGTTCCCATTTGATGCCTTCGGATTAATTGGACCAATAACATCTAGGCCCCACATGGAGAACGGCCAAGGGGTTGTCATATTATGGAGCTCTGAGGCCGGAGCCTGTATCTTGTTGGCATAGATCTGGCAAAGGTGACATTTCTTCACATGTTCATTACAGTCACGCTCCATAGTTATCCAGTAGTAACCCAATCTCAAGACTTTCTTGGTTAGCATATGACCATTCATGTGTGGACCGCATATCCCTTCATGGACATCTTCAACAATCTTTTCTGCTTCTTTCGCCTCCACACATCGAAGGAGTATGTGATTGAAAGTTTTCTTATAGAGATTCCCTGTACTCAGAAAGAACTGTCCGGCCAATCTTTGAAGAGTTCGTCGATCATTGGCATTGGCATCGGGCGGGAATGTTCTATCTTCTAAGTACTGCTTTATGTCGTGGTACCAGGGCCTTCCGTTGGGCTCATCCTCTCCATCTCCTTCAATTGGCATGCAATGGGCTGGTTCATCCCTAACCTCGATCTCAATTGGCCGGATGTCAACCCCTTCAGGAATGTCGATGATCGAAGCCAGGGTGGCTAGGGCATCTGCAAATCTGTTCTCCGTTCTTGGCAAGTGTGTAAATGTGATGTGCTCGAAGTTGTCGTTGATGTCGTCTAGATATTCATGGTAAAGAATTAGCTTGGAATCCCTTGTTTGCCAATCTCCTGTAGCCTGAAAAATAATGAGAGTAGAGTCTCCAAAGACCTCCACTGCTTTGATGTTCAAGTCCACAGCCGCTTGTAGACCGATGATGCAGGCTTCGTATTCGGCAACGTTGTTTGTGCACTCGAATTTCATCTTCACCGCGATGGGAATTTGCTTACCCTCAGGAGACACTAAGACTGCTCCTGCTCCATATCCATACTTGTTTGCCGCTCCGTCGAAATACATTTTCCAGTTGGTTGTTGACTCTTCTTCCACTTCGCCAGCCATGAACAATATAGCTTCATCTGGAAAGTTGGTTTTCATTGGTTCATAGTCTGGTAGTGGATGATCTGCCAAATGATCTGCAATGGCCTGTCCCTTGATCGCTTTCTGGGTCATGTAAGTGATGTCAAACTCAGAGAGAAGCATCTGCCATCGTGCAGTCCGTCCTGTGAGTGCCGGCTTTTCAAAAAGGTACTTGAAAGGGTCCATTCGAGCTATCAGCATAGTTGAGTGGCTCAACATGTAGTGTCTCAGGCGTTGCGAGGCCCAAACCAATGCGCAGCAAGTTTTTTCAAGAGTTGAGTACCTTGTCTCGTAATCAGTGAACTTTTTGCTGAGATAGTAAATAGCTCTTTCCTTCCTTCCGGTTTCATCGTGCTACCCCAGTACACATCCCATAGAATTCTCCGAAATTGACAGGTACATCAGTAGAGGTCGGCCAGGTGTAGGAGGAACCAATACTGGTGGATTAAGCAGATAGTTCTTGATCTTATCAAAGGCTTGTTGGCATTCTTCGTTCCACTCTTTAGGTTGGTTCTTTCGGAGAAGCTTGAAGATGAGTTCACAAATAGGTGATAGTTGGGATATGAACCTACTGATATATTGCAGTCTTCCCAAAAAACCACGTACTTCCTTAACTGATTTTGGAGCTGGCATGTCAATTATCGCCTTTGCCTTTGCTGGATCCACTTCTATTCCTCTTTGACTGACAATGAAACCAAGTAGCTTACCCGAAGACACCCCAAACACACATTTTGCAGGATTCAGTCGTACTTGAAATTTCCTCAGCCGCTTGAATAATTTCCTTAAATCCAAAAGGTGATCTTCTCCCTTTAGTGACTTGATGATCATATCATCAACATATACCTCAGCTTCTTTGTGCATCATGTCGTGAAACAGAGTAGTCATTGCACGTTGGTATGCAGCTCCGGCGTTCTTGAGCCCGAATGGCATCACCCTGTAGCAGAAGGTCCCCCAAGGAGTTATGAAAGCAGTCTTCTCCCTGTCTTCTTCAGCCATTTTTATCTGATTATATCCTGAAAATCCATCCATGAAGGAGAGTGTTTCATGACCTGCAGTGTTGTCGACGAGGATGTCGATATGAGGGAGGGGAAAATCATCCTTGGGACTTGCTTTGTTCAGATTACGATAGTTAACACACACACGGACTTTCCCATCTTTCTTTGGTACTGGAACTACATTGGCTAGCCACTCAGGATATGAGGAAACAACGAGAAATCCTGCTTGGAATTGCTTCATGACTTCATCTTTGATCTTTAATGTCCACTCAGGTCAGAGTCTTCTTAATTTCTGCTTGACCGGCTTAGCTTCAGGAATGAGTGGGAGCCGATGTACAACCAGGTCTGTGTCAAGCCCCGGCATGTCTTCATATGACCAGGCGAAAATATCCTTGTATTCCTTTAGAAGTTCAGTTAGGTCGTTCCGCTGTTGGGTGGTGGGTTGAGTTCCGATTTTCACCAATTGGGGTTTTTCCTCAGTACCCAGGTTTATTGACTCGGTCTCTTCTATATTAGGTTAGACACCTTTCTCGTGGCGTTCCAGAAGATCTAGAATCTCCTTTGGAGGCTCCAAATCTTCTTCGTCGTCTTCATTTTCAAGCTCCATGAGTTCATCTTCTTTTCCAAATTCTTTAAAGATTATTTTTTTGGGTTTTTCTTGAAAATAACTAGGGCTAGGAAAACCGAAAATATTTTTTTGATTTTTTGAAAGGTGACCTCCTAAATTAATGCTACCCGAGGTCGAAGGCCCATACCTGGGTAGCTGATTAGGAAAACGAAAAATATTTTTTGGATTTTCATGAAATGACCTCCTAAATTAACGCTAACCGAGGACGAAGGCCTATCCCTTGGTAGCAATCCTTCATTTAACAAACTTTTTTTTTAAGGGCCATTTCGGCATTCTCACTGCGGTTGGCTGGGCACCGTCGGGAAACTGTTTCCCAATTCTTAAGTGTCTCATTCACTCTGAGTGGGCGAATCGATATCTCCTGTTCATCATCTTGTTGATCACTCATCATCATTACCTCGCATCCTTCCTGCTCACATCCTTCTTGCTCTTCTTTATGTGGAATTTCCTGGGATCCTGAAGCACTAACCATCATAGAGGAGTTAGAACCATTTAATGTCACTTCTTCAAAGAGAAGTGACAGATCAAATATCTCGTCAAATTCAGATTCAACTCTACCCTTGGGTTGATTATCCGGCTCCGGCCGAATGACATAAGATGGATAGGGGAAGGTTTCCCTGATGTGCGGAATCCTTCCTGAGCCCTTCTGAGACTCATCAAGCTTAGCCATTCTCAACTCTTTAGATTTTTGAATTTGCTCTTCGGCAGTTGGTTGGTACCCTAAACCAAACCTAAGAGGTGAGGTCTTTGGTACTAGAGGAGTGGTAATTCCTTAGAGGTTTCGGCCTAAGCCTTTTCCTTTCAGATATCCTTGGTTTGTCATTATCCTTGTTACCATTGCACTAACATCAACACCTCCTGGCTCCATTAGTCCTCGCATCCTAGGTATGTTGTTCACTGAAGTGAACTCGAAAGAATGAAACCCAGGAACCTCTTTAGGATATTCCAAGTCGATGAAAGGAATATCAGACTGATGTCTTATCGAGGGCATGTTCTCTGCGAGGATCGTGATAACCTCATCGTCTTTAATGTATTTCAACCTCTGATGGAGAGATGATGGCACTGCCCCGGTTGAATGGAGCCAGGGACGACCAAGCAAAAGGTTAAAGGCAGCCGGAATATCTACCACCTGAAAGGTGATGTCAAAGTTATGTGGGCATATGGTCACTTCTAGGTCAATCTCTCCTACAACCTGCCTCTTAGAGCTATCAAAAGCTCGGATAGTCATCCCATTGGGTTTGATGTTTTCTTCACTAATCCCAAGGCTCTGGATGGTGGCTCGTGGGCAGACATTTAAGGCTGACCCATTGTCAATCAGGACTCTCGCCATAATCATTTCGTTGCATAGCACTGTGATGTGTAGTGCTTTTGCATGATTAGTCCCTTCGGGACCCAGTTCTTCTTCTTCAAAATTAATTGTGGTAAGGGCTGTGATATTACCGACTACCTTTTCCAGGTCTTCTGGAGAGATAGTCGATGGGACCTGAGCCTCATCTAGTACTTTTAACAAAGACTTACGGTGTAATTGAGAGGATAAGAGCAAACCAAGAATTGAGATTTGGGCAGGCATCTTGTTCATTTACTCCAGAACTGAATACTCCCCTTTTTTGGACTGCTTGAGGGCCTCCAGAATTGATTCATCACTAACCTTGTATCTCCTGGTTCTTTCCTGATTCTTTCTCTCCTCTTCATTTTTCCGGTTCTCTTCTGCTTTTTCTCTTTCTTTCTCCCTTCTTTCTTTCTCCCTTGCCTCCTGGGCTTCTCTTTCTCTGTTTTCTCTGGTCTCTTTCTCCACTGCCGTCTTGTTCATCTTCCCCTTTCCCTTGACCTTAGACGGGTCAGATCTATAGACTTGCCCATATCGGTTAAGGTTGTCCACATCAGCAATGGTTCTTCTGGCCTCTCCCCTTTTTGGTTGGTGGATGTTGTTGTAGTTAAACGGCATTCTTTTCAAATCCACCGGGGGTTGTGGAGTAGGCCAGTTAAATATGATTGGCTTGGGGATTGGAACTTGACTAGCTGGAGGGACAGGCCAATCGAACACAATTGCTTTTGATTCTTAGGCTGGTGGAGGAGTAGGCCAATCAAATACGATCGGCTTAGGGGAAGTGACAGTAGGGGAAGGCCAATTGAACACAACTGGCGGCCTTTGATCATTGACGGTATTAACCGGAAGCGAAGCCTTTTTGTTCTTGAAGTAGACCCTGAACTTTGCCCCAGGTTTTTGAATTAATTGAGATGGATCAAAATCCAGGTCGTCCCATTCAAGGGCATTGATGGTTCTCGAGGTAGATGCCCCGTTGTGGTTGTAAGTTGGAAGGGGGTTCTGATGGATACCAGAGGGAGCTGGTGGAATGACAATTCTCTTGCTCTCAATCAGATCTTGGATCTTGTGCTTTAGTATCCAGCATCTATCCGTGGAATGCCCCGGGGCATTCATATGGTACTCGCAATTCTGATTGGCGTCGTAGAATCTGGAAGTCGTGTTCTATACTCCTGGCTCTACTAGACTCACAATACCTTCTTTCAGCAAAGTGCGCAGCATTTCAGATGGCCGTGAGGGGAGGGGATCCAAGTGACGGTACCTTCTTTGGTATCCTTGGTTCTGACCCTGACCTTGATTCTGGTACTGGTTCTGGTACTGACGTTGCTGATGTTGTTGTGGATCCGACATTTGGAAAGGCTGGACAAATCCTGAGTTCATCGCTGGAGCTTGATACCAGAAGGGTGCAGGTTGAACATTCTGAGCATAAGCAACTTGCCCATATGTGGTAGCCGTTGTCCCGGATGCCTCGGTCTCTTTTCTCTTATTACCCGTAAAGGCCTTTTTTGCAGTATGTCCTACATTCGCGTAAGTGTCCATGACTGTACGGAACGTAGCATGGTCCATGATCTTACCTGTTCTTACTCCTTCGTCGATACCTTCTCCGTACTGAATGATGGTTGCAAAGCCTTGTTTCGTCTGTGTCACCAGACGATCGTAATATGGAGCCTTCAATGTTGATACGAAAGTACTAACCATCTCTTCCTCCATCATAGGAGGTCTGACCTTTGCAGCTATGTCTCGCCATCTGTAGGCGTGTTCCCTGAATGATTCAGAAGTCTTTCTCTCCATTTTAAGGAGATCCATTCTGGTAGGGACTACCTCCGTGTTGTATCGATATTGCGCCACAAAACGTTCCGCCAAATCCATCCAGCACTTGATCCTGGAATGATCAAGTTCTGAGAACCATTGCAGCGCCCCTCCAGACAAGCTCATCTAAAAAAGCTGTAGCATTAACTGTTCATTTTTCCCGTATATTCCCAAGGTTCCTCCATAAAGCTTCAAATGAGCTATTGGGCAGCCCTGACCATTGTACTGCTTAAATTTCGGGATCTTGAAATTAGATGGGAGGTTTGTTACGGTATATAAGCATAGATCATCAATGCCTATCTTGGTGAAAGGATCGGCCCATTTAACCAACCTTTGGTCGTTTGTGAGCTTCTCCACTTGGGTGGCCAACGAATTTTTCGAACATTCATGACGCCACTCTTCTTCTTCGTAATGGGTCATCCTTGGATGATCAAAATAAATGGGTTGCTCCTCCGTGTGGCCCAGATCATTTTGTGTGGGTGGCGGCGGTGCCCCAGTCCGCGCTTGTCTCTGGATTTTAGGTTGATCATTTGATTCTTCCGGGTTCTCCGGGCTTTTGTCTAACCGAGCCATAAGCCGCTCCGTCATCAGATTCAAGTTCTGCATGTTGCTCCTCAATTCAGACAACTCATCTGTGATTTTTTGTTCGAACTCGCTTCGGACAAGTTCGTAATCTTCCGCCATTTCGGGAGAGTTCGGCCTGGATCTTAGCCAATAAGGACTCCGAATAGGTTGAGTCAATGAGGATAAAGCTTTCTTCCTCGGAGCTATAATGAATAACCTGAGAATAAGAAAGAAAGGAGGGGATCAAATATGGGAAAAATCTCTATTGATGAACACTTCTTTTGATGAGGAACTTTCTTTTAGCTAAAACAATCGATTCGAACTCTTTTTTTATTTATTTCTTTATTTATTTATTTATTATTTTTTTTATTTCAAAAAAATGAGTCAAGATCAAAAGGCGGGATAGAGGTGTAACCTCTAACAAGGTTGCCCGTAGGACTTAGGGGAAAAACACAAAGGCGGGATAGAGGTTTTTAGCCTCTAACAAGGTTGCCTGTAAGACTTAGGGGAAAAACACAAAGGCGGGATAGAGGTTTTTAGCCTCTAACAAGGTTGCCCGTAGGACTTAGGGGATTTTAACACAAAGGCGGGATAGAGGTTTTTAGCCTCTGACAAGGTTGCCCGTAAGACTTAGGGGATTTTAACACAAAGACAGGATAGAGGTTTTAGCCTCTAACAAGGTTGCCCGTAGAACTTAGGGGATTTTACACAAAGGCGGGATAGAGGTTTTTAGCCTCTAACAAGGTTGCCCGTAGGACTTAGGGGATTTTAACACAAAGGCGGGATAGAGGTTTTTAGCCTCTAACAAGGTTGCCCGTAGGACTTAGGGAAAAAAAACAATGACTCATTTTTATTTTATTTTTTTATTTTTTATTTTTTGTCTGAAGGTTCAACTAAAGAAAAGTTCCTCACAACTAAGTGTCCGCCAACAGAGACTTAAAAATTTCGAATCATCAATATATAATAAAGCATGAAGATAACCCATATAGTGAACAGGGAATGTTCTAATGCCTGAGCTTTTTGGGTAGTTGCTCTGTAATATCCAATGCGGATACCAAAGACTTACGGCACCACTCAGTTGGACATTGTGCAGATGACTATTCTAAACATTTTCATCATTTAATACTATTATCAGAAATCATGCAAGTTAATGTGTCCTTAAAAAATATTACTATATGAGGTTCACAGGGTTCTAATTTCCACCTAAAAAGGGTCCCACAATCATAGAATATCCATGCACAACCCGTGCACTTCCTTTATTCGAAATGATCGGGGTTGGAATGTTTCGTCGCCGTTTCCGGGATGCTATCCACGGTCGTTCAACTACTTAGTTCCAAAAATGGGGTAAGTCCGGTTTCGGACAACATGGGGGAAAGTGGATGCTGTGTACGGTGCAAAAGATAAAACAGAAGAAAACGACAAATAAAAAAACGAAAATAACAAAAAATTAATTTGATGGAGAAAGTTAAATCGAGGCTTGAATCCTCTAGGTCCCCAGCAGAGTCGCCAGCTGTACGATAGCCGGCCCGGGTCGATCTCCTCCCCACATCCGTGTTTTTCAACTGATGAGAAGATGAGATCTGTTAGAGTCGCCACCAACCAAGATTCCGGGTGTGATTGGTCACCCACAATTAAGAACCCTTGATTAAAATAAAAACCGAGATTGGGTCCGGGGATTCTCTTATGAGTTGGGGAAGGTGTTAGGCACCCCACCTCATCCGTCGAGCGACGGTTACCTCTTAACTTTCTCCGTTAAATTAATTTAAAATCATTTTCTTCTTTTTTATTATTTCGAGATTGAAAAACCGCCCCTCCTCAACTGAGTTAAGGCGATTTACTCTCTACTTGTTTTCTTTTATTTCGAGATTGGAAAGTCACCCCTCCTCGACCGAGTTAGGGTGAGTTTCTCTCTACTTGCGCGGCAAAATCTCTTTTCCCTAAATCGGCGAACGGCCACACTTCTCTCCTCAACCGAGTTAAGAAGGGCCCCGCTACCTTTGGGTGGAAAATGGACAAAACTACTAACAATAAATAAAACTAAAAAAAAAGAAGTCGAAGATCTGATCTTTCGGACTTGGACGGGTAAAAGTAGAAGATGTGGATGTTGCATACTTTTTCCCTTTTTAGATGCTCTAAGTATTTGAAGAAAGAAGAAACTTCGACGAGATCCGAACTCCCAAGATTTTTTCCCCAAAGTTGGTGAAGATCACTCTTACGTTGATAGCTTGGATGGCTAGAATTTCTGGGTTTTGAAGGCTCGCACCAAAGTTAGAGGGTTCTCCAAGTTACGGGTTGGCAAAACTGCCCTCTTCAAAGTTCTCCGGATTTTCCAGGTGAGAGAATGGGTTAGGGTGAGGATCTTTTTATAAGGTGAAGAATAAGGATTTTGCTTTTTCTGGGCGATGTGGGACTAAAAAATAACCCCAACATATGTTAGCACGCAAAACGAGGTTGTAATTAGGGTTTTTTGGTAACCGCGCCTTTTTAAAAGCCGCGGCCTAGGATTTAGGCAAAAAATCGACCCACGCCCTTTAGAAGGGCGCTAGTTTATGTTTTCTAAAAAAAAAATAAAAATAAAAATAAAAACAAAACAAAACAGGCTTGGGCTTAGTTGGTTTGGGCTTGGCTTGAACTTCAATATTTTGGAGTCCGGATCTCGTCGTTGTTCTCCTTCAATACTCAGCACTAATGAGCTTTTCAAGCCCATGAACTCATGCAAAATAGGGTGTCTACAATCATTATTAAAAATCTTATATATGCAATATTATTATTATTTAAGGATATAAAAATTTATTTTATTTGAATATGATTGTTCCTTAAACAAAAAAAAAATACAATTTTATATACTTCTCATGTCTTTTACGATATAATATGTTAGGATTTGTATATCCAACAACAAAAAAAATTGCAAATAAAAGAATAAAGAAGAGACGAACAATATCAAGTATGTTTCTCTTATGTTAACTTGTTCTCTCTCTCAATGAGTGGACCAATTGGTCTATCCCTCTGTTTATGGGTGGACCATATAGTCTCCATTTGTTTTTCTTTTCATGGTTGAAAAAAAAAAAAAAAAGTAAGAGGTACAACATCTACCTCTTCCCTCTTTTTTCTTCCATCTTCAGCATCACATTTGACTGTCAACCTACTTTTCTACTTTTTATTAAGTCTTATAGTCTCTCTCTTCTCCCCTCTCCCCTCTCCTTCCTCTCTCTCTCTCTTTCCTGTTGAGCTGTCTATTTTTATCTCTCTCTCTCCCCCCATTCAGCAGTCATTATAGCTTAATTTTTATTCTATTTTTTTCCAACAATTGAAATCCCCCTTTCTTTTTATCTTAGAATTGTCTCTAACGATGGTTCTATCAAAGTGCATCTTGACAATGCTTAATTTATATCTATTTTTTTCCAACAATTGAAATCTCCCTTTCTTTTTATCTTAGAATTGTCTCTAACGATGGTTCTATCAAAGTGCATCTTAACAATGCTTAATTTATATATGAATGTAGAGCCTCTTCTAAAAGAAAATGCATCATACATATATCTCATATTAAGGAAAATTTCTGCAACAAAAGTTTATCAGGCAACGCCACGGGCACCACGGGCGCCTCAGGCGTCCATGGGGTCTGTCGCCTTGACAACTATGATAATAATAATAATTCAACCCACCCCAAAAACAACAATCAAAACCAAAAGGAGTTACGCAAAGGCTCGAAGTCATCTCTGTCCTGACTAGGCTGGCGATAATACTAGAGATCCACATATGTACAAAATTGTGCCCAGCTCATCACATTATGGTACATTAATGTATACTCAAGTACGTAACGCTAATAGTCATCTGGTCAAAAATGTAGCAACACACTCATCAGTGGATACTGTGGTACTGAGGCACAGCTGTCACCGACACTAACAAATGAGGTTTTACACCTCTATACCCATATGGATGTAGCCCATACAAAAAAACATATCCATATGGATATTGGTCCTCTAGCTGTACATAGTTATGTTCCTAAGAGCACAATTGTCATTGACACTGACACTACTAGATAAGGTTGTACCCCCATACTCATATACATACGACTCATACCCATAAATATATCTATATGATTGTTTTAGAATTTAAATTTGAGAGTATTTTAAATGCAGGGTACCCATAGTATGCTTAATTATTTTTTGTAAAGCTTGAATGTAAAGTCTTTTCCTGCTGAACTGTTAGACTTCTTGACCCTATAGATGAAAATAATTTTGAAGACTAAAATATAGACTTTTTTCACCGGAATTTTGGGTTTTAGTAATGTTTTGATATGGTAAAATTTATGAAATTTTAAATTTTTAGAAATACTTTTAGCATTTGAAGGTTGAAGTTTTTGACATAATCCCTAAAAGGCATTAAAATGCAAATTGTGTTCTTGAACTGGAAAGTTAACTTTTTACTCTTAAGGAATTTAGATATAAGATAATTTTTATTGAATTCAAATGGGAAATTATTTACTTAAATGATATTTAATGTAAATAAGTTGTAGACAGAATTTAGCTTTGTTTTATAGCTTCAAACCAATATTCTCCAAAATATCGCACGATATTGCACGACATAATTGTTAAAGGCGTCGCTTCAGGCGGTCGCCTAGGCGACTAAGCGCTCTGATGAGCTGAGGCGACTAACCGCCTCAGGCGGTCATTATTAAAAATTTGATATATGTAATATTATTATTGTTTAAGGATATACAAGTTTGTTTTATTTGAATATGATAGTTTGGCAAACAAATAAAATTGCTATTTTATATATACTTATCATATCTTTTACCATATAATATGTTAAGGTTTGTGTATCCAACAAAAAAGGGTTCGCAATTAGAAGAAGAAAGAAGAGACGAATGGTATCAAGAATGTTTTCCTCATATTAACATGTCCCCTCTCTCGCTCAATGGGTGGACTATCCTATTGGTCTCTCTCTCTTCCTTTGTCTGTAGATTGATTATATGGTCCTCATCTGTTTTTTGCATGGTTGTTAAAGACATTGCGACCATGCATACAACTGGGTTTAAGTGGTCCAATTAGTAAAAAAAATCAATAAATGCCCCAAATTCCTTCTAGGATTCACAAAACTCTCATAAACCCTATTTAATGGGGCCATTTGTAATTTAAATAAGTGCAGTCTCATAATTATATATTTTACTTGTTATATTTTTTTTATTACTAATTATTTTTATTGAGTATGTAAGTGAGAAGAAAGAAGAAATGAGAATAAGAGGTACGACCTCTCCCTCTCTCTCCCCTCCTAGAATTGTCTCTATGGAAGGTTCTATCAAAGTGCATCTTGATAGTGAAAATTTTGTAATGTATATGCATTATAAGGCCCTTTATTCAAGGAAATGCATCATACATATTTATTTCTCACATTAGGGGAATTTCTGCAACAAAAAGTTCAGCAGGCGACGCCTCAGGCTACCACCTCAGGCGTCTATAGGGTCTGTCGCCTCAAGTCGCCTTCACAACTATGTTGCACGATATTGACGATATATCGTTAATATTGTACTATAAGGTGTAAAATTTATAATACCTCATGTAAATACATCGTGGGGGTGCGATATCGACATATATCGTCAACATTTCTTTTAATGTCCCTTACTTATAAAACATATATCGGACGATATATCAGAAATATCGGGAATATTTTGTAAGAACAAAATATATGCAACAAATATTTTTTACCTTGCGATATCGGGGATATATCGGAAATATCGAGGATATATTGAAAACATATGCCCTCTCATGGTCATAAAAGCTAGATATACAAGCGACGACGTTATGGTATTGGGCAACAGACTAGACGAAGCATGGATGATATGATTGAATGGATGGATAGAGTGAGTGATGACAGGCATAGTCATCCAGTTGGAGGTTATGGATATGAGTGTTTCTTTGTCCTTTTATGGTTATGATCATGATACCCATCCCTACTTATCTAGAGCTTATGGTCATGACTCATTATGCTTAGTCCTGGGCATCAAGTGATGATTATGGATAGCTCTTGAGTTTGTAGTTTGCAGCTAACTTACGTACAATTGTACTAGGGCAAGTACTGCACTTTCATAGATGGCCACTATATTGTTATCATGTCTGGCTTACTCATAATATCAATTTATTCAGTTCCTAAGCCCACAGAGTCTGAGCAGGCACAAAGCTCAATATGATATTGAGCTTGTACCATGTATGTAATTAACTTTATGGTCGCGACTACAATAATATCTATATTATACTGCCCATACTTGCCTAAGTGACTACTTTTTTGTGTTTTCATACCTGTTTATCAACATGATTGCCTTTTTAACTTATAAAATTTTTAACTCTCATATGTATGAGTTTGGAGACTTTATTTAATTGATTTTTAGTTTATATTTTGCATTAAAAGAAGTTTTATGCAAGGTATTCAAGTTTTTCCTTGTGCGATTTATACGCTAATCCGTATCCTAAAATCGACTTACCAACACGACACCCAATACAGATATTTTAAACCATGCTCTCTCTCTCTCTCTCTCTCTCTCTCTCTCTATGTGGATGAATAGAGAACAAGGCCTTTTTTTTCGCTCTCTCTTGTTCTTTATCACTACTAATTTCCTTTTCATATGGCTGTCTTACTATTTCATCCATACAGTGCACAAAATTGGAGATTTGTTGCAAAACAATATTTGAAGAAATACCCCCCAAAATATTATTGTGCACTGTGAGATTTCTTTATCCTTCCACTTACTTTATTTTGTATTTATTCTTCTTATTTATGTAATATTTGTTTATATTAATATTATATATATAATTTAATTATTTTTATCACCTAGGCAATACCTTGCCTAACCAGGCCTAATTGCCTAGGGATTGCCTAGACGCCTTAACTACACTGGTTTATATTGTGCAAACTAACAAAACCAAGACACTTTTGCCAAACATGAAATGAGAACTACCAAGTGCAAGAATAATTTTCCTGGTTAAATTCTAGCTTATGCTTCTGCCAACAAATTCACAATGCATGAAGATAAATAAAAGTCCTTCAAAGCTGAAAACATCCATGCAATTGTATAGGGATTAATCTAAAGGAAGATTACAGTACAAATTAGAAGAGTATTTTCACCTGAGGAACAAGAAAAAAAGACTCCTTCGGCCTATGCACAAGGGCAACAAGTCGATCAACATCTGTGGCAACCGTCTTCGAGGCAAGATGCTTTAGTACTACTCTCAGTGGGGCTCCTAGTACCACTTCTCTCACAGATGCAATCTTTACCAAGAGAGCATGTCTCTGCTCTGAATAATAGCAAAAAGTCTTACAATACAAACATAATGACAATTACAAAAAGACATCCAGATACATCCCCCTCCCCCCCAGAAAAAAAGTGTGATGTTCTATAATAGGAGAGTGAAAATGAATAAACAATTAAAAATGAGCACACCAGTAATATGGTAAGCATAATTAGAAAAAAGGTGAACATAATTAAAATTCCAAAAGGACGAGGTCAAACCCCCTAAGTGAGATGTAGAGTATAGGAGAATGAAAATGAGCACATAATTAAAAATAAATACAACACCGCTGGTTTGTGATCCTCAATTTATTATTATTTGAAATCACTTCACACGCAAATTTCAATTCATAACCCTAGTTGAGCCTAGAATCGTTTCTTGAAATCCTCAATTGGACGAGGAAATCTGAATTGGATAGAAGGTTAATCCCTAAGCTTGTGGAATATAGAATTCCATACAACCCTCGCAGATATAACTAAGGGCTGAATTTGTAGGTTTATGACATGGCTTCAAATCCTTATAAAATTGCTTTTTTGAATTTTATGGACAATTATTTGTGCTAAGATTTCACTTTTATTATTTCCATTATTATTGTTAATTCAATCTTGATTGGATTTTAGGCTATTCAATTAGCCTACATAAAAATTATAGGATTTCATAAAACGTTTCACTTAACTTAGTATGACTTCAATATGTGTTGCCTAAAATTATAAAAATCAAATAGAAAATTACTACACTGCACTGGTATAACAGGTGGTACCACAATTATATATTGTGGGCTCAATATTACTATTACCTAGAGCTGCAACTTGGTCAGCCTCCTCGTAGAGACGGGGATGATGACTTTGAGCTACATCGAAGCTCTATGGTTATGAGTGATGAGTTGTGACTTGAGCGCTCATGGGTGTTATATTGTCCTATTTCTCTTTCTTTTGGGATGTAGTGTTGTATAAAACACTCATATTTGGCTTCCCAGTTAAGACAACGCATGTCATTTGACATGATTTTCACATTTGATGCTATACATGTTTGCATTTTGTTATGTAATGAATTTCAAATGTTTATTCAATTCCTAAAGTATCATCTTAGATTTTCAGCGTTTCCTTAATTTTTTTCTAAGTTTCTTTAATCTTTACATGATTTCCTTGGACTTCCTTAAACTTCCACAATACGTGTCAACTTCCTTAGCAACTGAAGTTTAAACTGACATCGAAGTTTAATACCTTGATTTTCATATTTGTTGTCATGATATTGTCAATTAATGCACCTCTTTGAATAATATCATTAGATGGCATGAGTGGCATGACTATGTATCTATAACTCACATTCAAGCGCTTAGCAAGGGCAACAAAAAAGATCATCTAACAATCATTGTAGACATTGTGACAAACCTACACCTTCTTTTCATATATTAAATTCAAAACCCTCCGAAGACTAAAATAAAATCTAGTGAAGATCTGATAAGTTATGACAAGTATTTAGTAGCAGCGTTCAGTCAAACTATTTACTTAACAATAAAGAGAAAAAACTAAGATTGTATTCAAAGGCATATCATAATTATTTTTTTAATCAGTCAAGGACATATCATAATTTACAAAGTCAATCATTGGGATATTCTAGCATTACAAACAATACGATTCAATCTAACCAAAGGAAGGTCATAGAAACAATCAGACCAAATTTGGCAGCTATAGTACCCATCAACCTAAGGAAGGCCAATCCTCGAAGCGAATCATAGCACAAACTAGAAAATGATCAATGATAAAGATGGAAATGTTTGAAAAATTGATCCTATATGTTTTGAATAGCCATAGCAAGCTCATAATGACCTTGGAAAAGAAACTCATTGAACCTTCATTTGGAGGAAGTTTTGACAAATTCAATTTCATCGTGAGATTAAACCCGTCTCTTGGAGGATCCAGAATTTGCACAAGCACACCATATGCAGCCTTTATAGCTTCTACGGCTCCAAAAGGAAGCCCACCAAAGAAAACAGTTTCTGGGGGTGGGGTGGGTAATGACATCGATAGAAGGAGGAATTGAGGATTTCTCATAGCTACCTGCAAGGTTGAATCTTTATAAGTGAAATTGAAGAATCCTTCAGTTTACGATAATTGCTTAAACATATAATGATAAATGGAAAGTAGAAACCAAAGCAACTGACTAAGTTAACCTATTACAAGCTTCCTATATCCATGTTTTTCTTAATGCTTCTCTAACTTCCTTAACAACACAGACCAAAAAATTGGTAAATCACCTGAATATGATAACGAACATCGTCAAATTCAACCCAGTAGCAGTCCAGTTCAACTCCTTTCTCTAGACTGCAAAATGAACATAGCACATATCAACATGCCATGCCAGGTCATTATAGACTTTACAGTAAAAAAGAGATAGTTGAAATACCACGCAATAAGAGTTGATGATGAAAAGGGCAATAAACATAGCAGTAAGTGTCAACAAATCATAAAATTGAATAACAGTAGATCCTAGGTCTCATAAGCATAGTAACAAAGACAGCGTTCAGGAATAATTCAGCGGGGTCTAGCTCGGAAAAAATCGGCAAAGTCGGGAAAACTTAGGGAAAAGGCGAAAATAATTAAAAAAAATATTTTATAATAATAAAGAGAAAGTAACATGATACCAACCATAATTACCAAGTTGGAGTTCGAGAATTATTCGTCTAAAAAAAATTCAAAAAAGAGGCATTCAAAAATAATTGGTAAATAATAAGCAAGATATGAAAAATATTAAATAAGATTACTAATTATAAAAGTTAAAAACACATATTTCATATATTAGATTTTTATTTGAGACTTTTCAAAAAGTCCTAAGTAATTCATGTTTAATTCGTAAAATTTGCAATTTTTTGAAAAAGTCATGATTTTTCAAAAAGTCGTGAATAGTTCAGGAATTGATCATTCTACAAAAAAGTCACGTATTATTCAGAACATTTTGAAAATATCGAAGAAATTTGTTATCATGCTCATAAGTGAAGGGGCGAACCCAGGTGTTAGACCTTGCTGGCTGCCTAGGAACCTAGGCAAGCACTGGTCACTAAATGAGCCCAGAATTTTGGAGATTTTGAGAAAAAATGAACTTCACCTATACTTACTTCTTTTATTTATGGTGCTGAACTTAAAAGAGGATTAAGGATCAACAAAAGAAAAAAAATAGTAAACTTAGCAGCAAAAGTGTAAAAGGTAAGCAGTGAACACAAACCGGACTATCCGATTTAGAACTTGCAAAACAAGAATAATAAATAAGTTCATTAAAATAAAAACATAGATGATAGTAGTGCTTTGGTTGTGGATATCTTCCAGTCCTCTAAACTACCCAACTACCATAGTGTTCATAGATAATTGTAAAGTTCAATGAAAGCTTGAAATTATCTAAGCTCAGCCCCGTAGAAGCTGAGCATATGCCTTGTTAGATTCCTCAATCAGGCCGGCACATTGAATACAAGGAGAACACTTTGACTGGGGGGCTCACCTTGTTTTAGTAGTGTCTAATCTCTAAATATCACCTGATGAATTAGACGCCTACATCTCCCCGAGAACAAAATAAACTAATATATCTAGAAACTCTACATACAACTTTCAGGGGCTTTTTGAGTGCTTCCATTACCAGACAGGACAAAAGTACAGCCGGAATTTAAATTGCACCCCCCAAGAGAAATTGTATAAATAAAAAACCTAAGACAAGAAAAGCAATCCGACCGCAATTAATCAATCTAAATACAGATTTTTGGAAGAATCAATCCAAAACAAAGGTTTTTGGTAAAAGAAATTCATGTAATGCAGTGATGATTGGAGGAAAAACAGCGGATCAAAATTTCCCAAACCAGATCATTAAAAATGAAAAGACAAAAAGAAAACTGAGATTCGGAACTAAAATTAGGAAGATAACTTACTTTTGCACTCGATTTAACAACATCTGGAGGAGGTATCGCGACGGTGACTGCAACAGTATCATCGAAATCAAGATTTTGCTTCTCTCTCTCTCTATTTTTCTCTCGCTGGCTCAGAGAGAGGCCGACTCTGGATCATGTAAGCTGCATTGATGAGCTCCCTTTACAGTTTACTAACAAAAGTATTTGAAATTTACCTTAATACCCCCCCCCCATTGGTAGGTTCCTCTTTTTTTTCTTTTCCTTTTTTTGGGGTGAGAGTTAGGCCGCAACCCCAGTTAATAGTTAATAGTTAGTAGTTAGTATGTTAGTATATGTTCTAAGTCATGGGCGGGTGGAGATGACAACACTCACACCCTCTCAGGAGTAGAACCCATATCAATGGTGTAAAGTCCAAATTTGGATTGGCTAATTCCATAAGACAAATCATAGTTAAAGGGTGTCTCAGTCCAATTAGTTTCAAGCGCTAAAAGTTATGAGAAGACAAAGACAAGTTGCTGATCATGTGCCACATGCGTGCCTAGGAATGGTACGTGACTTAAATGACATCTACTTTATGAGGAATTGACCTAGATAATGTCCGATATACCCTAGGTGGTTAGAAACAAACCAAGGTAATTAAAAATCAGTTTCTTGACTTTTTCATGTTGGTAGTTCGAACCATGGAATGGTTATTCGAATGACGCAACAAATTTTGTATGGGACAAAATTCCAGAGACCTGAGTTATGGGGTGGATTGAACCACCCTGCCCCTTGGGCGTTCAAACCACCTTACGGGAAAAGTTGAAATAGTAACTTCTATTATTCCCTTCTTGGTTTGCCCTTTAATACCATTGTTCCCTAACACGATTTAGGGCTTTTGAAATTGAGATGAAAGACTCCCAAAGTTGTTCTAGGGTTCCTACATTATGGATGATTTATCCCTTTGATCTCTCTCATATTCTAGGCTAGAGTACAAGTTCTGAATCGAAAATCATTTCGACTTGTTTTGTTGATTCTCATAGTTCATAAGATTACTCTAGGTATGTGTTTAAACTGAATTAAACCCCTCAAACTACATCGAGTATAAATTTGGTTTGCACGTGCCAAAGCCTTCGAAAAATGAGATCGGATCTTATAGCAGATCATGGTTGTTGTGGTCAGAGATATCGCGACCCAAAATCCCCCTTATAAGTTTTGGAGACTTTGGTTCATGACTTATCATATCAAACCATCCTGTGAGAATACACAAGGCATACAAAAGAGGAAATTGAAAATTTCTTATAATAAAAATTGTAATGTATTCCAAGTTTATACAAAACTTAACAAGACAAAAGTATAGAGTGAACATACCCACTCAATCAAAAAATATATACAATCACTCCCTCTCATCCCTCAATAGTAGTCAAGGTAAGGTCACCTATCAAGGGCTCTCTCCTCTTTAGGATGATCCATAGTAGCCTCTTCCTCACCGTAGTCCTCCTCGATCCTTTGTTCCGGAGCGTAAGTGTCAACGGGACCCGTCGAGGATAACAATTCGGCTAAGTATGGAATACCCAATGTTTCCAAACCACTAGATAATAATGTCATAGCATTAACATGCTTCACATACAATTTATCAATATGCACATGCAATTGAGCCAAATGCGGAAATCAAACTTTCAAAATACACGTGTTCATACTTTTCAAAACAATTTTTTTTGTAAGGAAAATCCACTCAAAGGGAGTGGGGGGTTTGGTGGACCCTTACCTGTTTATTAGATGAAAGAAAAATTGGGGGAACATAAAACCTTACCCCTACAAAGACACCACAAGGAGGGAGATAAAATCCTACCCCTGCAAAGACTCCACAAGGGGGGGACATAAAACCAAAACCCCTGAAACGAAAACAAAGAGGTTGGGGAATTAAAAACCCCTAGCCCATTACAAAAACACCAACCACAAACAACAACAAGGCTAAAAAACTTTAAGACAGTCTAATATTTCCCAATCCCACTTTATCAAAGAATAGAAGAGATCTGAGGTGAGAAGGCCTATCCTGCCTAGAAAGGATTAAACCTGAATGTTGAAGATCACATCTGTAATTGGCTAAAAAATCCGCAACCGGATTTGCTTCCCTGTAGATATGAGAATTAGAGGAGCAAATATTCTTAACTTTGTTGATCTTAATATTTCAATACCATACATTTCAAGGATGCTCACATTTTCCATTATAAGCTTCCACTAGAGTTTTAGAATCGGATTCAACTTCAATATGCATATAACCATTATTTTTGCAAAGAGTGATACCATCTAGAAGAGCTCTAGTCTCCGCTACATAGCTAGAACAATTACCATAAAATGCATAAAAACTAGCTAACATCTCTCCATGATGATTTCAAATAATGCCTCCACCACCTGCTAAACCCAGATTGCCTCTATATACACCATCAACATTCAATTTAATTTTACCTTGAAGGGTTTGTCTCCATTTTACAAAAGAAATAGAGTTTCTTTGCAAATAACAAGGAGCCCTAGAACCGAAAATTGAAAGGTCCAACCTTTTTCTAATTTTTAAGTTCCCCAACTCTGCCATCCAATTCTTGATACGATCAATAATAAGACCAGTAGGTTTCCGAGCTCCTTTGAATCTTCGCGCACATCTTTCTTTTCATATCTCTCATACGATAAGAAGAGGAAGTAGAATGAATAACTCATTGTGATGTCTTTCGTAGGTTCTAAATTATCGCATCATCAGACATTGAATAGTATCACTCGGTTGTAACACAATTGAACAATGACTAGCAAAATGTCTTCAAATACTACCTACAATATCACTATGAAAAAGCAGGTGAGACAAAGATTCAATATTACCAGTACTACAACAAGAGCAACAACTAGGTAGAGCGATTCCAGTTGATTGAACCATGGTATCAATGGAGACAGCACCATACATAACCTTCCATCCGAAAATTTGAATTTTTTTTCGAATGATGGGATTCCAAATATATTACTCCAATCTTTTCGATCATTTGGTTGTCTGATAAAATCCCAAGCACTTTTAACAGAAAACTTACCTTTCGGGCTAAGGTTCCAAATAAAAGCATCTTCAGACTCAATAGTAAAAAACCTGCAAATCTTATAGCTATTTTCAGATGATCAGGAAGATAATCATTAACCACATTGAAATCTCAAATACCATCATTATCTAACATATTCGAAATAAGAGGAAAAGATGGAGGGGTAATGATTGCATTATCAATAAGAGGGGCCTCCCCAAACCAGTGATCTAGCCAAAAATTTATCTTTGTACCATCACCAATAAGAGCAGTCGACATATATACCACATCCTTACAAAGATGACTAATTTTAATCCATGTTTTAGAAGAACCAGGACTGTAAGAGGCATTCCAAATATGACTAAATTGATACTTTGCTTTGAAAAAAGAAGACTAAAGATTATTAGATTGGTAAAGGTTCCAAGCTTGTTTCATTCTAAGAGCAATAGAGAAATCGTTCATTTTTTGAATCCCCAAACCACCTTCCGATTGGGGAAGATAACAAGTATTTTAGTTAATCCAATGTCGTTTATTATTATCATTCATGTTATTCCAAAAAATATTAGTCATAGATTTATCAATAAGATTAGTAATTGCTTTAGGAACATGAATACCAACTAAAAGATTAGTGGGAATAGAAGATAAAACATGTTTAATAAGAATTAATCTCTCACCAGTGGATAAAAACCTAGCTTTCCAGCCTTCCACCTTAGAAGTGATTTATCAATTATAGAATTGAAAAAACATTTCTTAAGACGCCCTTTATAAAGAGGAATCCCTAAATAAATAAAAGGAAAGAGTTTTCTAGGGATACCCACCCAATTTAAAATAGACTCACTTCTCATCCTAATCATCTTGTCAGAACAATAAAAAGCACTTTTGGATTTAATAATCAACTAACCCGAGGATTTCTCATAGGAAGTAATAAAATAAAATTTTTTCCTAATAGTCAAAGACTTCAATAATCAAAATTGGGTTGAGAGGCATCATATTCCGAAGGGAGATTCCTCCTAATTTTTTACAGTGCTTGCATGCTTTGCAAAACTCATGAGTGTTCTTAAAAAAGAGTGGGTCAATAAAAACTGCATTGCATAATTTTTGCGGTAGTCTTTTTGGCTGAAAAATGACCACCACATGCTTCAGAGTGACAAAAGAAGATGACATTCATGTGTTCAGAATCAGGCATACATCTCCTAATAATTTGATCAGAACAATATTTAAAAAGATAAGGATCATCCCAGAAAAATCTACGTACCTCGATCAAATATTTCTTCTTATATTTTTGTTTCCAATGAATAGGAAAGTTACCTGTAACAAGATAATTCGCAATATGTGCAAACCAAGGTAATTGGAAACAGTAAAAAGTTGCCCATCGAAAAATGTGTCTTTAATCAACATTGTCTCCAAGGAATCAGATAGCACAAGATGGGATAAATGATCAGCCACTACATTTTCTACTCCTTTCTTGTCTTTAATTTCTAAGTCAAATTCCTAGAGTAGGAGGATCCACCTAAGGAGTCTTGGTTTAGCATCCTTCTTAGAAAGAAGGTACTTTAAAGATGCATGGTCAGTGAATATAATAATTCGTGATCCAACCAAGTAAGATCGGAACTTGTCAAGTGCAAAGACTACGGCTAAGAATTCTTTTTCTGTAGTAGAATAATTCATCTGAGCACTGTTCAAGGTCCTACTTGTATAGTAAATGACACAAGGCTTCTTATCCTTACGTTGCCCTAACACGGCCCCAACCACATAATCACTAGCATCACACATGATCTCAAAGGGTAAACTCCAATCAGGTGGTTGCATAATAGGAGCAGAAGTCAACATGCCTTTCAACTTTGCAAAAGCTTCCTGACATGCTTTAGTCCACTCGAAGGAGTTTTCCTTTGATAGAAGGTTACACAATGGTCTAGATATTGCACTAAAGTCTTTAATAAACCTTCTGTATAATCCTGCATGACCTAGAAAAGATCTAATGTCCTTAATGGTCTTTGGGGTGGGTAAATTGGCTATCAAATCAATTTTGGCTCTATCCACTTCGATTCCTTGGGAGGAGACAATATGGCCAAGCACGATCCCTTTACAGACCATAAAATGACATTTCTCCCAATTCAGAATGAGGTTTTTCTCCTCACATCTAATCAAAACATTCTTTAAATTTCACAGACAATCATCAAAAGAATCACCAAACACAGAAAAATCATCCATAAGCACTTCAAGAAAACGCTCTACCATATCGCTAAATATACTTAACATGCATCTTTGGAACGTGGCAGGAGCATTACACAACCCAAATGGCATCCTTCGGTAAGCAAAAGTGCCGAATGGACATGCAAAAATGGTTTTTTCTTGGTCCTGAGGTGCAATTTCTATCTGATTATATCCGGAGTACCCATCTAGGAAACAATAAAATTTATGACCAGCTACTCTTTCTAAAATTTGGTCCATGAAGGGCAAAGGGAAATGTTCTTTCCTAGTCACTGAGTTTAACTTCCTATAGTCAATGCACACACGCCAACCAGTTGTGACTCTAGTTAAGATTAATTCATCATTAGGGGTCTGCCAAACCCCCCACTCCCTCTGAGTGGCTTTTTAAAAAAAGAAAAAGAAATAGGCTATATAATCCCTACATCCAAAAGTTTTAGGACCTCTGCTCTAACCACATCTTTCATGTTGGGATTCAGCCTGCACTGCATCTCTCTAGAGGGTTTAGCTTTATCATCCAAATATATCCTATGGGTACAAATTAAGGGACTGATTCCCTTAATATTAGCTATGGTCCACCCTATTGCACCTTTGTGTTCTTTAAGAACATCAATTAATTTTTCTTCCCAAGTCTCATTCAATTGTGAAGAGATGACCACTGGGAATGTCTCTGCTTGTCCCAAAAATGCATATTTGAGCTCAGCTGGTAAAGGTTTTAACTCAAGCTTTGGTGTTTGGATACTTGACGGGAGGGGCAGGGTATCACGATGTGACAATTCCTCAAAACATGATCTCCACTTGTTAGTATCCAACACCGGAATAGATTCCAACAAAGAGTTTACAGAATTAATTAAAATGTCCTCATCAAAATCATTAAAATGTGCCAAACAAGCTTCTAGAGGATCATAAAAAGAAGATTGAAGAAATTGGTTTTCCACAAGAGTTTCGATCAAGTTTACCCCATGCACATCATCATCATCCCCAGGTTGTTTGCAGATATTAAAAATATTTAATTCCAAAGTGATATTATCAAACGAGAGTTTCATTACACCATTCCTGCAATTGATCAAAACATTGGATTTGCAAGGAATGGGTGGCCTAAAATAACATGAATTTGGAGTACATGCATTCAACACAGGTTGTGTGTCCAAGACAATGAAGTCAACAGGAAAATAAAATTTGTCTACTTGGACCAACACATCCTCAACTACCCCTCTCGGTATTTTCACTGAACGGTCAGCAAGTTGGAGTGTTACCTTAGTGGGCTTTAGCTCACCAAGATCTAATTGCTCATACACCGAGTAATGTAAGAGGTTAACACTAACCCCAAGTTAAATGTAGAACCCCGAATCTTCATTTCACTAAGTAGTGAATAGTGCCCAAAGTGGAGTCTTGTGCACTAATGGGCTTTATGCTAATAAAAATATTTGGATATATGGTGTGCATGTGTTGAAAGGTATATATAGCATAAGGGAGTGTATTTTAAGTGTACAAGGTGTTAGAGTTGGAATGGAGAAGGTTCAAGTAGTGGAAAAAGGGTTTTACAGCAAAAACAGGGGAGCACCGATCGCTTGGTGATAAAATCGATCGCTCTCTCTCTCCAAAACCGATCGCTTGCTTCATTAAGGGTGTTTAAGACTTTTAACCACCACCCTTGCCTATAAAAGCCCCCAACTCGTGCCTAAGGGTTTCACAAACCCTTAGGGCATATCTTTGAGAGAGTTTGAGAGGGGAAGAAGGAGAAAAAGCTAAGGTGTTGCTCAAGCTTGAAGAGAAGATCAAGATCTTTCCTTCTTTGGTGTTCTTCAACTAAGAACTCGACGTTCTCACTTCTTCCAAGTCCTTGGAATCGAATTCATCGATTTCACCAAGGTAGATACACTCTACTACCCAACTTGTGATAATACTAATTCATCATGTGATGTTATTCTCATTCTATGCTAAAATCTTAGGTTGATATGGTATGTGATGTTGATTTTACACTTGGATGTAAACTACCATTATTAGGCACTTTATGTGTTTGGTTTAATCTCTCTAAGAGCTTTTATGTTAAAGTATGCTAAGAAAACCACCATATGCTATTCTTTTAAGAAAACTATGTTACAAAGTATGTTCTTGGATGAAATGGATGATGAGTTTCTATGAGATGTAAGCTATCACTAGTATTGATTTTCTATGAATATAATATTATGTTTACAAGCTTTCTAAGTGTATCATGATGTTTACAAGTATTATATGCACTCTATGTTCACAAGTCTTGCATGATTCGATGATTTCTCACAAGAAAGGTATTTCATAAAAGTTTATAAGCAAGGTTTTTGTAAAAGAATTCTCACAAGTTCACAAATATTGATAAGGCCAAACTATGGTGAAATTTATCCAGATCAATGATCTCTAAGACCTAGAGGGGGGGTGAATAGTTCTATCTAATAATTTCTAACCAATTTTAATTTTTCAATTAATATGTTTAGAAATCAATGAACAATTCACTCAGACAATCCACACAAATCAAACACAGAAGATTTTTACGTGGAAAACCCTAACGGGAAAAAACCACGGGACCTCGTCCAGCAATAAACTTCACTATGAAAAGATTTCAAGTACAAGACAAGACCTTACCAAAACAGAAACGACGTTCCTAGGTATAGACTCTTACTCTTGATTTCCACGAACCAACAGGTTCGATCTCCGCCGTAGCAGCTTCGGTTCCACACCGACCAAATCTTCTCAAGCTACTTCAAAACCATGATCACACACGATCGATCTCCTTCCACGAAGGCTCCGGATCAAACACCGGACAGACACACAAGGTGTAGGGTTGGAATCAATTTTGGAAGTTTCAAACCCTAGAGGGATCTCATATAGATCTGAGATCACACAATGCAAGATCAAAGGTTTAGATCTATACTTGCATTCTCTAGGATCAAAGAAAGATGAGGGATCAACAAAGATCTAATAAGAACAATAGAAAAAACCCTAGAGGAGTTTCTCAGATCTCTACTCTTTCAAAAATAAACAAAGATACGAATTAGGTCCCCAAAAAGTTGTTTATATAGGTTTAAAAAAAGAATCCAGAAAAATAAAAATTCTTTTTACGGGGACCGATCGATCGGTGCACATTACCGATCGCTCGGTCCAAAACGGATCGATCGGTGCTCATAACCGATCGAGCGGTTGAAAATCATCTCTCTGAAAAAATACCCCATACAAATTTTTTGTCCAGTCGATAGCCACCGATCGCTCGGTAGGCCACCGATCGATCAGTCTCAACACCGAGCGATCGGTTGAGACAGAATTTTTTCAAACCATACTTCATTTCATGTTTATTTGATTCAACTAAGATCAAACAACTTTATTAGGTTTAAAACTATCCTCCTAGGTATGTTTAGAGTTATCTAAGTCAAATCCAACCTAGGTAGGGGTCTCTAAGTCCATTACCTTTCTAGATCCAGAGTAGGAGCTTTTTCTTCACTTTCTTCAATCTTCTTTATGCTTTAGCTCTTCTTTTCTGACAAGTTGAACCCGACTCGACTCACATGACCTATCTAATGATCACGGAATTTGCCAACACTTACTTAGGGATTTACAATCTCCCCCTTTGGCAATTCCGGGACAAAACAAGACTAACTCATATAGTAGGTTCAAATTTTCCCAAATGATTCAAAAATGGAAAATTGACCTTTACATGACTCAAAAATAATTACATGACATTTGACATTTTAACTTGTCATGATTCACCAAACTTAGAACCTGTTTGCCTGCACATGCTAAATCAAAAACCTGTGAAGCATGGGAAATAAAATATGGGAAGAAATAAAACATGTATAACATCCACAATTCCACAATACTATATCCATAACAGGTTAATCATGTTTCCATAACATCATCCACAAAATCATCATCCACATCCACAAAATCATCATCCACAAATTCATATCCATGTGTTATCATGCACTCCCCCCTTTTTTGGCTCGAAATGCCAAAGGCGGACTATTAACAATAAAATTAATGCATAAACACAAATGAGATGAGATATAAGAGAATGAGTATAAACCATCCAAATGCATACATCTATGACCAAGTCAATAACATCCAAAAGGTTTGTACTAAGTACAATCAAGACAAAATACATCTAAATGTCAAACTAATACTAGGACTAAGATAAACTCCAAAATATACACATGAACCAGAAGGAGTTTCTATCCTAGTACATCAATCTAACTATCACTCCTGCTCATCATCAGAAGTGAGCTGGGACTCGTAATAAGCTCGAAAGTCACGAACATCTCTATGTACGCCCAGCACTGCTGCATCCAGTGATCCAAGTCTGCCACGGATCTCTGTGGTGAACTCCTGGTGAGATGAAATATGCGTTGAGAGATCCATCTGCATCTCTCTCTTCATTCTGGCTAGATCATCAATCGTGGCCGGAGGTGGATGAGAGGATTCTGTACCAAAATCAGCTTCTTCCTCAATATCTCGAACTAAAGCATGAGAGAAACTCTGAGCGATGGTCTTTTTGTTGATTGGACCTTTCGGAGTACGGGTAGGAACTCCAGGAGGAGCAATAAATCCTTGAGAACCAAGGAGTTTAGTAATCAGGGATCCAAACGGAAGAGCTCCAACCACAGTTTGAGTTTGATGGGCTTGAATCATCAAATCAATTATATGGGCTGCAAGGTCAATATCATGTCCACGAAGGAGACTGAATAAAAATCGAGCTCTATCTTCCTTAAGGTCTGCAGTATGAACCTTTGGGTGGATATTTGCACTCATTACTAGGTTTACAAGTCTGGCATCTCTAGTGAGTTTTGTGACTTCGATTAAGGAACCAACCCAAAGTGTAGGAGCACCACAAAGAAATGTGACTACATTGTTCATAGATTCTTTATCCTCATCTTTCTTCTATTTATAAGGATAATAGGCATCTGGAACTCGAGGACAATCAAGAAATTTTGCAATGACATTTGGATTTATCAAAACTGATTGTTCTAAAGATCGAGATTTAAAAGACCAGGTTTTGAAATTTATTTCAGAGAAATTTGAGTAAAATTCCTGGACTAACTGAATAGGAGCAAGGACCGGATAAATTGAGAAGACCTTCCCAGTGACGATCAGTAATGAGTTTAGAAAGGTAGTAATCACCAAAATCTGAAATTCTAATGCTCCTTTCAACCATAATACCCTTTTTACTAAAATACTCACTATAAAGTTGAGCAGCATTAGGGCTAATGAAAGGACCCAATAGAATAGTTGAAGATGAACTAGCTTTTCCCTTTTGTTTCCGGGTTTTATCTGCCAAAGACTTTTGGTGATTTTCAGTAGTAGAATCCACCATTCTACGAATTGGTCGATCCCCTATTGAAATCCCATGTCCTATAGGAGTGAAGGAAAAGGGCTCTTGGTTTTGTTCATCTTCAGGAGGGTCCTCTTGGTTGTTGAGGACCAATTTTCGGCGTTTGGGAACGCCGGACATGAGATAGGCTAGAAGGATTAAGGACAAAATGAAAGCCATGGATGAACAGACGATGCCTTAGATGAGAAATTCAACCTATACGCAAGAAAACGTACAAGGCTTACCTTTTTGATGCTTGGGAAACCCTTAGAGTTGAATGGAATGACCATAGGAAGGATTTGGAGGAGAGGTAACCGAGAGATCGCTCTGGAGTTCGGAGAAGAAGTGAACAAAAAAAATAGAAATGAGGGTTTTATAACTCTGTTCACGAAAGACCGATCGATCGGTCTTTAACACCGAGCGATCGGTGGTTTGAAAAATTTTCAAAAATTTTACATTTACTACCATTTCTCTCCCTCAACCAATGGTACAGTAAAAACTCATTTTCACCTCAAAATAACCAATTCACCGAAAAATTTGCAATTGTTTATTTCATTAAAGTCATAAAGAATAATCACCCAAGAATTTATATATCAAGTATAGTCATAAATAAGGATTATGTAAACAATAATTGATTTTCAAAGGTGATTAATTTTGGTATTTGCATCAAATTCACAATCAGAGTCAAGAAACAATTAGAAGTAATGTTAGTGTGAAATCAAAATTCATTACCTGACTCTTTGAATTGGTTTCCTTCCTTAAGCTAGATTTTGACATTATAGCTCAAATGGGACTCTAAAATTTTCAAAAACTAGTTTTAAAACCAATAAACATCCATACTTATATGATGAACAATTTTTACCCCAAATTTGACTAACAAATTTATTTCATTTCTTTTTCAGTCAAATTGTACTCATTGTGAAAATTCTTTTTGGAGTACACATATATAGTTTTTAGCACATTGGTGACTTTCACACAAGTGAGAAGGTAGCTCTTTCTAATGACAGTGGGGGCTTTCACACTAGCAATCCATATAGATACCTACAGTTTGTCTAGGTAGCCATTACTCACTGTTTGCATTCACTAGTAGCTATCACACAAACTCACAGGTAGTCCTCTCCATGTCAATAATTTTTTTTTTTATAACTAGGGGGCTCACCTTATGAAATTTTTTATTACATTGGTTATACTAGATTTGATTAATCTAGGGAACCATATGGTATAATATCAGAACCTTTAAATAGGAACTAATACCATCTAAAGAATCAGTCAGAGTGCATGTGCAATAGATAACATCTTTGTTTACTCAACTCTAACTGAGATTAGTTAGCATGACCAAATTCAATCACAAGATCAAACCAACAATTGACCTATCCTAATTTATCCAATCCTATGAAATATTTATCCTTGTATTATATGTTCAAATATGATTTCAAGGAAATAACTTTAAGCAAAATGATTGGAAAGAAGGTCATACAAACACATTATTTTTTGCAATATTTTTCAATTTTTTGAATGTTTTTTTTTGGATTTTTATTAATTAAAGAAAAAAATAGCTCTATGACACAAATAGAACATGAATGACACATAGGCTATGAAACAAGTACATCTTTACTCAACTCCGCACAAACCTATGGATTTCCTAAGGAGTTCAAACCTAAGGGAATCTAAGCGTTTTGTAAGAATGTCCGCAAATTGATTCTCTGTTTGGACATACTCTATAGATACAATCTTTTGCTCAACAAGATCACGAATGAAGTGATGTCTAATGTCTATGTGTTTTGTGCGAGAATGTTGGACGGGATTTTTGGAAATATTGATAGCACTTGAATTATCACAATACACAGTCATAGTGCTTTGTTCAATCCCGTAATCATTCAACATCTGCTTCATCCACAGAAGTTGAGTGCAACAACTGCCAGCTGCTATGTACTCAGCTTCTGCAGTGGACAATGAAATTGAATTCTGCTTTTTGCTAAGCCAAGCAACTAAGCAATTTCCAATATAGAAACATCCTCCAGAGGTGCTCTTCCTATCATCAGCATTTCCGGCCCAATCGGCATCGGAATATCCAACTATCGTGGCATTTGTATCAAAAGAATACAAGAGGCCAAATGATAGAGTTCCACTCACATATCGAATGATACGCTTAACTGCAAGCAAGTGAGACTCTTTTGGGCTCGCTTGATAGCGGGCACATGCACCAACACTAAAGGCTATGTCAGGTCTAGTAGCAGTTAGGTAGAGTAAACTACCAATCATGCTTCTATAAGAAGTTTGATCAACATCTTTGCCTGAAGCATCTTTACTAAGTTTTGTAGTAGAACTCATAGGAGTCCTTACATGCTTAGCAGAGCTCATGCCAAATTTCTTCACTAGATTTTTAGCATATTTGATTTGAGATACTGAGATCCCAGAATCCAATTGCTTGATCTGAAGACCAAGGAAGAAACTTAGCTCACCAACCATGCTCATTTCAAATTCATTTTTCATTTGTTCAGCAAATGAAAGAGCATGTAAGTCTAATGTGGAACCAAACACTATGTCATCAACATATATCTGGGCGATGACAATATCACCTTTCACATTCTTTATGAAAAGGGTTCTGTTTACTCCCCCTCTCTAAAATCCGTTTTCCAAGAGATAAGTAGTCAGCCTCTCTTACCAAGCTCTTGGAGCTTGCTTTAAACCATAGAGGGCCCTTTTTAGCCGATAGACTTGATCAAGATGATGTGGATCTTCAAACCCTTTTGGTTGTTCCACATAGACTTCCTCCTGTAGAATGCCATTCAGAAAGGCACTCTTAACATCCATTTGAAAAAGTTTAAATTTCATATGGTAAGCCACAGCTAGAAGAATTCTTATTGATTCTAGCCTGGCTACAGGAGCAAAGGTTTCATCGAAGTCAATACCTTCAATTTGGGTGTATCCTTGTGCAACTAACCTAGCCTTATTTCTTATGATAGTACCTTTTTCATCAGATTTGTTCTTGAAAATCCATTTGGTACCAATCACATTTGTATTGTTAGGCCTAGGTACTAAATACCAAACATCATTCCTAGTAAACTGAAGTAACTCTTCTTGCATTGCATTTATCCAATTATCATCTGCAGGAGCTTCAGCTACATTCTTGGGTTCAAAAGATGAAGTATAGCAAATGTAGCTAACTTCATTTTCAATTTGTTTCCTCGTTCTCACTCCACTTTCAAGATCACCAATTATATCAGTGGGGGTGTGAGGACTCATGACCCTAGAATGTGTAGGTTTTGATGGAGATGATTGCTTATTTATAGGTGGAGTTGAAACAGTTTCAACATTTTCATTTTCAGCACTTTCATCATCCTCAAGTTGCACATTTTCAACACCGGAGTCATCCACAACTACATTTATGGACTCCATAATCGTAGAGGTTCTCAAGTTATACACTCGATAAGCTCTACTGTTGGTGGAATATCCAAGAAATATCCCTTCATCACTCCGGGATTCAAATTTGCCCAGTTGCTCTCTATCCTTAAGGATATAGCATTTACTTCCGAATTCTCGAAAGTACTTGACACTGGGTTTCTTGTTATTCCACAACTCATATGGGGTTTTCCTTGTTCCAGGTCTTACAAAAACTCTATTAACTATATAGCAAGCAGTGTTAACTGCCTCAGCCCAGAAATGAGAAGCTAGATTGTTGCTATGAAGCATAACTCTAGCCATCTCTTGAAGAACCCTGTTCTTCCTCTCTACTACACCATTCTGCTGAGGTGTAATAGGTGCAAAAAATTCATGTTTGATACCCGACTCATCACAAAAGTCGTTGTACTTAGAGTTTTCAAACTCCTTTCCATGATCACTTCGAATTCGAGTGATTGGGCATCTTTTCTCATTTTGAATTTTCAAGCAAATACTTTTGAAATTGTCAAAAGCATCGGATTTCTCTCTTATAAATGTCACCCATGACATTCTTGAGAAATCATCAACCATGACTAGGATGTATCGCTTTCCACCTAGGCTTTCAGTTCTTGTAGGACCCATTAGATCCATATGAATTAATTCCAGTGGATATGAAGTAGCAATACTTGAAGTCTTCTTATGTGGGGTTCTAATTTGTTTATCAAGTTGGCATGGCCCACACACAGCAGTAGAAGGCTTTCCTAGTTTGGGAACACCTCTTACAAGCTCTTGCTTAGAGATTTTACATAGGTCTTTGAAGTTCATGTGACCTAGTCTTCGGTGCCACAAATCAACCTCCTCAATTTTAGTCTTATAACAGACATTTGAGGGATTAGGACTGGGAATTAAGCCGTAGTAATTGTCAGTGGTTCTTTACCCTTCTAGAACACACTTACCTTTACCATTAATGACTAAGCATTTATTTTGGGTAAAGTGCACAGCATGGTTATCATCACATAGTTGACTTATGCTAATTAAATTAGCTTTTAGTCCTTCAACAAACAAGGCATCTTTCAGTTTTGGTATGCCTGGTGAATCGATGATACCCTTCCCCTTTACTAAAGACTTGCTTCCATCACCAAAAGTAACAGTTCCATCTGGACAGTCCTCAAATTGAGTAAATAAGGACTTGTTACCTGTCATATGCCGAGAACACCCACTGTCGAA
This sequence comes from Tetracentron sinense, assembly GCA_015143295.1. Lineage (NCBI taxonomy): Eukaryota > Viridiplantae > Streptophyta > Magnoliopsida > Trochodendrales > Trochodendraceae > Tetracentron > Tetracentron sinense. The sequence goes on along the minus strand of CM026553.1, from coordinate 652,648 downwards.
GTACCACATTTCTATGTTTTGGGCTTTCAAGGCAGTGTGAATGACGAAGCACTTAAGGTCATCCTTTCTTATATACACAGTCTTTAAACCTTGTTTAGATCTTTGATCATTAAACTGTGTATTAGAAACCTTTTTCCTTTTTGTCCTCCTTGACCTTTTCCTATTTTGTTCAGTTCTAGCTTTTTGATTAGTCAAATTCTTTCCTCTTGAATAATCATTTGGAATAAATTGACCAGTTCTTGTCATAGAGATTTGAGCAATTCTATTAACATCTTCGCTCAATATTCTAGACTTTTCAGCCAGAACCTGAATCTGCCTTTGAAGAGTCCCTTGACTTTGATTTTGGTTCCATGAACCATTTTGAGGAGCTCTCCTAAAAGCATTACAATTTGGTCGAATGTGATCTCTCACACTACAAAAGTGACATGTGGGTATGAATCTTTGGAGAGGAGGAGGATTTCTTCTAAAAGGAATTTGATTCCTCATAGCATTCACTCTAGGAGCTGTATTTCTAGGCTTTACAAAATTTGTATAAGCCTTAGTACTTGATGTAGAAGGTAGATTCACTTTAGGATCAGAATGTATTGGCTCAAACACTGCACTAGCCATTGTACCAACAGCTAAAGGATCAGCTGGTGTGTCAGCATGTCCTATCCCAGATCTACTCGAATTTGACCTATATTTTCTAACTAATTCATCTAGGCAGCTAGTGTTACCAAACATTTTTACTTCTTTTTCAAGAGTATAGACCTTCTGAATCAAGTCAGTCTTGTCTTTAAGGGTAATTTGATGTTCTTTTTCAAGAAATTTCACCTTATCAACAAGAGAGTCTTTAAAAGTTTCCAGCTCCATTTGCAGAGTTCTTAACTCTTTAATTTCTTTCATAGAAGTGTCTCTTTCAACTTCTAATTTTCTGATCACATTAGTCAATGAGACATTCTCTTCCAAAAGACATTGAACTTTCATAACAAATGCTTCTTTTTCATTTTCCAACTGACTAACTAGAGCACTCTTCTCTTCTGCTACTAGTTTACAAGTATCTCTTTCATTTTGAATGATTTTGAGTTTTTTGCTCAAGGAGATTTTTGTTTTAGTCAGCTTCAAACTTTCAGCATACAACTTATCATAAGTTGTTTTCAAATCTTCATCACTTTCAGAGTGAGTTTGACTCTTCTGTATGTCATCACTAGACTCAGTATGAACACTCTCATCACTTCTATCCTTTTCATCAACCGCAGAGGTAGTCTCAAGAATCCCAGAAAGGGAAACAGTGAAAGCCGTATGATTTCCAGTATCTTCACTTGAAGAGGAACTGTCCGATTCTTCATTCTCGGAATCACTGTCATCCCAACAGGCATTCATCACCTTGCCCTTACTCTTCTTCTTGTTAGGGCAGTTAAGTGAAATATGACCGAAGCCATGGCATTCATAACATTGAACACCTTGGGATTTCTTGTCGCCACTCTTGGAATTTTTCTTGTTTTCCCAGGGCTTAGACTTTGACTTCTCAAAAGATTTTCCTCCCTGTTTGGGATTGAACCTCTTTTTCGTTCTAAAAAATTTTCGAAATTTTTTAACGAAGAGAGCCATTTCTTCCTCATTCATATCTCCATCACTGTCATCCTCATCCAAAGATTCCTTGATGGATTTCAAGGCTAAAGATTTGTTCTTCTTGGATGGACGGAGATTGAGTTCATAGGTTTGGAGTGAACCAACCAATTCCTCAATCTTCAGAGAGTCAACATTTTTACTCTCTTCGATTGCAGTGACTTTGGGTTGAAATCTCTCAGGGAGAGATCTAAGGACTTTTCTAACTATTTTGGACTCAGATATTTTCTCACCTAAATTGAAACTAGCGTTGACAATGTCACTAAGTTTTGCATAGAATTCATCAAAAGTGTCATTGTCATCCATGTTTAAATGTTCAAATTTGGTGGTTAACATTTGGAGTTTTGAGATTTTAACAGTGGTAGTACCCTCATGGGTAATTTCAAGAATGTCCCAAGCCTCCTTTGCTGTTTCACATGAAGAAATTCGTCTGAATTCCTCAGCAGTGACTGCAGTAAAGATAGCATTGAGACCTTTAGTGTTCCATTCACTTGACTCAAGCTCTTCTCTGGTCCATTCATTATAATATTTGACGACAGTCAAATCACCTACAGTTTTTATGGGCGTAGTCCACCCATTCTGTATAGACATCCAAATTCTCTCGTCAATAGATTTGAGAAAGGCTCTCATTCTAGCTTTCCAGTATGCATAATTATTCCCATCAAAAAGTGGGGGACGAGAGACGGATCCACCTTCTCTTAGAGTACTCATGATCACGGATAATACAGGATCACACTTAAGGGATTAGCCTTATTGATCACGGATAATACAGGATCACACTTAAGGGATTAGCCTTATCAGTGAACAAGCTCTGATACCAATTGAAATTTATCCAGATCAATGATCTCTAAGACCTAGAGGGGGGGTGAATAGGTCTATCTAATAATTTCTAACCAATTTTAATTTTTCAATTAATATGTTTAGAAATCAATGAACAATTCACTCAGACAATCCACACAAATCAAACACAGAAGATTTTTACGTGGAAAACCCTAACGGGAAAAAACCATGGGACCTCGTCCAGCAATAAACTTCACTATGAAAAGATTTCAAGTACAAGACAAGACCTTACCAAAACAGAAACGGCGTTCCTAGGTATAGACTCTTACTCTTCATTTCCACGAACCAACAGGTTCGATCTCTGCCGTAGCAGCTTCGGTTTCACACCGACCAAATCTTCTCAAGCTACTTCAAAACCACGATCACACACGATCGATCTCCTTCCACGAAGGCTCCGGATCAAACACCGGACAGACACACAAGGTGTAGGGTTGTGAATCAATTTTAGAAGTTTCAAACCCTAGAGGGATCTCATATAGATCTGAGATCACACAATGCAAGATCAAAGGTTTAGATCTATACTTGCATTCTCTAGGATCAAAGAAAGATGAGGGATCAACAAAGATCTAATAAGAACAATAGGAAAAACCCTAGAGGAGTTTCTCAGACCTCTACTCTTTCAAAAATAAACAAAGATACGAATTAGGTCTCCAAAAAGTTGTTTATATAGGGTTTAAAAAAAGAATCCAGAAAAATAAAAATTCTTTTTACGGGGACCGATCGATCGGTGCACATTACCAATCGCTCGGTCCAAAACGGATCGATCGGTGCTCATAACCGATCGAGCGGTTGAAAATCATCTCTCTGGAAAAATACCCCATACAAATTTTTTGTTCAGTCAATAGCCACCGATCGCTCGGTAGGCCACCGATCGCTCGGTAGTCCACCGATCGATCGGTCTCAACACCGAGCGATCGGTTGAGACAGAATTTTTTCAAACCATACTTCATTTCATGTTTATTTGATTCAACTAAAATCAAACAACTTTATTAGGTTTAAAACTATCCTCCTAGGTATGTTTAGAGTTATCTAAGTCAAATCCAACCTAGGTAGGGGTCTCTAAGTCCATTACCTTTCTAGATCCAGAGTAGGAGCTTTTTCTTCACTTTCTTCAATCTTCTTTATGCTTTAGCTCTTCTCTTCTGACAAGTTGAACCCGACTCGACTCACATGACCTATCTAATGATCACGGAATTTGCCAACACCTACTTAGGGATTTACATATGGGTTGGTAAGTGACAAGGCCAAACTTTGGGTTGGTATTCTAAGACCGCTTCAAAGCTCACAAGGAATCCCACAATACATGGACTCACAAGTAGTCATGTCTCACAAGCTCACAAGTTCATAAGAAATCATGCATACTCAGATCTCGCATGCTCACAAGGAATCCCAACTTACGCAAGAATTCACAAGAACTCACAAGAACATGATTATCACATGACCTCACAAGATTTAGTTGGTTTTGTTTTCACACGAATACTGTTAAGAAAAGGATTTTTGGAAACTACTTTAACGTATGTTACACTCTAAAGCTTTTGCATGTTCATGCTATTATTCACTGTTAGTTAGTAGTTTGTATATGACTGAGTATTCCATGCTCAGCCGAATTATTGACTTCGGTAGGTGCACGTGTTCCCTTTGACTTATGTGGTTCGGAGTCTTGGATAGAGGAAGAATACTACGAGCCAGAGCCTACCATGGATCATTACCAGGACGAGGGAGCACTAGATAGGCGACCCGATTTCAATTTATGTTGAGAGAGAGAGAGAGAAAGAGGATACTTATATTTTGATAGTATTGAGAGTGGGAATTGTCCACTCCATACTTTATATTTTGGATATGTTCTGTTGGTTCAGACTTGAACCTAGCGATAGGAGTATTTGATTATAAATTGTTTCCGCTATGTATAACTTGTGTACTCTGAAGGGATGGTATGTATGCCTTATATGTCATACAGGATGGTATGATACGGTGGGTTCGAGCTAAAATATCCCTAACTCGTAAGGGGTATTTTGGGTCGCGACAGACTTGGTATCAGAGCCTAGGGATTAGTTTCCCTTAGACTAAGTCGTCTTCTAAGCAGAAGCACGTTCTTGGAGTTGAACTTAGAACTCAAATGAATTTTATAACTTAAGTTGATACCATGACATAATGGGTATCAAGCGAGCCCTTAAGTCAATTAAGGAATTTTAGGTTCCAAGTATGGACTGGTCATTTGGTATGTTTATATTACTATGTGCATACTCTGATGTACACGATGCTTATATAAAGCACTAGGTGCTGGTTGAACTGTAGTATTCAAAAGCTTGATGTGTCACTATTGTCCCCAGGATTCACTCATGAGGCGTGGCATTCAAGGTAGAGGGTATCAGATCCAAGGAAATGGAGGAGATGTCCCTACTAGTGATGAGCAGCTCGACTTGACTCAGATCCTCGGAGCTATGGCAATAGCTATGATGAGACTTACAGATAGGGTTGATACTCCTGTTACTGCTGTTGGGATCGGAACTGGTACAAGAAACTACTAAGAAGATCAAGTTAATTCGATCTAGGCTATTAGCTGCTCAGAGTCGGCAAAAGTGTTATGCCGATGGAAAGCGTCAGGTCCTAGAATTTCAAGTCGATGATCACGTCTTCTTGAAGGTCTCTCCATCAAAAGATGTTGTACATTTTGGGAAGCGAAGTAAATTAAGTCCGCGATTTATCGGGCCTTTTGGAATTTTGACCAAAATAGGCAGTGTAGCCTACCGTCTGATGCTACCACCAGAGTTGGAGAGAGTTCACAATGTATTTCATATATCCATGTTGAGGAAATATGTTCCTGATCCTTCGCAAGTGATTCGTCATGAACCAATTCAAGTTTGAGAAGACTTAACTTTTGAGGAAAGGCCAGTGCAAATCTTGGACCGCAAGGAACAAGTGTTGCGGACTAAAACAATCAAGCTGATCAAGGTTTTGTGGCAACATCATGACATAGAAGAATCCACCTGGGAGCTTGAGGACGCGATGTGAGATAGCCATCCTCAGTTGTTTGAGGATTAATCTGTGTTGTAAATCTTGAAAACTGATGTGGCAAATTTCGAGGATGAAATTTTTTGTAAGGAGGGGAGATTGTAATTGTCACGACCCAAAATACCCCCTAAGAGTTAGGGATACTTTTGGCCCATGACCGCCGTGTCATACAATCCTGTCATGACACATAAGGCGTACATATCATCCTGCAAGAGCATACAAGGCACGCTAAGAGGCGAACCTAAATTTTTTTTCTTTACAATGTAATTTTCCACATGCTAATATAAACAAATTTCTGAAATATAAACTAAACCTGTATCCAAAATCCATCACTTGAATTACCAACTCAAATCAATACAAAAACTCCCATAAGGTCAACCCATATACATGTCTCTCCCTCTCATCACTCAACCATCACTGATGACTACTAATCGGCTTCTCGACATACTTCTCCTTGAACTCTGGTTCAGGAGCACAACCATCCAACCTGTGACCTGCTGAAGATAACAACTTCAGCTGAGTATTGAATACTCAGCGTATACAAAATACTAACTAGCATTACTATAGGCATTAATGATAGCATATGCATTTATCAGAGCGAAACAGGTAAAAGCAAAGCAGGACGAGTATATATCTTAGAGAAGTTCATAAAACAGATATCATGTGAGCAATTCTTTACCAGGTACATATCATTGATCATTTCACTAACCATATTCTGTAAGCCATAACAATTCCAATACTTAGAGTGATCCACAAAACCGATAACAAAGAGATACTTTACAAGCAAGGTGATCCCTTAAGAACACCCTTGAATTCAAAACAAAGTGATACTTTACAAGCAAGAAAGTAAACTCCCTTGAGTCCAAAACAAAATGATACTTTACAAGCAAGGAGGTAAACTCCCTTGAGTCCAAAACAAAGCGATACTTTACAAGCAAGGAGGTAAACTCCCTTGAGTCGAAATCAAAGCGATACTTTACAAGCAAGGAGGTAAACTCCCTTGAGTTGAAATCAAAGCGATACTTTACAAGCAAGGAGGTAAACTCCCTTGAGTCCAAAACAAAGCGATACTTTACAAGCAAGGAGGTAAACTCCCTTGAGTCGAAATCAAAGCGATACTTTACAAGCAAGGAAGTAAACTCCCTTGAGTCCAAAACAAAGCGATACTTTACAAGCAAGGAGGTAAACTCCCTTGAGTCCAAAACAAACAAGCAAGGAGGTAAACTCCCTTGAGTCCGAAAATCAAAGCGATACTTTACAAGCAAGGCCTAAGCCCTTGAATCCCGAAAATCATTCTTTTAGCAAAATCATACTTTGAAACCTTAATTTAGAGCAAAACCCTTTTTGAGCCAAAACCTTAACTTATGAACTTGATAAAACACATTTCTTGTGAGAAATCATCAAATCATGCGGGACTTATGAACATTATGCGAAACTGAGAAATATCATGCAATACTTGTGAATCTCATGCTAGACTTGTGAACATTATGCAAGACTTGGAAATCATATTCATGAGAGTAAGTGTGAGCAATTCAATAACCATATAACACCCTAAAGATCATGGTAATATCCATCGCATACCCAAAACATGATTCTCAATTCCAATTTCTATCAAGAACATACCTCAAAATCTACTATTTATTTACAACTCATAGCAAAGCCAAAATCATGCTTTATACCTTACCTATAATATAGGAATTCCCAATATGGCCAAAACATTCCATGTTTCATCAAAACCATATACTTAAATCATAGAAACCAAATTACACATCGATGAAGTATAGTAAGGCAAGTTAGTAGATTGTTCTACCTTTCAAAAACCGGATCCCTACGTTTCTCGCTTTGGAATTCTACTTGAAGGCAAAAGAAAGCTTTGAGGAAGCTTTTGAATCAATCCCAAGCTTGAGAAAGCTTGAGGAGAACAAGATTCAAGCTTTTGAACGCTTGTGGAGGCGAGCTCCAAGCTTGAGAATCAAATCCTATTTCACCTCTTTGCTTCTAGCACAAGCCCTAGCACAAACCCAAATTTTCTCTCCTCTCTCAAAATTCCTCCCAAAACATGCTGAGGGTTGTAGGAACCCTAACACCCATGAAATGGTGCTTAAATAGGCCAAGGGAGTGAGACCAATGACCCTTAGACCCTTAAAAGATCTTAGGAGGTCGGTTACTAGGCAAAAGGAAGAACCAAGGATCTATCGGTCAAGAGAGCACCGATAGATCCTTCAAAAAATCACTCTTTGGCCAAAAACCATACAAAAATATGCTTGGTCGATCGATCGGTCATGAGGATGGATAGATCCATCACTGTATGGAATTGAAGGATCTATCCTCCCCAAACTAGATAGATCATTCTACTGTTCATTCCTTCATTTTCCCGCTATGATATTTCAATCATAACTTTTGACTCGTTCATTGAATTTTGATAATTCAACTTGCGTTGGATTCCAAATTCAAAGGAAAACAACTTTCATGTTGTTCACAACTCCTAATTCTTCTTTCTTCATGGTCCAAAGTTGCCATAAAGCTGACTGGTCAGGAATCTCAGCAGAAAAGTGATGGAAAACCCACATTTGACTTAATTTCGACTCCAAATATGGAAAACTGATAAACATGACCTTCGAAGAGGATGTCAATATCTTTCTAAAGGCTCATAAATCACTCAATTCTGATTTCGGATGAGAAAACTAGAGTTCTCTCAAGTTGAGGGTATTTCTTGACATCCCTCTTTGCGACACTTAGAGTATTGTATAGTCTTGTTTCATTTATCCCAAACACCCTAACATACTTTCCACACATATTTTTATTCATTTGAAACCTTCTTTCATTTTAAAACATGAAGCCATCATCCCATTAAGGGTTTTGGCCTGGAAAGACACTATTCACAACACTATTCATAGCACTATTCACATGAACAATGAACCTAAATTTCGGGGCTCTACAGTAACGCCCCAAAATTTTAAATAATAAAATTATGTGTTTATTTGTCCTTAACTAGGGTTAAATACTTGAGTGATTGTTAAATTAATAAAAAGTGGGTTTTGCTCGGGATTGAGGTGCACCGAGGAAACCTCAATATCTTTTTTCAAAAATTGCACACAGTGTGCTGGTCGACTACCGAGACTCACCCTTATCGTATCGGTTCTATCAGGTATCATTTCGCAGGACTACGGGGCCATTATGTGTGATAAAATTGAGAAAAATGAAAATTTTCTAGATTTCCAGAAATTAAGTGGGAGCCAATATCTATTAGAGATCCTATCAGAAATATGAACAGAGAATGTCACCACGTGCTGATTGGTTGTAAGAATCATTATCTGTCATCGTGCCCATTGGTTGATTCGTATATGAAAATACCGCGTGTTTTGTATTCGAAACTGGAAAATTAATGGGTTTTGCAGTTTTCTTCCGGATTTACTTTTTACCGTCAAAACTTATCATTTCCCTCTGAAATTCATACAGTAGGTGTCGAACTGTCCCTAATTCGGTCACCTGTCATTTCAGTTCCATCGCGTATCAATACGCAAGACTGTGACGATCTAAAATGTAAGAAAATCGAGGAAACCAGGAAATTTCAGATTTTTCAGAATTCAATTGGGACTCCATAATTGTTGGGGATTCTAATACAAATCCATGTGGCTGGTACCATAGCGTGCCGGTCAGCTGTGAGGATGATCGTCTGTCGTTTCAGCAACTAATCATCTCAAACGAAGAAACGGCAACATGTTTTGTGTCCAAAATCAAGAAATTAGTGGGTTTTGCAGTTTTCTTCCAGACTAAAGTGCAGCTATCAAAACTCAGTATTTTTCTCCAAAATTTTTATAGTAGGTGCCTGACTACCCCAAGTTTAGTCACTTGAAGTTTTGTCATGATCGAATGACATTTGATAGGGTTTTGGAGGCTTGTATATGAGAAGAATCGGAAATCCGGTCAAACTTGGTCAAAACTAGTCAAATCAGTCAAAGTTCATACCATTATCACTCATGTGCTGTTGCACTGGATCCAAACCCTTTTCCTATATAAAGGCAAACTTATTCACCTTCTCCTCATTCGCACAGTGAGTTAGAGCCGAAGCTCTGTCTCACGGTTTCTAGAGAGAGAGAGAAAAGAGGAGAGAGAAAGGGGAAAGAGAAAGTGCATGCGCACTACCCCCGGGGTTTATCAATGTGATGAACATTGTGGTGATGTCGGATCATGCATGCGGGATCTCGAAAAGCGTGAAAAATGTTAAAACCCTCTATTTTTTTCTTATTTTCTTCTATTTTTACCCTTTTTGTCGTTGTTTGGGATGTGTAAATAATGTGAATGAATAAAAAGGGTCTGAGACCCTGAAATGATGTGTGGATGTATGTGGGACGAGATTAAATTGGAGTAAAGGGATGTAGCCTCGGTTTCAGGCTATTCACAGCTCGAAATTTAGACTTTAGCTGATGTGCTATCAATTGCAGGTGTATGTCGATCGATCGCAGCCATACAAAAGGCGTGCGATGGATCATGCGATCGATCCGATGATCGAACGCAGAATAGGTTGATCACTCGGGGTCCTTTTTGGCATCGAGCGATCGATCGCAGCTAGTGTGCAATCGATCGCAGGGTGAAGATTGATCGCAATGATCGATCGTAAGCTGGACAGTGTGCTTTGGAAGCCTATGTTGGCTCCCTTATGTTTATGGGGTCCTCCTGGGAAGCCCTAAAAGTCATGGTTGGTATTTTTAAGGTAATGGAGGGTGTCCATTGACCTGGGTGCGCTCCCTATCGGAGTGGTATACTTGTGGACTTGGTATACGGGCGTGATGCCTAAGTGTGTCGGTTATCCAAGCGGGGCTTGGGATAATCGGGGTTGTTCGTGGTTAGAAAACTTAACCCGTGATTACGTGGGGCCGTGGTTCCTCCTTGTGTAGGTCCAGGATGGAGGCATTGGATGTCGTGGGTTCCCTGAGACTGATAGACGGGAGATGTCGGTCTATTTGTCTAGGTCGTCCGTGATTCATCTTGGACTAGGTCAGGAGTGGTGACATTGGATGTCGTGGTTCCTCCGAGACTAGTAGTCAAGAGATGTTGGAGTCCTAGGGAGTCAGTGGCTGAGCATCCGATGGTGTATAGTCCGGGGTTTTCCTATCTGGATGAGTCAGAAGAGGGCGGCAGTCTGGTCTATGGGGGCTACCTTTGTGGTGGGACGTCTAGGAGTAGTGGCATTGGATGTCATGGTTCCTCTATAAGACTAGCCAAAAGAGGCCAGTAGGCCGGTTGGCCATGGTTTCCTTCTAGACTGATATCCAGCTGAGATGGCGGCGAATACACGAGATGTGGACGGCCAGTGGATTTGAGGAGTTTTTTCTTATAGGGCAGGTGCCCGTGTGGTATAGAATCTTCGGATTCATAGTTTGTTGAGCCGGAGTGCTCAGGTTGGTATTGAATATTCGGATTTAGGGTTGTATGAGCAGGTGTTCTCAAAATTGTAGTGAATCTTCGGATTCTAAGTTAGTATTTGGATCAGAGTACCCAAAGTTCGGTCTTGATCGGGTATAGAACCTGGGATTGTGTAAGTGAGTCTAAAGGACTCAAGTGATGATTGGACAAGTCGAGTCCAAGTATGTATAGTGCAAATAAAATTGTGTCTGGGCCTTGGCCAATTAATAGAGTCGAAGGACTCGAAGAATAACTTGATTGTTGTGTGGAAATGTTAAAATGAATTCATAACTGGATATTTTCGAGATTGGGAATCTCGTGTGGCAAAATAGCCCTGTGTGACCGTGTGTCACAATATAACTTGGATATATTATTATACGATATCATAACATTGGATATGTACTATTATGTTGTTATTGATGTATGTTAATTCATGGAAAATAGTATAGATGAACTGTGGTTTTTATTGGGCTTCATAGCTCATTGACGTTTTATGTCAATAGATACAGGAGCTGCTGAGTAGTAGTTGTGGATCCTACACCTTGGATTTTTTTGGATTTCGGATAGAGACTACCTAGCGCGTTAGTGGTGCCTACATTTTGTAACCAGACATAAATGTAATTAATACAGGTATTTGTTTTGTGGTGATGGCTATTGTGATGACCAATGATGATTTGTCTCATTAGGAGCAAAGTTTGAAATTTTCCGTAATTTTCGCGGACAAAGTTTTCCGCTACATTGGTATGAACGATCGGATGCGCGTCTCGGAACACGATTCCCCAAGGCATGAGTTCGAGGGGGGTCACAAGTTCTATCCTAGTTGCATTTACTACAAAAGTTTCCAAAGACCCAAGGGTAGGCATATCACGTGGACATTGTTGATATTTTAACACATTAAAAAAACAATAATCAGAATAGTTGTGACATTTGTAAGCACAAAGTTGCGTCTGTGGAAGTTTTGCCACTGGGCTAGCAAAATCTTTCTTGTAAAATAAAATTGAAAAAGAAAAAGTTTTACAAACAGAAAATTACGTTCATTAATTAATTTTTTTTTTGTTTTGAGAAAGAAAGAGGCTTGGGCCTAGGAAAACGGAGAGACGCTCAGAATACCGAGAGAGTGGCATGGGGGAAATTGAACGTTTAATGTCAGCACACACTCACCAGTCACCTCCACCTATGTAAGGTGTTTGATTTGGGTAGATGGTGTTATCGACTCAACTAGATTTCTATGTCATTTGGAGGAAGAATGGCTTTCTGGGGTAAGCTATATCTCTGGCTTCTTCATTTTGCTTTCTGATTTTAATGGGAGAGGATGATATTTATATAGAATTTTTAAAATGATATAAATGTTTATATTTTGCCAGGTGTGAAATTGAAGCCCGGAAAGCCATATACTCATTCTCACGATAGTGAGAAAGGAAGGCTTCGCATTACCCAGGTTTGTTCCAGACGCTTTCAAATTTTGTATTGTTCGGATTTTCTTTGAATTTTGGATTTGATTAAGAGAGAGTGAAACGATTCATATGAAAATTAAATTGTTTTGTTGGTGTTGGCGACACTATCCAACAACACTAATTCATCGACAATGAGGGTAATAGTGCAATGTAATGTAGGGAATTGGAGCCCAGTTTTCTTATGCTCGTTGTTACCAGATAAAGTAGAGACATGCCCACTAGAAATTGAATTTGATGAGGAGAATGAAGTTGTATTTTCCGTTCTTGGTCCTGGACATGTTTTTCTCACAGGATATTTTAATAATAACAATCGCCGCAACCAGTTTAACGCTAACAACGATGATGATACGTACGTATCTTTCTATTACATTTTAATTTATTTCTTGCTTTAAATCGATTAACAAATACGTTATATTATCATAATTTGATTTATAAGGTAATGCTATCTATAAATGATTTTGTCAATTGATTATTTACATGCTTTCTTTTACTATGATGTAATCAAAGAGATTCTTATGGGGAAGACATCGCTGAGACGGAGAGCAAAGAGTCTAGCTATGGTGATGTTGAAGAAGACGACTCCGACTCTGATGATGGTTTCATAAATGATGGCGATCCCGGAACGTTAACTCCTTCACCTAAGCCCAATTCTAAAACTAAAGGTATCTATCTAGACTTGATAATGGATACAATCCAATACATAAATTCAACAAATAGTTCATATTAGTGCTTAGATTACGAATGCATCTTTTTTACTATTTAGTTTTTTTGTTCTAATTTATTTGATGAGACAGTGGAGAAATACAAACTAGGAATCTCAATGGTGGCCACCAGCAGTTTAGGTGCTGTAAGTGGCCATTGTCAATGTTATACTGTTGGACTGTCAAAGGCTAGTTTCTGATTGAGTTTGATTGAAGCATTAAATGCTCATTCCTATTATTTCAACATTAATTTATAGTAACTAATTTGTTGTTGATTTCTTTGCCAATGATTGAACTACGGTAAATGAAGCTGTTTTGGGCCTCCAGTGATCTCTTCTACATAATTTAAGAAGAATATAGTGGGTAAATTGTATATATATATGAAATTAACTTAAGTTTGTTTCTGAATTTAGGTGAGGCACCAATACAGCTAACGCCGAGGTTTTGCCTTGGAAGAAAGAAAAGTGGCATTGCTAGCTGCAGACGTCTTACTAAGAAGTATCCAGTGATCAGCACCTCTGAAGGGAATAATGATGCTTCTCAAAACCAAATTTTCTTCAAGGGAGGAACACACATGGTTTTGGATAGCGATGATGAAGATAATTTTCCCATTGGTTCCCTATTTAACACCAAATCCAGTGTTGAAATTGCAAAAGAAGAAGAAAAGTCTGTTGAGGAGCCAATTAAAGAAGGGAGCGATGAGAAGGAAGTAGATGACAGTAATAAAATTACATGCTCGGAAAGGAAGAGTCATAATGTTGTACTGGAAAGGTGAGAGTTTGCTTAGAACAAATTTTCTAATCTAATGTATATTTCTTGTATTTGCATAAACAAATTAGGTTTAAAGCTGCTTACATCTTTTTCTCTTGTGGTAATGTGTCTCATTTGAATAGTGCAAGCATGGAAGTTGACCAACGACGTGATCCGCAAATACCTTCAAATGACGTCGAGAATGGAAAGAGTGGGATAGCAAAGAAGAAAAAGAAAAAAAGGTTTGAAGATGAGGAAAAAATCCTTCAAGGTGGAGATGACGACCAGTATCAACCTACTGGTGACATCAAGAGTGATTTATACAAGGAAAATGAATGCCAGTCCAAGAAGAAAAAGACTGATAACATGATCCAAGGTCTAGCAATTGTGGACGAACTGAAGGAAAAGCTACCTAATGATAATAAGTGAGAAGCTTTCCTCTTTGTTATAACCTTTTGTTCTGTCTAAATTTGATGTTGATGTTACTTCTATTCTCTTCTTGAAGGTATTTTTTCTTATTAGTAATGTGTTGGGGTGAGCAGGAAAATGATTGATTCACCTCCCATGAAAGTTAATGGGAAGCAAAAGAAGTGTAAGGAGGAAGGTTATCTGTCAAATTCAAATCTACCAGCTAGTAACAGGTGAGAAATTCTCATTCATGTCTTTTGCTGCATTGGAACACTATTAATACTGTGGAGATCTCCTAGTTAATTAATAGTCATCCAAACTAGATGTTGATATGGCTTTGGGCACTGGTATCTTGACATGGATGTTCGATTAGTTATTCCAGGGAATTGAGTTAATGACAGACCTCTAGTAGAGAACATAATCTTAGCAGATTTTAGACACTACATCGTTGATATATTTATACTTATATATGATCTCTTTGTTTGATCTTTAGACTTGTTTGTTAGATGCTCCTAGCTCTCTATATCAGAATGTGAAGATCCTTCCCCCTGTTTAAGTGTGTGATGAATCTCAGGGTCCATTCTTTATTTTGTTTACGATGATAATAGTAAACTTGGCGGGGTTTTGATAATGACACCAGCTGCCCATAGTGGAAATTCCCTTGAGTACCCATCTGTGAGGCTATTGGCAGTTGCCTCCGCAAACTAAAATGTGAAATCCCTTTGTTTTTTGGTAATCAATTAATGAAGTTCTAGCAAGTAGCAAGAGCAGACCACAAAATGGAGGCATGAGACAATCATGCCTATCTATGTACAGAGTAATTGATCTGGGCACAATTTTTCCATTTTCAGCATGTTTATAAATGTATCGGGTTAGGATTACCAACCCAAATCTAATCTAACCACAACATACAAATTAAGAATGCAAGTTTTTTTTTTCCCTCATCTTCTTCAAAAGAAAATTGACCCCTTTGCTTAGAACAAATTTTCTAATCTAATGTATATTTCTTGTATTTGCATACACAAATTAGGTTTAAAGCTGCTTACATCTTTTTCTCTTGAGGTAATGTGTCTCATTTGAATAGTGCAAGCATGGAAGTTGACCAACGACGTGATCCGCAAATACCTTCAAATGACGTCGAGAATGGAAAGAGTGGGATAGCAAAAAAGAAAAAGAAAGAAAGGTTTGAAGATGAGGAAAAAATCCTTCAAGGTGGAGATGACGACCAGTATCAACCTAGTGGTGACATCAAGAGTGATTTATACATGGAAAATGAATGCCAGTCCAAGAAGAAAAAGACTGATAACATGATCCAAGGTCTAGTAATTGTGGACGAACTGAAGGAAAAGCTACCTAATGATAATAAGTAAGAAGCTTTCCTCTTTGTTATAACCTTTTTTTCTGTCTAAATTTGATGTTGATGTTACTTCTATTCTCTTCTTGAAGGTATTTTTTCTTATTAGTAATGTGTTGGGGTGAGCAGGAAAATGATTGATTCACCTCCCATGAAAGTTAATGGGAAGCAAAAGAAGAAAAAGAAGTGTAAGGAGGAAGGCTCTCTGTCAAATTCAAATCTACCAGCTAGTAACAGGTGAGAAATTCTCATTCATGTCTTTTGCTGCATTGGAACACTATTAATACCGTGGAGGTCTCCTAGTCATGTTGATATGGCTTTGGGCACAGGTATCTTGACATCGATATTGATATTGTTGCTGCCAAAAATGACACTGATGTGAAGAGAGAAAAGGATGGACAAGCGTGATGTTGTCCGTGAGGTTTGATGGATAATTGGAACTTCCTGGCAGCAAAAGAATCAATGTATTTTGTGCCTCATATATGAGGGATTTTGCAGCCCATCGTGTTCGATGAACATACCCTTGTGGCCTTTTCGATTAGTAATTCCAAGGAACTGAGTTAATGACAGACCTCTAGTATAGAACATAATCTTAGCAGATTTTAGACATTATATCGTCGATATATTTATACTTATATATGATCTCTTTGTTTGATCTTTAGACTTGTTTGTTAGATGCTCTTAGTGCTCTATATCAGAATGTGAAGATCCCTCCCCCTGTTTAAGCGTGTGATGAATCTCAGGATCCATTCTTTATTTTGTTTACGATGATAATAGTAAACTCGGCGGGGTTTTGATCATGACACCAGCTGCCCATAGTGGAAATTCCCTTGAGCACCCATTTGTGAGGCTATTGGCAGTTGCCTCCGCAAACTAAAATGTGAAATCCCTTTGTTTTTTTGTAATCAATTAATGAAGTTCAAAACCAAAAAAAAAAAATTAATGAAGTTCTAGCAAGTAGCAAGAGCAGACCACAAAATGGAGGCATGAGACAATCGTGCCTATCTGATATGTACAGAGTAATTGATCTGGGCACAATTTTTCCATTTTCAGCATGTTTATAAATGTATCGGGTTAGGATTACCAACCCAAATCTAATCTAACCGCAACATACAAATCAAGAATGCAAGTTTTTTTTTTTCCTCATTTTCTTCAAAAGAAAATTGACCCCTTAATTTGCGTCAATTCTCATGAATGTTCTAAACACCGGACCAGAGTCCAGAAACTATCCCTGTCAAGGGACAGGGTGGTTCACATTGTCCGAATAGTCAAGTTAGGAGGGTTAACCTAATTACCCTAAATGATCGCATAAATATGATTGGAATTAATATAATAATAAGAAAATTAGAAAATAATTATATAAAAATTATTTTTTGAAAAACAACTACCAACGAATGGGTTGCTCCACATACAGCCTATGGGTCGCTCCACTTATAGAGCGGCGTTTTGGTCGCTTCACATACTGGACTTGCCTTGCCTTGAGTTGCTTCACATAAGGGGTATACGAATTTTGTCCGCTATAAATACAGAGAGAATTAACCTTTACCTTCAAATATGTAATCACCACATTAGTGGGAATACAAACACTCTTTTTATTGTTTTAATTCCTAGATATTTCCCTTAAAAGGGGATGTAATTAACGGTCTAGATTTGGCGAATTAAACAATATCAATAAAATATTTATCTAGAATTCATTAAGGAATTTGCATTTGTATTGTATTCAACTAGCTAGTGGAAGTTATTACCAGGAGAGGCATGTGGGAACCTATATCATAGTTACGGAATAGTCTCCATTAGTATTCGTGAATCATGTATTGTGATTCCAACTCAACAATCACATATATGAAAATCATGCTGAAGGCACAGGTTGGCCAATATATTTTGCAAGCATATTCTTCATTTCTTCTGATGTATGTAGTAATCAGCAGTCAGCAGAGTCACGAGAATGTCGCCGATCACTCTGATGCAAAGTATATGATTCTTTCAAACATGTAACAAATATACGTTGGATTTATATCCTAAATCCCTGCATAAGTTAAACAAATAAACAATTGACTGCAATAAAGTATCGCTTTCCTCCTCTCGACTGAACATCAGTCATTTCACAAATGTCTGAGTGAATAAGTCTAAGACTTTGATTGATCTTTGAACTCCTTGAAAGGAAGATCTGGTGATCTTCACTACAAAATTACATGGTGATCAAACCACATACTTAATTCATGATCCCTCTTGCGCCAATGGTGGGGTGTGGCCTCTCTGTTGAGGGAGGTTTGGGGATCCAATCCTCCAGGGTGACGAATCCACAAGAGCTCCAATCTCCCAATCTAACTACTAACCATTGTTCTAACTGTTAACCATAGTTAAATGATGTTGATTTTTGATTTTAAATTGTTTTAAATTAATAAAAACCGGATCATTAGGATCCGGGGTTTTGATTTTAATCATGGACTAAAACCCCCATTAATTTAATCTTTGTTTAGGTTGGGTGTTTAATCTCTTGAAAGAGAGAAAACACACTTTTAGTGCATTTCCCTTAGTTCTTTAGTCCCACATCGGAAAAGTAAAGAAAATCTAAAGAGTTTATTTACCCCCTTAGTTGCTTAGTTGTCAACAACTAATAATGAGGTGTAGACTTTGACCCACAAATTCCTTTAGACGGTAACTAGGGTGCACGAGCTGCACTCGCAGCAAGCGCGAGCGCACACGCACGGGCACGGGCTTGGGTGCGGGTGCGGTGCGGTGCGGGCATAGGACTTTGGGCGCTATGAGGCGCACTTTGCACTTCGCACGTGCGCATCGTCACTTGGTCGGTATTTCTTTTGAGTAAATCTGAGCCGTTGGTCTAATCTCAACCGTAGATCTAGGTTGACCTTAATCGGATGATCGGTGTAGTTGATCAGAGCCGTCTGATCAAGTCTCAGGCTAGGTCTGATCTGGACCGTTGGATCTGGGTGTGTGAGATCCGAGGACACACATGGGTGTGTCAGGTGGATCAGATCCATCAGATCTAATGAGTGCCTGGGTCAGTGGGCGCAGGCCCATGATAGATTGCTCTGACCAAGGCCTGACCCTGTGTGCCATGTGGCCTGCCTGGTGCAGGAGGGCCTAGCCAGGTGGCTGAGCCCATGCTCATGAAAGGGGACCTGGGTCCTCTATAAATAGAGAGGCTTGGGGAGGGTCTGAGAGTTGTTGGAACTCAGACCAGTGACCCAGACTAGAGCTTGATCCGTGGAGATTAGTCTGATCCGTGGCTCAGACCACGGAGCATAGAGACTAGTTAGCCTGATCCGTGGCCCAGACCACGGAGCCTAGAGACCAGTTAGCCTAATCCGTGGCCCAGACCACGAACCATAGAGACCAGTTAGCCTGATCCGTGGCCCAGACCACGGAGCCTAGAGACCAGCGAGCTTGATCCGTGAGCCCAGACCACAGAGCCTACAGTCCAGTGAGCCACCAGACCAAAGTAGTTGCACCCTGGTCCAGTGTACTCCGAGTAGCCATGGTCCATCAAGATGACTCCGTACCAGGGACCTCTTAGGAGGACCCTAACCTGGAGCTCTCCATTAATGGTGGTCATTGAGCTCGATGGAGAAGATGGTGACCCTGACCCATCGTCCAGAGGCCCAGAACCCAGAACCAGACCCAGCAGGTTGTCCGGATCGATCCAAATCCATGGATACCAGGAAATGGACAGTGTGTCCAGCTCCTGATGAGGTTGCAGAATGCCTTCGGGCTTCTCAACCGTCCATACTGTTCAGATGCCCAATCTGGGATTCCTGATTGAGTAGAACAGTAGATCAATCTGTCATGGACTGAACCATCTTGGTGGCCATCCGATTTCGGGTGATCCTACCATATCCCTATGATGGACCCAATCAGGGGTATCTTGTGCAATGGGTTAATCTGGACAAGCCTGTTCTTGTACCCAAACATAACCCGAACTAATAAAATCAGATTAAGTATAATCTTGTCACCAAACAGACTCAGATTAAGTTAAAATGGATTAACTTAAAATCTGTAAACAAACGGGACTTAAGACAGAATTGATTCTGGACAGAACTAGATTCTGTAACCAAACAGAATAGGTGCATACCTAAATTGGAATAGATTAAAACAGGATTAGACAAATCAGAGTGGACCTAACCCTGTAACCAAACAGACCCTTAAACCCTAAGGGGTAAAATGGTAATTTTGGATTTTGTCCAATTAATTAGATTATCTTTTACTGTAAATCCGATGGGACTTTAGGACATTTGGATAATTAGGCAAACCCTAATTAAATGGATATACATATATTTATATATTTATTTTGAAGGGCATCCTAAAGGAAGATCAGTACTCCGTCTTCTACCGAGTAGTGCAAACTCATTGGGAAGACCGGAGAGAATCCGAGCTGAGTTGTATCCCAGAGATAGAGCTGTCATATCCCTTGCACATGGGAGGCTTCGACTATCTTCAAGAAAGACTTTCTTGTAGCGCCTCTCAGCGAAGCGATTCTCTACCATAATTAATTAAATAATTAATTGTTAATTAACGTCATTTATTATCTGTCTGTATTTGCTAAGTGGCTATATGTGCAGGAATTTAGCCCAATTACACCTACAAATGATACCCTGTGCAAAATAAATTGTACGTTGAATGCTAACTGTTGCGCCCATAGTTTCAACAATAAATAGATCAAAGCATTGTTCTTTTTATGCTTCACTTGGTCAAAATTGGAACATGATCCCAAATCGTTAGGGTGTTGGTGTGTATTCTTAACCCATCTACAGAGGTTTATGGCTCCCTAGACACAGTGTTTATTATACCTAATTATGTTTTTACAAACATACACTTCTGTAATTGTTGACTAGCAGTGATTAGTGGACCACACGGTCCATTATGTATCTGACTATCGTGTCCTCATGTCACTTTTAACACCTTTAACCTTGGTGAAGCATTAATAAATTAAAGTTAAGATTTGTAACCCTAGAGTTTGTGAATTTTAACCACAATTAATGATGTTAAAAAAGTGGGGCATGGACCAATGAAGACCGGCATTTAGCTACATAGTAGAAATGCACACTAAGTTAAGCATTTTCAATTATTGAATGGGCAATCCTATGTCTACTTTTCCTCCTCTTTTTTTTTAACAAGAAAATTGAAAACAATGTAAAATTTTGTTGGGGCCCACATTTTTTGTCATCTTATTCAAAACAAAGGAAAAGTGGATGAGAATGAACCTAACATTTTCCTTATTGATTATGAATCTTAAATTAGAATATAATTAATTTTATTGGATTTATTTAATAAAGGGTGGGTGGATTGAGACATCTCTTACTAATTTGGGCGCAAGTTTACATTTTTCAACCAATTTATAAATGGGCCAACCCTAATCTAATCTAACCCATGCAATGGGGGCCACTCTACCAACATGCAAATAAGGAATGTGAGTCTAAAATTGTTGTCTTCTAGGAAGCACAGATATGGATACGGGTATGATACGATACAGATACAGCGATACAGCAGAACCTAAAAAAGGAGGATACGAGTATGGCCAGGATACGTCTGTAATTAAAATAATAATAATAATAATACTATATTTTGTATTATAATTACAAAATAACCATTGGTTTAGTTCTGTTTATGTATAAAAAATACCATGTCCATGCAAAAGCAAAAGAAATAGGGTCATCTCATCATCCACTAAGCAAAAAAGAAAGTCATCCTATCATCCATTAAGCATAATATAAAGAATACCATGTCCAGAGGCCCACAGCCCATGGGGGGCCCTCCATTGGACCTGACCTAGCCCCTGAAGCCCATCCCAAGTTAGTCCAAGCTTGGCCCTTGCCCTAACCATGGTTAACTCAACCATGGTTAAGAGTTAACCATGATTAGTTAAATCTCTTGGAATGAATCCCAAAAAATCAAGAAAATTCTAAAATGACAATATAAATCCAAATCTAACTTTGTATATTGCTAACCTTGGTTAAACGGACTAACCATGCTTAAACCCATGCCTAACCATGGTTAACCAAATTTAACTAGGAAAAATTTGGGAAAAAACCCTAAAAGTATTTAAATCACACTTAAGGACCATAAACATAATTTGGACCTTACCCAACTCCAGTTAGTAATCCTAACCACGGTAAAACCCCTCTCGGCCTACCAAGCCCAATCCAAAGCCTATCGGGCTTACCCATGACCTCCGGGTCCATCCAAAGCCTACCGGGCTTATACCCAAGGCCTATCGGGAATAATCTCGGCCTACCGGGCCCAATCTAGGACTACCAGGCCCAAACCCTAGTCTATCAGACTACCATTCCGCCTATCAGGCCTCATCAAATATAACCAAACACTTTACCAACCCGGTCAACCACTCCTAGCCTCCTGGCTAGACCCTAAAGCCACCCTTGGTGCACACACAACACTCCCCCTAGCCTTGGCACGAGCTCATGTGTCAAAACTACGCTCGGTCTGATCTCACCCCAATGTGAGTATGTAGACAACCCAATTCAGATCGACCTTAGTTTAGCTTTTCATTTCTTAGATTAGTATAAATTAAACCTAAGACATTTAACTAAAAGTTAACATTAAATTGGCTTAAACCTAGCAAGTAAGGAACTGTTGAAAAACGGAAGTGTCGGGGTGCCTAACACCTTCCCCGGGTTTAACCGAACTTCTTACCTAGAACTCTAAGTAGACCAAGATCTTATCCATTACTCGAGGACTTACCCCCTCTGAATTAATAAGTGGCGACTCATAAGCGAACAAACCACCAAAAAGTGGGTACTGGGATCTGTGCCCACACTCGGGTCTCCAAAAATACAAAAAAAAAAAAAATTATTTATGGCCGTATCCCGGTCGTATCCTTGCATATCTATGTCGTATCAGAGCCGTATCTGAATTAAAAAACATTAACAGGATACGTCTCAGCCGTATCTCGTACGTTTCCCATCATATCGGAGGCATATCCGTATCCGATACGTATCAGATACTGGTACAAAGACCTATTTGAAGTATGTGTGCTTCCTAGGTTGTCTTAAGCTTCTCCAAAAGAAAAAGGAGCCCTTTTTAAGCATAAATTCTCATCAATGTTTTAAAAATGGGACCTACCATGTTAAGGGGGCGGGTTGGTCTAAATCGGCCGAACTATCGGTTAGATGGGTTGACCCAGTTATGACATAAATAAAATTAGTATTACTATAATAATAAGAAAATTAGAAAAGGTTTAAAATATAAATAAAAGATACTTTTTAAGAAAAGCGCACCAACCAATTATAAACTCTCTCCTTTACTTTCTTCTTGGGTATACACTTATTTTGGTATTCTAAATATATATTTTTTGAATTTAATAATTATTAATTTTAATATACAATTTTGACTCTTGAGTTCCCTTTAAGTGATTTAAACCAGATAAATGAAGGGTCGAAGTTGGAGTCAACAAGTAGAAGCACCCGGGTCTTGATCTTTAAAAAACTAATTTTAATTTTCATTAATCATTCCATACGTAACTCATATATCAGAATTGGAACTCTCAGAACTTTCCACCCAAATTCCTAATCAGGTCCCCAAAACAATCAAAGTTTCAATTCTTGATAAGGTAATTATTTTGAGAAATTAAAATTCTCAAGAGTTGGTTGGTATTCCTTTTAATATGGTCTAGTCAATTGAAAAATGGCTTGGTAAAAGATACACCCAATAGGCATTAGAGGTAAGAGTAAATGATAGACATTGGGAAGGGTTTCCATAAAAATCTAATGCATGCAAAGAAAGAAGGCAAATTTAAACACTATAAAACAACACCTCACGTACGTTAAGTATGAACTTGAGATATCCAGCAAATAAAGAGGAATGGAAGTAGGCACAGAAAGTGTAAGCAGTTGCTTGCTGCATCTGCCTCTGCCTCTGCCTCATGGGGGGGAGTCCTTCAGTCTGGAAATGGCAGTGTGTAACCACGGATTCTTCATGATGGCACCCAACGTGTGGATTCCATCCACCAAAAGCCTCCAACGTCCCCTCCGTCTAGCTGACTCCACCACTTCCGTCACTGTCACCATCTCACATCCTCCCAACCACCCTTCTCTTCTTGTTTGGGTTCTCGGCACCGACGTCGTCTCTTCTCAAGACCGAAAAGCCTTACTGGTACTTTTACTCTCTCTCTCTCTCTCTATATGCTTTCTTATTACCTGCTTAGAGCCAAACCCCGAATTACATTGGCCCTCAAGTTCTCCAATCTTTTTTGTTAACTAAAATAAGGTTTCTACTTATTTATTTTTATAAAGAGATCTACTTGGAATTGTAATTCTCTTATCAATGGTATCTATTGATTTTGACACGTAGTCATTTATGATTCAGTTTGGACACTAATGGCTCATTTGCCCTAAATTAATGTTAGATTAACACATAGCATACTCTACCTGCATGTACAGACATTTTTTTTAAAAAGTCTTTTACTGATATGTGAACAATAGCCGAATTATTTTTCGAAGAGTTTGGATGGGCAACTGTTTGTGCCTAAAAGGGAGGGCCCCACATCCAATAAAGGTAGATCCCACATGAGCAAAGAGTGGCCCCGCATGTTTTTTTGCTCTGTTGCCCATCGGAACTCATTTTGGTGATGTGGCTTAACCTGTGAAGTAAATAGGCACCAAAGTCAAAGAAACCGAGAAGGGTGGAATGGGACGGATCTCTCTCTCTCTCTCTCTCTTAAACCTCTATCGTGTTATTGGATTGTGGTGGGTGATGGATTCCAATTTCTATGTAAAGAGTATGGTGAGGGAGGGATTCTGTGAGGTTTTTCGAGATTGGTTTTGGAGTTGGAAAATGGAGATGTTGGGTTATAATTTTAGGGAAATGCTATTGAGACAGCAAAAGGGCCGAGACCTCCAAGACCGGGCATGGATGCACGGGATTGCAGGTGGGGCCCACCTGAAATCCGGTGCATGCATGCACGGTCTCGGTGGTCTCGGCCCTTCTGCGGTCTCAGTAGCAAAGTCCATATTTTTAATCAGCATCAGTCATGATGGAATGGGGTTTGTGGTATTTGCTTAGGCGCTTGGTATTTCTGTTTTTTGAGTTCTTTGTTTTCCCATTTTCTGGAGATTGGTTTTGGAGGTGGGGTTTGTGGTATTTGCTTGGGCGCTTCATCCCCTCTCTTTGATAGTGACGACTCTTCATTGGGATAAACCGTTCTTTGAAAATCTTTCATTGGGAGATTAAACGAGAGGAATGAGAGAAAAATGTAATGGCCTCGTATTCTCTCTGGGGATGCCAGAAAATGGTCTCGGACTACCATACATTATGCGACAGTTGGCATAAAAATGGGGGGAGAACTCATTTCAATTTCTCCTCATGATTTTGACTTCTCTCCACTTATATCTCTCCACCTTTTTCTCACATACTTATCACCACATGTCTCATCATGCGTGTAGAAGTCAAAATAATAGGCCCCATGATTTTGACTTCACCACCACATGTCCCTATTCTATGGTTGCTCGAGACAAGCCCATTCTGGCATCACCAGGCAGAATCGGAGGCCAAATGTAATTGAGTGATATGGCATTAAAAAAGGGAAAAAAGAAGATCAATTAGGGTGCCTTTGCATATTTGTATAGTATATAGTACTGATAGATATAGATAGGTTGAATAATATTAGAAATTCATTTCAGTTGCCAATGAATAATAAGTTGTAGTGATAATCCATAAATCAGGCTCAGGTGGCTCGCATGCTACGGGTGTCTGCCAAATACGAAATGGAGATTTGCGAATTTCACAAGATCCATCCAAAAGCCAAGAAGAGAGGGTTTGGTCGACTCTTTCGTTCCCCAACCCTATTCGAAGATACTGTCAAGTCTCTCCTCCTTTGCTACAGCTCGTAAGTCTTTTCTCTTCTCTCAGTATCCCATCTCCATTCTCATTATCTGTTCAATGAGGCTGGACTAATTAACTTTTCAAATGTTTTGATAATCAACTTTCCTATGGTAGGTGGGGGAGGACTTTGAGTATGGCCAAAGCTCTTTGTGAGCTTCAACTAGAATTCACTTCAAAGACCCCTATCAAGGAAAATGCAACAGTGGAATCACGTCTTGGATATCAAGAATTTGGAAATTTTCCTAGCTCCAAAGAGTTGGTTAGTATGGACGAGAATTTATTAAAAAGGCGTTGCAAGCTTGGATATAGGACAAGACACATAATAGAACTTGCTAGATGTGTTGAGAAAAGTAAGCTTCAGTTGAATAAATATGAAGAAAAAGAAGAAGCTTATGATGTAGCATCCTACAACAAAGTTTACAAGAAATTGATGAAGATTAAAGGCTTTGGTCCTTTTACATGTGCAAACGTGTTGATGTGTATGGGATTTTATCAAAAGATTCCAACTGATACTGAAACAATCAGGCATTTACAACAGGTTTCAACTTTTCACACTAAGTCTTCTTATTCTTTTTTTTCAAAATAAAATAAATTCTACATGACTCGCTTCTTTGTTGCAGATACATGGAAGGAAAAAATGTACCAAAAGAACCATAGGAAAAGATGTTCAAGAAATTTATGAGAAATATGCACCATTCCAATGTTTGGTATATTGGTAATGTTACATTTGTCTGAAACACATTTCCCACTGAAATTTGCAATTCCCGTGAAAACACACAATGAAACAATTGAAAAATGCACGGGAAATCCGTTTCCTAGTAGAAATAACACTCGCCGGAGTCATTTTCCATCTCCTGGCCATATTTAACCTCTTAAGGGTCATTTCCTATTTTTATTTCTCGCATCTTTTCCGGCACCTCAGGAAACTATGCTACATATAATTCCCTCATTATCTTTGTGTTTTGATTTAATTTCTTAATTTTTCTTCTTCAACAAAACTGAACTCACCTGCTTTGTATTGTGTTTTGGTATCAGGTTCGAGCTCTGGGACTTCTACGAGAACAAATTTGGGAAGCTAAGCGAATTGCCAAATACTAGCTACCGTACTATTACTGGTGGCATTGAGAGCTCTGGTCGAAAATCCCGGCTAATGAAATAAAGCATACAATTTTATGAGAGGATTGCATGTGTCTGGTTTTCGTTTGTCAAACTAATGGGAGTTTTCTTATTGAAAGGAACACTTATCTTTAAAAATTAAAACTGTTAAATAAAAGTTTGCTAATCGGGACAATGTACTTTGCTTTGGATGCATTCAGGGGCTCGTATAGGAAGAATTAAGAACCAATTTGATGGGTGAAATATGGGTTGGAAATTATTGACCCGACCCATCAACTGTCTAAACCTCTTGCTTCCTTCTTAGTTCAGTTGGTCAGGAGTCCATTGAGTCCAATGCCCACCGACCGAACCCTAGCCTGTAAGACATGATTAACACATCATGTTAAGCTAGCTGTAGGGTGGCATACAGAAATGAGGTTGGGGATTTTCTAAACTGTTGAGGATTACCTGACTCAACCCATTGCCACTATAAATGAATATCTTTCTCAGAATATTACCTTCCATGTACATGGTGGGGTCTAATACTTAATTTAACTGTGCAATATTAGATTTTGTGAAGAGTCACTGTTTAATCACCTTCCAAATATCCGTCAAAGGTAACATCCGCCTCCATTTTTTTTTGGGAGCTGATATCATTTACCTGCCGTTAGTGTTCAGTGGTTAGCTTGAGGATTGGAGGTCTTGCTACTCATCGCTCATGGGATTAGATCCTGAGACCTCTCACTTGTGAGAGGCCACACCCCACCGTCGAAGCAAGAGGCTGGGTGCACATCCACCTCCATCTAGATGGAAAAAGTTGTCCCTTATTGAGAGAGATCCTGGGATCAACTCCAGTAGGGAAGAGCTCCCAATGTATTGGAGTACGGGTGTAAACAAGCTGGGTACAGTTTCGAGCTCAGTTCGGTTCAAATCATTCTAACTATAGATTGATTTCAGTAATCATCTTATATTGTCTTCCCTCCTTTGGAACTAAATAAAAATTGATGAGAAGCTGTAATCCTTGCAAGATCAAGCTGGAATTATAAAGAAAAAAGTACTCCTTGTTGCAACACATTAACTGCTCATATGGAATCATGTTTAACATATATTTTGAAGGCACTACAGATGCTACACTGTAGAAATCTAATATTCAAAACAACCTACTTTTCTTCAACCTCAAAAGAATACAGGAATCAGTAGAGCCTGTTAACCATCTGCCCTAACCATGGAGCAATTTCATCTGGAACAAACCGGATAACCATGTTGGACTGCTATTGGTGCAAGGGATACCAATTGTTGTTATTGTTTTTGTAGCAAAACCTCATTCACCCATTGTTGGCTGTAAATCTGGTTTGTGTCGGGCGTGTTAGCGCCACATGGTGCAATCAGATAGAAACCTTTAGACCTAGGCATCAAGTCTGACAAAGTGACCAAGAATGCGTTCACTTTGGCCGTCTGGTTAGCCACCACTGAAATACACCGAATGGGGCGATTTAGAGAGGGGGGGGGGGGGGGGGGGGGGGGAGGGTTCGTCCTTCTATAATGAGTTCTATTGCCTTCGATAACTACAATGCTTTCCAAATTAACAGAGCAAAATAGAATGTGATAATGTGAGGCGTGTGTTTGTGGAAGATGATTAAATAGAATTTCACAGAAATGATAACTGAATTTGATTGAAAGCAATTGTAGAAGACAACTTACAAACTATCATGCGATCGAAGTGAGTCGCAGAGGCAAATACAAAGTCCCATCGAGGTGGATGATGCTGGAAATACAATAATTAACTAGACTCTCCCGGAGGAGGAAACTAAGTTGAGATAAGTTCCCGTGGGAATCGGTTACCGAGGACTGTAAACTAACTCTCCCTGAGGAGTGTGGTTTGGGGCAGGTTGCTATGGAGCAATATGTTGGGTGTGTTTGTTGATTGTGCGAGAGGTTCTTCCTTCGGGGTCTTGGCCATTTAATACCTCTTGAAACGGTTATGATAACTGTTCCCTCCAATTTGATGCAAGACTTTGATCTCAGTCATGTGTCCTTGAGAAGGCTCTTCTCCTTTAAAGCATATTTTGTCATGTGTATCATCCTGGTAGTTATCACAATTACCTTGCTTGACCTTTTTTCGATGGTCTAACAGTCTAGCTATCTGTTCTTTTCCAAACGTGTCTTGACACACATTATCACGTGCTTGATGTCCTTTGTGTTGAGTCCCAACACGTATTTGGATTGGGCTGCTTACCATTTTCTGAAAAGAAATCATCATCGGCCTTCGGCCTTTGGGCTACGGTCAGGTTCAAAGGGGCCAAGCTTTGATGGGCCTTCTAGTTTGCTCCGCAGTTTTTTGGTGTAAACAATGCCCCCCGGATCTTTGGTTTTAATTAATGAAAGTTGAAGAGCGTAACCCCCTTTTTGGAAAAATCTTTTTCTCGGTGGTAATGCTACACGTGTCAACACCCTGTTGACGCAGCCGTTTCTTCAGCTGATCTTCCCGAGATCCTTCATGATCTCTTCTGACATAACATCACTTTGATAGGTGTCAAAATTTTGAATTTTGGCAGTCTTTCAAACTGATAATACCTCTATAAATTTGTCCCTTCCATCCTTTTGTAATTCTATTCTAATTCACATCCTTCTCCTTCCCCATTCCTTCTTCCTTCAGCTATCATGGCAGAAAGTTCTCATCCTGACTTCTTGCAGCTTTTGGAAAACTGTAAGGAAATTATTTCCCACTCTCCTCTCTCGATCTCAGGTGAAGGCCCTACCCTCAGTCACTTCTTCATTGATTCAGTCACTTTTGTAGTCTCCCAGTCTTACCCTCTTCTTTTAGATGAATCCCTCATTTTTTCAATCAATTCCCTTGATTGGGAACCTTGGCTCAAGTATAACTCAGTTAAAACTTGGCCGAAGTCCAATCCTCTATGGGTCACATGGTTAGACCAAGTTCAGTCACAGTATGAGGGTTTGTGGAGAGATCTAGGCATCTTTGTGTTGGGAATGTAGACAACCTTTAGCAGATTGCCCGGGGGAGTGGCCGTAAATTTTCTAAGAGAGAGAAAACTCTGTGTATTCTGTATCTTCAATATAGTGAATTGGTGTGGTTCCTGATGACGTAGCCACGTTGCCGAACCTCGTATATCCGTGTGTTTTGTCTCTATTTTCTTCTCTGCAATTTTTCTATTTGTTGCGTAATTTCTGTGATTCATAGTCTCTCAAGATCCGAAGGGTTTAGGGATTAAACGCGTGGTTTAAATCCCAACAACTGGAATCAGAGCGTAGGTTGCGCAAAGGGTGTTCGACAGATTTGCAGATCGAAGTTTGTTTGAGCAGTCTAGGGTTGCAGTGGGAGCTATGGGTTCTGAAGAAGGCAAATTGAAAATTGATAAATTCAATGGTTCTGATTTCGTTTACTAGAAGACGCAGATAGAGGACTATCTGTATCAGAAGGATCTTTACCGACCATTGATGGGTAAAGAAAAGGGAAAGAGAAAGGATGAGACCGATGAAGATTGGGATATCCTTGACAGAAGGCAATCGGACATGTTCGATTGTCGCTCACGAAAACAATAGCCCACAATATATTAAAGGAGAAGACGATGGTGGATCTCATGGCAGCACTAGTAAAGATGTACGAGCAACCGTCCGCTGCGAATAAGGTACATCTTGTTAAAAAAATTTGGAACCTTAAGATGACAGAAGGACATTCATTCATGTTACATCTCAGTGAATTCAACACAATAGTAGATCAGCTTACCTCTGTCGATATTACGTTTGATGACGAGGTTCAAGCTCTGTTAATCCTGTCTCAGTTGCCAGAGAGTTGGCTGGGAAGTGTAACTGTGATCAGTAACTCGGCTGGGAAGGAGAAGTTGAAACGTAGTGAGGTTGTAAGTTTGATTTTGACTGAGGAGGTCAAAAGAAAATCAATAGAAGCGTCAAGTAGTTCGGGTTCAGCCCTTAGTCTCGAGCAGAGAGGCATGGTCAGAATCAGAACAGGAAACGATCGAAATCCAGGAAGGGAAATAGGTCACAATCTGGAGTTCGGCTTATTAAAGGTGAATGTTGGAATTGTGGTCAGATGGGCCATATGGCGACAACCTGCAAAGCGCCAAAGAAGGATAAGAATGAGCAGGAGGCTCATATTGTGCATGACGCACTTATCCTTGCTATGGACAATAATGCCGAGTCATGGGTGATTGATTCAGGTGCCTTATTCCATGCGACTACTAATAGAGAGGTCATGCAAAACTATGTAGCAGGAGACTTTGGGAAAGTATACTTGGGAGATGATGAGCCTTGTAGTATTGTGGGAAGAGGCGATATGCAGATTGAGGCGCATGGGTTCAAGTGGTGTTTGAAAGATGTCAGACATGTTCCGAAATTGAATAGAAACCTAATTTCAGTTGGGCAGCTTGGAACAACGGGTTATATCTCGACATTCACAGGAGATACATGGAAAGTCTCCAATGGTACCATGGTGATTGCCCGTGGTAGGAAGAATGGTACTCTTTACTTGACTTCACATGCGAGTGACACCCTCGCAATTGCAGATGGCAAGGTGAGTTCAAAATTGTGACACAGTAGGTTGGGACACATGAGTGAGAAGGGAATGAAGGTTCTGCAATCACAAGAAAAGTTACCAGGCATCGAGTCAGTGGGTATTGACATGTGTGAGGATTGCATCTTCGGGAAACAGAAGAGGGTTAGCTTCCAAAAAAGTGGCAGGCCCCCTAAGGCTTGCAAGCTAGAGCTTGTCCATACAGATGTATGGGGTCCAGCTACAGTGTCTTCTCTTGGTGGCTCGACGTATTTTGTTACCTTTATTGACGATCACTCGAGGAAGGTATGGGTGTACTTCATGAAGCACAATTCAGAGGTGTTTAAGATCTTCAAGAAGTGAAAAGCCATGGTTGAGAATGAAACAAATTTGAAAGTGAAGTGTTTGAGATCAGATAATGGTGGAGAGTATGAGCTGGGAGAGTTCAAGAAGGCATGTGCTCTGAATGGGATTCGTTTAGAGAAGACACCTCCAGGCACACCGCAGCATAATGGTATTGCAGAAAGGATGAACAGGACTTTGACTGAGCGTGCTAGGAGCATGCGATTACATGCAAGGTTGCCAAAATGTTTTTGGGCAGATGCAGTAAATAGAGCAGCTTACTTGGTTAATCATGGGTCATCAGTTCCGTTGAACTTTGGGATACCGAAAGAGGTTTGGAGTGGTAAAGAGGTAAATCTCTCGCATTTAAAGGTTTTTGGTTGTGTGTCTTATGTTCGTATTAGTGACCATGTCAGGGACAAACTAGATGCTAAGTCACAGAAGTGTACATTCATTGGGTACGGCATTGATGAGTTCGGTTATCGCTTTTGGGATGACAAGAGCAGGAAGATTATCAGGAGTAGAGATGTTTTATTTTATGAAAGAGTATTGTACAAAGATAGGGACAACAAACAGAACAATGAGAGTACCACTAAGGATGAAGACACATCCAACTATTTGGAGTTGGAGGAGCTTCCAGATGACAGTAGAGTTGAGAATAGTTTTGGTCAGGTAGATGAGACAGTTTCAGAGGAGATAGTTCCGGGGACAGTGTCAGAGGCAGAGTCTAGCACACCTACCAGAGAATTGAGGAGGTCATCCAGAGTACCTAAACCTAATCCTAAATATCTCTCATCGCTTTATTACTTGCTATTGACAGACAGTGGGGAACCAGAGAGTTATGATGAGGCTTTGCAAGTTAGTGAGTCAGTTAAGTGGGAGAATGTGATGTAGGAAGAGATGAATTCTCTCCACTCGAATAAGACTTGGGAGTTGGTTGGGCTCCCTGCAGGGAAGAAAACTTAACATAACAAGTGGGTCTACCGGGTTAAGCAAGAGAGTGATGGTAGTAAGAGGTACAAGGCCAGGCTGGTTGTGCAAGGCTTCCAACAGAAGGAAGGGGTCGATTATACAAATATATTTTCTCCAGCTATGAAGATGACCACTATCAGAGTGGTATTGAGTTTAGTAGCTGCTGAGAATCTCTACCTTGAGCAGTTAGATGTTAAAACTGCTTTTCTTCATGGTGACTTAGATGAAGAAATCTATATGGAGCAGCCTGTTGGTTTCATTAAAGAAGGCAAGGAAGAGATGGTATGTAGACTCAAGAAGAGTTTATATGGTTTGAAACAGGCCTCTAGGCAGTGGTACAAGAAATTTGATGGTTTTATGCAATGCAATGGCTACGAAAGGTGCAATGCAGATCACTATTGTTACTTCAAGAGGTTTGAGTCCAGTTACATTATTTTATTGCTATATGTTGATGATATGCTTGTAGCAGGATCTTGTTTACAGGAGATAAACAAGTTGAAACAACAGTTGGCAAAAGAGTTTGCTATGAAGGATCTGGGTGCAGTAAAATAGATGTTTGGGATGAGGATCAGCAGGGATAGGACCCAGGGTACTTTGAAGTTGAGTCAAACGGAGTATATTGAACGAGTACTCCAAAGATTCAATATACAAAATGCCAAGGCAGTTGGCGCGCCCTTAGGAAGTCACTTTAAACTTTCCGAGGAGCAGTCTCCCAAGACAGATGCAGAGAAGGAGTACATGGCTAAGGTTCCTTATGCCTCAGCCATTGGTAGCCTAATGTATGCGATGGTTTGCACAAGACCGGATATAGCCTATGTAGTGGGAGTTGTGAGCAGATATGCCAGCAATCTAGGGAAACAACATTGGGAAGGAGTAAAGTAGATATTGAGATATTTAAGAGGTACCAAAGATTTACCACTATGCTTAGGGAGGAAAGATTTGGTGTTGCAGGGATATGTGGATGCTGATTTCGTCGGTGATTATGATACAAGGCGAAGCACCACAGGTTATATCTATAATTTGGGTTCGACAGCAGTGAGTTGGGTCTCACGTCTACAGAAGATAGTGACATTATCCATGATAGAAGCTGAGTATGTAGCCGTGACAGAGGCTAGCAAGGAGATGATTTGGTTGAGAGGTTTTTTGGAGGAATTGGGTTTGAAGCAAAAAAACAGTGTTCTTTTCAGTGACAGCCAGAGTGCTATACACCTTGCCAAGAATCCAGTGTTCCATGCTAGAATAAAGCATATTGACTTGCGGTACCATTTTATTCGCTCGCTTTTAGAGAATGGGGAGTTGTTACTAGTGAAGATTTTGGGAAGTAAAAATCCAGCAGATATGTTGACCAAGTCAGTCACCATTGAGAAACTGAAGTTGTGTTCAACTTCAGTTGGCCTTCATGCTTGAGAAGATGAATGGCTGGAGCCATACTAGGAGGGGTGAGATCACTACATTCGCTTTGTTTGAGAATATGGAGTTCAGTGTTGCTTCGGTTATCTCCAAGTGGGAGATTGTTGGGAATGTAGACAACCTTTAGCAGATTGCTCAGGGGGGTGGCAGGGGGGGCAGCACCCCCCTGAAAATCGATATTTTGCATTTCTACAGGGCTATTTTTGGCTTTATAGTTTAACCCTAAACATATAGTTGTATGCTTATTTTTTTTAGGTTTAACGAGTGTGAGAAGTGACCGTAATTTTTCTAAGAGAGAGAAAACTCTGTGTATTATGTATCTTCAATATAGTGAATTGGTGTGGCTCCCAAGGATGTAGGCACGTTGCCGAACCTCGTATATCTGTGTGTTTTGTCTCTATTTTCTTCTCTGTAATTTTTCTATTTGTTGCGTAATTTCTGTGATTCATAGTCTCTCAAGATCCGAAGGGTTTAGGGATTAAACCCGTGGTTTAAATCCCAACACTTTGAATGCCTTCAACTCTCCCGACATTTCATTCCCATAGACCGTCACCTTCTGGCTTCGACCATCTGTTTTTGGGTTAAGTCAAGTAACGCCCCTTTGTTCGGTTGTGGGCCTACAGGCCCTACCGTGTGTGATGTTTGTTCTTTAACTTCTCTCCCTATATATGAGGAGGAAGTTAGAGCCCTTTCATCATCCCTTCCTATTGATTGTTAACCTCAAGGTTACAACTTTGGGTACCCTTAATAATTTTGATAATAAGACAATAATGGAATATCCATTGTGGTACTAATGTTTCTACCAAGTGTTTATAAAATTCAGATTCTGAAAACATTAGCACATCATTCTAAAAGACATGAATATAAAATTTTTCGAAGCACTATTTTTAATTCAAACTTGATTTTAATCTAATCAAAATCTTCCTAATGGTCATCTTATGATCATATTAAATCATGGTATTAGAAAACATATGTGAGCACGGGATTTCACTCCCTAAAAAAATCTCACGGGATTTGTTAAGTGTTTAGAGTCGCCACCTATTCATTCAGAAGGTATAAGTCCCCCGAGATGTTGGATAAGGTCTTTGGTCTCCGATCAAAGATCAGAGTAAGAGGTTCGGTTAAGTTCAGGGAAGGGGTTAGGCACCCCCACACTTCCACTTATAGTGGTTTCCTACTTGCTAGGTTTAAGCCAAATTAAAGTTCAAAATTAATCAAATACCAAAATGTTTAAGTTAATACTAAGCTAAGAAAGAAAAAGCTAACTAGGGTCAAACCCGGGTTGGGTTACCTACGTACGCACATTGAGGTGAAATCAGACTGAGCGTAGTTCTAGCACATGAGTTTGTGCTAAGGCTAGGGGATATGTGTGTGTGGACCAAGGATGGTTAAGGGGCCTAATCTGGTAATTACGGTTTCGCTTGATCTAGGTTGGTCAATGTGCAAGGTATGGATCCGGTAAGCCAAGGATGAAGCCCGGAGGCTAAGGGATGTGTTAACCCAGGGTTAGGGTTGCTAAAAGATGGTTGGCTATGGTTAGAGATGCTAACCATGGTTAAAAAGTCCAAGATGTTAATTTTTTGGTCTTTCGTATTTTTCCAATTTTTTAAGGATTTTTTTAAATTTTTGTAGGGTTAAGGGATGCTTAACCATGGTTAAAAGTTAACCAGTGACTATTTTAACCATGGTTAAGGGTCATGGTAGGTCAAAAATGAGCCAAGAAGGTGTGGCAGGGCCTAGAATGGCCTCTTATTATGTCTGGGCTATGTACAAAGCCCAAAATAAAAAATGTAAAGAATTGGGTAATCGGATTACCTCCATTACAGTAAATTTTTAACCATAGTTTGTGAGAGTTTAACTTCAGTTAGGGATCACCCCCGGGGAAAGTGAAGCCAAGGTTAGAAATCCTGAAGTATCAGGGGCTCAATGGACCTGGTCTCAGCCCAAGATATGCTCAGGTGTGGGCCCCACAGGGGCCCAAAGTCAGCATAAAAAGGGATTGTGCTGTCGGTAAACATATTACCGACAGCCTGCTTACTCTACTTTGAAGGTTAACTAACTCTAATTGGGGATTGAGTTAAGGGCTAAGATCTTGCAAGGAGGTAGAAGAGAGTCAAGGCTTCCCACTGAGCCTGGTATGGGCCCTAGGGCTTGAGTGGTGTGGGCCCCATAGAGGCCCAAAGTCACTAGAAAAACAAGTCTGTATTGGTGGTAAACTCTTTACCGCCAATATGCAAACCAACCCTGGTTAAGGGTTGAGTTAGGGTTTGATTTTTGGTGGAGGGGTAGTTAAGGTCCAGAGGTACCGAACCATGGCCCTAGAACTGACCAGGGCCTACACTAACCAGGTCTAAACTAGGGTTTACAGTGGAGGCAATTAGTGTTGGTAGAGTTATTGCCGACACATTGCTATTTGTCAGAAACTGAAGTTTACCCACTGGGAGCTGCACCAGGAGGGGTCTAAGGGTTCCCTCTTGGCCTGAGGGACCCCTAGACCTTAAAGGGAGTAACCATGCAGGTTAGGGGGGTGTTGCACCCGTCCTATACCTTGAGGGTACCCCACCCATCTATGGAGAAGATGGGGGGCCTTGTCCTCGGTTCTGCGGAGCTATAACAACAAGGAATGAAAAATGGGACCAGGGGTCCTTTACAATGATTATAACATAAGGGGAACGAGAGGGAGGGTTCTACCCTTCAACAGTAGCTGTAGGTGGTGGTGGAGGCTGCTATGGAGTGGTGCACAGGCTGCAGGCGTTACTGGAGGTGTGGTGGACTTGGGGGAGGCCTAGTGCGGCTTACCGGGATGTTGAAGAGGAGCTGGCTGCAGTGGGGGTTTCGGTTTGCAGTTTGGCAGGGGTTGGACGTGAAAAATCGAGGTGAACCAAGGCGGTGCAGGGCTGCGACAAGCTTATGGACGTTACTGGGAAGGTTGTGGTAGCCTAATATGGCTTTAGGGACTATCCTAAGGCTGTGGGTGGATAGAGAATGGCCGAAGGTGGTCTGGTTGGACTTG
The DNA here is from genome assembly GCA_015143295.1 of Tetracentron sinense. Lineage (NCBI taxonomy): Eukaryota > Viridiplantae > Streptophyta > Magnoliopsida > Trochodendrales > Trochodendraceae > Tetracentron > Tetracentron sinense. Next base: position 615,897 of record CM026553.1, on the reverse strand, counting down.
GGCAGAGGTTCCCTATCGATTTTTAGTTGCCTCAAACCAAGGGGGATGCCCTGGTATTTATAGAGGAGAAGGGAGACCCTTGGGGGTGTTATGGGTAATTAGAGAAGCGTAGTGGACCAATGGGAGCAACCTCAATGTGCCTAGGTGGGTGCTAATACGCAAGTGTAGAAATTTACAGGGTGGTGGTAAATAGTTTACCGCCACTCTCAAAACAGTGTAAATTGAGACTGTCAGTAAACTAATTACTGACACCTTGAGGTTTTGCCAAAAGGGGCCAGGCCCTCACACACTTGGGCCGAATGGGGATAAGATTTGCTGTTTAGGGGAGTTCCAGCCTGATTTTTGAATTGAGGGGTTGTGGGCCTGACCCTAGTGGACCCCTAAGGTTGGGGGGCCCTTGTTTGGGCCCACAAAGGCATTGGCTTTTGGTTTTTAGGTTTTTGGACTGTTTAGTGGGCCTTGAGCCCGTGAGGGCTATGGCCTAGGTCTTGGCTAAGGCTTAGGGTAGGGTTAGGTCTAAGGCTAGTTCTAGGGCTTACCTAGGGTTAGACCTAGGGTTTAGCTAGGGTTAGCCTAGGGTTGGTTTAGGGCTTAGGAGTTCTGATGGTAATGGGCCTTGAGCCCATGGTTTAGGTTCTAGGGTTTTGAGGGTTTGAGTCTACCTAGGGTTTAGCTAGGGTGTAGGGTTTAGGGAATACCTAGGGTTTAGCTCAACTGGGGAGTCCACTGGGGGGATGACTGAGGTTAAATGGAAGCTAACCCCGATTAAGTAAGGTGTAAAAATTGGGTGCTTACAGCTGCCCCTCTTTACCGGAGAGTGCCAAGATGGTAATTGAACGACAAAGACTGGAATCATCCTATTTTTACTCCGAGATGGATGAGGTGAATGATGAGATGTATGCGTGTTGTGTAAATGATGAATGCGGTGAAGTGATGAAGACCACTACTAGGAGGTAGCGATAGCTAGGGAAGAGAGATAGATGTAGAGATGGCATGGCTCGAAGGCGCTGGCCGACAGCAAGGTGTCGCTCGGAAACGACGAGGTAATTGATCGAAGCGGTGTTTCCCGGAGGATATTAACTGAATCAATCGACGAACACACGGGGTGTCAGGAACACACAAGGTGTTGGAAACATGCGGGGTGTTGGACAAATGAGGTGTCGGCATATTGACTCGTCGTCAATGGAGACTTAAGATGTCAAGGACACACAAGGTGGCGAAAGAGAGGACATGCAATGAGTGTCAGCGTATTGACAAGGTGTGTCTTGTCAACGGAAACTCGGATGTCGAGATCACACGGGGGTGTCGGCATGTTGACAAGATTTGTTTATCTCGATGGATACTTGATGATGGGGGGGACATGCAAGGTGTTAGCATATTGACTTAGCGTCAATGGAGACCTGGGATGTTGAGAACGTATGGGGACGTCTAAGAGGGGTACATGCGGTGAGTTTCGGCGTGTTGACTTGGTGTCAATGGAGACTCTATGGTGTCAAAGACACATGAGGGTGTCGAGAGGTGTACATTGTGTAGATGGATGTCATGTAAGGGATAAAGGCAAGGATGCTTTTCCATGATTTTGTTGAGAATTGCTTGCCGGGGAGGTGCGGAAGCTGCTTCTTCTGCTTGTCTTGCCAGGATTGCTTGGTGCAGGTTGGTTTTAAACGGATTTTTGAGACCAAAAGTTTGTCTGTTTTCAAAAATTCTTTTTTGAGAAAAGTGTAGAAGACTTTTGTAAAAGATTTTGATTTTGACAAATGCATGCTTGCTTAGTTAACTTTTAGTTTCGTTAGTAAATCGCCTTGGTTTAGGGCTTGAGGAGGATTGTATGTTCCCTTTTACTCTCAGAGAATAGAGTATGATTCAGAGCAGAATGCTGTTGGGGGATAGACAAGTTTGTCTAAATGTTATTGCAAGCTGATTGGGGAGAACTTTCTGATGGGTTCTAAGAGCTTCTGAACTCTTGCTGGGGAAGAGTATTGTTGAGAGCTGTTAGAGGCTTCTGCTGGGGAGTAAGTCTCTGTTGTAGACTACTACTGGGGAGCTTGAGAATTTCCAATCTGCTGGGGCCTTCTGGATGTTTGCCTATATGCTTGGGGATATGTCCTGTAGTAACACATCTGCTGAGGGTATTCCCTATTGGAATCTCTGCTAGGGATATGTTTTGGAGTAACACATTTGCTGGGGATATTCCCTGTTGGAATCTCTACTGAGGATGCTGGTCCGTTTAAGAGATGTTGACTGCTGAGGGTGATTGGGGAGTCCGGTGAGACTGGTCGTTGCCGGATTGTGTTGTCAAACTGGTTTTCATCTTTTTTCTCCCTTTTTTACCCTTGGAATGACCAAGTCATGGGGTTTGCATAATTTTTGCGCAATAAGGCCATTGCTGGTTTTCCTCATTCCTGCGAAGCTGATTGATTTTTGTTCCTTTTTTGCCCCTAGTCACGAGACTAGGTCTGGGTATTGCGTAATTTTTATAAAATGAGGCCGTTGCTGGTTTTCACTCATACCCACGATTTTGTTGAAGGTTTGGATCCTCTCCTGTCATTGCCCTGATAGACACTTGGGGTTGATACTCCGCTGAAGGATGTAGAGATGATATTGCGCTTGCACTCTCAGTTTCTAGGGGATCTAGGAGGACTTAGAGTGGGACGAAACGTAAGCTGGGGGACCGAAGTTTGAGACACCCTAGAATTGTTGATTTAGTTGTAACTGACTTGCTTGGAGATCTTCTATTGGAGATAGATTTTTTTTGCTCCACTGGGGACTATCCTCTCTGATAGAGGTTGACCTTTGGGGGTCTTCCCTATTTGAGGGATTCTTATGGGAAGAGTTTGTTTCCACTGGGGAGAGATTGATTCCACTAGGGAGAATTTTGTTTCTACTGGGGAGTTGTTTTGGGAGAAGTTTATTCTGTTGGGGGTAAAGCCCAGAGAGATTGTTTTTGCTCGGGGAATCCCTGACTTATGGAATGTTTCGACTTCTATTTTGGGTTTTCCTTTTATGGAATATTTTGAAAACTTGGTGTCGATTCCACTGGGGAAAGTTGGTCTTTGCATGGGGAGTTTGGCTTTTTCTGGGGAAAAAAGGATTCTGAGGGGTTACATCCCTTTTAATGACCGCACCTGATTTGTCAGGTTTCCTACGTACCCTTTGCAGGATCAGGTCATGACGTAGTTCAGGCTAATGCCATGGATGGCGAGGGAGGGTATCCCTAAAAAGTTTATTAAAAGAGAGGCTGTCAGGCTCAAGGGGCTAACTAACGGTTTTCAATGATTGTGTAAATGGGTTACATTATTGGGTATAAGGTGTGTGCCAAGGATGGCTTCCTGTCATTTCTCAAAGATTCTACGAGTGTAAAGCACTTATCAGATCTACACCCCAAGCGTAGTATCGTTTGAATTTTTCTATGTTGATGGGATCTAGGATCGGTCTTTGTCATCCATACGTCCGAGCCAAAGGGTGCCACCTGAGAATTTATCTCGGACGATGTATGGGCCTTTATAGTTGGGAGTGAACTTGCTCCTAAGATCAGGGAGATTTGGCAAAACTTTCCGGAGAACCAGGTCACCGACTTCGATGCTATGAGGCTTGAATTTCTTGTTGAATGCCCTAGCCATGCGCCTCTAATAGGCCTGTGAATGATTCATGGCTTTTACTCGCCACTCTTCAATTAAATTCAACTGCTCAAATTGGGTCTGTACCCATTCCGCTTCTGAGACTTCTGCTTCCATTAACATACGGAGTGACGGAATCTCAACTTCAATGGGGAGGACTACTTACATACCATAGGCCAGAGAGAATAGCGTTACCCCTGTTGAGGTTCTGATGGACGTTCTGTAGGCCATGAGTGCGTATGGGAGCATCTCATGCCAAACAGAGTAATTGGTTGCCATCTTCTCAATGATCTTCTTCAGGTTTTTGTTGGCTGCTTCCACTGCACCATTAGTCTGAGGTCTGTATGGAGTGGAATTGTGATGCTATATCTTGAATTTCTGGTAGAGATCAGTCATCCCCTTATTGCAGAAGCTTAGAGCATTGTCTATTACAATCTCAAATGGAACATCGTATTGGCATATGATGTCCCTTTTCAGAAAGCGCTGAACCACAGAGGTTGTGACGTTGGCATAATAGGCTGCCTCGACCCATTTTGTGAGGTAATTGATTACAACCAGGATGAATTGATGACCATTTGATACTTTCGGAGCTATGAGTCCGATGACGTCGATGCCCCAAGTAGAGAATGCCCAAGGTGCAGTCAAATTGTGCAGCCTCGTTGGTGGTGCATTGATTTTGTCAGCATAGATTTGGCACTGGTGGCACTTCTGTACATGCCTGTAACAGTCAGCTTCCATGGTGGACCAGTAGTAGCCCAACCTGAGAATCTTCTTAGATAACATCAACTCGTTCATGTGTGGGCTGAAGGTTCCTCCGTGAACCTCTTCGACTACCTGTGCTACTTCACTAGTGTCTAGGCATCTGAGCCAAATCATGTTCGGTGATCTCTTGTACAAGACTCCCCCTGATAGGACGAACTGAATAGCCAGTCTTCGGATTGGTCGACGATCTGTTTTGGTAACATCGAGAGGGAAAGTCCCATCCTCGAGGTACTACTTGAAGTCTGTTGATCGGTGCTAAATGTTATACATAAAAGCACCTCAAACTTAACTTGCTAATCATTTAGAGTAATTATTTGTATTATTTTATGCTACTTGGTTGTTTATTCTTGTTTCAGGTTCATGCGAGGAAAAGAAGATAAAATGGAAGATTTACAAGCTTCAAAGACTCCAAAAGTCTCATAAAAGAGAAGAGCAAAAGAACAAAGAAGAAAAGAGAGCGAAATAGCAGAAATCTACCCTGATTGATCGATTGGCCAAAATCGCATTTCTATCAATAGAGGGGTAGTTTGGTAATTTTTCTTCATCTAAAATTTATGAAACTTTTTTGGTAGATTCTAGATGACCAAAAGGAGCTATGTTTCAAATTTTGGGTCAATCCGATTAGAATTGAGCTCTCTAGAATTATTTCAAGTTCAATGGCAAAACTGTAAATAGAGTGAAATAGTATTCCGTGAATAATGTTTTAGTACTTTTAAACACTTTCCAACTCTATTATTGTCTTCGTAAATGAGGGTTTGATCCTCATTCAACCTTAAAATAGTATAGAGAGAGGAAAAGAAGAGTTAGATCTCAATTAGAACCCTTATTCTACAAGAACTCTATCTTTCTCTCTTTCTCTATAAAAAGGAGTATTCCTAGTCATTATCATTATTAGAGAATTTTGTAGAGATTTTGTGTCTGAAGAAGAGAAGCTCTGGAGATCAAGGAAGCCATGATGAGAAGTGTTGCAGCTTTGTCTATGAAGATGTTGCATTCTTCCCTCGCGATGAACTAAATTCCACTCTAGGGTTTCGATAAAACCCTAGCCAAGTAACTGTGTCGTTCTATTTTGTTTTTATTTTTGATTTCTAAATTGTAAGACATTGATTGCATAAATTAGATGGTTGTTTCAACAACCGGATTTATTAGTTTATATTTGATTTCAATGGAATTCTCAACCTTGTCTTAGGTTTTATGAAATTGGAATTGAAATCACTTGTGTTAATTTTCGTTAGAATTTAGACATAAGTTTTATGCAATGGTTTTAATATATCGAGAGATTAAATTCGAAGATATTTTATGCTAAGGGAAGACGATTGATTACACAACCGTAGATTAGTGTGTATCATTCGTGCTAACCGAAGGTACGATATGCTTAGAATATAATCCCTTGAACTTTTCTAGATTAGTTGAGAGGGGACGTGCTGTCACTCTAACTAGAATGTTTATAATTTAAGAGGTTAGGATAAATTCAAAATAGGGGCTAGTTATTAGGTTAGTGGTGGATTTGAAAACCTTAGATTTTCTCTTCCAAATGATTTAAAACCATTAGTTGATAATTAATTTAGAAATCTCTTTTAATTAGTTTAATTCATTGTTTTAATTTAATTAAGTAAAATTCAATTACTCATTTTATTAGTTTAAAATTAATCTGAATAAAAGGCAACGAAACCAGCGCAGTCCTCAGAGGAACGATACCCTTACTAGTACTATTCTACGGAATTATTACTAAGAAGGAATAATTTAAGATTGACTGATGATCAATTTTTGGCACCATTGCCGGGGATATCAATGAAAATGATCAAGGTCCTTCTTCCACTCTAAATCCTATTCCTGAGACACCCTACATGCTTAAAGCCCCTTATCCTACTTGTTTGAATGATTCCTCACCCTTTGATAAAAAGGGAGCAAAAATGGAAGACATGATTGAAGTTTTCAAACAAGTCAAGATAAATCTTCTACTACTTGATGCAATCAAGCAAATTCCGGCTTACTCCAAATTTTTGAAGGATTTATACACTCAAAAGCGTAAATCAAGGACTCATGTGTCCAAGAAAATCCTTCTAACCGAGCAAGTGAGCTCTTTGCTTCAATATACCACTCCTCTAAAATACAAAGACCCCGGTGCTCCTACTATTTCTTGTATTATTGGAGATCACTCAGTTGACCGAGCCCTCATTGATTTAGGAGTAAGTGTGAATTTTCTCCCATACTCGGTTTATGAAAGATTAGGGTTAGGCGAACTTCGCCCTACATCAGTCATTCTGCAATTAGCTGATCGATTGGTTAGAGTCCCTAGAGGGATAGTTGAGGATGTCCTTATTAAGGTCGAAAAATTCTATTTTCCAGTCGACTTTCTTGTGCTTGATATGGAAACGGTTCGGAATCCCACTAAAAAAATTCCTATGATCCTTGGTCGACCTTTCTTGGCTACAGCCAATGCATGTATAAATTGTCGAACCGGAGTGATGGATGTGTCTTTTGGGAACATGAAAGTCCGGTTAAATATTTTTAGCACATCCCAACAACCCCCTCATGATGATGATGAGGCATGCTTCATGATCGATTCTCTCGAAGAGATGGTTGAGGATTCACTTTCTTACATCTTATTCAATGACCCATATGAAGCATGTCTATCTCACTTTAATGCAGATGAATTTGATGTAGAGGGATCCATTGAAGAAGTCAACAATTTGCTGAATTCGACTTCTCAAATGGATTTTCCACCTTAGAAAGCTAGGAAAGAGCCATTACCTCCCACTTCTAGCACTCCTCCCATTCCATCCTTAGAGGCTGCACCTACACTTGAGTTGAAACCCCTTCCGGTTTCACTTAAATATGCCTTTTTAGGACCAAAAGATATTCTCTCAGTCATCATAACATTTGATTTAATTGATGAACAAGAGAGTGAATTGATGATTGTGCTTAAAAAGCACAAAGGAGCAATAGGGTGGACCATAGCAGATTTGAAGGGTATCGACCCTTCCGTGTGCATGTATCGCATCTATCTTGAAGATGATGCCAAAACTTCAAGGGAAGCACAACGGAGGTTGAATCCCAATATGAAAGAGGTAGTGATGAAGGAAGTTGTGAAGTTGTTAGATGCAGGTATCATATACCCCATCTCGGATAGTAATTAGGTGAGTCCCATTCAAGTAGTACCAAAAAAGTCCGGTATCACTGTGATCACTAATCAGGAAGGAGAAGATGTTCCAACACGCGTAACCACAGGTTGGCGTGTGTGTATTGATTATAGGAAGCTGAAGTCCATGACTAGGAAATATCATTTTCCACTCCCATTTATTGATCAAATCCTAGAGAGGTTAGCAGGTAAGAGTCATTACTATTTTCTGGATGGCTATTCTGGATACAATCAAGTGCCTATCTATCCTGAAGATCAAGAAAAAACTACATTCACATGCCCTTTTGGCACTTTTGCCTATAGGAGCATGCCATTCGGCTTATGTAATGCACCGACAACTTTTCAACGGTGTATGATTTCCATCTTTTCTGATATGGTTGAAAAGTTTCTTGAAGCCTTCATGGATGATTTTTCCATTTTTGGAACCTCATTCGAAGATTGTCTCCATCATTTATCTTTAGTCTTACAACGATGTGAAGAGACAAATCTTATTTTGAGCTGGGAGAAGAGCCATTTTATGGTTCGAGAGGGTATTGTATTGGGACACATTGTGTCCAAAAGAGAGATAGAGGTAGATAAGGCCAAGATTGACCTTATAGCAAGTCTTCCTCCACCATCTGCGGTGAGAGAGATTCGATCTTTTCTAGGCCATGTGGGGTTTTACCGTCGCTTTATTAAGGATTGTAGTAAAATTTCAGCACCCTTAAGCAATTTATTGTGCAAGGATGTCCCATTCTCCTTTGATAAAGCCTGTCATGAAGCTTTTGATAAGCTCCGCACTCTACTTTCTGTTGCTCCTATCATTCAACCCCTAGATTAGTCACTCCCATTTGAGCTCATGTGAATAGAACCCCACATGTTATCTATTATGCAAGTAAAACCCTCTCGGATGCTCAGTTAAATTACACCACTACCGAGAAGGAATTACTAGCTGTATTATTTGCCCTTGATAAATTTTGATCCTATCTCCTAGGTTCTAAAATTTTAGTGTATACTGATCATGCCGCTTTGCGGTACCTCCTTGCTAAGAAAGACACTAAACCTAGGTTGATCAGATGGATCCTTCTCCTCCAAGAGTTCGATCTAGAGATCCGGGACAAGAAAGGTTCCGAAAATTTGGTTGCAGACCATCTATCTAGAATCCTGGTCGACTCTTCTTTAAAGCCTTGTCCCGTTGAGGATAATTTTCCGGATGAACAACTGCTTCAGGTAAATCGAGTTCAACCTCCACGGTTTGATTATATTGTCAATTAGCTAGCAATTGGACAAATTCCATCTTCATGGTCTAAGCAAGACAAATCCCGTTTCTTCTCCCAAATCAAATACTACTTCTGGGAAGATCCGGAATTGTTTAAATATTGTTCCGAACAAGTGATTCGAAGAAGTGTGCCTGAGAGTGAATTTCAAAGTATCCTTACCTTTTGTCACTCTCATGCATGCGGAGGTCACTTTGGAGGGAAAAAGACCGCAGCTAAGGTCTTACAATGTGGTTTCTATTGGCCCTCAATCTTCAATGATGCCAATGACTTTTGTCAGGCTTGTTTAAGGTGCCAACAATTAGGTGCAATATTCCTAGTAAGCTTCGTTCAAAATGGGATGGGCCCTATATTGTGACCACAGTTTTTCCCAATTGACCAGTTGAGCTCAAAGACCCAAAAGATGGACATATTTTTAAGGTAAATGGGCAAAGGCTAAAACACGTAGTCCTATGTTGGACTGTGGGCCAAGTGATCTGCTATCGCCTGCCCCTCGATTGACTTCTGAGTCATGTACGTGATGTCGAATTCAGACAACATCATAAGCCATCGGACAGTCCTTCCGGTGGTGACTGGCTTTTCCAGTAGATATTTTAACGGGTTCATCTGAGAGATCAGGATTACCGGGTAGGAAAACAGATAATGCCGGAGACGTTGAGTCGTCTAGACCAGTGCCGGACATGTTTTCTCAAGAGGCCTGTATCGCTCTTCATACTCAAGCAGGCGCTTACTGATGTAGTAGATGGCTTGTTTTGTCCTGTCCATCTCGTCTTGTTGTGCCAGGACACACCCCATGGAGGTTTCTTGCACCGAGATATAAAGTAGCAGGGGCCGTCCTGGTGTAGGAGGCACTAGTACTAGAGGGTTGAGAAGATATTGCTTTATTCTGTCAATGGCTTCTTGGCATTCTGCTGTCCAGACTGTCGGTGTATTCTTCCAGAGAAGTTTGAAAATCGGCTCATAGATTGGAGTTAGCTGAGAGATGAACCGACTGATATATTGAATTCTGCCCAGGAAACCGTGGATCTCCTTTTCAGTTTGGGGTGCTGGCATTTCAATGATAGCTCTAGCTTTAGCTGGATCGATCTCAATGCCTCTTTTGCTGACTATGAAGTCGATGAGCTTTCCTGATGAGGCTCCAAAGACGTATTTGACCGGATTCAGTCTTAGGCCGAACTCTGTGAGTCTATCATAGAGTCTTTTCAGATCTTCAGGGTGTTGCCTGGCAGTTGGAGATTTGACAATCATATCATGTACATAGATTTCTATTGACTTGTGGATCATGTCATGGAATAGTGCCGTCATGGCCCTCTGATAGGTTGCCCCTGCGTTCTTGAGTCTGAAGGGCATGAACTTATAGCAGAACATGCCCCAAGGTGTTATGAATGAGGTTTTCTCCATGTCTTATTCTGCTATTCGGATCTGGTTGTATCCGGAGAAACCATCCATGAATGATAGTGTCTTATGCCCTGTAGTATTGTCAACCAGAATGTCGATATGCGGGAGACGAAAGTTGTCCTTAGGATTGGCCTTGTTCAGGTTCTGGTAGTCAATGCACATCCGGACTTTGCTATCCTTTTTGGGTATTGGTACAATGTTGGCTAACCACTCAGGGTATTTTGCTACTGCCAAGAAGCCTGCATTGATATGCTTTTCAACTTCTTCATTGACCTTCTGTGACCACTCGGGCCTCATCCGCCTCAGTTTCTGCTTAACCGGTCTGACGTCAGGGTTCAGGGGCAGTTTGTGTACCACCAATACTGGGTCCAGGCTGGACATGTCCGCATATGACCAAGCAAAGACATCACTGTAGCTCTTCAGGAAGCTAATCATGTCTACTCTCTGCTATGGGCTCATGGTTGTGCCGATCTTGACTAATTGAGGATTATCTTCGGATCTCAGGTTCACTATCTCGGTGTCCTCAATGTTCGACTGTAGAAGCCCTTCACTGTGTTGTAGGAGGTCCAATATCTCCTGAGGTGGTTCCTCATCCTATTCTGAGTCATACTCAACTTCTGATAGCTCAAGAAAGGTTTCAGGGGTAACCTTGTCAGAGGTGACTTCCTAGCAAATCATCAAGCTTAGTTTAGCATGCTTATATTTTTATGTTTTTTTTTTGCTTAAGGACACTAGGCCTTCCAGGGGAAGAGTCCGTGTGATTTCGTCATAAGCCGATGTAAATTTTTTTTTTTTTGGAAAACATGTTTTTGAGTCAAAATTCTAAATTTCATTGATAAAAAGGTGGACTGTTCACAAAATGACTCGACAAAAAGAGATGGCCGACCTTTGCATTTTACAACGGGAGCAAAAAGAGAGATAGATTAAGAGAAAAAAGAGGATAGTGCTTGGATCACTGCTTGTCCGAACCAACCTTTCATGTACTGTGCTTCCCCCGGCCGTGAGCGTCCTCGATTGTAAGAGCCTCAGTCCACCAACGGATCAGTGGTCGGTGGCTGGAGGATGCTTTTGCATTGTTGGAGAGGGTGCAAACCTGTTCTCTCGTTAAGTATTCTGTTTCTACTTCTGCATCTCTGACAGCCAACTCTTCAAACATCTGGGCGACGCTGAAGACTTCCGACTCAGGAATCCCTGAAGATTCGATGCCAGATTGATGGTAAGGTATGTTAACAACGGGTGCAAGGAAATTTTCTGGATAGGTTTCAAAGATTCCCATGGGGAAAGTGACAAAGATGTGGGGTCGGGGTTCAGGTTTCGCCGACTGTTTGTTCTTTTGGTTAGTTTAGAAAGATAGTCCTCGTACTTGGGCTTGTATCCCAACCCAAACGGTGAAGTGTAGCGAGGAGGCACGTATCTCTTTTTCATACCCTGGTTCTTGGCCCCGAGGCCCTGTCCTAGTTAGTACTTCAAATTGGCCATCATCCTGACAAATGGCGGCACTGCTTTCTGGCTCTGCTATTCTACCTGGGCAATAGAACTGACCTACTCAAATTGAAATGACATAAAGGCTGAACTCTGCCCCAGCTTTTGGATATCCCCAAAGGAACTTGCCAACTCCTCAGACGGAATGATGACTAGGTGGTCATCCTAGATGAATTTGATCATCTGATGCAAGGAAGAGGGAATGGCTCCGGTCATGTGAATCTATGGCCTTCCCAGTAGTAAGGTGAACGAGACTGGCACATTCACCACTTGGAAGTTTGTCACAAACTGAGCTGGTCCGACCCTGATGGTCAAATCTATGTCACCCAGGTTCTACCTGGTGGTGTTGTCGAAGGCCCTACTGGTCATAGGTCTCTTCTTGACTTCGCTGAGGTCCAAGCCCAGGCTCTGTAATGTAGACACCGTACAAACGTTCAGGGAGGAGCCGTTGTCAATGAGTACAGATGCTAGTGTCCTATCCATACATTGAACAACAATGTATAGGGCCCGGGTGTGGTCCTGATCTCCATCAAGTATCTCTTCTTCAGTGAAGGAGATGATTCTTCATTCAAGTACCTGCCCCACCATCTGCCCCAGTTTTTTAGGCGAGATGTCTGGTATTATATGGGCACTGTTAAATACTTGGAGGAGCTGCTTCCTGTGATGTTTAGATGTCAAGAGAAGACCCAGGATGAAGATCTGTGCCTGAGTTTTACCCAACTACTGGGTGATACTGAATTCTTCCGCTTTCTCCAGTATTTTCAGTAGAAGAGTCGAGTCTTCTGCTCCTTTCTCTGGATCTGACACCTCTGCTTTGTCCTTTGCCTTCTCTTTTACCGGCTCAGCTACCGGAGGTCAGTACACCCGACCAGATTGGGTGAGATTGGCTATGTACTTGCTCTCCAGTATGAGAGAGTGAGGGGCGGGTACATGGTTAAGGCTAAAAGGCTAAGAAGGGATGTACGGGATCTTGACTGGGCCAAAAGATGTCGAGGCATGAGCTGAGGCTATGGGCCAATTGACGGGACAGGGAATGGTGTAGACAATTTGCTCTTTGTCAGATTCAAGAACTGGGGTTTGTGTTGGGGCCTGGATGGCTTGAATGTTTGACTGTGGGAGAGGGATTATGATGGAAGGTCGGTATGAGGGCCTAATATTGTCGTCATCAGCTGCAGGTGCGCAAGGTCTAGGATGCCCTACCGCGAGCTCTTCCCATTCGATGAAATTGACTTGGTTGTTATGTGGGGGCAGTGGCACCCGGTTGATGCTGGTATTTCTAGAAGCCAACTTAACATTTCCTGCATCAAGAAGATCCTGGATGGCGCACTTTAGGTCAATACAATAGTCTGTAGCATGGCCTGAGCCTCTATGGAAGGCACAGTGATGATCAGCGTTGTAGTTTTTGCTTTGTTTGTCGGGTGGAATGAGAGGGGTAGGGCCTCTCAATTCGAGAAGACCCTGCTTGGTCAAAAATTCAAGAAGTTGATTGAAAGTTTAAGGGAGAGGATTAAAATTTCTAGGGGGACGGGGTTACCCCTAGTTTTGTCTAGCTGGCCGAGTGTTCCCTGGTGATGGCTGTTGTTGAGCGGTCGGAGCCGGTAGTCTGATTGGTGTTGCGGAAGCCACCAAGTTGACATTCTCTTTTCTCTTCTGGTCAAAAGGACCACTCTTTTTACTGGTAGAAGCTGTTGTTGTTCTAGGAGGATCAAGCCCAAAACTAGAATGGATGGCACCACTCTGAATTGCTGTTTCAATACGGGCACCTGTTTTGACAATTGTGTCAAAGTCTACGACCGGTAGAGTGACCATCATGGTCGAGTAGGGCTGCTTCAGAGTGCCCATGAATATGTTTACCAGATCTTCCTTAGGGATAGGGGTAGAGACCTTTGCAGTCATTGCCCTCCATCGGAAGGTGTACTCCAAGAATGATTCATTGTTCCATTGGCTCATTTGCTCGAGCTGACTCCTTTATGGGCGAAGCTCTTAGTTAAAGGAGTACTACTCCACAAACATGTCCATGGTATCCTGTCAGGTCTTGACTTTCTGCTTGTCGACTGACATCCACCAGGTAAGGGCTGCTCCCTTCAAACTCTTCTATAAGTACTGGATCAACAAAGGCTGATTCTTGTTGTATAGGAGCATGTCCCCCAAGTATATCGGCAGATGTTATCTAGGACAGCCTGAGCCGTCATACTTGTCAAAGCTGGGTACCTTGAACCCTAGGGGTATTGCATCCCTGGATGAGAATGTCAGATCCTCCAATGATAGAGCGGGGTTGGTAGATGCCCCTCTCATCCTTCTCATCTCCTCCTTCATTTGTGTAATCTCCTCATGCTGATCTTTGAGGGACGGTATAGGGTCAGTTGATGACGGCCTGTCCTGGTGGATATGGGAGGCCCTGAGCTGCTCATCGTATTGTTCAAATTCTGCTTCTCCTCCGCCAGCTGCGGGTCCAGGATTAAGGATTTTGATGGGAATAGGTCCTGATTCAAAGATAGGCTGTTCAGCGGGTTCTTTGGTCGGGATCCGGTTAGAAGGTTCTTCGGTTTGGGCACCAATAAAAATGTTCAGGGATTCCAAAACTCAGTCGAGCTTGTTCTACATGGCAACAATATCCCGGTCATGTGACTATACTAGTTCATCGATCCTCTGTTGATAGTATGATGGTTCTGTCATTACTTTTAAGCTGCTCTTAGATGGAGGCCGGTAAGGTACTTGCTCCGTGACTGGTATCTCCGTCAAGACTGCTTCTGCAACGTCTGCGAGAATCGTAGTCAGAGAACGAGTCATGGGTCGGCTCATAGAAACTGAAAAGGATGCAACGTCTAACCATGAATATGCATAAAGGCTGGTAATAGTGCAGTGAGTACAAGGCTGTGTGACTCAAAGAAAAGAAAGGACTCAATGCTAGGCAGGTCCATCCGGGATCACAAAGTCAAGTGGTCGGGGCACCCCGTCCATGTCCATGATCTGCTACTGGAAATATGTGACCTCAACCTCCATGTTGGCAAGGGACTATGTAGCGTTGAACATTCGGTATCCGAACTGTCGGATACGGTCGATCATCACTACCTTTGCACTATCAAGTTACTCCTGATAGAAGTGCAACTAACCTCTGAGGATGGATGTCTCTTTTGCGTCGCCTTTCCGCTTCTTCTGGTAAGAGCGGATTGTTTGTCCAAGGTGCTTGATCTGTTCTTGCCTAGCCTGGAGTTCGCAGTCTCGTTTTACTTCCTATAGCCTGAATGCCTGGTGGGCTTTCTGAAGCCGCTATTCTTTCATCTGGATGTGGAGCTGTCTCTCTATGAAGATGTCTCTCCAGGGAATCACCATGTCAGCTAGGGATATGGTTCCTTATGATGGAGCTGAGACTGGAGTGGGCAATTCCCTAGGAGTAGGCATAGGGGATGGAATGTCAGGATTTCCCACCCAAATTCGGTACACTGCATCTGTAGATGGTCCTGTTGTGACCACAAAGTCTAGCCATTGATCTCATTTAGAGCTTTGCCAACTGGACTAGAATCAGCCAGTGAGGCGCTCGGAGTGCACTGTGAAGTCGGCAAAATCATTTCCCCGCTGATCTATGATTGGGATGTGCTGAGAGAATCCCAACTAGCGAAGGAATCTGAGTAGTACATAGGCTACAAAGCCTGTAAGACCAGCAAAGATCATGCACCGTCTCCCTGAGATGACGATGTGAGGTAGTGTCGGTATGACTAGCCACTTGCACTACGACACGATATCTTTCTTTGATAGGTCTTGGAGAAGCTGGTAGAGTTCTTCGACGTTTGTGGTTACAACTGGACCTAAGCCTAAGAAATCTTCTAGGGTATGCTGTAAGCTTCACGAAGGTTGGCTGGTATAAATATGATTATCAGCAGGTGTGCTACCAACCAGTGGTGCAAAAGCGGTGTGCTGGCATAGAAGATGCCCTTTCGATGGTCCGCTGCCTGATTAAGAGCCCTGAGAAGCTCTGCAAGGATGACTGGTATGATGGATTTGGAACCGCAGGTATCCTCGATAATCCCCACAAGTACAGACTCGACAAGTGTGCGGTATCTCGGGAACAACAACTGAGACATAGCCTTCAGTGTAAAGGCGTTGAGACCAGGGAGTTCCGTTATGATGCGGTCAGGGTTTCACTTGGGGTGGTATAGCTTCTCCAGAGGTTGTACGGGTATCTGGTAAAGAGTGCCGTTAGGACTGGACTGCAAGCAAGCAGGCTTGAGATGCAAGAACCTTGATAGGTCTGCCCAGTAATTTATCTTATAGCACAGTACTATGACATCGTCGTACATGTTTAACCTCAGAATACATTGAATTTCCTCCAAAATCGGACATAGTTCATTTTTACTGAAATAAAAGACCATGTACGAGGGGTTCCAACACTGGATTGCAGCGTGTAAGAAGCGCAGATCTGAGTTAACCATGGACAGATCCCAATTTGTAATATTGAGCTAAAGCCAAATGCTGACCAGAAGTAAGGACCTCTACTGCTTTCTGGAGGTTTTGATCACATACCCCCTCAAAAGTCAAATGTACGGGCCACGAGGGTTGACCAGTTGTCTTTACGATCCCTGAAGGACCTGCCATTTACCTGAACAATGACAGACTCAATGTGAGTGTACTATAAAATGCAGATGAAAGTGCAAAAGATGATGCAAATTTTTGATTTTTTGATTGGGTGTAACAAGGCACATGTGAGCTGATAGGGCAGTCGGACAGAGTTCTAGCATGCTTTACCTAAGTTGTTGGAAACCGGGGCCTATCAGGTCAAAGCTAAGGTAGGTCTTTGGGAAGACCTGTATGCTTGGGGTTTGAACCCCATATACTATATCAAGACACGGGGCCGATTGTGTTTTATTACAAGAATAAGTTTGGGTCAATACATGCCCCTAGATGGGTGATTACTCTGGTAAAGTGCTCGGATAGTCAGTCAAGATTGGGGACAGGTATAAGGTGCAAGCAGGTTAGGGTTAGGGGACCCTTCCAGACGGACTGCTTGTAGACTATACCCTAGCATAGGCTATATGTATAAATGTTGATGTATGCAAGTGTGTTCCTAAAGATGGGGGGTCACTTAACACCATATATGCTACTCTCCAGTATAGAACATACCTGAAAAGGGATGATTGGTGTAAGCGAGAGCGTTCGAAATCGTTTCCTGAGGGTTATCACCCAGCAGAGAAAATCCCGCAGACCTATAAGATTTTTAAGCCACTGACATTGAGGATCATCATCCAGCAGCCGTTAACATAATAAGTCTGTCTAAGGGTATTGGGTTGATTACACTACTATGATATGCATAAGATGTACAGTACACAAATCATCAAAGAGGTATAAAATGATTAGTATGAGGCTAAATACTAAGGCATTTGATTAATTTGAGGTTTATCTGGCTTAAACCAAGGTTCCGGGTTGAATATTGAGATGACTACTCCCTAGTAGAGTCGCCAAAGCTGTGAGCACGGGATTTCACTTCCTGAAAAAATCTCACGAGATTTGTTAAGTGTTTAGAGTCGCCACATATTCATTCAAAAGGGATAAGTCCCCCGAGATGTTGGATAAGGTCTTTGGTCTCCTATCAAAGATCAGGGTTAGAGGTTCAGTTAAGTTCGGGGAAAGGGTTAGGCACCCCGACATTTCCACTTATAGTGGTTCCCTACTTGCTAGGTTTAAGCTAAATTAAAGTTCAAAATTAATCAAATACTAAAGTGTTTAAGTTGATACTAAACTAAGAAAGAAAAAGCTAACTAGGGTCAAACCCAGGTTAGGTTACTTACGTACTCACATTGGGGTGAGATCAGACCGAGCGTAGTTCTAGCACATGAGCCCGTGCTAAGGCTAGGGGATGTGTGTGTGTGCGCCAAGGGTGGCTAATGGGCCTAATATAATGATTAAGGTTTTGCTTGATCGAGGTTGGTCAATGTGCAAGGTATAGGCCCGGTAGGCCAAGGATGAAGCCCAGAGGATAAGGGGTGTGTTAACCCAGGGTTAGGGTTGCTAACCGGGGTTAAAAGATGGTTGACCATGGTTAAGGATGCTAACCATGGTTAAAAAGTTCAAGATGTTAATATTTTAGTCTTTCGTATTTTTCTGATTTTTTTGGGATTTTTCTAAATTTTTGTGAGGTTAAGGAATGCTTAACCATGGTTAAAAGTTAACCAGGGGATATTTTAATCATGGTTAAGGGTCATGGTAGGTCAAAAATGGGCCCAGAAGGTGTGGCAAGGCCTAGAAAGGCCTCCTACCAGGTCTAGACCCTGTACAAAGCCCAAAATCAAAATTTTAAAGAATGTAGGTAATCGGATTACCTCCATTACAGTAAATTTTTAACCATAGTTTTTGGGGGTTTAACTTCAGTTAGGGATCACCCCTGGGGAAAGTGAAGTCAAGGTTAGAAAGCCTGAAGTGTCAGGGGTTCAATGGGCCTGGTCTCAGCCCAAGATATGCTCAAGTGTGGGCCCCTAAAGTCAACAAAAAAAGGGATTGTGCTGTTGGTAAACTCATTACCGATGACCTGCTTACTTTACTTTGAAGGTTAACTAACCCTAGTTAGGGATTGAGTTAAGTGCTGAGATCTTGCAGGGAGGTAGAAGAGAGTCAGGGCTACCCACTGGGCCTGGTGTAGGCCCTTAGGCTTGAGTGGTGTGGGCCCCACAGGGGCCCAAAGTCTCTGCAAAAAGAAGTCTGTATTGGTTGTAAACTCTTTACCGCCAATATGCAAAGCTTGGTTTTTTGGGTTGGCGGTAAAAGGTTCATCGCCAATATGCTAACTCAGGTTTGAAAGCAAACCAACCCTAATTAAGGGGTGAGTTAGGGTCTGATTTTTGGTGGAGGGGTAGCTAAGGTCCAGAGGTACCGAACCACGGCCCTAGAACTGACATGGGCCTGCACTAACCAGGGTTAAACTAGGGTTTACAGTGGAGGCAAATAGTGTCAACAGGTTAGGGGTGTTGTACCCGTGCTATACCTCGAGGGTACCCCACCCATCTATAGAGAAGATGGGGGGCCCTGTCCTTGATTTTGTGGAGCTATAACAGCAAAGAATATAAAATGGGACCCTTGGAATGGGACCAAGGGTCCCTTAAAATGATTATAATAGAAGGGGAATGAGAGGGAGGGTTCTACCCTTCAACAGTAGCTGCAGGTGGTGGTGTAGGCTGCTGTGGAGTGGTGCACGGGCTACAGGCGGTACTGGAGGTGTGGTGGACTTGGGGGAGACCTAGTGAGGCTTGGTGGGATGCTGAAGAGGAGCTGGCTGCAGTGGAGGTTTTGGTTTGGAGTTTGGCAGGGGTTGGATGTGAAAAACCGGTGTGTACCAAGGCACAAGGTTGCGACAAGCTTATGGGCATTACTGGGAAGGCTGTGGTAGCCTGATATGGCTTCAAAGACTATCCTAAGGTTGTGGGTGGATGGAGAATGGCCGGAGGTGGTCTGGTTGGACTTGGGTAGAGGTTTCCTATCGTTTTTTGGCTACCTCAAACCAAGGGGGATGCCCTGGTATTTATAGAGGAGAAGGGAGACCCTTGGGGGTGTTATGGAAAGTTACAGAAGCGTAGGGGACCAATGAGAGCAACCCTAACGCACCCAGGTGGGTGCTGATACACAGGTGCAGAAATTTACAAGGGGGTGGTAAATAGTTTACTTCTACTCTCAAAACAGTGTAAATTAAGAGTGTCGGTAAACTAATTACCGACACCCTGAGGTTTTGACAAAAGGGACCAGACCCTCGCACACTTGGGCCGAATGGGGATAAGATTTACGGTTTTGGAGGGTTCCCGCCTGATTTTTGAATTGAGGGGTTGTGGGCCCCACCCTAGTGGACCCCTAAGATTGGTGGGCCCTTGTTTGGGCCCACAAAGACCTTGGCCTTTTGTTTGTGGGTTTTTTGGACTGTTTAGTAGGCCTTGAGCCGATGAGGGCTATGGCCTAGGTCTTGGCTAGGGCTTAGGGTAGGGTTAGTTCTAAGGCTAGTTCTAGGGCTTACCTAGGTTTAGACCTAGGGTTTAGCTAGGGTTAGCTTAGGATTGGTCTAGAGCTTAGGTGTTCTGATGGTAATGGGCCTTGAGCACATGGTTTAGGTTCTAGGGTTTTGAGAGTTTGAGTCTACCTAGGGTTTAGCTAGGGTGTAGGGTTTAGGGAATACCTAGGGTTTAGCTTAACTGGGGACTCCATTGGGGGGATGTCTGAGGTTAAATGGAAGCTAACCCCGATTAAGCAGGGTGTAAAAATTGGGTGCTGACAACATACTTACAAAAATTCTCAACCATAAAGTCTCCTGTCAATTCACACGGACCTTCTTTGAATCTCCAAAGCCTTTCTCCAATGGAAGCTAATGGTCCTTCCGGTCAATGCTCTTTAATCTTTTCTTCTTTTCTTGATTCAAGAACCTTTCTTGATCAAGAGCTTCCAATTCAAACTCTATGAGTTTTTATTCTTTTCTTGAATGCAAGATCCTTTCTTGATCAATAAAGAATGAATCCTTATGTTCAAAGATTGGTTCTAATATTATTCAAGATTGGTTATGATCTTATTCAAGATCAAAACCAAAATCAAGAGAGAAGAGGGAGAGGTGTTCGTACACTTCTTAGGGGAGAGAGAGAGCAAAACGTGTGAGAGAGAGGGAGAGATCTTCTTATGTGGACATTCCACTATGGGGGTCCTTCTATAGATTCCCCATCTAGCTAACTTGTAGCTCAAGTCAAAATCTTCTTTCTAAATTCTAATACAATTAGAACCCTCTTTAATTCTTTAATGATAATTCTAATCCAATTAGGATTTAATCAAAATTGAAACCAACTGTGAGCGCGGATTTTCGTGACACTCACGTTTGATAGGTGGTGTATATACCTATATATACCCTCACGGGTGTGAAAGGTTATGTTTAAGAGCCGCCACCTATTCATTCAGAAGGGATAAGTCCCCCGAGTTTGAATAAGGTCTTAGTCTGCGAGTGAGATCAGGGTAAGGGGTTCAGTGTCATTTCTAGTTTTCACTCGGCCTGCGATTTTCTGATAATTTGATCTGTCTTCTCCCGTCATTACCTTGTGGATGAGATGTATAGCTTTTGATATTTGTCAGTCAGTCTGCCAGTACTCTTAGTCTCTGAGGGATCTATGAGGACTTGGGATAGGACGAAACATAGGCTAAAGGGTCGAGATTTGGGACACCCTGTCTGCTTTTGAGCTTTCTTGAGCGCTTCTTTTGAGTTTTTCTCTTTGGCTTTTGTCTCTTTTGATTTTTCTCTTTTGCTCTTTTCATTTGAAGTTTTCCTTTTTGGATTTTGCCTTGTTTTTTGTGAAGCAGTATTTTGCTCAAGAAAAATGACTGTTTTGTTTTGACCGCACCTGATTTTCAAGTTGCCTACGTACTCTTTTTAGGATCAGGTAATGTCGTAGTTCAAGTAGGTGATAAAAATTTTGTAGGGGTGTCCCGGTGTATGATTTTAAAGAAAGAAAGGCTATTAGGCTCGAATGGCTAACTAGCGGATCTTATTGATCTAAGCTTGATCGGTTATGAATAGGGAAAAAATGATGTGTCAAAAATGGCCTCCTTTCATTTCCTACAGCGACTGAGAGCACAAGCAGTTTCTTGACAATATCTTAAGTGCAATGATCTCTTGATCTGATACATATTCACTGGCTCTGGGAGGTCTTCGTCCTCCATACGGCCGACTTGTAAAATATCGCTAGAAAATCCATTTTCAACCATATAGGCCTTCAAGAGACGGACTAAACCTGCTCCTATTGTGCGATGAATTGCTTTCGCTTCCATCAAAATTTAATGCTTCATGGTCAGTCTTCTGTGCATAATTTTTGCTTCGCTTTCCTTATTTTGATGAGCGTATGTTGTGATAGGATCTTGCCTGAAGGATGGTACTGCCTCTTGTCCCATGTATTGGCGAGGATGATACCACTTCAGTGTATAGTGGATGCTCTATAGGGCTCAACAGTAGGAATGATTTGTAATTTCGAATTCTGATAGTGGCCTGATGTACTGTGCAGGACCTTCTTGATGAGATAGCTCAATTTTTCTCTGTCCCCAGCGTAGCAAGGTTCCAATTTTTGCATTCTTAGGGTCATTACAGAGTTTTGTTTCTTTCTCACTTGGCTCTATGGGTCAAGGGTTTCTTTTGGAACTTCCTCTTCCAGCTCATTGATATATGCTACCTTAGGAACTCTGGAATTTTAATCACAGTTTGAATGATCCCTTTGTAAACCAGCAGACCAAGTTAGCATGATAGGAGAAAACAATTTTTTTGATTTTTGGTGGCCTCAGGTCACTAGAGCTCTTTGGAAGCACTAGATCGCCATCATCACGGGCCGAATTTGCAAGTTTGGGAAAGCTGATGTTTTGAAAGAAGTATTGGTTTTGTAAGAAATGATTGTACAAGACTTGAATTTTTTTTTGAAAAAGTATTGGTTTTGTAAAAAAAGGATTGTACAAGACTTGACTGAAATGTATTTTTTTTGACAAAGTTAAAATGACAGTTTTGAAATCCTAGGCTAGACTAACTAAACTTGGCTTAGTCTCGATCGATCTTGCTTTAGCATGATAGCTCTTGACCTTCTTTCTTTGGCAGGCTCTAGAGATGCTTCAATTGGATGTTTTGTTTTTTCGGGCACTCGCTCAGGGTCTACTATAAATTGAGATGATAATAAAATGTATGTAAAGGAGGGTCACATGATGGACAAGATGATGGATGAATGATAGAAATGAGATCAACATGAAAATAGTCATGATGAACACACATGATCTAATGGAGGACGCTTTGACATGGGACATTGCCCCTTGTCTGGCCATGAATATGAATGTACACAAAGAATGATAGATGCGGAAAGTCCTAAGACTAATGCACATAATTTGAATTGTTAGCATGTTGAATGGTGTTGATACACAAATGAAATGAATGAATTTGAGTTGACTTAGATGAAAGAAATGAATCTTTAATAAATTGAAGCGAATGAACTAAGTATGTATACTCAGGCAAGGATGAGTCAGCTTAACGTGTGTGACCCAATGAGATGAGTGGACAGAGGTCCATTTCACTTATCTAGGTTGTTGGGAGCCAGAGCTCATTGGGGCAAGATCAAAATTTATCAATGGATTCTCCATATGATTCGCTTTAGAGTCTAGGCTCTTAAACCTCACATGATTGAGCTAACTAAAGAATGGATTAGGGTTAGACCTATCTACCAATGAAGGCTCGCACAAGCTCCGAAAATGGTTTAGGTATAGAGATACGGTTGTCCCTATACCTGAACAAATGATGCAGGAGCGGCTTAAACTAGTAACAGAATAGGGATAAGGTAGTCCCTCCTGACAGGTGCTCTTGGTTTATGCCCAAACAAAGATCTATAGTCTATATGCTTATGCTGGTGTATGCAGTGTTTTGTCTAAAAGGTTGATGAGCACTTGACCGTATATGCGACTCCCCGGTATAGAACATACCTGAAAATGGACGATTGGTGCAAGCGGAAAAGACCAGTCGCATTTACCGGAGATAACCATCCCTCGGTCTACAACCAGTACTTTCCACAAATCTTTGGGCTCTAGCATCAGGGATAACCATCTCTCGATTGTAAGCTTACCGGATCCAGTTAGATAGGTGAAGGGTTTTTATTCTATTATGCAAGAATGAATCAATCAAAATCAAGCAATGAATAAAAATGGAATCCTAGGCATTTTTGCTAAGTTGGCAAACAAATGTCCGAGATTCGATGAATGATAACAAAATGAGTTAGTATATGTATAAATTTAGCAGCATGTAGATGAAAGTAAAAATTTCTGATATGGTTTCCCTTGTTCAGTTTAGATTCAGGTTTTGGCTCAAATGCTCCCCAGTGGAGTCGCCAAGCTGTAGACCCCAACTCCCGATCAGGAGTGAACTCGAGGAGGAATAGTGCTAAAAATGCAGAAAAGAGAGAGTCGCCACCTATTTAGATTGTGAAGGAAAATAGGGTCCCTGAAAAAGGTTGGATAAGGCTTTGGTCTGGAAATATAGTTCAAGGTAAGAATTTATTCAAGTTAAGGGAAGGTGTTAGGTACTCCTAAACTCCCATCCGGAGATGGTTACCTAATCCCTAAGTTTGAATTAAAGTGGGGGAAGCCATAAGAGAAGCTTGCATTTCATATATATGCCTGATAGATATTATGTGAATAATAATGTACATGTTAAAATAAGCAGGGACAAGATAGGAGCTCTATCCTAGGTGAGCTGAACCTGATCAGGGTTGCCTACGTATCCACTGTTAGTGGAATCAAGTCGCACGTACTTCCAAAGGGTGATTGATGGTTTGATTTGTTGAGTGTTTGGATAGTGGGTGTTTGAAATGCTAGGATTTGTTTTTGGATGTTAGGGTGTTTTTGAATGGGTTAAGCTCATATTCAGGAGCGCTTGGGTCTTTTATGCTTTTATCGGGGAGCATCTGGACAGTTTTAGCGTATGTCAAGGAGCATGGGGTTGGATTAGGGTTTGATAAGATTTGAACCAGTGTTTGAAGCGAGGTTCGACTAGGCAGGAAGGGTTTGAACCGAGGTCTGGACAGAGGTTCGGCTAGGTAGGTAGGGTTTGAACCAGGGTTTGAAACAAGGTTCGAACAAAGGTTTAGCTAGGTTGGTAGGGTTTGAACCGAGGTTCGGACAGAGGTTCGGCTAGCTAGGTAGGGTTTGAACTTAGATTCGGACAGAGGTTTAGCTAGGTAGGTAGGGTTCGGATAGAGGTTCGGCTAAGGTAAGCTAAGTTTGAACCAAATCGGGCAGGGGTTCGATAGGGCAAGCAGTTTAAGTATTTAAAAACAATAAATGATATTAAAACTAATAAAAGACTAAGCAAAAGTCAGAGTTTGGCGATATTTTACCTTCAGGGAAACCCAAAAGGGTCTCTGAAAGAGGTGCTCCTGAGAATGATTCTCGAAATCAACTCCCGGGATCGCCAAGTGGCTAAGAAAATAAAGAATA
Organism: Tetracentron sinense; assembly: GCA_015143295.1. Classification (NCBI taxonomy): domain Eukaryota; kingdom Viridiplantae; phylum Streptophyta; class Magnoliopsida; order Trochodendrales; family Trochodendraceae; genus Tetracentron; species Tetracentron sinense. The sequence continues at coordinate 591,277 of CM026553.1, read as the reverse complement.
GGGGTTTTTCTAAAGAGAAGAGAGAGAAAAGGTTTTGGAGTGAATGAAAATGAAGGAGGGGGGTAGGGTATTTATAGGGGTCAAAAAATAGGGGGCGTTACTTCAAGTAGCGCCCCTATTTGAATATTTTCAAAACATTAGGCGGCAAGGAATAGTGAGGTGGCAAAACAGGGCAAAATTGTAATTTAATGGGGGCGCTATTTGAAGTAGTGCCCCTATTTAGGGCTTATGAATTGAACCGCACACACAATAGGTCAGCCAGGGGCATGTGTGTAAATATAGGGGCACTGTTTGGAGTAGAGGCCCTATTTAGGGGTTAAAAAATCAATTTGTGACACGTGTCACGCTCCGATTCACCGAAAAGCTGTTTTTGTAATTTAAGCCTGTTTTAACTCCGAAAATAGTCAAAATTGAACTGATAAAATCCAAAAAAATATTTAAGATGAAATGTGAATTTTTCAGTACTTTTTAGGGGCAATTTGGTCATTTTACACTCTAGTGGTAATTTGGTTATTTTCTACCATTTTAGGTCCAATTTGATCCCAAAAATAACCAAAATTAATTAAAAAATTTTGAAAATTTATTTTGAACAAAATGACAACTTTTCAATGGTATTTTGATCATTTTTCACTACAGGGGCACTTTGGTCATTTTTTACCTCAGGGCCGTTTCTAAAAATCAAAGCACATGGAAAGAGGGTTTTTTAAAGGGTTTTTAAAGGTGTGCAAAGAGACTGGGGGTGCAAAATTGGAGTGTTTACAACCGCTTTTTCATGGAAAGCAGTTAACTCGGCATCCACCTACTTGCAAGTCCCGGATCCGATCTAAGATGCACGGTTTCACCGTGATATTTGCCATCAATGGCCCATGAGTAGGATGACCGAAACTAATGTCAAGGTTGGAGGCATCCTCCAACAATTTCCACTCTAGAATCATCATATATGCGACAAGCCCATGTGACTTCCTACTCAATGCATCTGTCACCACGTTTGCTTTACCCGGGTGGTATTGGATGGAGCACTCATAATCTTTCAAAAATTCTAACCATCTTCTTTGCCTCAGATTCAGCTCTTTCTGGGGAAACTGATACTTAAGACTCTTATGATCTGTGAACACTTCACATTGTTCCCTATAGAGATAGTGTCCTCATATCTTCAGTGCAAACACCACTACGGCAAGTTCCAGATCGTGGGTAGGGTAGTTCTTTTCATACAATTTCAATTGCCTTAAAGCATAAGCGATCACATTTTGGTTTTGCATCAAGACACATCCTAACCCCGACATGTGAGGCATCATTATGAACCACAAAACTACCACTCCCGGATGGTACTGTGAGAACAAGAGCCGTAGTGAGCCTCTTCTTCAGCTCTTGGAAGCTGATCTCGCACCTGTCACTCCTTACAAATTTAGCATTCTTCCGAGTGAGATATGTGAGTGGTGCAGCTAAACTGGAGAATCCCTCTACAAATCTCCAATAATAGCCCGCCAACCCAAGGAAACTATGTATCTCTGTGACACTCTTGGGTCTCTCCCAGCTCATAACTTCCTCTATCTTCACCGGATCAACCGAGATGCCTTCGGCCGATACCACATGTCCAAGAAACGTTACTTTCTCCAGCCAGAATTCACACTTGCTCAATTTGACATCTAGCCTATGCTCTCTCAACATTTCTAGAGCAAGGCAGAGGTCTCGCGTATGATCTTCTCCTGTCTGGGAATACACCAAAATGTCATCAATGAACACAATCACGCATCGATCCAAGTACGATCGGAACACCCAGTTCATCAAATCCATAAAGGCTGCCGGTGTATTCGTGAGACCAAAAGGCATGACAAGAAACTCGTAGTGCCCGTACCGAGTCTTGAAAGCCGTCTTTGGAACATCTTCTATCTTGATCTTTAATTGATGATACCCCGATCTAAGATCAATCTTGGAGAAGAATCTCGCTCCCTTCAACTGGTTAAATAAGTCACCTATCCGTGGCAAAGGATAGCGATTCTTGATCGTGACCTTGTTTAATTGTCGATAATCAATGCACATATGCATTGAGTTGTCCTTCTTTTTCACAAATAGCACTGGGGGACCCATGGTGAGACACTCGGTCTAATAAAACCCAAGATTTGTAGTTCATCCAACTACACCTTCAACTCCTTGAGTTCAATCGGGGCCATTCTATAAGGAGCCCTAGAGATCGGAGTCGTACTAGGCGTAAGCTCAATTGCGAACTCAATCTCTCTATCTAGAGGCAATCCGGGCAATTCCTCTAGAAAGACATCCAGGAACTCACTCACAATGGGAATGGTCGAGGAGTTTTGTTCCTCTGGGTTAGCTAAGCTTAAAGCTGCGAAGCGGGCAATATCCCTTCCTTGTAGCCCTCGAAAATGAAATGGCTTTACTCCTTCTGGCTTAAAGTTCACCACCTTCTCAAAATATACCACATGTCTGTGGTGGGTTGATAACCAATCCATCCCGAGGATGACATCGAAATCTAAGTCTTGAAAATCCAAGATGATAAGGTCGGCCAACAATTCATTTCACCCCACTTGTACTATACAATCCTTGTATATCTAGTCCGTGTCAATCGACTTGCCAAGCGGAGTCAAAATGGTTTACTCCCGCTCCAACGGACTAGACTCAGCTGAAAAACCTTTAGAAAAGCTAGGCAAGATGAATGAATGAGTGGGTCTCGTGTCGATCAACACTCGAGCTAGGCATTCGTTTACTAATAAGGTGCCTACGTAATTAAATAACTAACATCAATAGATTTCAAGTAAGAACATGCATCATAGATAGGTAACCTACTGTATAACTAACAAATATATCACATAATGGTAAGTATTCACACTTAAAACTCTAGCATTCTTTCGTACCTTGCACGACATCATCAGATGCACGTGCGTCTCTCTCTGACAGGTCAATGACCCGACCCAAGGTAGCTTGGCGAGGTGGCCGTGCAGACTGTGCAGGCCTCGATGCTTGTGACGATCTCTACTGAGACACTTGCCTGACAAGGAGCCTACTCCCTTGAGATTGGGCTGGCATCTGACGACGGGGGCAATCTCAAATCATGTGGCCTTGATCACCACAGTGGAAACATCCACCCGAGATCTTCCGGTAATCTCCGACCAAGTGTCTCCTCCCACAATACGTACATGGCTCATATGCGTAAGTGGAGTGTGCATATCCCGTGGCATGTGACACTGCGGAACGAGGAGCATGTGTAGGAGCCAAGCGTGAAGCTGGTGTAATAACAGGGCGAGTAGACTAAGGTGCCGAGTACAACCTCTGTGACGGTGCCGGCCCTGAAGGCTGATAAGAACTGGTCCTGGCTCTCTTCTCCCCTAAACTACTAGATTGGCCCTTCTCCATTCCTCTTCAAATGAAGAACTCCTCAGAATTCGACTCTGCCAAGAGTGCTTTATCCATAACTTCGGCATATGTCTCATGCCGAAACATCGAAACTCGATCCTTGAGGTAGGCCTTCAACTCCCTCTCAAATTTTTGGGCTTTCATAGCCCCTATCGTTATCATATACGCAAAAAACCTAGATAGCTTCGAAAACTTGACTTCATAAGCCTCCACTGACATATTACCTTGCTCCAAGGATATAAATTCAACTTCCTTCTTATCCTTCACTCCTATCGGGAAGTACTTCTTGTAGAAGACGTCTAAGAATTCACCCCATGTCCAATCTTGACCCTGTCGAGTCAAGTCTCGGGTCCTCACAGCGGACCGCCACCAATGGTTGGCCTCACCTTCTAACATGAAAGCGGCCCAAGTGACCCTCTCTGCCTCTGTAGGCGATAGCATTGAGAATATCTTTTCAAGTTGCCAGATCCATGCCTCGGAGGCTATCGGGTCGATACTTCCGTAAAATACTAGAGGCCTCATCCTCTGGAAAGCTTCTATTCCGGCTTGTGCTCGATTTGGAGGAGCAGCTATAAGTGCGGTAGCAGGATTAGGTGAAGCAAGTTGCCTAGCCGCTAACATAGCAAAAGTCTCGGTTATGGACACAAAACTTAAGCAAAGTCGGGTTGCTCATCACCCGAGGGGGCAACACTTCCACTACCCCTTGTATTATATCCGCGACCCCGCGCACCACGTCTCATGATTTACTCTTGAGAACGACAGTACAACATGAGTCTAACTTGGATATACATTTAATAACCATTTCAGAATTTACTCAACATAGACCAAATATATAACAACACGCCAAGGTACACATAATCAACATGATAGGTATAAAATTCGTGTTTCTAGCGTATGACACTAAGTTTGGTTGGGTTACAACCGGTTTTAGACTAAGACTAAGGATTAGTCTATACTTGGAATACAACTTTTCAAAATGACCCTATTGCCTTGTTCAATCACGGTATCAGTTCTAAGTGACCTAGGGACTCTAATGCTTAGGGCTCTGATACCACTTCTGTCACGCCCTAAAATACCACCTAGGAGTTAAGGGATACTTTATTCGTGACTATACTTAACCTGCCATAACATCCTAAGATGAACAAGGTAGAACATCCAAAAATGGAAATATATAACAGAGTGCGAAAGCTTAATTAGTGCGGAAGCGTGAATAAAATTTTTATTTTCTATACATAATCTGTATTTCAAGTTAAATACAAAACATCATAAGTACGGGTGGACATGCCCACCATCAAAATACAAAATGGGTAAACCTCGCAGACTCTCTCAACTAACAGTAGTCTAAATAAGGCCACACATCGAGGTCTCTATCCTCCTGAGACTACATAGGGATAGGCGGCTCCCTCTCTTCCACATATTCTTCCTCAACCCAAGGCTCAGGGTCGAAGGTACCCACCGGACCTACTGACATGAAAGTATGGCTGAGTATGAAATACTCAGCAAGTACAAGCTACTAACTAACAATAGCAATAACGAACCTCAATCTATAATGGTAATAATTGGAGCAATACAATATCTATAATTAAGACAATACAAGAGCAATAATTAAAGCAGTACTATGATCATGACATACATGGAATGATATGAAACCTCTGATAAAACTCTTACTTAAAAGTCCTGACTTGTTCTTGAAAATACTATTTGTGGTTTTAAAACTTGCTTGCTATTTTAAAACTTGTTCTTGTCTCATAGGAATCACGCATGTCTTGTCTTGTCTGAAATCACTTGTCTTGCGTGTCTTGTCATGTCTTGACTTGCCTTGCCATGGTTTACTTGTGAGCCAGATGTTAGTGCCCCTTCTAGCGACTTGTGAGTCAGGAATGTAAATTCCCTTCAGCAAATATATATATATATATATATATATAGAAAAGGGGTACACCTACATCCTTGACCGGCCCTCTGTCCGGCTTTATCAATTGTTTACTTGTGAGTCAAGTATGACATATCTTGTGATATGCCCTACCCTTGACCGGCCCGATGTCAGGCTTTATCAACTTGTTTTCTTGTGAGCCAAGTATGACATATCCGGGGGATATGCCCTACCCTTGACCGGCCTGATGTCCAGCTTTATCATTCGTATCATAAATCACATGTCTTGCTTTCGTTTGTATTTATATATGTACTTATACTTTGGAAAATCTCGGTTAATGCATGCCTCTGTGTGTGTGTAGCACTTGTGGTAATCATGATGACATGTACAACTAAGGAATGGCATGAGGCATTTCAGTTCTTAATATGATCATGAATGAGGGGAATTAAACAAGCATAATAAGCATTGGATCAAAGATAACACCTTAGGAAAGATTACTCAATTTATACTTGCATTATTATCCTTTAAATTGGTTAATTTCTCATTTGTGCACTTCATCAAACACTTGGGGTGCAACTTATTCATAACCATCTATTTGAGTTCTTAGTTCATGCATTTCATCAAACACATGAGGTGCATCCATTATGAGTACAATGCCCTTCCACCATTTTCAATCACACACATACATACATCCATACGGCATCCAAATCACCTCAACTCTTCCACCATTCATACATCCAACCCCATTTTCTTATCTTGGTTATATTTTGGAAATTTCAGCATTTCAAGAGAGGAGTTATCTAAGATCAACCAACAAGCATTCTTTTAAAAGAAACCTAGGTCATTACATAGGTAGTTAGTAAGGGTGTACTAACCTTTGAGATCAAAGCTTGATCTTGAAGAAACCCCTTTGATTTGGAGTCCCAAACTTTGAAGAAGAACACCACTTGAGATTTGAAGACCCTTGCTTGAAAATCTTCAAGTTTTGAGCTCCCTTGTCTCTAACCCAAAAACCCCTCTTCAATTTCTCCCCAATCTCCTCTTCTCCTCTTTCTCTTCTTTCTCTCCTTGAAGTTAAAAAAAATCCCCAAATGGATCCCCTTATAAAACAAGGGTTTAAAACCCTCAATTTCGGCATCAGCACACGCGTGCGATCGATCGCAGATCTAGCGCAATCGATCGCACCTGAGGGCGATCTGTCGCACTTGAACCCGAGAGTTTTGGTCTGATTTTTTCCTACATGCAATCGATCGCATATCCCTACGATCTGTCGCACCTGGATCAATCGCATATCCCTGCGATCTGTCACACCTGGAGACCCATCTATCGCATATGGTCCAGAATGTTTGGAATCCATTTGGCCTGCATACGATCGATCGATGCCCTTGCAATCGATCGCACACCACTAGTGCAATCTATCGCACTTGGAGTGATTTATCGCATATGAACCCGAGCCTTCTGAACCAATTTCACCTGCATGCGATCGATCACGCCTAACCTACGATCGATTGCACTTCCCATATTTTGGTTTCTTCCCCCTGCAGACCCATAGGGGTGTTTCCAACCTTATTTTCATTATCCTTAAGGCTCTAAACTTCCTCCTTCATGCTGCACTTGGGTTGTGAACTCCCAATTTATCATAAACACCAATTTCAAATACGGAGAATGTCATTTGGCTTTGAATACACTATTCATTAGCCATAAAAAGAACCAGGGTGGTACAGGAAGCATGTTCTCGGAGTTGAACTTAGAACTCGGATGAACTTTTTAACTTAAGTTTGGTACCATGACATAATGTGTATCAAGCAAATCCTTATGTCAATCTAGCTAGGAAGTTTAGGTTCCAAGTATGGACAAGTCATCTAGTCTTAACAGGTAACCAGTTAACTCATTACCCGAGTTGAGAATTTAGCATTGCTAGGATTTTCTTCCTATGGTTATACTATTATGTGTATACTTTGATGTATATGATGCTTATATCAAGTACTAAGTGCTCATTGAACTGTAATATTCAAGAGCTTGACTTTTCGCTATTGTCCTCAGGATTGTTATCATGAGGCATGGCATTCGAAGTAGAGGTTACCAGACCAGAAGGTTTGAGGGAGAGATTCCGGCCGACTATGAGCCGCCGAACTTTGCTCAAGCCTTTAGTTCGATCGCAGACACCTTAGCTATACTAGTAGCTAGGCCTGCTACTACTGCTACTATCCCTGCAACTCCTCCGGTGCATCACAGTAGAGCCCCTGACCTTTTCACAATTAAGGCATGACATTCTCGTTGTCATTTTGCCTTTAAAGAGGTGTGATTAATAAAAAAAGAAGAAATTGGAAATTTTGAAATGTCAGAAATGTTCCTTTTCGAAGTACAAGCCCAACGCAAGTTGAATCGTCAAAATCGGACGAACGAGTCAAAAGATATGGCCCAAACAGTTTGGACCTGTAGGCAATCGTAGCCCGGTTATGCACTAAGGACGTAGCTCGGTTATGCACTAAGGACGTAGCGCGGAAGGCACTAAGGTCGTGCTCTGACATCGTACTCTGATAACATAGCACAGACAACGTACTCTGATAACGTATACGTTGTGCATCCGTTGTACAGCTCACAACGAGTACGTTGTACATCACAACGGGCACGTTGTACATAAGACAACGGACTACGAGCTCAGCACTATGCACGACATAACGTGACAATGGGTTCGGCACTATTCACAACGGACAACGTGTTTGGTACTGTTCACAGCACAACGTGTGTGGCACTGTTCACAGCACAACGTGTTCGGCACTGTTCACAGCACAACGTAACCGGCACTGTTCACAGCACAACGTGTTCGGCACTGTTCAAAGTACAACGTGTGTGGCACTGTTCACAGCACAACGTGTTTGGCACTGTTCACAGCACAACGTGTTTGGCACTGTTCACAGCACAACGTGTTTAGCACTGTTCACAGCACAATGTGTTTGGCACTGTTCACAGCACAACGTGTTCGACACTATTCACGGTCCTCGCGTTTTTCAGAAATTTCAGTAAGGGTATTAGGGTCTTTTGGTCGGTCCACTCTTACCTTAAGAGTTTAACCCGAGCCTTTAGGGCATCATTCGACACTTAGAGAGTTTGAGAGAATAGGAGAAAGGGGAGAAGGCGATTCCAACCTAGGGTTTCCATTTTGGAGAGAAATCAAAGGGTTTTGAAACCCTAGATCAACCTCAAGCCCGTTTTCTTCAAGATCTCGGCTCAAGCTCGTGCAAAGCTCGTGTTCCAAGCTAGGGCAGCAACTCACAGTCGTTTGGAAGAGGGATTCTTCCTCATTTCTTCAAGGTCGGTACTTTTTACTACCCTCCTAGTTATAGTTCCTCCTTTCCCTTCATTTCTCTTTATTTTCCTTTATTTACACATGTGCTATGAGATGGATGGGTGTGAATGGTGAATGGAGATGGAATGGGCGACTGGATGCCAATGGTTATGTGTGATGAACAAATGGGGAAGGGCATTGTTCCAAATAATGAACATACATGTATGATTTGAGTAAAACCCATCTAGAAAAGCATGTTGTAGGGTAAATCCATAATGAACACACCATGTTTGATGAAATGCCAAGGTGAATACAGTGAGTTGTAAATTAGGGAATGCATGCCTAATAAATTCTGAATATTGATAGGGCCTATGATAGTGTGTTTTCTTGCTTTCCTTAAATGACGTGAATGTTATACTGTTCAATCATTGATGTTATGTGTGTTGTGAAATTACCCAAATGTCATGTTTAAATTTAAATGCAAGTGTGTACACGGTTTCCACGAGCACGGCATGCATGACATGATTTATCGAGGTTTTCAAGAACATGGTTAGAGGTGGGACATATCCTACGGTATGTTTTACCTCGCTTTTCACAAGAAGACAAGAACCAACATTACATGAGGGGTCTCCCCTCACTCACAAGTGCATAACATGAAGAAGGGCCTCCCTTCCCTCGCAAGTACATACATATCATGAAGAAGGGTCTCCCTTCCCTCTCAAGTGCATTGCATAAAGAAGGGTCTCCCTTCCCTCTCAAGGCATCTCACAAGCGCATCTCACAAGTACACCTCATAAGGATATCTCACAAGTTACATGATCACAAGCAAGCACGCATGACATGCATTACATGACACGACATACAAGAATCAAGCAAGATAGACAAGACAAGCTTTCAAGTACGAAAAGATATTTCAAGCCAAGTCAAGTGCACGATGTTTTCAAGAGGTTTCATCGGCTTTCTACGAAATACAAGCATGATTATAAATTGCTTTACTTCCTTGTATGATATGAATTGTTTCCTGCTTATGTATGCTATCCGTATGCTATGACTGTTGGTTAGTATTTAGTACCCGCTGAGTATTCCATGCTCAGCCGTACTTCTTATGTCGGCAGGTTCTGAGGGAGCTGCTGTTCCATTTGATATTTGTGCTCCTGGTCCATGGGTGGAGGAGGAGTACGTCGAGGAGCCTTTGGAGGATCCTCCCGTAGAGGGTTATCAGTAGGTGGTGTTAGATTCTGAGTGGATTAGCTGTGGGTGCGATGAGAGTTTATATTCCATGTATTTTTGGCGGGTCTGTCCGCACTTTCTTTTGGTTACTTTTTGTATAAACTTGGATTTGCGTATGTATATACATAGAGGTTTGGTAGACTTCCGCTGTGCTATGTTAGAGTATGTTTCCGCTGTTTATAGTATATGCTCTGTGGGTTTTTGCAGGTTGGTTTGTCAAGCCAGTCATGTAAGCCATGATTAGTCATCCAAAGTTCACTCTAACTCGTAGGGTGGGTTTTGGGTCGCGACAGAAGTGGTATCAGAGCTTAGGCTTTAGGTCTCTTGGGTCACTTAGAATCTTATACCACGGCTTGACAAGAGCATATGTCAGGAAACAAGTTAGGAAGAAAGTAAGTCGGAAGAGAGTCTGATTCCAAGTTTAAGACTAAACTTTAGTCTTAGTCTAAAATGGTTGCTTTAACCAAGTACGGGTCCTAGGTACGCTAGAACGCTAAAGTATAAGTATAATGTGATGAATACTCTGATGACTTGATGTGATGTATATTAGTATTATACAACTAATACAAATTGAATTATTGTGAAACGACATTGAAATAAACTGTGGTTTCAAGTGAGACTCATGTGGTGCTATTGTTCTCAGGACTTTAGTCATGAGGCGGGGCACACGGGGTCGTGGACCACACACCAGAGCTTCATCTTCTTCCAGAGATGAGGATGAGCAGCCGGACCTCTCCCAGGTCTTAGGCTCTATTACTGAGACACTCGCCATATTGGCGACTCGGCAAGCTATACCATCGTCGGCGGCACCTACTCCACCGCCCGCAGCTCCAGTACATCGTACAGTTGGAGTTGAGGCATTCAGGAGATTGAGGCCTCCACCCTTCCATGGGAGTGTGGACCCTCTTGCTGCGGAGGCATGGATCCTCCAGATGGAGAAGATCTTTGTGGTCCTCTCACCTACAGAGGAGGATAGAGTAGCATGGGCAGTTTTCATGCTATAAGGTGAAGCCCACCATTGGTGGTTATCCGTATTGAGGATGCGACAATTGACCATGCAGGGTCAACCTTGGACTTGGGAGGAGTTCAAGGATACTTTTTACAAGAAGTATTTTCCGATCGATGCACGGGAAAAGAAAGAGAGAGAATTCATCAACCTTGAGCAAGGTTCGATGTCTGTGGTCGCTTATGAGGCCAGTTCTCGGAGCTATCACGCTTCACGACTCACATGGTTGCCACCGAGGCAATGAAGGCAAGAAGGTTTGAGCAAGGGCTCAAAGATGTTATCATGGAGAAGGTTTCGGTCTTCAGACATGCTACTTATCCTGAGGTAGTAGACAAGGCCTTATTGGTCGAGGCCAATTCAGAGGCAGTGTCCAAGAAAAGGGAGTTGGCGAGAGGCCAAGCTAGTAGTTCAGCACCTCCAGAGAGGCGGGCTCGTGCCGGCCCTTATCAGTATGCGTGGTCAGCACCACCGATGAGGCCATCTTATGCGCCTCCAGCTCCATGGCAGTATGTGCCTCAGGCACCTCGACCTCAGGCTCTTCCAGCTCCACGGCCAGTTGCACCTCAGACGATGAGGTATGCTCCACCTTCGGCCCCTTCGACTTATACACACTAGGCCTGCACTTCTTGCGGCCGAAGGCACCCGGCAGGAGATTGCTGAAGAGCATCGGGTGGATGTTTTCATTGTGGTCGCCAGGGCCATATGATCAGGGATTGCCCCAGTCGGCATTTACCAGGCCAGTCTCAGGGGATTAGTCCACCAGGACGCCCAGCAGGATCATATCAGGAGTCATCTCAGACTACCCGGTCTACACCTCAGTCTCGCCAGGCGAACCAGGGGCGAGTTTTTGCCTTGACAGAGGGTGATGCACTTGCATCTGACGATGTGGTGCAAGGTACGCGTTAGAGTTATTTTCTTGATTCGTGATTGTTAGGTTATGTTTTATTCCATGTGCACGTACTTGGTATGCTATATATATATATACGCCTATGAGTATACACTGTTGATGCTTGAATTGATGTAACTAGCTAAAATTTCAGGAACCCTACTAGTCAATGAGTGTTTGGCTCGAGTGTTGATTGATACCGGGTCTACTCATTCGTTTGTCTTGCCGAGTTTTTCAGAAGGCTTTTCTGTGGAGCCTAGTCAGCTAGAACCGGAGTTAGATAAAGTGTATAGAAATAGTGTGGTCCAAGTGGGAAGCCACGAGTTGGCGGTTGATCTCATCTTCCTCGGATTCCAAGACTTTGATGTTATATTGGGAATGGATTGGTTAGCAGCACATCATGGGCATGTAGCTTGCTTTGAGAAAATGGTACTCTTCAAGCCAGTAGAAGGAAAACCATTCCACTTTAGCGGGTTAAAAAAGTAGAGATATCGTTCGTTTTGCAGCATTGAGCTTAGCTAAACCCGAGGCAAAGGACTCATCGACTATTCCGGTTGTGAGTGAGTTCCTGGATGTATTTCCAGAGGAGTTGCCAGGATTGCCTCTAGACAGGGAGATTGAGTTTGTGATCGAGCTTGCACCAGGCACAGCTCCTGTTTTCAGAGCTCCATATAGAATGGCCCCTATTGAACTCAAGGAGTTGAAGACTCAGTTGGAGGAATTGCAAGGCCTTGGCTTCATTCGACCAAGTTTCTCACCGTGGGGTGCCCCGGTGTTGTTTGTTAAGAAGAAAGATGGCTCGATGCGGATGTGCGTCGATTACCGGCAATTGAACAAGGTCACTATAAAGAATAGGTATCCCTTGCCTAGGATTGATGACTTGTTCGATCAGTTGAAGGGAGCGAGATTTTTCTCGAAGATAGACCTTCGATCGGGTTATCACCAGTTGAAGATTAAGGTGGAAGATGTTCCCAAAACTGCTTTCAGGACTCGGTATGGACACTACGAGTTCTTGGTGATGCCTTTTGGACTCACGAACGCGCCGGCAGCCTTTATGGATTTGATGAACCGGGTGTCCCGGCCATATCTTGATAGGTGCGTGATTGTATTTGTTGATGACATTTTGCTCTATTCCCAGACACGGGAAGATCACACACGCGACCTACGCCTTGCTTTGGAAATGCTAAGAGAGCACAAGCTGTACGCCAAACTTAACAAGTGTGAGTTTTGGTTGGAAGCGGTGGCATTCCTAGGCCACGTTGTTTCTGCAGAAGGTATCTCGGTAGATCCGAAGAAGATCGAAGCAGTTATGAGTTGGGCGAGGCCCAAGAGTGTTACTGAGATACGCAGTTTTCTTGGATTGGCAGGCTACTACAGGAGATTCGTAGAAGGTTTCTCTAGCCTTGCAGCACCGCTCACTTACCTGACAAGGAAGAACGCCAAGTTTGTATGGAGTGATAAGTGCGAGATCAGTTTCACGGAACTGAAGAAGAGGCTTACTACAGCCCCTGTCCTTACTGTGCCATCCGGACCTTATGGGTATGAGGTGTATAGTGATGCCTCACACGTTGGACTTGGGTGTGTACTCATGCAGCACAAGAAAGTCATTGCCTATGCATCAAGGCAGTTGAAGGAGCATGAGAAGAATTATCCCACGCACGACTTGGAGCTTGCGGCGGTCGTGTTTGCACTTAAGATTTGGCGTCATTACCTTTATGGGGTGGAGTTCTATGTGTTCACTGATCACAAGAGTCTCAAGTATCTCTTTTCCCAAAAGGAGCTGAATCTAAGGCAACGGCGTTGGATGGAATTTTTGAAAGACTATGATTGTACCATTCAATACCACCCGGGTAAAGCAAATGTAGTGGCTGATGCTTTGAGTAGAAGACCTCAAGGATTGTTAGCACACATGTTGGTTCAAGAATGGAAGCTACTTGAAGACTTGGCAAATCTGGACATTAGTGTGAATAACTCTGTCCGTGGTCCTACACTGGCAAATGTTACGGTTCGGCCATACATTATAGATTTGATTCAAGAATACCAAGCCACGGATACTGAATTGTTGGCTCATCGGGACAAGGAAGTTGCTAAGGGTAGTGAGGACTTCTCTCTCACTAGTCGGGGTGCTATCACATTCAAGGGAAGGTTATGCGTCCCGGCCAATGCAGATCTTCGAAGAGAGATTTTGGATGAAGCACACCGTTCGAAGTACACAGTGCATCCAGGGGGTACAAAGATGTACCGGAACCTCAAGAATCACTTTTGGTGGCGGAATATAAAGAGGGAGGTTACGGAATATGTAGCACAGTGTTTGGTGTGCCAACAGGTGAAAGCAGAACACATGCGACCCGTCGGTCTATCGCATTCTCTTCCGATTCCCGAGTGGAAATGGGAGAACATATCCATGGATTTCATAGTTGGCTTGCCAAAGACGGCAAGGGGCTCAGATGCAATTTGGGTTGTAGTAGACCGTCTGACGAAGTCTGCGCACTTCCTACCCTACCGAACTACTTTCAACTCTAGCCAGTTGGCCGCTCTATACATCAAGGAAGTAGTGAGGTTACACGGAGTGCCCGTTAGTATTGTGTCAGATCGGGATTCAAGATTCACATCACGATTCTGGAAAAGCTTTCAGGAAGCTATGGGTTCCCGACTTGTTTTCAGCACTGCTTTTCATCCACGGACGGATGGACAAACCGAGAGAGTGAACCAAGTCATTGAAGACATGATTCGGGCTTGTATGTTGGACTTCAGAGGCAGTTGGGAAGAGCACTTGCCTTTGGTTGAATTCGCCTATAATAACAGCTATCAGGCAAGTATCCAAATGGCACCTTTTGAGGCCTTGTATGGACGAAGTTGTAGGTCTCCTCTCTATTGGGATGAGATAGGAGAAAGGAAATTACTTGGTCCAGAATTGATTGAGCAAACTGCAAACACAGTTAAGATCATTCGGGATCGATTGAAAGCCGCTCAAGATCGCCAAAAAAGTTATGCGGACACGGGCCGTAGGGACTTGGAATTTCAAGTAGGGGATCAAGTTTTTGTGAAAGTATCTCCTAGCAAAGGGATCATGAGATTTGGAAAGCGAGGCAAGCTCAGTCCTCGGTATGTTGGGCCTTTTGAGATTATCACACGAGTTGGTGAGGTTGCTTACAGGTTACCCCTCCCACCTCACATGGCCGCGGTTCACAACGTCTTCCATGTGTCTATGCTTCGGAAGTACATTACGGATCCTTCGCATGTCATAGATTTGGAACCGTTGGAGATTCGAGAGGACCTCACCTTGATTGAAAAGCCAGTTCAGATTTTGGATAGAAGGGATCAGGTGCTCCGCAACAAGACAATCCCTTTGGTTCTTGTGCAATGGCGCACCATGCTCGGGAAGAAGCTACATGGGAGCGTGAAGCCGAAGTCAGAGCAAAGTACCCAGAATTAACTGAATGAGTTTTTGGTATAACTTTGTAAATGACTAGTAATTTTCTTTGGTCTGAAATGCAAGTAATGTCTAAATTTCGAGGACGAAATTTTGTAAGGAGGGGAGGATGTAGAGCCCCTGACCTTTTCACAGTTAAGGCATGACATTCTCGTTGTCATTTTGCCTTTAAAGAGGTGTGATTAATAAATAAGGAAGAAATTGGAAATTTCAAAATGTTAGAAATGTTCCTTTTCGAAGTACGAGCCCAACGCAAGTTGAATCGTCAAAATCGGACGAACGAGTCAAAAGATATGGCCAAAACAGTCTGGACCTGTAGGCAATCGTAGCTCGGTTATGCACTAAGGACGTAGCTCGGTTATGCACTAAGGACGTAGCTCGGTTATGCACTAAGGACGTAGCGCGGAAGGCACTAAGGTCGTGATCTGACGTCGTACTCTGATAACGTAGCACAGACAACGTACTCTGATAACGTATACGTTGTGCATCCGTTGTACAGCTCACAACGGGTACGTTGTACAGCACAACGGGCACGTTTTACATAAGACAACGGACTACGAGCTCAGCACTATGCACGACAAAACGTGACAACGGGTTCGGCACTATTCACAACGGACAACGTGTTTGGTACTGTTCACAGCACAACGTGTGTGGCACTGTTCACAGCACAACGTGATCGGCACTGTTCACAGCACAACGTGTTCGGCACTGTTCACAGCACAACGTGTGTAGCACTGTTCACAGCACAACGTGTTCGGCACTGTTCACAGCACAACATGTTTGGCATTGTTCACAGCACAACGTGTTCGGCACTGTTCACAGCACAACGTGTTTGGCACTGTTCACAGCACAACGTGTTCGACACTATTCACGGTCCTCGCGTTTTTTCAGAAATTTCAGTAAGGGTATTAGGGTCTTTTGGTCGGTCCACTCTTACCTTAAGAGTTTAACCCGAGCCTTTAGGGCATCATTCGACACTTAGAGAGTTTGAGAGAATAGGAGAAAGGGGAGAAGGCGATTCCAACCTAGGGTTTCCATTTTGGAGAGAAATCAAAGGGTTTTGAAACCCTAGATCAACCTCAAGCCCGTTTTCTTCAAGATCTCGGCTCAAGCTCGTGCAAAGCTCGTGTTCCAAGCTAGGGCAGCAACTCACAGTCGTTTGGAAGAGGGATTCTTCCTCATTTCTTCAAGGTCGGTATTTTTTACTACCCTCCTAGTTATAGTTCCTCCTTTCCCTTCATTTCTCTTTATTTTCCTTTATTTACACATGTGCTATGAGATGGATGGGTGTGAATGGTGAATGGAGATGGAATGGGCGACTGGATGCCAATGGTTATGTGTGATGAACAAATGGGGAAGGGCATTGTTCCAAATAATGAACATACATGTATGATTTGAGTAAAACCCATCTAGAAAAGCATGTTGTAGGGTAAATTCATAATGAACGCACCATGTTTGATGAAATGCCAAGGTGAATACAGTGAGTTGTAAATTAGGGAATGCATGCCTAATAAATTCTGAATATTGATAGGGCCTATGATAGTGTGTTTTCTTGCTTTCCTTAAATGACGTGAATGTTATACTGTTCAATCATTGATGTTATGTGTGTTGTGAAATTACCCAAATGTCATGTTTAAATTTAAATGCAAGTGTGTACACGGTTTCCACGAGCACGGCATGCATGACATGATTTATCGAGGTTTTCAAGAACATGGTTAGAGGTGGGACATATCCTACGGTATGTTTTACCTCGCTTTTCACAAGAAGACAAGAACCAACATTACATGAGGGGTCTCCCCTCACTCACAAGTGCATAACATGAAGAAGGGCCTCCCTTCCCTCGCAAGTACATACATATCATGAAGAAGGATCTCCCTTCCTTCTCAAGTGCATTGCATAAAGAAGGGTCTCCCTTCCCTCTCAAGGCATCTCACAAGCGCATCTCACAAGTACACCTCACAAGGATATCTCACAAGTTACATGATCACAAGCAAGCACGCATGACATGCATTACATGACACGACATACAAGAATCAAGCAAGATAGACAAGACAAGCTTTCAAGTACGAAAAGATATTTCAAGCCAAGTCAAGTGCACGATGTTTTCAAGAGGTTTCATCGGCTTTCTACGAAATACAAGCATGATTATAAATTGCTTTACTTCCTTGTATGATATGAATTGTTTCCTGCTTATGTATGCTATCCGTATGCTATGACTGTTGGTTAGTATTTAGTACCCGCTGAGTATTCCATGCTCAGCCGTACTTCTTATGTCGGCAGGTTCTGAGGGAGCTGCTGTTCCATTTGATGTTTGTGCTCCTGGTCCATGGGTGGAGGAGGAGTACGGCGAGGAGCCTTTGGAGGAACCTCCCGTAGAGGGTTATCAGTAGGTGGTGTTAGATTCTGAGTGGATTAGCTGTGGGTGAGATGAGAGTTTATATTCCATGTATTTTTGGCGGGTCTGTCCGCACTTTCTTTTGGTTACTTTTTGTATAAACTTGGATTTGCATATGTATATACATAGAGGTTTGGTAGACTTCCGCTGTGCTATGTTAGAGTATGTTTCCGCTGTTTATAGTATATGCTCTGTGGGTTTTTGCAGGTTGGTTTGTCAAGCAAGTCATGTAAGCCATGATTAGTCGTCCAAAGTTCACTCTAACTCCTGGCAGGGTACTACAGGAGGTTTGTGGAAGGGTTCTCTAGCCTAGCGGCTCCGTTTACTTATCTTACAAGGAAGAACGCTAAGTTTACTTGGAGCGAGAAGTGTGAAGCAAACTTCATAGAGTTGAAGAAGAGGCTTGCTACAGCCCCTGTTCTTACAATGCCATCTGGGAGCGGTGGTTTTGTAGTCTACATTGATGCGTCACTTATCGGGCTAGGATGTGTCCTAATGTAGCGCAGGAAAGTCATTGCCTACGCTTCTCGACAGTTAAAAGACCATGTGAAGAACTATCCTATGCATGATCTAGAGCTTGCTGTAGTCGTCTTTATGTTGAAGATTTGGCGTCACTACCTTTATGGGGAGCAGTTCGATGTATTTACGGACCACAAGAGCTTAAGGTACTTGTTTTTCCAGAATGAGTTGAATCTAAGGCAGCGTAGATGGTTGGAGTTTCTGAAGGATTATGACTGACTATCCAATACCACCCGGGTAAGGCGAATGTGATAGCAGACGCTCTTAGCAGGAAGCCTCCTGGACACTTAGCTCACATGATGGTTCATGAGTGGAAGATGTTAGAGGAAATGGCGAACCTCAATACTAGCTTCAGCACTCCTACCTCTGGACCAGTCATGGCTAACCTTACGGTTAGGCCTTATATCCAAGTTCGAATTAAGGAGTTACAGAGTTCAGATGCAGAGTTGCTTGCTTACCGAGACAAGTCGGTTAGCAGTGGCAGTCAGGAGTTTGCTTTGAATAGTGATGGTGCCATCACATTCAAAGACATGTTGTATGTTCCCGCCGACACGGAGTTGAAGAGTGAGATCTTGGATGAAGCCCACCGGTCTAAGTATACTGTGCATTCTGGGGGTACAAAGATGTACCAGAACCTCAAGAGGCACTAATGGTGGCAAAACATGAAAAGGGAAGTCATAGAGTATGTTTCTAGATGTTTGGTGTGCCAACAGGTGAAGGCCGAGCATCAGAGGCCAATAGGTCTTTTACATCCGAAATGGGAAAATATCTCAATGGTCTTTATAGTTGGCTTGCCAAGGACGGCAATGGGCTCCGATTCTATCTGGGTTATAGTTGATCGATTAACAAAGTCTGCACATTTCTTACCCTATCGGACTACGTACAGCATGAGCCAGCTTGTAGCCTTATACACCAAGGAGGTGTTTCGGCTGCACGGGGTACCAGTTACCATTGTTTCTTATTGGGACCCGAGGTTTACTTCCAGGTTCTGGAAGGGCTTTCAGAGTGCTATGGGTTCTCGGTTAGATTTCAGCACCGCCTTTCATCCTCAAACTGATGGGCAGACCGAGAGGGTGAACCAGGTGATTGAGGATATGCTCAGTGCTTGCATGTTAGACTTCCAATATAATTGGGAGGATCATTTGCCTTTGGTTGAGTTCGCCTACAACAACAGTTACCAGGCGATCATCTAGATGGCACCTTTCGAGGCCTTATATGGGAGAAGTTGCAGAGCTCCTCTTTACTGGGACGAAGTTGGTGAGAGAAAGGTATTAGGTCCTGAGTTCATTGAACAGACCGTAGATAGGGTCAAGAACATTCGAGAGAGGTTGAAGACAGCCTAGGATCGACAGAAGAGTTATGCCGACACTCGCCACAGAGACTTGGAATTCCAGGTTGGGGATCGAGTCTTTGTGAAGATTTCTCCGAGTCAGGGAATCATAAGGTTCGGCAAGAGGAAGAAGCTTAGCCTGAGGTATGTGGCACTTTTTGAGGTGATCACACGCATCGGAGAGGTAGCTTACAGAGTGGCTTTACCTCCTCACATGATGGCAGTCCACAATGTCTTTCATGTGACCATGCTTCGGAAATATGTGTTGGACCCTTCGCATCTCATTGATCTTGATCCGGTGGAGATTCGAGAGGATCTCACTCTAGTGGAGCAACCGGCTCAGATCTTGGATCGTAGAGATCAAGTCCTACGCACCAAGACGATTCCACTAGTCCTCGTGAAGTGGCAACACCATTCTGCGGAGGAAGCTACCTGGGAACGCGAGGCTGAAGTGAGGGAAAAATACCCTCACCTGTTTGAGTAGTATTTTAATGGTACATGTAAAGTTAGTTGTTTTGTGTTTTCCAATGTATGTAGGATCGTCTTAATTTCGAGGATGAAATTTCTGTAAAGGGGGGAGGATGTAGAACCCTGGATCTCACTTTCATAGCCTGTGAATAGTGTTGTGACTATTGTGGTGAATAGTGACCATGTAATGTAATTTTCTGAATTTTGAGATAAAAAGTCCCAGAAATGGTTGTTTATAAGTTAACTAAGTTTAGGAAATTTTATGAGATTTTATTCATATGTTTAGAATGGTTTCCCGGGCAACGAAAAAAGTTACGACGAACCGAAATTATTGGGTTTTGCCTAAAACTGGAAATTCAGACTTTGAGTTATAAGGAATTGGATTTTCTAAGTATTTTTATTGGATTTAAATGGGGGTACTTTCTTATTTTAATTTAAAACTTAAAGTTAATTAAATGAAAGATTAAAAGTAAAATAAGTATAAGAGTAAGTAGAAGAATGGGAAAAAGAACAAAGCACAAGCCAAAACAGAAAAATAGGAAAAAAATCAGGCAAAAACCGGTCGACCGATTTTGCTACCGGTTGACCAACCTTGCTTACCGGTCGACTGAAGGCATGAAATTTTGTATGGGGATTTTTAACAGAGAGAGGATTTTTGACCAATCGAGCTGTTTTGCCTTGGCCGACCTACTATTTACGTGGGGACCTTTTGGGTGCTTCCCATGGACCCAATTGGGTCTATAACACAACTGGGTTTACACAACCCTTGAGCTCTAAGAAAAGAGGAAAAAGAGAGAAAGAGAAGAAAGGAAAGAGGAAGAGGTTCTTAGGTTTTGGTTTTTATGAGTTCTTGAGTTGATTGTCAACTACGAAGGCGTGCCTTCTCGCTTCTCAAACTTTCTCAAGCGTTATAAATCAAAGGGTTGATCTTGAAAGGTAGATACACTCTACTACCTCCCTTGTGCTATTATTTTTAAGAAAAACTATGTTTTAAGGTATGTTCTTGGATTGGTTGGATGATGATTTGTACATGGTATATAAACTATCACTACTATTGATGTTCTATGAATATGATTCCATGTTTACAAGTTTTCTAAGTTCACCATGATGTTCACAAGTATTATATGCACCTTATGTTCACAAGTGTAGCATGATATTCACAAGTCTCGCATGATTTGATGATTTCTCACAAGAAAATGTGTTTTCTAAAAGTTCATAAGCAAGGTTTTTTGTAAAAGAATTCTCACAAGTTCACAAGAATGGATAAGGCCAAACTATGGGTTGGTAAGTGACAATGCCAAACTTTGGGTTGGTATTCTAAGATCGTTTCAAAGCTCACAAGGAATCCCACTATACATGGACTCACAAAAAGTCATGTCTCACAAGGAATTCCAACTTTCGCAAGAATTCAGAAGAACTCACAAGACTATGATTATCATAAGACTTCACAAGATTTATATGGTTTTGATTTCACACGAAAACTGTTAAGGAAAGGGTTTTTGGGAAACTACTTGCAAGGATTATATACTCTAAGATTTTGTATGTTCATGATATTATTTATTGTTAGCTAGTAGTTTGTATGTGACTGAGTATTCCATGCTCAGCCGAATTATTGAATTCGGCAAGTGCACGTGTTCCCTTTGACGTCTGTGGTTCGGAGCCTTGGATAGGGGAAGAGTACTACGAGCCGGAACCTACTATGGATCATTACCAGGATGAGGGAGCACTAGATAGGCGGCCCGATTTTGACTTTTGCTAACCGAGCTAAGAAGAGAAATTTGTGTATGTTGAGAATGGGACTTGTCCACTCTATCCTTTTTTTGATATGTTTTGTTGGTTCAAACTTGAACCTAACGATAGGAGTATTTTATTATAAATTGTTTCCGCTATATGTATAACTTGTGTACTTTGACAGGATGGTATGTATGCTTTTTGTGTCATACGGGATGGTATGATACGGCGGTCACGGGCTAAAGTGTTCCTAACTCATAGGAGGTATTTTGGGTCGCGACATTGCTAGAAACCGTCGTCGTGACAGGAGAAGAACTTTGAAATTGGGAGATCTAGAAGTCGACCTGGTACTAGACTGCGCTTCAGAAGGATACCAGAGGACATTGTCATAGGCATCCTGGCCCGTGCAGACTTTGCTAGAAATCGCTGTCATGACAGGAGAAGAACTCAGAAACTGGGAGATTTGGAAGTCAACCTAGTACTGGACTGTGCTTCAGAAGGATACCAAAGGAAATAGCCACTGGCATCCTGGCCCGCACAGACTTTTGTAGAAATGATCATCGTGACAAGAGAAGAACTCAGAAATTGGAGATCTAGAACTCGACCTGAAGTCATTTCGGAAGCACTTCCAACTTCGGTGCCATCTTCTCGCATGTCACTTCCCGCACCTTCCATGTTCCAATCCTTGGCTCGTGTGTGATTAAGCACAATTCTTCTACCACACCATCCCAGGACTCTGATTTTACTCGCATGTTCAGAAAACGAATCAAAGTCCCGCTCCGAGTTAGATCATCAGCAACAACTATCCACCTATCTCAAAAAGGACATTCATCAACAACCCTATGGTCAGTATCCTGGGAGGCATCGACAGAAGACATCTCTCTGCAAAACAAAGACAGAAAACAAGAAAGTTCGTCAAAATCTCCAATGTTTCTACAAACTTTACACTGCAATGAATCGGAAACTATTAAAAAAAATTCAAACAAAAAGATTGAACAAAAAAAACACGCACAAACAAAAAACAAACAAACAAACAAACAAACAAAAATAATTAACATTAAAAAAAACACAAATTAAAAAAAAACAAACAAACAAATAAATAAAAACAAGGATAAAAAAAAGGTAAAAAAATAAATTAATAAACAAGCCAAAAAAAACACACAAAAATAGACCCAAAAAAAAAAGCATAAACAAAAATACATAGGAAAAAAAGTACGAAACACAAAAAAAAAAAATAATTAAAAAAAAAAGTAAATAAACAAAGTAACAAACAAACTAAACAAATGGCAGCCCAGTCGTAGGATGACGATGCCTAGTATTACGGCCTTAATTCTTCAACCCGATCACGGCCGTGCGGCACTCGATAACTTTACTCTTCAAGACCGAGTAAGCCTTACCAGACTAGCTACTCAAGAGTAAGGATGGAAGAACACACACACTTGGAGAATGCTAAAAACACTTCTATTACTCAGAAGAAGCTTTACAATTCTTAGATGCTTTACAAATGAGGGGCCATCCCCTATTTATAGGACCTAAGGGAGAGTTCTAGAGTTCTAGAACCCCCATTTCTCTAGAATCTTCTCCCACCTCCTCTTTAGGAGAATTCTAAAGGGTCTACTACAAGTCTTTTACTTCTAGAATCTCTACATGTATATACAAGTCTCCTACAGTATATGTACAAGCCTCCTATACTGTATATGCCTGCTAGATGATTAAGAAAATGCCTAAGTGAGCGGGTCGTGACATTTCTTGTCACAGTGTCACAGAGCGCTTGCCAACCGAAGTAACTAGCCAATTCAGATGCTGCCTACTCCCACACCAATGGCCCGGAACGCCTAGTACATGGATGGTGTGGGACTAAACATACGCACGTGATAGGCTCTCCCGCCTAAATCCCTGACACCCTCGTCAGGAGGATCCACCCTTGAATCCCAACGTGCTATGAATCCGTCCAACACCCCCGATGTCCCTGGGTCAGCTCTGATACCACTTGTCACGGAACGCTTGCCAATCGAAGTGACTAGCCAATTCAAATGCTACCTACTCCCACACCAATGGCCCGAAACGCCCAGTACATGGCTGGTGTGGGACTAAACATACGCACGTGACAGGCTCTCCGGCCTAAATCCCTGACGCCTTCATCAGGTGGATCCACCCTTAAATTCATCCAACACCCCCGATGTCCCTGGGTCGGCTTTGATACCACTTGTCACTGAGCGTTTGCCAACCGAAGTGACTAGCCAATTCAGATGTTGCTTACTCTCACACCTATGGCCCAGAACGCCCAGTACATGACTGGTGTAGGACTAAACATATGTGCATGACAGTAGACTGCCCTCCTTAAATTTTTAATGTTTGATAAATAAATAAAAATACTCACAGCATTAAAAAAAAAAAAAAAGAGGGGGTGTTGGCCTTATCGCCAGACTCCCTCTTTCCACTTTTTTCTCTTTCTTATTTCATAATTTTCATTAATAAAAAAATAATATAATAAAAAGCGAAAAATCTCAAATCAAATTTCTTAACAAAGAAAACTGAACGAGCCATCCATTTTTTTTAAAAAATCAAAGAAAACAGTCACATCAACTTTTTCCCATCTTCATCTTTCTCTTACCATCAAATCGTATCCATCACATGAGTTCATGAAGAAGATTTATATAAAAAATAATAAACCAAACAAACTAAATAGTAAAAGAAAAAAAAAGGGGGGTGGAATTGGGGCTGCCGCACCATCCAATCGGCCACGCCCCGTCATTATTTAGCTATATTAAAAATTTTTTAAAAGAAACCTTTACTCGACTTATATATGCGGGTTGACCAAAATCACATCTCTATGTTTAAACCTGCCCAAAAAAAAGCAATCAAAAAAAAAAAACTAGACACCGGCTTCGAGTTCTCTTAATATTTGTGAGGGAGATATATTAGTATTTGTAAGGAAAGTAAATTGATTCCTTATCCAATTAGGAAATTGTCTACTTTTCTTCGAACCAAAGTCAAATATTAATTCACCGAAACTCAATTCAAAATAAAACTCAATTCAAAATAAACACTAAATCAAGGGTTATGCTAATGTCACTCATGAGTTTTATTACTATATCTTTAAAGGGACAATTTGTAGAATCCTAAAATTTATTAATTTTACACAAAGGTTTCTACACACCTGTAAAATTATACAAAGAGCCTTAAATCATTAAAAAAAATGTCCTACACATTTAAATTTGACCTAATGAAAAAGCATGGACCTCCTACGACTCAGGTCTGAGCACGAAGTAGAAAGCTCATAAATCCAAAACCCCAGTCCAAATTCAAATAGGTCACACACTCAACAAATTGGTCGATCCGCCAACACAATAAACCCGAGTATGGACTCAATACCCATCAAAGTCTCTTAAGTCCCTTAAACCACTAAATGGAGTGTGACTCTTGGAATCCTTATTTCTAAATGGGTGAGACTTATCAAAGTCTCCTAAGTCCCTTAAACTACTAAATTGAGTAAGACTTATGGAATCCTTATCTCTAAATGGGTGAGACTCATCAACATCTCTTAAATTTCTTAAATGACTAAATGGAGTGGGACTCTTGGAATCCTTATCTCTAAAAATCTATAAATAAGACCCAAAGCTAGAGATTGGGGAGGAATTTTAAGAAAAGGCAGAAGAAGAAAATTTCAGAAGAATCCAAAGAAGAGAATTCAGAAGCATTCTCTAGCCTTCAAAGAAAAAAAATCAAAGCATTCCAGAGAAAACAAAGTTGCAAAGAAGCCAGTTCTTCTCCAGAATCATTTTCTAGCCGATCAAGCGCGAAGCCCGGAAAAAATGAAAAACTACATCAACACCTTCAAAGAAGATCGAGATCACATCTCGTTCCTCATCTTCTACTTTAGAAATTTTTGATTGTTAATCAAATGGTTATTTGAGAGTTGTACCAAATTATAAATAAATAAATATTTTGTTCATCCATTATTTCGTCCACGAAATTTTGTGTCGACAGTTCCATATCTGGATTTGTTTCTTTATCTCTTCTCTTCTAATATAAAAATCTGCATTTCCTCTCTAAATTAATCACGCATCAGTTAGCTTGTGCTCTATTACGCAAATTGGCTAAGCGTTTGCAGGTTGGATGTGCAGTCTTGTACGTACATGCTGTCGGCCCTTTGATAACGGGGCCCTATCCGACCCGGCCCTTCAAAGCCCGTAAAATAAAAGATTTTTTCTTCTCCCCTAAGGACCTAGGCCCTCTTACCTGAAGGTCAGGCCTGGTAAGCACATGGCCCAGCCCTCTACTTTGTATGTCACACCATATATAATATTATATATAACATATTACATACATGTAGTAGCATTCTAGTGCACCATGCCCATTAAAGCCTTTAATGAGCGGTCCCTAATAATGTGACACATGGTGGGTTGTTCCAAATTTGATAATTTTATGTCAGTACGTGTCTCCCAAGAGACATGACAAAATCAACTTGATCGAGTGTTTGTAGACCGTTCGATCATAGGTGGGAAGATCAATCATTTCTATAGCCTAGGTAGGGTCTAGTGAACCTTAGAGGGTTAATACTGACAAACTAGGGTCTAATCAGACGGTCTAAATATGTCCGATCAAACTGAACAATTCCAAGATTGAGTGTCTAGTGAACCCTCAAAGGGTTTGATTTGCTAGGCCCAAGCCCTACCCTAAAGGGTCAAGGCTGGGCAGGCCGAAAGAACAATTGTTTTTTTCATGTTTTAGCAAAAAAATTACACATTGACCATCAACCTCACATACAACCCTCTTCTTTGGTTTGGGCTTTGGACCAACAAAAATAAGATCTGACACAAAATCCTTATCTTTTGGGTAATAATTTTGAGACCGCACAAGGGTCGAGACCACCAAGTGCATGGATGCACGGGATTTCAGGTGGGGCTCATAAAAAAAAAATTTGCTAGCCCTACTCTCCTCTATTGCATTCTCTCTATTTTCATGACAAGGAGTAAGGATGTTGATTTTTTTTTATGACAGCGAGAAGGATCTGACACAAAATTCTTATCTTTTTACATAGAAAAGTGGAGAGTGGGACTAGCATTCCCCTCTATTTTTTATAATTTGAATACGGTTATTTATAGTAAGCACTGAATTTTGCTTTTATATATTTTTGCGTGTAATACGTGACTTTCCATAGCTTTTTTTTGGGTTCTCTTTACATGGCCTTTCATCAAGAAATTATCCTTTTCGTAGAATGATGTTGTAGGATGATTTTAATCGAGCTTGAGTGCAGTATGCTAGCTTACTCGCACCCAACTTCTCGCCTCTCAAAATTGATTTTTATAAATCATGTTAGATAAATTTGTTTTTGTAGGATTTTGTTGATGAAATAATTAAAGTTATTTTGTCTTTGGGATTTGCTTTAAATACTCTCAAATTATTATTATTATTATTATTATTATTATTATTATTAAATGTTCTACTCTAACTACATATTGACTGTGCATGCTATAGCATCTGATAGACATTGGTGGGAACCTATTATAAGGCATCTACAATAAAGTTATTGAATGAATATAAAGATTTCTTATATGGTTTGGTTTTCTCAAACCATATAAAATTTCTCTCAAAATGGGTCATGGATCCGATGGGGCAATGAGCCCAGAGGCCCGTTAATGAGGGAGTGGAGGTTCATGTCAGGCTTAGGAGTTAGAACGTTGGGCTTAACTTCATATTTCTTTTGTTTACCAAAAAAATGTTTTAAAAAATAGCTTTCGAAAGAGTTTAAAAGTGCATTTAAGAAATTCAATAGATCTTTTTATTAATATGCATGTGTTATATTTCCCGTGAAAATCAGACTTGTATCTTTATAATAAAGAGGGGTAGTCGTAGACACCCTATTTCGCACGGTCAAGTGCCAAAGTTCAAACGATCTCAATTCTTCTTCTTCTTATCTTTTGTCTTCAAAGTGAATGACAACCCTAGGAATCATCTTAGAGCTTCCATCACCACTAACAACCTTTTAGCTATCCTATACAACCTTTTAGAATCCCCAAAAATTTATCTGCATCCTAATCCTCCGGTAGGTATATTTTAATTATTTTAGTATCTTAAATCAGGACCCAACCCGAAAAAGTAAAGGTAGACTTTTCATAAACTTTAATAATAACATTACATACTTTAAAAGCTCTTTCAAGTGGTTTAAAACTCAATTACTAAGAAAATAGTAAAAATGGTAAAAACACATATATAGACAATTGTCAATATCAACGGCCCTGATTACATCAAAACTCATGTTCCAATTGATCGAACCAACCCCAACCTCCACTTCGAACCCAAGGCAAGGAACACGTTGAAATGAATACTCTCGACCCGACCCCAGCTTAGAGAGTACATAACAGATGATACCAAGAATCACCGGATTAACTATACAGCTATATAAGATCAATCTGATCGTGGAAGATCCTGAGCTAGATCAAGGCAATCTCCCCTACAAAGAGGAAACCAAATCTATCATCCCGCTGAAAGTATATTACGTGAATGGAAAGACTTCTATTCCTGAAAGAAGTAGAAGCAGGAAAGTCACTAGTCAGCCCTAAATCAGTTTCCTATCTCTAGCATAGAGTTACATTGAGTCTCCCTTCTTTAGAACCCTAAAACAACTATATCTTTCTCCCCTTTCTATCCCCCCTTTATTATCCCGTTATTGACTTGATCGTCAGAGTGTATTTACAGGCCACCCTGCCTATCTATCTCAGACGATCATAGATGTTGTTGTTGTTCATGAGACGACACGTGATATCAAGGTCTCTTAAGCATGTATTTTCCCCCACAAAATTGGTGCCATATGTGGGAAACATATCTACGTGCTAACCAAGCCCGTACTCTGATATCATGGACCCCAAAAGAACAACCGCAACAGCATCCATCCAGGAAGAGTTGTCTACTGGGAAGTTCATAAACGGGGTAGGGGTGGGGATGAGAAATGTTGGGTAAACCCAACCCGGGTTCGAGTCGGGGATTAATTTAAGTCACCCCGCCCCGATTATAATATATATACTTATTTTACCCTTAAATTAATCATAAAATTACCCTAATATCTTGTGTAATATGAAATACTAAACTGACCTACCCAAACTCGCCCTAACTAGTGCTTAATAGGCCGAGACGGGGCTAATTAGGGTTTTGATAGATGGGGATGGGGTCACCCGACCTGGGTTTGGGTTTGCCTGTTGCAATTCCTTTCCTCACATTCTCATCCTATATATATACCTCTTCCCAACTTATTTCACTCACTCAATGCCAAGTTTTTACTCCCTCGAGAACTAAAGGAGAGCAATTTTGCTCGGCACTCCTCTTTTGATAACGGGAGTATTAAGGGGAATTTGATAGAGAGAGTCGCCCATACACCCCCCAACTAATTTCTATTTGTGTTGCTCAAACGGGTCCCACACAATCTCTCTCATAGAACTATACTTCCATTCTCTCATATTTTTTTATTATTATTTTTAAGATTTTATATGTTTGTAAAGTACAGTGTATACGGTGAAAAATAATCACCTACTCACTGGTAGAGGGAAGGGAGGCATCACTGGTGGAGAGAAACCATGATAACAAGAAACTGAGTCAGACCTGGCATGTCGCTTCTGGAGAATGTTGCTGACTGAATAGAACAAAAGGAAATGCAAAGCTCGTCATCATCTTCCTTGTTCTAATCCTTAATATGCATCTTCTGTGGATTTCCCATTAAAAAAAAAAGTGGACTTAACCCTATGTTTGGTTGCCAAGAAAATAAGTGAAAAGAAAACCAAATTGGACAAAACCCAAAAACAAAAAACAAAAAAACCTATTTTCTCGACAACCAAACACACCCTAAAAGAATTGAGTAAAGCTAATGTCAAGCAGGCACTATAACTAGGGCACATGCTCGCCCTAGTAGGGCGCCAAAACCCTAGTGTCCAAAAAATGATGTGCTGTTCACGCTTGGCATGTACTCTCTGTAGCATTACTCGAAACCATGGCAATTAGCAATCCGGGAAATCAGTACAAACAAAACTTTAAAGAGAGATATTGGGGATCAGAAATTCTCATCTTCTGCAAACCTCAGCAAAAATTTCATGATTGACGTCTTGTGATCTTCCCTAACATTGGTAACTTTGATTTCAGTCGCACCTGTCATTACCCGCGTGTAAAGCCTTTCAAGCTGTGGTACTCCATAGCCTTCGGTGCGCCCCACCAAGCACTGTTTGAGAGACTCAACTTCGCCAGAAAATTCTCCATCTGACATTATGGCATCTTCTTGGGATACCTTTTCACCAGCTTGCCCAGAAGCATTTACAGAAGCTTCCGGCTGCTCGTCAACGGGAGAATTTTCAGACCTTCCTGGAACCTCACCATTTGTTTCAGGTTCTTGAGATGGTGCTGACTTCAATGCTCCTGATTCTGCAGGCTGTGACTTGTCTTGTGCAGTTGAACCTGAATTGCCAATTTTGAATTATTTTCCAAAGGAGAACCTTTCCTAAAACAGCTCAATAGAGAACATATGTTGTGTCCAAGAAGCCATCAATTAGCCAAATGAGGGAAAAGAAGACAGATGATAGTAAAACTAGATATCAGTAATTTAAAGAATGCTACAAAAACTTTGGAAAGCAAAGAAGCCTCCCAGAATTTTGTTCCCAGTAGTAAGACTGATAGTGGGGAGAGTTCAGTTGCCAATAGTCTAACTGGACCAAGTCCAAGAAAAATTAGCATCACTGCCTATTGTTTCTTTACATTTGTGTTTGTCCCTATCTTTGAAATGGGTCCCTACCGTTCTCCAATCTTCTACATTCAAAGCTATAGTCGAGGGGACGATCCCTAAAAGTGTTGCAGACGTATGGAGTGCAATATCCATGGGAACGGAAAATCAATATACTAGAACAATTGTGGATTATTACCATTCCGACTTATCAGAGTCTAGCCTCCAACCCAGTTTATCCCAGTTGGTCAGAAAGAGGTAAGAAGGTGCCTAGCTATTACCAAGGCAGTCCAAATAAGGGTCTTTATCAGTCAAGTGAGCGGGAACAAAGACTACTAATATCCATCATGAGGGAAAGCTTATGCTTAATTTAACTCATCTTTACTTCCTAGACAATGTAACATAATTGATGGTATGTTCCCCTTTTTTTGGTATGCAAGCATGGTAGTTAGTGGGTAGCAACAAGTGGTGGGGACTGAGGAAAGGTTCCGGACCAAGATCGTGGTTTTCATGGCAAACCCGGGATGCTAGCCAACTGCACCAACCCCTGGTGTCCGTAGGGAAAATTCTAAGTGGGTCAGTGCGGACACCCGAATGGACTAGTCCTTGCCTCGAAGGGTTTGGGACACCCTCCATTATCAAAATAATAATAATAACAAACGTATACTATCCAGTGGACTGCACTGATGGCAGGTGTAATCTTATGACTTTACACTTATTCTTTTTTAATTAACACTTAAATTGAAGCTATGACACAACATAAGACAAGGGCGCCAGTGGCAGAATGTAAGGACTCAAAAACATGCATCCATTGCTGTTTTCTCAAAGCTAGATGTTAGCTTTTGTGATTTTGATCATTTATAGCATAGTTACCAAAGTGAAAACGAAAAGCTAACCGGAAGTGGGAAGTGGGAAGTGAGACTTAACATCCTTACGAAATGGGAAGCGAGAAATGAGACATGTGTCTCCTCATTATGTTAGGATGACCAGCCATTCCATAAATTTTATCTTACATGAGATATTTGTGAAGAAATACCTTAGATTTCAATCCAAGGACATTTGCTCGAGATCTATACCCTAAGCCTTAGACTAAGGTCTATCCCATCACTTCCTACATACATAATCACGTTTGATAACTAAATGGGACATGATGGAAGCAAGCTTCCTATGAACTGAGCATCCCACCTTGTACATAGCTTTCCTGCAACTATGATTAATGAATCTTAATATGAACAGAAAACAGCAGAATCCAACAGGAGATTGTACCTGCTTGCTCAGTGTCAATATTCTTCTTTGTCCGCCTCAATACTTCATAACTTTGACTCAGATTAACCTCTGGCTGGACATTACGAAGTCGGGCACTCACTCTAGTAACAGTTGCCTGTTGAACAACAGGGGTTGGTGGGAAACCAAGGCCCCCAATGTCATCCGGCACTCGCACTGGCCCTCCTTGAGCAGCAATTTTGTCACAGAATGTTACCAGTGCTGGGTCCATCTGTGACAGCATTCCTTGCACCTGAAAAAAAATATATTTGTCTACCATGAACTAAAGCAGCAAAAAAACAAAAACTAACTAATGAGCATACCGCATCTCGAAGCTCATAAGCTCTACTAACGATCCTAGAACCATTATAATCGTCTCCATTATAAGCCTGAAATAGAGACAATGGAAAACATCAAACATAACTAAATTATACAAGATACACTCTCAAGTGTGATAGAAATAAGCAAATAACTGATGATGCTAGTTTTGGCTGAATTTATCCATTGACTCATAACTATGGATCTCAAAATCTAAAACTCCATTTCTCTTAATAATCTTTTGTTACAGACAATTTGAAAAAATCAACATAGTTGTATGGTTATAATTATGGATTATATGGCAAAAGGCAGACCAAAGAGAGTTTTCAATACAAAAAGAAGGCATCGGCCCACCTTGCTTTGTCTAACAGCAAGCATTCACATTGGCACTTATGAGTGTGATATACAACATATTTAACATTTTCACAAAGATCCCTCATATTCTGAATGAAATTGTCTATTGTCCAAGATTCTTCCAATGTCCTGGATGCACACTTGTATTATAACTCTATTACAATTAAAACATATATATATAAACATATATATATTGGTGTTAAAAACACAAAGGCGTAGGGCGTGGGGTGTGGCGTTGGGACCTCAAGATGCGTGAGGTGTAAGCCTCGAGGCATGAGGCTCAAGCCTCACAAGAAAGTTTTACGCTACCTCATTTTAGCAAATAAATAATAAGAAAATTAATTTAAGGTAAAACATACATAATATATGTGTGTGTGTGCGCGCGCGCGTGTGTGTGTCTACGCCAGTGTTTTAAAATGCGTGCAAGGCTTATGCCTCGAAACTCGCCTCAGGGCGAGGCTTAAGGAAAACGTCTTGAGACTCAACCATGAGGTTTAAACCCCATGAAGCTCACGCCTCAAAGTGTGAGGCACACGCCTACGCCGTATGAATTAGTTAATGTAGTTCATGACTTCTTTGCAATTTTTTACTAAAATTCTAAATCCACCATATGAATTGATGATTGGACATTATCTTCAATATGTATATGAACAAAAAAGTAAATCTAAATTTCAAAATTTGCTTGTGTTTCTTGTCTTTATTTTTTTGATAGTTAAATCATTAATGTAAGGGTAAAATCAGTAAAAGCACGCACAAAAACAGTTGGCAGCATCAACGACTTTGATCACATCAAAACTTGTATCTCGATCAGTTTGTTTGACCCCAATCTCCATTTTGGGTCCGAGGTGAAAGACATGTCGGAATGCATACCCCTGACTTGATCCACAGATCGGAGACTCCATAACAAAAAGCATCTTGGTTGTTGAGTTATTTACGTAACATTCTGGATCAATCTGATCCTAAAGATCCTAAAACCGATCAAGGCAATCTCCTTCACGAAGAGGAAACTCGATCTATCACCTCGCTAACAGGATCTTGCGTGAATAGAAAGACTTCTATTCAAGGGAGAAACGAAAGAAGAAAGGTAACTGGCGAACCCTAATCGGTTTCCTATAAAAGCAGAGGTAAGGAGCAGAGGAAGGGATCCACATTCTCCCGCACCCAAGCACATTGAGCATCCATTCCTTTAAACCCTAAAACCATTGCTTCTTTCTCTTCTCTCTATCCCCATTTATCATCCTCTTATTGACTTGATCGTCAAAGTGTATTCGCAGGTCATCGTGCCTACTTATTCCGGAGGATAAAAGTTGTAGCAATCGTTCGGAGGCTTACACGTGGTATCAAGGTCAGTACATGTATTTCCCCCCCAAAATTTATATAGTAGTTCCAATGTATACGCGTGCGCCCACACGCATACACATAATGCACACGAATATAATATATATATATATATATATATATATATATGTGTGTGTGTGTGTGTATACATATACTATATCTAACTTTTTGAATCTTTTTGTAATTTTTCTTATACTTTATTTATTTGTTAAAATGAGAGAGCATGAAGCTTTATTGTGAGGCTTAAGCTTCACGCCTCAAAGCTTACACCTCAAGCATCTTAAGGTCTTAACGCCTCGCCTCGTGTCTTCACGTTTTAAAACATTGGTGTATGCACAACCATATGTAATACTATAAAAATTATTCAGACATAAAAAATAAATTTAGGAGGCAAGATAAGCTAAAAATTAATATTCCTTTTTTGTTCATGCACATATTGAAAGACAATCATGTGGTTCATTTTGGATTCCAACAAACAATTACACAATAGTCACCAACTACATATGTTAAACGACTCCAAATCCTTTTTTTTTTATTGGTATGCAATCTTATGGATAAATAAACGAAGGGGTTACAACAATATGCATAAGTCAAGTTTACTGAGAAGTACACCCCGCCTCCCCACCTCTCCGCCTCTTGCACTAGTGGTGGGGTGTGGCCTTTCTTTTGAGGGAGGTCTGAGGATCCAATCCCCCGGGTATGAGTTGAAAGAGCTCAAATTCCCAAGCTCACTACTAACTGTACTAACGTAGGTAAATGATATCCACAACAACAACAACAACAAAAAAAATTACTGAGAAATAAACTCCAACAACAAACTCCAACAAAGAAAGATAAAGATCGAATCAAAACTACAACCACACAACAACAAAAGTAAAAGGAGCAGAAGAGAACATATATCTCAATCTCACTCCAGATAATCCTCCAAGTCAACGACATCTCACCGGATTGAGCATCAGTAAAGGATTAGTAAAGGATTAGATATCTGATGCTAGAACACAGATTGGGAGAAGGAGAGAGAGAGAATGAAAGTCTCCAAATACTCTCATATTCCTCTCTTTCCAGATCATCCATGTAATAGCCCCTGGAAGGATAGCCCATATCACTCCCCAGACTCCATCCAAACTCACCATCGACCAACAAAATAAAAGGTTTTGCATTGATGAAGGGAAGACTAGGGGTGTCGGACCTGATTATTAGTTGTGTTGGGCTTGAGCTTGGAGTCTAAAGCCTATGGCCTGGCCCATTTCGATAGGCCTCTAATCGGGCTTAGCCCAACTAAGTCGGCCCGATTAGGCCCATTTAGTTTTATCGGAAAAAAATTGCACATGATTTTTTATATGGGCTGACCAGCCCGATTAATAAGTGGGTCGGCCCGGCCAAATTAGGCCCGTTTGTTAATCGGCCCTAGTCGGGCTCGGGCCAAGTCCGACACACCTAGGGAAGACCCAATCCACCCCAAGACGGGATAGAAAATGTCCTCAAATACCAAACATAATAGGGCAATGCAAGAGCAAATAGTCCACGGCCTTCCACACGAAGACATAGGAAACAACAATTAGCCATTCTCCAATTTTTTTCAAATTATCACTCGTGAGAACCTTATCTAGAACCGTACTGCAAAGGAAAAAGGATACCTTCGAATGTATAAGAGAATTCCAAACAGTCCTATGAGAAAACGGTGATAAGGGAACTGAAAACTAAAGTCTATAATATTTATCTCACTGAAAAGAGACCAATGAGATCTCTACACCAAATTCTTGAGTTCGCTGACCTACGTACGAATGGGTGAAGAATTCAGGAGTTGTAGCAAACAAGCCAAATCAAGTTCCCAATCATTCAGCTAGGGCACCAGATCACATCATTATTCCTTAATTCAAACCACTGTGACACCAAGGCCTCTTCGTCAACTGCTAGAAGGAAAATATTTCCGAAACGGTCTTTGATTTTGTCTGGACCACACCATAGGTCCTTCTAGAATCTGACCTCAAGACCATTGCCAATTTGAACCGAATATGAGGCTAACAAGTTAGCAACTGCCATAATTCCTTTCCATAGGCCCAACTCATGAGAAACCATAACCTCCCTAAGATCCCAACAAGATGACACGCCGTACTTTGCTGGTAATCTACTATGAAAATTAGAGTGAAATATACTCAACAAGGTTTTAAAAAGCTTAAATATGTTGGACATAATAAATTAAGTGTTAATTTAGACTAATAGCAAGATGAAAAAAAAATTAATGTTTTTTTATCAATAAAAGAAATTATAAGACACACCTTATAATTTAATGTTTAAGTCTTAGTTATGTAGCTAGAACCCTATTTTTGATTAATGTATGAGGCATATGCCTTAACAAAATATTTAATGTTCAAGTCTCAGTTATGTAGCTAGAACCACAATTTTGATTAATGTATAAGGCACATGCCTCAGACATACGTGAGCCTCACAGTTTGAGACGTTAGCCTCATAAGATTGAAGCATCAAGGTTGAGCCTCAAGACGTATTGTTGTATTCCTTGAGCCTTGCCTTGAGGCGTAAACCTCTCACGCTTTTCAAATTTATTTTTTATGGCTGAATAATTTTTGTAGTATTACATATGCGGGTGCATGCACATACACATATATAAAGCCTTTAATGAGCGGTCCCTAAGAACGTGACATGTGGGGGATTAATCTAAAATCCAACTGTTGGATGTCAAGACGGGTGTCCCAAGAGACCCATGACAAAAAATCAGCTCGATCAAACATTTATAGACCATCTGATTAAATATGAGAAGATCAGTCATTTCTATAACCTAGATAGGATCTAGTAAACCCTAGGGATTAATGTTGATAAGGTAGGACCTAATCAGACGGTCTATACACCTCCGATCAAACTGATTTTTTGACAAGTGTCTCCTAATGGACTCATCTTAACATTCAACGGTCGGATTAAAAAAAAAGACTGACACATAGCATGTTTCGAGAGGGACCGCTCATTTCAAGCTTTAATGAGCATGGCTCATTAGTATCCTTCCCTATGTATGTATTACACTCAATTAATTTTTTAATACTATGGATTGATGGGGTAATGTAATTTATTTTTAAATATTTTTATGCTCAACTTCAAACTCTTATCATCTTTGAACCTTATTCTTAATTTCTTTTATATTTTCATTCCTAGGCCTGTTGTTCAAGTGTTTGTAGGAATTCCTTCAATTGAGAGGAGGGGGGGGAACTTTATAATGTTACAAATATTTTCCTGCACAAAACATCATTGAATAGAGTCTAAACACATTCTAACAGAATTGATAAAAAGGAACATTTAAAATGAGAAATTAGAATTCAACTCGCTGTGTTATCAATACTAGTGAATGTTCACACCTTTGCATTGGCCAAAATGAGATCCATGTCTTGCAGGAATGCTGAACAAGTAATATACTGCCCGCAGTCTACCCGCTGGAGCAGAGTAGTCATGTCCATGGGATTCTGGACGATTGTGCAATAATTTGGTGCATCCTCATCCATGACTGGATAATGGAACACATTGAACCGTTTATCATAAAGAATCCTGCATCATGGAGGAAAAAGGGATACATTAAATCTACAATAAAATTCTTGTAATTTCTATCTTTGTTTTTCCATTATTCATGAAAAGGACTTTGTATCAAAATGATTTCTCAAAACTTACTGTAATGGGGAAAATTGGTAAATTAGCAAGTCTTCTGAGCACGGACCCGTACTCAATTTGCAACGAGCCCGTACCCATCTTGAGGACGATTTCAAAATTCATGCCCAATATGAGGACGGAATCGTACCCAATTGAGGACGATTTCTGAACTCGTGGCCGCTTGAGGGCGAATGGTGAATTTGTGCCCATTTGGAGCTCTTGGCCGCTTGAGGACGAATAGTGAATTCGTCCCCATGTGAAGGCGAACAACTACTTCATGCCTGGTCGAGGACGAGTAAGGGACTTGTGCCCATTTTAGGGATGAACCTGTGCCCGTTTGAGGACGAATTTGCGCTCTTCTAAAGATAAGACTAGCTATTTGGAGGACGGACGTTTTAGGAGGCGACCTATTATTGAAAGTACTCATGAGTTAGGTAAAGATCTCTGATTTAGCACTAAATGCTAGTCACTTCGGATCGCTTTCGGCCCTATGACCGATCTGATAAGGAGAGGATGTGCATTTATGGTAAGATACTTGTCTGACAGATTTGGAATGATTAGGTGGGATGCATGGCCATTCACGAGCATAGATGACCATGAGAATTCCAGCCTATAAATACCCCAAGGATCTCAATTATCAAAAGGAAAAAGACTCTCACAGACCCAGACGATATTTCTCGTAAGCCAAGAGCAAAGGCCATATCTCAAGACCTCCTGATTTTCATTAATATTTTGTACTTCATCTTCAACCCCTACTGATTTAAGCATCAGAGTGTCTTGGCAGGGTGGAAGACCTCTCCTCAGCAAACAAAGGACATGTCTGCAACCTTCATCCTTCAACTAGTCAAGCAAATCAACATACTAGTGACGCGTGGCACATCAAGAATTTCCCATTACAAAATTGGCGTTGTCTGTGGGAATACACTTCGACTCCCAACCTTGATTTCCTCTCCTGTAATACTCTTTCCATGGAAGGACAAGCTCCACCCGAAGGAAATACGTTGGGACAAGCTCCACTCAAGGGAGACATCTCCCAGGCCAACCAGATCATCCAGATGTTGCAACAGCAATGAGATGACATGTTGCAGCATCAAATCTTGATGAATCGTTTGGCCCATTCTCAACAAATGTAGTTTATAATCGAAACCTATGAGCAAGATCATATTGAAGGTAGGATGTCGTCCCTATCCGTAGGAAGTTCAAGGTCACCACCACAGAACTTAGCAACTCCACCTTATAACTCGGATCATCCGGGCATGCCAGGTTCTCTGTCCCGACGGGGCCCGTTTCAGAGAGATTATAACGCCGAAGAAGTACGGCAAACTCCCTCGCGGAAGCGAGACACGAGAAGATCCCCTCAAATCAAGTTGCTCGCCGAAATCTGAACTTCCCCTCTTCTCGGAGATGAGAGCTTCAATGGGATTCTCCACACGAAGAAACCAGACAAGACGAAAGATATGCGTCTCGTTCACCTCCTTTATCTCCGGCTTGCAGGAGGCGTGCTACGAACTCCTCCGTGAGGACGAGATGTTGACGGAAGCCGAACCACAGGAACGACCTCGGGCGAGGTTCAAGCCATGATCCGAGCCCACGCAAACCAGGCTAGTAGTAGCCAGGTGGATCAATTCACACGGCAGGCGAAGCAAGACGTGCAGAATTCACCTTTCTCGGCACAAATACTTGATGCCCCGACTCCATGAAGGTACAAGCCGCCCGTTTTCACCCCTTCCATTGGAAAAACCGGCCCAGTCGACCACCTACTCTCATACCAGCAAGCCATATCCCTCCACAACGCAGATGATGCTCTTATGTGCAAAATGTTCTCATCTAGCCAACAGGGAAATGCATTGAGATGGTTCCGGCATTTACCAGTCGGGTCAGTCAAAGATATGGATATGCTCAACTCGCTCTTTATCGAGCAATATATATCCAACAAAAAAAAGGATGCAGATGTGGATTCTCTTTTTGCCATGAAGATGAAGACCTCTGAATCTCTAAGAGATTGTCCAAAAATTTCAAGAGGAAGTTCAAACGTTGGGCGAAAGTAATGATCATACCGGCATCTCTGCTTTCAAA
Organism: Tetracentron sinense; assembly: GCA_015143295.1. Taxonomy (NCBI): domain Eukaryota; kingdom Viridiplantae; phylum Streptophyta; class Magnoliopsida; order Trochodendrales; family Trochodendraceae; genus Tetracentron; species Tetracentron sinense. The sequence continues at coordinate 552,047 of CM026553.1, read as the reverse complement.
AGCACGCTGCCAATCGGGTCCAGGCTATATGAATCTATCGCTTAGGACCGACCTAAGCGTATGGATGATCTATTGCTTCGTGCGGAAAAGTATTCACCGTTCGAGGATGACCTCAAAGCACGAACCAAGACAAAAGCCTCCCCGGTAGAAGCAGTGGAGAGAATAGAGCAGCCATCCACTTCAAGCAAGAGACCGATGTATCCTTCTCCTGAGGACAGCGAGCCGCAAGTGCAAATGCAGCTAAGGGCAAGAGCAAACCAAAATCAGCAACGGGAACAGTCGGGTCGGGGCCCGTATGAAGTTAATCAAAGTAAAAGTCAGCAACAAAATCAATCGAATCGGTGCCCCTTTCACTTCAACCAGAACCAACCAAGACAGAATCAAGACCCTTGGGAGCAGAGGAATCAGATGTCGGAAAGAAACCCTTATCAAAACCGGTTGCACCAGGTCAACTTCACGATCAGCCCAGCAACGATCATGCAGACAATGGTGAACGAGCCTTATTTTGAATAGCCGTGGAAAATTCAGAACGTAACCACGGGACCACAGATGAGAGATTTCTGTCATTATCATAAATGTCGGGGGCACTTAACCATTCAATGTAGAGTCTTGAGAGACTACCTGGAGAGGTTGGTATGTGAAGGCTATCTGGGAGAGTAAGTGTCGCGCCCCAAAATCCATCCTATAAGATAGGAGGGACTTTGCGCGTAACTAAACATATTATGATGACCCAACCTGCGAAATATACAAAGTAATAACATAGCGGAAGCGTAACAAAAAAAATTTCTTTTATATATACCAACTGCATTCCAAGATCCAATATACAAAACTAATGACTTAAGACATATACATGTAACCCCCAAAAGAATTCTCACAATACATTTCACTCTCTCTCATCTCTCAATAATACCCCAGGTAGGGCCAAATGTCAAGATCCCTATCACCCTCAGGACAGCCGCCTATCGGCTCTTCAACATACTCCTCCTCGACCCATGGTTCCGGAACACATATATCAAAAGGACCTGCCGAAGATAATCGGCTGAGCATGGAATACTCACCGTATACAAACACTAAAGTAGCAAGTAGTAGATATTAATAATAACATGCTTTACAAGTCAAGACAAAATGAGCAATTCGATTGAAACAGGCGAAACAAGAATACTTGAATATTCAAATAAGGAAACTACGACGCTTTTCAAAATATGGCATGTGCAAGCTTTTCAAAATCTTACTTCTAAACAATACTATACAAGCTCTACTTTGAGACATTTCTTTCAAAACAAAGTGTTTCCCTTCTCGAAACACCTTATGAGACGAGTTCTTACAAGACAAAGTGTTTCCCTTCTCGGAACACCTTATGAGACGAGTTCACTTTACAAAACTTTACAAGTCAGGTTAAAGCCCTTGATTTCTTTGAGTATCTTACAACAAAGTCTTCATATTCGGAACACCTTTGAGACGAATTTCTCTTTATAAAACTTTACAAGCAAGGCATCAAGCCCTTGATTACGAAACTTTACAAGTAAGGCATCAAGCTCTTGAGTAACAAACTTTACAAGCAAGGCAACAAGCCCTTGAGTACAAAACTTTACAAGCAAAGCATCAAGCCCTTGAGTACAAAATTTTATAAGCAAGGCATCAAGCCCTTGAGTTCTTTCAAAACAAAATTTTACTTTGAGAAAATCTTCACTTTGAGACAAAACTCCTTTTCAAGCCAAAATGATTCTTTAAGGCAAAACTCATGTTGATTCAAAACGAAAATCTCAACATAGAAGTGCATGTGTTGTGAGCAATAACAAGCACAATCCCTAATCGTTAATAACATGGCTATAGTTTACAAAAATCAAGGTCATAGACCTTGATTTGCCAAGAAACAAAAAAACCTAATTTCTATTAATGAAATACAACAAGCTAGGTTTAATAGAGTGTATCTACCATGGAAAGGTCGAAACCCCTTTGATCTTAAAGCATGAGATGGTTGAGAAGCTTGGAGGAGTGAAATCGTGTTTGAGGAAGAAGATCCAAGCCTTGGGATGCAAGAATCGTGCTCCTCTTGATCTCAAATGAAAACCCCTTTTGGAGACACTAGCTCTCTCTCTTTCCCTCTCAAAAGATGTTTCTCAAAGTGTTAAAACCCTTAATCCCACGAAAATTGGGTATTTATAGGGTTAAGGTTGTCAAAATCATGATTGTACCCTCAAAAATCACCTTTTTCGCGATCCCCGCATGTAAATGTCGACGTGGGGTTCCAAACGTCGACGTGAGGGTTCCAAACATCGACGTTTGAGATTTTCGAGCATTCTGTTTGTGCCCAAACGTCGACGTTTACATGGTCCTCTGGTGCAGACATCGACGTTTGGGTGTTCTGACTGGGTTGAGTTTTTCCCGTTTTGGTATTTCGACCATAACTTTTGACTAGCTTATCGGATTTTGACGATTCAACTTGCATTGCACTTATCATTCAAAGGGGAACAATTTTGTGTCTAATTTGACAAATCCTAATTCTGAGTTCTTAATTGTCTAAATGGGCTCTAAAGCTGACTGGTCTGGGATGGATTTTAGTAGACCAGAATTTCAGCAGACCAAACTTCGGAAATCCAACATTTAACTTAACTTCGACTAAAAATCTGGAAAAATGATAAACATAAACATTGAAGAGGGTTTCGATATCTTTCTAATGGTTTAAGAATCATTCGGTTCGGATCAACGGTGACAAAACTAGAGTTCCCTAAAGTTGAGGGTATGTTAAGACATTCCCCTTTTTGACACTTATTTTATACGCTCCTTTCATCCCAAACACCCATAAACTTAAGAAAATATTCTTAAGGTTTTAATACATGCCATAACACATCATCCACCCGAAATATATCAAAACAAGATTCTCATTATCATTGATAACCATTCAAGGCATTACAATAGGCTTTAAGCCTTAGACACTATTCACAACACTATTCACCATACCATGCCATCAAGATCCGGGATTCTACAATATATGATCCCTAACAATCAAACGGGGCACGCACGAGTGCCGCAAAACGTGCCCCGTAATGAAGAACCCGAGAATCCGGGAGTTAGCAGAGGAGGCGGAGCACCAGTCGGTACAATCAATGTCATCCAACGGGCTCAATCTCCTATGCTCAATTTTGAGCAAGAGTTTCGAGCGAAGACCAGAAAGTTATCCCATATGGCTGAAGTTTGCCAAGTACAGCTAGGAATGAGGGGCATCGAGCAAGCTTTAACTTTCTATGATCGCGACATGTCATCTGTGGTCCAACCCCATTATGATGCCCTCGTCATCATCATCAAGATCGGCGATTTCAATATCTAGAGGGTGTTTATCGATTCGGGGAGTGCAGTAAATATTCTCTATTTACCAGCCTTCACCCAGATGGGGATAGACCAAGCAACGCTGATTTCGACTCAAACCCCGTTAGTAGGGTTTGATGGGAGTTCTATGCAACCCCTTAGTGAAATTACCCTCCCCGTCGAGGTCAGACCAATCGTTATGTCCACATTTTTCTCCATCCTCGACGCCCCATCACCTTTCAATGTCATACTAGGACGATGGTGGACACACAAGATGAAGGTCTCCCCTCCTATTACCAAGTGCTGAAATTCCATAGCCAGGAGGAGCCGAGGAAGATTCAAAGAGACCAATGACATCTCAAAAATGTCATCTCACATTGCCAAGTTCATCTTAATAGCATACAGTGCGAGGCAGTTGAGGACGGGAAGGCCGTCAATTGAACCAATAAAGCCGTTAACTTAGGGACGGAAGAGACGCCACGTGTGATACATATTGGGACAAGCCTAACGACGGATGAAGAGTCTGAGTTGTTATGCTTCTTGAAGAAAATTTTGGGTTTTTGCTTGGACGCATGGTGACATAACAGGAGTCATCTCGGAGGTTATATGCCACCATTTGAATGTTGATCCAACCGTAGTTCAAGTAAAACAAAGGCCACGAAGACTTGCTCCTACCTACCATGATGCAATGAATGAAGAAATCGATAAGCTAATCCATGTCGAGTTCATCGGAGAAGTTCAATATCCGGACTGGATTACAAATGTCGTTGCAGTTTCGAAGAAGAATGGATAAGTCAAGAGTCTGTATTTATTTTACCAATGTAAATAAAGCATGCCCAAAAGACTCTTTCACTTTGCCTAGGATGTTGGGACGACCTGAACTGGCTGGACAAATGTCGAAATGGTTGTGGCACACAGTGAATTTGAAATCCAGTATCGTGCAAGGATATCAGAAAAAGGGCAAGCCGTGGTAAGCTTTTTATCAGACTTTCCTGTAGAGGATGCTGGTTTGGAATTAGATCGAGATCGTCACGAGCTCCCGAAAGATGTTGAGAACAAAACTCGCGGGCAAGACGGGATGGCAATATGGAGCGATTGGCGTTTATATGTAGACAGGTCTTCTAATGCAAGTGGCTCAGGGCTCGGAATCGTGCTTATTAGCCCAGAGAATATCAAAATCGAAAAAATGGTGCGATTGGTATTCTCTGCATTCTCTGCCTCTAATAACGAGTCTAAGTATAAAGCCTTGCTGATCGGGCTAGAAAGTGCAAAAGATTTGAATATCCGAAAGTTGCGGGAATTCTGTGATTCCCAGCTCGTCGTGAACCAGCTCAACGGTGTCTATGAGTGCCAAAATGATAGGATGCGTCGATATGTAACGCTCCTCTGTGGCCAATGTGAAGATTTCGACATCATAAAAATCAAGCATATTCCGAGGGATGATAACAGAGTAACAGACATGCAGATGCATTGGCATATATTGCATCCATGTTACAGACCGGCGAATCTCGGGCGATCCTTGTTGAGTATAAAGAATATCCCTCAATCGAGCTCCGACATCCAGCACAAGAAAGTCTTCTCATAGGCATGGTGACAAGTTGGATGATGGGTTTACAGGCCTATTTGAAGGACAGGATCCTCCCCATCGACCAAAGGGAATCTAGACGAAGCAAATTCAAAGCACCTCAATACACCATCTTAGATGAAGAGCTTTATCGAAAGTTTTTTGGGGTCCTCTTCTTAAGTGCATACATCCATCTGACATCAAGAGAATTCTGGCTGAGCTCCACGAAGGAATCTGTGACATCCATTCTGGAGGACAGGCGATAGCTCAACGAGCCCTCAGATAAGGATATTTCTGGTCATATATGCAAGCAAATGCGCAAAAGTACGTCCAGAAGTGCAACCCATGTCAATGTCACGCCAAGAATATCCACGCCCCTGCACAGGATCTCAATACCGTCACACAACCTTGGCCATTTGCACGATGGGGACTTGATATTGTAGGACCACTACCCAAAGCTCCAGGAAATATGATCTTCCTCCTAGTAGCAACAGATTATTTCTCCCGATGGATTGAAGTCATTCCCTTTGCTAGGATCTGAGAGCAAAAAGTGAAGAAATTCCTCTGGGAGCATATCATCTGCAGGTTTGGCGTCCCCCAACTATCATTACTGATAATGGGAAGCAGTTCGCAGGCAAGATCATAGCAGAATTTTGTTAAGAACTCAAGATCAAGCATATCTTCTAGTCCCCTTATTATCCCCAAGGGAATGGGTTAGCTGAAGCAGCCAACAAAAGTCTTTTTGGGGCAATAAAGAAGAGGTTGGACGAATCAAAAGGGAAATGGACGAGCAAGCTACACAATGTTTCGTGGGGTTATAGAACCACTCCAAGGAGTCCCACGAATGAAACCCTGTTCTCATTAGCGTATGGAATGGAAGCCGTGTTCCCCACGGAAATCAGCTTGGCAATAATTCGTACACGAAGCAAAGTTAGCAAAGACAAGAAAGAAAAAGACAAAAATCGTGAGTTAATGGCGATACATCTAGATCTTCTAGATGAACGGCGAGAGCAAGCAAGCATACAAATGGAACGATATTAACAGTAGCTCAGAAGGTCATACAACTGAAGAGCGCGAAAGAGTACCCTCCAAGTTAGGGATCTCGTTTTACATAAAGTCTTTCAAAATATTCGTGAAGTGAATAGTGGGAAACTCAGGCCCAATTGGGAGGGACCTTACGTCGTTGAAAGACTAGGAAGTCTTGGAGTGTGCTACCTCAAAGACATGATGGGTAAAAATGTGCAGAAATCATCGAACATCATGAATCCTAAACGGTTTTATCAATAGAATGGAAGAAAAGCATAAACAAACATATAAATGAATTTTGCCCTGATAATGATAAAATTACGTCCCTAAGCACTTGCACCCATGAGGGGTAAGAATGGCTAATTCTATGAAAGTTCCGTCCCCTAAGCACTTGCACCTATTAGGGGCAAGAGTGGCTAATTCTATGAAAGTTCCATCCCCATAGCACTTGCACCCAAGAGGGCATGGTTAAAAAACTCAGCGAAACTGTTACGTAACGCCCGTTACATAATGGTTTCAATGGCCTCCAATACAGTACATTTACCTGTTTATTCCGAAACAAATGCATAACGCCCGAAATCGTTACGTAACAGGCACTACACCCGTTACATAATGGTATCAGGCGTAGGACTCGTCCATAATTTGGGTTTAAAAAAAAAACCAGAAAAGTTAACCCGTGAAGAACAGACTAAATCTCTCTTTCATTCTGTGCCTATATAGAGTCTAGAGTCTGGACTGAATTCTCTGTATGTTTCAACTTCAACCCTCGACCCATCTAATTTCATTATTTCTACATTTTGAGCTTTATATTGGCTTTAGAAGTATCTTGTTACTCATTTATTGCATGTTTTTTTGTTTTTTTCTATTTATTGGGACTTTTTAAGCAAAAAAAGAAAAAAAAAAGTCAAAACCGTTACGTAACGGTTAGGGGCAAGAATGGCTAATTCTATGAAAGTTTCGTCCCCTAAGCACTCACACCCATTAAAGGCAAGAATGGCTAATTCTATGAATGTTCCGTCATCTGGCACTTGTCCCCATGAGGGGCAAGAATAGTCTACCAAATGAAATGTCCTCAGAGCACTTGGCACTCGTAAGGGGCAAGAATGGCTCTACCAAATGAAATTTCATCCGGCACTTGCATCCAAAAGGGGCAAGCACGGCCTAAGCACTAATGTTTAGTCATCCAGCACTTACACCCGAAAGGGTCAAGCACGGCCTAAGCACTAATGCTTCATGCTCTAAACATTTCCAACATATATGGAATCTATTCAAATAGGAAAAAAGTATACGAGACGAATACTGAATAGCAACAAGAGATGAGTTTCTGGACGTAAGCTACAAAAAGGAAGAAGATAGAAGACAGACCCATAAGACCTAAGTACGCTCACAAAGAAAGAAGAGAGAAGAAAACATGGCCCATTAGAGTTGGGTACGCTCGTAACAAAGGGAAAAGAAAAAAGTGCTAAGTTCATGAAGGCGGAGTTGATTTCTCGACAGCAGAAGCCTCGGGGTTGATAGAAGGCGGGACCATAGTCACAAAAAACTACTTTTTTTTGAAAATAAACTCGTTTAAAACATGCATTAATATTCTGCCGTAGAAAACGGCGTTTAAAACCCTTTTTTTGAATAAAACACATTATAATTTTAAACCCGTCTAAAACGAATAATACGAAAAAAAAACACATTTAAAATGAATAATACAAAGAAAAAAATGGATAATCTTGAATTTTTTTTGGGAATGAAGATTATGCAAATATTGATAACTTTGATGTTCTTTTGAGAGATTGATGAATATAAATGAGTGTTTTATTAATATACGTATTTTAGTCTTGTTTTGAATCTTGATAATTGATGTTTTAATGAAAGTTAATGCCTTTATGGAATGAATTTGATGTTAAAATGATGTTATGATCTATTTATTGTTGATTATAGTTACTCTTTTTGTATATTATCTCACCAAATTGTTAGATATATTAGCATCGTTATTAATTTTTATAATTTTAATTTTTTTCTCCGTTTTTTCCCCTAAGTTTTCCCTTATTTTCCCGATTTTTTCGAATTTTTCCATACTTGACCCTTGCCGAATTATTCCTGAACCCTGACTTTGTGACTATGGGCGGGTCAATAGGATCAGAATGGGCAACCTCAGCAGGTACGATCGCAGGCTCCTTGGGGAGAAGAGGGTTTTCCTTGTCATGAGCCTCTTCAAGAGCGGCTTCACTTTCGACCTCTCCGTCTTCTTCCTCAAGGTGGACGACGTCTCGAGAAGGATGGTTTGACTGAGTGGCCGCTTCATCCCGAGAAGTCGTGGGAGTGGCAATCAAACATCTGAATTCCCGTAGCATCTTCATGACTTCTTTCTTGACGGATTCGCTCAGGCTCATCCTCTTTCTTTTTCTTATTGGCCTCTTGCCCATGCCAAAGTTGTCAATCTCCTCTTCGATTGAGAGGTAGAGGGGGCAGCAGTCGTCTCCAGCACAGATGACGTTTCAAACTCATGCGTCCGTCTTGTCTGCTTCATGGATTCTATCAGAGCAGGAGTCGGTCTAGGTGCGCATGAAACCCTGCTCAAGGAGGGAGCGTTTCCAAGTTCCATCTTCTTTAACTCAACGAAGGCACCATGAGACGATGGTTCGGCTTCGGAGATAGAGGCGGGACGAGCGGCTTCTACGTCAACCGCACGTTCGAGTTCCTCCTCGAGTTCTACTTCGATCTCTTTCCTCGGTTTCCACCTGACGTACTCGCTTCCCCTCTCTCTTTCAATTGCTTTTAGACGGCAGACTTCTTCGTCTTCCAAGCATGGAAAGTGTCTTCGATCTGATTGCACAAGGCAAGAGAAAGGAGTCAATTACCATGACGGGATACGGGATACGGGAGGACAAGAAAGACATGTAGACGAGCCAAAGACTGACCTGATTGGAATGTATTGGGGACGGGCCAATCCCTCTCCGACCTCCACTCGCCTAAGATGATGAAAGGAGTATTCCACCCTCAGTCCATGTCAAAAGGACCCGTGATGAAGTCGGAGACCTCGGGACGGGACACCCAACTTAAGTAATTTATTAACCCATTGCTAGACGGGCATTTGTTAGAGTTACGAAAATGAAAAAGGTGACGAGCTTCTATATGGTACCCGTCCCTAATGAACTTAGTGACCATCGACATATATCTGTAAAAGTGAGGATGCACCTACCCCGGGGCAAATTGCACTGCGGATAATACGTCCTCGACTATGGGTTCAAGAGGAAATCGGAGGCCAACCTCCAGTTGAACCAAATGAACTACGGTGACCCTGGAGCAACGATGTACCAAGTAGTCATCGGCTTTAAAATGGATTTGAATATGAGGGGGAATCTAGTAGAGGGATCTATAGTGGTCTAGGGTATGTCTTTGGTATTTCTTAGTTCTAGGGGAAGAGGGGATGTAGGCCCCGGTGAGAGCATTGCCCGAACTACTGGCTTCACTCATGGCTTCGGGAGAAGAAGAAGACAGAAACAGTAAAACCAAAAAGTAATAGGATCAAAGAACTTACCAAGTTCTCGATCAGATTCGAAGGGCTGAGGATGAAAACTCGCGTAGAAATCTGTAAGGCAAGGTAAAATCTCAGAGTGGCAGAGCAACGGCAAGGTAAAGGCTGAGGTAAAAACAAACTAATCTCTGTCTAGGCCTTTTTATAGAAGAACAAAGATTAACAAGACAGAAGTGCCCTTTAGATCCATCGTATACGTGCTCACACGCGGGGGCACGATGGTCTTTACGAGAATTCAAATCGGCGTGCTAGAGCAAAAATCTTGACATGACAAATATACCCCAAAAATCCATCGTACACGCATGTTCTATCAGGGATACGATGGTCTTCTACGCGGGAAAACCTGTCGTCACATTTGTCCACCTCGAAACTCACAGAAGTAATGATAGCAGACTGACAAACATTAATGAGGATATGACAAGTCATCACGCATGCGAAACGTCACGACGTTTCGTATTGCCTCTATCCCAAAAGAAGAAGAATCCAACAACATTCATCCGACGGCCATGAAGTGTCATGGAGGTATTCTCCCGTTGTTAATTTTTTTTTTGATTTGCGACACTTTGAGCTACGCACAAAACACCGCGAAGGGACAAATTGTAATGGGGAAAATTGGTAAATTAGCAAGTCTTCTGAGCACGGACCCGTACTCAATTTGTAGACGAGCCCATACCCATCTTGAGGACGATTTCTGAATTCGTGCCCAATATGAGGATGGGATCGTACCCAATTGAGGACGATTTCTGAGCTCGTGGCCGCTTGAGGGCGAATGGTGAATTCATGCCCATTTGGAGCTCTTGGCCGCTTGAGGACGAATAGTGAATTCATACCCATATGAAGGCGAACAACTACTTTATGCCTGGTCGAGGACGAATTGCCCATTTTAAGGATGAACCCGTGCCCATTTGAGGACAGAATCGCGCTCTTCTATAGTTAAGACTAGCTATTTGGAAGACAAACGTTTCAGGAGGCGATCTATTATTGAAAGTACTAATGAGTTAGGTAAAGATCTGTGACTTAGAATTAAATGTTGGTCAATTCAGACCGTTTTCAGCCCTATGACCGACCTGAAAAGGAGAGGATGTGCATTTATGATAAGATACTTGTCTGACAGATTTGAAATGATTAGGGGGGATGCATGGCCATTCACGAGCATGGATGACCATGAGAATTCCAGCCTATAAATACCCCAAGGATCTCAGTGATCGAAAGGAAAAAAGACTCTCACAAACCCAAACGATATTTCTCATAAGCCAAGAGCAAAGGCAATATCTCAAGACCTGATTTTCATTAATATTCTGCACTTCATCTTCAGCCTCTGCTGCTTAAGCATCGGAGTGTCTTGGCAAGGCAGAAGGCCTCTCCTTAGCAAACGAAGGACACGTCTGCAACCTTCATCCTTCAACCAGTCAAGCAGATCCACATACTAGTGATGCGTGGCACATCAAGAATTTCCCATTACACTTACCTTGTTGCAGATTCACGGAATAGAAACATGCATTAGTATTAATAAGAATACAACCATGTCTTTCTCTACCTTCTCATACATGTAGTGCACATGTAACTGGATAGGGACCAAGCTGTAAAATTTCTTGCGAATTCAACTTTAAAACCTTGTCCACAAGTGCAAGCACGCCAGTGCATGTGTTACGATCCAAGTGATAAATACCTAGATTAGGTTGCACCCTTCCCATCAGTCCGAGCTTTTGGGATCAGTGGTTACATCTGGGTACATATCAATTGGTATCAGTGCCAAACACCAAGTCTCGGGCTCGAGTCTCGAAAGGGGCGACCTAGGGTACCCCGTGTGGACGGTCCTGTGTGCGCGTTAGTGTGGGCCGCCATAGAGTGGGCAGTGTGCCACGTGGGCCGCCGTGGACGTCGGCTTCGAAGAGTGGTGGTATGTTACGATCCAAATGATAAATACCTAGATTGCACCCTTCCCATCAGTCCAGGCTTTTGGGATCAGTGGTTACGTCTAGGTACGTATCAGCATGCACGCCAGTGCAATTCCCATAATAGACCAGCTTAGTGAAACAAAGTTGGTGACAGAAGAAAGAGAGATAGAGATGGAGAGGAATTAAATGATGCGTAATGGATTTTTTTAGGGGTGCACAAGCTTTCTTTCTCTTCTCTTGAATTTATGCAGGGTAGGAAGGAAATTCAGGGTTGTGCAAAGTATAGATGTCAGGTTTGGCTTGGGTAAAGTGAACTCTTAACCATGTGGTCATGGGTAGATGTGGTTGGACTTTTGGGGGTCTGGTTTTTTTATTCCTTTTTTTTAATTTGTAAAGGGTAGTGAAAGAGTTTGGGTATTAGATTTTGTCGTGATAGAGTGAATTTGAAACCATGATATGGATAGGCCGAGTTTGGGGTTCACTGATTAAAAATTTTCGAGTAAGAGAGATGATATGATGATGAGAAATCCAAAATATATCAAAGAAGTAAAAGAGAAAGGAAAATGAGGATCGAGAAGATCAGTAGTTGTTGAGGGACACTCCTCCAGTCCTTCCTAGGACTCTATAGTCTATACCACAGCCACACACCCTCATGTCTTAGAGGTAATGTAGTGCACCATGCATTAATACAATTGTTCTCACTTTTTTCTATAGATAAAATATGATCAAATGAATATATGAAAACAAAAAGTAAAATGCAAGTTCACCGATAGGTGAATAAAACTATGGGGAAACTACAAAGCTAGAACATCATCACCAATGAAAGTACAGAGGAAAGAGCAATCCAAAATACAAGGCCGGGACAAGTACTAGCATCCCTGTCGGTTGAGATGTGTTATTATTATGGAAATAGATACATCATATCATGTCTTAAGGGTATTATTGTAATAATCATTTATAAGTGATACAAATAATGGAAATGAGATCAGCCACCTAATCTTTTTACTCCAGTTCCTCTCTTTTTTCTCCCTTTTTCTTCCAAGTTTTCACTTTCTATTTGGTATCAGAGCTGTAATTAACTACCCAAGACGTCTCACAATGGAAATGAGATCAGCCCCCTAATCTTTTTACTCCAGTTCCTCTGTTCTCTTTTTCTCCCTTTTTCTTCCAAGTTTTCACTTTCTATTTGGTATCAGAGCTATAATTAACTATCCAAGCCATCTCACAAAGAGAGTGTGACCAGCATGACATTGTGAATAACTGAAGCTTGAAACCTAGAGGAGGAGACATATACAAGTCATCTCGCAAATCTCCATGACAAAAGGCATTCTTCCCATCCAGCTGATGTAAAGGCCAAGCAAAACACGCTGCCAAAGATAACAAAACTTTGATAAAGTTCATCATTGGGAACAAACGTTTCTTTGTAGCCTATCCCATATGTCTGCTTGTATCTCTTAGTAACCAATCCTGTCTTATATCTTTAAATACACAAACCAGTCATGTGTTTCAAAGTGAACACTCATTGCAACCAATTGGCTTCTTTTCTTTAGGTTAATCCACCATTTTCCATGTACCATTCTTGATTAAAGCCCTCATCTCTTACAACATAGCCTCACGCCATTTAAGATCGGAGACTACTTCTTGAAATCTGGAAGGTAAAAACAAAGAAGAAACAGATGACAAAAGGCATAATAGATAGACACAAGAAAACATAATTAGAGATAGGAAGCACAGGACACTGATGCTTATCTTTGTACACTGACACTGATCTTTGTGCAAAGCGATGGGAGGATTATCATCATTAGTAGGAACAGATGCCAAAGAGGAATTACGATTACACGAATCTAACATGTTCAAAAGAATTTGAAATGATAGTTGACATTATCACAGTGGTCCCTTCTCCCTTCTTGTGTATGGTGTAAACTTGTAATTCTTTCCTAGTAGTTGTATTAGGAGCTAAGTGTTGCCCCTGAAACATAATGGAAAAGAACATCAATGACCGGTTGGGGAAGAGGAATTGAAAAAGAAGGTTGCTTCTTCCAACTCACTATGCTCCCCCTAAATAGAGGTAGGGGCGAGGAAAGAAGGGTTCAGACTCAAAGAGAGTGACATCCCTGGTAACAAACCATTTTTGTGAAACTGGATCAAAACACTTATATCACTTTTGAGCGAAGGAATACCCGAAGAAAACACCCCGAATGGATTTAGGGTCCAATTTAGTCCTATTTGAACTTAATACATGAATAAAGCACATATAACCAAAGACTCGAGAAGGAACAACAAAGAGTGGCTGATCTTAACAAAGAATGTTATGTAGAGACTTCCACTTTAGTACTCGGGACGACATACGATTGATAAGGTAGGCCGTTGTAAGAATTACTTTTGCCCCGAACTTCTTCAGTATATTCATTCCTGTGAGGACCCTTCGACCAACTTCCATAAGGTGATAGTTTTTTCTCTCGGCCACCCGTTTTGCTGAGAAGTATATGGACATGTACTCTGATGTACTATATTATAATTTTTCAAGTAATTCACTTTCTATTCTTTCAAAGAAGACAACAAATCTATTGAAGGACCTGATCAAAAGGGCCTCGTCTATTAGAGTACCGAGCTAGCAACCAATCCATTATATCCAAACAATATGATCAACTAGAACAAAGTGTCATCGAACACCTTCCGATTCCTTTTCTTCTACACTCCCAAGCAAATTCCACCGATAGCATTTTCCAAAGTACACTCTGAACTTCAGGCATTTGCCTTTGCGAAACAACAAAACATCAATTCACTAAAAGTGAAAGGATTCACCCACGACACACCCAAACGGGATAAGAACAGCTCCCTACCTACTAACCATAGCACAATATCTTCGCAAATGATTCATTGATTCATCCCCAGCCATGCAAAGGAAGCGCCAATTTATTTTAATCGGTAACAAGCTCACATATATTAATACCAATAAGAGTACAATAGTTAATGAAAAGAGTTCACCGAAAGTGAACCTAAACGATACGAGTTATAGAATGAACACACTGGATACTACAAATGACCAAAAAGAACCCCTATGTTCACAAAAGATACTATTTGTCCCTCCTGTGTAGGCAACAGATAGGACATCCCCAATTCCTCTAAATCACCCCTAAACGAGCACCATGCTATCAACAAGTGACACACCTGCCACCGGACCTTAGCTTGGAACCAAGATTTTAAATATACACCTATATCTCTCCTTCCAGATGGACCATGTAATAGCCCCTAGAAGTAGAGGACATAACACATCAGCTGATGCTTCCAGCAAGGTCAAACGCCAGCAAGATTTAAAAAAATTTGTAAGGAATGGGGGAGACCCAAGAGACTCCAAGTTTGGATAAGAAAGCATTCCATCCAAAGTTCACATGCATAAGGAGTCAAGGACAATGCAAGAGCAATTGATCAACAGATTGTTCCGCTACAAAGCACATGATGCACCAATTTATAAACCTTCAGCCTCTATTCTTGAGGTGGTCACATGTCAAGATCTTATCCAACTATGATGTCCGTAGAAATAAAAATCCTTCGAAGGTACACGAGGGTACCACACAACCCAGAAGGAAAATAGGAGACTAGGAAATGTCGTTGGCTAGATTCCATCCCATATTCTTTACATGATCCAGGGTGAGGATTTTATCTTGAAAGTCTATCTAAAAGAGAAACCGACCTTGGATGAAATAATTGAATACCACACTAATATATAGCGAAACAAGCCCGAGAGTAGAGCTAGCACTCCTCATATAACAAAACAAGGGATCCATGGTGCCTTTCAAAGCACTGAAAAGTTATTTCACAGGGAATCACCCTTCTCTGTCTTAAATCATAGTTGTCTTAAACCATAGTTGTCTATCCCTAGCCCCCATAGTGGGGGAGTAGCTGTGCAACGGACTCAATAGTCGAAGCAAGTCCTCCAACTCACCATCCAATAAGTCCCTCCTAAGAAGTGGGCACCACACACAACCCCCCATTCTAACGTTCAAAATATGAAGCAACTGAACAAGATTTATCCTTGGCTGAGGTGTATAGGTTACCAAAATGGTTCTTGATGGCCCCTCCACTGCTTACGGAACTCCGACTACCCAGACACCATTGATCTCCAAAAACTGACCCCATAGGGAGATTTCCCTTCTTTTGGTTCCTAGTCCAAAACCCTTCCATATTTTCACAATGTTAACACTTCTGGAGACCATTTTGTTCCTCTCTGAATCTCCATAGCCACTTAACTAGGCGAGCTCTGTTAATTATCCTACAGGAGAACTCCTTAAGAAAGGCACCCCCCATATATTATGATGATACATGAAATGGATGGAAGGTAAATACAGTAAAAGAAAACAAGATGATTTTCATCTCTCCACAATAGCTTTCTCATAGAAGATCATGAACATTAAATTTATGTCATCAAGTTTGATAGTAAAAAAGAATCACGAAAATATGTATGTTTTAATTACTGTTATGCTTATCCCACTAGGCAGTTTATGACATTGATATCTCGAGTTGTATATCCAGCCCTGACTATGTCATCTCAAAAATGAAATTATATATATATATATATCTGGATCACAATCGACATAAGCAAAAAATGATGAACACCTTTATCTTACAAATAACACAGAATTATGATGTAAAATCGTTACAAATGCAAACCGGAATCAACCCAGCAAAATTTCCATCTTTGATACAAACTTTAAGAATAATTTTCTGACTAGTTTTCAACATACCGTGGTGAGATGAAAGGCAGATATAGGGAAACTATTAACTACAATAAATTCCTGAAGATGAACAGATGAATCTTAATGAAAGGGACTAAGGCATAGGAAAGACTATCTGACCGATTGCAAACATCCCGAAGACACATTCGCAGTCTGCGAAGGGCATGCTGTTCAGCTTCTGCCTTTGCTCTTAACTCTGAGGCCTTTGGGCCACTCGCTGCCTTTGGTGCCTTGGGAAGTTCAGGAATGGATGCCAGCTCCAGGGATTTGCTTGTTGTCCCTTCTGATTTGATAGAGAAAACAGCTTCAATTAAACGGTCAAAGAACATGGACCTGTCCTCTGTTGTTGGTTTTCCCACTTGGTAACTGTCTAAGGAAAAGCAAACACAAGATATTGACATATTAAATTTGAGCATAATAATTCCATAAAGTACTTAACAAAGTACTTTTTCACATTACGAAAAGGAAAATAAATTGAAACTGTAACGAAGAAAAAAAATCCAACTTCAAAAGCTATTGATGAATAAACTTTGACACAAAGAACTCAGCTACTTCCACATTCATCAAATAGGTATTATATTCATCAAAGATATGATCCAACACATAACAGTTTCATACAAATTAGTAATATATATTCTAGTAAATTTTCTGTCAGGTTTTAAGGAATAACAATAGAACAGGCATATTAGAATATTTTTATTACATGCATATGTCTTCCCATTGTTTATATCTGATATCAGACCACACACACAGAAGACAAGTGGGGGAGGGAGAAGTGATTGCTCTTCTTCTTTAAGGACAGCGCCGCCCTGTTTTATTTGTTTCTCTCTCACTTCAAGAAAAGGAATATGGCTGCCTCTTCCTCTTCTTCTTTCTCCTCTGCTCCACCTATCATTCCCTTTCTTCTGCAGTCCACACCATTATTTATGTTCTGTTAAAATAAATTATTCTCTGATTATGTTCCTTTAATCATTGTTCTAGTTATCTTCTTTGGAAATACCAATTTCATCTCATCCTATGTAGTTAGACCCAAATGCTCAAAAGCAGCGTCAAATTTAAATATATCATTAGGTTGAAGACCTCCAGAGCACATGTGCATGTATGTTGATGATTTCTTTAGTTTTAAATAATAAATACTTTAAGAATTTGAGATACAAATCCAATATAAACTAATGGTGTAAGTGTTAAAATATCATTTCTTCAGTTGTAAGGTTTTACCAACTTAATGTTTTAAGGAATATCCATTACTCATTTGTCAAATTATATTCATGAAACATTCGGAAACAACTTCATGAGCTAATTTGCTAACACTACAAATACATAACTTCAAAACAATTGACTAAGGCAATAATGAGTGATGGAATAATGGATGATACTGCATGTCAAAATGTGTAATGGATGATTAATTAATATATAGTTTTAATTCGAATATTGTATAAAGGTTAAATATGGAATTAGAAAAAGTGGTACTAGGATCATTTATAAATTACATAGGATTTGACATCATCAACCTGATACACTTTTAAGGAAAACCCCTCCCTTCTTCCTCCATCCCTCCCTCCCTCAACTTGTGCTATGCCTAAATTCTACAGCAGGAACGAGACTTATTTTTATTTCCCCACCATTCCACACCCAAACAATCACATCCCCAACCAAAAATAGATTGATAATACAAAAAATCGGACTTCTTTACTTGCTTGATATTGTAAAAAAAGGATTAATTTCCCAAAAGTAAAGTTTCTTACATCCTTGTGGGAGGATGTTCGTATCAGAATAAGGCAACAATAATGCAACCATCCCCCGATCGGGCGGTTGGTAATCGTCTCTGAAAAAGGGAAGACTTACTCAATCACTGTGAATATCTCGGATGTCAGAAAAGCAATCTTCGTCGGTGAGTTGGTGGACGCCCGGATAATCTACGATAACTCAACAAGAATTTTGAAACCCAAATTTCAAAATCAGGGGCTACGCCCATTGGCTACGATGAAGTTAGCTCAGCAATAGAAGGAGGGAAACATCTTTGTTGGTCAGAAGGGTGCAGACTCCAGAACCAGTAAGCGTGGGGGGAGATGTCACACGTGCGTCGTGCCACCAGACTGTAGGCATCGTTGCCATAATCACAAGAACCGTGGACACCATTGTGTACAGGGGCAGCACCATTTGACGAAACAAGGAGGCGTTGCCAACATAGGTGTGAAACCACCTCATCCCAGCCTAGTCACGTAAGCACCACTAATGAATGTTGTGTTGAGGAAGAAGATAGTAGCACGGTGGGTCGGCCAAGCAACTTTAAAACCCTAATTGAAGGGGAAGGGCATCCAATGGCAGCTAAAGATCCATGTGGCAAGATTTTAGAAGCAAGATGGGCCTCAAACTCTAACGCCTTTGGTTTGAATGGTGACGGGCCTGAGTGTAGGCCCAAATCGTGTTAGGTCCCAAAGAGGTCTATCCCTAAGGTTATTTCGAATAGGACAGTGGGCCCAACTGTGCCTATGCATGTGCCTGGGTCTTCAATCTCTCCGGAGCGGGTAAGTGCTTTACCACATCTCTCTCCCGGGTCAATGGATGAGGATCCATTTCTCCTGGACCCGGTTTTCTATCGGATAGGTCTGTCTCTCTCTACTAAGCCTCGTCGCACGCCAAGGCAAAATAAACCAATTCAGGGCAATATTCAGAGGAAAGGAAGGTAATCGCCGAACAAGTGTGGGAGGATACCTCGACCACCGATAACGATGGAGCTTAGACAGCCTGTCGTTTTTCAACCCCAAAGGAAGATGTTGGGTGGACTTCAAATCAAGTAGACAGTGGATTTGAATCCAACAAGGATATGGTTGAAAATGGGTCGATCTCCACTTCAGTGAGATCTCAGGTGGTAAGGACAGAGAGTTACGCGGTGGTGACTTTAAACAACCCTCCCTCCTAACCTCTTGTAGCTTTGGGAGGTACGAATCTGGTTCAGGATGTTCATCTGTATCCGCTCAACTCTCGAATCAACCTTTTTCGGGTGCAATTGCATCTGTAACCAAAGACAGACAATATAATGGGCTGGGATAGTCTGTTCCATTTCAGTGGACCATGTTCCTCTGTGTCGGGGTGAAGAATCCTGAGGCCGAGCCGCACCGAAGATTGGGGTTACTATCACTGTTTTCTAATGAGAGAATGAGCATTACCTCTTAAGGAACTGGGATTGGGGCTAAGCAATCAACCTGGAGATGCTTTCTGAATCACACAAAGAAGTCAAGTTTCATGTGTCTTTGCGGACTTGGGTTAAGGAGAATATGGCAAGAACCTCAATCAAACAGAGCAAGACTCGACTCGGATTCAAGCTTCTGAACAACTTCACTCTGCAGAAGTAGGCAATTTTGGAACTCCTATGGTTGAGCAAAATCGAAGATTTGCTACGCGGGCTTTGTTGCTTGAGGAGAGGAGTCTTGTTACCTCTTTGGGTTTGTCAATTGAAAGGAGGGTCAGCTGCAGTCTACATCCGTCTGAACTTGTTCCTGAACCCTCACCAGCTAGTGTCAAGAATCTACCTATTTTGCAGGAGCAGCGGCGGGAGATCGCAGTAAGATTCACTCATTCACCTACCGAGATATGGATCAATTTCAAATAGTCAGACCATCGCCCTCTCTGGTAAACGATAGCTCAAGGCAAGTGTTTACACCTCCTCTTCCTCTCTCAGGTACGATCTCACCCTTAATATTTTCTCAATTTCTATTCATCTTGATATAAATAGGATGTGGAGACTCTCTCTTTTCCGATCACCTAGTTTGAATGCTTGTTCGAGATCGCTAGTCCATGGAACTATGATACCACGGCTCGATTTGGAAAGGGTTTAAATTTCTCAAAGTCCGTCCTTGTCTTGTATTATAGATCTCACTGAGACCTCTTCAATGCTTCAAGATCCAGCCCAGCTAGACCAATCTGGAACACTAGGGAGGGGTCAAGCCACAGTAAACCTTTCAGATCCTACTGTCGTTGTCGATTGGGTCCTCAATGACATCGAGGGCATTAACAGTTTCCTCGGCCTCTTCCCTGAGTGGCATGAGGATGAGGTTACTTGTTTATTTAAAATATTAGAAGCTTCGGGGAGTGGGAATGTTGTCAGGCCTACGTTGAGGCCCTCTTTAGACTCGATGAGCAAATCCGTAAGGGAGGAGACTGGAGTGCAATGTCAATTACGCTAGCTCAAGTCGTAGAGGTTCTACCAGAAGCCCAAGATCTGGGAAGGGGTCACTTAATTATCAATGTCAAACCTAAACCTTCTATCATGGATAATTAGAGGATTGGGATGTTGATCGTCAATTAAATAAACCTCGTAGTAGTTACAATTCCGTAAAATAGCAACTAGTATGGGGTGTCGAACCACAGAAGATTACGCTGGTTTCGTTGCCTTTTTACATATTATTTCTAAGTCAATGGGTAACAGAGTTGATTTATTTTATTATTTTTAACCTAAAGCAGAATTTAAACTAATGAATTCTATTTTAATTAACTAAAAGTAAGAGTTTTGTGATATCAATGAGAGAAGATCTAGGGTGTTGGAATCCACCACTAACCTCCTAATTGAACCTACGTGTATTCATCCAAGCCTCTCAAGTATAAACAATAGGGATGAGAGTGACTACAAGTCTCAACTCATCGAATCAAGAATACTTCAAGGGATCAAACTCTAGGCATGATCTATATGCGGTTAAGACGAGTGATACACACTAAACTAGGGTTGTGAAATCACTCGTCTTCCCTAGGAATAGAACATCCTATAATTCAATTCCTCGACAGTAATACCATTGCATAAAATTCACACCAACAATCACAGAAAGATGGAGCAAATGATCTCAATCTGAACACAATAATACCTAAGACAATGATAAGATCATATTGAAACAAAATATACAATCCATTAAATATGGTTAAAGAACAACCCTCTCATGATGCAATCATTGTTTACAAAAAGGAGTAATCTAAATAAAATACATGAGATATAATTACTTGGCTAGGGTTTCATCGAAACCCGCGAAAAAGAGATTAGTTCATGGCGAGGACGAAGAACACCGCTTTCGATGAAGAACACGAAGAACCCATCCTCCAACCTTCACAGATCTCCAGAGCATTCATTCTTCAAAATCCTAAAATTCAAAACTTTTGTATGATGATGTTACTTTCTTATTTATAGAGAAAGGGAAACCCTGCAGATTTGACTTTAGAAGTCTCCAAAAGGGGCTCAAAAATCAGTTTTTTGCGCATTTAAAATATAACAGAAAGGCACTCTCCGATCGATCAGCCAAGAGTGGTCGATCGATTGTAACTGGGTCCGATCGATCATCCCATCCTAGCCGATCAATCGCAGATGGCGATTTTCTCTGGATTTTCGATGTTCTTCTCATTCCTTTGTCCTTTGATCTAATCTTTGCTCGATTGAGGTTCACCTGATTCTTCGAAGTTTGTAAATCCTCAATTTAGTCTTCTTTTCCTCGCATGAACCTGAAAACAATAAACACACCCACGTGAAGTAATGTAATGGATAAAAGGACTCAATAGAATTAACAAATATAGTTTAAGGTGCATAAATGTGTAACAATTAGCACCGATCACAACCCCAAACTTACATATTGGTAGTCCTCAAACAATGCATAATAAAAATAAAAACTAAGCTAAGCTCAACTAAGTCCCCTTTCATGGGATCCCCAGTTGCATTTAGCATATGCAACAAGCCTTTTAAACCCCTAGGTGGCCTAATGGACGAGTGAAGTCTCGTGAGGGTTTACGAGTGACAATACCCACAAACATCAGTATTGCCCTGCAATTCTGCACATATGCTCAAGTATGATATGTGATTTTTCAAAACGATTACTGATACACATTCGAAATCCTTAAAATCGTGATACATATGGCATAGTCCTCACATTATTAACAGGCTTACCTTCTTGACTCTCCACCTTCTCACACTCACACAATTTTTCTCCGATTCTGAACATTTATGCTTATTCAAGATTAGTCATTGGTTTTCTTTGCCGTGTAGTGTGACTATCAATTGAATATGTGATCTCAACCTTCTCCCTCAACAGTTGTTCTATCACCCTTTCTGTTATCAGATTCCTTTCAATTTACACAACCGACCCAAGGCTTTTTCTTGACACTTTTCTTTCTTGTTCTTTTCCTTAAATGAGTGGACTGTGCAGAGTCTAAGTTCATTAAGCTTTATAGACAACCCGTGTAGTGAGTGTTAGGCCAGTGACTCCCAAACCAGAAGGTCTTAGGGCACCAAGTGTCAAGACACCCCTAAGGCTTATTAACTCGAGTCAAATAGGCTCCGAACTCAGACTAGTCACACTATGTTAGATGTTTGTCCCAAAATTCTCACTGTTTGACTCAAACACTCTCTATTTAGTGAGGCAAAAGGCCTAGTTACTAAGTGCAAAACCCGATCAGGTAACCCATTTGTGTCATTATAAATTTTTCAATTTAGCTAAAGGTGGTGTTCAATTTATAAGTCACCCAACTTCTTCAGAGGTATCAAAAACATCAATCGATCAATTCAGTTTCAAACCCCATAAGACAATATTTTAGGGTGCTCGTGCAATTTTTCAAAGTAAACTTATGACTCTTAAGTTTTTCAGCATGCATAGTTCAATCAAGGATAAGAATTGTATCTATTTGGGATCATGTGTTCTCAAATTAAGTCAATCAATAATGAGTGGATTATAACATGTGTATTACAATTTGATTCTTTCAAATTTTCATTTTTTTGCATGTCCTACCATTGCATGGTTGCATAATCAGCATATAATGAAAGTTATATCTCAACCCCAAAATTAAAGATTACATTGTCCTCAATGTAAAAAATTAAAACACAAGTAGGAGAGGAACAATAGTATCTAGTGGGTGAAGGGCACTCCAAATATGAAAAATGACGAAGGGGTGAACAGAAAATAAATCAATCACAAAACCCACCCCAAACTTTGTTCAAACCAATCCTGGAAAAATGTTAGTAACGATGTTGCCAACAAAATAATGGATCATGCTAAAAGGGACGCGAAAAATAAAACATGAGCAGGGTTATCCAACCACAACAAATCGGTAAAGAAAATGGCAACAAAGTAATCTTTTTTCTTCTTTTTTTTTGGAGTACGGACATGGTCGATCGACAAGCACTCACTGGCCGATTGATCGGTGACGCGGAGGTCAAAACGCCGATTTTTTTTTCAAGAGATTACTACGCAAAAAATTGGGTTGCCTCCCAACAAGTGCTAAGTTTATCATCTTCAGCCGAACGTATTACAGCTCTCAACCGTCTAGGTAAACGGGATCAATCAACTCAACGGATTTGATCATCTTCCCATTCAGAATACCCTCAACATGAGGTGTAAACCGTTAAGCCTGACTCTTGAGTACACGCCTATCTGTGTCAAAATATTTGGAGACCATAGACCTTTGAAAGGTCGTAGGTGTATGATATATCCTACATGGCTTGTGCCGATAGGACAAAGGCCAGGATAGGCATGTGTATGTGAATTTCTTTTTGGATTTCCCTTTGGTGTTTTTCAATGGAAGATATATCGGAATGGTGGAATCAAGCAAAGAATTTACATCCTCCTTGAGCTTTTCTACATTGGGTTCTGGGGGTTTGAGATGAGCGAGGGGTGACTCTAAGGGAGTATCAGTTAAAGCATAAGGAGGGGCCTCTTTGACTATTTCATCAATCACATCCACCAGGAAGCACTCATCTCCCTTCTGTTGTTGTTCGGGGGTAGTGAAAATGTTCAGCCGAACTTTAATGTTACCAAATGACACATTCATCACCCAATTCTACAGTTTATGCAAGCATTGGTAGTGGCCAAGAAGGGACGACTGAGGATGACTGAAATTTAGCTTTTTGAATTATGCACGGGTTCCATGTCAAGGACAAGAAAGTTAACTGGAAAGTAAAATTTGTCGACTTTAATCAGAACATCTTCAACTACCCCACGAGGCTTTTTCATAGATCTATAAGCCAATTGTAACATGACAGATGTGGGTTGAAGCTCTCCTAAGCCTAATTGCTTATCCACTGAGAATGGCAGCAGATTAACACTCGCTCCTAAATCCAGGAGTGCTCGATTTATGAACTCGATTTATGAAGTGGTCTCCAATAACACATGAGATGGTGGGAGTACCAGGATCCTTGAATTTAGGAGGTATGCTGTGTTGGATAATAGAGCTCACTTGGTTGGTGAGAATGACATCTTGGACACATGAGTCTGAGATTTATGCTTTTGAGTGCATTGGTCCTTAAGGAACTTGGCATAAGTCGGAATTTGCTTGATAACCTCTATGAGTGGGAGGTTGATTTTGACTCGTTTAAAGACCATCATATCGTCCACTTTGGATCCTTTTTTGTCAAAAGGGGAGGAATCTTTTAAACATTGAGGGTAAGGAGCTTTAGGCATATAGGATGTCGGGGGAGTGGGATTAGATAAAGATGGGGAAGGACCTTGATCTTTCTCAAAGACACTCACCTCCTCTCCTTTGGATTTGTTGCGCCCATAATGAGCTCTTCTTGTTCACCCTTAGTTTCCCTTATTTTCCCTAACCTGATTATCAACTACCTTCCCACTTCTTAGGGTGGTTAATGGCAAGAACGTGTTCACAATGAGTTTCATTGTGTTGAGCATCGTCAACCATGTTTACACCCCTAGGGTTGCTCAATGGTTGGCTTGGGAGCTTCCCTTCCTCTCTCTCATATATAATATTAGTTAGTTGTCCCACTTGGAACTCAAGCCTCTGGATGGATTGAGAATGAGAGTGCAACAGTTGGGTGTTGGCCTCCAACTCTTTAAAAGAATTCAACACTTTCACCTCGAAAGATGGGTTCCTTTGAGAAGTAGCGTGTTGGAATTGTTGTTGTTGGGTAGGGTGGTAGTTGGGTTGATAATGAAAAGGTTGGACATTCGGCCCTTGAGGTTAGGAGAAGGAGTTCCTTTGAGCTTGAGGTTGCCACGAGAAATTGGGATGATTTCTCCACCCCGGGTTATAGGTGTTAAAAGGATCATTACCCGAGCGAGTGTAGGTAGCATTTACATGCTCTTAGACAAATTTTGGGAATTGAGCAACTAAAGGACACTCGTGAACATGATGGGCAAAGCTGGAATAAAGAACACACCTCATTAAGATTAGGAGTGTGATGAGGAGGTTTGTAAGAAGATGGCTCTGCAGCAATGAGTTGGTATAATTTGCGAGACAACTCATCCACTTTAGATGAGACAACAAGAGAAGCACCCACTTCATAGATGCCTCTCTTGGAATTTGAGTTGGAAGGTTGTCTCTCAGAACGGCTTGTAGAGGCATGGTGTTAAGAGTTTTCACTCAGATTTTCAAAGAGTTCCCATGCTTGGATCTCACTTTTCATCATAAATGTCCCTCCACACGAGACATCAACCATCTGACAGTTGTATTGGGGCAATCCATCATCGAAAGATTGGACAAGTTGTCATTTAGGAATTTGGTGGTAGGGGCATTTGCGGAGCACATCCTTGAATCTCTCTCATGTCTAATGAAATAGCTCACCATCAATTTGAGTAAAACTCGTGATAGATCATCTCATTTGATTAGTTTTACCTATGGAAAGAATTTTTTTAGGAAATCTTGTTGCAATTGAGTCCAGGAGTGAATAGTGTTGGCCTCTAAAGAGTTAAGCCAATACTTGGCTTTATCTTTCAGGGAGAACGGGAAGAGGCGCAACCCGAGGGCATCATCTGAAAAATTCTGAAGCCTAAAGGTTGTGCAGATCTCATTAAATTCATCCAGATCCTTATAAGGGTGTTTATTGGTAAGTCCGTGATAAGAAGATAACATTCGAATTGTACTGGACTTAATTTCATAATGGACTACCATAATGTCCGGCAGCCAGATGCATGAGGGTCATGAGTAAGTGGAAGGAATAAAGTATTCCTTCAAGGACTTGTTTGGGTCTTGTTCTTCTGTCATTGCAAAGAAAGGAGTATCTTCTAGGTTGGAATAAAATCGGGCCAAACCCTTGAGAAACCTAGCGGTACACTCTAACTCTGAATTGATAGGGATTAACGCAGGATTTCAAGATCTTCTATCGTGCATACACCCTAAAGAAATACTTTATGTTGACCGACACCTATTTGCAAAATGAATTTGTGTTTCCAATTCAAAGGGAGTAGATACTTACAGTGCTCTCTCCCGTTTTCCAGAATTCGAGGAAGATGTTGTCAAGTGGTTTTCAAGTCAAGCAATCTGGTACCTGCCAATTAAAGGAGTTTGAATTTAGTAAACAGAAAATATTTTTGTGATTTTTGAATAAGAAAGACTCAACCTTAATCTTTTGAACTAAGCAACTAAATCATTTCAACAATCCCCGGCAACGGCAACAAAAATTGATCATCAATTAAATAATCCTCATAGTAGTTACAATTCCGTAGAATAGCGACTAGTATGGGGTGTCGAACCACAGAAGATTGCACTGGTTTCGTTGCCTTTTTCTCAAGATTATTTCTTAGTCAATGGGTTACAGAGTTGATTGATTTGATTGTTCTTAACCTAAAAGCAGAATTTAAACTAAAGAATTCTATTTTAATTAACTAAAACTAAGAGTTTTGTGATATCAAGGAGAGAAGATCTAGGGTGTTGGAATCCACCACTAACCTATTAATTGAACCTATATGTATTCATTCAGACCTCTCAAGCGTAACCAATAGGGATGAGAGTGACTACAAGTCTCAACTCATCGAATCAAGAATAATTCAAGGGATCAAACTCTAGGCATGATCTATCTGCGGTTAACACGAATGAAACACACTAAACTAGGGTTGTGAAATCACTCGTCTTCCCTAGGAAATAAACATCCTATATTCAATTCCTCGACAGTAATACCATTGCATAAAATTCACACCAACAATCACAGAAAGATGGAGTAAATGATCTCAATCTCTGATGGACATGTTCTCCTGGGTCAGCTGTAGAAATCTCATCTCTTTCTTCATCTTCATAGACGCCGAGAAGTATCGCTCGTTGAACAATTCTGTAAACTTGGCCCAACTCACTGGCTTCTAACTTTCAGGAACTGTTCGCTCGATGGTAGTCCACCAATGCTCTACTTCTCCTTCGAGCATGAAGATGGTAAACTCTGGTTTGACATTCTCTGGGCGAGACATAGCCCGAAAGATCTTCTCTAAACCATTCATGGTGAGGGCGAAGAATATAGCTTTCGATGAAGAACACGAAGAACCCATCCTCCAACATTCACAGATCTCCAGAGTCTTCTTTCTTCAAAATCCCAAAATTCAGAACTTTTTTATGACGATGTTACTTTCTTATTTATAGAGAAAGGGAAATCCTGCAGATTTGGCTTTAGAAGTCTCTAAAACTGGCTTAAAAATCAGTTTTTGGCGCATTTAAAATATAGCAGAACAGCGCTCTCCGATCGTCATAACTGGATCCGATCGATCAGCCCATCCTGGCCGATCGATCGCAGATGGCGATTTTCTCTGGATTTTTGCTGTTCTTCTCATTCCTTTGTCCTTTGCTCGGTTGAGGTTCACCTGAATCTTCAAAGTTTGTAAATCCTCCATTTAGTCTTCTTTTCCTCGCATTAACCTGAAAACAATAAACAAACCCAAGTGACGTAATTTAATGGATAAAGGAGCTCAATAAAATTAACAAATGTAGTTTAAGGTGCATAAATGTGTAACAATTAGCACCGATCAGATGTCAATATAAAAAAAATTACGATAAAACAAGTGGTTCTCGGCTTCTCGCCAAGAAGCCATTGATCCTTTGCAGAGTGACACATGAGGGAAACAATTGGGTCTTTTCAGAGATTTAAGGCCCATCAGGGGTATCGAACGATCAAGATTTTTGGCAAGAACTCGGTGATGTAAGCTATCGATGGGATGCCCCATGGTGCTTGGGTAGAGATTTTAACTGTATCTGATATCCCCATGAAAAGAGAGGGCGTCACTCAGCAAAAATGCTGAAATTTGAGCGATTTGTCACCCATCATAGATGGATCGACTATCCCTTGAGAGTTGAGAGGAACCCATTCACTTGGTCTCAATCTCTAGTTGGGTTACAGGCTAGCAGACTAAATAGATTTTTATTCTCTACTGAGTGGGAGGAGTTGTGTCCTAACGAAATCCAATCATCTTTACCCATACTAATCTCAAATCATGTCCTTATTCTATTGGGCTCATGATGCTTTAAGTCCATCCCCCTTTCATTTTGAAAATATGTGGTTACAGTTTGAAGGATTTCAGGATATTATATCTGAGGTGTGGCAATGTCAGGAAGCTTGGTGGCCTCCTAGTAAAAGATTTGGCCTGAAATTGAAAGCCTTGAAGGTGAGACTCAAAATTTTGAAAATGGAAGTCTTTGGTAACATATCTGAGCAAAAATCAAAGCTTCTCCATCACATTGAAGCCATCGACCTCCTTGAAAGCTAATTTCCGTTATCACTCGAGGAGAGCCAACTTAGGGAAACCATGAAGCTAGACTATTTGAAGTTGTGAGGTTAGAGGAGATTAGATGGAAACAAAAATCCAGATTTATATGGCTTAAGGAGGGTGATAAAAATACCAAATTTTTTCATTGTATGGCCAACTTCTGCAAGAAAAAAAAAATTCATCTCCGGTCTTCAAGTTGATAGTTATTGTTGTAGCTCTTATACCAATTGTGACGCCCCGAATCCGCGCCTTAGGGAATCATGTTCCGAGATGCACACCTAGTCGTCATTACGACGGAAGACTTTGCCCGCGAAAATGAGGGAAATTTTCAACTTTTCTTATGAGCTTACATAAGCAATAACAATTGGTCATCACAATAACTCATCATAAGCAAATGTATTACCTTTACTTGTTACGGTGGTCCTTATAAGCCTCAGTCTTTCTGTCAAAACCTTCTATTCTCTGGACAGCAGCATCATAATCTGCTGACATGAAACGTCAGTGAGCTATGAAGCCCAATAAAATCCACAGTCCATCCAATATCCACATAGTAACACCCATCAATAATGATATAGCAGTACAGTTCAATTTCTGAGTTACAGTAATATATAGGATAATAAGGCAGTAACAATATCATAAATTATGACCCAAGGTCACTCAGGGCTTTCACCCTATATGAGGTTCCCAGCCTCTTAATGTTTTCCATTTATCAAGTTCATCCAATATCAACAGTGTTCACAACACCAGATTACCACCATAGGCAACCGACCACGTTTACCTTCGAGTCCGTAGACTCTATCTAATAAGCCTTAGTCCTTAAACCTTTACCCTCGAGTCTGTAGATTCAAATCGTTAACTGACCGGGCTACACCCGCTGAAATCAAACTTTGAGTCCTTAGACTCCGTACAACCTTGAGTCCTTAGACTCAACAAATAACCCACAACTTGTACCATCTCAAGACATACCTAAGTACATAGGTCCCCATTCCTCAACCTGTCTTGGAATATACCTAAGTACAGCGATCCCCATTCCTCAACCTGTCTTGGGACACACATCCCCCAAAGTCTTGTTAGAACATACTGAAATACAGAGGTCTCCACCCCTCAAAGTATTGTTAGAACATACCAAGGTAAAATAAGTCACCATCCTTTATGGTAAAACATCATATTCAATCTTTACCGAGGCAAACCTGAGTACAAGGTCATCGCCCTCACGGGATATACGTAGGTACAAAGATCACCCCTATTAGGGTATTTGTCACCCTCAACCAAGCTCTATTGGGACATACCTAAGTACAACAATCCCCACTGCTCAACCTGTCTTGGGACATACCTAGGTACAACGATCCTCATTCCTCAACATGTCTTGGGACATACCTCCCTCAAAATCTTGTTGGAACATAACGAAGCATAGAGGTCCCCACCCCTCGAGGTATTGTTGGAACATACCGAAGTACAGAGGTCACCACCCCTCAAGCCAATATTTATTTATCCAACCTCTATTGGGACATACCTATCACTGCAGATCACCACCCCTCAAGGCAACATTAATTTATCCAATCTCTATTAGGATATACCTGCCACCAGAGATCATCATCCCTCAAGGCAAACATTCATTTATCCAACCTCTATTGGGACATACCTGCCACCACAGATTACCATCCCTCAAAGCAAACCTCTATAGGGACATACCTACTGTATAAAGGTCACCGTCCCCACGAGACATACCTACTATACAAAGGTCACCACCCCGCAAAGCAACATTCATCACAGGTTAAGTTTTCTAATTGTAGGACATCCCCAATTATCCCAAGTCCCGCTTGAATAATTGAAACAGCTGGGCCTCGCACCCATGGACCAAGTTAGAGGTATATCGTTCCGATGGGGTACATATTCAGGCCAATGAACTCTTCCATTACCTTACAAGTGTCAAAATAGCATCACATCATGCATAAAGAAGCCCAACCAGACTTCCGGAAGACCATGCGATTGATCGCCCATCAATCGCCCAGGGATCCGAAACAATCCCTAGGTGTTCTGCATGTCTGCAATCGATCGCCCATCAATCGTCGAGCCTAAATTCCGAGTTATTCAACCCGAAACCGAGGTATACGCACCTCTTAACCATTTTTACGCTTCCTCATTCATTCGTCACACCTCACAACGGGTCTCCGACCCTTTTTCATCCACACATTGTCACAAATCATTCAATGTGAGCCAAAATTTTGAGTTATTCAGCCCGAAACCGAGGTCTACGCACCTCTTGCTATTTTCACACATCCCAATCCATTACATACACCACATGTCGGGTCTCCGGCCCTTTTTCATGCATGCACAATATAAACAAACTATTCCACGAAGAAATAATGTAAATAAAATGAAAAATAAAGAAGAGGTAAAGGGTTTTTACCTCCTACGCGCAAAACAGGGCTCTGGATGGCGAAAAGGATGTCGCAAATGCATCTGGAGCGTCAACAAACCCCAAGGTAAACTCTCTCTAACTCTCCCTTTCTCTCTCTACGTTTCTCCTCTTTCTCTCTATAATCTCTCTCTAGAATCCCACGCACAGGTGTTCACTGCAATTAGAGAAGAACAAAAATGAGGGGGGAAATCCCCTCCTTATATAGGCAATTTGAGCCTATAGCCCTATGTGGCACACAATGTGTCGAAGCCATGTGACCGCACATGGGCCACATGATGTGGCATTAACAGGTTTGACCGGATCCCACGATTTTTCTAATTCCGTGCATACGGGACTCCGTAACTTCGCGAGATGACGTGCAACGGTGCCAATATAACAGGTGACCATACTAGGGGTAGTCTAACACCCGCTACGCGAATTTCGAGAAAAAATATTGAGTTTTGACAGTAAACACTAAGTCTGGAAGAAAATTGCAAAACCTACAAATTTCCTGGTTTGGACACTAAACACGTCGTAGTTTCGCGGTTCGACGTGCGATAGGACCAAACGATAAGCAGTCGTTCAGACAGCCGATTGACATGCTGAGTGTGAGTTTCGAAGAAAAATACTGGGTTTTACTGATAAATACTGAGTACCGATGTAATTTCAAAGCCCACGGATTTCTTGGGTTTTGGTTACTAATTGCATCGCGGTCTTGCGAACCAATGCGTGACGGCACCAGCACGACAGGTAATCGTTCAAATAGCTGATCAGCACGTGGTGTGTGAATTTTTAAGAAAAACACTGGGTTTTAAAGATAAACATTGAGTACCAACACAAATTCAAATCACGTGGATTTTCTGGTTTTTTCTTACGTACGAGGCCCTACGGTTTCGCGAATCGATGCGCGACGGAGCCAACTCGACAAATAATCATACTGATAGCAGATCGGTACACAATGTGAGATTTTTTTAGGAAAACACTGGGTTTTTTCGGTAAATTTTCTCAAGATTATTTTTTTTTTTTCTTTGTTTTAAATGCATTTTTTGTAAACACGTTTTAAACTACAATACACATATTTGTTCAAAAAAACAGGTTTTAAAAGCCGTTTTCTATGGCAGGGTATTAATATGCATTTTTAATGAGTTTTTTTCAATAAAACGCAGTTTTTTGTTACTTTGAACTTGAAACCTCTAGTTGAGATCAATCAAGCACTATTAGGCAAATGGGTGTGGAAGTATGGGGTCGAGCGAGCTAATCACACATTTTGTAGCAAAATATGGGGCTACCTCCTGTTGGGAGCCAAGGGAGGTTCAAAGTCCTTATGGTTTGGATCTTTGGAAAGGTATCATGGCGCTGGCTAAGTTGATCAGTCCCTTCATTAGGTTCCAAGTGGGTAGCGGTGTGGAAGTAAGATTTCAAAAAGGATTTGTGCGGGGCGATCAAAATTAGCGACAAAATTAGCAATTTGTTCACGTTGGCAGCTGATAAGGAGGCCTTAATATCACAATGCTATGAGTTGCATAATGATGTGGTGGTGTGGTGTCCTAGGTTTAGGGGCAATTTGAACGATTGGAAGATTGAGGATCTTTTGCAATGGCTCTAAGCGTTCCCCCCGTCTCCCCAAGTCCTAGACTCTAGGATATGGTCTAGAGGCCACAATGGTCACTTCTCGGTACGATCTCTTCTTCAGTCTTTCGTTATGGTCCCTGCTCCCCCATTTTTGTATAGGTCTGTATGGATCCATGTGAATTCGTCTAAGGTTTTTACTTTGGGATGCAATCTTTGATAAGATTCTCACTGGGAATAATCTGAAAAGGATAGGGTGGAGGTTGGCAGATCGTTGTTATATGTGCCTCCCAGTAGAAGAAACAAGGGACCATTTACTCTTACATTGCCCAATTGCTTTTGAGATTTTGGGTTATTTCTTATCCTTGTTGGGTGAGGATTGGGTTTTCCCCTTTTACTTTCAGAACTTTTTATGGTGCTAGCTGAGGCCTTGGTCTTGGTCAGATAACGATCGAGGTTTGATTGCTCAGTGCTTGCCAGAAGCGATCTCTTGGTTATTTGAAAGGAGAATCTAAGAGTGTTCGAGAACACTTCCTCTTCTCTCCCTCGTTTGCGCTCAAGGATTCGCTCTTTCATCCTCGAGTGGTGTTCAGTTCACCAGGATATTAGGACTTTGAGCTAGTTACTTGAGTGAGATCAGCCTTGGTTTTTGTTTGCTTGAGCCCGGTCTTAGGTTAGGTTTTGTTGGATTACCTCTCATTGAGTTTACTTCTTAGTAAACTTCTATCTGTAATACCTACCTTTGCATATTTATATATTCTATGGTTCCGGTTACCGATAAAAAAAATATAACAGTGTTATATTGGTTTGGCATCATATTTATTCATATTACAAAAATAGCAGTTCTAATTTCCATTCTACCATTATATAGAACTACATTTTCTAATATTTTTAAATTTAAACTTATAAAAATAGTTTATGTTTTGATATATTAAGGTTATAATATGTTTTAATAAATACAGGCCTCAAAAATTCCCTTAGCACAATGCTATGGGTGAGGATAATACAGCTCTTCTCCAAATCACTCCTATCTTTCTTCTCCATCTTCGGCCATAGACATAATTTGCAACAAGTGGGCCAACAAGCTCAAACAAAATATTTATGGTCCATTCAATGATATAAGCCACGTCTCATTGTGAAGTGTTTCAAGCAATATATTCTTTTAGACAACACCTCTAATCCAGTTGGTAGACAAACTTACCAGTATTTGTATTGTCCAATCCCTCGTAGTCATCATGCTGTGCATGATTGATTCATCAACTAGAAGTCAAGAACTACATTTGTCATGGTTATCTTCATAAAATTTTCAAGTGGAAACCTCCAGCATTCCAGATCCCCACATCTTATTGTTTTTACTCAGCTACATGGACTTATGGCTTGAAACAATCTCATCGAGACAGTTTCAGCTCTTCAGTTCCCTACTCTTAGGAAATGCTGGTCTCTTGATACTTTTCTCCACTGAGTCCCAACTCTCAAGATGTTTCAGTTGTCCATTATGTTGATGATATAATAAACATGTATAATGATATTTATCTTTCTTTGCTACTCTTTCCTTTAGGATCTAGGTGTTAGATGTTCTTGAATCCACAAAATGCCAAAAGAAATAAAAAGAAGTGATGCAGGGACTTAACCAATACTCCACAAAAGCCGCGACTGATGGGAGCATAAGATTAAATCCCTTTATCACATAGCCTAAGGCAACCCGATCAAGACCTCCAAGTGGGCCCTACCTCATGGGCCACCTCGCCTCAGCGGGCACCACCCCGTGGGTCACCTCTTAGTGGGCCCCACCCCGTAGGCCACCTCACCCCAATGTGGAGATGCTCCTGCATCATCTACCCACACCGATGAGGAGACTCGAACCCAAAACCTAGCTTTGATATCATTTGATGCAGGGACTTAACCAATACTCCACAAAAGTCGTGACTGATGAGAACGTGAGATTAAATCCTTTTATCTCATAGCCCAAGGCAACCCGGTCGAGACCTCCAAGTGGGTCCTACCTCATGGGTCACCCCACCTCGGGCCCCACCCCATGGGCCACCCCTTAGTGGGCCCCACCCCATAGGCCACCCCACCCCAGTGTGGAGATGCTCCTGCATCAAGAAGATAACTGAAAAAATTATTCATAACAAATAGGTTCTCACATGGGCTAAATTCAAGGTAGGCCAGGGTCAGAGCAAAGCTCCTTTACTTTGGTGCTTGACCCAATCACATCCCCAGCAAAAAGCAACCAAAACTCGACATTGGCTCATAACCTAACGATGCAGACCAATGGTTTAAAGTTTCCACACACAGTGGATATTATATTGTACTCTGTTAGCAATCCACAAGGTTTTCCTCCACTTCATAGAGCTTGGCCGATGCAGTTCAATCCCGTCACATAATAGCAAACCGAAACGATAGCGTATTAACTAAAAAAATCACAGAAATGAATGGAAACACAAAAAATATGGGAAACAAATGAAAACGTAAATAGATTATTCAAAAGATGCAATAGCAAGTATAAAGGTGTACTTTAGAATCCTAATATGAATGCTGCTGCAGCAGGAGGGAACAACAGATGATGTTTGCTTCATTCAGATATCTATGACACGTGCTGTAATCTCAACCTATATTGTAGCATAGAAATGCATAAAACAATAGAAAATTTTAGGAAACACTTGAAAACTGACAGGTGTTTCAAAAAAAAAAGAGCAAAGTATAAAGGTGCAATCTAAAATTTCAACCCAGACAAGGCAATCATTGGCTCACAGTCCCAAAGTGCATGAAAAGGATTAAACATAACCGCAGCTTGCCTAGCATTTCTTCAGATTTATAAAGATCAGGGAAGCACCAAAAATTAGATGATGTAAAATAAAGTACATCTTTTAAGAAATGAAAAGGGAACTGGGAACAAAATAGGAGAAACAATTTTCATTAGAGGAATTTCGAAAAGAACAAAAAACAGTTTTTTTTGTGGGGAAAATGAAAATTCACACTGCTGGAATGAATGGTTGCAATAGATGAATGTAATTAAAACTGGTAAACCATACACATTACGGCAAGAAAACACTGAAAAAGCCTTCCTGGTCTAGGTCAGCAAGTGGAACCAATGATGTTCCAAGTAATAGTATGGGGAAATCAGATGGCAATTCCTCCAAAAGAGTACACAGGACCGCCTTAAGCTGCTCATGTGCCTGAAATTTTAAGTCAGAACATTAGATAAGAAAAATATAGCTTAACTCTTGTAACTCTGACGTACTTTTTTTTATGGATTTGTAACTCTAACGTACTTGTATTAGCATCAGTAACAAAGAATTGTAAAAAATAGTATGTACTCACAGTCTCCCACCAAAGCTGGAACTGAGGTATAAAGAGTATTGAGGGTGTGGTTCTCCTTGCTTCACTAAATATATGTACCAATGCCTCCTCTGGCGTCTTTGCACTAGGATCCAAAAGAAGTGATGGAAGTCCAACAGAATGAACGGGAAACTTCTCCAGTTCATGTAAAACCGCAGGCCCAAGATGGTCCTGTTAAACTAAAGCAGTAAGTAAATTTAGTTTGTGGTTCTTGACCAATCAATATCAAAAGGTTCTAAGAGCATTACCAGGCCTACACCTTCAGCGCCACAAATCAGAAGCCGAGGCCTATACACAAGAGGAACTGCAGAACCATAGGAAAATATAGAAAGCTTGCTCACATCTGATGAAGCTGAAAGAACAGGAAAGATTTCAAATACATGATCCATGGCTTTCTGAAGATGTCTTTGTAAACATGGTGCAACGACTAACGACAATGGCCTTGAGTACACAATGGAGCCTCTATGAGCAGCAGGAGTAATTGTCGACATGGCTTCTAGGAAATTATGTTTTTCAACCTTTACCGAATCAACATCAATCAAAAGCTTGTCATCACTAGTATAAACCTGAGGATACTTTTCACGGAAAGCATGAATAGCAGCTTCTGTGCACAGGGCTTTTAAATCAGCACCACAATACCCTACACAACTGGCTGCAAGTTCCGTCTTTAGATCCTTCGAGGGGGGCTGCTTCCATTTGCGGGTGTGAATGTCTAATATTTCAGCACGTGCCTCACAACCAGGTAAAGGAAAATTGAATTCACGATCAAACCGACCAGGGCGACGTAAGGCTCCATCAATGGCGTCAATCCTGTTGGTCGCTCCAATCAAAACAACTTGTCCACGAGAATCAAGACCATCCATCAAAGCGAGCAAGGTCGACACAATAGAATTGTGAATTTGCTCTTGCTTGCTTGACCTAACAGGGGCAAGGCCATCTATCTCATCAAAGAAGATAATGGACGGCTGATTCCTTTGAGCTTCTTCAAAAAGTAATTTCAGTTGTCTTTCAGCCTCGCCAACCCATTTGCTAAGCACGTCCGCACCCTTACGCATGTAAAAACTAACCTTCTGACCAGCATTTGATGCAGCACACGCTAATGCTCTTGCAATCAGTGTTTTTCCAGTGCCAGGGGGACCACACAGTAAGACCCCTCTCGGAGGAGTGATGTGGTAACTTGCAAAGAAATCTGGATATAATAAAGGAAAGAATACCATTTCTTTCAAAGCATCAATGTATTCTGAGAGTCCACCTATGTCATCAAAACTTACACTATCATCAACCTGTAAAGGTTGAATATCAGCCCCTCCCTTTGAACTTGGCCCAGCGGTTTGAATCCCAGAAGACAGAGTAGCAAAAGCATCATTCTGATGACCCCAACCAGAAGCAGCAGCATTCAATCCCCATGACGTTGTCGCATGCATGTCTAATCCCCCCAAAAGCCAAGGAGGCCCGTTTCTACTTCCACCTCGCCCCCATGGAGTAACAGGACCCTGGTCGAGCTCATCCACAAGAAGTGAGTCATCAGAATCTTCAGCTCTTGTTAAGCGATGCCGCTTGTGAACTCGAGAACCACTCTTCCTTGCATCCCTGCTACCTTTGGTTCCCATTCCTTGATGCAGTACTCTGCGAGGGGATCGTGGTCTTTGTTTTTCCTCCTTCTCGGGAGATAGCCTGCGAACTTCAGCACGATTACGGAGATCATATCGCCTCTTACCATCCTGTTCTTCTTCATCATCAATGTCTTCCTCTCCTTCATCCCCATCCTCTCCCTCCCCCTCGTCCTCGTCCTCACCCTCATCCCCACCATCCACTTCAACATCCCCATTTTCCGTTTCATCTTGGCTAACCTGCTCTTCAGACGTACCCTGGTCATCATCAGATCCTTGATCTAATCGTTCTCTTGCCACTGCTTTTGAATGGCGAGGTCGTAGTCCTTCACGGCGAGAGAAGGATTTGGTCTCTGTAATCCTTTTATGCTTCGGAGAAGTTGATAACTCATCTTGACTAGCACTATTTTCAATCTTGTTTCTAGAGGAACGATACTTAGGTCTCTGAAACAAATTACCAAACTTCAGTCCCAAAAAAAAATCATGTTGTATGTAGTATGACAACATTCAAGCTTCAAGTTCCTTGGAAACCAAGCTAATAACTAACCTCAATAAAATTTTCATGATTGGAAGAGTATAAAATCTCACCATTGGGTCATCATCCTCTGTCTCAGAACTGTCTGTGTTGTAACCTTCCAGATTCACAGAAATCCTCCTCTTTCTGGTAGAGCGGCGAAGGTTCATCGCAGCTAACTGCAAACAAAAGGAGAAATGACAAGGTATCAAAAACTTCGAGGATGCAACATTAATGCAACTAGTGGTAGCAAATGTCTGTCTAACCAGCTTCAACAGAAAGAAAAAATATGCATGTTTCTAAAATTTGTAAAGATGAAACAAACAGATATGATGGGAATTAAGTCAACTTGAAAAAACAAAAATTACTCGCACCATTATAGTAAATGACAAATATCTCTGAGCATCAGTATAGAAAAGGAGAGACACAAAGTCATGCAATTCTTTCCATCATCGTAAGAAAGGAAAAATTGATAAGGTTAAATTAAAAAATGAAACCTTCGAGCAAAACCATAA
Source organism: Tetracentron sinense (assembly GCA_015143295.1). Taxonomy (NCBI): domain Eukaryota; kingdom Viridiplantae; phylum Streptophyta; class Magnoliopsida; order Trochodendrales; family Trochodendraceae; genus Tetracentron; species Tetracentron sinense. The sequence goes on along the minus strand of CM026553.1, from coordinate 513,591 downwards.
GCCTAGAGAAACCTAGCATGCCCAAACTGTGGCAATAGGTGCCACAACGGACCTGACTATCCTATAGAAACCTCAAGTAACCATGAAAATGTATGGACAGAAAAGTTTTGGAACCAGTGTGTTAATACTCTGCCACATCTATCACCTTCAACTTCTGAAACCCGAGAGACCACGTGCGCATTTTCAACAGATAGAGTTTAGAGGCCTCAACCAAAGTCATGTACTGTTTATATTGCAAACATAGTGTATTGACCGACATGTTTCGAAATGACTGAAACTAGCGACACATTTCTGAAGCGTGTCGCAGAAATTATGAACTTTTTAGTACTACAGATGGGTTTCGTTTCGGGGCCACCAACACCAATATGTTTCGGCTGAAACTCACCGAAACATGTCAATTTTTAAACTTTGATATCTTTCCAGTTGTCACTTCAAAACATTCATCTTCTCGACCAGGTGTCCGTATGTTACTGGCTGCCCAGGCTCCAAAGCAATACTTCTGACCGCCCAATACATGCGTCACTTTGGGGACTTGGTAGAGCCAACTTTTTTACAGTGAACCTGACTTTATGGAGCTTCAGACTGAACGTCAGACCCAGATGTAATGCTGTCATTATTGTGCCACCACACCAGCACCCACATTATGATTTTGAAATTTGAAGCAAGTTGCTCTACTAGAAAGTGGAAACCCATTCACTATGGAGCCCAAGCTAAGATTTTTTAACTCACTGATTTCCATGCTGGAGCCCAAATAAACCCCTACTACACGTTGATGACCTACTTCCACCAATACACTTGGTACAATGGCACTTCCCGTCCCAAAAAGGTGGCAGCCACATCACCGCCTTTCCCTGATCGAATGCCTGCTTTTCAACTATGATTTCAAAGACTCAAGTCATTCAACTCCTTAGTTTTCACGACATGAGCCACCAACCCTGTCCCATTGGCTGATCACTCTCTTGATAGCCTCTAGAATACCCTCACTTCTTGACCCAACTCCAACCAAATTGCTATAGAATGTATAGAACTATAAATTCATTAGTTATGTATATATAATATATTTGGTACCTAGGAAGCATGGATACGGATACGGGATACGGGTACGATACAGATACGGCGATACGGTAGAACCTAAAAAAACAGGATACGGGTACAGCCAGGATACATCTGTAATTTTTTTAAAAAATAATAATAATACTATATTTTGTATTATAATTACAAAATAGCCATTGGTTCAGTTCTGTTTATGTATAAAAAATTAAAAATATACCATGTCCATGCAAAAGCAAAAGAAATAGGGTCATCTCATCATCCACTAAGCAAAAAAGAAAGTCATCCTATCATCCACTAAGCAAAATATAAAGAAGACCATGTCCATGCAAAAACAAAAGAGATAGGGTCAAACCCCCGGGGTCTCCAAAAAAATTATTCATGGTCGTATCCCTGCATATCCATGCCGTATCGGAGCCGTATCCGAAATAAAAAAATTGTTTTTAATTAACAGGATACATCTAAGTCGTATCCCACCGTATCGGAGGCGTATCCATATCCGATACGTATCCGGTACTGGTACGAAGACCTATTTGAAGTATCCGTGCTTCCTAGTCCGGTACACTACCAACGTTATACAACAATACACTTGCCTACTTCCACAAAGCCCCCACACATATCTCCAATAACCTAGAGTGCCAGTTTTCTTCACAAGTGCAATGAATCATTCAATTTATGTCTCAGACTTTGGTAGCATACCACAGGGATCCAAATGCTAATGAATAAATAGGCCTCACCAAGACTTCCCTCACCTACCTTTGAGACACGTCTGGCCTCTATCTCAAGCAGTAGGGTGAAGAGAAGTAGATTCTCTGATAGTCTCTGAATGATGAATTGATAACTGTCAGTGGCCACCTTTCCACTCCTACACAACCAACATGTATTGCATATTCGCATCAATGTCGAGCCTTTCCTCTCTTCTACGCTTGAAGCTCGATGGATCATGTAACGACCCGGAATTTTAATAAAATAAAATTATGCGTTTATGAGTCCTTAACTGAGGTTAATTAGTTAGGTGTTTGATAAATTTGTGAAAAGTGGGTTTGGAATGCGAGGAGCTTCACCTTGGGGTTGATTGTTCTTCTGAGCGCGTTGGCGGTGTCCATTTCTTCCCCTGACGTCTCGAAATCTGTGTAGAGAGGTAAAAACCTCTTCCATCACTTCTCTTTTCCCTTTTATTTGTTATATTCTTTATGCGGAATGTATGTGCATGGATGAAAAAGGGTCAGAGACCCTGTGGATGAGGTATGAAATGAAATGAAAGGGATTAAAAATTGAGAAGAGGGATATAGCCTTGGTTTCGGGCTTGTTAGCCAGAATTTTGGCTCACATGGATGATTTATGGCAAGGACGATAAAGGGTCAAAGACCCGTTGTCGTGTGGATGGGATGAATTTGGGTGGAAATGGAGCAGAGGGGTGTAGCCCTCGATTTCGGGTTGTTAAAGCTCGGAATTTAAGCTCACTGGGGATGGGCGATCGATCCCTCTGTAGGAGCGATAGATCGCCAGCATGCAAATGCCTGGGAGATCGATCGCCCAGCATTGGCAATTTATCGCCAGTGCACAGATGTTGGGTTTTTGTTCCCCGCGGTACTTGGAGCTTCGGGTGGACCTCCGGGAAGCCCGGATTGGATCCCGTGTGTGTGATAATGTCACCTTAGTGTATCGGAATGTTTGTTTGAATGTTGTAGGGTGATGGATGGACCTATCAGCCCGGATATGTTCCCTATCAGAACAACCTTGTATGATGTGATGGTGTTTGAGTGTTTATAGGGCGATGGATGGACCTATCGGCCCGGATATGTTCCCTATCGAAACAACCGTGTATGATGTGATAGTGTTTGAGTGTTTGTAGGGCGATGAATGGACCCATCGGCCCGGATATGTTCCCTATCGGAATCACCCTGTATTATGTGATGATCTTTGAATACTTGTAAGGCAACGGTAGGTCCATTGACCTTGTATAGTCCCACCTTGGGACAATCCTTGTGTGATGTGATGTTGTTGTGACAGGATAAGGTGATGGAAAGGTTCATCGGTCAGGTAACGTTCCACACCGAAACGGTATACCTTAGACTTGGTCCTCGGGAGTGAGGTCCAAATGGTTCAATTATTCAAGCAGGACTTGAATAATTGGGGATTTCCTACGGTTAAAAAACCTAACATGTGTGAAATATTGTCTGTAGTCCCTCTTTGACTAGGTCCGGAGGTGCGGTATCTCTTAAGAGCCGGAGTTTCTCCATGACTGATAGTCGGGAGAGTTAGGATGACATTGGGCCTATGGGCCCAGGTTTGATTGGGGTCTACAGACCCAGTGATGTATTGAGTTTACGAACTCAATAATGTTACTTTGGGAAAGCATTGTCCTGTGTCGGCAGGTATGCACCCAATAGAGACTGTGATGTACAGGATAGTTGCCGTGAGGGATGAGGTTCTGCAGGAGCAAGTACATCCCAACAGAGGTTAGATTAAGTGATGTGATGTCAGTGTCTGACAGAATTTGATGTCAAAGGTTGTCCTGACAGAGTGTGATATGTTAGAGGTGTTGTTCCTGACAAAGTGTGATATGTCAGAGGTGTTATTCATGGCAGTCATCGGGTGAAGGCCCGGGTTATGTGTGGATTGATATCCATGGATCCTCTTTGGCGAGGTGCGTGACTGATCGTTGAGAGTGGGTGGATTGATATCCATGGATCCTCTTTGGCGAGGTGCGTAACTGATCGTCGGGAGTGGGTGGATTGATATCCATGGATCCTCTTTAGCGAGGTGTGTGACTGATCGTCGGGAGTGGTGGATTAATATTCATGGATCCTCTTTGGCAAAGTGCGTGACCTTCGGTATGTTCCAATAGTACCTTGCGGTGAAAGGTTTTGTGAATTCAGCAGAGGATGACCCAATATAGGGTGAGTCTGAGGATAACAAGATACCTGGAGGTAAAAGGCCTTGGGATTCAAAGATAACCCAAAAGGTTGAGTTTCAATAGACAAGATACTTTAAGGTGAAAGGCCCCGTTGATACAAAGGATGACCCAATAAAGATTGAGGAATGGGGATCGTTGTACTGAGGTATAAACTGAGACAACTAAATGAATAAGGATCACTGTACTTAAGTATGTCTTGAGATGGTACAAGATGTGGATTGTGAGATGAGTCTAGGGACTCAAGATTGTACGAAATCTAAAAACTTAAGGTTCGATTTCATTGGATGTAAGCCCAATGATCTCAATAGTTATCATGGTAGTATGGGATGCCATGGTAATAGAATTGTATGATGATAATGGATTCTGGAATGGATAATGAGTCTGCGGATTCAAGAATAGAATGGTATTTTTGTTATCATGGACGGTGATTGAGTGATCTTGGAAATTGGAGGTTGGGAACCTCGGGATAAGATGAAATAACCCTGAGTGACCTCGGGTCACGGATCACGATATTATATATTATTATAATATGAGAATTGTGTTGTAATATTATATCGTTATTGATGCTTGTTACTAGGTGGAAAATAGCCTAGATGGATTGTGGATTTTGCTAGGCTCTATAGCTCACTCCTCTCATTTCATGTCTTCAGATTCTGAAACGGTTTATCTTCAGATTCTGAAACGGTTACCGGTGGGCAAGGAGCTACTCTTGATAAAGTCTGGAAAATGTACCGGCACAGTTATGGTGCCAAAAGTAAGGGCTACTGTAACCAGTAAGGTAACACATCTGCTTATGATGGGTTATTGTGATGAACAGTTGTTATTGCTTATGTAACCATGGTTGTTAAATCCTTGCGATTTGCGATTCAAATCCTACGATTTGATTCAAATCCCAAGCAAAACGATTCAAATCAGAGCTGCAAATCTTAATTGGGTAAATCTCATTTGATTTGCGATTCAAATTAGGATTTGCGATTCAAATCGTACTATTCATGCGATTCAAACGATTCGAGCACGAAACCCTTTTACGGACCAATACTTAATAATATTTTTATTCTTTTGATTTTTTAAAGGTACTTTATGTCCTTTAAAAAGAGAAAAAAATTGGAAAACCCTTGTTACGAAAATGCCAAAACCCCTATTTGGGTTATCTCTCTGTTGCTGTGAAACGGGGAAAAAAATAGAAGAAAGGAGGAAGGAGAATAATGGAGTTGGATTTTGGTAAAAAAAGATAGTTTATTTTATTAGTCTTTTTAATTGTACAAGTCTTTATTTTTTTGGGTGCTAGATCTCATACGACATGATTATCTGAGTTTACTTTTGTTGATTTATCTTTAATGATATTGGAGTTTTGTTTTTTTCATTTTTTGGAGATCGTTTACGTTTTTTTATAGAGTACATGCAATGAAATATTCATTACTGTCTTTTATCAATAGATATGAATGAAATCTTTTGGATAATAGATTATTCTTTTTTATTATTATTATTAAGTAATTTTTTGTATTTTTTAAACAATTTTTAAAAAAATGGATTAAATCTTACGATTTACGATTTGAATCCCGATTTGAATCGAATCAGTCCTAAAACGATTTTACGATTTAACAACCTTGTATGTAACCTCATAAGAAAAGTTCAAAATTCCCGCATTTTCGCGGGTAAAGTCTTCCACATGCGTGGTTATAACGAACGGGCACACATCTCAGAACTTGATTCCATAGGTGAGGGTTCGGGGCGTCACAGATCAAGTTCCACATTGAAGCGCGGATGTCAATTTTTAGGAGGATAGTTAGTGCAAGTAGAATCCTCTCAAAGATGACTTTGGTAATATTTACTCTCTTGCCTCAAATAAGCAGTTGCCTCTTGTTTTAATTCCATAGATCATGTGATCATGTGGTCTTCTTTGTTGAGAAGGGGGTTGAATGACTTAGAAATTAGGAGGTGGAGGAATTTCTTAGCTCTATGAAGTCTCTCTTTGGCTAAGACCGATTCTATAGTTGTAGACAGAAGAAAGTGTTTTTTTTTTTTTTTGGATTAGTAAACAGACATATATGGAACGACTGAACAAAAGAACAAGGGATTCACCGATCAGTGAAATGTAGAAAAGAAAGTGCAAGAAAATACACAAACTGCCTCAAAAGCACTACAAAGGATTAACCCAAGGTAATGAGAAAAAAAAAGGGGAGATCTAACACCATCGCCATCAAGGAAAACCAAACACCAATCTAAGCAAACATGAAGAATACCAAATATGTTCCTATCAACAGCATATGAGCAATTGTCAAAGGCTTTCTATTTCTCTCTTCCACACTCCCCAACAAACTACTCCCAAGAGAACCCTCCAAATCCCTCTCTGCAAGTTCTCCTCATCCCTCAAGAACCAACTAGAGACTAGAGACTTGACGTTGGATGGAAAAACCCAATATACCCACAACCCCAGGTGCATTAAGAAATGGCTCCAAATCCCTCAAACCAGAGGATAATGGTTGAGGGATAGCGATGGTCAGTTCTTTGTGCTATCACTCTTCCAATCCTTTGGTGATAGTTCAGTTCCCCCAGTCCGTTTCACATTTGTGTGGAATCTTAGCATTCCTTCCAAGTTTTCTTTCTTCCTTTGGACAGCCCTCCTAGAGAAAATCCTCACACTAGATCATTTAAAGAGAAGGGGGAGGAATCTGTGCATGGCCAAGGAAGAATTGGTGAGCCACTTTCTTATTCATTGTCTTTGGTTCATAGGATTTAGGGATTCTTCCTATCACACTTGGGGGTGCAATGGGGTTTCCCTTTCATATTTATGTGGAATCTTAGCATTCCTCCAAGATTTCTTTCTTCCTTTAGACAGCCCTCCTAGAGAAAATCCTCACACTAGATCATTTAAAGAGGAGGGGGAGGAATTTGTGCATGACCAATGAAGAATTGGTGACTTATTCATTGTCTTTGGTTCTTAGGATTTAGGGATTCTTCCTATCACACTTGGGGGTGCAATGGGGTTTCCCTCTGAGCTTCAAGGATTCAATCTCCAAGTGGTGCTTGAGACATGTGGATGCCAATCGGCGAGTAACATGGAGGCTTCTCCCAGGGGCTATCAATTGGGTGTCTGGATCAAGAAGGATTAGGAGGGTTCCACAACATCACAATCTCCATCAGAGGATGTGCTTAGACATCTTCTATTTCTAAAGGATTGGGATGAACTTAGCCAAGAGTTTGCAGATTTATAGACGCTCTTCTTTTTTGCCATCATGAGTAATCATGTTGTGTACCTATTGGTATTAACTTTTGCTTTTCTTCTTTCACCAATTGGTGCCAATTCACCAATTGGTGAATCTACTTTATAAGTATTTATTTCCTTGTAATGTTAATCTTTTGATCTGGTTTATCGATTGAAAAATGGCTCAAGTTCCACATAATGGTTGGGGCCTCTAAACTTGGCCATAGCTCCCCCCATTGGCCAACTAGAGATCTCTCTGAAACTTTTACAGCTACCCCCAAGGCCATTGGTTCTCTTTCTAACATTTCTACCTTGATGCATCAAGGAGGTCTCGATCAATTCCAATCATAGCCACACTTTGATCTCCGCCCTCAAGCCCAGTTCCTTGCGTACTTCATGGTAATTTTATCTTCTCATGGTATATAAGGAGTAAGTCTATCTCCTGACTCACCTTCAATAGGTCCACAATTTATGTTTCAAAACTTCATAAGGTACTACAACATGGTTGCATGTTCAGGGGCAAATTGAGGACCCTGTGGTGAATGCAAACTTATCCAATGTTTATTTAGGTGTGTGCAAAGGTGTCATGCTCCTAAAGACTTGAAAACATGGTTTAATTTATTTCCAAATTTTGAGTAGACAAGAACATCTTGAAAATTCACATGAAAAGCACGAATCATGGAACCATTTCTATAGCTAAAGAGGTAATCCATCAGGTGTCACTTTATATAACGGATGCAAATCTCTAACATATTCATGTCCGGTCCCCACTAAATATAAGTAGATTCTTTAGGCATGATTTTTGTGCATGGTGTGAAAAATCGACTCAATTTCGCCGAAGTTGACCGAATTGAGTCAACTTTCGTAGTGTCTGAAGCGAAATGGACTTGTATTTTAAAAATATTGAACTTCGTGGTGAACTTTGGTTAAATGTTGATCGAAACAAGAAAAAAAAAAGTGTTATGAAAATACAAATATTTGGTGGAAGTTAACCGAAGTGTGCAAAAAAAGTATTTAACTTAAAAGAGTATGCTAGTTCCACTCACTTTATACTTAATTTTTTCATAAGGAAAGACATGTGTCTCTAACATTAACCTTATTATAAATATAATTAGCTTTAAAAAGAGAGTATTGCTAGCATTAACCTAATTATAAATTATAATTTTATTATTATTCTAATAATTCTTTATTAGTATATTATGCTCATATGGGCTATTTAGTAATATTAAAATTTTAAATAATTTCCTAATAATATTTTATAAATTAAAATTTATTTAACTACCCATCTCCTCCTCTTCAAATATTGATTCAGTCCTGTTGCAGATTGAAACGGGCTAAGAAACTAAATTGAATTTCAATTATTTATCAACTTTAGTGTACATTCATAAGTTTTTTATGTTTCTAAAACAATTAACATCGATAATCATTGAAAAATAAAGAGAATACATATTTCATTTACTTGACAATATAGAAAAATAAATAAGAAATTACAGCTCAGACAAGCAGACAATGCATGTCACTTAACATGATTCTCACATTTGAGTACTACACGCTTGCATCGGTAGTATAATGAATTCTAGATGAGTATTTATGCTTAAGTATTGAATTTCTCAAGTTTCATATTAGATTTTCATTGTTTCCTTAAAGTTTTCTAAACTTCTTTAGTTTTTACATAATTTCCTTAAGATTCTTTAAACTTACTCGAAACATGTCAACTTCCTTAGCGACCGAAGTTTATACCGAAACTAAGAAATTTGGTATAAAAATACCGAAATTTTGTGCAAAAATACCTTATTTTTGTGCCATAGGATTGTCCTCGATGAAAAGGCAACACAACTAAGGGAATTATTAATTTTGACGCCAGAATATTGTATAAACAAACATGGTTTATGTAGGCAACCATCATATGTGCTGAATTCTCTTTTGTGGATTACATTTCTTTTCATTTGCATCAATCTCCTTTTACTTAGAGAACACAGTTAAATAAATCCATTTTATCGAAAATGTAGCATTAATATAGACTGTACCAAGCTATTGGACTAACAAAAATTAGAAGCAACGAATTCAAAACATACATTAGACTTGGGCGTCCGCATTGGCCGATTTCCAGGGCGTAACATCTTGGCAATCTGAGAAGCTGCTGTCCGGCTCTTGGTATTGCCTTTTTTATTGTGAATAATGGTTGGAGTATAATAAAGGTACGTTCGACCATACATCTTTGGCCGTCTCCGTATCCTATCACTTGTGCGTACAGGCCTGGGAACAGGTCCATCTCCTCGGCTGGAGCGTTTTGAATCCATATGAAATTGCTACTCTTACTGATTATATTCTTCCATTACACATTCAACAATGTCTGAACTAGAGAAACATTCACATGAACCCAAACAATCGAATTTCAGCCTCAAAAATCAACAGAAATAAGCAGCATTAACACTTACGAAATCAAGAAAATGAAACCCTAATCTAATCAATGAGCAATATCTCCAGAGAAAAGGCGAATGGAACGACTAGGGTTTTGTAGTCTGAGATTGAATCGTTAAAAGCAATCTATCTTGTTCCACTACAAATCATAGGAGCTCTAAGAACATTGATTTGAAAAGGAGCGGTTCTCTATAAACGTCTTCGTAGTTGAATCGAAAGATACAACACATCCTGTAGAGAAACAAACCTTAGACCGCCATGGAAGACTGAAAAGTGTTATTCCTACGAGTTGGGAATGAGAGAGAGAGGTGAATGTACCAGAAAGTGAGAGCTTTGTTGCTTCCCTTGATTGCTTATTACAAGGGACAGGGACTCTTTAGTTTCTGCTGCGTTGGAAAGGGTCTAGACGGGATGGGATTTGATCTGGCGATAGCCGGACCAAAACCATCCGGTGATGTTTTCAGTTTGACATGTGGCGATAAAAAGGGGAGAAGTCATTTCATTTTCCCCTGTTTTTTGATTCCTCTCCATTTGATATCTCCCTCTTTTTATCACCACATGTCCCACATCAACCTATCTAAGGATGGGTTTTGGTCTGGCTATCTGCCACAAACATTTCACCCAACACCTAGAAGGCATATAAAGGGCTTGTAGTTAAACCGTAGAAGTGTAAGAAGACATGTATAGATACTGTATACTGTAAAAGATTTATGTATATTGTATAGGGATTCTCTAGAAGGAGAGTAGAAACTCTATAGAGAACTCCTCAAGAGAAGGTGGGAGAAGACTCTAGAACTAAGGGGGTTCTAGAAGTCTAGAATCCTCCCTTGTAGCCTATAAAAGGAGAAAACCTCCCCTCATTTGGGATCATCCAAGCAAGTGTAAGCATCTTGAGTAATAAGAGTTGAGTATTCTCTTGAGTTCTCTTGTTCTTTGATATTCTTGTCTTAAAGAGTGTTGCGAGGAAGGCTTACTCGATCTTGAATGGTCAAACTATCGAGTGCTGCACGGTCATAATCGGGTGGGAGAATTAAGACCGTGACATTTGGTATCAGAGCTACGTTACGAAGGGACGTGACTAGCGCAATGGACAAGAGTACGAGCTCGAAGATTGCGGAGGAACAAGTCATGGTCGAGGGAGGCAACTTAGGCCATCAAGACGTTCCCATCACCACAAACCCTAGGAGAGGGAAGTCCAAAGATTCTCGTGCCGGGATGGAAGCAAGGCTTCAAAGGTTGGAGCATGGCCTTGTTGAGGATCAGGATCAGTGGGTGGAGACGAATGCTAGCGTGGAAAGTATTGAAGGAAAGCTTGATGGACTCAAAGGGGAAATGCCGAGGACCCTTAACGAGATCCTTGACTCCCAACAACAAGAAAAGGATTATTTGGAAGCAAAGCTGATAGGGATGATAACTTCATTATAAGGTGCATTGGAGGAGATACGCTGAGAATTCGATGTATGGAAAAAGGCCATGACTAGTGGAGGAATGATCGCTAGGGAAGCACCCAAGGTGAAGACTCCAGAACCCAAGACATTCAATGACACGAGGAATGCTAGGGAACTTGACAACTTTCTATGGCAAATGGAGCGATACTTCGAAGTTATCTCCCTAGAAGATGAAAAAACTAAGGTACGCACGACAACTCTTTACTTAACTGATACTGCTATTCTTTGGTGGTGAAGAAGACATACAGACATAGAAAGGGGGACGTGCACCATTGATACGTGGGAAGACTTCAAGAAGGAAATTAAGAAGTAGTTCTACCCTGAAAATGTGGAATACTTGGCAAGGAAGAATCTAAAGCGGGCTCAAGCACACAGGAACACTTCGATAAAAAACTTCTCTACTCTTATGCTGGAAATCCCAGATATGCCCGAGAATGATATATTCTTCAACTTCATGGATGGGCTTCAAAACTGGGCAAAGCAAGAATTACAACGGCGTGGTGTCCAAGATCTTGCATCCGCAATGGTCGTTGCCGAACAACTGGTGGAATTCAAGAGAGGTGATTCTTCTAAGCCAAGGGTCATTACAAAGGGCTATCAAGGAAAAGGTGGGGGAGAAATGACTTCAAGCCATAAAGAGGATCCTCCTAGGCATGCCGAGAACAAGGAAGCAAAAGAAAAATGGGGGGACAACAAAGGGAAATTCAAGGAGAGAGAGTTCAAATGTTTCATCTGTGATCGAAATCACATGGCTCGAGTGTGTCCGAAGAGGAAAGCCTTGAATGCTCTTGCTTTAAGGTTGGATAACGAGGAAGAAGAAGGGGAAGAGACAAAGATGGGGTCATTCCAACTCCTCAATGCAATGAAGGGCAAAGTAGGGACACCTAAGCCCTTGAGCAAATGATTAATGTATGTGGAAGCCAACATCAATGGAAAGCCTACACAGGTCATGGTAGACACCGGTGCCACACAAAACTTTGTCTCTATGGATGAGGCAAAAAGGTTGGATCTACAAGTGACTAAAGAAGGAGGATGGTTCAAGGCCGTCAACTTGGAAGCTAAATCTATCCATGGTATCGCTCGTGGAGTAAATCTGCACATTAGAGCTTGGAAGGGAAAAGTTGACTTATCAATAGTCCCCATGGACGACTTCCAAGTAGTGCTCGATATGGAATTCCTTAGCCAGGTAAAAGCTATCCCTATACCCTTTGTCAATTCTGTATGCATCATGGAAGAGGGATCTCCTTGCATAGTTCCTGTAGTGCAAAGCAATAAGACTGGGAGCAAGATGTTATCAGCACTACAGCTCACAAAAGGGTTGAAGAAAGGAGAGGACACCTTTGTAGCAGCCCTAAAGGAGACACCAAGGTACAACCAAGACAGTGAAAGGGAGGTACCTGGCAAGATTCATGAAGTACTTAGAGAGTTCAAAGATGTTATGCCTCTAGAGCTACCCAAGAAACTACCTCCAAGAAGGGAGGTGGATCACAAGATAGAGTTGGTGCCAGGAGTCAGACCACCAACCATGAGTCCTTATCGTATGGCACCACCGGAACTTGAAGAACTTAGAAGACAATTGAAGAAGTTGTTGGATGCGGGATACGTCAAACCATCAAAGGCACCATATGGAGCTCCAGTCCTATTCTAAAGGAAGCATGATGGATCCCTTCAACTTTGTATCGACTATCGGGCTCTCAATAAGGTAACCATCAATAACAAATATCCTATTCTCTTGATTGCTGACTTGTTTGATCAATTAGAGGGAGCCAAGTTTTTCTCCAAACTTGATCTAAGATCATGATACTACCAAGTAAGGATAGCCCCAGGAGATGAACCCAAGACCGCCTACGTGACAAGGTATGGATCTTTCGAGTTCTCAGTCATGCCGTTCGGACTAACAAATGCCCCGACAACCTTTTGCACACCAATGAACGAGCTCTTCCGCCCATACTTAGACCGCTTCGTAGTAATTTACTTGGATGACATAGTAGTCTATGGCAACACCCTGGAAGAACATGCAAAACACTTGAGGACAGTGTTTCAGGTGCTATGGGAGAATGGGCTCTACGTGAAGAGGGAAAAGTGTTCATTTGCCTAATCAGAAGTAGCTTTCTTGTCATCATATTGGTCATGGACAACTCAAGATGGATGGGGAGAAGGTTAGGGCCATCCAAGAATGGGAGCCACCAACGAAGGTAACTGAACTCCGATCATTCCTTGGATTAGTAAATTACTATAGAAGATTTATTACAGGCTACTCTGTCCGGGCTGCACCCTTGACAGACCTTCTGAAGAAAAGTATGGCATGGCAATGGTCGAGTGATTGTCAACGGAGCTTTGACGACTTAAAGAAGGCAGTAATGGAAGAGCCAGTGATGTGACTACCCAACCATCAACTACCATATGAGGTGCATACCGATGCATCAGATTTTGCTATTGGAGGAGTTCTCATGCAAAAATGACACCCAATAGCCTATGAAAGCAGGAAACTAAATGACACTGCGAAGCGCTATACTGTCCAAGAAAAGGAGATGACTGTTGTTATCCATTGCTTAAGGACTTGGAGGCACTACTTGTTGGGATCACACTTCACAGTGAAGACAGATAACATTGCTACAAGTTATTTCCAAAGTCAAAAGAAGTTGAGTCCCAAACAAGCAAGGTGGCAGGACTTCCTAGCAGAATTTGACATGGTATTTGAGAATAAGCCAGGAAAAACCAATCAAGTTGCTGATGCGCTGAGCCGGAAGGTAGAGATAACTGCCATAAGCCAACTCCAAGGGCCCTTCCTGGACAAGATTAAGGAAGGTCTAAGTCAAGATCCTAATGCAAAGATTCTCATGGAAGTGGCTCAACAAGGAAAGACTCGGAGATTTTGGGTACAAGATGGGCTACTACATGCTAAAGGGGAAAAGGTCAATGTGCCTAGGTGGGGCAACTTGAGAAGAGAAATAATGAAGGAGTGTCATGATACCTTATGGGCTGGGCACCCAGGACAACATCGTACTCGAGCCCTTCTAGAAGCAGCTTACTACTAGCCAAAGATGAGAGAAGATGTAGAGGCATATGTGAGGACATGTCTTGTGTGCCAACAAGACAAGGTAGATCAATAACAACCAGGGGGTTGTTGGAGCCATTACCCATTCTAGAGAGACCATGGGAAAGTGTCTCATTGGACTTCATCGTGACCTTACCAAAATCGGAAGGATGTGGCTCGATCATAGTGGTAGTGGATATATTTTCTAAGTATGCCACTTTCATCGCAGCTCCAAAGGATTGTACTGCAGAGGAAGCTGCCCGACTATTCTTGAAGAATGTGGTTAAGTACTGGGGAGTGCCAAAGACCATCATTAGTGACCGAGATCGACGCTTCACAGGGCATCTTTGGTTTGGATTATTCAAGTTGCTTGGTTCAGATCTACACTTCTCAACTAGCTTCCATCCTCAAACTGACAGGCAGACAGAGATGATCAATGCACTTCTAGAGCTCTACCTTAGACACTTTGTGAGTGCAAATCAAAAGGATTGGGCTAAGTTGCTTGATGTAGCTCAATTCTCTTATAATCTACAAAGGAGTGAGTCAACCTACCATAGCCCCTTTGAGTTTGCTACTGGACAACAACCACTTACCCCGCACACCATCATGATAGGACAGAAGGGAAAAAGTCCAGTTGCACAAAAGATTGCTGAACACTGGCAAGAAAAGACAGAGCTAGCCCGAACATACCTTGGCAAGGCTGCCAAGTGAATGTAGAAGTGGGCGGATAAGAAAAGGCGACCGGTTGAGTATCGAGAAGGCGATATGGTCTTAATCAAGCTCTTACCCCAACAATTCAAGAAGCTAAGACCGGTGTATAAGGGGTTGGTGCGCAAGTATGAAGGGCCTTTTGCTATCGTAAAAAAGATCGGGAAGGTCGCTTACAAGTTGCAAGTACCACCATAACTGAAGATACATCCAGTCTTCCATGTGAGCAATTTAAAACCCTATGATGAAGACTTAGATAACCTTGAAAGAGGGATCTCTACTCGGGCACCAACAGCAGTAACTACCTTTTATGATAAGGAGGTAGACAACATCATTTCTGATCGAACAATTAGACGGCAAAGCTACGCTCCTTACATAGAGTATTTGGTGAAATGGAAGGGACTACCCGAGAGCGAAGCAAGTTGGGAGCGAGCCGAATGTCTATGGCAATTCGAGAAGCAAATACGAAGATTTCAAGAAGAAAACACGACGAGAACATCGACGAATTAGGTGGGGGAGAATGTCACAAACATTTCACCAAACACCTAGAAGGCATATAAAGGGCTTGTAGTTATACCGTAGAAGTGTAAGAAGACATGTATAGATACTGTATAGGGAGTCTCTAGAAGGAGAGTAGAAACTCTCTAGAAAACTCCTCAAGAGGAGGTGGGAGAAGACTCTAGAACTAAGGGGGTTCTAGAAGTCTAGAATCCTCCCTTGTAGCCTATAAAAGGAGAAGACCTCCTCTCAGTTGGGATTATCCAAGCAAGTGTAAGCATCTTGAGTAATAAGAGTTGAGTATTCTCGAGTTCTCTTGTTCTTTGATATTCTTGTCTTAAAGAATGTTGCGAGAAAGGCTTACTCGGTCTTGAAGGGTCAAGCTATCGAGTGCCGCATGGTCATAATCGGGTGGGAGAATTAAGACCGTGACATATCGCCTGGTCAAATTTCATCCCATCTAGACCCTTTTTTTTTTTCAAGGTATCCCTAGCCCAGGACTAATCCTCCGAGGTACGGTAGGGCGCCGAAGCAGGGACCTCTCCCAAGAAATTTTTCTGCATCCACAAGGGCTCAAACCTGAGACCACTTGCTTAAGAGACCAGAGCCCCTTCCACTAGGACCAACCTTCGTTGGTCCGTCTAGACCTTTTGTCCGATACATGTGTGTTCCTTAAAAGCACGTGTGGGCCATATTAAACCAATAGAGCCCATTCTAACCGCTCTTAGACCATCTCCCAAGGGTAAGTAGCATATTTGACACTAGTGAACACCCGGTGCTATGCATGGAACAAAAATAAATGACACTAAAAAGATGAACTAAGAAAAAAAAATTGTTTAAACAAAATTTGAACAAATTTAGAGTATAAGTATTTTTAGGATATCCTTACATGCAAAGCATAGTCATGATCTATAGGTCAATTTTGAAGGCATAGAATCCACAAACCCAACCCAAACCAGTAAGGACCTCTATACTCAATCATCCAACATATTAATGGGATGAAGGGTGTCGCCTAATAATGCTTTGAGGAATGATGTAGTACTTTTTTTTTTGGTGGGCCCCACAAGGCCAAATTTCATTTACCTACGTCAGTAGAGTTAGCCAGTCAGCAGTTAGCTGGGTAGTGGAGTAGTTACAACTCTTACCCTGGGGGATTAGATCCCCAGACCTCCCCTTTGGGAGGCCACACTCCCTACTACTCACACAACATGTGGGGATGTAGTACTCCACCTTATAATCATAATATTGTTATGTCACCTTCCAAACATAAAATCCAGGTTTCGTTGGGCTGCATTGCATTTGGGCTTCGATTGGGAGTAAGGAACCATCCAATTAATGACAACGGTGGGAGATGAAAATGCGTGCCTTTCTGAGGGTTCCACGTCATGTGTTAGCTGAAATAGTGGCAACTCTTGGGAAGAGTCATGTTGTTTAAGAGAGAAACTATTCACATGAAGAGGTTTATCCATTGAATAAGTGGGACCTCTTGGGAAGCGTCGGTTGAGAATTCTAGAGAATCATTGTGGTGGAAGCAAATTGAAAATAGGACTCTACGAGGAATGCCACATAGGATTTTCTAGTAGTTAGCACCCATATTTATTTATTATACTAGTAAGATAAGGGCCTACAAATATTTTAATTATTTAAAGTAAATTTGTCGTGTGTTTGAAAACTAACAAATTTGATGTGTTTCAAACTTGGAAGCAAATTTCATTTGTTGTATGTCGTATCCGTTGAAGGTCTCATCACCTACTCCTATTGGAGAAGGTCTCAACCTTGGCATTCCCTAGTCTTTAGGGGTGGCAACATTGTGGCTTTGGGCCGGGGTGCCCCCATCCCCGCCCCTAATGGGAAGACTCCTATGTTGTTCCCACCCAAACTTAAGTTGGGGCGGGACACCCCATCCCCATTGTTTACACCATAAATGGGCAGCTCAGGTAAAAGAGTAAATACGTCCAACGGGCCATAATGGGATTTCTAGTTTTTCTGAGTAATTTTTTTTTATTTTTTCGAGCTAAAGTCATGCTTTCCTTCTTCTTCTTCTTCCTTATTTTTTCGTCTTTCTTTTCTCTTCTATCATATAGGCTATTTCCGTATGAAACAAAAATAACTCTGCATTAACACGTGGAGAGACCTATAAAAATAAGTATCTTAAAAGGGGTCCTATTTTGGGGGGTTTTCGAATTGTGGGTGTAAATAGAGAAATTTACCTTTACAGGGAGTGAATCAATTGTTTGATGGAGTTCACTATTGTTTATTTAGAAGAAATTAGCAATTTAGTATCAAAAGAAATAATATATTTTTCACTTTTTCTACTTAATTATTTATTACTTTATGGAAAAAATACTATCAAATTTTTTTTTTTCTAACAAATTGAGAGGTTTTGATTTAAGGCTTAGGTCTTCATGTCAAGACAAGTGTATACGGAGCATTGATCTGAATATTTTTTTTAGAATACCATAGATTTCTTTTTAATTAATTGCAACAACGATATATATAATAATCTTATTAATTTTTTGGGTCAATTACATTGACCTCCCCAAGGTTTGGTGAAATTGCAAGAACCTCCCCACTTTGTTTCTGAAATTACATTGTCCTCCCCTATCAGACTGTTAAGTTGACACTGTTAATGAAAAATACAATTTTATAATTTTATCCCTACCTAAATGTGTAATGAGTAGAGGAAATGTGAAGAAATGGGAAATACGATACTACATAAAAACTCTGGAACATAGAAGGTCAATTACTTTGAACCTTTGCTTTGATCCATTTGAAGAATGAATAAACTATTTTCTATGTTTTTTTTTTTTTTTTTCCAGATATCACTTACCTACATTAATAGGGTTAGTGGCTAGTGTGGGGATTGGAGCTCTTGAGGACTCATCACCCGGGGGGGGATTGGATCCCCAAACCTCCTCCACACCCTCACCAATGGCGCAAGAGGGGCAGATTATATATTTTTTTAAAGTCATTGGGACTTTATTAAAAAATCCCCAAGTTTTTTTTTTTTTTAATGATCACGAAATGCCAAAGAAACTGAATTGAAAGTTGTAAACGTAAATATATGCTGTTATGGACAAAACCAAGTTGCTGATGTGACAACTTGATTGACTTGGAAATACCTGCTTCCTTTTGTGATTTTTTCCGGTTTGTATTGGGGAAAGGTTGGTTTAGATGTCGCATAACCAAAACATTTAATTAATGGTCTTGATTAGCAAGGGGTTATTAAGGATATCATTGCTTCAGTTAGCTGGCTCAAGGAAAATGGTTCAGAGAAGGTTTGCTATTCACAATAACTGGACGATCAGGCAATAGGAGATCGCCAGTCCAATTGCTGCCCATCTCTTTGAAACTCAAAAACCCTATTTCTTTGTCCCTCTTACTTTCAACTTCTTGTGCTTTTAGTAGGGTCAGAGAGGAAGAGACTAAGAATCTCCCAATCTTTCAGGTGAATGAGTAGTGCCCAACATGGCGTCACTAACACCCCAATGCTTGATATTGAAGTGTATTTGTTAAGAAAAGAACAAATGGTTTTTTTTAAAAAATATGTTAGTGGTAATTTTGGTATTTTAAAATTTTTAAATCACGACATCATCAAAATCTATCAATATTAGTAAGGGCATACTAACAGAAGGGGAATCTGTTACTATCGATTGGAAAGAGAGGCAAGGACAGTATAATTTTAGAAACAAGAGGGGATGTTCTTACAATTTCTCCAAACCTACGGAGGTCATTGTAATTTCCCTAATTTGTTTTATACAATAGGGTGTGTATTATTAAAGTAGAAAAACAGAGGGGTATTTCCAAATGTCAGAGATATTCCTAAAAGTGTATTTTATATCGGGGAAGTGATTAGAAACACTCAATAGTAACTACTATCTAGTGTGGGAGCGTTGGATTCACCTTTCTCGAGATTGGAGTAAACATTACATATGGAAACACGACATAAAGTAGTGAGCCGATCCTTCCAAGCCTAAGTCATCTAAGTTGAGCCGCTCAAGAGACTTGCATACTACCTAAGACTTGAAAGACCTTTTATCTCCTTTTTATCATTTGCTTCTTGTTTTCATCTCTCCTCTTCATCAACAAGTGACCTAACTTTGACACCGGATCACAATCAATTGCGAGTTCAATCGCACCCACAAGTCGACACGTGTTCCCTTTAACCTAATTAAATGTGATTAAGATTTTCTAATTCTTAGAGTTCAACAATTTAACCTTATTAATTATAAATATATATATATATATAAACCCTAAGGGTTAAAAATTATTTACCATCGTAATTTTAAAAAAAAAATTCATAAAAATCAAGGTTATGTTGTTGAACCCTAGGGGTTAGTGAATCTTAACCACATTTAATATGGGTTAAAGGGACATGTGTTGACATGTGGGTGTGATTGAACTCAGGGAGAGTTCAATCGCAATTGACTTTGATCCTAGTCCTCTTGTCAATCCAACTCTTAGACCACCCTTCATTGTAGAATTAACCCCCTAAGGTTAATCTAACTCAATTTGGTTATAAATTTGTAACATCCAGTTTGGACAATCCACAATTTTTTGTTAATCCTAATTTTTTTGCTAATTGAAAGGAAAGTAAGAGCCCAACAAAAAAATTAAAATTACAGCACAAGTAAAACTAAAAGTGTAATATCATTTCAATAGAATTCCAATCCCCAACAATACAAAACACAAGGCAATGTTGAGGAAACAATTTTTCTCTACTCTAATTGATAAAATTCGGAAAATACACAAGTGTTGCCAAGACGAGCAAAACCTTTATTGTTCTGACAACGGATGAAAGACCCGTATTCATAATAAGTATGAACTCGTGCTCTTCGCCTAAAAATGAGTATAGTAACCGTACTCTGAATAATGATTATTTTATCTGTACTCACATACAAGATGAACCCGTTCTTAAGTCAAGAATGAGACCGACTCGCAGGACGAAATAATCAGGAGGTGGTCTATTTTACTCTATTGTTAGGTGAAAAACAATGTCTTAGCATTTAATGTTGGTCATCTGAATTGGCTTTCGACTCCAGACCGACTTAGAAATAGTAGGCTCACACGTGTGACACGTAAGACTTAAGATCTGCCTGACATATTTGGTAATGATTGTAAAGCAAGTAGCATGACCA
The DNA here is from genome assembly GCA_015143295.1 of Tetracentron sinense. Classification (NCBI taxonomy): domain Eukaryota; kingdom Viridiplantae; phylum Streptophyta; class Magnoliopsida; order Trochodendrales; family Trochodendraceae; genus Tetracentron; species Tetracentron sinense. The sequence continues at coordinate 493,166 of CM026553.1, read as the reverse complement.
TCCATGGACATCTATGGGCATGGATAGACATACAAAACTTATCCTATAAATATCCCAAGAGACTCAGTGCATAAGGATCGACAAAATTCACAATTTTACTACTGCCCTTATTCGAATTAAGATTCTACACTTCATCTTCTTTCTATCCTAACGTTGGCATCAAAGTATATTGCAAGGTGCACACCCTTCACTTCTACCTCATCAACAACCGGAGATCTCCATTCATACATTCTTCCTTCTACCAGTAAACCTAAATCAAAGGAGTAGGTGACGCGTGGACGTTCAAGAAAAATCTCACACAAAAATTGGTGCCGTCTGTGGGAACTCTTAAATAACTCCCCCTTTTGCTCTTCTTGTTTATCATGGCTAATCAAACTTCCATGCCTCTTGTTGAAGATCTGACCCCTCAAACCACTCCTATTATACAAACTATACTGCAGACTCCTAGACCAGAAGTTGGGCAACCTTCTGGATAGCTTGCCTATAGGCAGTCTCCTCTTGAAGGGGATGTTTCTCAAACTAGTTAGATCTTGATGTTGTTGCAGCAACAGTAATCCACTTTGACTTGTCTATGTAACGCCCTTGGGCTTGTTACTTATCACAACAACCATCCTATAGAGCATACAAGGCAAGCTAAATTATGAACTGAAAATTTCTTTAATAACTTAACTGTATTCCAAGTACAATTGATTTCCATAACTGAAGATAAACTAAGACAGGTACATAAAATCCTTAACTCGAGTTACCAACATCAAGTAATACAATATCCCCATAAATAAAACCCAAAATACATGTCTCTCCCTATGTATCACTCAACCCTAAGGTCATATGTCAAGACCCCTATCATCATCAAGAACATCCCAAGAAGGCTCCTGCCCTCCATAATCTACCTCAATCTAATGCCCTGGGATACCATGTAGAATGAACCTGCCGACATAAAATGTACGGCTGAGTATGGAATACTCAGCGAGTACAAGCTATTAGCTAACAATAGTATTAACATTAACATGCCATACAGGACACAGTTCATCATAAAGATACAAAATCGGAGTGCGGAAACTAAAATGAAATAATATTATAAATCTTGAGCATCATATCTTAAATCATGCATTATATTCACGTTTTAATCAAAACGTATTTCAATTTCCTCATGCGTCTCATGAGTTCTTTATGCATCTCATGTATCTTGTCTTATTTTTAACTAGTACCCGAACTATGAAATTGACGGACATACTAGGATCTTGTCTTGTGAGAGTCATGCGTGTTTTTTTGTTAACTTTCTTGCTTGAAAACAAATGATAGTGCCTGTACCTGGTCTTAGTACACTAAACATCATTTCATAATTCTATATTCTTGCTTAGAGACAGATACTAGTATCCGTACCTGGTCTTAGTATACTAGTATCCTCTCATCCTTGTTAGAAACAAATGTTAATGCCCGTACCTGGTCTTAGTACATTAACACCATTTCATACTTGTCTTGGAAACATATGCTAGTGCCCGTACCCGGTTTTAGTACACTAGCATACTTTCATATTATTCATGTCTTGGAAACAGATACTAGTGCCCGTACCTGGTCTTAGTACACTAGTATCCTTTCATGCTTATTGAGGAACATATGTTAGTGCCCGTACCTGATCTTAGTACACTAACATCCATCCCTGTTTTACATTTCTTAATTCTTTTCTTGACTTGTTCTTATTTTGTTTTCTTTTGAGCCAGGTATGACATATCCGAGGATATGCCCTACCCTTAACCAGCCCGATGTCCGACATTATCATTCATTTCATAAATCAAGAGTCTTATCATTGCTTGGTTTCTCATTTACATATACTAGGGAAATCTCGATTCATGCATACGTGTGTGTGTATAGTAATTCGTGACAATCATGATAACGTGAACTATTTACAGAACATCATACGGCATTCTACGTTTTCAAATTGGAGAAAATTCCTAAATCACGATTCATACACTTAGACCAACATATAACATTTCAACAATTATAGACACATGAGAAATTTAGGAAACTTATAAAGCATATTACCATATTTACTAAATTTTGGGGAAGGATCCCTAGTTCATATCTCATAGCTTTTGTTCCACATTTCACACATACATTACATCAAACACCTTACATGCAATATTTCTTCAACCCTTTATTCATCTTTCGTTAGTCTTAGGTTTTCAACTCATTCATGCATTCTATCAAACATGTGGTGTTCAAGATTCTTGTAGTCATTTATTTCATATTTTCTCATTCCAACATTTCATCAAACACATGGGTATATTCATTATGAATACAATGCCCTTCCATCATTTCCATCTCCCATCATTCACCACAACCATTTGGCATCCAATCGCCTCATCCAACCATACATCCCACACATCCTTCTATAATTAGTTTATCTTGTATAATTTAGGAATTTATTAGTTTAAGGTAGAGATTTGGGTTCACACATGCTCAAACCATTATCATTTCAAAAGGAATCTAGGTTATTACTATATGAGCTAGTAAGGGTGTACTAACCTTGAAGATCAAAGCTTGATCTTAAAGAAAACCCCTTGATTTGGAGAACCTCCAACTTGATAGAGGGTGATATCACTTGTAGAGAATGCTCCAAGCTTGAGGAAGAAGACACCACCACTTGAGGATGAAGATCCTTGCTTAAGAAGATGATCCAAGCTTGATTTGGATTCCCCTTGATTTCCAAAAAACCCCACTTAGAAATCTCCAATCTTCCTTCCCTTTCTCTCTCTCAATCCTTCTCTAGGTTTAGGTTCCCCCAAAATCCCCAAAATCCTCGGTTTTAAGAGCAAACTGGGTGCTAGTGCGATTGATCGCGCTTGGACCCCGAAAGAACCCAAAAAAACTCGCCTGTATGCGATTGATCACACTTTAGGTGCGATTGATCGCACTTTATGTGCGATTGATCACACTAAGGTGCGATTGATCACACTTGATATGCGATTGATCGCAACTCCCCCCGGATTCCGACTGATTTTTACCCCATTTTGGTATTTTGATCATAACTTTTGACTCACCTATCAGATTTTGATGATTAAAATTGCGTTGAACTTGTATTTAGAAGGGGAACAACTTTTTTGTTGTATACAAGTCCTAATTCTGAGTTTTAAAAGGTCTAAATGGGCTCTAAAGCTGACTGGTCTGCAATTTTAGTAGATAAAATGATGGAAAACTCACATTTGACTTAACTTTGACTCAAATTATGGAAATGTGATAAACATAAACCTCTAAGAGGATTCCAATATGGTTCTAATGGTTTAAGAATCACTTAATTCTGATAAGAGGTGACAAAATTGGACTTCTCTCTAGTTGAGGTCATGTAGAGACTTCCCTCTTTTTAACACCTAGAACCTTTTCCACCTTTTATTTTCAACACCCATAACCTATGAAAACGTTCCTAAGGCCTTCATACACATTAACATATATTTTTCATACAAAGTGGAAAACCAATCCCTCCTTTTCGTTGAGAATCTTTCAAGACCATACCTTAGGCATTCAACCGTAGATACTATTCATGGCACTATTCACTGCCCTATTCACTTGAACATTGCTTGTGAAATTCGGGGCGCTACATTCTCCCCCCCTTACAGAAATTTCATCCTGGAAATTAGGACTACGGTACAATTAGTGGGGTTACTTATCCCTCACTTATTCCTTCAAGAACATTCCCAGAACACTAAAGGAGAAGCCTTTAGCAGTTGCATTAGCTTAATGGCGAGATGCTTAAACACTCAAACAAATTAATTTTTTTCCTTCAAGTGTGCAAAATATCATAAAACATAACCAACACGTTTATACACATAGGCAACATACCGAAACACAACATTACATCATCCTTTACAAACCAAAATTTCTATCTCTCGGCTTTTATTCAACATCATTAGGTGTCTGAGCACCTTCCCCTGAGATAGCAAAAAATTGTCCCCCATTAGCCTGATGTGGAGGTTGTATGGGCTACTGGGGCCTCGAAGCTTGAAAGGACTCCTGTTGCGTAGGCAGTCGATTTGGGAGTCTAGTTCCCTGGGTTTGAGCACGTGGCCGACGGCTTGGACAATCTCTAATCCGGTGTCCCGTGTCACCGCAATGGTAACATGCTCCTGTAAGAGCTCGACAATCCCCAGCCAAGTGCTTCCTCTTACAGTAACTGCAGAACTCGAACATAGATGTAGAAGATGCTGGTTGCACCTGTCGAGTAACTTGCTTAGTAGTAGGGCGAGGGGCTTGAGGTGCAAGGGAATGGCTCTGCACCTGCGTAGATCCAAAGAACTGGTATGGAGTCATTTTGGCCCTCCTCTCTGGATGTGTTGAGCCACTGGACTGGCCTCTCATCATTTCTCTCCTCTTGTAGAATTCCTCAACATTCGTTTATGTCAACTGGGCCTTATCCACAACTTCGGTGTAGGTCTCATACCTGAACATGGAGACCCTGTCTTTGATGTGGGCTTGCAATCCCCTCTCAAATTTCCTGGCCTTCATTGCCTCTGTGGCTATTAGATATGGGGCGAACCTCGATAGTTCGAAGAAGTTGGCTTCGTACTCGGCCAGCGGCATATTCCCCTGCTCCAAGGTAATGAACTCTAGTTCTTTCTTCTCTCCAACTCCTACTGGGAAATATTTCTTGTAGAAGATATCAAGCAACTCTTCCCAAGTCCACTCATGACCTGCTCGAGTTAAATCCCTCGTTCTGATGGCGGATCTCCATCAGTCATCGGTCTCACATTCCATCATAAAGGCGGCCCATGCAACTTTCTCCACCTCCATAGGCATCAAAATGGAGAAAAGCTTCTCTAGCTGCCTAACCCAGGCTTCTGCAACCAATGGGTCTATGCCACCATAGAATACTGGGTGCCACATCCTAAGAAATGCCTCTATTCCTTCCCGTGCTTTGGTTGGAGGAGGAGTGGCAGGTTGCCTGGCTGCGAACATAGCTAAGGTCTCAGTTATCGACCCTAAGACTTGTGTAAGGTTGGGTTGCTTGTCCTCTACCGGAGTGTCACCTCCATTTCCTATAGTATAGTAACCGCGACCCCGATTGCCACGTCTCATGATTGAATCCTAAGAACAATAGTAAAGCATGAGCCTAACTTGGAAATCAACTTATCTAGACCCCCAATTTCAATGATCATCTAATGTTTATAAGGTACATAATAATACATCGAGACATACAGTAAGATAGTATAAGCAAACAATTAATGTTTCCTAGCGTACGATACTAAGTTCTCACACTCGGTTAAGATATTAACCGGTTACATACTTAAGACATTAACTGGCTTAAGACTAAAACTAATGAGTAATTTATTGATTTGAGTTATTTAAGTAAAATCCTCTTAATCTTGGTGACATGTATGATGCTTCTAAGATCTATATGATGCATACAGGATATGTGTAATGCTTATGATGTGTATGAAATGCATGACATGTACAATGCTTATGCGCTGTATGATGTTTATGCCATGTACGATGCTTATGCCATGCATGATGCTTATTTGATGCATGATGCTTATACCATGCATGATGCTTATGCGATCTGAAAAATGTTTATCATTTTGGATTGAGCATTGGGTCTAGAACGTGCTGCAAAATTAACGCGCATCTGTAACTTAAACTTTGGACTGAGCATTGAGTCTAGAACATGCTGCAGATAATGCGTATTTGTATCTAGAAACGTGCATCAAACATCCATGAGCTTGTCAAAAATTTTGATTTTTCTAGCGAAAATAGAAACTAACTTCGGTTGAAATCAACTTGATATAGACAAAGACTAAGTGATTAGTCTACACTTGGAATACGACTCTTTTCTTAAACCTAATGCCTTCTATTAATTGTGGTATCGAACTCTAACCGACCCTAGAGAACCTAATACCTAGCCTTTGATACCACTTCTGTAATGCCCCAAAATACCCCATAGGAGTTAGGCAATATTTGGGCTCGTTACTTATCACAACAACCATCCTACAGAGCATGCAAGTCAAGCTAAATATGAACTGAAAATTTCTTTAATAACTTAACTGTATTCCAAGTACAATTGATTTCCATAACTGAAGATAAACTAAGACAGGTACATAAAATCCTTAACTCGAGTTACCAACATCAAGTAATACAATATCCCCATAAATAAAACCCAAAATACATGTCTCTCCCTCTGTATCACTCAACATTAAGGTCATATGTCAAGACCCCTATCATCATCAAGAACATCCCAAGAAGGCTCCTGCCCTCCATAATCCACCTCGATCTAATGCCCTGGGATACTATGTGGAATGAACCTGCCGACATAAAATGTACGGCTGAGTATGGGATTCTCAGCGAGTACAAGCTACTAGCTAATAATAGTAATAACATTAACATGTCATACAGGACACAATTCATCATAAAGATACAAAATCAGAGTGCGGAAACTAAAACGAAATAATGATATAAATCTTGAACATCATATCTTAAATCATGTATTATATTCATGCCTTAATCAAAACGTATTTCAATTTTCTCATGCGTCTCGTGAGTTCTTTATGCATCTCATGTATCTTGTCTTGTTTTTAACTAGTAACCGAACTATGAAATGGATGGACATACTAGGATCTTGTCTTGTTCTTGTCTTGTGAGAGTCATGCGTGTTTTCTTGTTAACTTGCTTGCTTGGAAACAGATGATTGTACTTGTACCTGGTCTTAGTACACTAAACATCATTTCATAATTCTTTATTCTTGCTTGGGGACAGATACTAGTACCCGTACCTGATCTTAGTATACTAGTATCCTCTCATACTTGCTGGAAACAAATGTTAATGCCCGTACCTGGTCTTAGTACATTAACACCCTTTCATACTTGTCTTGGAAACATATGCTAGTGCCCGTACCTGGTCTTAGTACACTAGCATACTTTCATATTATTCATGTCTAGGAAGCAGATACTAGTGACCGTACCTGGTCTTAGTATACTAGTATCCTTTCATGCTTGTTGGGAAACAGATGTTAGTGCCCGTACCTGATTTAGTACACTAACATCCTTCCATGGTTTACAATTCTTAATTCTTTTATTGACTTGTTCTTGTCTTGTTTTCTTGTGAGTCAGGTATGACATATCCGAGGATACGCCCTACCCTTGACCAGCCCGATGTCCGGCATTATCATTCGTTTCATAAATCAAGAGTCTTATCATTCCTTGGTTTCTCATTTACATTTACTAGGGAAATCTCGATTCATGCATGTGTGTGTGTGTATAGCAATTCGTGACAATCGTGATAACGTGAACTATTTACGGAACATCATATGGCATTCTATGTTTCTATAGGCATGCGAAAATTTAAGAATCACATAAAGCATAATAGCACAATTTTCAAATTGGAGAAAATCCCTAAATCACGGTTCAAACACTTAGAGCACATATACCATTTCAACAATTATAGGCACATGAGAAATTTAGGAAACCCATAAAGCATATTACCATATTTATTAAATTTTGGGGAAGGATCCCTAGTTCATATCTCATAGCTTTTGTTCCACATTTCACACATACATTACATCAAACACCTTGCATGCAACATTTCTTCAACCCTTTACTCATGTTTCCTTAGTCTTAGGTTTTCAGCTCATTCATGCATTCTATCAAACATGTGGTGTTCAAAATTCTTGTAGTCATTTATTTCATATTTTCTCATTCCAACATTTCATCAAACACATGGGTGTATTCATTATGAGTACAATGCCCTTCCATCATTTCCATCTCCCATCATTCACCACAACCATTTGGCATCCAATCGCCTCATCCAACCATACATCCCACACATCCTTCTATAATTAGTTTATCTTGTATAATTTAGGAATTTATTAGTTTAAGGTAGAAATTTGGGTTCACACATGCTCAATCCATTATCATTTCAAAAGGAATATAGGTTATTACTATATAAGCTTGTAAGGGTGTACTAACCTTGAAGATCAAAGCATGATCTTGGAGAAAATCTCTCGATTTGGAGAACCCCCAACTTGATAGAGGGTGATCTCACTTGTAGAGAATGCTCCAAGTTTGAGGAAGAAGACACCACCACTTGAGGATGAAGATCCTTGCTTAAGAGGATGATTCAAGCTTGATTTGGACTCCCCTTAATCTCCACAAAACTCCTCTTAGAAATCCCCAATCTTCCTTCCCTTTCCCTCTCTCAATCCTTCTCTAGGTTTAGGTTCCCCTAAAATCTCCAAAATCCTCGGTTTTAAGAGCAAACTTGGTGCGAGTGCGATTGATCGCACTATAGGTTCAATTGATCGCACTTGGACCTGAAAGAACCCAAAAAAACTCGCTTGTATGCGATTGATCACAGTTTATGTGTGATTGATCGCACTTGATATGCGATTGATCGCAGTTCCCCCCCGGATTGCAACTGATTTTCACCCCGTTTTGATATTTTGACCATAACTTTTGACTAGCTTATCGAATTTTGAAGATTCAACTTGCGTTGAACTTGTATTTAGAAGAGGAATAACTTTTGAATTTTATACAACTCCTAATTCATAGTTTTAAATGGTCTAAATGTGCTCTAAAGCTGACTAGTCTACAATTTCTGTTGACAAAATGATGGAAAACTCACATATGACTTAACTTCGACTTAAATTATGGAAAAGTGATAAACATGACCCTCGAAGAGGATTCCATTATGGTTCTAAGGGTTCAAGAATCACTCAATTCCGATAAGAGGTGACAAAACTAGACTTCTCTCTAGTTGAGGTAATGTAGAGACTTCCCTCTTTTTAACACTAAGAACCTTTTCTACCTTTTAATTTCGACACCCATAACCGATGAAAATGTTCCTAAGGCTTTCATACACATTAACATATATTGTTCATACAATGTTGAAAACAAATCCCTCATTTTCGTTGAGAATCTTTCAAGACCATACCTTAGGCATTCAACCGTAGATACTATTCATGACACTATTCACTGGCCTATTTACATGAACAGTGCTTGTGAAATTCGGGGCACTACATTCTCCCCCCTTATAGAAATTTTATCGTCGAAATTAGGACTGCGGTACAATTAGTGGGGATACTTATCCCACACTTATTCCTTCAAGAAAATTCCCAGAACACTAAAGGAGAAGCCTTTAGCAATTGCATTAGCTTAATGGTGAGATGCTTCAACATTCAAACAAATCAATTTTTTTCCTTCAAGTGTGAAAAATATCATAAAACATAACCAACACATTTATACACATAGGCGACATACTGAAACACAACATTACATCATCCTTTACAAACCAAAATTTCTATCTCTCGGCCTTCATGCAACATCATTAGGTGTTTGAGCACCTTGCCCTGAGATAGCAAAAACTTGGCCCTCATTAGCCTGATGTGGAGGCTGTATAGGCTGCTGGGGCCTCGAAGCTTACAAGGACCCCTGTTGTGTAGCCAGTCGATTTGGGAGTCTAGTTCCCTGGGTTTGAGCGCGTGGCCGATGGCTTGGACAATCTCTAATCCGGTGTCCCATGTCACCGCACTGGTAACATACTCCCGTAAGAGCTCGAAAATCCCCAACCAAGTGCTTCCTCTTACAGTAATTGCAAAACTCGAATGTAGATGTAGAAGATGATGGTTGCACCTGTCGAGTAACTTGCGTAGTAGTAGGGTGAGGGGCCTTAGGTGCAAGGGAATGACTCTGCATCTGCGTTGGTCTAGAGAAAAGGTAGGGGTCATTCTGGCCCTCCTCTATGGCTGTGTTGAGCCACTGGACTGGCCTCTCAACATTTCTCTTCTCTTGTAACATTCCTCAACATTCGTTTCTGCCAACTGGGCCTTATCCACAACTTCGGCGTAGAGACCCTGTCTTTGATGTGGTCCTGCAATCCCCACTCAAATTTCTTCCCCTTCATTGCCTCCGTGGCTATTAAATATGGAGCGAACCTCGATAGTTCGGTGAACTTGGCTTCGTACTCAGCCACTGTCATATTCCACTGCTCTAAGGTAATGAACTCTAGTTCTTTCTTCTCTCTAACTCCTACTGGGAAGTATTTCTTGTAGAAGGCATCGAGCAACTATTCCCAAGTCCACTCTTGACCTACTCGAGTCAAGTCCCTCATTCTGATGGTGGATCTCCACCAGTGATCGGCCTCAACTTCCATCATAAAGGTGACCCATGCAACTTTCTCCGCCTCCATAGGCATCAAAACGGAAAACAACTTCTCTAGCTGTCTAACCCAAGCTTCTGCAACCAATAGGTCTATGCCACCATAGAATACTGGAGGTCTCGTCCTCTAAAATTCCTCTATTCCTGCTTGTGCTTTGTTTGGAGGAGGAGTGGCAGGTTGCCTGGCTACGAGCATAGCTAAGGTCTCAGCTATCGATCCTAAGACTTGTGTAAGGTCAGGTTGCTCGTCCTCTACCGGAGTGTCACCTCCCTTTCCTCTAGTATGGTAAACGCGACCCCGATTGTCACGTCATGATTGAATCCTGAGAACAATAGTAAAGCATGAGCCTAACTTGGAAACTAACTTATCTATACCCCCAATTTCGAAGGTCATCTAATGTTTATAAGGTACATAATAATATATCGAGACATACAGTAAGATAGTATAAGCATACAATTAATGTTTCCTAGCATACGACACAAAGTTCTCACACTCGGTTAAGATATTAACCGGTTACATACTTAAGACATTAACTGGCTTAAGACTAAGACTAATGAGTAGTTTATTGATTTGAGTTATTTAAGTAAAATCCTCTTAATCTTGGTGTCATGTATGATGCTTCTAAGATCTACATGATGCATGTAGGATGTGTGTGATGCTTATGATGTGTATGAAATGCATGCCATGTACGATGCTTATGCGATGCATGATGTTTATGCCATGTACGATGATTATGCCATGCATGATGCTATGCCATGCAAGATGCTTATGCGATGCATGATGCTTATGCGATCTGAAAAATGTTTATCATTTTGGATTGAGCATTGGGTCTAGAACATGCTGCAGAATTAACGCGCATCTGTATCTAGAACTTTGGAATGAGCACTGAGTATAGAACATGTTGCAGATAATGCGCATCTGTATCTTGAAACGTGCATCAAACATTCATGAGTTTGTCCAAAATTTTGGTTTTCCTAGCAAAAATAGACACTAACTTCGGTTGAAATCAACCTGATATAGACAGACTAAGTGATTAGTCTACAGTTGGAATACAACTCTTTTCTTAAACCTAATGCCTTGTATTAATCGTGGAATCGAACCCTAACCGACCCTAGAGAACCTAATACCTAGGCTCTGATAGCACTTCTATAACGTCCCAAAGTACCCCTAGGAGTTAGGCGATATTTGGGCTTGTTATTTATCACAACAACCATCCTGCAGAGCATACAAGGCAAGCTAAATAATGAACTGAAAATTTCTTTAATAACTTAACTGTATTCCAAGTACAATTGATTTCCATAACTGAAGATAAATTAAGACAGGTACATAAAATCCTTAACTCGAGTTACCAACATCAAGTGATACAATATCCCCAGAAATAAACCCAAAAATACATGTCTTTCCCTCCGTATCACTCAACCCTTAGATCATATGTCAAGACTCCTATCATCATCAAGAACATCCCAAGAAGGCTCTTGCCCTCCATAATCCACCTCGATCTAATGGCCTGGGATACCATGTAGAATGAACCAGCCGACATAAAATGTACGACTGAGTACGAAATACTCAGCGAGTACAAGCTACTAGCTAACAATAGTAATAACATTAACATGCCATATAGGACACAGTTCATCATAAATATACAAAATCAGAGTGTGGAAACTAAAACAAAATAATAATCTAAATCTTGAACATCTCTCTTAAATCATGCATTATATTCATGCTTTAATAAAAACGTATTTCAATTTCCTCATACGTCTCGTGAGTTCTTTATGCATCTCATGTTTCTTGTCTTGTTTTTAACTAGTGCCCGAACTATGAAATGGGCGGACATACTAGAATCTTGTCTTGTTCTTGTCTTGTGAGAGTCATGCGTGTTTTCTTGTTAACTTGCTTACTTGGAAAGAGATGATAGTGCCAGTACCTGATCTTAGTACACTAAACATCCTTTCATAATTCTTTATTCTTGTTTGGAGACAGATACTAGTACCCATACCTGGTCTTAGTATACAAGTATCCTCTCATACTTGTTGGAAACAAATGTTAATACCCGTACCCGGTCTTAGTACATTAACACCCTTTCATAATTGTCTTGGAAACATAAGTTAGTGCCTGTACCTGGTCTTAGTACACTAGCATACTTTAATATTATCATGTCTTGGAAACAGATACTAGTGCCCGTACCTGGTCTTAGTATACTAGTATCCTTTCATGCTTGTTGGGGAACACATGTTTGTGCCCATACCTGGTCTTAGTACACTAACATCCTTCCATGTTTTACAATTCTTAATTCTTTTCTTGACTTGTTCTTGTCTTGTTTTCTTATGAGCTAGGTCTGACATATCCAAGGGTATGCCCTACGCTTGATAGTCCCGATGTACGGTATTATCATTCGTTTCATAAATCAAGAATCTTATCATTGCTTGGTTTCTCAATTACATGTACTAGGGAAATCTCGATTCATGCATGCGTGTGTGTGTATAGCGATTCATAACAATCGTGATAACGTGAACTATTTATGGAACATCTTATGGCATTCTATGTTTCTATAAGCATGCGAAAATTTACGAATCACATAAAGCATATTAGCAAAATTTTCAAATTTGTGAAAATCCCTAAATCATGGTTCGAACACTTAGAGCAACATATAGCATTTCAACAATTATAGACACATGAGAAATTTAGGAAACACATAAAGCATATTACTATATTTACTCAATTTTGGGGAAGGATCCCTAGTTCATATCTCATAGCTTTTGTTCCACATTTCACACATACATTACATCAAACACCTTGCATGCAACATTTCTTCAACCCTTTTATTCATGTTTCCTTAGGCTTAGGTTTTTAACTCATTCATGCATCCTATCAAACATGTGGTGTTCAAGATTCTTGTAGTAATTTATTTCATATTTTCTCATTCCGAAATTTCATCAAACACATGGGTGTATTCATTAAGGTAGAAATTTGGGTTCACATATGCTCAGACCATTATCATTTCGAAAGGAATCTAGGTTATTACTAAGTGAGCTAGTAAGGGTGTACTAACCTTGAAGATCAAAGCTTGATCTTGAAGAAAACCCATTGATTTGGAGAACCCCCAACTTGATAGAGGGTGATCTCACTTATAGAGAATGCTCCAAGCTTGAGGAAGAAGACACCACCACTTGAGGATGATCCTGTTAGACATGATGCCCAGAAAAGTCATTTAGATTGTTAGAACCTTATTAATTTGATTAATAAATACTTCTTCTTAATCTATTGTGTATTCATTATGGGTAATTGACCATGATCATGAGATGATCTATACGATATGAGATATCGATAAAGGTCCATAGGATATATTGTAGGAAAGTTATGTGATTAGAGTATCACAGAAATTTATAACTTTCTGGTTCCTTATACCTTATATAGTCACTGCTATGAGTGAAGCTGGGCACTTCACTTATATGGCTGTCAGAATGCTAAGATGTTCTCAATAGTTGAGATGTAGTTTTATCTCGAACTATTGTAGTGGAGACTACACATCAGCATATGGGTGCTTAAAAGTACACTGACTGATTGTATTCAATGAGAGACCTCTTGCATAAACATACTATCAGATAGTTGGTCTCTCATTCACATTGAACGGTTTCAATGATCCTTAGATCTGATGAGTTCATCTATAACTGAGCGGTGATCTGACTGTTTTGATTCCACCAACATATTTTATAATTTAGGGAATACAATAGAGTGACAGTTGGACAGTTAGAAAGAGTTTCGAGTCATGATAAATTTCAAACAAGAAGTCAATGCTCATTAATTTGAGAGATTATCCAAGTTCCAGGTAAGAAAATTGATTAAGTTCAAATCCTGCGCAGGTGATTTTGAAAAAAGAATAAGTTTTGAAATATACTTTTATTAAAAGGTATTATACTTATAAAAGGATTTTCTCAAAATGTTTTTCATGAGAAATTGTTTCTCATGGCTTAATCATAAGTCTTGGAAACCCGGATGATTTACAATGGGCTATGGGTTAGATAGTATGTTAATCTCGAAGACCCATTAGGGATAATGTATTTGGAAGGATAAATCGAATTTAAAAGTTCATGTGACGGGATCCATAATGGTTAATGTTCATACGCTGGGATTCAATTGCAACATAGATATCTCACGTCACTTGCAATTCCGATGTAATTCCCGTTTAGGGTCAATGAGATAACATTGGATAAGCCAGGGTAAGAATGTCCCAGAGCAATCTGTGGAGGTGCTCACATAAGAAATACAAGCTCCTTAATTGATTAAAAGTTAATCAATTATTTAAGTGATTAAAAGTTAATCATTTAATTAAATAGATTAAAAGTTAATCTATGGTTTAAATTAATTGTTAATTTAAATCTAGGGATTATTTTGATAATTATTTAATTAACATAATTAAAGGAGAAATGGGTTTGACCCATATCCATAAATCCATTTAATATGGACCTTTAATATGGGCCAAAGCCCATGGGTTTAAACCCTAGGGTGGAGCGCCCACTTGAGGAATCCTAATTGGATTAGGATTTGTTTAATTGAATAATTGTTGAAATATAATTCCCTTAATTATGGAATTTAAATCCAATGGTTGGATTGCAATAAGGATTAAGATGACATAAAGTTGGATTGCAAAAAGGAGTTTAAAGCTCCCCAAAACTCATGCCCTTTTAGTGCTCACGCCCCCCCTTGTGGACTCATAGTTTGACTAGGTTTCCTCTTTTGAGTTAGGATGTTGACTTATCCCTTTTAATTAAGGAATCCTCTTATAATGGGGACTCTTTAATTAGTAGGATTACTATAACTAAAGTAGTTATAGATTAAGTAGGAGTTTATTTAATTAATAATAAGAGTTATTGTTAATTAATAAATCCTGTTAGACAAGATCAAGTTGGAGTAGGATTAGGGTAGGATCATAGTCTATAAATACCCCAACACCCTAGACCTTAAAACACTTTTCTCCAGAATTTTTTCTCTTCTCTCCTCTCTCTCTCCAAACCGTGAGACCCTAGGGAGACCCCTAGGGAATTTCGTGAGCTATATAGGTGGTGCAAATTGGGTTTTGCTTTTCTAGGGTTTTGAACCTTAGTATTTTTGGTGATAGAAGGTCTACACCATTGATCCATCTTCTTCCTCTTGCTTCAATAATTCCAAAGGAGATTCTAAAGCTTCGTGGGGATAGAAAAAACAAGGATTGAGCTTCTAGTATTTTTTTGGAGAAATCTCTACAAAGAGTTCTGACGGTTCGAGTGGATTAAGCTTCACTGGTGAAAAGCATTCATCGAGGTGATATGACTAAAACTCTTAGATAATTATGATGCTTTCTATGGTGTTAAGATCTTGGGGATCCAGTTTTCACATAAATTTTTATCCGGATCCCCCTTCAAATCCAAGTTTGATTTGGACTCCCCTTGATCTCCACAAAACCCCTCTTAGAAATCCCCAATCTTCCTTCCCTTTTTCTCTCTCAATCCTTCTCTAGGTTTAGGTTCCCCCAAAATCCCCAAAATCCTCGGTTTTAAGAGCAAACTGGGCGCGAGTGCGATTGATCGCACTATAGGTGCGATTGATCACACTTGGACCTGAAAGAACAAAAAAAAACTCGCATGTATGCAATTGATCGTAGTTTATGTGCGATTGATCGCACTAAGGTGCGATTGATCGTAGCTCCCCCCGGATTCTGATTGATTTTTACCCTGTTTTAGTATTTTGACCATAACTTTTGACTCGCTTATCGGGTTTTGACAATTCAATTTGCGTTGAACTCTTCTTTTGAAGGGGAAAATATTTTGTGTACAACTCCAAATTCGGAGTTTCAAATGGTCTGAATGGGCTGTAAAGCTGACTAGTCTACAATTTTAGTAGACAAAATGATGGAAAACTCACATTTGACTTAACTTTGACTCAAATTATGGAAAAGTGATAAACATGAACTTCAAAGAAGATTCCAATTCGGTTCTAATGGTTTAAGAATCTCTCAATTCCGATAAGAGGTGACAAAACTATACTTCTCCTAGTTGAGGTCATGTAGAGAATTCCCTCTTTTTAACAACTAGAACCTTTTCCAGCTTTTATTTTCAACACCCATAACCTATAAAAACGTTCCTAAGGCCTTCATACACATTAACATATATTGTTCATACAAAGTTGAAAACCAATCCCTCATTTTTGTTGAGAATCTTTCAAGACCATACCTTAGGCATTCAGCTGTAGATACTATTCATGGCACTATTCACTGCCCTATTCATATGAACAGTGCTTGTGAAATTCGGGGCGCTACAATCTAACTAGCTTGCAGCAGACATTTCAAGAAAGGCTAGAGGCTTATGAGGATGACATGTATGAGTCGGATACTGAACTGCTCCAAAGTGGTCCCCGAGGTGAGCCACGTTAAAAGTGCCTAGTTTGACTATAACTCCTCCTCCTGTCTTCTCCCTCGCGAAGAGCAGTAGCACGACCAACATCACCGCCGTTGCGAGAAAATCTTGATAATAGATTCATGCTTGTCTCTCCTTTTAACGAAGCTGCCGGACCCCGTTCTCCACCTATCCAACAAACTCATGCTGGACAGCGGGATCAAGATCGTACTGAACCATGAGAGCTGGAGTATGTTCATGATGAACCACCAAATCCCTATGCTTGTGCCGATCTTTGAGAGTCACGTGTTCGTAATGATCCGAGGGATCCCCAGTTTCCCCGTGAGGAGCCACGGGTTTGTGATGCTCAAGAGCTGAATGCTCAAACCCATTATGGGAATCAAAAGGCGTGGATGACTCCTAAAGATGTGGAAGCTATGATCAATTCCCATGTTGGGGGCACTGACGGAAGCACTCTCGATCAGTTTGCTCAGTAAGCGAAGTTGGATGCTGACACCTCTCCCTTTTCAAATCAGATCAACCAGTCATGCACTCCCTCAAAGTTCATGACGTCGATCTTTATCATGTTTGATGGAAGGACGGACCCAGTTGACCATGTGTTCAACTTCAAGCACACTATGGCTCTCCGTAATCCTGATGATAATCTCCTTTGTAAAGCTTTCCCGAATAGTTTGACAGGAGCAACTGCGAGTTTGTTCCGTAACTTGCCATCTGGCTTAATTAAAAGTATGGTAAGACTAAGGTCAACTTTTATTGATCAATATATCATGAATAAGAAGAAGAAAGTAGCCGTGGATTCCCTCTTCGCTCTGAGAATGAAGCCATTGAAGTCCCTGAGGGACGTCATTCAGCGGTTCAGTGACGAAGTCTCGAAATATTGACAAAGTCGAGGACAGCAGCAGTATAGCCGCATTCAAGAATACAGTGCCAAAGAACTCTAAAATATATGAATCTCTTAGTCTTGACTATCTCACTAAACTAGACGATATGCTAGTCCATGCTGCTAAGTTCAGGAGATTTGAAGATGACACTACGGTCGTAACACGACCAAGGGTGAAGGGAGTAGGAGTAGAACCCGTCAAGAGAGCAGATGGAACATCCTCCTTAAAGAAAGGGAAGAGGCCGAGGTATGAATCTTCTGATGATGAAGAGTCACCACGGAGAGCACCAAGAGAGAGGATTGTTTATGTGAGTCAACGAGATCAGCTAGATCGGCGCTCGTATGAAGAATATCGGAATCAGAATGAGCAATAAAGCAGGCTAGACCGGTGTCTTGTTCAGTCAAATGAAAATTATCAACAGAAGTAGGGTCAGCTGGATAGACGTCCCTATCAACCCAACCAGATGCAGCCCAGGTACAATCAAAACCCTCAAGAGCAGGGCAATTAGACGACGGAGAGACGTTCTTTCCAAAACTGGACTGATCAAGTTAATTTCACGGTCAGTCCGTCGATAATAATGCAGTCGATGGAGAACGAGTCTTACTTCGAATGGCCTACACGTGCCATTCGTGACGTCACTACGGGACCACGGGCACAGGAGTACTGTCACTATCACAAGTTCCATGGTCATGTAACTAATTGTTGTCGAATTTTGAGAGAGTACCTGGAGAGGCTAGTATGGGAAAACTATTTGGGAGAGTTCGTGGTTCCCAATGCTGGTGCAGTACATGTCAGGGTAGCACCACCTCTGCCCCGTATTGAGGAACTTTCGAATCCAGATACCAGTGGAGGAGGATGAGGAGGAGCACTCATGGGTACAATCAATGTCATCCGCCATGCTTAGATGCCGGTGGTAGACTTGGAGTAGAACTTTAGGGCGAAGACGAGGAAGCTATCTCATATGGCTGAAATCTGCCAAGTGCAACAAGTGAAGAGAGGCATCGAACAAGCTCTTACTTTTTATGACCACGATATGACGACCGTGGTTAGGTCTCATTACGATGCCCTCGTCCTCACTATGAGAATTGACATCTTCGACATCAAGAGGGTGTTTGTTGACTTGGGGAGTGTGGTGGACATTCTCTATCTCCAAACCTTCACCTAGATGAAATTGGATCTAGATTCACTTGTTGCTGCACAAACCTCGTTGGTTGGGTTTAATGGAAGTTCGATGCAACCCCTTGGAGAGATCGTCCTATTAGTTGAACCCGGACTAATCGTTTTGCCAACATGATTCTCCGTCCTCGATACACCATCCTTGTATAATGTCATTCTTGGATGGTGGTGGACGCATAAGATGAGAGATGTTCCCTCATCTTATTATCAGGTGCTGAAGTACCCCACACAGGATGGACCAAGAGAGATCAGAGGAGATTAGTTAGCATCTCAGAAGTGTGACTACACTCCACCCGACGTATCCAAATACAAATTACAGTGCGGGGCAGTAGAGGAAGAGAGCACGGGTGAAATATTGAATAGACCATTTGTCAAACCCATGAAGGTTGTTAACTTGGGGAAGGACGAGGAGCCACGGATGTTACAGATAAGGACCAGCTTGACGCGGACGAAGAGGCTGAGCTATTGTGATTTTTGAAGAAGAATCTTGATGTCTTCACCTGGTCACAGAAAAATATGATGGGGAATAGCTCAGAAGTCATTTGTCATCACTTGAACGTTGATCCTACCATTTTCCCGGTCAAGAAAAAGCCACAAAGACTTGCTCTCGCTTATCATGATGCCATTAATGAAGAGATTGGCAAGCTCGTCCAGCATGGGTTCATTCGAGAAGTTCAATACCCAGATTGGATAGTAAATATAGTAGCCATACCAAAGAAAAATGGAAAAGTTTGAGTTTGTATTGATTTCACTTGTCGTGACCCAAAACCCACCCTAGGAGTTAGTGAATCTTGGATGACTTATCATGACCTACATGACATGCTTGACAAACCATCTTGCAAAACATACAGAGAATATACAATAGAGAACACAATAGCGGAAGCATAAACTAACATGGCACAGTGGAAGTCTAACCAAAACCTCTATGTATAGACATGTGATCCAAGTTTTATACAAAAATGAATTGAACAAAAGAAAGTACGGACATGCCCGCCAAAATACATGGGTATGAACCTCTCCTGATCATCCACACTCACCCAGAATCTACCACCTAATAATAGCCCTCCGCATAAGGCTCCTTAGCAGGGACCTCCTCAACGTACTCCTCTTCCTCCCATGGGCCGGGAGCACATATGTCAAAAGGAGCGGGCACACCACTAACACCTGCCGACATCAAAGTACGGCTGATCATGGAATACTCAGCGGGTACCGAATGCTAACCAACAGTCATAGCAAGATAATAATGGAAATAAAGCAGGAAGCAGTTTATATGATTGACAGGAAAGTAAACAATTTATAGTTTATGCTTGCATCATATCAAAGTCGGAAAAACTCTTGAAAACCTCATGTGCTTGAGTTGACTTAAAATACTCTTTTCGTGTTTGAAAACTTGTCTTATCATATTTTGTCTTGCTTGGTCTTGTCGAGTCGTGCTTGTATTATCATGCCATACGTGTCATGTCATATTCTTGCTTGTGATCATGCTTGCTTGCTTGGAATCATATAACTTGTGAGATGCACTTGAGAGGGAGGGTGGTGTGAAACCCCCTCTTTCAATGAGATGCATTTGCGAGGGAGGGGAGACCCCTCTTTCAATGAGATGCACGTGAGAGGGAGGGTGGTATAGAACGCCCTCTTTCAATGAAATGCACTTGTTCTTGTCAAAAGCGAGGCAAAACATATCGTAAGATATGCCCTACCTCTACTTACCAACCGTTACGTTTGGCCTTGTCATAGTGTTCGTGAATCGAAAATAAAACCCTTGTCTTGAAAAGCGCCGATAAACCATGTCATGCATGCCGTGCTCGTGAAGTCGTGTACATGCTTTAGTTTGTAATTAAACGTGATATTTGAAGTTCAACAATACATGGACTAGCATTCATTTCCACTCATAGGAATATTCACGCCATCATAAAAAGCGAATAAATTTATACATGCATTTCTAGTACTAATTCTTCACCTTGGCATTTCATCAAACACTTGGTGTGTACATTATGGTTAAAGCCTACATCATGCTTTTCTAGATGGATTAATGTTCACAACATTCGTGTATGTTCATTATTGGTACAATGCCCTTCCCATTTCATTCATCACAAACATACACACGACATCCATCGCCCATACACGACCATCCATCTCCATCCATTCATCCCAACATATTATCATGCTTTGAATTTGGGGAAAAACCATAAAAAGAGAAAAGAGGAAAAGACATGACTAGGAGGGTAGCATAGGGTACCGACCTTGAAAAGACGAAGAACCCTTCGGAACGTGCGTGGGGTTGCTGTCGAGCTTGGAGGAAGTGTTCCTCACGTGCTTTGCCTTGGATTTGAAGAATCCAAGCCTTGGGGATGATCTTGGGTTCTCAAACCCTTGATTTCTCTCAAGTTGAAACCCTAGGTTAGAACCCTCTTTCTCCTCTCTCACTCTCTCTCAAAATGTTGCTAACTGTAGTGTGTGGGGACCCAAAGCTCAAGCAAGCCCTTATAGGGAAGGGTGTAACACCCAAAAGACAATAAAGCCCTTAATGAATGTTGGTTAGTATTTCGTACCCGCAGAGTATTCCATGCTCAGTCGTACATCTCATGTTGGCAGGTGATAGTAGAGCAGCTACTCCTTTTGACATTTGTGCTCCTGGCCCATGGGTGGAGGAGGAGTACATCGAGGAGGTCCCTACTTAGGAGCCTCGTGTAGAAGGCTATTATTAGGTGATAAATTCTAAGTGAGTGTGGGTGAGCATGAGAGATTTATACCCATGTATTTTGGTGGGCATGTCTGAACCTTCTTTATTTTCATTTCTCTTTTGTACAAAACTTTGATCATGTATATATACAAAGAGGCTTTTATTTGACTTCCGCTGTGCCATATTAGATATGCTTCCACTATTATGTCTTCTTTTGTATATGCTCCAAGAGTTTTGCAGGATGGTTTGACAAGCACGTCATATAGGTCATGATAAGTCGTCCAAGATTCACTCTAACTCCTAGGGTGGGTTCTAGGTCGCGACAGCTAATTCCCTTAGGCACCCAAACTTGCCTAACTCTTTTGTTTCCAACAAAAATATAAATATTTTTGTAGAGCAAGGGGTAAAAAAATTTTCATAATCTTTTTGTTTAATATTAGCATTATAGCCTAATCCGGCCTTATTAAACACACACTTTTGATTTATTAGCAACATATTTAAGCTTTTTTGTCCTATAGAGAATTTTGATAGTGTGCTAGTCAAGTTTTCAACTTTAGCATTTAAAGACTCACATTTATTGCATGCAATAGTTGATACCTGAGATTTTTTAGACATATTTTCTTTTTCACTTAACACAATCTCATTCTCTTTTACTAATTTATCATTCTCATTTATCATTCTCATTTAGTAGGTATTCATTTTCACTTGAGATTGATAAATTTTCTCTTTTAAGAGTCTCATTTTCTTCTCTTAGAAATTTATCTTCATTTTACACAAATTCAAGTTTATTTTGATAAGAAGAGTTTTTTTTCTTAAGCATTTTAATTTTATATGACATTTTTGTATAATTTTCATAAAGTTCATCAAATGCATCTTGAAGTTCATCAATAGACAAAGAGTTATCCTGGAAAGAGTTTGCCTCATCCTCATGGACCATGAGGCATAGATTGGCCTTTTCTTCCTCACTTGAGGTAGCATCCGAACTTCTATCGGAGTCATCCCAAGTTGTGGCTTTCATTGCTCTTCTCTCGTAGATATATCTTTTCTAGAGTGGGGGGCACTCCGGTTTAATATGACCGGGCTTTTTGCACTTGTAACAAACCACATCTTCCCCTTCATCACTTGATTTGTTATTCTTGCATTTGATGATTTTCTTTTTAAATTCTTTTATGAAGGCCCTTTTCTTGATAATCTTCTTATGTATCAAGAACCTCAAGAATTTCTTGGTCATCTTCTCAATCTCCTCTACTTCACTACCTATATCACTTTCTTCATTATAGTAGGAGGATTTCAAGGCGTGACTCTTCTTGGATATAGGCTCTTCATCCATTTTCTCCCTCATAATGACTTCATCAGTCATTAGAGATCCAAGTAGCTCATCCATGGATAGAATTGTGAGGTTCTTAGCTTCTTGAATGGCCGTTACCTTTGGAGCTCATTCCTTTGGTAGAGATCAGAGAATTTTTCTTACATTTTCTACATTTGAATAAACTTTGCCAAGAGATTTTAGCTCATTAATAATGTTAGAAAATTTATCAAACATAAAGGCAAAAGGTTCATTTTGCTTCATTTTAAACATTTCATATTTGTGAACCAATATGCTAATTTTTTGTTCTTTAACTTGGTTGGTTCCCTCATAGGTAATTTGGAGTTTATCCCAAGTTTCCTTAGTCGAGTCACAAGTCGAGACTCTATTAAATTCTTGAGGACTCCATGCGCAATAAAGATTGTTATAGCCTTGGTATTGAATTGAACAAGTTTAATATCGGCTTCCGACCATTCATCCTCTTCTTTTGGAATTTGAATTCCATTAACAATTTTTGAGGGGATGTTGTAGTACCCCGGAACTTTTTCTCATGTCTTAGAATGTGTGCCAAGGCATGATACCTTGTAATCCCAAATTTCATGAAATGAGAATTTGAAAATTCGATGGAATTATGTCAAGAATGCTATAATTAGATAAATCATTTAATAAAGCCTATCAGCTTTAAAGAGGTCCTAGTCAAGTTTAGAAGATGTTAGAATAGAAGTAGAATGGGTCCAAATAGTGGAAATGGGTGAAAAATGGTCTCAGTGTAGAAAATTACAGAGCACCGATCGCTCGATCCTTTAAGCGATCGATCGGTCCACACCAGATCGATCGGAGGCTATCGACTGGTTGAAAATTTTGTATGGGGAAATTTTCCAGAGAGCTTGTTTTTGACCAAGAGCTCGGTCAATCCACCGATCGCTCGGTAGGCAACCGATCGATTGGTCATAACCACCGATCGCTCAGTCTTCGCGTTTTTACAGAATTTCATTAAGGGCATTTTCGGCATTTGGGTGTTATACCCTTTACATATAAGGCATGCCCGAGTCTTTAGGGCTCATTCTCAACACTTAGAGTATTTTGAGAGCTAGAGGAAGAGGAGAAGGAGATTCTAAACCTAGGGTTTGCTTTGGAGAAGTAATCAAAGGGTTTTAAGAGCCCTAGATCACTTCAAGCTCGTGTCTCTCCAAGTTCTCGGTTCAAGCTCGTGAGGAGCACTTTCCCCAAGCTAGGGCAGTAACTCACGCACGTTTTGCAAGGGGGTTTCTTCCCTCATTTGGCAAGGTTGGTACCTTGTGCTACCCTCTTAGTTATAGTTTCTCTTTTCTTTGCTATTCTTTGTTTTCCCCCATCCATAACTATAATAATGAGTTGTAATGTGTGAATGGTGTGAATGAAGATGGATATTGGCGAATGGATGCCGTGTGAATGATGTGATGAATGAAATGGGGAGGGCATTGTATCTATAATGAACATACATGTGTGATGTGAACATCAATCCACGTAGAAAAGCATGATGTAGGTTTAATAAATAATGAACACACCCCATGTTTGATGAAATGTCAAGGTGAATAAAATGAGTTGTAAATTAAGAAATACATGCTTAATTAATTATGGAAATTACTAGGGTTGCTTTCCCTAAATTGCATGAATATTGACTTGCTCAAATTATTGATGTTATATGTACTTTGAATTACCCAATTGTCATATTTAAATTTAAATGCAAGTATGCACACGTTTCCACGAGCACGACATGCATGACATGATTTACCGAGGTTTTCAAGAACGAGAATTAGAGGTGGGACATATCCTACGATATGTTTTACCTCGCTTTTGGCAAGAACAAGACTATCATGCATTTAGGAAGAAGGGTCTCCCTTCCCTCACAAGTAGTTTATTTTCCAAGCGAGCAAGATACATGGCATGGCAAGCATGAGCATTTAGGAAGAAGGGTCTCCCTTCGTATCTTTTCGCACTGATCAGGCACGTAGGTCTTGTTTAGAGACAAAGACGAGTGCCACACTCTTTTCTTTGGCGATTGCGACACTCTTCCATTAGCACATCCTGACCACTTGGTCAGCTCCTTGTCGACAATTTTATCCTTCTTTGGCCAATTAGGCAATTGGACTTTGAGCAAGGACGAAACCATGTCACCTTCCTGTGGCTCACTTGCCGCGATCTTCCTTTCTTTTTTTTTAGGATTCAAATCCCCATTCTTGCTCTTCTGATCAAAAAAGGCAGTTGACTCGAACCTAGGGTTCGAGTTATTGCACATGAGGCAGTCTAGAGGTTCCCTAGATGCCGGGTCGACCGCTACAGGGCCAACATGATCACGCGAAGCGCTTTCCATTGCTCTATCCAAGATCACTTCTGGACCTCTGGATGGCAATTCCGTAGTCATGGGAACAAAGAAATCATCCACGACTCGATTCATTCCCTTATCAACGATGAGAGACTGAGTCAGGTCATCCTCATCACGTGAAGGCTCCATATTCTTTTGGAGCATGATAGGAGCCACAATGGTTGGCTCGCTTCTCTCTCTCTCTCTCTATCTATCCATCCCCCGGTTCCCTTTCCCTCGCCCACTCAAGTTCATTACCAACCCAATCCGGCTGGATCTATTCCGAATATACGGATTGCGCTAAAGATAAAAAAAAATAAAGAGAAAATAAATCCAATGGATTTAAAGGTGAAGAATCACAACTACTCGTGGATGCAATGAAAACAGCACAAGTAGTTCATTTTCCAAGCGAGCAGGATACATGACATGGCAAGCATGAGCATTTAGGAAGAAGGGTCTCCCTTCCCTCACAAGTAGTTTATTTTCCAAGCGAGCAAGATACATGGCATGGCAAGCATGAGCATTTAGGAAGAAGGGTCTCCCTTCCCTCACAAGTAGCATGAACACGTTTATTTTCCAAGCAAGCATGACAAGGCATGACACGCATGACACGACATGATACGACAAGACAAGATAGACAAGACAAGTTTTCAAGCACGAAAAATGTGTTTTGAGTCAAGTCAAGTGCACGATGTTTTCAAGGATTTTATCGGCTTTTACGAATGCAAGCATGATTATAAACTGCTTTACTTTCTTGTGATGATAGAAATTGTTCCTGCTTTATATATATGAACTGCTTCCTGCTTTCTATACTGCTATGGTTTTGCTATGACTGTTGGTTAGCATTTGGTACCCGCGGAGTATTCCATGCTCAGCCGTATTTCTTATGTCGGTAGATGATAGCGGAGTGGTTGCTCCCTTTGATCTCTATGCTCCTGGCCCTTGGGTAGAAGAAGAGTACGTCGAGGAACCTGTAGAGGAACCTCCGGTGGCGGATTATTATTAGAGGTGGTAGATTCTGAGTGAATAGCTGTGGGTGAGTTGAGAGATATATGTTCATGTATTTTGGCGGGCCTGTCCGTACTTTCTTTTGTGTATTTTCTTTTTGTATAAACTTGGATCATGTATATGTATATACACATAGACGTTTTTGGTTGTCTTCCGCTGTGCTTTATAGTTTATGTTTCCGCTATTATTGTCCTCTATTGTGTATGCTCCAAGTCTGTTGCAGGTTGTTATGGTCAAGCAAGTCATGCAAGTCATGATGAGTCGTCCAAGATTCACTCTAACTCCTAGGGTGGGTTTTGGGTCGCGACAGAAGTGGTATCAGAGCTTAGGCTCTAGGTCCTTAGGGTCACTTAGAATCTATACCACGGCTTGACAAGAGCATATGTCAGGAAACAAGTTATGAAGGAAATAAGTTGGAAGCGAGTCTTGTTCCAAGTGTAAGACTAAACTTTAGTCTTAGTGAAATTGGTTGCTTCAACCAAGTACGAGTCTTAAGGACGCTACGACACTAGAGTATAAATATTGTAAATACTCTGATGACTTGATGTGATGTATACTAGTACTATAAACTTAATACAAGTTGAATTATGAAATGGAATTGTAATAAATTATGGTTTCAAGATAGACTCATGTGGTGCTATTGTTCTCAAGACTTTAGTCATGAGAGGAGGCACACGGGGTCGTGGACCACATACCAGAGCTTCATCTTCTTCTCGAGATGAGGGTGAGCAGCCGGACCTCTCTTAGGTCTTGGTTCTATTGCTGAGACTCTCACCATCCTGGTGGCTCGGCAAACTATACCATCGTCGGCGGCACCTACTCCACCGCCTACGACTCCAGTACATCGTACAACTGGGGTTGAGGCATTCAATAGATTGAGGCCTCCATCATTCCATGGGAGTGTGGACCCTCTTGCTGTGAAGGCTTGGATCCTCCAGGTGGAGAAGATATTTGCGGTTCTCTCTCCGACAGAGGAAGGGAAAGTAGCATGGGCTGTTTTCATGCTAGAGGGCGAAGCCCACCATTGGTGGTTGTCCGCATTGAGGACGCGAGATTTGACCATACAGGGTCAACCTTGGACTTGGGAGGAGTTCAAGGATAATTTTTATAAAAAGTACTTTCCTGTTGGAGCACGGGAAAAGAAAGAAAGAGAGTTCATCAACCTAGAGCAAGGTTCGATGACTGTGGCCGCTTATGAGGCTAAGTTCTCGGAGCTATCACGCTTCGCGACTCACATGGTTGCCACCGAGGACATGAAGATGAGAAGGTTTGAGCAAGGGCTCAAGGAAGTTATCATAGAGAAGGTTTCGGTTTTTAGATGCTACCTACCCTGAGGTAGTAGACAAAGCCTTATTGGTTGAGGCCAATTCTGAAGCGGTGTCTAAGAAGAGGGAGTTGGCGAGAGGCCAAGCCAGTAGTTCAACACCTCCAGAGAGGCGGGCTTGTATCGGCACTTATCAGTACACATGGCCAGCACCACCGATGAGACCTTCTTATGCGCCTCCAGTTCCACAGCCGCACATGCCTCAGGCACCGCGACCTCAGGCTCTTCCAGCTCCACAGCCAGTGGCATCTCAGGTGGCGAGATACGCTACACCTCCAGCCCCTCCGACTTACACATATGAGGCCCGCACTTCATGCGGCCGAAGACATCCGGCAGGAGATTACCGAAGAGCATCGGGTGGATGTTATCATTGCGGTCGCCAGGGCCATATGATCAGGGATTGCTCGAGTCGGCATTTACCTAGCCAGTCTCAGGGTATTAGGCCCCCAGCACGCCCAGTAGGATCATACCAGGCGTCATCCCAGACTACCCGGACTACACCTCCACTTCGCCAAGTGAACCAGGGGCGAGTCTTTGCCTTGACAGAGGGCGATGCACTTGCATCTGATGATGTGGTGCAAGGTACGCGTTTAGAGTTATTCATTGTCCACGATTATCATGTTATGCCCTATTCCTTGTGTACGTATATGGCATGTTATATATCTATGTATTTGTTTGTATACGCTGTTGATGCATGGATTGACTTAGCTAGCTAAAATTTCAGGAACCTTACTAGTCAATGAGTGTTTGGCTCGAGTATTGATCGACACCGGGTCTACTCATTCATTTGTATCGCCGAGTTTCTCTCAAGGCTTTTCCTCCGAGCCTAGCAAGTTGGAACAGGGGTTGGCCATTTCGACTCCTCTCGGCAAGACAGTATTGGCGGATAAAGTGTATAGAAACAGTGTGGTTCAAGTGGAGAGCCACGAGTTGGCGGTCGATTTAATCATCCTCGGATTTCAAGACTTCGATGTCATCTTGGGAATGGATTGGTTAGCAACACATCATGGGCATGTAGCTTGCTTCAAGAAGATGGTACTCTTCAGGCCAGTGGAAGGCAAGCCATTTCATTTTCGGGGGTTGAGGAGTAGAGATATTACCCGTTTTGCAGCATTGAGCCTAGCGAACCCCGAGGCAAAGGACTCTTCGACTATTCCGGTCGTGCGTGAATTTCTGGATGTATTTCCAGAGGAGTTGCCAGGATTGCCTCCAGACAGGGAGATTGAGTTTGTGATCGAGCTTGCACCAGGCACAGCTCCTTTTTTTAGGGCTCTGTATAGAATGACCCCTATTGAACTCAAGGAGTTGAAGACTCAGTTGGAGGAATTGCAAGGCCTTGGTTTCATTCGACCAAGTGCCTCACCATGGGGTGTCCCGGTTTTGTTTGTCAAGAAGAAGGATGGCTCGATGCGGCTGTACATCGATTACCGGCAGTTGAACAAGGTCACTATAGAGAATAGGTATCCATTGCCTAGGATTGATGACCCGTTCGACCAGTTAAAGGGGGTGAGATTTTTCTCTAAGATTGATCTTCGGTCCGGTTACCACCAGTTGAAGATCAAGGCCGAGGATGTGCCCAAAACTGCTTTCAGGAATCCGTATGGGCACTACGAGTTCTTAGTGATGCCTTTTGATCTCACAAATACGCCGGCAGCTTTTATGGACTTAATAAACCGGGTGTTCCGACCATTCCTGGATCGATGCGTGATCCTGTTTGTTGACAATATCTTGGTGTATTCCCAGACACGGGAAGATCACATGCGAGACCTTCACCTTGCTTTGGAAATGCTGAGAGAGCACAAGCTATACGCCAAACTTAGCAAGTGTGAGTTTTGGTTGGAAGAGGTGGCATTCCTAGGTCACGTTGTATCCGCAGAAGGCATTTCGGTAGATCCAAAGAAGATAGAGGCAGTCGTTAATTGAGCAAGGCCCAAGAGTGTTACAGAGATACGCAGTTTCCTTGGGTTGGCAGGCAACTATAGGAGATTTGTAGAGGGTTTCTCTGGCCTTGCAGTGCCGCTCACTTACCTGACCAGAAAAAATGCGAAGTTTGTATGGAGCGACCAGTGTGAGATCAGTTTCACGGAACAGAAGAAGAGGCTTACTAGGGCCCCCGTCCTTACAGTGTTATCCGGACATGGTGGGTATGAGGTGTACAGTGATGCCTCGCACGTTGGACTTGGGTGTGTACTCATGCAACACAAGAAGGTCATTGCCTATGCATTAAGGCAATTAAAGGAGCATGAAAAGAATTACCTCATGCACGACTTGGAACTTGCTGCGGTCGTGTTTGTGCTCAAGATTTGGCACCATTACCTTTACGGAGTAGAGGTCTATGTCTTCACGGATCACAAGAGCCTCAAGTATCTCTTTTCCCAAAAGGAGTTAAATTTATGACAACGGGGTTGGATGGAAGTTTTAAAAGATTATGACTACACCATTCAATACCACCCGGGTAAAGCAAATGTGGTGGCGGACGCTTTGAGTAGAAGACCTTCGGGTTTGTTGGCCCACATGTTGGTTCAGGAATGGAAGCTATTGGAAGATTTAGCAAATCTAGACATCAGTGTGAATGATTCTGTCTGCAGTCCTGTCTTGGCAAACGTCACGGTTCGGTTGTACATTATAGATTTGATCCCAAGAGTATCAAGCCATGGACGCTCACTTGTTGGCATTCCGGGATTAGGAAATTACCAAGGGTAGTGAAGACTTTTCTCTCACTATCCGTGGTGCTATTACATTTAAGGGAAGGCTGTGTGTTCCAGCCAATGCAGATCTTCGACGAGAAATTATGGATGAAGCACACCGTGCAAAGTATACAGTGCATCCTGGGAGTACAAAGATGTACCGGAACCTCAATAGTCACTTTTGGTGGCGGAATATGAAGAGGGATGTTACGGAGTACATGGCACGGTGCTCGGTGTGCCAGCAGGTGAAGGCAGAACACTTGAGGTCGGCGGGTCTATTACAGTCTCTTCCTATTCCCGAGTGGAAGTGGGAGCACATATCCATGGATTTCATTATTGGTTTGCCGAAAACGGCAAGGAACTCAGATGCTATATGGGTTGTGGTGGATCGTTTAACAAAGTCCGCGCATTTCTTGCCTTACCAAACCACGTTCAATTCTAGCCAGTTGGTCGTACTATACATCAAGGAAGTGGTTAGGCTACATAGGGTGCCAGTCAGTATTGTGTCAGATCGGGATCCAAGACTCATGTCAAGATTCTGGAAAATTTTTCAGGAAGCTATGGGTTCCCGACTTGATTTCAGCACCGCCTTTCATCCACAGACGGATGGACAAACTGAGAGGGTAAATCAAGTCATAGAAGACATGCTTCGGGCGTCTATGTTGGATTTCAAAGGTAGATGGGAAGAGCACTTGCCTTTGGTTGAATTAGCCTATAATAATAGCTACCAGGCGAGCATCCAAATGGCTCCATTTGAGGCCTTGTATGGGCGAAGCTGCAGGTCTCCTTTCTACTGGGATGAGGTAGGAGAGAGAAAAGTGTTAGGTCTGGAGTTGATTGAGCAAACTGCGAGTATAGTCAAGATCATCCGGGATCAGTTGAAAGCCGCTCCAGACCATCAAAAGAGCTATGCGGACACGCACCGTAGGGACTTGGAATTCCAGGTTAGGGATCAAGTCTTTGTGAAGATATCTCCTAGAAAAGGAGTTATGAGATTTGGCAGGCGAGGCAAGCTTAGTCCTCGATATGTTGGCCCGTTTGAGATTATCACGCGAGTTGGTGAAGTTGCTTACCAGGTAGCTCTTCCACCTCACATGGCTGCGGTTCACAACGTTTTCCATGTGTCTATGCTTCGGAAGTACATTACGGACCCTTCGCATGTCATAGACTTGGAACCGTTGGAAATACGGGAGGATCTCACTTTAGTTGAGAGGCCGGTTCATATCTTGGATCCGAGAGATCAAGTCCATCGCAACAAGTCTATTCCATTGGTTCTCGTGCAATGGCAACATCATGCTCGAGAAGAAGCTACATGGGAGCGTGAAGCCGAAGTCAAAGCGAAGTACCCAGAATTGTTTGAATGAGTTTGTTATAGGTTTGGATATGACTTGTGATTTTGTTTTTGTTTGTAATGCATGTCCTGTCCAAATTTCGAGGATGAAATTTTTTTAAGGGGGGAGGATGTAGAACCCCGAAATTTTTTTTAAGGGGGGAGGAATGTGTGCCAAGGCATGATACCTTGTAATCCCAAATTTCATGAAATGAGAATTTGAAAATCCGATGGAATTGTGTCAAGAATGCTATAATTAATTAGATAAATCATTTAATAAAGCCTATAAGCTTTAAAGAGGTCCTAGTCAAGTTTAGAAGATGTTAGAATAGAAGTAGAATGGGTCCGAATAGTGGAAATGGGTGAAAAATGGTCTCAGTGTAGAAAATTGCAGAGCACCGATCGCTCGATCCTTTAAGCGATCGATCGGTCCACAACTGATCGATCGGAGGCCATCGAATGGTTGAAAATTTTGTATGGGAAAATTTTCCAGAGAGCTTGTTTTTAACCAAGAGCTCGGTCAATCCACCGATCGCTCGGTAGGCAACCGATCGATTGGTCATAACCACCGATTGCTCGGTCTTCGCGTTTTTGCAGAATTTCATTAAGGGAATTTTTGGTATTTGGGTGTTAAACTCTTTACATATAAGGCTTGCCCGAGCTTTAGGGCTCATTCTCAATACTTAGAGTATTTTGAGAGCTAAATAAATAGGAGAAGGAGATTCTAAACCTAGGGTTTGCTTTGGAGAAGAAATCAAAGGGGTTTAAGAACCCTAGATCACTTCAAGCTTGTGTCTCTCCAAGTTCTCGGTTCAAGCTCGTGAGGAGCACTTTCCCCAAGCTAGGGCAGCAACTCACGCACGTTTCGCAAGGGGGTTTCTTCCCTCATTTGGCAAGGTTGGTACCTTGTGCTACCCTCTTAGTTATAGTTTCTCTTTTCTTTGCTATTCTTTGTTTTCCCCCATCCATAACTATAATAATGAGTTGTAATGTGTGAATGGTGTGAATGGAGATGGATATTGGCGAATGGATGCCATGTGAATGATGTGATGAATGAAATGGGGAGGGCATTGTATCTATAATGAACATACATGTGTGATGTGAACATCAATCCACCTAGAAAAGCATGATGTAGGTTTAATAAATAATGAACACACCCCATGTTTGATGAAATGTCAAGGTGAATAAAATGAGTTGTAAATTAAGAAATACATGCTTAATTAATTATGGAAATTACTAGGGCCTATGATAGTGTGCTTCCTTGCTTTCCCTAAATTGCATGAATATTGACTTGCTCAAATTATTGATGTTATATGTACTTTGAATTACCCAATTGTCATATTTAAATTTAAATGCAAGTATGCACACGTTTCCACGAGCACGACATGCATGACATGATTTACCGAGGTTTTCAAGAATGAGAATTAGAGGTGGGACATATCCTACGATATGTTTTACCTCGCTTTTGGCAAGAACAAGACTATCATACATTTAGGAAGAAGGGTCTCCCTTCCCTCACAAGTAGTTTATTTTCCAAGCGAGCAAGATACATGGCATGGCAAGCATGAGCATTTAGGAAGAAGGGTCTCCCTTCCTTCACAAGTAATTTATTTTTCAAGCGAGCAAGATACATGACATGGCAAGCATGAGCATTCAGGAAGAAGGGTCTCCCTTCCCCCACAAGTAGTTTATTTTCAAAGCGAGCAAGATACATGGCATGGCAAGCATGAGTATTTAGGAAGAAGGGTCTCCCTTCCCTCACAAGTAGCATGAACACGTTTATTTTCTAAGCAAGCATGACATGGCATGACACGCATGAAACGACATGATATGACAAGACAGGACAGACAAGACAAGTTTTCAAGCATGAAAAGGGTGTTTTAAGTCAAGTCTAGTGCACGATGTTTTCAAGGATTTTATCGGCTTTTACGAATTGAAGCATGATTATAAACTGCTTTACTTTCTTGTGATGATATAAATTGTTCCTGCTTTATATATGTGAACTACTTCCTGCTTTCTATACTGCTATGGTTTTGCTATGACTGTTGGTTAGCATTTGGTACTCGCTGAGTATTCCATGCTCAGCCGTACTTTCTAATGTCGGCAGGTGATAGCGGAGCGGCTGCTCCCTTTGATGTCTGTGCTCCTGGCCCTTGGGTAGAAGAAGAGTACGTCGAGAAACCTGTAGAGGAACCTCCAGTGGCGGGTTATTATTAGAGGTGGTAGATTCTGAGTGAATAGCTGTGGGTGAGTTGAGAGATATATGTTCATGTATTTTGGCGGGCCTGTCCACACTTTCTTTTGTGTATTTTCTTTTTGTATAAACTTGGATCATGTATATGTATATACACATAGAGGTTTTTGGTTAAGTCTTCCGCTGTGCTTTATAGTTTATGTTTCCGCTATTATTGTCCTCTATTGTGTATGCTCTAGGTCTGTTGCAGGTTGTTATGGTCAAGCAAGTGATGCAAGTCATGATGAGTCGTCCATGATTCACTCTAACTCTTAGGGTGGGTTTTGGGGCCTCAGGCTTACCTAGTCTATCTTGAGGGGAACCAGATTGTACTTGTTCATCATCTCCCTCTCTTTTTCCTCCGGATTAAAATCCTTCAGACAGATCTGAGAGTACTATAGGAATCCACCCCGGCGTGGATGGTCTCCTTTCTGGGAGTTCAATATCTTCATATTAATCTAGCCAATCTTGAAATACCCAGTGTCCTTCTAGACTGTAGGCTACCACTTGTCTCGGAACATTCAACCATGAAGGGTCTTCATTCGGAACCGCATCGATGACATAGTAAGAAAAGATATTGCATTCATCTCCCGAGTCTGTTGACTGGAGTCTATCATAGTCATAGTCGGAACAAAAGCCTGGTGGGATGAAATTCATCTGAGTGATTGTCATTAATGAGTTTTTTCTAAAAGTGTGTCTTGGGTAGGGTCATTTTTCTTGGTTTTCCTTACTGTTTCCCTTTTCTTCTTCTTTTCAGCCTTGGCTATGCGCTTCCCTTCTTTTCTGTGGGCTTGAGCCTGCCTTGTAGCCTGAGCTTGCCTTTTAGCATCGGTATTTTGAGTCAACTACTTTTTCTTCTTAACTCCTTTGCTTTCAAAGAGAGTTCAATCTTCTTTATTTGACGGTTTGTCACTAGAAAGGTTGCCACTTGAAGATGTTTTATCTTTATCAAATGGTTCTGAAGCCACCGCCGTATTGGATATAGCTGGTTGTTGGAGATCTTGACCAATGACAATCTCTTTATTGTCCAAAAGTCATTGAATGATGTCCTTCAGTACAAAGCAGTCACCTATCTTGTGACTGATTATACGATTATAAGGATAATATTTAGGATCTTCTTTCATCCTGATCTCTCGAGGCCTCCTACTTTCAAGGAGAGTGATGAGTTCATTGGCGAGGAGGTCTTCAAACAAATCTTCGATAATGTCTTTAGAGAATGAATATGTTTTATTCGGTGGGTCGCACTTATCTTGACATTGTGTCTTTCTAGCTCTACCTTGTGCTGATTTAGCACCAATTTTGACTGGTGTTTTACCATTGTTTAATCGACCGGTTGATCTACCTGCACCTAGTGCTGGCTGCGTAGTCTTTTTCTTTTCAACTGCTACGGCAGTTGAAGATTTAAGGCGATCAATGCCTCTACCTCACCTTTTTCCTATGTGACTCTCCATGTCGTGTGCTATTATGCACAGATCTTCGAAACCTACAAAGGTTTGGGCCATGAGGGTAGTCGACAAATCATACCTGAAGTTATTGAGGCACATCCGGATAAGTTCCAATTGAGTGAACTTTTGAGGACAGGAGAAGGTTAAAGCTCTCCATCGGGCAATGAACCTTGTTAGAGTCTCATTGTCTCTCTATCTGGTTTCAATTCATTCTTAAACACCCACTCTTCTTTGAGTGTTGTAGAAGTATTTACTAAATTCAGTTATCATTGTACCCCAATCCTGTATTGAAGCCTCGGGGAGGTTACTATACCATGTGTAAGCAACACCTTCTATGTCACGACACGACTTAAACTTAACATTTCACTCAAGAAATGTAAGAGTAATCCATCCGTGAGATCATTTTTCTCTTATAATGCGAAAGCGTAAAATACCAAGGGAATTAAAAATTTTAAACCCTTCTTCTCTTTCCATATGCAATAGCCATCATAACCATGTCCATAATTAAAGTTAAGGTTTACATAACCAGTTCAATTACATCCAAATCAATATATAACAAAATATAACATCAAGATCAAAAGCAACTCCGCCCTTCTTCGAACGTCGCTTTCAAGTTGTTCTTTTAGTATTCATCTAGAAACATAAAAGGTCTGTGAGCTATGAAGCCCAATAAGAATATTCCAGGATATCATGCTAAATAACAAGATAGAAAAAGCATAACAATATATATAATATTAAAACTTTTAATATTATTTTCAACATTTCTTTTAAATATCTTTTACTCGGATCCAGTTTATCTTAACTTTGCCTCTCAAGATGATCCCTGAAAGGTACACCTCTTTAGACTCATTCCGTCTTGGAGTTTGACCCCTCATGAAGTATTTCATTCTGTCTCGGAGCCATCATTACTCCTCATGAAGTATTGTCGAACGGCCTTCCTTTACCTCGCCACTATCTTGAGACATTTTTAAGATAAACATTCTTTATCTTTTCCTTTATCTTTTCATTTATTTTTCAGACTTATCTTACTCTTGTCTCTCAAGATGATCGCCGAACGGTATTCCCTTTTGGGGCTCACCCATCTGTCTTAGGATTTTCCTTAACCCCTCAAGATGATTGCCGAACGGTATTCCCTTTTGGGGCTCACCCATCTGTCTTGAGACCTAAGATAAATATTCATTTTCTTTTATCTTTTTCCTTTATTTCCAACTTATCTTAATCTTGTCTCTCAAGATGATCGCCGAATGGTATTCCCTTTTGGGGCTCACCCATCTGTCTTGAGATTTTCCTTAACCCCTCAAGATAATTGCCGAACGGTCTTCCCTTTTGGGGCTCACCCTTCTATTTTGAAACCCTTTATAAGATAAGTGTTTTCCTTGCCTTCTCATTAAGACATTATACATCATAACATTATGATTTTCATTTTAATTATTTTAATTATACTTTTCTCATAACTATAACTTCATAATTTAGAATCTTCATTTTCAATTACATCTATTTCCATATCATAGAATGTAATACATGAATAACATGTAACGTACTAGTATCATCACTCTTTATCGTTAACACGTTACATAACATCATCTTACGATTTGACCATAGTATTATTATACTATCTTTTTCCAGAATTTCAATATATCCTTATCAAATCAATCATAGTATCATTATACTAGTTTCTAGTATTTCTTATACTATTTTCCAACAATTAAACATAGTAAGATAATACTATTTTCCAAATAATTAAACATAGTAAGGTAATACTATTTTCAAACAATTAAACATAATAAGGTAATACTATCATAGTATTATTATACTATTTTTACAACATTTTAATATAGTAATATCATACTATTTATTTCCATAGATATAGTAGAATAATTATCATCTAATCATAATCTTCATTCTAAATTACTATTTAGAATGATATCATAGAATATCACTTACATATTTCACCTTATATAAAAATACTTGCTTTTACTAACCTTCATTCTAAAATGCTATTTAAAATGAGATCCTCGAATATAACTTACACTTTTTTACCAAAACCGAAGTAGGGCTTGGCACGATCCCTTTCTTCTTTCCTTTCTTTCTTTCTTCTTCTTTTTCTCTTCCTTTTTCCTTTCTTTCTTCTTCTTTTTCTCTTCCTTTTTCCTTTCTTTCTTTCTTCTTTCTTTCCTCTTTTTCTCTTTCCTTTCTTTCTTTCTTCTTTCTTTCCTCTTTTTCTCTCTTGCTCTCTCACTATTCCCTCATGGTTTGGACCAAGTGAATACCAAAGTGGGCGTGTGGGTCTTCTAGTCTCTCAAGAAGTTGTCACATTCTCCCCTTCTTATAGGAATTTTATCCTCAAAATTTAAAATCATACTTGATTATTCAATCAATTGGGGATACTTCTCCTTGGTCTCGGTCTCGCGCTCCCAAGTCGCCTCTTCTTGACCGTGCTTTTACCACAATAATTTTACTAGCGAGATTGTCTTGTTCCTCAATACATTCTCCTTATGATCAATAATTTTAATGAGCCTTTCTTCTTACCATTCCACCAATAATTTGTCTTTAAATTATGGTACATCTTTGTACTCCCTGGATGTACAGCATATCGAGACCTGTGAGCTTCGCTCAACAATTCATTCTTCAACTTCGGCTCACTTGATACACAAACTTGATTCCGAAATAGTAGGGTTCCGTCATATGAAACTTTGAAATCTTTAGCTTGACCTTTCTCAACTTTATCTTTAAGTGACAATAATTCCAAATCTTGAGTCTGGGATTCTTTGATTTTCTGTATCAAGACAGGTTGAACCTGAATACTAGCCAATACTGACTTTGATCTTTTATCCTTAACATTCAAATCCCAATCCTGAAGTTCTTTAATCATCTTCCACATTCCCATTCTCATACTTGCTAATGTTCCCACTGTTTTTCGACTCAGTGCATCCGCAACGACATTTCCTTTACTTGGATGATACTGGATGGTACAGTCGTAATCCTTTAAGAATTTCATCCATCTTCGTTGACACATATTGAGTTCTTTTTGGGAAAATAAGTACTTCAGACTCTTATGGTCAGTGAATAGTATCAACTTCTCTCCATATAAATAGTGTCTCCAAATCTTTAGTGCAAAGACGACTGCTAATAACTCAAGGTCATGAGTGGGGGAGTTATGCTCGTGAATCTTCAATTGTCTAGATGCATAAGCAATCACTCTTCCATTTTGCATCAATACACAACCCAATCCTTTTTGAGACGCATCACAATAGACTTCGTATCCTCCTGTTCCTGAGGGAATTGTCAAAATCGGGGCTGTGGTCAATCGACTCTTCAATTCTTGGAAACTCTTTTCCCTTGTTGGTGACCACTCAAATTTGACATTTTTCCTTCTTAATTTAGTTAATGGGGCAGCTAACCTAGAGAATCCATCAACAAATCTCCTGTAATAATCGGCTAGTCCTAGAAAACTTTGGATCATTAGTTAGCCTTTCTCACTCGATATTGTCTTAATCTTTGATGGATCCACTGAAATTCCATCACTGGATACTATGTGACCTAAGAAAGATACATTTTCCAGCCAAAATTCGCACTTCAAGAATTTAGTGAACATTGATATTTCCTTCAAGGTCTAGAGTATAATCTTAAGATGTTTTCTATATCAGCTTGTTCCAAGAATAATGTCTATCGAAAAATCAATCTCCCGAACTAGAGCAAGTCTTAGTAATTCCTCAGGAAATATATCTAAAA
This sequence comes from Tetracentron sinense, assembly GCA_015143295.1. Lineage (NCBI taxonomy): Eukaryota > Viridiplantae > Streptophyta > Magnoliopsida > Trochodendrales > Trochodendraceae > Tetracentron > Tetracentron sinense. The sequence goes on along the minus strand of CM026553.1, from coordinate 454,491 downwards.
AATTCCTTGACTACTGAGGTGTTATAGATCACAAATCTTTTTCCTTCTCAATTCCTCATATGACATGCTCAAAGATGCCTGGAATCCTAAAGGTTAATGTCCTAGACTTACAATCAACTTACAACATAGTGTTCTAAAATCCAATCCATCCCTAGTACGAGATTAAAATCTTTTATATCTAACACTATGAGATAAACAGTCATTTGCACATTGTCGATTTGTGTAGGACACTGATCGTAGAAGGTTTTGGTGCACAAAATCATTCCAGATGGTGTGGTAATTGACATCATGTGCTCTAATATGTTAGGCTTAATTCTAATATTTTTAGCAAAATGGGAAGACATAAAAGAATGTGTAGAACCAGTGTCTATTAATGTTGTAGTAGGAATTTTAAAAAAGAAGCATCTTACCTTCAATAACGTCCCTATATTCCTTGGCTTCTTCCTGAGTAATAGCAAAGACACGACATTTGCCTCCATCCGTCAATTTCTTTAGCAACTCTGGACAATCCCTCTTGACATGTCCCATCTTGCCACACTGATAACATGCTCTAGAAATCGCTCGACATCTTTCAGATTGTGGCCCTTTTTACCAAAATGACCACAAGTTGGTACCGTCTTCTCAGTATCATTTCCTTGCTTGTTCTCTTCAAATTTCTTTTCTTATTCCAATCTCCCAATGATTTATTATCCCAAGTCTTCCAGACTGGTTTCTTATCCCAAATCCTCTCGACTGTTTTCTTCCCTTTGCCATCACTAGGCTTTTCGAATTCCTCATGGACTCTTTCAATTTTCAAAGCCCAATCTATAATATTGTAAACGATGTAAATCGTTGAACTGCTAACTTCCCTCGGATTGCAGTCTCAAGCCTTCCTCAAATTTATCTATTCTCCATTGTTCATCTTCCACCAATCGTGGTGCAAACCTTGATAATTCATTGAACTTTGTTCATACTCACTAACCGTCAAACTCCCTTGTGTGAGGTTGAAGAAATTCAATCTCTTTTCTTTTTTTCATTGCAGATGAAAAATAATTTTCATAAAATAATTCAGTAAATCTTACCCAAGGAATAGGCCTATGGTTCTCTCGGATAGTTATCTCAACTATTATCCACCAGTGTTCAGCCTCCCCTTCTAACATAAACACAGCTAACTCGGTCTTGTTTTCCTCAACACAGGCCATTGCCCTAAGATCTTCTCAATACCTCGAATCCATTTTTCTGCTACTAAGGGATCAGTAGTACCAGAAAATGTTGGCGGCCTCAATCTCTTGAATTGCCCTAACCGGTTTCTATTTCTTTGGTTTAAGGGTGGTACAACAGGAGCGTTATTCAGATTCTGTTGTTGTTGTTGTATCAGGTTTGCAAGGGCTGTTATGGCTTCAAAGGCTCTGGCTAAGGTGTTGTTGGGGGCTCTCCTAGGCGGCATGTTTTCCTATCAAACACAATAGAAATTAACTAATCTTGAAGATACTAACACTAAGGCAAAAAAATTCAGCAAACTCATATTTTCATAGAATTTAGAGTCATTACATTCATCAAAAAGAAAATTTTCAATGAAACAACATTAATTCAAAAAAATAATCAGTAGAAGGCTCTAGGCTCTAGATGGGTTTCCTAGATCCCAAACTAAATTTCTTAGAGTTATCTCCAAAACTCCTCCTCTAATAAGTCTTCCTTCCCCCACTTGGGGGCTTACTTGTCACTTCTTTCCCTCTCTTTCTTTCGACATATAGTCATTGAATCCGACTACTAATAAGTAGGGGAGTCTTACTAATATCCCTTTCATTTGGCCTTTGTATTTGATTGTCGCTGTCTCCTCAATTATAAGCGAAATAGACGGTGACAACACTCCGATGAGTGCGGCCGGATCTAAATGGGACTCTTCTGATACCATTGATGATTTAGAGGGCAAGGGACTGTGCCTTGATTACTATTAGCTCCTTAGTACGGAAACAGGTCTGGTGCCGATACGATTTGAGAGCTGACAATTAAGTACCAACTCATGCATTTGAGACATCATGGCCGGGATTCCCCTCTCTTTGCAGCGGAGTTTAAGCCTGTAAGTTGCTGTTTGATCACTTGATGGTGAGAGTGCTGAAGTTGACGTTATTTCCTAACCTGCGTTCCGTCCAAATTTTTCTAATCATAACCATACGTGGTCGTCGGTTGTTGGTCCCCATGGCAGAACAGACTGGACTTCTCTTCTCCCTGAATAAGTGCTATACATCCCTATAAAGGCTTATGTTGGTTGAAACCATTTGAGCTATGCGGACACTGCTTCTGGCATTGCTGACTGAACCATGGTTCGTCGGTTATATCATCGCTTGGAGGGATTCTTTCCAATCCTGGGAGGTTATTGGGGTCGCTTTTTGCTCTGATCCATCTTCGATTCACTGATGTCAATTCTGGCACTGCTGAGCTGGGCCTTGCCTTTTCTTTGCCTTGCTTATTTTTGCGGCTTTCTCTCTTTCTTGGAATTGTTTGCTAGAACTATTGTGTCAATAGCTTTAAGAATATTTTGCTCGCCGCTGTCGTTGCCCGCGACCGCAAACAGCGAAGCTGGCCCAACGAGTTCTCCCAGCGCACGTATGCTGAGTCCTTCGTCAGCGAGCTGCGTCACCGACTTCTCTCGGTTCGGGTGGGTGATACCAGAACGTGAACCCATATAGATGCGAAGAAGCCTCGGGAAGGCTGACCCCCCCCACGAGCTCTAACTTACGCGCATTGAGGTGCCCCGCAGGACATCGCTGAGAGCTAGGCCAACTTCAACTGTGTCGAACCGTCATACGCCCGTCACCATAAAGCAGTCGTCGGGTTGGCCGACATGTAAGCTTCGCCCTCCCTATCTTCTTACTCAATGACTGAAATCGTACTTCTCGTTGTGCTACACGCCCCAGACACTCCCTTGCAGAATGAAAGTGCTCGTGAAAGAAGCTCTGTGATCACAGCCAAATAAAAGTACAACTCAACTGTAGGACGCGGATTAATTACTGGAAAGATAGGACGGAGAGTTTGGAGACAGACTCTGTTAAAGAGAGCACTCAAGCAGACTTTGATCTGTCTCAAGTAAAGGCGTGACACTGGTTTTTCTTGTCTTTGTGCCTTATGTTTTTTTTTTTTTTGTGCTGAGGTAAGGCTAAACACTGCCACCAAGGTACGGGAAAAGGCTGAGGCTGAGGCACGATCAGCAAAGGAGGCTGAAAAGAAGGCCAAGCAGGAGGTAGAGAACGCTATTGTACGCATCAGCGAACTGGAGCATGTCTCCCAAGTCTTGGGCAGACAGCTGGAGGAGACTGAGGCAGCCAGGACAGCACTGGCGGAGGAGCTCGAGGAGGCCAAGAAAGCTCAAGAGGACACCGAGAGGTCCGTGACCCTGAGACTGCAACAGCACTATCAGTCTCAGCTGGACAGGCTCTTGGATGAAGATCGTGCTGAGACCGAGAAAGAGGTTCTTGACTCGCTCCGCCAACAAGGACGCCTGAAAGAAGACAATGAAGAGGATGCCACCACGTTCTCCGAGCTTCAGAGCAAAGAACTGATTGAGCTCGACAACGAGCCCGAGGTGCAAGGCGTCGAGCAGCCTCACTTTCTTGAAGGTCCTGCACCCCTCCCTGCTGAGCCATCCTCCGAGCCAGCTGCTCCAGAACTTCCTGCTGCTGCCGATGAAGTTACTCCGGTGGAAGCCCCAACTGCTGAAGCCTCTACTCCTGCTCCTGCTGCAACGATGATAGATGCTGATCTTGAGCTCGTCTGACCTGCTGTTCCCCTGATCTCCTGCTTTTCTTTATGTTCCTGCTTCTCTTTTTTCTTTTGATGATGTAAATTCTTCTTTTTCCCTCTTATGGGAGTTTATCACTGTAATGGCCCAGAAATGGGCCTTTGATATGAATAGATCGCTCCTCTTTCTTATGTTTGCACTTCTTTTCACCTCGCAGCATAGTACAACGCATGCACACAGAAATAAGAAAGAACACAACATGAGTAGTTGAATGATTTTTCACAGTCCACTGTACCGATGTTAATGCGGTACTTCGCTATGTGAATGTTTGAATATTCGTGAAAATTATAACTGTTGCACACTAAATAAACTATTTTGATCAAAACACTACGAGCAGAACACTATGAGTAGAGCGCTATGATCAAAGCACAACGAATAAGCACTACAAATAGAGCACTATGAGCTAACACTACGAGCAAGCACCACGAGCAAACACTACGAGCAAAGCACTACGAGCGTTCACTATGAGCGTTCACTATGAGCAAAGCACTACGAGTTAACACTCTGAGCAAGCACCACGAGCAAACACTACGAGCAAAGCACTACGAGCGTTCACTATGAGCGTTCACTATGAGCAAAGCACTACGAGTTAACACTCTGAGCAAGCACCACGAGCAAACACTACGAGCAAAGCACTACGATCAATCGCTTATGAATAAGCACTACGAGCAAGCACTGATCCAGATACATCATTTGCGTAGTTCACTGTGAATGCGATCTGACAAATAAAATTCATAGGACGAACGCGTTGTAACTCAGTTCCGAAGCACATGCTCAGAGGATGTCATTAGGATAAGCTGCTAGATTTGCTCAGATGACATCCTTATATAAGCCACTCATGTTCGTTATGAGTACGTTGTTCAGTCAAAACTTTATTTGAATTACTTACAAAATATTCACAATATTACGCTGATGAACCAGACAGAGAATAGTGTAGACAACGAGCAGGCACATAATATTGCAAATCACATGTTGAAATATGAGCACTATGATTATGTAAGATCACTGAAAAACTTGTAAGCACAACGATGCATGTAAATAGCATATCACAGATTCTATTGAAAGAATTGCCTCAGATTCATGATGTTCCAACATTTCGAGATGAGGTTACCTTGCAAGTCTTTCAAGTAGCAGACTCCAGGACTTCCCAATCGTTCTACGATATAAGGCCCTTCCCAGTTTGGTCCCAACTTGCCCTTGTTAAGCTCTCTTGTGTTCTGGAACACTCTTCGGAGGACGAGATCACCGACCTGCAGCACTCTCCGCTGTACTTTCTTGTTGTAGGCTTTCCTCAATCGCTGCTGATACCTCCTCATCTGAATGCTGGCATCTTCTCGCTTCTCTTCTAGCAGATCAAGATGGATAGCCATGAGCTCTGTGTTCTGATCTTTCTCTCCATCCTTCTTCCTGTTGTGCCAAGAACGCACTGTAGGCAAACTGATCTCTGTAGGAATGACAGCCTCCATGCCATACGCTAGAGAGAAAGGAGTTTCATTGGTAGGGCTCCTTGGAGTCGTTCTGTACCCCCACAAAACGTTGTGCAGCTCGGTGGTCCACTTCCCCTTCGAATCTTCCAGTCTTCTCTTCAAGGCATTGAGAATATTCTTGTTGGCTGCCTTGACCAATCCATTCCCCTGGGGATAATATGGGGAAGAGAAGATATGCTTGATCTTCAGCTCCCTGCAAAAGTCGGCAATCAAACGTCCCGAGAACTGCTTCCCGTTGTCAGTAATGATAGACTGCGGTATGCCAAATCTGCAGATGATATGCTCCCACAAGAACTTCTTCACCTCTTGTTCTCTGATTCGTGCAAGGGGAACAGCTTCAATCCACCGTGAGAAGTAGTCAGTTGCCACTAGAAGGAAGATCAGATTCCCTGGAGCCCTAGGGAAAGGCCCTACAATATCAAGTCCCCACCGCACAAACGGCCAAGGCTGTGATACAGTGCTGAGCTCTTGAGCTGGAGCATGAATCAAGAGAGCAAACCGCTGGCACTGGCTGCACCTCTTCACATACTTCTGAGCATCAGCCTGCATGTAAGGCCAGAAGTAACCTTGCCCCAGAGCTCGATGGGCAATGGTTCTCCCGCCCGAATGAATGCCACATATACCTTCGTACAGCTCAGCAAGTATTCTCTCCACTTCTACAGGATGAACACACTTCAGCAAAGGACCACCAAAAGATTTCCTGAACAACTCTCCTTGCACCAAGGTATAACGAGATGCCTTGAACTGAATGCGCCTCGACTCCTTCGCACTAATAGGGAGAACTCCGTCCTTCAGATAAGCCACCAACCATGTCATCCAGCTCGGAACTGGATTGACAAAGAACACTTCTCGCTGCGCCTAAAGAGTTATCGAAGGATACTCTTGGAACTCCATCAGAATAGCCTTAGGCTCGTCAGCCTGCACCATGGAAGCTAGATACGCTAAAGCATCAGCATGCCTGTTGTCATCTCTTCGGGTGTGCCTGATCTCCACAACGGTGAACGTTTCACACAACGAACGAACGAGAGTAGCATACTGCTTCATCCGGTCGTCCTTGCAATCATAAACACCATTCACCTGATTCACCACGAGTTGTGAATCACAAAACACTCTCAACGTGGAGATCTGCAGCTCTCGTGCACTCTCCAACCCAAGGAGTAAGGCTTCGTACTCAGCTTCGTTGTTGGAGGCAGTGAACCCAAGACGCGACATCTTCTGCACTTTGATGTTCTCCGGAATTATAAGCACAACGCCCAGTCCTGAACCACTGAAATTGGAAGATCCGTCCACGTATAATAGCCAACCGCTCCACTCTGACGACTCGGCCCCCTCCACAACGGCATCTCCGCTGTCAACTTCAATTGGGAGCTCCCGAAGATCAACAACCATGTCCTCTGCCTCCTCCTCCACAGGGAAATCAGAAAGAAAACCCGCCATCGCTTGCCCCTTCTCTGAACTCCTGGCCCGGTACTGGATATCGAACTCTCTCAGAGCTACTGCCCACTTTGACATCCTCCCCGCCAGCTTGGGTCGTCCCAGCACGACTTTCAAAGGATACGTTGTGATGACAACGATAGAATGAGCATGAAAGTACGGCCGAAGCTTCTCCGCAGAAAAGACAAGAGCCAGACACACCTTCTCGAGCTTGCTATAATTGTACTCTGCCTTGAGAAAGGTCTTGCTGATGAAGTAGACAGGCTTCTCCACGCCATCACAGCTCCTCACCAGGACGGAACCGAGGGCTTGCTCTGAAACAGACAAATAGAGATATAAGATTTCACCTGGCTCTGGCACCGAAAGGATAGGAGCTGAGCCTAAATACTCCTTCAAGGCAAGGAAAGCTCGGGAACACTTCGGAGTCCACGCAAAAATGGAGTCCTTCCTCAGCAGCTCGAACAGAGGTTTGCAACGATCGGATGACTTGGAGATAAACCGGTTGAGCGCAGCAATCCGGCCTGTCAGCTTCTGGATCTCCTTCTTCGACTTAGGCTCTGGCATGTCCAGCAAAGCACGGATTTGAGCTGGATTAGCCTCAATCCCCCGCTGACTCATAAGATAACCCAAAAATTTTTCTGAGGTAACTCCGAAGGTGCACTTCTCTGGGTTGATCTTCAGATTGAAAGATAGCAGCACAGAGAAAGGTTCAGCAAGGTCTGCCACTAGAGTACCTCGTACTCGACTCTTCACGATGATATCGTCGATGTACACTTCAACCGTCTTGCCAAGGAGCGACCCGAACATAAGATTCATTAGACGTTGATAGGTGGCACCTGCATTCTTCAAGCCAAAAGACATCACCCGATAACAGAACAAACCTCGCTCTGTTATGAAGGTGGTCTTCTCTCGATCTGCTTCCGCCAGGAGGATCTGGTTATAGCCCGAATAACCATCCATGAAGGATAACATCTCGTGGCCAGCAGTGGCGTTGATGAGCCTGTCTATCCTTGGCATGAGAAAAAAGTCCTTGGGGCACGCCTTATTAACACCAGTGAAGTCAATGCAGACTCTCACCTTCCCGTTCTTCTTAGGCACAACCACAACATTGGCTATCCAATCAGGGTACTGCACCTCCTGAATGAACCCGAACTGGATCAGCTTGTCGATCTCTTCGTTCACTGCATCATGGTAAGCTGGAGCAAGCCTCCGAGGTTTCTGCTTCACTGGAGGGATGGCAGGATCAGCATTGAGGTGATGGCAGATAACACTCGGATCGATGCCAGTCATGTCTTTGTGAGACCATGCAAAGACATCAAGATTCTGCCTAAGGAAGTTCAGCAACTCGAGCTCCTCCCCCGCTGTCAAGCTCGTCCCGACCTGCAACACCTTTGGCTCTTCTTCCGTTCCCAAATTGACAGCTTTCGTGGGCTCAACGGAAGGTCTGCACAACGATGTCTCCGAGCTCTCTTCCACAACGGGAGCGACCTGTAACTGCTACGAAGGCACAACGGAAGCAGGAAAATCGCACTTCTGCGATGCCAACTGATCACCTCTGATCTCCTGAGGCCCGTCCTGCGTTGGATACTTCAACACCTGGTAGTACAAGGACGGAACAGCCTTCATCTCATGGGTCCACTAATGACCCAAGATGACATTGTACGGTGATGGCGCGTCCAGGACGGAAAACCTGGTCTGAAGGACAACGGGTCCAGCCACAATGGGCAAGACAACGTCGCCTACAGGCTTCATCGAGCTACCATCAAATCCATACAGGGGAGTCTGAGCGGGGATGAGGACGGAAGGATCCAGCTTTATCTGAGTGAAAGCATGAAGATACAAGATGCCTGCTCCACTCCCAGAATCTACGAGCACTCTCTTGATGTCGAAGTCTCCTATTCTCATGGTGAGAACAAGAGCATCATAGTGAGGTCGGATCACTCCTGCCAGATCGCGATCAGTGAAGGTGAGTGCCTGCTCAACGCTTCTGCTAGGCACTTGCACCTGGCACACTGCAGCCTCATGAGACAGCTTCCTGGCCTTCGCCCTGAAGTTCCTCTCCACATCAGATTTCGGCGTTTGCACGCGGCAAATGACATTGATCGTGCCCAAGGAAGCTCCTCCACTGGTACTGGGATTATTGGCGGGTTCCCCTCCACGAGATTGGGACACCGGCTCCCTGGTACGCTCCGCACCGCCGTTGTCAGAAGCAAGATACTCTCCCAAGTACCCCTCCTGAACAAGCCTCTCCAAGTATTCCCTCAGAAGACGACATCGGTTGGTGAGATGACCACGACACTTGTGATAGTGACAATACTCATGCACCCGTGGTCCCGATGTAATATCCTGCACCGCCCTTGCCGGCCACTCAAAGTATGGCTGATCCTCCATCGACCTCATGATGGTCGCCGGGCTGACTGTGAAATTGATGCGCGGTGTTTGATCTGCAAAAGATCGCCTCTCATTAGGCTGCAGGCCTCTCTCGTGCTGTACTTGAGGCTGCACTTGGCATAGCTGATACTGCTGCTTCGCCTGCTGTTGATCATTAGGACACCTCTCCGTCCTACTCTGTTGCTGATTAAAATTTCTTTCCAACGAGCGCCGATCCGGCTGATCCCGTTGAGTCACATACACAACTTTGTCCCTCTGCTTCCTTGGTGGCGAGTCCTCAGAAGATGAAGACTCGTACCTCTACTTCTTCTCCTTCCTCTTCGATGATCGGTGTGTCCTCTCCACGACATCCACCACTCTCGCTCTGGGCTTCGGCACTGACACAACGGATACGTCCTCCTCGTACCTCCTGTACTTGGTGGCACGTACCATCAACTCGTCCATCTTGACAGGATAGTCAAGAGCTAAGGACTTGTAGAGCTCGGAATGCTTGGGGATAGCATTCTTGAAAGCAGCGATACAGCTCGGTTCGTCAACCTTGTCAATGTTGTGGACTTCATCGGTGAAATGCGAAATGAAGTCCTTCAAGGATTCGGCCGGCTTCATCCTCAAGGAGAAGAGAGTATCTGCACCTGCTTTCTTCTTCTTATTGATGATGAAGCGATCAATAAAGGCCGACCTGAGCTCCGAGAAGTTGCTGATGGAACCAGGAGGCAAGTTCCGAAACCACTTCGATGCTGCCCCAGACAGGCTGTTGGGGAAAGCCTTGCAATACAGGTCATCATCCGGATTGCGAACAGCCATCGCGTGTTTGAAGTCAAACAAGTGCTCCTCCGGGTCCGTCTTTCCAGTGTACATGGGGAAGATCGGAGTTATGAACTTGGAAGAAGTATAGGACTGGTTGATGGCATCCGTGAAAGGAGAGTTCTCAACGTTATCCTTTGCTGACTGAGCAAAGTGGTCAGGAATCCCTCCCTTCATGCTCTTAACACGAGCACCGATTAAAGCCTCCACCTCCTTGGCTGTTACCCAAGTCTTCTAGGTGTCTGCGCCTCCAGTACCCACTCTCAGGTCTTCTCTTCCTGCCCCTTCTCTGAAATCCACACGATCAGAAGGAATACTCTGCTCTGCCCGAACCGGAGGCTGCCTTACATCCCCTTCAGTAGGAAGAAGCACAAATCGGGTTTCACGGTTCTCCAGGGCAGAAGGAGAAGAAGAGAAGTCAAACTGACGTCTCAAGGAAGGCCTCTGCAGTGGCACATCATCCACCTCGAGCCTGCTATGCTCGAATGCCTCCAGCCTTGCCTGCATCAACTGCTGCTGCCTGGTGATTTGATCCAGAGCAGACTGCTGCACTTGCATCATCGCCAAGATGCGATCTGAAACAGAGAGCTCAGTAGGAGGAGGCACGGTCCTCTCTGGTTGCCCAGACGAAGGACTGACTCTAGGAATGTGCACGACAAAAGGTATGAAAGAAGTGGCGTGAGAGGTTTGATCCTCATGCCCGAACACTACTGACTGATCAGCCATGATCACAGAGAGCAAAAAAGGGGGGTCCGTTTATTATTTCCCACAGACGGCGCCAATTTTGTGTGGGGATAAATTAACCGGAAGGACACGCGTCAGCAGCAGCTCCTCCCACGCTCTGGTTTACTGGTAGAAGGTTGGAGCGGAGGGTGTGGCACCCTGACCTGTACTCCGATGGTAAAGTCAGCAAGTGTAGAAGATGATGAACAGTAAACGCTAGAACAGTCACTGAAAAATACGCAAGGCACTGGATGCACTGAACACGTATTCTCAGATCTGGGTTAATGAACAAGTGTCCTGTGCACTAAAAATCACGGGGTTTTTATAGGGCAAGGTTGATATAGCCATCGATGACCATGGATGACCATAGGTGTCCATACCACGTGTCTTTGCACTCATTGCCAAATATCTTAGACATATCTGCCGCCGGTTGCATTACACGTGAGAGCCTCCTATAAGTCCAATCGGACGGGATCGGATGGTACGTAGAAGTGACCAGCATTAAATGCCAAGACAGTGCTTTCGGCACGAAACGGCGCATTCGGCATGTCTGTCGGAATTATGGATCGCCTCCTGATCACTTCCTCCTACGAGTCGGTCTCGTTGTTGACTCAAGCTCGGTTACGGCGTAGATGCCTTAAAATACAGCACGACATCGTTGTCGGTGAGACAACGGACTCGTCGTTCGCGTAACGACATCGACGTTGTCAAGAGCACAACGTTCACGTTGTGCTTTAGACAACGAGCACGTTGTCAAAGCCACAACGGAAACGTTGTTCTGCAAGAGAACAAAGACGTCGTAAGGCACACAACGGGATCGTTGTGCATCAGACAACGTGTGACCCCTATATTTTAAGCACGTGACCCCAACTCGTGTCCACGTGTCACTTTCGTGAACAAAACGACAAAAACGAGCTCGTCCTCCAACACTGAGTTGATTTTACGAATTTTATCCGTTACACTTGTAATATTTCATATTATGAACATCCTCAGTAGGATGAGAATATCCTTCTAAAGTTTCGATCAACTTGTTCCACATACGATAATGAGGGGACTGATAAACTTTTTTTATAAAAAATTCTTTTTCCTGTAATAAAAGACCCCTAATTTCAGAATTAGAAAGAAAAGAAGGATTTGTAATTTTGTTTTTTGAATTTGGAATAGGATCTTTGGTTGATATTAGAAACCTGGGGAGAGTTTTCAAGATAAGCATCCAAAGAAACTACCGAATTCAATTGAACATTAGAATCCATATTTGGATGGTTGTTACTTAATCTGCTGATTTCTGGTTCAGAAATTTCAGATCTGTATTCAATGCATACTGGTGATGAAACCTTACCTGATTTGTTATTAGAGTCCAGATTTGGAAGATTGCTATTAAATCAAAAGATTTTTGGTTCAGAATAATCAGTTATATTATCAATGGATACTGGAGATGGAGCCATGCCAGATCTAGTATCTTCTTTGGTTGTTATCATGGAGGAAAAACCTGTAATTTTATGAACTGAAGATTCAAACATACCTGGGATTCCCAAACTTGTTTCTGTAAGGTTTCTTCTCTCAACAGACTTACCTGAATCCAGTATTGCTTCAAATTTTTTCCAGATCTGCACACCCTTCATCGAACATAAGATTCTGAAAATCCTTCTTTTTTTCAACGTCTTCCTGTCCTATGATTATCTTTGGGTTGTTGTTTGAATCTTTATCATTATTCTTAACCTTCCAAACTTGGTTTCTATTTCTTTCATTTGCCTCGTCCTGATCCTTATTCTCCATTGTTCTTTGAGTACTTCGTTTTTTCTAGCTTTGTATGATTCCAAATCGTGCCCAAGCTTCTTGCAAAGAGGACAGAATAGATACTTTTCTCATATTCTATTTCTTGCCATCAACCATTGTTTCCAATACCCAACCAGAAACGTTCTGGGTTCTTTTTTAATATATCAACCTCTATACTCTTGTTGCACTAGGTCGAGACCACGATTTAGTCACACCATCCATCTTTAATACTTTTCCAATGATATTTCTGATGGAACTCAGGGCAGACTCATTGAAAAGATGAAGAGGAAGGGTTGGGAAGTTTACCCATATCGGAACTATCAAAGGTTCAATTCCTGATACGAACAAGGGCATCCATTTAAAAAATCTGAATAGAAAGCCATTAATGTAGATTGCTTCCTTTAACCATACCATCAAGAAATCTTCTTTGGAAGTAAAATGAAAAAGAAGATGCCTCACATCAAGAATACCAACTGAAAATGATAACCTAACCCCTATAGATTTTTTCTTGAAGTTTTTTGTTGCTTCAAGAGGGGCACGCCCGTAAGCACATTTAGCAACCAAAGAGAGTTTGTGAGGAATTGATAGGATCGAGGTTTCTTCCTTCATAAAGAATATCGCTGGTTCTTCTTGATGCAAAGACTGGTTTTTGAAAGGAATATTAGGAGAAGAAGAGTTTGAAACCGTAGAAGAGATACTAGCAGCATCCGCATAGGATAGGGTAGGTGGATCCGGCGGCCTTGACGAAGAACCATTCTCCAAGGCACCGGCAGCCCTAGGGTTTTCCATAAAACCCTAGCAAAACGAAGAAGATAAACTTGCTAACATACACCTAAAAAATTTGCTAAAATGCATCCCCAGAGCTCTCTTGCTTCTAAATGCCTGCGGCAAAACATATACTTTTCATTTCTTTCTTCTGAAATCACATTCTTCAGTGGCTTCTTTGTATCTTTTACTTTACGCATGACATATTTCACTTGCTTTGCACATTGCTTATTATGGGAGATTACACTTGACTTTGCCTAATGCCTTACCTAGATTGGTAAGAGTCCATTAGCATCCTTTCACATACACATGGAGCATGTCTAGTAGCCGTACCCGGTCTGAGCATACTAGAATCCTTAACCAACCTTCCCGTTGGTATCTTTGCACATATCTTTACTTGGAATCCGATGCCCGATGCCCTACCTAGATTGGTAAGTGTCCATTTGCATCCTTCCAATACACATAGTTTTACTTGAGATCAGATGACTAGTGCTTACCCTAAAGTGGTGTAAAGTCCACTAGCATCCTCCCAATAACCACTTAATTTGTTCCTCATCTTTTACTTTGCTTTTCCGATACACATACACATACGAAAGCTCGATCATGTAATACACGTGTTCATAGGCAATTGTGAGTGAACATAGTAGACAGTGGAACACATCACACATGGCACATGCTTTTCTATTTCGTTCAAAATGATAGCATAGGCAAAACACACAGAGTAACACACTTGAGTTCATCCAACATCACTTTTCTTTTCATGGTTTAATGCATAAAATTATCACAATGAAACTAGTAGGATTCCCCACTAGTTCACATCAAAGCACATTGGGTCTCCATCATGGTTTTCCAATAGAAATTATGGCAGAAGAAGCTAGTAGAGTGTATCTACCTTTCGAGACCGAATCCCTACAGTCTTAGCACTTTAGAATAGTTGTGGAAGCAAGAATGGACTTGAGAAACAAATCAAAGTTCACTTTTTTGACCCTTGCCCAAACCCTAGCTTTCTCTTCTTTCTTCTCTCTCTTTTCTCTTCCTTTTCTCTGCCTTAGAATTTTCTAACTCTAACCCCACAAAATGGGGTATTTATAGGCTAAGGGGTTTGTTAAAATCCCTAAAAAGCCCCCCAAAATATCCCAAAAGCATAAAGTAGGTTGGCTAAGGCAAAATGGTCAAGGAGTGTCAACCGGTCGATCGGTGGCTTAGGGGTCGACCGGTGGTCTGAGCAGTCGACCGGTCCCCCACACTCTCTTTGCCCAAAATCTCCATAGATTTTAGTGCGTTATCCGGTCGATCGGTGGTCTGAGCAGTCAACCAGCCTGCCCCTAATTTGGCCACTTTTCCACTCACCAACACTTAGGGTTTTTTTATACCCTTTGTTTAACATCATACACATTCACTCACATACACTTAGAAAAAATTGAAAGTCCCCATTTCTCATTAACCAAACACAAAGAGTTACATGGGCGGCCTTCGCCTATACACACCCTAGGCATTGTCACTATTCACAACACTATTCATTGGCACAGTGCACAAGGATTCCGGGTTCTACATCTTCGTACCAACTTTGTCGCGACCCAAAATCTCCCTTAGAAGTTTTGGAGACTTTGGCTCGTGACTTATCATATCAAACCATCCTATGAGATTACACAAGGCACACAAAAGCGGAACCTGAAAATTTCTTATAATAAAGACTATAATATATTCCAAGTTTATACAAAACTTAACAAGACAAAAGTATAGAGTAAACATGCCCACTCAATCAAAAAGTAAATGTTAGCCTAAAGGTTAAAACCTTGTGTATCCCTAATAATTTTGATGATAACACATTAATGAAATGATCATTTTGGTACTAATGTTTTATATGAAGTTTATGAAAAATTCAGATTACAAGAACATTAGCCCAATATTCAAAGCATGATGTATGAAAAAGACTCCACATATCCAAGATGAACCATCAAGAAAAAGCTTCCATGCACAAAGATGAATTCAAGATCATTCCCAAAGTTCAAGATGGATCAATGAACAATAATAAAGATCATGAAGACATATCCATGATAAGCATGAATTGTTACATACCTCTTAATCACAAGACTTTATTAGCATTTTCCTGCATCAAACTCTTCATTACACGTAAAGTATGACAATTCTTCCTCACCATTGCATAACATGGAAATTATTATTTTACGTGTATTAAGATTCTACATGCCTCATTTATATTTAATTTATTGATGTAGAGACAATTTTGAAGCAAATTTGGAGAGAGAGAGAGAGAATAAGTATAATGATATTGGAAAGAGGAATTATGAGGTGGGGCTCACTAATGACTTGGGTTAAAATAGGAAAAGAAAATGAATGAGCTTTGACTACCTTGTAAATAAAAGAATGAAGGTGCATGTGTGTGAAGGGAGAACAACAAATGAAGAAGTTGTTGGGTGAAATTTAGGAAAATCAAATCTGACCACTGATCAGTATTTTGGGCATATTTATCTCCTAAAAATTCGGATGGATGCAAAGTTGGATGTTTTGGAAAGCTGATTTCAAGCACTATAGTTCTCTCTCTAATGAGAATTCCCAAATTCACACGCTTGGAAGGTCAACATTAGCCCACAAGTTGCTGCTAAAATCCTGGACTGAAAATGAGGAATTGAAGATTTATTTTTCTGGTTTTCTATAAGAATGGGGGATTCAACTTTAGGGAGGATTTAATTATCTTTATCTTCCATAGGCTATATTTTATAGATTCTTCTTCTCTCATGGTAGCTTAAGGCTCTAGCTAGGGCTAGGGGTTATGTTTCCTTTGTAACGGTATGAATATTCATTGTGATTCTACCTAAGTTTTAATGATAATATGTTTGATTGTTTATCTATTTGATTTCTAGTGATGTACGAGTTATTCCATGTTTTTTATAAGTTCAATCATGTTTTTATTATTATTAAGAGGAATTGTTGCCCAGTAAATGGACCCTAGAGGGGGGGGGGGGATGATTATGGTCAATGGCACAATAAAATTTGTCTTGGTCTATTTTGTGGAATTAAAGAATTTAAGACAATGTCATTAACAAAGATAAATAATAAGAAGTTAGAGAAATACATACATAGAGAGTTTGTTCACGTGGTTCGATAACTTGCCTACGTCTCCACCTTTCAGCTTCCAACTTCAAGGGTTCACAAGATTTTATTCGTACAAGCTTCTTCACTGGGTGAAGCTCAAACCTCTTACAATCTCTTCACAGGTTGGGACACCACCTTTGATGCAAGAGAACACCCTCTCTTGACTTCACAAAGCTTTCCAACTTCTTGGACAAGAATGAACAAATTCTTGATTTCCTTCAATGTAATGAAGATGATTGAATTTGAATCCAGTTACAAGGCTCCTTAATGAGCTAGATTGGATTGGAATAAAACCTCTACAAATATCTCAAGAGATTGAGAGTTAAAAGCTCAAATAGGAGAATTTGGGATTTCTAAGATTTTCAACATGTGATTGATAAGAATTGAATGATATGATCAATGATTATTCAATAGGGGATCAGTGGTTGTTTATTGTTCATAAATGAACTCAATTTATAGGGCTTAGAAGATTATAGCCGTTGGTGTAGCATTTATTGTGGTTTCAATTGTTGAAAAACTAGCTGTTACGAGTTTCCCACATGTAGACGTCGACGTTTCAGCCTAAGACGTCGACATCTGCAAAAACAGAAAATTTTTTTGCGCTACTGTTAACACCAAATGTTGACGTTTGAAGGTCCTCCCTTCTCAGACGTCGATGTCTGCACTGATTTTTCACATAATACCTTATTTTAAAAGACTTTTAAGATGAGAATGAATTCATAGGCCTTTGGGCTTTCCATTATCATGTTTTTGGTCAAGTCTTGAGATGTCTTAGGGCCTTGGAATATTTTCCAAATAGGTCAAGGCTTCCTAAGGTCAATCTAGGCTTTTAAGCTTTGTGACTTTCCAACCAATTGAGGACTTAATACATAAGTTTTAAATTCTTGAAATGGATTAAATAAAACTTCTTGAGTCTTTAGTTTTCTTGTCTTGATCTTGAATGATTCCTGCTTTAACTTCATGATCCGACTTGGACTATAGGTGAAATCTTGGCTCTTCATTTGGATCTTCATGTTGGAATTGGCTCTTGTAGCTTGTTGTCTTGATTTTTCTTTCATCAACGAGTCTTGTTTTTACTTGGTGACATATCTTGGTCATGTTGAATCTTTGGACTAATGTTCCTTAAATATGAAATTGACACACTTTGTAGAACAATTAGTACCAAAATGCTCATTGCATTATTATGTCATAATCAAAATTATTAGGGGTACATAGGGTTTTAACCTTTAGGCTAACAATCTCCTCATTTTTTATGATGACATAATAATGAAATGACTCGGGAAAAAGCTCCCCCTCAATATGTGAGTTCAATAAAATATTTGAGGTGACTCCCCCTAAACATATGCATTCATATAAATTGTAGTAAATTTGAACTTCTTTGCATATTTTGGACATTTCAAGAGATATATGTTTTCAAAAATACATTAGTCAAAACAAGATCAGTTATGAGAAAGACCAAGAGAAGTTCCACAAAAATTTAAACATATTCATTTTAAGCGTTACAAGTCATATTCATTTTTCTCCCTCTTGTAATCATAAAAATAAGTGCAAATGCAAAAATATCATAGGCAGACAATGAAAGATCATATATATCAAAAAGTAAGATACATGTCTAATTCATACTTTTAAGACACAGAAATGTTAAAAAGACAATTTGGATTACTTCAAGAAAAATTACAACTAAAAGGTAATTACATCAATTTAGCAAAACAAATAGAAAATATAAGAAGAAAAACATAAAACAATCTTCATTTTTGTTCTTCTCTCTTTCTCTTCTTGAATGTTGCTGCTTTTGACATGTCCTGTGAATAAGAGGAGGTACTATCATTGGAGATTACATGCTCTGAGGGTCTCTCCTGAGGTCTCACTAGAATCTCTACATCCAAAGGTACAGGTATATGCGATATACGGTTTCGGATACTCATCATCCCAATGGCTACTTGAGTGACTCTAGAAGCCATTTCATCGATGACTGGAGCCTGAGCATCCAATAAAGTAGAAATCTGATGAATGTAGGATCCTTGAGCTTGGATTACCTGCCTGATGCTAGAGACATCATCACTCAGTCTCTCACTAAATATGGCAGTATCTGTAAGCGCAAAAAATTGTCAATGCCTATCAAATTTCCTCCATTGTTGTATGAAGTTTATAATTCAATGTGGGGGACTATCCTTCCAATCTGAGTAAACTCAGACTGTTAATTACCTTCCCTATTTGGGGAAGAATCTCTGATTAAGAAGAAAAATAATAAGAAGAACAGATGTTGAATAAAGTATTTGTATTTATGCAATGGGTTGCTCAGATCCCATGTACGCATTACAAGATACCTCATAGAGGTTTTAGCATCAAAAAGAAAGAAAAGAAAGAGAGGTGGCCATATTGAGGGTTCACCTGGTATTCTCCATTCAGGGGAGATCCTTCTTCTTCCTCTTTGGTTGCTATTGCTTTTCTACTTTTCCTCTTCTTGTACGTATGTGTGTATATTTTTGCATTAGGAGTTTTTTATGAGATTCTGGTACTTCATCTTCTTTTTCTTCTATAGTTTTTTCCTTGTCTTGGGTTCTATCTATCTGGATCATGTTTACTTCGATAGAGCTAGAATTGTAGAACTGAGTCTCTGCTTCAAATTGTTCAGAGTCTGAATCTTCTGACTGACTAGAGGACTAGCTAGAGAGTTCTTCAATGGAGTAGATACTCTCACTATCATCTTCGATGAAATTTTGTACTTCAAATGGTCTAACTCTTAAAGGATTTAAGGCATATCCTGGTAGGTAGGTTCCTACAAATTGTAGAGCTTCTCTGTACTCGTACATTTATCTTAAGTAATCTCCTTTATCCATGAAGTTATGTTTTTACAAACTAGGCTAAGTAGCCATGTGTATGCTATGTTATCTTCATAAATGCAACTCCATGATATAGTCCCATGTTTTAATTACTCTCTATGATTACCATGATACTCCTACGTACTTATGATGCTTACAAGTTTCTAGGCATGACTAATACTCACAATCACTATGCAAATGTATGGATGTATGATCAAGATGTCTCATAAGACTCAAAAGTAAAAGATCATATGAAAAAGTTCATAAGTTTCATAAGTAAAAAGATCATAAGAAAGGTTCATAAGAAAAGAAGAAAAAGTTCATAAGTTAATAAGAATATGAAAGGATCTAGTGTACTTTGACCAGGTACGAGCACTAGTATCTGTTTTCAAGAAATATGAAAGGATGTTAGTGTACTATGACTAGGTACGGGCACTAACATCTGTTTCCAAAAATATATGAGAGGATATTGAGATACTATGACTAGGTACGGGTACAAGTATTTATCTCTATGTAATATAACGAATGTAAAAGTCATGTATTTAGTGTTGGCTAATTCCATAATCAAAACAATGGTTAGTGAATAGTGTTCCTGCTCGAAGAAGAACAAGTCAAATGAAGATAAAGCCTGAAGACCCTGCATTCATCCTTTGCTCATGTCACTAGGAAGGTAAGAGACCTAGATACCATGTTTACCTAGGTGGAATTAGCTTAGAAAAATCTATATCAGACCTAGATGGTTAGCTAATGGCCTAAAATTGGCTTGGAAAGTTCTTAGAGCTTTTTGAGCTTTTCTGGTGAATCCAGGTCGACCGGGGTTGGGGTCCAGTCGACCGTCTACTATAAGAAATTGATAAATATCAATTATAGTAGCCAAAAGTTGACAGCCGGTCGACCGGACTTCTTAGTTGGTCGATCGACTGTATGCGTTTTTGCCTTTTTAATAAAATAGTAAGCTACTATGTCTCAGCCAGTCGACCGCCCCTATACTTGGTCGACTGCCCCTATAGCCAGTCGACCTCCCCTTTATAATTCTTTCAAAATCCAAATTTTACCTTTTGGGAAAATTTTTTTTCCATTCTATATAGTGTCTAACGACCTAATTCGAAGGTTAGGGTTTTTAGTAGAGAGTTTTGAGAGTTCTATCATATTTTAAGATCAATCAATACTCTTTTGGTTGATCTATTCATCTCTCCTCTCTTATTCTCTAGTGAAGCAAGGTAAACCTTTTCTTATCATATTTGCTTCATTTGATCTTCATACTCCTTGAGATCTCTCTAGAGATTTGTTGAACCTTCAAATCCCCATTGTTACTCCGCTGTGAGTGTTAGCTGGTATGAGCCAAAGCCGTCAAGGATAGGAATCAATCTTTGGAGATTGTGTTTGAATAGCTTCGAGAAGACGTGGCCGGTGAGAAATTGGGGCTACTGTGGCAGAAATCGAACTAGCTGAAGTTTGTGGTTTGCAAGGCGAAGAATCGGTACCAAGGAACGGTGTGTCGTGTCCAATTGGGTAAGATTTGAGTCTTGTAATTCTTTATTCTTCTCATAGTGAAATTTTTGCTAGATCGGGTCCCATGGTTTTTCCTGAAGGATTTTCCACATAAAAAGTTTACGTGTTCACTTGTGGTTGATTGTTTGTGATTGCTTAAAATTAAAATTAGTAGACTTTGTTAAGTAAACCTATTCATCCCCGGCCCCCTCTAGGTCAAAGGAATCATTGAACTAAGGAATTTCAATTGGTACTAGAGCGAGTTCACTAACAAGGCTAATCTCTTAAGTGTGATCTTGTGTTCATCCTTGGTCAATGACTATTCTAAGAGAGGGTGGTTCCATCTCTCATCCCCCACTGTTTGATGGGAACAACTATGTGTATTGGAAAGCTCGAATGAGAGCATTTCTCAAATCGATAGACGAGAGGATTTGGATGTCTATTCAGGATGGTTGGACCACCCCAATGAATATTCTCGGTGATGTGACTATTACTTAGAGTTTCAAAAATTGGAGCAAAGATGAGCTAGAGACAAGTGGATGGAACACAAAAGGTCTCAATATAATCTTTACTGCAGTCACTATAGAGGAATTCAGATGAATTTCTTCATGTGAAACAACAAAGGAGGTATGGGATATTCTTGAGATTACCCATGAGGGTAGCACCACTGTCAAGATCTCAAAGCTCCAAATGCTCACCACTAAATTTGAACAATTAAAAATGGATGATAATGAAACTTTTGATGAGTTCTATGCTAAATTAAGTGACAATGTTAACTCGAGTTTCAATTTATGTGAAATAATTAGTGAGTCCAAGATTGTGAGAAAAATCCTTAGATCTTTACCCGAGAGATTTCAATCTAAAGTCACTGCCATAGAGGAGAGCAAGGATGTTGATTCTCTCAAGATTGAAGAATTGGTTGAATCTCTCCAAACTTATGAACTTAATCTTTGGCCATCCAAGAAAAACAAGTCTGTTGTCTTGAAAATTGTCAAGGAAACTTTGGATGAAGATGACAGTGATTCTGAATTGGGTGAGAAGGAATTGACTCTATTTGTTAAGAAATTTCAAAAGTACCTGAAAACAAATAGGAGGTTCAATCCTAAACAAGGAGGAAAACCATTCGAAAAGCCAAAGTCAAAACCTTGGGAAACCAAGAAAATATCCAAAGGAACTAACAAGAAATCTCATGGAATTCAATGCTATGAATGCAAAGGTTATGGTCATATCTCACCTGACTGCCCTAACAAGAAGAAGAGTAAGAGAAAAGTGATGAATACCATATGGGATGATAGTGATCCGAGGATGAAAAATCTAAAAGTTCTACCTCAAGTGAGGAATCTGAAAATCATATGGCTTTCACTGTCTCCCTATCTGAGATTGTCGAACATTCCCCCACTGATGCAGAGAAAGAGAAGAGTGATGATGGTCAAGAGATTGAGTCCAGTGAAGATCATGATCAGAGTCACACCGTCTCTGAATCTGATGAAGATATAGATACAGCCTATGAAAGATTGTTTTCTGAGAGCCTTAAGCTAAAGAAAGTCAAGATCTCCTTGAACAAGAAACTTAAAATTGCTTAACAAGAAAGAGATACTTGCAAACTAGAAACAACCTGTCAGAGTACACAAGTTATAACACATAGCAGATATAATTTTATAATAAAATACTCCTATCGTTAGGTTCAAGTTTGAACCAACATAACATATCCTAAAGATGGAGTGGACAAGTCCCACTCTCAACATACACAAAATATCTTCTCCTATTACTCAGCAAAAATCGAAATCCGCCCGCCTATCTAGTGCTCCCTCATCCTGGTGATGATCCATGGTAGGCTCCGGCTCGTAGTACTCTTCCTCTATCCAAGGCTCCAAACCACAAACGTCGAAAAGAACACATGCACCTGCCGAAGTCAATAATTCGGCTGAGCATGGAATACTCAGTCACATACAAACTACTAACTAACAGTGAATAATAACACGAACATGCAAAAGCTTAGAGTATAGCATACATGAAAGTAGTTTCCCAAAATCATTCCTTGATAGTATTCATGTGAAATCAAAACCAAGTAAATCTTGTGAGGTCATGTGATAATCATGTTCTTTTGAGTTCTTATGAATTCTTGCGAGAGTTGGGATTCCTTGTGAGCATGGGAGATCTGAGTATGCATGATTTCTTGTGAACTTGTGAGCTTGTGAGACATAACTACTTGTGAGTCCATGTATAGTGGGATTCCTTGTGAGCTTTGAAACGATCTTAGAATACCAACCCAAAGTTTGACCTTGTCACTTACCAACCCATAGTTTGGCGTTATCCATCCTTGTGAACTTGTGAGATTTCTTTTAGAAAACCCTTGCTTATGAACTTTATGAAATACATTTCTTGTGAGAAATCATCGAATCATGCGAGACTTGTGAACATAGTGTGCATATAGTACGTGTGAACATCATGATAGACCTAGAAAGATTGTAAACATGTAATCATATTCATAGAATTTAAATAGTAGTGATAGTTTACATCCCATGTACAAATCATCATCAAATCAACCCATGAACGTACTTTAAATATGGTTTTCTTAAAAGGAATAACACATAGTAGGTAGTAGAGTGTATCTACCTTTTACAAGAACTCATTTGAAGCTATAAAATCTTTGAGAAAGCTTATGAAATCCACTCCAAGCTTGAGAAAGCTCGAAGAAGTGAAGATCGGGCTTCGGAAGCAAGAACAAGCTTTCACCTAGCGATCCTTGACGAAGCACAAGCAAAACCCTTTGCAAGAAACCCTATCTTCTCTCTATTTTTTCTCAAAATCTTCTCTAAGGGTGTTGTAAATCCTAAGCCACGAAATTGGCTTGTATTTATAGCCAAATGGGTTGGCCAAAGACCCCCATACCCTTAAAAGATCTCAAAAGAGTCGGTTTCAACACAAAGTGGAAGGAGGGGTCGACCCGTGGTGTCCACCGGTCGACCGGTGGTGTTTGGGGCCTCTGGAAACATTCCCCATACAAAAAAGTACAAGAGGGGCTGACCCCTGGTCATGACCGGTCGACCCTTAGTTGAGGGGTCGACCGCCCTCCCACTGGTTGACCGGGAGAGGAGGGGTCGACCGCTTGCCTCCCCTGTTTGTCTGCCTTGGCATTTTGACCATAAATTTTTACTTGGTAATTGGATTTTGATGATTCAACTTGGATTGGATTCAACATTTAAAGGGGAACAACTTTCATGTTTCGTACAAATCCCAATTTTGAGGTTTGAAGGGTCTAAATGAGCCCACAAGTGGACTGGTCCAAACTGACTGCTGAATTTGAAGCAGACCCGCTTTCGGAAAACTCACTTTTCACTTAACTTCTACTCCAAATCTAGAAAAGTGGTAAACATGAACCTTGAAGAGGGTTTCAATACCTTTCCAATGGCTCAATAATAATTCAATTCTGATAAGCAAAGATGAAACTAGAGATTCCCAAATTTGATGCTATCTTAAGACATCCACCTTCTTTGATACTTAGAGTATTTCATATTCGTGTTTTGGGTCCCAAACACACATACATCATTCCTTATGTTTCACACCAAATCAATACCATAACACTCCTTTTAAACTGAGATGCCTCATTCTCATTTAAACCAACACCAAGTTCACATGGAAGACTTTAGCCTTTACATACACTGTTCATAGACACTATTCACAACACTATTCACAGACAATGAAAGCGAGATCCAGGGTTCTACATTATCAATTACAATGAATGCCAAGTAATCCATACAGCCTTTATCCAAAAGGTGACATGCTTTAATAGTAGAGATCAGCTTGGGTACCTGACCTCGTGCAACTCCTTGCATCTTGAACTCTGGAATGTCCGGAATTCGAAATATCACCTTCTTGGCTTTACAATCTACCACTACATGGTAGTTGGCCAACCAATCCATCACAAGGATGATGTCATAATCTTTCATGTCCAGAACAATCAAATCTATGATCATTTGCACACTATTAATAAGGATAGGACACCTATCGTAGACTGTTTTTGTGCAAATGACCCTCCCCAACGGAGTAGATATAGACATCGTGTGTTCCAATGTATCAGGTGCATACTTTAAGTTATTTGCAAATCATGCAAAAACAAATGAATGTGTGACACCAATATCAATCAATGCATAAGCAGGCTTTTGAAATATTAATAGTTTACCTTCGATGACTCCTTCTGCCTGCTGAGCCTCCTCTTGAGTAATTGCAAAGACTAGACCCTTTACGCCCTCCAGGGCTAATGACTTTGCTTGAGGACAGTCCCTTTTGTAGTGTCCGAGCTTCCCACATTGGAAGCAAGTCTTCCCTCGACAATCCTTGGTCAAGTGGGCTTGCCCACATTTCTCGCATTTCGGCCTCGATCTTCTTGCAGATCCTTGGCCCTACAATTCTTCAAACTTTCTCTTTCCAGAAAAAAGACTGTTATTCTTCTTTTCCTAAAGCTTTCCAGCTGGTCCTTTGCCTTTACCTTGAGTAGACTGAAACATTTCCTCATGTACTCACTCAACTCGGAGCGCTCTATCCAAAATTTTTGTAAATGAGGTGAATCACTGTGCCGCTAATTTCCCCTTGATTGCTGGCTTCAGGCCTTCCTCGAACTTCTCAACTCTCCATTGCTCATTCTCTACATATTTTGTAGCAAACCGGGAGAGTTGGTTGAACTTCTACTCATACTCACTGACAGACATGTTGCCTTGAGTCAGTTGTAGGAATTCAATCTCCTTTTTCTTCTTCATAGAAGTCAAGAAGTATCTCTCGTAGAATAGCTCTATGAACTTTGCCCAAGTCACGGGCTCTGACTGGGTGGAATTGTTCTCTCCATTGTAGTCCACTAGTGCTCGGCTTCTCCCTCGAACATAAAAATAGCAAACTCGGGCTTAGTTTCTTCGGGTAAGGACATAGCCCAAAAGTTCTTTACCAATCCTCTAATCTAGTTCTCCACCTTTAGTGGACCAGTCGTCTTGGAAAAGGCTGACGGTCCAAGCCTTTTAAATTTCTCTAGTCTCGTCGCATGTCCCGGCTCTGGTATGGTAGCAATAGGGCGACTACTATTGCCATTTCCATTCATGTTCTGGGCTTGCTATTGTTCAATTAAATTAGCTAGAGCCGAGATGGCTTTAAAGGCTTCGGCCAAAGTATTCTCGACCGCTCTCCGAGGTGGCATGGTTTTCCTATAAAGTATAATGGCGAACGCTTTATAAATATAATGAAATGAAAAGAAATGCACTCAAGAGTTCGATAGTTAAAAAGAAACATTTCATTCATTTCACTATTAAGATATACAAAGCAACACTGTACAATATAGTAGTACACTAGCGTATACAAAACATCATGTAGCTAAACACATACAAAAAGTGATCTACTAATGGGAAGACCGAGTAGGGCATCTATTATACTCCAAAATGATACAGATGCACCACGCTCTTCCCCCATGATCCTATACTGAGTAAGTCTCAACCTCTATCGGTGAGACCACTACATTATCCTCCTATGGTGCCTGGTCCTCTAGACTCAGGTCCGCCATCAAACGTACCAACATGTTCTCTCTCAGTCTCTTTCTATACTCCCTCTTCGCGAGCCTTTTTGGGAGTGAAAGCAGAGGTACCCAAACTGAACCGTTTGGATTAATCCAAACAGTGACAAGAGGTTTCACAACCTTCAGGTATATGGTGCGGTAGGCTGTCCACCCTTGGTATCGGTAGGCAGACATCGTCCGAACCCACCTTTTTATCTCGACATCACGTCGGGTAGGAGTCTGATACATCCTCGCCATTCTTGCACATGCACATATTTCAAATCACTAATTGATTTTGAAACATGACATGTACAACAATCACTTAACTAGGAATATCAAATAAATCCCTAAGGGATCACCTATCCAATGGTTCCTATGTGTATTATACTCAAGTATGATTTGTGTGATGGTTATTGCTATTGGCTCTGATACCAATTATGACGCCCCGAACCCGTGCCTTAGGGAATCGTGTTCTGAGACGCGCACCCGATCGTTCATACCAATGCCACAGAAGATTTTGCCCGTGAAAATTGCGGGAAATTTCAAACTTTGCCCCCAATGAGGCAAATTATCACTAGGCATCACAATAGCCATCACCACAAAACAAATACCTGTATTAATTACATTTATGTCTGTTTACAAAACATAGGCACCACTAACGCACCGGGTAGTCTCTATGCCAAAATCCAAAGAGGTCCAAGGTGCAGGATCCACACCTACTACTCAGTAACACCTGTATCTATTGACATAAAACGTCAGTGAGCTATGAAGCCTAATAAAAACCACAATCCATCTATACTATTTTCCATGAATTAACATGCATCAATAACAACATAATAGTACAGATCCAGTGTTATGATACCATATAATAATATAACCAAGTTATAATGTGACACATGGTCACACAGGGCTATTTCACCCAACACGAGATTCCTAATCTCGAAGATATCCAGTTATGAATTCATTATTTTAATATTTCCATACAACAATCATGTTATTCTTCAAGTCCTTCGACTCTATTAACTGGCCGTAGGCCCATGCACAATTTTATTTGCACTATATATACTTGGACTCTTATCTAATCATCAATCATCACTTGAGTCCTTTAGACTCACTTACACAATCCCGGGTTATATACCCGATCAAGATCAAACTTTGGGTACTCCGACCCAAATACTAACTTAGAACCCGAAGATTCACTACAACTTTGAGCACACCTGCTCGTACAACCCTAAATCCGAAGATTCAATACCTACCTGAGCACTCCTGCTCAACAAACTGCTTCATACCACATGAGCACCTGCCCTACAAGAACAAACTCCTCAAATCCACTAGCCGACCACATCTCGTGTATTTGCCGCCATCTCATCTGGATATCAGTCCAGAAGAAAACCACGGCCAACTGGCCCACCGACCTCTTCTGGCTAGTCTTACGGAGGAACCATGACATCCAATGCCACCACTCCTAGATGTCCCACCATGAAGGTAACCCCGATAGACTCGACTGCCGCCCTCTTTTGACCCATCTAGAGAGGAAACTCTGGACTATACACCATCGGATGCTCAGCCACTGACTCCTTAGGACTCCAACATCTCTTGACTACCAGTCCCGGAGGAACCACGACATCCAATGCCGCCACTCCTGACCTAGTCCAAGAGGAACCACAGACGACCTAGACAAACAGACTGACATCTCTAGTCTATCAGTTCCAGGGAACCCATGAAACCCAATGCTGTCATCCTGGACCTAGACAAAGAGGAACCACGGCCCCATGTAACCACGGGTTAGGTTTTCTAACCACAAACAACCCCGATTATCCCAAACCCCGCTTGGATAACCGACACACTTGGGCATCAAGCCCGTATACCAAGTCCACAAGTATGCCACTCCGATAGGGAGCGCACCCAGGCCAATGAACACCCTCTATTGCCTTAAAAATTCCAACCGTGACTTTTGGGGTTTCCCAAGAGGACCCCATAAACATTAGGGAGCCAACATAGGCTTCCAAAGCACATTGTCCAGCTTACTATCGATCGTTCCGATCGATCGCCACTCTGCAATCGATCACACACCAGTTGTGATCCCCAAGGCCAAACAGGACCCCGAGTGATCAACCTGTTCTGTGATCAATCGTATGATCCATCGTACGCCTTCTGTATGGCTGCGATCGATCGCCATACACCTACAATCGATAGCACATCAGTTGGAGTCTAAATTTCGAGCTGCGAACAGCCCGAAACCGCGGCTACATCCCTCTACTCCAATTTAATTCCTTCCCACATTCATCCACACATCATTTCAGGGTCTCAGACCATTTTTATTCATCCACATCATTCACACATCCCAAACCACGATAAAAAGGGTAAAAAAAGAAGAAAATAGGAAGGAAAGAGAGGTTTTTTACCCTTTTCATGCTTTTTGAGGTCTTGTATGGATGATCTGACATCACCACAGTGTTCAACAAGTCGATAAACCCTGGGGTAGTGCGCATGCACTTTCTCTTTCCCCTTTCTCTCTCCTCTTCTCTCTCTAGTTTCTCTTTCTAGAAACCGTGAGACAGAGCTTTAGCTTTAACTCACTGTGCGAATGAGGAGAAAGCGCATAAGCTTGCCTTTATATAGGAAAATGGTTTGGAACTGGTGCAACAGCACATGAGTCATAATGGTATGAACTTTGACCGATTTGACTTGTTTTGACCGTTTTAACCAAGTTTGACCAGATTTCTGATTCTTCGCACATACAAGCCTCCAAAACCCTACCAAATGTCATCCGATCGTGACGAAACTTTAGGTGACCAAACTTGGAACAGTCCGACACCTACTAAAAATATTTTGGAGAAAAATATTGAGTTTTGACAACTACACTTTAGTCTGGAAGAAAATTGCAAAACCCACTAATTTCCTAATTTTGGACACAAAACATCTTGCCGTTTCTTCGTTTGAGATGATTAACTGCCGAAACTATAGACGGTCATCCTCATGGCCGACCGACACGCTGTGGTACCAGCTGCACGGATTTCTATTAGAATTTCCAACAATTATGGAGTCCATTTTGAATTATGAAAAATCTAGAATTTCTTGGTTTTTTCGATTTTCTTGTAGGGGATCCTGATAAAAATTTATGCGGAAATTGGATCTCCTATATCTTAACACCATAGAAAGCATCAAAATTATCTAAGAGTCTTAGTAATATCACCTCGGTGAATGATGTTCACTGGTGAAGCTTAATCCACTCCAACCGTCAGACCTCTTTGTAGAGATTTCTCTGAAAAAATACTAGAAGCTCGATCCTTATTCTTCGCTATCCCCATGACGCTTTAGAATCTCCTTTGAAATTATAGAAGCAAGAAGAAGAAGATGGAGTAATGGTGTAGACCTTCTATCACCAAAAGTACTAAGGTTCAAAAACCTAGAATAAACAAAACCCAACTTGTACCACCAATGAAGCTCACGAAAATCCCTCGGGGGATCCATAGGGTCTCAGGGTTTGGAGAGAGAGAGGAGAGAAGAGGAGAGAATTTTTTTTGGAGAAAAGTGCTTAATGGTATAAGGTGTTGGGGTATTTATAGACTAGAATCCTATCCTAATCCTAATCCTACTCCAACTTGATCTTATCTCTTGAGGAATTATTTAACAACAATAACTCTTATTATTTAATAAATAATTTCCTAGTTTATCTAGAACTACTCTAGTTATAGAAGACCTTCTAATTAATGAGTCCTTCTAATAAGAGGGTTCCTTATATTTCTACAATTATTCAATTAACATAATCCTAATCCAATTAGGATTCCTTAAGTGGGGGCCCCACCCTAGGGTTTAAACCCATGGGCTTTGGCCCATATTAAAGGTTCATTTTAATGCGTTTATGGATATGGGTTAAACCCATTTCCCCTTTAATTATGTTAATCAAATAATTACTAAAATAATCCCTTAGTTTAAATTAACAATTAATTTAAACAATATATTAACTTTTAATCTATTTAATTAATGATTAACTTTTAATCACTTAAACAATTGATTAACTTTTAATCAATTATTGAGCTTGTATTTCTTATGCAAGCACCTCCACAGATTGCTCTAGGATATTCTTACCCTGGCTTACCCAATGTTATCCCATTGACCCTAAACAGGAATTACATCAGAATTGCAAGTGACGTGAGATATCCATGTTGCAATTGAATCCCAGTGTATGAGCATTAACCATTACGGATCCCACCACATGAACTTTTAAATTCAATTTATCCTTTCAAATACATTATCCCTAATGGGCCTTCGAGATTGACATACTATCTAACCCATAGCCCATTGCAAATCATCCGGGTTTCCAAGACTTATGATTAAGCTACGAGAAACAATTTCTTATGAAAAACATTTTGAGAAAATCCTTTAATAAGTATAATATCTTTTAATAAAACTAAATTTCAAAACTTATTTTGATTTCAAAATCACCTGCGCAGGATTTGAACTTAATTAACTGTCTTGCCCGGAACTTGGATAATCTCTCAAATTAATGATATAGATTTCTTGTTTGAAATTCATCATGACTCGAACAGCTTTCTGACTATCCAACTGTCACTGTATTGTATTTCCTAAGTTAGAAAATACGTTGGTGGAATCAAAACAGTCAGATCACTGCTCAGTCATAGATGAACTCATCAGTTCTAAGGATCATCGAAATCGTTCAATGTGAATGAGAGACCAACTATCTGATAGTATGTTTATGCAAGAGGTCTCTCATTGAATGCAATCAGTCAGTGTATATTTAAGCACCCATATGCTGATGTGTAGTCTCCACTATAAGAGTTCAAGATAGAACTACATCTCAACTATTGAGAACATCTTAGCATTCTGGTAGCCATATAAGTGAAGTGCCAAGCTTCACCCACAGCTGTGACTATATAAGATATAAGGAACCGGAAAGTTATATTTGCCTTTAATAATCCAATCACATAACTTTCCTACAATATATCCTATGGACCTTTATCGATATCTCATGTCGTAAAGATCATCTCATGATCATGGTTAATTACCCATAATGAATACACAATAGATTAAGAAAAAGTCTTTATTAATCAAATTAATAAGAGTCTAACAATCTAAATGACTTTTCTGGGCATCATGTCTAACAATCTCCCACTTGGCCTAAAAGTTACTGTGCCATAGATTTCAATCTCATACTATCTAAGTGTGTTACAAATACTTTATCTGATAAAGCCTTGGTCATCGGGTCAGCAAAATTAAGCTAAGACCTAATCTTTGTTACTACTACATCTTGCCTATCAATGATCTCACAAATGAGATGATACTTCCGCTCCACATGTTTCATCTTTTTGTGGTTCCTAGGTTCTTTGCTGTGGGCTACTGCACCATTACTATCACAGAAGAGAGTGATAGGTTTAATTGCCGAAAGAACATTTCCTAGCTCTTACAAAAACCTTTTGAACCAGACTGTTTCTTTTGCTGCTTCTGAAGCTGCAATATATTCTACTTCTGTAGTGGAGTCAGCAATACTCTTATGCTTTATGCTGCGCCAACTGACAGCAGCACCACCCAGTGTGAACACATACCCTGATGTGGAAGCTCTATTGTCCGGATCAGATTGGAAATCGGAATCAGTATATCCCAGTCCAACTAAATCTTCTGATTGAAAAGTAAGCACATATTCCCTAGTCATTTTCAGGTACTTCATGATATGCTTCATGGCTGTGTAGTGATTGATACCTGGATTGCTTTGGAACTGACTAACAACTCCTATTGCATGACAAATATCTGGTCTAGTACATAACATGGCATACATGAGGCTCCCAATTGCCGAAGCATAAAGGCACCTCTTCATCTGCTCGATCTCATCAGCTGATGTAGGGGCCATCTTTTTAGACAAAGTGACACCATGTCTAAAAGGAATGAGTGTTGTCTTACAATCACTCATACTGTACCTAGATAATATCTTGTCTATGTAGGAAGTTTGGCTCAATCCTAACATTCAGCATTTTCTATCTCTCAGAATCTTTATTCCGAAAATATAGGATGCCTCTCCCAAGTCTTTCATTGAGAAATGCTGAGAAAGCCATATCTTGACTGATGACAACATCCCTACATCATTCCCAATGAGTAGATTGTCATCTACATATAGAATTAAGTATACTACTGCTCTTCTTGTAAATACAAGATTCTTCCAAATTCTTTTGGAATCCAAATTCTTTGATCGAAAGATCAAATCTTTGGTTCTAGCTTCTAGAAGCTTGTTTCAAACCATGTATTGACTTGTTAAGCTTGCATACCATGTTCTCCTGGTTAGGAGCAATGAAGCCCTCTGGTTGCTTCATATAGATGTCTTCATCTAACATTCTGTTGAGGAAAGAAGTTTTGACATACATTTGCCATATCTCAAAGTCATGGTGTGCAGCTATAGCTAGCAATATCCTGAAGAATTTAAGCATAGCTACAGGTGAAAAGGTATCCTCATAATCAACTCCTTGAATTTGAGTATAAACTTTTGCAACAAGTCTAGCTTTATAGGTCTCCACGTTACTATCGGCACCCTTCTTCATTTTGTAAATCCATTTGTATCCAATTGGCCTTATACCATCTGGTGGATCTACTAATGTCCAGACACCGTTGTCATACATGGAATCTATTTCAACATTCATGGCTTTATTCCATTGAGATGCATCTACATCTAATGTAGCTACCTGATAAGTATTAGGATCCGTATCCTCATCATCAGGGGTAACTAGATAAACCTCATTATTATAATACTGAAGTCTATC
Source organism: Tetracentron sinense (assembly GCA_015143295.1). Taxonomy (NCBI): domain Eukaryota; kingdom Viridiplantae; phylum Streptophyta; class Magnoliopsida; order Trochodendrales; family Trochodendraceae; genus Tetracentron; species Tetracentron sinense. The sequence goes on along the minus strand of CM026553.1, from coordinate 421,600 downwards.
TGGAGGTCTAGAAACTCTTTCAAACCCTCTCAGTTGAATAAAATTAGGAGAATCATTAATAGAAGGATTAGGTTCAGTTTGGACACTGGCTGTGTTGTCTTTCATTTCATGAAATTCAACATTTTTAAGGAGATCAATTTCTTCCTCCAAGAAAGTGACATGAAGCCTAACAACTATTGTTTGGTCTGCCTTGGAGTAGAAATAAAAACCCTTAGTTTCTTTTGGATATCCTACAAAATTCCATTTCTCTGTCCTAGATTCCAAATTAGTGGGTTCGAGTTTGCTAACATGCGCAGGACAACCCCATACCCTTAGATGTTGTAAACTAGGTTTTTGCCTAGTCCATAATTCATAGGGTGTAACCGGAATAGACTTAGATGGAACCCGGTTCAGAATATATATGACAGTTTGTATAGCATATCCCCAAAGATATGAAGGAACATCGGCATGACTCATCATAGAGCGAACTATATCTAATAATGTCCGGTTTCTTCTTACAGAAACACTATTTTGTTGAGGAGAGACATGACTTGTCCATTGCGAGATAATCTCATTATCCCTTAAGTAATCCATAAACTCGTTGGTGAGGTATTCACCACCTCGATTTGATCGAAGTGTCTTTATGGATTTGTCAGTTTGATTTTTCAACTTTTAATCTGAATTCTTTGAACTTTTCAAAGGTGTCAGATTCGTGTTGCATTAAATAGACATATCCATATCTGGAATAGTCATCGGTAAATGTGAAAAAATACCGGTATTGACCTCGTGCAACAATGTTAAATGGACCACTTACATCACGATGTATTAGTTTTAACTTTTCTTCGGTTCTTCCTACCTTTTTAGGGTAAGACTTCTTGGTCATCTTCCCTTCGAAACAAGACTCGCAAGTAGGGAGTGGTTCTACCTTGAGAAAGTCGAAGGGACCATCTTTTACCAACCTCTTGATCCTATCAAGATTAATGTGACCAAGTCTCTTATGCCAAAGATAAGTAAACTTAGTGCAATGTCTCTTCATTCTAGACATTCTAGATGATGAGGCATTGTCACTTTGCAGACATTCATTATTTACCAATGGAAATATTAAATAAAGACCATTAATGAGATTACCAGTTATCAAGACCATTCTATCTTTCTTAATTTCAACAATTGAATTAAATTTGATAGAGAGTCCATAATGTAAGAGTCTAGATATTGAAATCAAATTACGATGTGCTGAAGGCACATAAAAGTAGTCTTCTAAAATTAATGTCTTTTCATTAGGTAAATAAAGAGTAAACAAGCTGATTGACTTCACTGTAACATTTGCACCGGAGTCAACTTTAAGCTTCTGCTCTTATTTGGTCGGCTTTCTGGTTTCCTTAAACCCCTGCAAACAATTGCAAACGTGTACAGTGGATCCAGAATCCACGCACCATGAGTTAAGAGGACCGTCCAGAAAGTTAGACTCAACAGTAATAAGTACTTCAAAGCATCTCATACCTTGAGTACTTCTGCCACCCTTCTTAAGAGTTGCGAGGTAAGTCCTATAATTCCTCTTCCAGTGGCCTATTTTACCACAGTGGAAACACTTTCCATTGCCCTTGTTTTCCTTGCCAGCTTTTCCTGAAAAACCTTTGGCAACTCTTGCCTTACCCTTATTGTCTTTAAACTTTCCTTTGCCTTTATTCCCTTTTCTAAACTTTTCAGATTTCTTGGAGGTATCAGGTTTATCGATGATTAAAGTTTCACCTTTAGTTAACTTTTTGATCAAATCTTCTGCAACCACAAGTGAGTTCATAAGCTCACTAAGTGACATTTCACTCTTGTTCATGTTATAATTTAACACAGACGAATTGAAGGACGAAGAGAGTGACTGCAGAATAGTGTCAACTTGAGTGATGACATCCATCTCTCCACCAAGAATTTTCAGTTCATTCAATAAGCCCATCATCTTTATGATGTGCTCCCTGACTGGAGTTCCCTCAGCCATCTTGTTGTTAACAAGTGATTTCAACTTTACTTGTCGAGCTGACCTATTTTGCTCACCAAACATCTCATGAAGATTTTGCAAAATGTCAGAAGCTTTATCCATATGTTCATGTTGGCTTTGCAAAATGTTAGACATTGAAGCCAGTATGTAACATTTGGTCATCTGATTGGACCTCTCCCATTGCTCTAACTCAGACTTTTGGGCCGGTGAAGCATCTGGAGGAATTTCGAGTTTAGGTGTCTTAAGACATAGGTCAAGATTATCAGCAATAAATACTATTCTAATTTTTCTTTTCCAGTCTACATAGTTAGTTCCTACTAACTTTTTATCACGAAGAATTTCAATCAATGGGTGTAGGCTTGTCATGATCTAATCAAATGACAAGAAAGATAGTATTAGGAATCTATTGTATTCATTAATACCTATTAGATTATGGGTCTGTTTCTAATGGTATTGCCAATTTGGGAAGAGTCAATTGGCATAAAAAACCTAGACACCGGATTATGTAATCCTGCCTTTGGGCACATCATCACATCGCCTTGAATAGGCTGATAAAAACTATCTTCTCCAATTTCACAGATCCCATCTCGTAAATTTTGGAGTATTCGATCTACTATTAGATCTATAAGGGATGTTATACTCACGCTTTGGCGTTATTGTATAATACATTTTATTCATGTTCCCACCTACCATGAACCTAATAAACATCTAGCAAAAGCTCACGCTTTGGCGTTATTGCTCCCACTATTTGCCTACTCAGTTTTCACCACGTTCACACATAGGTGAGAGGGATTGGGCCTGACTTTGGCCTATCAGCTTACTCACACTCCCCACTATAGGATTACATAGTGTATGGCAGAAGAGCATAATACTTAGGGACTTGTCCCCAATCTTAAATACACATGATATATCAAGGGCAATTATTTCAACAGAATAATTAAACAACAGATATCATCCCATGATAAATAAACAACTATCATCTCATGATAATAAAAACAATAATATACGAGATTAATTGTTATGGGTCAATAAATTAAAATGCATGGATGCAAGAGAATGAGATAAGAATAATGGCAGCTTGCAAACTCCTTCACGATCCCATCCTTTATCATCTTATCGAGATCATCATCTCATCAGCCTCCTTCGCACCATCTCCACCAATGCATGACAAAAGAATTTAAATGGCATTAGGGAAACTAGTATTCTATTCGCCATTTTCAGGAAAACCGAATAAATCTGCCCTTTACAGATTGCCAAAACCTACTACATATTATCCTCTAATATGAATGCATGAATGATAAACAATTTATCATAAAATATGACCTATAACTATAAACTCATATAAAAAAAGATGCTACATGGTGATGGAGTACTTTTTCTTATTTTAAAAGGATTTAAAATTTGATAACAATTATCAATTCGCTTGATAAAATCTATATCTTATATAGATCAAACCCCCAAAAAAATAAGACAATTATATTTTTCATAAAACAATTTTCATAAAATTATTTTTAAAATATAAGATAGAATTTTTTTAAAATCTCTAAAATATTTTATTTCTTTCTCGAATGCAAGATCCTTTCTCGAATGCAAGATCCTTTCATATAGATTGGTTATACTATTATCCAAGATTGGTTCTATTATTATCCAAGATAAAAATAAAAAATTAAGAGAATCGAAAATCCTAAACATGATTATATCATAAATTAGGGTTTTATAATTTTTCGAATAAAATCTATTTATGGGAAAAATAATTTATTAACAATTAATAAATATATATATTAAATGATCAAATCATTTAAAAAGGAATTTCAAAATAAACTCTTTATTTCAAATTTAATTATATCACATATAATGCTAGTTTTTAAATTTATTAAATTATCAAATCTCATTCAATAATATAATAAATATTTATTTATTAATCTCATGAACAAATAAAATAATTAAAACTACGAGCAATATTAAATAGATCTAAATTTAATTCATCTCAAGAATTAAATCATCTATTTAATTATCTTATCAAAATAAACAAAAAATACTTCTAACCATGAGCTCTGATACCACTTGTAGGGGGATCCGGATAAAAATTTATGCAGAAACTGGATTTCCTAGATCTTAACACCATAGAAAGCATCAAAATTATCTAAGAGTTTTAGTCATATCACCTCGGTGAATGATGTTCACCGGTGAAGCTTAATCCACTCGAACCATCAGACCTCTTTGTAGAGATTTCTCCAAAAAAAATACTAAAAGCTCGATCCTTGTTCTTCGCTATCCCCACGAAGCTTTAGAATCACCTTTGGAATTATAGAAGCAAGAGGAAGAAGATGGAGTAATGGTGTAGACCTTCTATCACCAAAAGTACTAAGGTTCAAAACCCTAGAATAAACAAAACCCAACTTGTACCACCAATGAAGTTCACGAAAATCCCTAGGGGGATCCCTAGTGTCTCACGGTTTGGAGAGAGAGAGAGGAGAGGAGAGAAAAAATTCTGGAGAAAAGTACTTAATGGTCTAGGGTGTTGGGGTATTTATAGACTAGGATCCTATCCTAATCCTACTCCAACTTGATCTTCTCTTTTAAGGAATTATTTAACAATAATAACTCTTATTATTTAATAAATAATTTCCTAGTTTATCTATAACTACTCTAGTTATAGAAGACCTTCTAATTAAGGAGTCCTTCTTATAAGAGGGTTCCTTAATTAGAGGGATAAGTCAAACAACCAACACTTGGAGGAATCCTAGTCAAACTAGGAAACCTAAACAAAAGAGGGGGGGGGGGGGGGGGGGCATGAGCTTCAAGGGGCGTGGAGTTTGAGGAGTTAAACACTCCAAGTGATAATCCAATTACAACTTATTCTCATCCTTATTGCAATCCAACAAATGGATTTTAATTCCATAATTATAGGAATTATATTTCTACAATTATTCAATTAACATAATCCTAATCCAATAAGGATTCCTCAAGTAGGCGCCCCACCCTAGGGTTTCAACCCATGGGCTTTGGCCCATATTAAAGGTCCATTTTAATGGGTTTATGGATATGGGTCAAACCTATTTCCCATTTAATTATGTTAATCAAATAATTACTAAAAGAATCCCTTAGTTTAAATTAACAATTAATTTAAACAATATATTAACTTTTAATCTATTTAATTAATGATTAACTTTTAATCACTTAAACAATTGATTAACTTTTAATCAATTATTGAGCTTGTATTTCTTATGTAAGCACCTCCACAGATTGCTCTAGGACATTCTAACCCTGGCTTACCCAATGTTATCCCATTGACCCTAAACAGGAATTACATCGGAATTACAAGTGACGTGAGATATCCATGTTGCAATTGAATTCCAGTGTATGAACATTAACCATTACGGATCCCGCCACATGAACTTTTAAATTCGATTTATCCTTCCAAATACATTATCCCTAATGGGCCTTCGAGATTGACATACTATCTAACCCATAGCCCATTGCAAATCATCCGGGTTTCCAAGACTTATGATTAAGCTATGAGAAACAATTTCTCATGAAAAATATTTTGAGAAAATCCTTTAATAAGTATAATATCTTTTAATAAAACTAAATTTCAAAACTTATTTTGATTTCAAAATCACATGCGCAGGATTTGAACTTAATCAACTATCTTACCCGGAACTTGGATAATCTCTCAACTTAATGAGCATGAATTTCTTGTTTGAAATTCATCATGACTTGAACAGCTTTCTAACTATCCAAATGTCACTGTAATTTATTCCCTAAGTTAGAAAATACCTTGGTGGAATCAAAATAGTCAGATCATTGCTCAGTCATAGATGAACTCATCAAATCTAAGGATCATCGAAACAGGTCAATGTGAATGAGAGACCAACTATCTGATAGTATGTTTATGCAAAATGTCTCTCATTGAATGCAATCAATCAGTGTACATTTAAGTACCCATATGCTGATGTGTAGTCTCCACTACAATAGTTCGAGATAGAACTAAATCTCAACTATTGAGAACATCTTAGCATTCTGGTAGTCATATAAATGAAGTGCCTAGCTTCACCCACAACTGTGACTATATAAGATATAAGGAACCAGAAAGTTATATCTGCCTTTGATAATCCAATCACATAACTTTCCTACAATATATCGTATGGACCTTTATCGATATCTCATATCGTATAGATCATCTCATGATCCTGGTCAATTATCCATAGTGAATACACAATAGATTAAGAAGAAGTCTTTATTAATCAAATTAATAAGATTCTAAGAATCTAAATGAGTTTTCTGGGCATCATGTCTAACATTACATTTAAGATCCCTACGGTCTCGTGAATCGATGCACAACGGAACCGAAATGATAGGTGACCGAACTAGGGACATGCCGACACATACTGTACGAATTTCAGGGAAAAATGATGAGTTTTCACAGTAAAAAGTAAATCCGGAAGAAAACTGCAAAACCCACTAATTTCCTAGTTTCGGATACAAAACATGCGGTATTTTCATATACGAACAAACCAATGGCTGCGATGACAAATGATGATTCTTACGACCAATCGGCACGTGATGACATTTTCTGTTTGTATTTCTGTTAGGATCTCCAACAGATATTGGGTCCCACTTAATTTCTAGAAATCTAGAAATTTCATATTTTTCTCAATTTTATCACACATAATGGCCCCACGGTCTTGTGAAATGATACCTGATGGAACTGATACGATAGGAGTGTGTCCCGGTAGTCGACCAACACACTGTGTACGATTTTCGAGAAAAGATACTGAGATTTCTTTGGTGCACCTCAATCTTGAGCAAAACCCACTTTTTTTTAATTTAACAATCACTTAAGTATTTAACCATAGTTAAGGGCCAATAAATGCATTTTTTTATTATTGAAAATTCTGGGGCGTTACATCCTATTCCCGAGTGGAAGTGGAAAAATATCTCCATGAATTTCGTTGTTGGTTTGCCAAGGACAGTGAAGTACTTTGATGCAATTTGGGTTGTGGTCAACAGGTTGACTAAGTAAGCTCATTTTCTTACATATCGAACCACTTTCAACTCCAATCAGTTGGCCAACCTTTATATCAAGGAGATAGTCCGTTTGCATGGAGTGCCAATTAGTATTTTTTCTAATCGAGACTCGAGATTTACTTCCAAGTTCTGGAAGAGTTTTCAGCATGCTATGGGTTCCCATTTGGATTTTAGTACGACATTTCATCCACAGACAAATGGACAAACTGAAAGGGTGAACCAGATCATAGAGGACATGCTACGGGTTTGCATGTTAGACTTTCAAGGCAATTGGGATGATCACCTACCATTGGTTGAGTTTGCCTACAACAATAGCTATCAAGTAAGTATTCAGATGGTGCTATTTGAGGCACTCTATGGGAGGACTTATCATTCACCATTGTTTTGGGATGAAGTTGGTGAGAGGAAGCTTCTGGGTCCCGAGCTTGTTGGTCAGACTGTGGATAGAGTTCAGTTGATCAGGGAGAGGTTGAAATCAGCTCAGAGTAGGCAGAAGAGCTTTGCCGATACTCGCAAGAGAGATATTGAGTTCCAAGTCAGAGATTTTGTATTTATCAAGATCTCACCTACAAAGGGAGTGATGAGATTCGGCAAGCGGGGCAAGCTCAGTCTGAGATATGTGGGTCCTTTTGAGATCATCACTCGGGACAGAGAAGTTGCTTATTGGGTTATCTCACCAACTCACATAGTAGGTGTGCATAATGTCTTTCACATATCTATGTTGAGGAAGTATATTTCAGATCCTTCACATGTCATTCATTTGGATCCTTTGGAAATTCGGGAAGATTTGACTATAGTGGAGCAAACGGCTCAAATCTTGGACCAGGAGGAGGAAATCTTACATTCTAAGGTCATTCCACTTGTACTCTTGCAATGGGAGGATCACTCTAGAGAAGAGGCTACTTGGGAGAGAGAAGCCGAGGTTCGCGAAAAGTACCTGCACTGAACACCTAAGGGACGTAAATTTCGGGGATGAAATTCTTTTAAGGGGGGAGGATCCAGAGACCCGAATCTTTTTCATGCTTTTATGTAAGTATTAGGGGTATAATAGTCCTTGTGGTGTTTTTAATGCTCATTTAATTATATTTAACTAGTGTAGTGTGATCAAGGTTTAATCAAGTTATAAGGAAGAGGTATGTCATAACATACCCTCAATTTTAGGAAGCTCTAGTTTTGTCACCGTTTATCGGAATTGAGTGATTCTTAAATCATTAGAAAGGTATTGGAACTCTCTTCGAGATTCATGTTTAATGTTTTTTCAGATTTTTAGTCTAAGCTAAGTCAAGGGTGGATTTTCTGATGTTTTGTATGCTGAAATTGTAGATCAATCAGTTTTAGAGCCCATTTAGACCTTTAAAAACTAAAAATTAGGATTTATCTATTAGAGACAAAATTGTTCTCTTTCGAAAGACGAGTCCATTGCAAGTTAAATCTTCAAAATATGATGAGCGAGTCACAATTTATGGTCAAAATACCAAAATAGGAATTTCCAGACTGCTCATTAGATTTTTGACGATCGATCGTCTAGAGCCTAGAAAATTGGTTTAGCCTCAGGAATTTGGACGATCGATCATCCATACTAACGATCAATCATCAGGGCACAATCCTGTTTCATTAAAAACGCGGATTTTGGGATTTTTAACCCTTGGGGCTATAAATAAGGGTCTTATTTCGAGGTTTTAGAGCACCCTACCTATTTCTAACCTAATTTGGCAAAGGAAGAGAGAAAACCTAGGGTTTCTAAGAGGGTTGTGCTTGGTGAAGGTGAAGATTGGTCTTAGAATGAGGAGAAAGCTTGGAGATCTTTCCCAAATCATCTTGGGAGTGATTTGGATCCAAGGGAAGGATCCCTAAGGCCGATATCCTTCTAATTCAAGCTTATTAAGATGCTTTGTATGCTTAGATAAGATTATTTATGGATTATCAAGAGATCTATATGATTATGGATGAATGAAAGAATAGAAGTGTGATTTGAGATTGATATCTTCACTCATCTAACTTTTACATTATTATGATTATTGATTTATCATGATAAATGATGAATGAGTATGGATTTGCATTTTAATTAAGGATATAGATGGATTTGTTTGTTGGAAGCTTAAATTGAATTATGGATTATGAATGAATGAAAATAATGGTGGATGGGCTAAAATAGAGAATGGATGAATGTATGGATTGGTGTGAGGTTTGAAAGGGATGAATGTGGCTTATGAATGAGTAGTGTTTGTTGAAATACCTAAGAACACTAAGAATAGAAAGTGATGATATTGAAAGGGTTGTATGAGTATAATAAGATATGCTATGATGAATTATACTTAGAAATGTTAGCATGATTATGCCAAGGTATAAAGTATGTTTTGATAAATTATGTTTATTCAAGTTGCATGGTGATTGATATTCGGGTAGGCCAATGCTTAGAGGAAGTCCTCTGTCGCGACCCAAAATACCCCCTGGGAGTTAGGGATACTTTGGCTCGTGATGTGCAAATATCCGATACCAAACCATCCTGTGAAATACACAAGGTAATATATATTGTAAACATAAAGTAATGCGGAAGCTTAATCATGTGCGGAAGCGTAACCCAAAAATTTCTTTTCTATACATATCATCTGTATTCCAAGTTTGTACATACATGACAAAAGTAAAGGTGGACATGTCTACTTATCAAAATACAAAAGAAGCCTCACAGTCTCTCCACTCAGCAGTAGTCTAGATAGGGTCAGGGTTCTAAGTCCCTTGCCTCCTCCTGAGGCTCCACATATGGCTCCTCCTTGCCATAATCCTCCTCTATCCAAGGCCCTTGATCACATATGTCAAAGGGAACCCGTGTACCTGCTGACATAACATATATGGCTGAGCATGGAATACTCAGCGAGCGAAAACTACTAGCTAACAATGCTATGATAGAATAATAATACATATAAGTGCGTAAAGGAACTCAAGTCACAAAATTCATGCTTAAAACCCCGTCTTAGAAAACATTTCATAAAAACTTATTCTTTTCATGGAAAACAAATCATCTTATGTATGTTTATGAGTTCTTATGGATGCTTGTGAGCCTCGTGTTTTCTTATGAGTTCTTGTGAGCTTAGAGTTCTTATGAGCTTTCTTGCAAGCACTAAGTCCTTGTGAGCCTTTTGTGAGCTTATGAGTCCTTGTGAGCTTGTTCTTGTGAGCTTATGATCCTTGGAAACATATGCAAGATCTTAGACTTATGAGTTTCTTATGAATTCTTGAAAAGCCTTGCGAGACTTATGATCCGTGGAGTTTATGAAAGATCTTAGACTTGATCCTTGTGAGCATGAAGTAACCGATCTTAGAATACCAACCCAAAGTTTGGCTTTGTCAATGCTTATGCGTCTTTCTTATGAATGTCTTTGAAAACCTTGTTTATGATTCTTGAAATACATACTTATGCAAAAACCTTGGTCATGCAAAACTTATAGTGCGTGGAGTCACTACGTGAAAAGGTTGAAAATAAGACAGCAAGATGTCTCAAAGAACGACTGCATTCGGCTGTCCTTAATTAAACGACGGCTATTTTGATATAAAATAACAGTTTATAACAGTGGGGAACAGTTTGCTTTAACAAGGACTGTTAATTAAAGTCGTGTTATTTTCGACTTACAAAAACAAGGGGTTATAGTTAAGGGCACAATCTCTCCTCTCTCTCTCTTTCTCTTTCTCTCACAGCTCTCCTCAGCAGAAATCTCCCCTCTTCGAAAGGGGTTAGGGCTGGATCTTCCCCTCTCCTCACTGGCGGCTGAAATCTCAGGTGAGCGGTTCCTATCCCGCTACTTCCAATCTCTTCATCCAATTCGACGGAATGTTCTTCTCTATTTAATTCGTCTGTAAGGTCGACCGAATGTTCATCCCTCCGTAGAAGAGGGAAAGAGAATCCATCATAATTTCATCTATAACATCTCTGTTTGATTCTTCTGTAAGGTTTCTAAATTTCTTCCCTCATTTGAATCCAACGATTTTAGGGTATTTGGTTGTGTAGCTCTACACAAATAGAATTTGGTCGATCAATTGATCGATTAGAGAAGTTTGAATTTTAAGTTTACTTTTTTTGTGATTTGCTCGGAATTTTGGTTCTTTTGTTAACTTTTTATGATTCAATGATTTTTTAGGGCAACATTTCCCTCTTTTCTGAACAAGAATCGAACGATTAGATGAGCGAGACATAGTTAGGGTTTGATTTTGGGTGTTTTTTTTTGTTTGTTATCCTTTTCGTAGGGTTTATGTTTTATCTTTTGGGTTTTCTCATTATAGTTAGAATCCTCTTCAAAAAAAAAATGGACGAGAAGCCTTTCACTCGGTGATCGCACCCATGGTATTCATGGGTTTGATCTGACGGGGTTATCCTAATTTCGGGTTTCTTTTGTGGGTTGATATTGGTTAGGTTATCCATTGTTATTCTTTATGGATTTTCTGGATTATTTGATAATGTTACTATTTTCTTCAACCAAGTCCTTGTCTATCTGATTGTTTCTTATGATTAAGGACATCTTTGCTGAGCATTCAGTTTTTCTTTGCAAATTTTCCTAACAGATTTCTTAATTTCGTTCATTCTTTCTTGATCTGTAAAGTTGAAATTTGAAATTAGCAGGGAGTAGTGGAGCAGCAAGGACTAAACAGCTACATATTCATCTCCTCCTGAAAACCAGACCTCGACAGTAATCCTCTACACACCACTGTAATAAAAAAAAAATGAAAAACATGTATTTGCATTTATGTTTTCTATTATATTTCTGTATAATCTATTTTTTAGGAATTTGGGTTGTTTAACTGCGATTTGTAGAGCTTTTAGGGGGTGGGTTTCCTTTAAGTAGCCTATAATAATAATTTTTTAATTAAAAATACCAAGTTAGTTTTATTTCGAAACAATTTGGATGCGTTAATGCTAATGTTGTATAAATTGTGGAATTTTTTTTAAGGTGGTTGGTATTGGGAATTATAGAAATTTGTAATCAATTTGGAATTTCTATAAGGTTTGGATGCAAAACTAGATTAGAATTATTTTTTCCCTATTAGGTTGTTGTTATCCATATTAGTTATTTTGTAATCTCTATAAAAAGACATGTGCAGGGTCTTTATTTGTGAAGCAGCTTCTCTGAGTTTTTGTTTTTAAATCTCATTCCAAATTTTGGTCCAAACATCTTGAGAGCACTCCTCGAAACTATAGTGTTATTATTTCTCCAATACTGAGGGAATTCCTCAAGCTATTTTAGTATCATTTTTCTTTAAAAATGTTTGTTGTGAGATAATTGTGCATTTGTGTTTAAAATTAAAACAAGTTCTAAAGGCTAAGAAAAGTTGCGGATACATCATGATCGTCTGCATGGTAATAAATGGATTTTATTATATTTTAATTGCTAAAGCGATTTCTGGAGGTGTAGGATCTATATTTAGGTCAGTTTCTGAGCTGGTAAATAAAATTAATTATCAAGATGTTTATTTTGTCATGATTTGGCTATACCATAATGAACTTGTATACGGCGTACTTTGATTACAAACTTTTGAATCTTTCTTCATTATTACTCAAGAATTATATGGTGTGTTGTGAAACATCTGCAATAGAATTAGAACAAAAATACATGTTATCCAAAATTTGGATTAATATCTAAACTTGTGTGAACACTAAAGGTGCCTTATTCAGCCTTTCTAGATCGTCATTATAATCCTCACACATCTAAATGATTTTTTCTTAACCATCAACCAAGTAAAGATAAATTCACATTCCACAAAGACTTTACATTAATTGGGATGATTATTTGTTGAACTGTCTGAAAATATGGTGCATTTCAATCCATATCTAGCAGTTTTGATTAATATTAAAGTGGAGTCAGTAGTGCAGTTCAAGTGCTCTCTGACCAAAAAAATTAACATCATTCTTTTAGAAAGAAGATGTAAAGCTATAATGCCTAACAATGGTTGGAAGACACAAACTGGGTCATAGACAAGCATCTTCTCAGGTCCTTCGGTACAACATCCCAACAACTTGACCAAGTTCTTGTGTTGAAGTTTCAATAAAAGTTTCACTTCATTTGTGAATTCTCTCAGTCCTTGTCTTGAAGTCAATAACAACTTCTTCATCGCTACTTCTTGACCATTTGGCATCAATCCCTGTAAAGGATCTACTAGTTCATTGATACACATGCTTGAATTTTAAGAAACCACTGGATGCTTCTATAATAATATTTGATAAAGCTCTGAAAGTTTAGTGGTATTGTTGAAGATGCTTGTAAACTAAATATGCCATTTGTATTAGGTGTATGAAGTGGGACTATTATTTCAAGAGGTTGAAATCTATTTTCTAGGATTTTTTTGCAGGTTTCATCTCGAATCAGTGATGCGTTAAAGCTAGTTTTGGTTGGAGGTTGGACTGGGTATGGTGATACCCTATCCTATAGGTTCCATTTTGATGCCGATCTATTTCTCATGGTTTGGAGTATTAAAGGTTCTCTTTCTCTAACTCTCCACCTATAGGTGTTTGTGTGGAGAGTAGATAACATAAGAGATGGAATTTGATTAGATTAAAATTTGACTTTCGCGACCTATAAGGTTTAAGCTATCAAATGGTGGGTCCCTAATTGCGTGCATCTAATTAATAGATTATGTGCATCTAATTCATAGATATATGCTATCAAATGTTAGGACAAAGCTGTTGGATCTCCATATCATTGAGCACATCAGATTCCAAGTTTCTTATATCAATGTCTTTTTTCCCAGCCAACTAGAAGATGTCTTCTTCGACACCCCCAAGCAAGACGTGGATGACAGCACCCAGGGTGTCTATTGAATATCTCGAAGGTGTTGCATCATTCCTTTCATTCGCCAAACAAAATTGTGGGGGTATTGATTGGCATTGTTGTCCTTGTGTAAAATGCCATAATGTACAAGGGAAGAAAACCCTAGAAGTTATTTCAGAGCATTTAATTTGTGATGGAATAGATGAGTCGTACACGAGATGGATCCACCATGGGGAACCATTTTCCAAAAGTCATGTCAATGTTGAGGTTCCTAGTACGTCGGCTAGAAATCAAGATGAAGATTTGTACTCAACAATGACAGGTATGTTGAATAATACATTTGGACGTGTTAGTCCTAATGACTTGGATACATGCCTGAACGAAGCTCATGATGAAGATGACAGTCAAGATTTAGGTGATTCACAGGAGGATATTCAATATAAGAAGTTGATGGAGGATGCGATACAACCCCTATATCCCTCGTGTCGAGGTGAGCACACTAAATTATCGGTCACAGTTCAGTTGTTGAGCATGAAGGCTAGACATCAGTGGTCTAATAATAGCTTCACAGAGTTGTTGGAAATAATCAAAAAGATTTTGCCAGATGAGAACACTTTGCCAGATAGCACCTACATTGCTAAGAAGTTGATCAAGTCTTTGCGTATGGAGTACCAAATTATCCATGCATGCCGTAATGATTGCATACTATACTGGAGAGAGCATGCAAGTAAGGATAGTTGTCCTACCTGTGGTGAAAGTAGATGGAAACCAATGGACGACTCGAAGCCGAAGGCTAAACCTTTACCATGGAAGAAGCTAAGATATTTTCTATTGACACAGAGGTTGCAAAGAACGTACAGTGTACCGTGGATTGCGGAGAGTATGAAATGACATGCAAATTCAGTTGAAAATGATAGCCACATGCGTCATCCGGTGGATTCTTCATGTTGGAAATCATTAAATATTAGGTGGAGTGACTTTGCTACTGAGCCACGTAATGTTCGGTTAGGACCTGCGACAGATGGATTCAATCCTTTTGGGAACAAGAGCAATTCGTATAGTTGTTGGTCTGTTATGATTGTTCCTTACAATCTCCCTCCATCTTTATGCATGCGTAAAGAGTTTACCATGTTAACACTATTGATTCCGGGCCCAAATAGTCCAGGACATGACATTGATGTCTACTTGCAGCCATTGATTGCAGAGTTGAATGAATTGTGGTCTACCGGAACCATAACATATGACTCCCACACTAAGAATAGGTTTATCATGAAAGCAATTTTGTTGTGGGCTATACATGATTTTCCAGCATATGGCCATCTTTCAGGATGTAGGACTGCAGGAAAGTATGGTTGTCCTGTTTGTAGCGAAGGGATAGACTCAGTGTGGCTGCCACATGGAAAAAAATTTGCTTACATGGGCCACAGAAGATTCCTGACAAATTCAAGTCATCCTTTTAGGAGTCAAAAATCACAATTTAATGGGAAAGAAGAACTTAGGAAGCATCCCTGTCGTTTGAGTGGGTCTGAAGTATTATGCAAAATGGAAACCATTCAAACCAAGTTTGGAAAGGTAGCAGGAAAGAGGAGGAAGACGTCCACAGACGAGGAAAGCACTGCATGGTCAAAGAGATCAATCCTGTTTGACTTACCGTATTGGAAGGTGATTAATTACAAGATATTTTATAATATTATATGATGCGCAATACATCGCATTGATAATAACATATCTTGTTCATCTGTACAGGATTTGCCTATTCGTCATAATTTGGATGTGATGCACGTGGAAAAAAATATTACAGAGAATTTAATTGCAACAATTATGGACACGAAGGGTAAGACGAAAGATGATATTGAAGCCCGTAAGGACCTTAAGGCTATGAAGATAAGAAGAAATCTATGGCCGATTGAAAAGAATGACAAATTGTCTTATCTCAAAGCTCCTTTCTCTTTATCTCGATTAGAGAAAGAAATAATTTGTAAAACCTTGCATAAGTTGAAGGTTCCTATTGGATACAGTGCAAACTGGAAGCATAAAGTTAGTTTGCAAGATTTTCAACTCAAGGGTTTGAAGAGTCATGATTATCACATTCTCATGCAACAACTATTACCAGTGTTACTGATGCACGCATTCAAGAAACATAAGCCATTGCGCGCTGCTATTTGGCAATTGTCAATATTTTTCAATATCCTGTGTTCTAAGGTTATTATCCGTATAGAGCTTTCGGAAATAAGAAAATGAATTGTGGAAACACTATGTGTTTTCGAAAAGTATTTCCCGCCGTCATTTTTTGTTTCCATGACACACCTTGTTGTGCACCTTGCGGAGGAGGCGCAAGTTTGCGGACCTATTAGATATCGATGGATGTATCCTTTTGAGAGGTAAATAAAATTTTGAATTAATTTATTTTTTTAATTAATTGGTTTCACATTAATGTTTTTATTTATTTACAGGATGATGAAAACATACAAATGATATGTAGTGAATCAGACTTATCCAGAGGGTTCTATTACAGAGCAGTACCTCATGGAAGAATCAATGAGATTTTGTATGGAATACATGCCTAATGGTAGAGAAGGAAGCCATAAGCGAGGACGAAGGACATTCATGGATGATGAAGTTGAATGTGCTTATCCTATTGATAAAAAGGGGAAGGTCTACCATCTACCAAATTTGCCTTATCAACAAGCACGTAGATGGGTTCTACAACAGTCTCCTGAAAATGCTGAGTGGGAAAAGTAAGCAAAACATGATCTTTATATTTTTATAATTATTAATCTAAATATGTCCTTAATTTAAATATATATTACTTGCATTCACAGGAAGTATCAGATATACCTTCAATCCCACAAATCTATTGATAAAAGTAGAAGGGGCAATCAACCAACAAAAAGGGCGATGGATTATATTCCTTGGTTAAGACAACAACTAGAAAAAGAACCTATATCTACCCTAAAGAGGCTTGCTGATGGTCCAGACTTTAATACTTTGTCATATAATGCATATGCGGTAAATGGATATGTTTTTTGCCCAGCGGATTGAGAAATGAGCACAACGACACAAAATAGTGGGGTCTCCATGAAGGCTGTTACTAGTTTCAGGGCAAGTGCTAAGGATAAGAACCTTGTGGAAGAAGAAGTCACTTATTATGGCATCGTCAAACAAATTCTTGAATTAGATTACTATGACTTCAAAGAAATAGTCCTCTTTTGTGATTGGGTGCGTATAGAAGATAAATCAAATGGATGTTATGTTGATCCAGAAACAAACTTGGTATTTGTTAATCTGGGGACATTAAAAAAAAAATTAATTGAAGACGATGAGCCGCTTATTCTTGCATCTCAAGCCACTCAGGTCTTTTATTGCAAGGATCAAACTAGGGATAATTGGTATGTTGTCTTAGAAGCTCTAAAGAGATTGCATCGGGATGTGGATGCTTATGAAGATCCATTAGTCTTTGAATCAAGAATGGAAGTAGGTGCTTTAATATCTACATTAGTTGCTGATATAGTAGAAGATGATGAAAATTAATGTATATAGCATGAACTAGCATTTGATTATGTGAGACATTCTTTTCTTTGACGGGATGAAAACTCTATGTTTATTTTGAATGTAAACATCTTTGACTGAAATTATCAATGAAATGAGATTATTCAACTTCAGTTTTGTGTTTGTTTATATATTTTCTTCCTTCCAGCATACAAAGTTTGTTCATATATCATTTATGTAATGGAATTTAAGTACTTGTTAATCTCATAGTGTTCGATCTTCTATTTTTGTATTAGTTGTGTTATAAAAGATTGATTCTATGAGTGAGCATCAACCTAGTGGGTCTCAGCCTAGTGGGTCTCGACAGAGTGGGACTCCACCAAGTGGTGAGTTTATCATATTAATTTTTTTCTCCTCTTGTAATCAATGGTTAACTAATAATATGTTGTTTGTTTAGATGAGCGTTGAAAACTAAAATTTAATGACAAAGGGCAGCCGATTGGAGAAGGTTCAGCACAATTTTCGACATATGTAGGGTGGATCACGAGGACACATTGTCCACCTACATACCCTAGTTGGCTTGTTGTGCCAGATGCTATTAAGGAACTTATTTGGGGCATTATCTTGGTTAGTGCACATAGTTTTAATTAGAATTTACCTTTTTTATACTAATAAATTTGATTTATCTTCTAATGTTTATCACAGTCTAAGTATGATGTTCCTGTAATATATAAAGCTTCAATAATGTTAAAAGCCAACATAGCCTGGAAGGGATGGAAAAGCCAACTTCGCTTACATTACGACATATTTCAGACAGACACAGAATGAAAAAGAAATCTGCCTCCCAAAGTAAAGAGAGAAGATTGGGAGAGCTTTGTTGATATATGTTCAACAGTAGATGACCAGGCTCGTCGGAAGAAGGGCAAGGCTGCCAGGAAAAAGATGAAGAGCCCGTACACTTCTGGTAGACGAGGAGCAGCTAGGACTGCCAAGGAGTTGGTAATATATATCCAAATTTATTAGTTTCTTATAATTCATTGAAATGTTAACGTTTGCTTATTTAATTGCTTATTTTCTTTTACAGAAAAAGGGGAGTTCTAGTGGTATGATAACAAGGACAGAAGTATACTTGGCCACCCACACCAAGAAGGATGGGACTTGCCCTTTTCCTACCTCAAGCCAACAGATAGTGAGAATTAAATGATTTAATTATTCTTTTTCCGTCACTAAGTAATATAAGTTTCCCTTGGTAATTATGTATTTGAATATTATTTGTTTTGTAGGATGAAATCAAAAGAATTAATAACATGGATCCATCATTAGGACATGCAGATTTAGATAATGACCCTGTTGCATTGGTATGTGATGTCTTCCTCCCCTCTTGTATTTTGTTCCTTCTAGTGAAATTCCTCGTTTAATATAAATTTTTGTTACTCAATCAGGTTTGTGGTCGTGATGGAAGGGGCTGTGTACGGGGTATGGGTAGGGGTGTCTCAAAGACCACTATTCGTGTGTCAGCTCCTTACATAGAGACTGCTAAATGGGAGAAGAAAGCACATGAAAGCCTAGAGTCGAAAGTTGACACCCTCAGCAAACAGCTCGAAGAAGAGTCTATGGCTCGGAGGAGTTTTGAGGAAAAAATGATGGCTTCGTCAGGCCAATTTCCTACTCATGGGGCACATATGCAAGATTCCTCAGAGTTTTGTACTACTTCTCAGGTATAAATTCTGAAACTATTTATACCTTCAAACTTAAGTGCACATTAGATTTATTACTTCCTACATAATATAATTTGGATAGTAAATGTACATTCTTGTGAGTCTATATGGCCTGTCTACCCCCCCCCCTCTCTTCCTCCATGTTTGTGTGCGTATGTGTGGATTTAGATCGATTTGTTTCATTGGCTTGTATAGCAGCATGTTCCGCAATTTGTTATAAATCAACCCTGTTATACTGTTAGATCTATGACCAGTTTGATGAAAATAGTAGGAGGATGTTGTAGGCCATAACTGAATGTGTTTACATTCTTTTGTTGTGTGATTTGTATTCTGATTGACTCAAAAGGGTGTCCTCCTTTTTGGGATTGTGATTGAATCTAGTGTAACCTCCTCTTTTCCATCCATCTCAACTGACAAAACCTCACCTTCTCAAACAGATGATCATGTGCTTGGGATTGTGATTGAATCTAGTCTAACCTCCTCTTTTCCATCCATCTCAATTGACAAAACCTCACCTTCTCAAACAGATGATCATGTGCTTGGGATTGTTGTGATCTATTATTTCCAAATGATCAGAAAAAAACATGGCTCAGATCAAGAACAATTTTCTTGGAAAAATCAATCTAGAGATCAAATGGCTACAATCATCCATTCAAGTTCGTTTTAGAATTTGACCAAGGAAATTCTAGGTGGGAAATATCAAATAATTTATCCTGACATGTATTCACCATCCATCCATCCATCACTGACATATAGCACACCTGAATTCCAATTTGTCAAGAATATCCCACTTTACTCACTATCAATCTTCAGTAGTTGGATATAGGGTTTAGAAATAGAGGTCCTATACAAGTCATGTAAAATTCCTCAGATTTGAAAATGTCTTGGATTAGTATGGCCCCTCTAATAATTATTTGAATATTTTCCTTTCTTGAACAAACAACTCATCCAGATCTTTTACTCTGAAAGTCACTATAACAACCATTATCACTGTCTTTCCTCACCTTTAATATGCACGATAGAAGATGGTTCTCTGCTTCAAAAATGGTGTATGCATTAATATAAAGAGTATTGAATTCATACTCTTTGGTTAGAAAATGAGACTACATGAATTTTCAGCATGATTCATTATTATTTGTGTTTAAAATTGAGCAATCTTGAAAATTAGATTCAATCTTCGAAGTTTACTAAGCTGAGTAAGTAAACATGCCATGAACTATATATTAGACCAGTTAGTTCATTAATAACCAGCCAGGAAGAGGATTACAGTACAAGATTGTTGAATTTTGAAATTGGACTAGTTTTAAGTCAATCAACAAATATCTTAATAAGATTAGCTGGGTGATGATGTGTTTGCAGAAAATGAAAATAAATAAACAAGAAGAACAACCTCCAATGATCCAATAGATCTAAGACATTTACAATATTTGTATTCCTCTACCTTGCATCCCTCTTTTATTTCTCACCACCTTCCTAATCTTTCTCCCACTGATGCAACACCTCCTCACTTCCCCAGGTTTCTATAACCACCCCACTCCTCTATCCCTCCTCACATACCGTCTTACAGTTTCTCTTCTTTATGAGTTACTGTTCTTTTTGGTTAGTATCACCATTCTATCAGATTTCGGGTGATACTATGTATAAGAAGGAGATCTGGAGATGTTAGAGGGCACAATCGAAGGAGAAGCAAAGCATAGCACCCAAGGGTAAGGACCGTACAAAATATTCCTTTTCTATTACTCTTACTTATCGTACCATATCTGATTTTGCAAGTACAGAGCTCTGCTCTGCATCTTTTTTTCTATTATCTCTCTTTATTCTGCTTCAATGTCGCCGAAGGGAGATCAAATAAACTGGCAGAGAAGTAACTGGTGGAGGATAAAAAATCAACCATCGCAGAGAATGCTCTGACAGTGGAGAAGAAATCGAAGACTGGGAAGAAGCTTCCAAAGGAATGAGCCATTGTCGGAGACAAGAAGAAGAAGCTAATGAAGAGGAGTAGCAAGACATACAAGACTACATCTCCAAGGTCTTGAAGCAGGAACCATGACATCAGGATCTCAAGCAAGGCCATGGGCATCATGAACAATTTCATCATTGGCCTGACTGCCGACCATCCTATGAATTGCTATGAACAGTACCCTCCTCTTTCTCCAACTAAATGTTTCGACCACTGGTGGCATGGCTGCGTACGCTCATACCCGGATCGACACAATACCAGCCCACACTTGGCCTGACTGACGATCTCACTCCATCTGGCCTTGAACAATGCACCACTCTTTTTTGACTGGAGGCATAAGAAGGCTGCATATCTGCGTCCACCCATGGCCAGATTGATGCATTAATACCAGTCTCACCTTCGCCGGATTGAATACCTCTTTTGCATAAACGTATTCTTTCTAGACATTCGCCGGTTCCACTTTCCCTCTTACAGAGTCTACAAACTCTTCGAATGGGGTCTAGAAAATGTCCCAGTTCTCTATTGAGGAATAAAACAGGAATTATATCTCATGTATTGATGGTCCACCATGATGTTTATATACCAGATTTTTCCCCTCTTACAACTCATAATCTAATAAGCAAGAAAATACACCTAAAATATGTACACATAAATTATAGTTATTAATGGCATATAGAATTGGATAAATATATATTGAAAATGAGGGCTAAAAATACTACATTAAATTTAGTTATTAAGGACATAGGAATTGGAATATAAAAAATTACGAACAATGAGGAAATGATATGTGCGTAGTTCTTAAATTTTATAACAAACTAAGGGAAATAAGGATATTTGTATAGGTTAACTTCTTCTATTGTGAACTCTTTCCTGTGAGGAACATTTCCACCTTGGAGAAATGCAAGTAGTTACCTAACTACAAATCCCCCTTCTGCGGCATGAGTCAGATGTCATGAATTGCTTTCAAACCACACTCAAAGGTCCATCAAGCCTCCTTGCCATCACATGTCATGAATTGCTTTCAAACCACACTCAAAGGTCCATCAAACGTCCTTGCCATCATAAGTATTAAAACCAATAGTATTGCATAACAAAGTATGGTTATGTGTCTGAGGATTGTACAACAAGGTGCAGAATGATAATTTGTTTCAGGTGGCTGATTTTAATCAATAATATTTATAGGTATCATTTCACACCTTTGGGTATGCAATTGTGGGCATTATACAATCTCATTCTGCAATGAGTTTGTTTAGATGCTAAAAACTAGGTTTTTTTTAAAATTATATTATAACTTTCATCGTCAGGGTAGAATCATCCAGTAAATTATTAATGAGCATTTGTCGTCTTAGTGGAAGAATACAATTTTAATGTAGATATTTTTTTTTTTACACATTCCTGGGTATTCATACGGTTGGAATGATGACTGCAGTTAATTGATTGTGTTTCCTCGAGTTCGTATTGGTTAGTTCAGTTGATTAGTGATATTGAGAAGTAATTTTTACCAATGCCCATATTTTTGGTGATTCCTAAAAATATTACTTTTCTATAAAAAAAAAATTACTTTATTATTGTCAAATATCTTATGTTATCTATTAACTAATACTATGGCAGGATAAATTCTACCCTTCTAGCACTGCCACATAGGATTACCATCTTACCATTTAATGACACATGTCACATTGAGATTGTAGGGTGGGGGCATGAACAAGAAATACACCTCTTAGAATTCAAACAAGGCATCCCCTAAAAGATGCACCTGTTGGAATTCTAAACAAACAAGCATGTCCCTAAAAGTTTCACCTCTTAGACCCCAACCCAAAGAGGCACACCTCCCACAAGATGAATTTACCTCTTCGCCTCTTTATATTTTCCCAAATGGCCTTTTCATCTTCAATACTGATTCATCTATTTCTCATCAATTCGTTTTCCCATCAAATTTTTCACACCTCAGCCCTACCCATTACAAAAAATTATTTCAGAAGGTATTTCATTTCAGTTCTATGACACGACACACCATGTGCTAGCAACCTTCAAACCAAGAATTTGCAATGAATCACGTGACGTTCCACCATATCTTCCTGGGTATCTGTTTACATTTGCTATACTGTATGGATTTTTCTCTCCTCCTAATGGTTACAGAAAACAAACAGATGAAGTAAAGGTTATTCATTCAAGAATTTGCATATTCTCTCGAGTGCATACAGTCACTTTCCTTGCGTAATTTGGAGTTCTTCAAAGTGTAGTCTCTGGACGAATTCTTGATGACTACTGGTTAGCCACAAACATATTTATATGCCTATTCATACAAGAATTTTCCTGTATATTGCTGGCATCATGTGTCGTGGTCTACCATTCACAGAACCTGAGAATTCCTAGGCCCCTGATATCTCTTTTGCGACTGGATATGAATGCAAAGTTTTCATATTTTATGGGTGATTTTGTGTTGTTTCGTGGGGAGGTTTGGTTATTGTTATAAGCCATGCAAAGTTGGAGACATTTTGTTATTCGACTTATAGGGGATTAGAGATTTGGGAATATGGCTTCTACATATTCCCTTCTAATGATCCACATTTGATAGTTTAATTAAACTTAGTAAGCCTGATCTTAGAACATATATAATTTGTGGTTTGGATTACTCAATTGCCAAACGTAATATACAACCATAAAAATTCTGTTCTGGGTGCTTACTAAAATTATTAAACCAACTGAAAACCTCTTTGCATTTAATTTTTCGTTAAAACTTTTTTTGCATAATTGCTTATTAAACTTTCCTTGCATTATTGTTTATGTATACATTAAGTACCCCTGTTTGTTTTCTTACAAAATAGGGTTATAGGAAAATGGTCTTGGTTAGTTAGTGAAACGATCTGAAATTTTAACTTATTCTAACACGACATTCTTCTACATGTCCAAAATAAGCTCAGCAACAAAAAATTTGAGCGAGTAACACTTCTTTATCCTTGATTAGCTTATGGAAAATTGACCCCATTGCGAAAGGAGATATTAATAGTAAAGTGGTTTGGATTTGAGATGGGACGTGTGGGAGTTAACTATGACAAAGAAATTTGGTTAATCATGGTTAAGTTGTAGATGAGCTCTGATGTTAATATGGTTAAGGTGAAGAATCTCCATAATATTAATTATTTATTTATTTTATTATAATACAATTAATATTTAGTGTCTTATCATATTATTATTTATTTATTTTCATTTCCGTAAGCTTAGTTTATTTTTAATTTTATTTTGAAGTTTCTTAGATTAAGAAATAACTTTTTTTGGGTCCATAATTATGAAGGCCTTAAGATTATAGAAATGTAATTTCTTCTATATAATTATTATCTTATTTTTTTGACATTTTTTATTAATGTATCTCAGCTTTAAGTACCCGTGCATCGCACAGGCTGCTTACTAGTGTCTTACTATTACTATACATTTTGTTTTGGTAATTTCGCACATCGCGCACCGGCTTCTTACTAAGAGAAAGATACATTTTCTGAGCTAACACTCAGTCCAAACAAACAAAGAGTGACTCTTAAAAGAAACTGTTGCTAGCATTATCCAATTTTAGATGACCCTTGAATTACTCAGTTTGTTTTTTTCTTCAAAGCTTTCGTGCATCACAATTACAGACATTGTTATACACTAATATATCATCATAAAAAAAATTGTAAATTGTTGATATATTGAATATCAAATTTATTAAACTCATTCTTTTTTCAAACATGTCATTTAGTGTAATTTTTTTGGACTCATAAGGACTGGACACTTACGTGCATCACACGTGTCTTCTGCTAGTATATATATATTAGTATGGAAATGCCTATATATATGCTTGACAAAATTCTAATTTTTTTTATTGTTAAGTTGCATACTATACCATCTGCCATGAGAGAAAAATCTCATAACACCCATCTCTATATATGAATGATTAAGATAAAAGGACCATTTAATTGTTATTATAATAAGAGTGGTAATACCTGTGACACAAAAATGGTAAGACTCTCCCCGTATAAAAAGTTGATGAGGCTCGATTTTTTTTTTTGGTTGAAGATTAGATGAATTCATGAACATGAAGAAGAAACAAAAGGGAGATGGATTAGAACTGACCGAATAGTTAGAGCTTAGGCCCGATGGAGAGTTCGGTCGAGGAAGTAGTTTGGCATCCAATCTCTATACACGAATGATTGAGAAAAAAATTAAGGACCATTTGTTAACATAATAAGAGTGGTAAGGCCAGTGACCAAAAAAAAAAGAATGGTAAGACCCTCCATGCGTAAGAAGTTGATGGGATGGAATTCATGATCATGGAAATGATGTGTGGTTCTACCATGTATGAACCAGATGCTCCATTGCATTTCTTCTAGTCAAAAGCTAAGCAGATGCATAAGATCAACAGATCATATTTGTTTAATTGTTACATTGTAAGCTTAGCATGTAATGGATTATATTGACTACTCTCAGATTGATTTCATTCTATTTTATTGTTAACTGAACTATTCTTCATGTTTGTAGGAAAGGCGACATTCTCCAGCTCTCCCTGAGTCACTCTCAACATCTATACATTGCTTATTAAAGAATTTCAGGGGAAACATTGTTGCTCTTGGACGGATTAATAGAGATGCAGCACCACATCCTGAACTATATAGCATCATAATAGATGACATTTATGAGCCAAATACAGATTTGTCTAAAAAAGAGGGAACACTTAGAGATCTTACACTTGGAGATATTATTACTTGGCCCAAATATTTTGTAAATTTCATTAATTGACTTTTGTTGATATGCAAAATTTCATTTGACTTTTGTTGAGATGCACAATGTATTGACATGTTAATTGACAAAGTATTTATGATTTTTCGGTTAAATTATATGTGGCTTAATATTTTGATTGATTAGAGAAGAAGTTAGTTTTCAAATGTATTTTATTGTGTATAGAAGAAAGTTGGGATGTGATGACTTGGATTAAATATTTTAGAAGTGAATTTGCAGGTAAAAGGTAATGACAGGTACATTTGAGCAAATAAGACATTATTTTTTCCCCAATTTTCTAGAAAAACGACAGCCATCGACTATCATTTAGATACGTATATAAGTACTAAAAAAAAAAATAATAACGGAAAGAACGACTGCTATAGACTGTCATTGATGGAAAAAAAAAAACGACTGTCCATGATTGTCGTATATCCCGATATATAATCGACACTCACGGACTGTCGTTTTTGATAAATGACGCCAATTTTCTTGACAGCCCACTCGACAGCTAGAAGCAGTCGTATTTGATCAAAAATGACAGTTTTGGGCAGTCGTTTTTAGTGAATTTTCACGTAGTGAGTGCTTGTGAGCATCATCGTGTATATATGTAAAGCCTTAACAATTCATATGGATTCATACAATTCATATTAGCATTGTAGTATCATCGAAAAATTCTAAAACATAGCATATTTCCATTCATTTCATCACGTCATCCAAACCACGGCTTTTAGGCCTAATTCATCACATTATACTTAAAATCATAATTTAATTAGAGACATTAACAATCACTTGTAAATATAGGCATATTAACTCTCTTATTGAAAAACCCCCAAATCTCAAATCCCTATTTACACATTTGATCATTATATAGTTTTACCCCAAATCGTATATTTCTCATTTGCATCATATTCATGCTAAATCACATATTCAATCATCTATACTTGAATCATTTCTAGGAACATGAAGTATTTTCATACATTGCATCACATCACCAAGATAATGGCTTCTAAACCTATTTCATCACATTATACTTAAAATCATAGTCTATTTAGAGATAATATCATTCACTTATAAGTATAGCCATATTCATCCTTATTATGGAAAAACCCCCAAATCATATACCCTCATTTACTCATTTGACCATAATCAAGTTTACCCAAAATCATACAATTGTTATTTGCATCATAGTAAAGCTAATATCACCCTTTAATCATCTTTTCAAATCTTAGCATAATAACAAGGTTAATTAGTAGAATCACTAACCTCTTGATCAATTCCTAGGTTGAGAAAACCTTTGAGTAGAATCCCTACTTGATTTGGGAAGATCAAACCCTTGATTTATGCTCCTCTTGATTTCAATCCCAAAACCCTCTTAATGATCTCTAACTATTCTCCCTTTCTCTCTCAAGAACACTTGTTAGGTTTAGGGTAAACCAAAACCCTCTAAATGATCCTCTATCTATAAATAAAGGGGTGAAAAACCCCAAAAATCGCATAAAAGAAAGTAAAATCGCGTATCTACGATCGATCGTAGCTTCCTACGATCGATCGTAGCTTCACCCATGAGTTTTCAGCATTTTCTGGGGCCTTATGATCGATCGTAGCAACTCTACAATCGTTCGTAGCATCGCTACGATCGTTCGTGGGTCGTTTACGAACGATCGTACCTGAGACAGAAAATTTTCAGATTTTTTGACTTTCGTATTTCGGCCATAAATTCTGACTCACTCATCAGATTTTAACAATTCAACTTGCGTTGGATTTTTCTTTCAAAGGAGAACAACTTTCATGTTTTACATAAATTCTAATTCTTCTTTATTCTTGGACTATTTTGCCCTTAAAGCTGACTGATCTGCAATGGGTTGCGATAATCTAAATTTGCAGCCAACCCAGTTTTGGAAATTGGATGTTTGACTCTACCTCGACTCAAAATCCGGAAAAGTGATCAACATGGATCTCGAAGAAGGTTCAAATACCTTTCTAAAAACTTAAGAATCACTTGATTCCGATCATCTATGAGCAAACTAGAGCTTTTCAAAGTTGAGGGTTTGCTAAGGCATAACCCTTGTTAACACTTAAGAGTATTCTATACTCTTACCTACTTCATTACAAATACCCATACGCCAAAATTATATTCTTAAAAAACTTTAATACATCATATCATTCATCATACTAGGTCATCAAGATCCGGGTTCTACATCCTCCATGCCGGGAATTCTCTAAATAGGGAGATGTAACCTAACAGAGTTTCTTGACGAAAGACGGAATCTAAATGATAACTGAATTCAGATGTTAATCACGACACTCAAGCATAAGTGCACATGTGTGGTAATTTACAAGTCTAACGGGTACGCAAGCATGAACACAGACATTGCATGAATACTGAAATACAAGGACAAGGACAAAGACAAGGACAAGTACAAGGACTATGAACACTGAAATACAAGTACAAGGACACTGAATTACAAGTACATGGACAAGGACACTGCATGTTTTACAAGGACCCTGAAATTCAAGTAGCTCTAGTATTTGTTGATGCTCTCCATGGATAAGATTTCAAGTCCTGGATAATTATCATGGACATTTGGGATCTAAGAGCTTTGGGGGCTTATGCTTCTGTTGATGCACCTCGATGGATCTAAATACAAAGACCTCGATAACTATTTTTATGGGAAGACAAGCATGCATTGCATTCATGTCACAAGTTCAAGAATTACAAGTCCAAGAGTCACAAGTTCAAGAGTCACACAAGCACATGAGTCAAGTTAAGTCATGATGTTCATGAAAGTATGCTTCTTTTTAATTTAGAAACACAATTCTTGGGGGGCATACATCGAATCCCAAGATCTGACTAAAATTCTAATTGATTTTATTCAATGAAGGTAGGAATAACATTCACCTTTGCGACTTTGAAATTGTTAAGTCAAATCCACGTTAGAATAGTACTCGCAAAACTTCACAAGTGTCAAGTCTCCTGTCGATTCACACGAACCTTCTTTTTCCTTTAAAGCTTTCTCTAATGGAAGCTAATGGCCCTTCCAAATTTCATGCTCTTTTATCTTTTCTTCTTTTCTTTGATCCAAGAACCTTTCTTGATCAAACAAGATCCAATCTTGATCTTCAAAGAACTTGTTCTTGATCATCAAGATCAAAAACCAAACAAAAAGGAAGAAGGGGAAGGGTGACCGTACACCCTCAAAGGAGGAGAGGGCTGAGCGTGAACTTGAGGAGAGGGAGAGAAGAAAAAATTCTGGAGAATTATGTATCTTAAAGGGCTGGGCATCCAATCCTTTATATAAGTTTCCTCTTGGTTGCTTGAATTGTAATCCAATTATAATTCATTAACCTTATCCTAATCCAATTAGGATTCCTCAATAGTTTCCTTTATTGATTATTCTCCTAATCCAATTAGGATTAATCTTAAAAGAAACTAACCTTATCCATTAGTAACTAATCTTATCCTTATCCAATAAGGAATCTTGAATTAGTAACTAACTAATGGAATCCCTAACAATTAGGGAATCTTTAATTAGTAACTAACTAACTAACTAACCTTATCCAATAAGGATATTAGTTATTAGAAACTAATTAAATAAATAATAACAATTATTATTTACTCCTTGAAGTGGGCGTCCCACCCTAGGTGGGTCCCACTCCACACGCCCAAAGGGTTTCCAAAACCCTCTTGGTCACTTGAATTATTCTTTTATAATAATTCTCAATGGGTCCTACCCATTTGGTTTTTTACATCTAATGTGATTCCACCTTTTAAAGCTTCACTATACCATATAGTGATTACTTAGAGAAATTAATTAATTTAATTATAAATTAAATTAAATACTTTAAGAAGGTCCTTGTGTGTGGGATCTAAAGGGATCTCCTATTTCCGGTTATGGGACCAAGTACTTCACCTTTTTGGTTGAAGCATTGTTACTAGGAAACACCTTTCCTATACTCCATTAGGATTATAGAATTTTATCTATATCCCTGGACTTCCACCAATCACAATTAATGTCCATTAACACAATGTGATTAACCTCTAGAAATTAGAGAATTGCTTGTAAGTACCATCTCACAATATATTTACAAATAAATCCTTCCACATTCCGATATCACTTGTAAGCTTCCGGGATTGGAACAATTCCACTGTCTTAGTCCCTAGCTTATGAATAGAACCCTTTCTCATGATTACTTTTTCAATGAACTGAACCTCCAAAACACTTTTGAAGAAACATTAGAAAAGAACTGACATATATATATTTATATATACATTTCCATATTGAAAATATCAACTTCGATAAAGATCATTTTACCGAAAAGCACCAGTACTGGATTTAATAGTTCAGTTCAACAAGTATCACCTTGATATCATTATCTCTAATGAAGGAGTTGTGGATTCCTTATTGAGTGTTTACACACTTCTCCAAACATTGTGTACATGACCCAACGTACCCGGAGTTAGTCCTGTGTATTGGACATTGCCGATTGGCACATCAAAGCCATATAGACAGATGTTTGAGAAGATGTTAACCTCTCAGGTCTAAGGACAATTTGTCAAATGGATAACCCTAATACAATCTGACAGTGTATTCCATAGGGTATCCACTAGTGACCCCGTTCAATATTATGTACTTGCTACATATACTCACATGTTAGTCAAGAGTCACCACTCTCTGTGAATGAGATTCATCACACTATCTCATAGAACTACACATGTGCAAGCCATGATGAAGTACAGCGCCCAACCAGTACTCTAGAGGCTTCGAACAATATTAGGTTTACAAGGAACCGGAAAATCATATCTCCTCGCAACCTTTGCATGATTTTCCTACAATGTTACCTATGGAACTTTATGTCTTCATCATATGAGACAGTAATTAATATAAATACCCTTTATAGTTGGTTGTGTGAATATGATGCTTGTCTAATCAACATAGAAAAGTCTCTTATTGGCTTTCGAGGGCATATATGTCCAACAGTTCACATGTTTCCGCACTCTAATTATGTTCATGATTATGTTCATGTTGTATTAAACTGCTATTGACTTTCCAATTGTTACATGATTTGGATATTGGACATATGCTTGTACTATTTGTTGGTTAATTTGGATATTCGCTGAGTATTCAATGCTCAGTCGACCTGTTATTGTCGTACAGGTATAGCACAGGATCAGGCAGCAACTCCTTGGGTGGAAGAGGAATATTTTGAGGAAGCGGAAGAAGGTGATCTTCCAGTTGAGGGAGTTCGGGATCCTCACTGGTCCCCGTATTACTAGTTTATTTCCAGTTTCAGTTTTGTTGGATGAGAACTTGTAATAGACTCAAGACTTATTAGTAGATGTTGCTTTAGCTATATTATGGATTTTGGATATATCAGTTGACAACATTTGGATGGATCTTTTTATATTGAAATAAATTTTATAGTTACTATTTTGAGAGAATTATCCTTTAGTTTTGCCTTTTTGTTATGAAGCAGGGACAAGTAATGTGGCGGACCCAAAGTCCCAGTATAACCAAGGTGGGTTTTGAGGTCGTTACAGTTTTGATTCCACCAAAGTATTCTCTACATTAGGGAATACGATACAGTGACAGTTGGATAGTCAGAAAGCTGTTCGAGTCATAATGAATTTCAAACAAGAAATCCATACTCATTAATTTGAGAGATTATCCAAGTTCCGGGTAAGACAGTCGATTAAGCTTAAATCTTGCATAGTTAATTTTGAAATTAAAAAAAAGTTTGAAATATATTTTATTTAAAATATACTATACTTACAAAAGGTTTTTCTCAAAATGTTTTACATGAGAAAATGTTTCTCATGGCTTAATCAGAAGTCTTGGAAACCTGGATGATGTGCAATGGGCAATGAGTTAGATAGTATAAATAATCTCGAAGGCCCATTAGGGATAATGTAATTTGAAGGATAAATTGAATTAAAAAGTTCATGTGGCAGGATCCGTATTGTTTAATGTTCTTACACTGGGATTCAATTGCAAGATGGATATCTCACGTCACTTGTAATTCCGATGAAATTCTTATTTAGGGTTAATGTGATAACATTGGGTAAGCCAGAGTTAGAATGTCCTAGAGTGATCTGTGGAGATGTTCACATAAGAAATACAAGCTCATAAATTGATTAAAATTTAATCAATTATTTAAATGATTAAATGTTAATTATTGATTAAATAGATTAAAAGTTAATCTATGGTTTAAATTAATTGTTAATTTAAATTAAGGGATTATATCGGTAATTATCTAATTAACCTAATAAAAGGGAAAATGGGTTTGGCCTATATCCATAAACCCATAAAGTATGGACCTTTAATATGGGCCCAAGCCCATGGATTAAAACCCTAGGGTTGGGCGCCCACTTTAGTAATCCTAATTGGATTAGGGTTAGGTTACTTGAATAATAACTCTATTAATTATGGAATTAAATTCCAATGGTTGGAATGCAAGTAAGATTAAGATGAGTTGTAATTGGATTACAACTAGGGGTGCAAGACTCCTTTAAGTTCACGCCTTCCTTGGAGGTTTCCTAATTGGATTAGGACTTCTCTTTTTTGAAGTGTTTGGTTTATCCCTTTTAATTAAGGAATCCTCTTTTGAGAAGGACTCCTAAATTAGTAGGTTTACTATAACTAAAGTAGTCATAGATAAACTAGGAGTTTAATTAATTAATAGTAAGAGTTATTATTAATTAATAATTCATAAGGGATAAGTTGGAATTGGAGAAGGATTAGGATAAGATCCAAAATCCTATAAATACACCACACCCCAAAACCGTCCAACACTTCTCTCTCTCTCAATTCTCTCCTCTCCAATCGTGAGCCCCAAGGGAGAATCTACTTGGATTTTCGTGAGCCATATAGGGTGTTCTGTATTGGGTTTTTCAATTTTAGAGTTTTGAACTCTAAAGTTTTGGGTGATAGAAAGTCTGCACCAATACTCCATCCTCTTCTATTTGCTTCTTCAATTCCAAGTAGAGATTCTAAAGCTTCCTGGGGATAGTGAAGAACAAGGATCGAGCTTCGAGTATTTTTTCGAGAAATCTTTACTAAGAGTTCTGACTGTTCGAGTGGATTTTTGCTTCACCGGTGAACATCATTCACCGAGGTAATATGAGTAAAACGAGTAGATAATTTTAGTTGCTTTCTATGGTGTAAAGATCATCGGGATCTAGTGTCCGCATAATTTTTTTATCTGTTCACATGAACAATGAACAATGAGTAAAACGAGTACACCAAGCACGACACTATTCACTACCCTATTCACATGAACAATGACCGTGAGATCCAGGGTTCTACACAAACTCCCCACACGAGTCTGTCTCAAATGGAGAAAAACCCAATGGCAACCTCTGTCAAGATGAGGATTCCCTAGTGGAGTAAAAAAAAAATCTAGCAGAAATCCCAGGGTGCAAGTTAACTACAACATGAGAAATCCACAAGAGAGTACAAATCAACTACAACAGAAAAAATCCCAGGGTGTCCCAAACTTCAGTCCCCTAGCCTACATTTCGTCCCACTCTAAGTCTTCCTAGATCCTCTAGAAATTTCAAGTGCAAGCACAGTATCACATCTACATCCCTAGTGGAACACAGTATCCAGTAGAGCGCCATCCAGGGCAATGAAGGGAGAAGATCCATTTCCCCAACAAATCGCGGGCATGAGTGAAAATTGGCAACGACCTCATCGCACAAAAATCATGTGACCTTGGACCTAGTCTTCTGACTAGGGGTAAAAAAGGGACAAAAATCTATCAACCTCTCAGGCATGAGGAAAATCGGGAACGACTTCATTACGCAAAAATTATGCGACTCCCATGACTTGGTCATTCCAAGAGTAAAAAAGAGAGAAAAGCTAAAGAGTAGTTTGACAATAAAATCCGGCAACAATCAGTCTCACCAAATCCCCAATTATCCTTAGTAGAGATTTCACCGAGAACAAATTCCCCAGCAAACATTTAATCTGGCCTACAACGGAGTTCCATTCCCTAGCGGATCCCAGTAGAAGTTTCCAACTACTCTCTACACTTTGGCAAGCTCTCCCCAGTAAGAGTCCTCAGTCTTCAAACAGCAGCGAGACAAGCTTGTCTACCCCTAATAGCATCCCCACTGAAGTAAAAAATCCCCTGTTAAGTCATACTCCACTCTCCAAGAGCAAAAGACATACCACAAATCCCCTTTAAGCCTTAACAAAGGTAATTTACTGGAAAATCTAAAAGCTAGCTAAGCATTTTTTCTGTCAAAATCAAAAACTTTTGCAAAAGTCCACGACACTTTTCTAAATTTTTTTGAAAATAAAACTTTTGGTATCAAGACTTGATCGTACCAACCTGTGCTAAGTAGTCCTGATAAGACAAGCAGAAGAAGCTGATGTCACGCATCCCCACAAGTCGCAGTCAAGAGAGTCATCAGAAAGCATCCTCACCTTTGTCCATTGCATGACATCGCTTTACAACATTTTACATAGCTTCACACCCTACGTGACAAAACTCCTCAGCATCACTCAACGTGATCATCATATAGTGCCTTCGGCCCTTTTCAAAATCAATCTGGCATTACCTCCTGTATGTCCCTCTTTGACACCCCTGTTACAGCTTAATTTAATCTAAATTAATGGACATAAAATCAAGAGTAAAAATAATATACTTGCAAGTGCACAAGTGACACAATTGATGTATTTGGTGAGCACAGGGTCGGATCCACAGGGATTGACTGTTGTGCAACAAGAATTAAGGAAACGAATTAAAGAGAGAATAGAAATTTAAAATCGGTTTTCCACTCAATGAGAATGGAACAAAAATCATTGAGAATATAAAGCAAGAGAAAGAGGTCTAAGGCTTCTGGAAAATCTACCTATCCCTCCTTATGCCTAGATTTGAATGAAAGCGCATCTAGAATTAAATAATGATTTAATCTAGATGGAAAATACAACGATAAAAACGCTGATTATTAATCCAATTGAATAATTACAAAAATTTAAAAAGAACTTTGTATCCAACTCACAGGGGATCCAAGCATTCCAAATATCATGAGATCATATGAAATCAAAGAACATATAGAGAGGAACAATTAACTAAACTAAGAAAATATTCAATTAAAATCAATAATCAAACCATCCGCATCGTCAACATAAGTCGGGAAAAGCTTCGAATCCCTAACCTTAGAAAGGTGTTTAGCCAACCATGATTGGAGTTGTAATCCTCCTTAATGGTTTACTAAGAAAAAGAAGAAGAAATAAAAACAAAGCAAAACTAAGAAACAAGAGAGAAAATAGAATGAGAAAAGATCAGGAAACCCAAAATCTCTCTCACTTTAGGTTTATATAGACTAAAGGGAAGAAGAGAAGGAAAAATAAGCAAAAGAGAAACTTCTAATTACAAAATTCCAACCAAAATTGCACTTCCCACAACTTGACGAACTGTTTTATCCCTTAAACGTCCGAATTAGGAGATCTTCGTGAAATACAATTTTGTTCCCCTTTTAGTCTTCTTTCTAAAACATCTAGTCTTGCCTAAATCAAATTTTTAAGTGTAAAGTTATGAGCTAATTAGTAAGTATTGTACAGATTAGGCGGGAATCTAGGAAATTCTCCTTCTTTGTTTGTGATTGGTTACTAAATAATAGCACTCCTCTAGCCATCCACGAATTTTCTTGCTTTTCTTGTAGATTTAGCTAACTTCCATTAAGCTCCTTACTTGAATTCCAAAATCCACCCAAAATAGAGAGTTCCTGTGACCAAAATGGGCTCTCTCCTTTTTTCTGAAATAGAAATATGAACGTAGCACACTTCTTCTTTCTAATTCAAAAGAGTTTCATCCTTTTTATGCCAAAATCACATTCATCCATATCTTCCTAAGATTCTCCACCCATGTTGTAGAATATTTCTATACTTGGTCTTGGGCTTTGACTCTTTGACTTGAGACTTAGCTTCTTGGACTTGGGCTTTAGCAAGTGCTTGTGGACTTTGACATTTTTTTTTTGTGGAACTTGAACTTGGGCTTTTGGAGTTTAGCTTTCTTGAATTCCTAGAGTAATCTGGATTAAGACTCCTGCAACAATAAATACACGTAATAAGTCTCTCTTAAGCAAGTTTTGCATGCGACATTTCCAGGCATGCATTAATGCATGCAATTGTTCCAGAAAAATCAAAAGAAAGAGGACAACAAAATGCTAAGAAGAGAATACACCACTTTACGTGTAAACTTGAAAATATATGCCAGAAAAGTTTGATAATGCTACTTTAAATGAGGATAATCAAGCAAAATTAAGCACTTATCAACACCCCCCAACTAGCATTTTGCTAGTCCTCGAGCAAAAAGAATGTGAAGAAGCAATATCAAAGTATCATCATTTCAATTCCATGAGACACGCAGAAAACTTTCATAGTGCAAAATAACCAAGATTTTTTTAAAGAATCTCAGTTCATCTCTCACTAGCATCACTCAGCTATGACAATGATTTCAACTTAGATTGAAAGGGTAGAATACAATCAATCGATTAATCAAGATAATAACTGTAAAGCATGACTGACAATCCTCCCTTTTTTTTTCCACATCTTTCTGGTTTTCTCCAATTATTCCAATCACTCAAAATGAAATGCCTTCTCTCCATTTCCGAAAACAAGTGTAAGAGGGAAAAAACTGGATAAAAATGAAATACATTCTCAATGCATTTCTGGTCTAAAAGTCTTGCCTAATCGTCATGTCATTCAAAACTCCCTAACCTATTAGATAGATGGATCCCTCCTCTCCTATTTGCAACAAAATAAAAGTTGAGATAAAATTAAGAATGACTACGGCAAAAAAGGGGAGTGAAAGCCCCCTATCTCCTTTTCATTTCTTCTTCCCACCCTTGGCAGCATCTCCAGCCTTGGTCTTTTTCACTCCACGAATGTTCTTAGTCATGTTCTTCCTTTCCTTCATTTGCTTTCTCGACTTCTCGACCTTGGTATCGAGTCTGTTCCTGATTAGCCTGTACTTGGGCTCGTACTTCTTGGCGTTCTCAACAGAGTCGTAAATCAACTCGAAACCGGTCGATTTTTTGCCACCAAAGTGGGTCCGAAACTTGAAGACAAAGATCGAGTTGGGATCTTTCACCTCGTACATTTTACCCAGTTTCTCTTTCAGCTTCGCCTTAGAAACATTCGGTCTTCCAGGATGAAGAACATCGATAACGAATTGCTTCCTAGAGAGAAGCCTATTCGTCATGAATTTCCTGGTTCGTTCGGTTACTGCTTTGGTATCCGCCATGGTTACTTCTCAAAACCCTAATTCCTCTTCTACTGCTCAGATGAGTAACTTGAGAGTGGCAGCTTAGGAAGGCACAAAGGGACGGTAGAGGGCAATCCTCCTTCTTTTCAAAACAAGTTTATCTTTTCAAAACAATTGAAGAAGGACAAAAATTACTCATAATAAACTTTTTCATATGATGCATTCTAATCAAGGAATCAAATTTAGAATTATTAGGGCACTGGTTTTCACTATATTTCAGCCATATATTCCGGCATTCTAAATAAAGTCCAAATCACTAAGTCACCAGTTAGAACATTTTGAGTGCATGTGCAGTCTGACAAATATCCAAAGTATCGGTTTCCTTAAGCAGAGTCAACTTTTTGATCACCACAGAATGGTCAGGTTGACCTAAGGATCTGATTCAAAACTAAGTTAATCTGTCTAGGATCACGAAAGTTGTGGATATTCACCTTAATACCTCACGGGCTTTATCTGTGATATTCCAGTTTATTCGCTTTTTTACAATGACGGCTTTCACCCAACTTGTTTTAACAAGGTCATAGCAAAACAAACTGATATTTCAACATTGAGAGTGCATTTTTGAATTTCCATGTCCTTTTTTTTCAAAGACCTGACAAGATGTAGCCCTTGTCAAAGTACCTAATCTAATTCACTGGTTTCTTTCCATGACTTCATCATAACCCAGTTTTGTTTTTGTTCTTACCAGCAAACCAAGTGAACAAGATAGTCATAGTTCATTAGACTTGGTTTCTCCTTACATTCCAGACAATTATCAAGTCAACAACTACCAAATTCAACCTAGCTCCAGAGATTGAGTCAGATGTGTAGTGAAAGTTCAGAAATTCAGCAATTTTCTAACTGAGAATTAGTAACAAAGACTTTCTGTTGTAAATAGCTGGAATTAAGCTTCTTAAAGATTTTCACCGTGTGCCTTTGTAATCCAAAATTCAATAGCTCAATAGACGAAAGACAAGGAAGAAAATAGAAAGCAGTCAAGATAGAAACACACATTTTTTTTAAAGGAGGAATGCAATGGTCTACTTTTAGTAGAAATTATCCCAACAATAAAGCACAAATCTACACCCCCCAACCTAAATCGAACATTGTCCTCAATGTTTTAAATAGAGATTTACATGAAATATACCATTAAGATGTCAAAAAGAAATAGAGGGCATGAAACATCATAGTGATATGAACTAATCAATCAAACTAAAAGAGAAAATAAAGTAAAAACAAACAAAAATGCATAGTATACACAAAAATCTTTCTCAAGGGAGAGAAAGGATCAATCAGGATAAACAGGATCTTCCAGAGTTATGAACTCAACATCCGGGGTGAAATTCTCCAAAAATGGTTTCAATCATTGAAATGACCGGTCCAACAAGATCGAAGCTTATCAGGAAATATATGCAAACGAGAATTATACAAAAGAACTTTTTGAGAAGGCTCAAAAGAATTTCGAAGAATATGTTTATCATAAAAAACCTTCATTCTTTCCTTGTAAATTTTGGCACTCTCGTAAGCATCATGTCGAATTTCCTCAAACTCATCCAGTTGGAGTTTGCGAAGCGAGCCTGCTTTCTCCAAATCAAAATTGAGTGTCTTTATCGCCCAGTAAGCCTTGTGTTCCAATTCAACAAGCAAGTGATAAGCTCTTCCAAAGACAAGTCGATATGGAGACATTCCAATCGGGGTTTTGAAAGCTGTATGGTAAGCCCATAGTGCGTCGGTTAGTCGTAACGACCAATCCTTACGATCTGGATTTAACATTTTTTGTAAAATATTTTTATCTCCCGATTGGATATTTCCACTTGTCCACTTGTTTGTGGGTGATAAGGGGTAGAAACTTTATGGGCTATCCCAAATTTTTTCATCAAGCCCTCAAAAGGCCGATTACAAAAGTGCGTACCCCCATCACTAATAATGGCTCGAGGTGTTCCAAACCTTGATAAAACATTTTCTTTTAAATATCGCAAGACCGCTTTGTGGTTATTGATTTTTCTTAGAATAGCCTCGATCCATTTTGACAGGTAATCAACGGCTACTAAGATATAAAGATACCCAAAAGATGAAGGGAATGGTCTCGTTAAATCGATGCCCCAACAGTCAAAGACTTCAATAATCAAAATTGGGTTGAGAGGCATCATATTCCGAAGGGAGATTCCTCCTAATTTTTTACAGTGCTTGCATGCTTTGCAAAACTTATGAGTGTTCTTAAAAAAGAGTGGGTCAATAAAAACCGCATTGCAGAATTTTTGGGGTAGTCTTTTTGGCTGAAAAATGACCACCACATGCTTCAGAGTGACAAAAGAAGATGACATTCATGTGTTCAGAATCAGGCATACATCTCCTAATAATTTGATCTGAACAATATTTAAAAAGATAAGGATCATCTCAGAAAAATCTACGTACCTCGATAAAAAATTTCTTCTTATATTTTTGTTTCCAATGAATAGGAAAGTTACCTGTAACAAGATAATTCGCAATATGTGCAAACCAAGGTGTAGGGGGTATTTTGATCTTTGAAGAAATGGGGTTTACTGCAACCTCAATCTAGCCTAAATCTGATATCCAGACCGTTCTAAATTGAGTTATTTTTGGAAGAAATGATTCAGAGAACACAAGAAAGAAAAAGGAGAAAATAAGGAAATGATTCAGAGGGAGAGAAGAAAGAACGATGAAGAAAAGTAGTGACAGAATGTTTTTCTTGATGAATCCTTTACTTTCTCTCTCTGTAAATTCTTTTAAAAAAATCTGGTTGTTCTTGGAAAATCTTCTGGGAACTCAAGGAAAGTCTCTCCCTTATCAAGGAGGGGTCACCTCTATTTATAGGTGATTATCAAAATTGTAACCAACTTGTACAGCTGTCATAACCGTTTTTGTAACCGACTTTTAGAGAGAAAATATTGGATTCCATCAAGATAAAGGCGTTTTGTCACCATACCTCCTTTAAGCTTTTATGACCAAAGCTTTCAGATATTTTCTTCAAAGGTTAAAAGCGGTATTCACAATATCCATCTTTTAACAAATTCTATCTAAGCCCTCCAAACCACAACTCATCATCCTCCCCCAAAAGCAATTGGTAACTACACCGTGAATGCGGGTCATACGCTTTCATGGTGTACTGTCCTGCTGAGGTAATATATTAGTGTTCAGACAGCAACACTCCTCTAGAGTAATAATCATGATAATATTAATAATAACGATGATGATAATCATCTAATAATCATCTCAAGTCCAATAGGGAAATCATAGGTGTTGGACGAGGACACCCTTCCCGTAACTCAGGTCCAATAGGGAAATCATAGGTGTTGGACGAGGACACCCTTCCCGTAGCTCAGGTCCAATAGGGAAATCATAGGTGTTGGACGAGGACACCCTTCCCGTAGCTCAGGTCCAATAGGGAAATCATAGGTGTTGGACGAGGACACCCTTCCCGTAGCTCAGGTCCAATAGGGAAATCATAGGTGTTGGACGAGGACACCCTTCCCGTCAGGCCTTAAGAGAAACTGAGGAAAAATCCATCCTCAATGCTTTCTCCCTGACTGTCAGCCCAGGAAGTAATCCATGCTTCACTGGAATAGGTAATGAGGGGAAACAGCCACACTCATTCCCACGGGGGAGGTACCAATCCATACCGTTTACCCCTGACAAAACAAATCTCCTTTCTGGCAGAAGTCCTCAGAAAAGCATACAAGGAGGGTACAAATCTATACCACACCTATCATCATAAGAAAGGCGTTGTAAACCAGAGCGAGGCACTGAAGTCATATAGAATATCCGAAGGCGTTGAAGTCTGAATCAACATCAAAGGCGTTAAAGCTTGAAACATTATCCAAAGGCGTTAGAGCCTGAAACAATATCCAAAGGCGTTAGAGCCTGAAATGATATCCGAAGGCGTTAGAGCCTGAAACAATATCCAAAAAGCGTTAGGACTTGAATCTGTATCAATAGCGTGAAAGGCGCAATAGTTTCATCTTTCATTAGTGACATAAGGGTAAAATTGTCATTAATGAGCAAAAAATCCTTTGTATGAACTAAAAACATAAGAGCTTAAAATCATTGATCATTAATGACTAGAATCATTTTTATCAGATAAACATGGAATTCTGTTAACCAATTCCCAAAAGGATTTTAGTATGTGTAATATGCTAGAACGTCCTTTGAGCCACGTGTCATTATTTTATTGAATTATGAACAACGTCCTTAAATTCAAAATTTCACAAATCAAACTTTTCAATAACCATCATCAACATTTTAGCCCCCTGTCTGTGAAGGCGCTTTTAGGCCTAATCTTACTCTAAAAGCGTCTGAGCAGACAAATCATTATGACAAAAGGGGTTCATTAAATAATATACTATCATAAATTTGGCGTCTAAAAGAAATGTCTTTTCGGATCCTGCTTAAAACAGTTTTGCCACATTTATAGCCAATAAGATCATGCAGCCAGCCTGTCACAGTCATTATGATCGTACCCCTTTTTTTTGAATTTTGAATCAAAACGTGTTCCTTGGAAACCGCATATCATAAATGTTTAATCATTATAAAAGCAAATAATCAGTTCTTTATTGTTTTACTGTTCATCTTCTTCTTCGTGCAAGCATACTTTGAGTTTTCATCTTTCTTCTGTGCTCGGGTTTTCATTGATTTTATTGTGGTTTTCAAGGATCTCAATCTCTATTTGGAATTCCAGGACACCTTCTTAGAATTCTGGTGAGTTTTTCTTTTGTTTTCTTACTTCTTTGTTTACCATTTCTATTTGACTGTTTATGTTTATGCTTGCTGCCTTATTATTTTTTTCTTATTTGTTTCGTCATTGTAGAAGTTTTGATTATCTGTATATCATGTCATTTTGTCTACTTTTGTTCTTTTATTGTTGTTATTGTATGTTGTTGTTATTTGTTTCATTATTTGTTTTCATCATTATTATTATTTTTTTTTTTAGAAGAATACACTGTAATTTATTATTTTTATTTCTGCAATTTTTTTTTTTTACGCTTTCAGCTATGGCATCTTCTTCTCAAAAAAATATTTTAAGTAACGAATTTTGGGATTCAGCTATGCATCATTCCTGGGATACCGCTGTTCCCTCTGATGGGTGGGCTTTGCCTTATGAAGACATTAGCGGAACTAGAGGATTTTGTCCTTCTCCTTTTGCCACTACTATGTTTAGGGTAGAGAGAAAAGATTTTCCGCTTTCTCAAGTAAATTTTAGTTCTCATAGCGGTTGCACCAAGGAATGGACAGCGTGGTGTGATTACATACTTACTCATCCGGAGTATGGTCCTAAATTACATGCAACTGAAATTTTTAGGGCAATAGAGCTTTCGAAGGATTTTGAAGTTAGAAAGGATACCGATAGCTTATCACAGATAGTCACAAGATGGAACAGCCAAACTCATACTTTTATTACTTCATGGGGAGAAATTACACCTACTTTGGAGGATGTAATGGCGCTATGGAGATTACCGGTCTTCGGGAACAGTGATATACAAGACATTGTTTTGAGCAAAGAGGAGGTAAAAGCGTCAAGACTTTTGCATGCTCTGGTTTGGGAGTCAAGAGTAAATCCTGTTTGGGGATCTTCAAAGGAATCTCATGCAAGGCGGCCAAATTTCTATGGCTGGGTACGCTATTTCTTTAGAGAGAAAGGTCCTGTGAACAAAGAGACAGGAGTTAGGGAATATAAATATGGAAAAGAATACAAGTCTCCTTTGGAGCTGACGGCGTTTATATGCATGTGGCTGTCAAGATATATTTTTGAAGGCGCTCCAACAGATAAAGTTTTGGATAGATTATTCCCCCTAGCTTTCCGCCTTGCCGATGGTCAGAGTTTCCCTCTAGGGGTATATTTTTTGGGAACTTTATACAAGAATTTAGATCAAATCCACAAATGTCAGGCCTGGTCAGCAGGTTCTTTCCACATAGAATCATTCGTTCATACCGCTTTTCTTCAGATGTGGTTATGGGAACGCTTTCCTGGTTATGCGCCTTCAGCCAGGTAATTTTCTCCTCTACAAGTTGATGATACCGCTGTTGAAGATCTCCCAAGTCCAAGGGCATGGCGGTGGAGTAGCATTTCCAGAAAGAAGGACGCATTGATTTTTGACTTCATTGACAAGGAAAGATGTTTTTGCTTCAGGCCTTATATTGAGCCTTTAAAAGGGATTGAAAAGTTTTGTTATCATTCTGAAACTCCCTTGGCTTTTTTGGGTACTAATTCTGAAGAGCGGGCAGAAATTTCATTGAAGACTCTTCACTGCTTCGCTATTTTGTCCAAATGCCACTTAATAGGCCTTTTCAGTGTGGACGGCGGCAAGACAAACAGTTTTTGTCTCGAGTCTTACAACCCTGATCGGTGTCTGAGGCAGTTTGGGCTTGATCAAGGCGTTCCTGATGGTGTAGCGGAATCTTTCTCTCTAAAGAGAACCATGAAAGCTTTCATTCTAGAGAGTTGGTCTTTAAATTTAAG
Organism: Tetracentron sinense; assembly: GCA_015143295.1. Lineage (NCBI taxonomy): Eukaryota > Viridiplantae > Streptophyta > Magnoliopsida > Trochodendrales > Trochodendraceae > Tetracentron > Tetracentron sinense. Next base: position 378,198 of record CM026553.1, on the reverse strand, counting down.
ATCCTCTGTTACCGGTTTTTATTTGGCTGGAGAACACAGGATGGGCAGATGTACGAAGAACTACCAGCTTTTCTGGAAAGCTTGCGTTGGTACTTTCAAAGCCTTTGTTCAAGGTCCGCCAATGCTTAGTCAAACAGTTAATTTGGCTATGGACAAAGAAAAATGTCTGAAAGAGGCACCTGGTGCGAGCAAGAAAAGGAAAGCGGTAGCTTCTCCTCACAAGAAGCCTAAATCAAGAACTGCTGTTGGAGGTTCTTCAGAGATCCGAGAGGAAAATATTACTCCTCCTCAACCTGCAATTATTACTGCTCCAAAGGCGGCTACTCCAAGAGCGCCTAGAATAAAAAAGATTGCAATAAAAAAGAAGGCACCTCTTTCTAAGAAGCGAAAGAGCCAATCAGTAAGCAAAGCTTAAAGATTTTTTTTTTTATTCATACGCTTTTTCAATTTCTCATTTGTATATTTTTTTGTCACTCATATATATATATATATACTTTTTAATTTGTCACAGGATCCTTCTTCTGATAGTGAAGATAACGAGCCTTTGATTGTGCGCAAGCAGAATCTACAGACTCAACATGAGTTAGGAAGAACTGAGGCTTCTGTTACCCAGGAGAAAAGCACAGCACCGCTTTCGGATGTTGGTGCGGGGAGCTCTGGAACTCCAACTACTCCAGTGGGACTCAGCATCCCTGAAGATAATGTTGCCGATATTCCTTTCCCTCCATCGGCGGAAGCAAGAGTACAAGTTGAGAATTTGGCCAATGTTTGGCCTGAGAGTGAACCCAGTTCCTCTCCGCTTTCCCAAAAGAAAGATCAATCTTCTAAAGCTTCTGGTGTTCGAAGAACTGCAAATCCTGCCAGAACTATTGACATAGCCAAGGCGTTAACATCTCTGAAGAGAATGAGATCGCAAGCTATCAAGGCAAAGTCACTTCTTCTACAAAGGACAGCGCAATCTTCATCACCTCTTATGATTGACGCTATTGATGATTCTGAGGGCGTAGGTTAGTAGCAGTTAAAAAAAATGTTTTATCAATATACATGTTCATATGCTTATTACTACAATCACTATAGTGTTTTAACAATATGTTTCATTTTAAAGGCCCTTCTGAAAGCGTTCAAGCTGAAATACCAGAAAATATTGCTCCTGCAACAGTTGAGGCCTTTCCTGATGATCTTCCCGGAGACCAAAACGCTGTTGAGGCTGAAGTGCATAATATTTTTGATGAAAGAGCTTCTGGAGTTGAAACTTCAGGACAGCTTATGGATGTGGACCCTCCTTCAGCTAGTGAAATAGCGTTTTTCTCTTCAGTGGTGCAGAGTTCTGTGCAACAGCGTCTTCCTGAAATCATTTCAGAGGTTTCCTCTTCTCTTGATGACGCTCCTTTTATTGGCGGAAGCACTCATACTCCAATGCCTTCAACTGAAAGTGTCAGCGCTCAAGTGATTGCTTCTACTGAAAGCGTTATTATTGGCTCTTCAGAAGTTTTTGAAACGGAAGCTGCTCCGGAAGGCGTCCATGAAGATATTCAAGCTACCAGTACTGTCATGGAAATTAATGTTGCTTCTAATGAGGAAATGGTAATCACTGATTCTGATCTTCATGCGACAGCTTTTTCGCCAGTTACTACATCAGAATTATCCGCTTTTGTTGGCAACTTTATGAGTGAAGACCCTGCTACACCTTCTACTTCAATAGAGCCGCTATCAGTCAATTCTCTTGATGATATTCTGAGGCGATACCCTGTTCCTGAAAGCTCAGTCCCCTTATGGACAGAGATAATTAAACGCTATCAGGACATCACTGCTACTTGCTCTTTGAAGAATCCTATCATCAGGGCGGGCTGCATAGAGACAGTATGCTCTGTTATCCGAAGGATTAGAGATATCAAGCCTCATCTTGCATTTCTGAGGATAAAGACTCTTGAAGACTGGGCGCAGGAGCTGAAGGAGTTAGAGGATATTAATGTTAATGTGAAATGGTTAACAGATTTTCTGAGTAGTTTATCTGTTACATTTTTCCAAGCCAAGAGCTTTGCCAGGCTGAATAGTTCCTACAAAAATAAAGTGGTCAAAGCGGAAGAAATCAAGAAAGCGATATCAAACGATCAAGATAATATTCATATGATTCGTCAAGAGATTGCCCGCCATCAAGCCACACTGGAAGAAAAAGAAAAAGGAATAAAAGCTGCTCAAGATAGTCTGTCAGTTCTACAAGAAGAGATCAAAGCAGATCATGAAGAATATATTCGTTTAAAAGCTTCTGCTGAAAGACTTGTATATCTGAATGAGAGAGGCTTTACTGCTGACATTTTGTAAAAGCTTTTTCTTTATTCTTTTGTAACTCTTGTGAAATTTCATATGAATACAAAAGGAAAATTTTGTTACTTTTCTTATTAAGCATAGTACTTTTTTAACCATTTTACATTGATAGGATCATGTAATACTTCACCAGATAGTGTAGACAAAAGACAATAACCGCTGTCAAAACTTTGTCTTATCAAAAATGGCCCTTCCCAATTAGGAGTAAACTTTGCCACTTTTGTACCATTCCTGATATGAATAGCTGTTCGAAGGACCAGGTCACCCTCCTTTAGAATTCTATGTCGTACTGCTTTGTCATACGCTTTAGCAACTCTTTTTTGATACGCTTTTGTCTTTATAGCTATAGCTTCACGCTTTTCATCCATAATTTCTAGCTGAGCTAATCTAGCAGCTTGGAGGCATGCTTCTTCTCCATCAAATACTTCAATTCTTGTAGATGGTATCTTAACTTCCAGAGGTACAACGGCTTCTGTCCCATATACTAAAGAGAAAGGGGTAACACCTGTTGCAGTCCTTGCTGAAGTTCTGTAAGCCCAGAGCGCTGTTGGAAGTCTTTCACACCACTTTTTATGAGCTCCTTCTATCATTTTTCCAATTATCTTCAAGATAGTCTTGTTAGTAGCCTCTGCTTGCCCATTCCCTTTAGGATAATAGGGGGTTGACCTCTTGTGTTTGATATCATATTTCTCCAGTAATTCTCTCACATTAGAATTTATGAAAGGCGTTCCATTATCAGTGATGACCTCCTTTGGTATCCCAAAGCGGCAGATGATATTTTCTTTAATAAACTTAGCCACCATGATACCTGTAGCCTTTCTTAATGGTATAGCTTCTACCCACTTGGTGAAATATTCAGTAGCCACAAGTATCCAAACATATCCTTCAGCAGGGGGATTAACAGGTCCAATTAAATCTAGCCCCCAAGTATGGAAGGGCCAGGGCGTAGAGACATACCGTAAAGATTGTGCAGGTGCATGAATAACATTCCCTCTTATCTGACACTGATGACAGTTTTGAACATATAAGTGTGAATCTGCCTCCATGGTAGGCCAATAATATCCCAACCCCAAAATGTGTTGAAACAGCTTTCTTTTTCCTTGGTGAACGCCACAATCTCCACTATGAACTTCATGCAATGCTATTTCGATCTCTTTTCCAGTCAAGCATTTGAGAGCAATACCATTGTATCCTTTTCTGAATAATTCTCCTTTGTCAAAATAGAATTTGGCAACTTTCTTCTTAAACTTGAAGGATTCCTTTTGATCAGTAGGCATTATTCCATCTGTGAAGTAGTCATTGTATGGTTTTCTCCAATCTTCCCAAGAATTTGTAAAGTGACATTCTTTTTTATCTGGCAATATTTGACAATCAGAACATTCTTTCTGTAACATAGCAGCATCTTTTTCCATTGTTGGCCAGTATATTCCAAAACGCTGTAACCTCCTATACAGACTAACAGAAGGATTATACCCACATATTTTTGTGTGGATTTGCATCATTTGTTTCTTAGCTTCTTTTGCTCCAACACATCTCATCAAGACTCCTTCAGGCCCTTTGAAATACAGATCCCCATTTATCTGTAAGAAATTTTTTAAGACTTTCAGTGTTGTAGTAGGGACCACTGTTGAATCATGAAGGCAAAAGACATCCTTCAAAATTGGTTCTCTCCAATCTGTTTCTTCTGATTCTGTGTCGCATAATTCTTCTATCAGCGGTGTAGCTATTATACGCCTTTCAATTACCACCTGAGAAGATTCTCCTTCAAATATTAACTTTGATGCCAAAGTAGCAAGTGCATCAGCATGGCGGTTTCTTGTACGCTCTTGATATTTGAATTCTATTTTATCAAAATTAGTCATTATTTTTTGAACCGCTGTTCTGTAGGGAGCCAAACCAACATCTTTTACATTGAATGACCCTTCCATTTGACTAATTACCAAATTGGAATCTCCTATTACATTTATTCTTTTGGCCTTTAACTCTTTAGCAATTGACAAGCCTACGAGAAGAGCTTCATATTCTGCTATATTGTTAGAGCAAGGAAAATCCAATTTGAAAGAAAAAGACATTACCTCACCCCCAGGAGCTTTTAACACAATACCTGCCCCAGCTGAATCTGCAGTTTTAGATCCGTCAAAATACATGAACCATTCCTCTTCTGCTTCAATAGTCATTGCTTCAGGGAATTCTCCTGGTAATTCTTCTCTTAATATCAAATCATCATTTCCTGGGAAATTTGCCAATAGATCTGCTACTGCTTGTCCTTTGATGGCACGAGGGCAAAGGCATGTAATGTCAAATTCTGATAATGAAAGGAGCCACTTAGCTGCTCGTCCTGAAAGAACTGGTTTTGACATGAGATATTTGATTGGGTCAGATTTTGTCATCAGAAAAATCTTATGAGATAGTAAATAATGACGGAATTTTTGTAAGGCATAGATCAGAGATAAACAACTCCTTTCAATCCGAGGATATCTCAATTCTGCATCTCTGAGAATTCTGCTGAGATAGTAAATTGGCCGTTCACAACCAGACAAATCTTCTTGGGCTAGAAGAGCTCCAATAGCGGTTTCTGTTGAAGCCAAATACAGGACCAAAGGCTTCTTGGGGATTGGTGCCATCATAGTTGTTGTTGAACTCATCATTTGTTGGAGTTGTTTGAAAGCTTTTTCATGCACTGATTCCCATTTGAATACACAGTTCTTCCGTAGGAGCGGCATAAGGGGTACTGTGACAGATGCTAGTCCTGGTATGAATCTTCTTATATAGGATACCTTCCCTAAGAAACTTTTCAACTCTTTGACTGTGCTTGGGGCTGTCATGGATGCAATTGCTTGAGCTTTTGTAGGATCAACATCTATACCTTGCCTATTCACAATGAACCCCAGGAATTTGCCTGCAGACACTTTGAAAGCGCATTTTAACGGATTCATTTTTAACTGATAATGGCGGCATCGTTGAAAAACTCTTCTTAAATCCTCAACATGACTGCAACGCTTTCGTGATTTAATAACAATATCATCCACATAATCTTCCACTGTATTATGGAACATATCATGAAAAATGGCTGTCATAGCTCTTTGGTAAGTAGCCCCGGCATTTCTCAACCCAAATGGCATAACTGTATAATAAAAATTTCCAATTGGTGTCCGAAAGGCGGTTTTTTTCTGCATCTTCTGCTGCCATCTTAATCTGATTGTAACCACTGTAACCGTCCATGACTGAAAAAGCATCATGACCTGCTGTTGCATCAACTAATAGGTCCATATTGGGTAGAGGAAATTCATCCATTTAGGGCATGCCTTGTTTAAATCCGGGGGCGGGGGAAATCAACACAGCAAGAATTTGCCAATTCTTCTTTTTGACTGGTAACAATATTGGCTACCAAGTGGATGCTGAATTGGCTTGATAAACTGCTTTCAAACGCTTTTCAACTTATATTTTCATTTGATCTTCAATATCTGGTCTGAATTTTCTTGGCATTGCTTCATTGGACTATCCTGGCTCAATATTCAATTTATGTAACCAATGTAGGATCCAACCCGGCCATCATTTTTCATAATTCCATGCAAAAAATATCTCGGTACTCTTTGAGCGCAAATTTATCAATTTCTTTCTTTTTCGTTTGGGGGTTAACTTGGAACTGATAAGTAACGACGCTTTTTGATTAGCCTTTTCTAAATGTTTACTTCTTCAAGGAATTTTGTACCGCTTTACACCATTCCTGATCTGTTCTGGACGCTGCCCCAATTTCACCTAGGTTTCGGCTTGAAATATGTGATCCTCATGGGAATATGATTTCCTTTTGATGAATCAGTTCCTTTGATCTGTCATAAGATATATCAACCTTTCCATCTGGTTGTACTATCCTCTTACACCCCAGTCTGAATTCTTTGCTAGCAGTCCCCTTTTAGAATTTTTGTTTTCACCTTCGTCTTCGGGGTCTTTTGAGGGCCGTTGAAAATTTCTGATGGCGGTTAAAATAGTGGTGATGGTGGGCATAACTCCTTTTGGTCTTTCAAAAGCGGTTTCACCTTCTTCAGCCAAACTCATAATAAACAATGCTTCTGAAATATGAGCTTCGCTGTATCAAATGGTTTGTAGAGTTGCTAGTTGCTGATGACGTTCCCCTAAGTCCTTAACACATTGATGAAATGTGGATGTATAGCTGAAACTTGTGAATCAAGGGTCGGGCCAGAAGGAATATGATAGTTCATTGCTTCAATAACATGAAGCTAGGCTGCATTTATTGGCCCCACTTGGAAGATAATAGTAGCATAGCCACTAGGTTTGGCACTGTCTCCAATCCTGAAATTTTCTATTGGTTGCTTAGAACTTTTTGAAGAATCTACTCCAATTGCTATTGCTGTGATAATGGATAAGGTTTCAAAGAAGACCACAGGGTTATCAGTGCTCTTTTTGCTCAATAGAATTTAATTAAAGTTAACAACAAAGGCTTGTTGTGAGCGACCGGGGGATGAGCTTCATATCATCGCAGGTAAAATCAACATCTTGAATTTTACGGCATGGCTTTTCTTGTAGCAGAATAGGAAAGAAAACAGTTCTGACGAGCTGCTTGCAATGTTGTCAAAGCCGTTGTGCAGCTATTCTTGCGCTTTGAGAAAATGCATCTGGGCAAAGAAGTTTTAGACTTTTGAACTCTGTGAAAGACTTCTATTGCGTGACTGTTAGCTAAGGATAATTTCTTCTCAATTTTCTTTTTCTGTCATAATTGTGATTTATGACCGACCAGAGCAACCACAGCTTTCGCGTTATGATTGGCAAAAGGTCCCTGATGGACAGATCTTAGGATTCGTTGAGATTTTCAGGTGTCAGGCAAGCTATGTTTGTCATTACAAATCCGCCGTAGAGAGAAACAATTTTTGTTGAATGGAGTATGGTTTGGTGATACACACAGTATTTGCCTGCTTCGTTGTCTTCTTCTGGAGGGCTTTGGGAATGTGGATGTAAGTACAAAACGCCATCAGCAATCCATCCGTCCACCAATTCGTAGTACTTCAGCATGCTACAGGGAAAAAAGGAGGGGAATGCTTTCTGGCGTTGTCCTTTGGTTCGTTTCTGTCAGATGCTAAGAAGTATTTTTTGAAACGGCCGCCTTTTCCAGAAGTTTTGAGCATTGCTGGAAGTTATCCTGCATCTCTCTACCATATTATCCTCGTACATTGGTGGGTTGCTCCTTGATATGACTGTGGTGAGCCTTTGAGAAAACATCATAAAGCTTTTCAAAAGAAGGGATAGTAGCTACCTACAAATAGGCTCTGTATTATTTGTGCTGCTCATAGAACACATATTTGTACAAGTTGTCCTCAGTGTTGGTTAATTGACAATCTAAAAACAAATATCGAAAGCGTGCGAACATGTTGGGAAGATCTTCCTTAGGTCTTTGCCGCTCGTTCGACAAGGTATTGAGGTAAAACGGTCTTATACAGAAAAAACTGCTTGGAAAAAATAGTGACCATTTTTCCACGAGTGAATAGAGTTTGGAGCCAAAGGTGGGTACCAAGTGAAGGCTTACGAGTCAGTCAAAGATTTAGCAAATTCGCGGAGCGAAGCTCTCTGTTAGGATATTGCTTAATGCATCAGTGAAGCGCAGTACCTGCTCTCGAGCATGTCCAGTTTTCCCATTGTCAGAGTGAATTGGGGCGTGATAAATCCTAATGGATATGCATTCTCTGATTCTTGATGAAAGGGAGGGTCTAGCATCGAAAGCATTCGAAAGTTCCGAGCGTTTTGCTTGCTCATTTTCAATTTCAGAGAAATCCTCGGCTGTCATATATGAGGCATGCCCCTTCTTGTCATGATGATTGCAGGGCGGAGAGAAGAAGAAGGAATAGGCTCTTTCCTAGAGGCTTATTGTGATGCATTTTCTTCGTCAGTTGAGATGGAGGAAGGTGTACGCTCATGCATCCTCTCTGAATTGAGAGATTTATATTCACGTGGGCTTTTTTGAAAATCGTGCAATTTTGTTTTTGATGCTGCTAACTGAGCGCTACCTGGTTTGGATGCCTGCATTGGGCTGCAGCTGTATTTGGAGTTGCCTGAAACTGAGCAAGAAAAGGCCTCAAGAACAGCAGAAAAGATCAGGAACTTCACTCTGGAGTATGAGATTCTTCCCTAGTTTCTTCTTGAACACATGTGCTTGGGACAGAAGCCACCTCTTTTAGTCACCATTTTCTCCAAAATTGTTACAGATTCCCCAGCGGTGGGAGTCGCCAAAAATTGTAGGGGGTATTTGATCTGTGAACAGAATGGGGTTTACTGCAACCTCAATCTAGCATAAATCGGATATAGGGTACCGTTCTAAATTGAGTTATGTGTGGAAGAATGATCAGAGAACACAAGAAGAAAAAGGGAGAGAAAAATACGGAATGATTCAGAGGGAGAGAAGAAAGAACGATGAAGGAAAAAAGTAGTGGACAGAGTTTTCTTGATGCATCCTTTACTTCTCTCTCTGTAAATCTTAAAAAATCTGGTTGTTCTTGGAAATCTTCTGGGGAACGCAAGCGAAGTCTTTCCTTATCAGGAGGGGTCACCTCTATTTAGGTGTATTATCAAAATGTACCAACTGGTACAGCTGCTAACGTTTTTGTGTAACCGACTTTAGAGAGAAAAGATTGGATTCCATCAAGATAAGGCGTTTGTCACAACCTCCTTAAAGCTTTTATGACCAAAGCTTTCAGATATTTCTTCAAAGGTTAAAGCGGTATTCACAATGATCCTCTTTTAACAAATATGCTATCTAAGCCTCCAAACACAAAATATCATCTCCCCAAAAGCAATTGGTAACTACACCGTGAAAGGGGGTCATCGTCTTTCATGGTGTAATGTCCTGATAGGTAATATATTAGGTTCAGGACAGGCACACACTCCTCTAGAGTAATAATCATGATACTATTATAATAACGATGATGATAATCATCTAATAATCATCTAAGTCCAATAGGGAAATCATGGTGTTGGACGAGGAACACCATTCCCCGGGAACTCCCGTCAATAGGGACATCATAGGGGTTGGCGAGGACACCCATTCCCGTAGATCAGGGTCCCATAGGGAAATCATAGGTGGTGGAGAGGACACCTTCCGTAGCTAGGTCCAATAGGGAAATCATAGGTGTTGGACGGAGGGACACCATTCCAGTAGCTAGGTCCAATAGGAATCCATAGGTGTGGGACTGAGGAACCCTTCCGTCAGGCCTTAAGCAGAAACTGAGGAAAAATCATCCTCAATGCTTTTCCCTGACTGTAAGCCAGAAGTAAGCCATGCTTCCGGGGAATAGGTAATGAGGGGAAACAGCCACCACTCCTTCCAAGGGGAGTACCAATCCATAACCCAACACCGTTACCCCCGGACAAAACAAATCTCCTTCTGTCAGACGTCCTCAGAAAGGCATAAAAGTGGGTACAAATCTATACTACCACATATATCATAAGA